>JBAPLJ010001954.1:10000-1347763 GCA_037832345.1 Rhizophora mangle | reverse complement strand
TGTCTTTTGCATTATTTACTCCATCTGATTTTCTTTCTTTACAAAGAAATCCTTACATCATTTGTTATTATACTCATCGCTATTATCAAATGTAATACATTTTTTTTTATCAAATTCATTTTCACTTGATTTTTTGCACTTCTTAAAAATCATAAATACATTATATTTTTTTAAAAAATAAATGCATATCTTTTTAAGTGAAATCATTAATAAAAATAATATAATAAAATAAGCCACTTAGAGATAATACAAAAGAGTGACTGTGAACATCAATTTACATAAACTTTGATTTTTTTGTGTTGGTTATCTTTCTAACTTTGAAGAAATTGACATTTTTTTTTTTACTTTTCAAAAAATACAGTCTTCACAAAAACTAATATCCACAATTTTTATATTAGAAAACTTATTTTTTATTACAAGTTTTTTATTCTTTTCTCACTCATCTATCTAAGCTTGTAATATCAAATCTTAAAATCAATCTTAAATTTAACAGCTCTCATTAAATCTTTTATACTTGAGGTCATAAAAATTTTTAAGTTTTTATCTCCTTTTGTTATAACCATTGCAATGTTGGTGATTTTCCATGACTCATCAACAAAAGTTATAAGATGTCCTTCTTCATTAAGTTACCATATAGATATCAAATTCCTTTTTAATCTCAAGATGTATCTCACAATGTTTAACTTTCACACATATTTATTTGATGTCTAGACATAAAAATTATCCCTCCCCACTATAACAAATATTTCATCATCAACAATATTAAAATTTTTGAAATTACCAACAACATAATTCTATATGCAATTTCCATGTGAAATGGAGTGAAAAGATGCATTAGAGTCTATAATTCAAAAATTTATTGGACTATAAATACTTAAATCAAAGTGTTTAGGATATTTTCAATTATTGCATTTAAGAAATTTGCATCATGATTTTTCTTCTTTAACTACTTGTAGTCTCTCTTAAAGTGGCCCTTATAACAATAATTACAACATGTAGTGCCAGATTTCGATTTACTCCTTTCTTAGATTTTGATCTACCCTTATCATCATCATGTTGAGTTGTTCTTCCCCTACCTTCAGTACTCAAGGAAAAATCAAAGTTGAATAATATATTTAATTCTCTTTTACGAGTATTTTCCCTTAAAACAGATCTTAAACTATGTTGAACTATAATTATTGCAAATCAAACAAACTACTTACAATAATTACAAGGACATTTTAATTTTTTGGCAATGATAATAATGAAATTAAAACTTTAACCTCTTCATCAATATTCATATTCATTGAGTTTAATTGATTAAAAATTTAATAAAACTTATTTATATAATTTGTAATAGAGGTACTTTCTTTTGATTTTAGATTAAATAATTTTCTCAACAAATATACTTTATTGGAAGCAAATGGCTCCTCATATGTATGAGTTAATGCTTTCATTAGTTCTGTAGTGGTCTTCTTTATTTGGATATTAAAAGTAACCTTTTAGGGTAATGTCAATCAAATGATTCCTAAGACTTGTTTATCCAATAACTCTTAATATTTTTTGCTTATTGATTCTACTTTCTTTTCTAAAAGAGTATAATACATTTTTTTTTTGTATAGATAATCTTTTATTTACATCTTTTAAAAATTAAAAGTAGTAACATTGAACTTGTCAATACTCACTTTTTCTTCTTCAAATGTCATCACTTTCACTACCTCTTTGACCTCTTTAGAACTAAAACTCTAATACTAATTGTTAGAAATGAAATATTTGAAAAATAATAAAGACTAAAAGGACATAAGAAAATTTATGTGGTTATGGACTTTAAATGATACTATATTCACATTTATATTAGAGTTTCACTATTTTAAAAATTATAAGTTATATAATAAGTATGTCTTTTTATACAAGAAGAAATGATAACTCATATATGAAAACAAATTATATATTTACCCCAATATAATATTAATCAAACTTTGCTCCTACAACATTAACTTCCTATATATGGAGGGCTTACTACCTAAATACTGTTAGATTTAAGTAGTTTCTCCACATCCAATCTCAACGTTAATAAGTTTTGACACCTAATGTTATGCCTTATCATAAATTCTAGACTTTTCCAGGAGAAGTGATAGTATGGAGATTCAAATCTATGATAATGAAGAGGAAAACACACCAAATCACCAATCAAACTTCCATGTTGCATGATATTTGATTAAATAACTTTACTTATTGTTTAATTGATTATTACTTACTTGACATTTGATCTAATGACAAATAATTGGTGTTTATTTTTTTTTTTTTTCTAATAAAAAAATGCACATCACAAATATATTGGTAATCACATTTATAGATTCAGGTCAGAATTGTTTGTGGATATTTTCATTCAATTTCTTCCATAAGGACAACTAACCATTTAAGCATTGTTGTATCCGAGCGGACTTCTTTCATACTAAGTATAAGTGTTAACAAATTTAGAACCTAATACTATAGTTTAGATATAAATTCTTATTTATTAAAGAGCCGATGAGAGTGAAGAAATTCGATGGTGTTTATTATTGTTTCTTACTTAGTGATCGGACATGAAAATTTTCTTTGTATTCCGTCATTTGTTTTGTTTGAAGGCATAATTACCTCGAAATTTCGCATGCAAAATCACAATTGCTGCTAGCATGATTCATGCACTATTTTTTTTTTAATTTAATGCATGCAAGCGTGAACATGCTTTAGACCCATCTGTATGTAATGTACACCAGCAATCGAAACTCATTCATCAATTGAAAATAGAAAGTTTGATTCAAACATACCAGGTGGATTTTTGTTTTTTTTTTTTTTTTTTTGTGCCCACTTGATTATAGACCTAACAAATAAAATTGTGATTAAATAAGTTTTGAGTTTCATTTAAAAGAAAAAAAAAAAAAAAAAAAATGTTCACCACGTTAGTTTTCAAGAGAGAGTGACATAATTTTATAAGTTGGATTGGCTCACATTCAATTTCAACTTGAGCAAAGAGCCTTTACTTTTCTGTATATATTTTTTAAGCTTGGCTAGAAACGCCTTAAATAGCGCTACCAATCTAACATATAAATTATAATACATTCATTCAATACCATATATTATTCAATGTTTCCTTAGCTCAAGCAGACAATCTGATAATAACCAACAGCTTATTCCAATTTCTTTTTAATTATGAATTTGTTATATTATATTATAGACAAAGTTAAATATCACAGGGGCACCACTTTAGTATAGCTGCAGGTTAGAAATGTCAAAACTCAGTAACTATTGCATGAAGTCCAAAGCTCACTGTCCTTAACAAGACATTTTATTTTATTCAAGACAGACTAATTATAAGGAGTTTTAGACCTTAACACATAGCCATGCTTACAATGACAAAATGTGCTACTGCCTGTCTTAAAACTTCAGGTAGATGCAGCTTTGTCATTACTCCAGGGTTTCTGTATAAAGGCCTTCTGTATGCGGTACCACACAAAACTTGGCATACACCTCTGCCTGCACAGGCAAGAGATATAGGTTATCGATGTAGCAATATGCACATCTGCGCAACACCAATTGCAACAAGATCATTCCTGTCAAGAAGACGAGCTAGATGAATCAAAGAAGGCCACCCTCTTTCTCTTGTTTGGTAGTGTTGTCCTTGGTGAGTACACGGGCGAGACAGAACCTTTCTCCAATATAGAACTCAAGGCCTGGTGGATAGAATTTTGAAGATTCTGCTTTGTCTCACCATCATCATAGACAGCATTCTTGTTTCTGTCGCAAGCAAAAACGAGCTCAATCTTCAGCCGGTCTATCAAAGTTGATACTTCAGCATTCACTATTTTCAATTGAAGGGCATCAATTGCCTGTCTAATGTCAAACAGAAGCTCAGGTCGATAATCGCAACAAAGAGATGCCCTAAAGTATAAAGCTCCATCTCCTGATGCATCTTCATGAGGCTCAACTTTGACTTCATCATCATCCACAGGAATGAGAAGTCCTTTACAGGCTTCAATTGCAGTCTTCTTCAGTTCCTTCACTTGGCCAATAACTTCAGCAAGCAATGTGGCCTTGTCCATCTGAGGATCAATCAAAACAAATGCTTCAATTTAATATCAGCAAGTACAGTTATCCTTGGATGGTAATTCAAATCCATAGACTTGAAGGAGAAATGTAGTTTAATTGCTTTTGTGGTTAGCATCATGCTCAATTGTTTTCATGGCAACATACCGGCAAGATATATCTTTATACATCAATGCTAACTGCAAAAGCAAGTTGGTTAAAGTAAGGAAAGAACAACCAATCCATTCGTAGACAAAGATAGGTCCACCAAAATTCCTTACATAAAAAGTTGAAATATTTATATAAGGATAGAGTAAGTTGATAAGCTTGTTTTTGACTTTATAGCATTCAAGTTTAGCAGATGACAGTAACAGGAACATAAAAAAGAGAAAAATAAACAATGACCTTGAAAGGAAAACTCAGGTCTTACCCTTAACATAGTACTGTTCTAAGCAAAAAAATAATGGTTTTATAATATTGAACATCTGTTTAATGCTTACCATGTCAACCATGAATAGCATATAGTCTATCATCCGTGCAATAACAGTCACCATTAAAATGTTTCTGTATAGAAGTCAGAAGGGGTCACCATCCAAATGACTATGATCAACTAGAAAACATTAAAGTAGTTTTTTGGTGTCCAACCTACAAAAGCTGTCTTGAGCTTGAGAAATGTAAGCCTGATATGGTCTAAAATTCTCATACAGACTTACTTATTGCTAAACAACCACAGAATCGTGGAAATAACTTTAGGCAATGACCTTAAAATAATGTGCCTTTGACTAAGCAAAATGATAAAATAAGATCAGAAAACTTGCTTTTCATTTCCTCTCACTTGAAGTAGATAAATTGCTAATGCACTCGCAGGGTCATTCTTCTTTTCTTTCTTCAAACAAGCCTGCGAGACTTTACAACTAAATTCACAGCAACCAATCCTGGTAAATTCTATCAAAGGCCAAGCTTCATTTAAGCACAGTCTAGGTTATTTAACCAGGACACTGAACATGCAACTAACTAAATACACAAATAGTCAAGGTGGAATTTCATTTTTATACGGTTCTGTACCAGCAGTAACAGAGTTCCTGTAGGTCAGTAATGGACTTTGTATTATAAATGGGTCTATGTCAAAAGAACAATTGAGTTCAACCTAGAACCAACTTATCTCATGTTGGATTCCATTCATATTGTCTGTGTTATATTTTATATTGCCGCCTTATAGGTAGCTTTTCCATTTTTTCCAAAGAGAAAGTTATATTTCTAATCTCAATCTGCAGGCTCCATATTGCCTATATAAAACTTCCCAGTTGACTCTTCTGCCTTTGTTTTATGAAAAATCCATCTGACTTTCAAACCCACCAAATATATAATTTAGATGATATGCTATAATATATTGTTGTTCGTGTACTAACATAAACAAATGCATAAATCACGTCGAAGGGTGACATCACATAGATATATCCTTAAGTCTTCTGAAACAGGATCATACTTTAAAGACCAAAAATCCTAAAACAGGCAGAAGATGGTAATCAAAATGTCCAATCTGAAAGCCAGCCTTGTCAACTATTAGTTTTGTAAACTTTGCAATTTGTGGTTGTAGAATTAATTTAATGATCAACAGTTTGAAAAAGAATGTTTTTATCTATTCCCCACAGCACTTGTATAAATTTTTCACAACATGGCTTAAGCTTCCCTTTCAATATCATGCAACTAGAGGCAAGCATAAAAATTAGAGTTAATAATATGTAATTCAATCTTGGGTCTTACTCATTGACTGAAGCTTTTGGGGTTGATAGTTTATTAACATAGTATCAGAGCTTCATTCTTCACACTTAACTTTGAATCTCTACAAGTTAGGGGTTCACTTTTCAGATTCAACCTTCATCTACTAGGGCCTTGGAATTATTAGTCTCATGTTTAGTTTTAGGTTTTAAAACAATAAACTTAATTCGATCAGACATCAAAAGCCCTAGGCATAAATCTACTCTAGAAAATTAAATTTACCAACAGGATAACAAAAGAGATATCCGTTGCTTGATTATGGAAGCCATAGTCAACCATCAAACCCCTCAATTAATCTAATTAATTCCTTACCTACCTACCCCCGCTATCCTAGTTTTGGAACTGCTAAAATTCTGATGAATTGACAGCTACTAAGTATAACATATACAGGACATCATAATGATAGATGGATAAGCAAAGCAATAGAGAAATTCAGGAAAAATAAACAGAGGAAACGTTATTGTAACCTTTTCGGTGGAAGGCACAAGACCACGGAGAGTAACGAGATGGGAATTGATCCTTTCTCTTCTCCTTCTTTCTGCCTCGCTATGGCTCTTCAAAGCAGCCAGAGCCTTGGCCGCAGACATCCCCTTCTTCTCTGTCCTCGCCGGAGCCGTCACCAGTTCTCCTCTTTCGCTATCCAACACCAAAGCTTGAGACACCGCCGGAGGCCCACCTCGCAAAACCCCACTAAAACCCTCTACACTAGTCGAAAAGGGGTCCAAAGTGTGAGGATATGCAGACCCAAAAGAAAAGTTAGAGTCAAAACGGTAAGCAACCATTGGTTAACGATTAGAAGGCAAAGGAAAAGGCTATTCTTGCTAATATACTGCAAGTAATCTGAGAGTGATATCTATGACTACTAGCCAAAGGTAGAGGAGAGCGGGCGTGGTGGACGAGTAGTGGGGGCAAACCAGAAGGAGAGCTTTTGGAGAGGGAAGTTTTGTTGTAACAGCTTTGCCTTTGATCTTGCCTTCCATAACGCAAAAAGGACAGTCCTTTTGGGGTTCGAGAGACAAAGAAGAAGATGGGGTCAATGTAAAAACATCCACATTTTCTTCTTGCTTGTCTTGAAGACCACCATTCTTTTTCTTGGCTATGCGTGAAGATTCTTTTGGTAATGGCGAAGCTTTGCTTTTCTTTGAGACAGACAGATAGTGGGAGACCCAGACAGAGAGAGAGATTAGAAACTGAATGAATATTCGCCAAGGGACCAAAGCAGAGACAGAGATAGAAAGAAGCGAAGCAAGACACAGTCTTTAAAGACTTTGTGCGGCTTTTGCAATGGGCGAAGGTTGCTACACAAGAAGTTGTAAGGTCAACTACTAATAGTTTATCTGTCTGGGAGTTGGTACTAAGCAGTCAGATCAAAACTAACATTATTGCATCATCATTATGAGATATTTTTATTCTTAATTATTGAGAGTGTCACTTTGCAAAATGTTTTTCTAAATTTTTGTTTACCCAATGCCAAGTGCCTTGCAATAGTAATGTTTTAGACAAAAACTTTTCATTGTATAAAAAAAAAAAAATAGTGTTAGCATATTTATATTAAGGGAAATGTTAATGGAGGAGTAATAGATGATTTATCTATATCTGCTTTCATTATCATTAGAATCTATGTAAGAGTTAACAATTTAATTGTATTATATAAGACAAATTTACCAACAAAAAAAAAAAAATAGAGAGAATCACCCTTGTATTTAGTTCTCTAATACTCTTTTTTTTTTTTTCTCTTTTATTTTTCTCGGTTTTTCTTCCATCATATATATCCATATAAAATCATTATTCTCTTCCATATTTTTTCTTTATTATCTACTACCTTTTTCCCACTTCGAAAATTACAAGGTCTATAATCCCATTATTTGTTGACAATGATGTGGCTTGTTGTAAGATCCATGATTGAATTCCAACCCAGTGATTTTCTTTTTGTATTTTTTTATTGCTGTGTAATATTATAGAAATGCGTGTTGAATTTTTTAAAAAAATTTTTAGTGTTATTGAACAGTAATTTCTTTCTTTACAATTTTAGCTAGATTTCTTTCTTGTTTTGAATCCCAGAAATTTTAGAATCAATATGTTGACTTATATTTATTTGGTTAACGCTTAATGGGATGGTTAAAAACTTTCTTTTTCTATGATGATATTTAGGATTTTTCCTTAAACATAAAGGAATTAAATCATAAATATGGGATTATTTACCACTAAAGAGTGCACTAGGGGGCACAAGTTAACAGGACCCTTTTGATTATAATACTCTTCTTATACTGATTAGATGAGTTAATATTCAATTACGTGATTATGTTTCTATGAATTAATACTTGAATCTATTCTTATAGCAATTGATGCTCACTCGCTCATTGCCTCTACATTAGGCCTAGGGTTTTTTTTGTTCATATATACACCGTAAATATGCATATTTCACAATCTCCTTGCCACCCATTGCCTCAGTTTCTCTTGTTTCGTTTTGATCGATCCACTTTAACATGTTCTTGTGCTTCGTTTTTCTTCCAATTGGCTGTGGTGTTTGGTACGTGGTCAATTTTGTTTCGTTGGTTGTTCAAATCTTAAATATTGGCGTCCTAACAAAAAAGGAAAAAGAATTTGTTAAAGTTTTTCTTTTCCTCGTATTAAAACATTCATAATCAAAAATTTTCGTTGAAACTATATTATTCTTATTATTTATATTTAATTATAAATTTTTACATATGTTATATTCATATAATGAAATTTTGTACGGAAAAAAACGTATTAAATTATAATATATAATTTAAATTTTTGAATTAATCGGTTTCTTGACAAAAAGAAGGAGAATCATCGTTTTCTTGAACTAAACATCGGCCACCGCAAATTTGATGATGTAACGAGCTTCCTTAACATCAGTATATTTTATAACTACTGTTTTCATATTAGGTGTTTGATATTCGACAATGAACTTCTTTTTTAAAAAAAAAAAAAAGAAAAAAGAAAAAAAAAAAATATATATATATATAAGAACCGAATATGTATTGCATTTTAATATGTGTTTGAATTTGAGATTGTCTGCTCAAATGAGGCCAAAAGACAGGTAAGAAAATTAGTTGGAGATGTACAAGAGTAGCCCCATAGGGGCAAGTGGGTGGTTACTCTCAAACAACTCTTCCATTGACATAAAAGATTCCAACTATTGATTGAGCAATAAACGCATGAACAAAGCTTTGGTTCACAAAAGGTCATGATTTTTTAATTTGAAGAGTTTGTTGAAGTTGGCTAATGGGGTCTTTCCTTGTCCTTTGGACCCCCCCCCCCCAACAAAAATAAAAAAAAAAAAAAAAATAATAACAAAGATAAGAATCTTAGCCTTTGACATGCCTGTATCACACTATTCATCACAAGGACAAAAACGATTCAAACCCTGAATTTCGCTCTGAATTTTTATTTAATATGAGATGCTTCGGTGTCTACATTCAAATTTTTCAAGACCACACTAACTAAAATAACATCGATTATGGGTTGTGCTTTTGTTCACATATCACCTACATCCTTATCAAACTCTGACCATGCATATCTTCATAATGTTATAAAACTAAAGTGGACGGTAACAACTATAGTGTTGTTTCATATAGTGTTATAAAAACTAAAGTGGACGGTATTATTATAATGTTTTTTCATATTATGTTATAAAACTAAAGTGGACGGTCCTATTATAGTGTTGTTTCGTGGTCACATGTTTCACCTTATGTACATGAGATTTAGTAATACAAAGGGTACTCTTCCATATATCATATTAATTTTGACTGGTTTGCAAGCTGAGTGTCGCATAGGGCTCTGCCCCCATGGATTGTGTATATAAGAAAAAGAAAAAAAAAAAAAAAAAGAAATCATGGGGTAACAGAAATATGTGGCCACTTGAGGACATTGAGAAAGAATACAGGTCATGGTGGACACAAAAAAAAAAAAAAAAAAAAAAAAAAAAAAAAAAAAAGGAGGAGGCTTAAACGACTTTTATTAATGATGAATACACCATGGACAAAACGATGATGGAAGAAATATCTGAGAAGGAAACTTAGAGGAAGGTAACAAAAGGTTGAAAAATGGACGTAATCAACTAAAGCGGATGCATTAAAAATAAGGAAATAGTATTCAAATGCAAAACAAATACTAAACATGATTTGAAGAATGATTTTTCAAATCCTGACCTTCAGTTTTTTTTTTTTTTTCTTAACTTTTCTTGGTGTTTTCGCTTAGTCTAGATGGATTGACTTGCAGGGTAAGGAAAGAACAACCAATACTGAAGAACAGGGTTCTGCTTAGTGCATTGAGTCTGACATTAATATTCGTTTTACTGCATGAAACATCAAGACACTAGTGCAGTCCTGTCAACATTAGAAGCTCGATTCCCTCAAGGACGTGCTTTGTGTCAAGTTTAAGGCTAAGGTTCCCCCCATTGTGACTATGCCTAAAGAGAAGTAGGGACCAAAAGCACACACAGTCACACACACACACACGCAAGAAGGGATTGGAGTTTTGTTACAAAAGAGAAGCTTCTCTGGATGAACAAGATCCCTCGAGCCCTGCCTTTATCAACTGAAAGATATATATTTTAAAGTATTTATTTATATTTTTTAAGAATATAATTTATTTATAATTTTATATTATATAAATTTATTTTTTTATTTTTTATTTTTAATAAATATTATTTATTATGTGATATAAAATTAAGTGTGATTATAATTTATTCATGGGTCCATTCTACATCCACAATTACAATAATAAACACGGAGATGATATCAATAATCCGAACCCATGTAATGTAATCCATACCCGAGTTACCGAAGCCCACGATCCGGGCCCAATTCAAACCTTATAAATAAGCCTCTCTCTGTGTTTGTCGTTGGATGTTCCTGTTGTCTGGGCATACGGCGGACCCACACCGGCAGCTCTCCCTTCCACCGCCGTCTGGTCTGGCAGCAAGGGCAAGGTTGTAGTCCTCCAGGTACAGAAAGAAGCCCTTTTACTGCGGCCACCGCCATGCCTTGCTACTCTTGCGGGCACAGATCTCTTGTTCGAGACGACGTCACCGGAAGCCTGGTGTGTGAATGTTGTGGCACGGTCCAGGAATTCGATAGCTTCGAGTCGCGGATATGCGGGGCCGAAGGCCTGGAAGGCGTCTTCGTGAAGGTCGGAACCTCAGGTACGGGCAGCTCACTGAACTACCGAGACAAGAAAATCTATGAAGCCCATAAATTAATTAACGAAATAACCTCAAAATTAGACATATCTGGTCAAAGGGTGGCTGACATTAAAAATATGATTAGTCAAATCACGGTTGGTGAGCTTGGCCAGGGCGATTGGTTCTCGGTTCTAATTGGGGCTTGTGCTTATGTCACGATGAGGAGCAATAACCGGCCTTTGTCTATTGCGGAGACGAGTAATGTGATTGGCTGTGATGTTCATGAATTGGGTAGGATGGTAACAAGGGTTATTGATCATTTGAGTATTAAGTTGCCGGAGTTCGATATAGAGAGTTGCTTCGAGAGGGTGATGAGGAATCTATTTGTTTCGGGACGGGTTGAGAATGACAAAGTTGAGAGGATGAGGAAACAAGGGGTGTTTTTGATACAATGTATGGTGAAGTGGTTCTTGACCACGGGGAGAAGGCCGTTGCCAGTTGTGGCTGCAGTGCTGATTTTGGTGGCAGAGTTGAATGATGTTCAGGGTTTAACGATTGAGCAAGTTGCAAGGGATGTGCATTCTGCGGTATCCACGTGTAGGTCGAGGTATAAGGAGTTGTTGGAGGCCCTTGTAAAGGTGGCACAGGCATTGCCATGGGGGAAGAATGTAACAGTGAAGAATGTTGTGAAGAATGCGCCCTCTGTTATTCGCTACATGGAGATGAAGTCCAGGGCGAAGCATGATGAGAAAGGGAAGAGTTTGGACAATGACTGTTTTGATTTAGGAGAGGTGGTTGGCCAGTGCTTGAGAAAGGATGTTCTCTATGGTGTAGATGACAATAGCATGGAATGTAATGATTCACGGTATTTTGAGTTGGAAGATAAAAGTGGGTTTGACAAAATTGGTGTTGATGATGGGAATAAGCTACAACTCTCACATGAGTGTCTATTCATGCTTTATGACAAGTTCTTGGAGTGTGGTGGTGGGAAGCGTATTGCAGAGAGTGGAGTGATCCATAGGAAGGGAAGAAACCATGGTTTGGAGCTTTACGCAACAGATTGGTGGAATGAGAAGTCAGAATTGGGCAAGAAGCTTGTTCTCAAGCAAATACTGGAAAGAGATGTGGGATTGGACACCATGCCCCCTTCTTTTGTTAATGGTTGCAAGGCCATTGAGAGGAGGAGAGCAAAGATAAATGCTGCTAAGTTGCGAATTGGCAAGGTTATGTGTCCACAGAATGATGCATCCATTGATTTTGGTAGCATTCAGTTTTTGGAAGGTTCATATGTCCGAAAGAGGAAAAGAAAAACAAAGGGAAATAATCTAGATTGGGAAGATTTTATAGTTGAGACCCTCCTGCTTCATCGGGTTAAAGATGAAGAAATCGAGAAGGGCCACTACAATACTTTGCTGGACTTGCATGTGTTCAATTCTGGGGTCATTTGAGCAGGTCCTTCCAGGGAGCTAAACTATTGAATTTGACTGTTGTCCAATGGCTACATCGGTGTCTTGGATTGTTATAGCCAATATTGTGCAGAAACAAAATTTTGTACGTAGGTATCTTGTTTATATAACTACAACAATGAAAAAACACAAGTTAATGTGTCATGGATTCTTCTCACCATATTCTTTTCTTTTGTTTACAAATTATCAAGTTTCATCAGAGAGTTTTGACATCTACAGTCTTTGTCACTTCTTGATGATATATGATCTTTGTTCATTCAATTCTTTGACACCTAGGCTATACTTTCAAAACTATCCCTTCTGCTTCTTAAAAGTATGTTAAACTTACTCTCAATTTGTATTTGATGTTGAGGTACAGCCAATGCTGCGGGAAACCTGTCTTGCAAAGCAACTTAATTGTAATTGGGCATTAATGGATTCAGGAAAATTTGTGGGGTTGAATCCAGTGATGCGCCATCCTTTAATCTTTTTCTTGCTAATTCCAGTTTAGGTTACACGGTAGACCAGGAGTAACCTTTTGATACCCCCATCTGACATCAATTTACACAAACCTCATTCTCTTGTGCAAAATACATTGAAGTTTGCATTCCAACAATGTTGTCAGAATGCCTGCTCTTTCTTATGTGTGAATAAGTGAGATTGTAATTATTCATGGCTTGGAAACAGAACTTGGACCAATTGTGGTCTTGCCAAGTCAGGGAATCTGCAACAGTGACATACTCAGCTGAAAAGGAGCTGATGCATTTTCCTCTTATTTGGCTGGACGATCATGGTTGGATGTGCAGGGAGTCAAGATATGGACTTTCCAGGTAAGATCACAATGTTGGGCCCACAAGTTTTTGCAATTAATATAAGGTTGCCAAACATCATTCTACTAAATATTGTGGTAGTCAACTTGGGCCTCCCTTTAATCAGTCCCCATTTAACACCTTCCTCACACAGAGACGACACAGAGAATGGAGTTTTAAGGGAAATTGGCATAACAAAGTAAACTAAACAAGCCTCTCACTTCTACAATAATCGTCCACTTATAAACCTTAAATGTTGTCATAAATAACGTACACAATGTCCACCCTTCTATTCGTCTTGAAATATATTTTACTTATTACTAATTTCTTCATCATTAAATTAGCTCTATTGCGTAGAATCAGTATTAATAATTTAGAAGCAACGAGTTAAAAACGTTGATTCCTTGTTTTCTTATTTTATTGGGATTTTCTTTTTTTATTTTTACCCCAAATTTGGAGGGCAGATTATTTGTTGCATTGATTTTTTAATAAAGGCATTGTTATTATAAACTTTAGTTGAATAAATTTTTTTAACTAAAATAACTTAGAATTTAATTAATTTAAAATATGATTTATCTTAAATTCAATTAATTTGGTATTCAATTGACTTAAATTGGAAATAACTTAAAAAATTTGTTATACAATGAAATAATTTTTAAAAAATATTTAATTAAAAATTATTATAATTTAAAGAATAATTAATTTAATATAATATATAACAACATTTTTGCTGCATTTTAAATGCTAACACCACGGAATTATTGGTTGAACTCCATTTTCATATTGAAAGAGCCCCACTTAGAGCTGGGACTCAAATACATCTGCCTGTAGAATAAAAAAATAATTGAATATCGTTAATAAAAATGTTGCTGCCCAGGATCGAACTGGGGACCTTTAGTGTGTAAGACTAACGTGATAACCACTACACCACAGCAACTGTTGGCTATTAGGGGAACGAAAATGAAATAAGATACTTATTTTGTTTTGTTTTGCGTTTTTTTTTTTTTAAATTCTTGGAGAGAAGGTAGCAATCATTAAACAAAATGGGGAACTGATTGCTTGGTATTTTTCTGAGTTTGTTTCACAAAACACTAGACTGACTTTGTAGATCTCGTTCCAGACTCCTGCAATTTCACCCTTCATCGAATACCATTAAATTTTATATTGACTAAAAGTCAAAAAATATACATATATATATATATAATTATTAGAAAATAATATTACGCATTTGTCCCTCTCTTTTTTTTTTTTGTGCTGGATCTAAAAATTTTATCTTTGATAGTTTAGTCTACGAAGGATCAAAAACTTCAAATTAAACTTCAATGGTCTAAAATACTTCATGAGACAAGCTTCAAGGATGTTTTTGTAATTTTCTTAATTTTTAACACTGGATTAAGACCAAAAAATATTGTTGGTTTCCATCTATCTTCTTTTTCATATTCATATATTCTTCCAAGGCTGCAAATTGTCTTTTTTTTTTTTTTTCTTTATTCCTTCTTAAAAGGATTTAAATCCTAATTGCTAGATTTAAGAGTCCGCTATTTTACTGCCAAAAAATGCAGCAAGTGGTAATTTTTTAATATTATGTTTAATACACTATTATAAAATCTTATCATAGAATAATATGATTAATAATAATAACACTTCATTAGATTTTACTTGTTAGATGACATAACTTTTTTGTAGGTTTCATTTGGGACACAATAACCCAACTGATTAATATTTTTTTAGCAGACTTAAGAAAATATATATTAAAAAAAAAACTAGCAGTTCACTTCAAAACGTCATTTACAAAAGTATACTATACTCACCTAGTATTGCTTTTGAGTTTTTTTTTTTTTTAAAATAAAAGAAATGTAACTTTCTCATTCAAGAGTAATTTATATTTAGGTAATCCATACGTATCCAGAGTTAATCTGGCCAAAAATCGAGCGTTCATGTCGGGAGTAAAGAATTCTAGAGATAAATCCCATAAATCTTGATGGACATGTAAAAATAAGGCCTCTTTTTTTTATTATTTTTTTATTATCTCTTTTAAAGTTCAATTATTTTGTGTCGTGTTTAGCACAATTTGACAATGATTATGTGTAAGTCGTAGCTGAGCCAACCCACAACAAGCCATGTCGGGCCACCCCTAGAGTTTCCTGATAAAATTTTAATTTTTAAAAATATAAAATTTAATAAAAATAAAAAATATATATTTTTTAAAAAAATTATATTTTATATTAAAAAATAACATATTTTATTATATTTATTTATAGTATAATATTTATTTTATATTTTAAAACAATAAAAGGCCATATACAATAGTTTATTCTTAGTATAAATTTTTTTAGATTGTTGGATTTAAATTAATCGTTTTTGATTTTTTAAAAATTAATTGTGATAGCAATAAAAATCACGGTTAAAAACATCAACGAATCAACGAGAAAAAGATACCTAACTTGTAAGATTGAATCTTAAGTTTAGGAACTTCGTGCATGGCAGGGGGCGAATTCCGGCCACACTGCCGAGGCTTTTACGCCGTAGTGACAGCCACTGAGCCACCTTGAGTTATTACTAATTAATATTATCCTTCTCTTACTTACCTTATATGATACAAATTAAACAGATTTTCCCTTCATATTGAAGGCCCCCCAGTAACATATTTACTCATTTTTTCTATAAATATTAACTTATTTATTATTTTATATCATATAAATTTAAACACTTTCATCCTCTTAAACAAGGAAAGTGTTTCTCAACTTAGTGGTTCTAGTCATTCTTTATTTGGGTCGTCCACAATCCGGGTCACCCGTTGTACCTGCTCAAGATAAACAACGGTTATATGTATATATATGACTCACATTCATTCAGCCGGTTAATCAAAAAAAATAATAAAAACAGGTAACCGGATGGATGCTCTGAAACTTTTCTTGTAGCTCAACTCAACAAGAGAAAAATTATAGCTTCTTGGTGTTTTTTCTCTTTGTATCCATAGAGAATGTAAAAAGCTTTCTCCGTCCACCAATGGATGAAACAAAAATAATAATAATAATAACCCATCAGTTGCGAAATTATTTAAGATCCCCATTAACATCAAACCATTTCATTGAATTGATTATTATTGTACGTTCGATAGCAACTATATACCAAGAAAATTAATGAATCCGATCATTGAAATTGCTGATGATACCCTTGTTTATCTTAAATTGCATCCGGATATATTGTTGAACTATCATAATATTAAGGACCTAACCCAGGAACCAGCCAGCTAACCGAGGGACCATTTAAGCCCCTTGAGCGGGTGGTCTTCGGACTCTCAACCCCACAAAATGGGAGGGACTTGTGGCTTAAATCTCACCGAAAAGACCACTTAACAGAAACGAATAAGCCTATCCGCATCCAGATCGAAGATGGTAAGCTGTATCATTTGTGAACCATATTAAACCTAATAGATCGAACCACATAGCAAAGTTTAGAGCACATTAATGAGTAAGAAGATTGCCCGGCTAATACTAATTTGGATCATTCGGGCAATGGGGGATGGGACGAGTTGCAGGTCGTTTTCACAGCAAGGATTTTGTCATTATGAAATAACAATGGCACATGCCATGTTACGCCAGTAAGGAGGCCATGAATTGTCTGACTCAATTCTGGTGCCTGTGCCTATACCCAAAAGTGGAATTTCCGAACATATAAAAGATTAAAAAAAAAGGAAAAAAAAAACATAGTTTTCGATATTTGAAGTTGAAAATTTTACTGAGAAATTAATTCATGAAAGGATTGCCTAAGTCAAAGTCAGAAATGTTTAACAACAACACTGTCGATTGGCAAATAGAAAGATAAAAGGAAATGAAAAGCTGAAAACACAATTAATCTTTGGAGTAAAGTGACATTATTTTGGAGGCTACATGATAGGATCACCCCTTCACAAACTTGTGCCCATTTCCATGATAATATCCATGTCTTTTGATATCTCACGCAACGTGCTCGCTCACATGCCTTCGCTTACCGCATTCATCAAAATGTGCACATGTAACTAACCCAAATTGCAGCTTAGTGTGGCAAGTTTCAAAGATTGGCCACTCTCTCTCCCTCCCTCTCTCTCTCTCTCTCTCTCTCTCTCTAAACATCCTTGTCACACCTTTAGTGACTCACTATACATGTTCTTTACCTATATTAGGCCAACCCAAAAAAAATAAAAAAATTACGTAAAAAAATTAAATATACGTAATTTTATTTATTTTTATTTATACGAAGAGATATTTTTATTTTTACAAATATAATTTCTCATCTCATCCTGTGTGGATGACCATGGCAAGCACTAATTTGAACTAGCACGTATTATGTGGGAACTTATTACTTCATGTTTGTGTGATGGTAGGTAGGTCCTACGTACCTAACAATCACATACCTGTCATGGGGTGGTTAAATTAGATTACAAAGGCGACGTAGGATATTGGAAATTAATTCCTAATGAAATGGAGTTGTCCCTCCAAAATTGATGCCAAAGAGCATGATAATTCCTATGGAAGTCTTTTGTTTGAATCTTGTTGGAACAGCTTTTTTATTCGGTATCCAGTGAGTTTAACACAAATTGATTGATAGCTGACAAGCAGGAAATGATAAATATCTCTGTGTGTGAGTGTGTGTGTGTGTGTGTGTGTGTGTGTGTGTGTGTGTGTGTGTGGTGTGTGTGTGTGTGTGTTAGTTGTATCTTTCTTGGGGACATCAGTTGCAACGCAACTCATGGATCCCATGAGATTTGTCTCAATTCCATTTAAGTGACTTGCAAAGTAAGGGATACAGTTGGTTAATTAGGTGTACCGAGTGAGGGTGAACCGTTTCAACACAATGTAATGCAAATATATGTTTATGGTAAAGAGAATAAAATAATGGGAAGTATAGGCGGATGCATTTAGTCGTTTAACAACTCAGCTTCCTGCTATCTATTCCGTCTTTTTCCTTTTTTTTTTTTTTTTCTGGTTTGTTTTTTTTATATAAAAAAATGCTAATTATTATGTTTGCTCTCTTTTATTTTTAATACAGCGGACACTCATTTTCATGTCTCATAAAATTGGGTCTTACTTAATTTTTTTTATTTTTGTTTCATATTGGTATTAAGTTATTTTGAAGTAAGTTAAATCAAAAAATTTCCTAAAACAAAACACAAAAGAGAACCTAAACCACAACTTTTGGTTGTGGATGGTAGTGATACCAAGTCATGGCCACGCCATATTTCATTATTTTTCTTTTTTCTTTTTTTTTTTTTCTCGCTTCCTAAAAAGGCACACATCGCTTTCCTTTTTATTAGAAACCGAAAAACATATTGCAAAATTAATTTCAAAGACGAACATAAAAAGATTTCCCCACCATCGCTCACTTTTCGTGAATGAAAGGCAACCGTGTACACTAACCACCCACTTACTCAAAAGTATTCATCAAAAATTAGATAATCAAAATGAGAACCTAAACGAAAAGCTGGTAAAATAGCTACTGAACTTCAAAGAATTGAAAGAATTAGCAATTTTGAATTGTGTTGAATTATAATATAATATGGTAATAACAATATAATTCAAAATGAAAACCGGCGTTCTTTTTTTTTTTTTTTTTTTTTTTAATATGATTTTCAGTAATGGCAATCCACCAGGGCTGGGGCTGAGAACACTAAAGCTTGTTGCTTTGAAGCGAATTGGAAGTTGGTTTCCGTTTCAGGGTCATGATGATCATCATTCTCCGGTGCCGGAAGATTAAGATCCAACGGCAAGATTTTTCTTGGCTTGATCTCGCCAGTTTTGACAGATTCAATGATAGCACTCATGTGATTGCCTGCACTCGCCCTATGCCTTCTCATGTGGCCACCGAGAGCTTGACCAGAAGTAAACTGTGAGCCACAGATTGAGCATTCATGAATCTTCTTGGCCATTTTACCACCAAAAATTTGGTTTTTGTTGCTGTTGTCGTCGTTGCTGCTGGCTATTTGGTGAGCAATAGGATCATCAAGACTGCAGCTTTTGTTCAGGTGGCAATCATCATCAGGATGATCATTCATTGACAACACCACAGGATCCTTTTTCTCCTCAACCACTGTGGCCTTGGGCTTTCTGTGATGAGTGGCTCTGTGCCCACCCAGTGCTTGGAATGATGGGAAACTGCGTTTACAAGTCTTGCAGTAGTAAACATAGAAACCGGTCCTGGTGGCCGTTGGCATGGCCACCGTGCCGGAGAAGTCCCCGGCACTGAATTTTTCAGCAGTTTCAGTAACAGTAGGTTTTGGACCCTCACCTTGGGCCAATAGAATCAGGCAGTTGGCCATGTCTTCCTCTTCTTCTTCTTCTTCTTCTTCTTCTTCTTCTTCTTCTGTGCTGTCAATTTCAATCTCACTAGACTTTGCGGGAAAGGAAATTGAGCTGCAGTGGTATTCCTCGCCAACAGATCCTCCTCCCCCTACGCCACCATAGCCACTCGATGAGCTAGCGGAGGTGACCGCCTTGTACGGTGATGGCGACCGTAGGCGCTTTCTGCGCCTCCTGCCCTTAACCATCTGGTGAGCCTGATCACTAGCATCCATGAATTCTTCTTGACCTCCCATGTAATCCTCCCCTCACAAAAGGATCTGTGGGAAAAGATATATACGAAAAGGTCAGAGATAATTATAAACAGTTCGTGAGTTGTAAGCTTTCTCTCTTAATGAATATTGCTGTCCAAGAAAAAAAGAAATAAAAAATGAAAAAGAGAGAGAAATAATGAACAAGTGACCTAACAAAGTAGAGGACTAAAAAGGGAGAGTGAAAGTTGGGAAAAGGTCAACAGAGGAAGTAGGAAGCGTAGCAAAGGTTGGATAGCGGCTGCTTCTTATATGTAGAGATTGGATGGTAAATATATATTAATTGTTTTAAAATGTATTTTAAGTGACACTAAGCTATGAGTCATACTCTTATAAATGACTTTCTTTTTTTCTCCTAAATATCATATCTTTCTAGATATTTGAATAGAGTATTACGGTGAGAGTATTCGGACAATTGATTTTGTAGATCTCACATATACGCGGGGCTTACAAAATTAGCTTCTTTGATAAATTTAATATGCATCAATTTGGATTAAGAAGCATTTTTCATTTGAATATGAGATTTATAAAATAAATTTATGAACTCTTAGTCATTGTGTATTTAGTATAACTAAAACATGATTTTATCCTCAATCGATTTTCTTACCAAATATAGCTTCTTCCATTATTCATTATGTACCTAAATTTTAAATATTACTACTATATATAAATATATATCTCACTAAATAAATAAAATATACCCCTTTTAATGTCTTCTCCAACAAGCTAATTCAAAACCTTCTATATCCCCGCTATAACTAAAACCTCTTCCACAATTTTTCAATATAATTCAAATTAAAATGTATATCCACCCTTATTAATTCAACTCTCAATTTTCTAATAACTTTTAATGTTACTATTAAAGTATAATATATGAGTAATATTATAAATTTTAACTAATAATTTAAATTTTTAGATAAAATAGTTTCTTAATTTGATATCAAAATATCTATAACTAAATAGTCTTATATTTTAAATACATTACTTTTATATTTAATTATAAATTTTTACTAATAAATATGTTTTTTATTCATATTTTCAAAATAATAAATTTTTAAGTAAAAAGTTATATTCAAATATAATATATGATTCTTATTTTGAATCTTACTTAAAAATTTAACTTTTAAGTAGAACCATATACCTAATTAGGAAAGCTTAAATCATAACCTTACTCAATAGTTATAATTGATGAGTTATATTGATGGTTCATATCTTTATCCATTAATCACAAGTCTGCAAAATAACAACCAAATACTAAATGCAAAACACAAGTTATGGACTAGATAAGATTATCTTCTTTACAATGCCCTCATGGTTACTATTAATACCACTATTGCACTTATTATTGCAGTAGCCCCCATTGCAAGACAAGCCTAGGACAATTTCAACATGACATTCACTAACAAATCCTAAACTAAGATCTATGGCTTATAAAAAACCTTTGCTAAGATGGTGAAGGATAGTAAACTTATAGTTGATTATCTCCATAATATTAGAAATATTGCCAAGGAACTCACAATCATTGAATCACCCCCCAACAATGATGAAATGGTGATCAAAATTTTCAATGGAATCAGACCAAAATATAAAGAAATTAGTGCAATCATTCAAGCCAAAGATATACTCATCTCATTTAAAGAACATTTTGATAAGTTTACAAACCATAAGACCTTCTTAAAGCATGAAAAAACCAAAAAGGACCTAACTATTATCATTGCACAATCAACTAATGTAACGACAATAACAACACTAAATCTTAAAAGGGAAATAATAATAATAATAATTTTAAAAGAAAAATACATATGGGGGCTTTTAATAAAATAATTTTTAGTACAAATAATATATCTAGAACAATCATAATTTATTTGCCAATTACAATTGAAATAAAGTGTAATGTCAAATCTATGACAAGTTTAGCTAAATTGCAAAACTCTATCAATCTTGCTTTTTTGACCCTTATACACACTTTTCTATTCATACTCCACACTTTCACAATAACAACTGGATTGTGACTCAAGTGCCTCGCACCATAACATATGAAATCTTCAAAACCTCTCAGTCTACTTAAAGTATACTAGTAATGAAGGCATTTTATGTTCTTATAAAGCATAGTTAAAGTAATGAAAACCGATACGAATGGCTTTCTTCTTGGCTCTCCTTCTCATAACTTTTTGTGTTTAATACTACAACTCAACCCACACTCTCCCTTTGGCACCACCATTTTAGCCATCTCAATAAACGCTCACTACATCACAATCTTCCTTTGTCTAAAAATTTAGTTTCACATTCATGTAATTCATGTCTTTGTAATAAAAATTTCAAACTTCCATTTGGATTCTTTTCTTTTCATAATTCAAAATCTCTTAAACTAATTTATACTGATGTTTAGGGTTTTCCCTTATCACATCCTTAGATTAATATTGATATCATGTAATTTTTATGGATCACTTTACTCATTGTATATGGTTGTATCTTCTTAAAATCAAATATGATGTCATCCTAGTCTTTGAAAAATTTAAGACATTGGTTAAAAAAAAAATTAAATACTTATTATCATTGTTTATCCAAATGATAGTGGTAAGTACCTTGGTTCAATATCAATACCATATAATTTTTGTGGATTACTTTACTCACTATACATGGTTGTATCTTCTCTAAATCAAATCCAATATCACCTTAATCTTTGAAAAATTCAAGATAGTGGTTAGAAAACAAATTTTAACACTTATTATCACTGTTTATTCAAATGATAGTGATAATTACTTTGGTCACGACCATTTCCTTTCCAAACACAACATTCAACATCTTTACTCTTCACCTCACACTCTCTAACATGTTGTACTTGCTAAATGTTAATATCATCACATATTTGAAACTACCTTAACACTACTCCATCATGCCTCAATCCCTTTTAAGTATTGGACCTTTGCATGTTAATTTGTAATTTATCTTATCAATGACATGACCATTCCAAATTTTGCTACCAATCACCCTTTAGAGCACTCTATAATATCACTTGCAACTATTCAAAACTCCAAGCTTTTGGGTGGCTATGCTACCTATGGCTTCACCCTCACACAAAACACAAGCTTCAACCAATGTCCTTACTATGTGATTTCCTTGGTTACACAAAATCTCACTCATTTTGTACTTAAATTTTAGATATAAATATATGCTTCGAAGAATAATAAAATAGACCCTTTTCAATGTTTCCTCTTAACGTTGTTACTTGCATAGAAGCGTAAGATCACTTTAAGCCACACCAGGACTGTAAATCAAAAACCAGTCCTTATATTGGGCAAAACAAATAGCCAAGAACATTATCCCTATGCAGCCAAGAACATTATCCCTATGCAAGAAACTCAAAATTGACACCACCAAAAATTACATAGCAAAACTAATCCACTTCAAACCTATTGCTGCACGAACCCAAAATAAATTGTGCAGACCGTCCTGCGTAAGCAAATCCCTCTTATGAAGGGGTATAACAGAAAAGATCCTTTAAAGGCCGAGATTCCTCCTCCATCCAGTGATAATGCCAACCCTACTAATAAACTGGAATGTTTGCCTTTCATCATTCCCATGCAACAAGGGCATAACTCTTTGCCAATCCATCAGCAAAATGATTGGTTTCCCTAGACTTATGGACAAACACAACCTGTCCTCTACTCTTCATGTTGATTTCATTGAAAATAGATTGGTACTGTCACGTCCTCGACTCGTAAGTATTCAGCCATGTCACCACTGTAGTGGAATCACTTTCAACGGTAAGTATGGCTTCTAGTGTTGCCTCTCACTGCCCCCACAGCAACAGAGCTTCTTTGATGGCAATTAGCTCTGCCTCATTAGCACTAGCTACTCCAATTGGCATAGAGAACATGCATATAACCTTACCATCATGCATAAAAGAATTACTATTTTACGAAAAAGAAAAAAAGTAATGATATACGTAAAATTAATACTAAGAATCTGATATGGGATAGAAAGATAGAAAGTAAGTAAAAAGGGCCATAATAAATGGTAAGGAGCGGGAAAAAGTGAGGAGGAGAGGAATGTGGGGTGTATTTTGGACTTTTTCTGGGTTGGAAGATGTTTGGAAATTGTCGAATGAAGGAAACCATATTTTCCTTTTTTTTTTTTTTTTAAAGAAAATTGGGGAAAAAAAAATGGAAGAGCACATTTTCTAGATTATAAAAATACTATTTTGTATGACTGTTTCCTTTTGTTTTTTTCATGGAACTCCTTACAGTTTTCTTTTGAAAATAAGAAAGATATGGATTTTACTTTAATTTTCCGGTTTTGCTTCTCTTTTCTTTCTTCCCATTTTTACGTTTACTAACATTTAATCTTATGTTTATCATCCAAACATTCATTTATTTCTAATTAAATGCATTATTATGGTTCCAATCCTACGAGAAAATGAATGTGGAAGGACTCAAAAATTTAAAGAAGAGATACTTTTACCATAAAAGTATAATACTAATAATAATAATAATAATAATAAATCTTTTTTTCATTTTTTTCTTTATGCAACCTACTAATGGTTTAATGGTTATATGGGTTATTTGACTTCGAAACCTAACCCACTACAAGGTTAAGCTTGATTAGTTGACCATATTTGTATTGATGGTGAATCTTATAGTACAAACACTACCAATAATTTATACTACCAATAAACGTAATGTTAAATAAATTTATTTTAAGAGAAATAAATTTAAAAAATATTATCTTTTTATTATTTAATATAAAAATTAATTTTTTTATTTTTAATTCATTAAATTTATTAAATTATAAATTATACATAATTTTTTTCATTAACTATATACTCTTTTTATAATTTAAAATTTTAAATATTAAAAATAAATATTTAAATTTTTAATCTAAATCTCAAAAAGTTAAAACTTGTATTTAACATTATCATAATCACTTTGATCGTGGCGCAACTCTTCCTCGGCACGATCCATAACAAATCTAAGATGGGCCTCATTGTCGCAGGACCCACATCAGAGGGAAAGCCCACCATGGACTACTTGTTTATCGTAACTCCAGCGATTCTTGAAAGTTCCCTTTCTCTTCCGCCATAAGTGTCCCTACTGCTGGAATCATAAAACCATAAATCCTTACTTGGATGAGAGGTAAGACCATTCGCGCTTGTCCAAGAAAAATAAATTGCCACCGATATAATTTAAAAAAAAAAAGAAAAATTCATATAATCTTAGAGAAGTCCCGGTGAAGCAACAAGTGAATGGCATCCTCGTAATTATCCCTACATAGAAAAACACCTATTAAATAGTTTTTAGAGAGCTCAATTCCAATAGTCCAACAACACCATTGAAGCAAGCATTCCTCAATTTTTTTAGTTAATAGTCAGTTTTCTAATTTTATAATTAATAAATTATTAATTATTAATTTTACTAATCAATTAAAAAAAATAATATAATAATATTTCCACACAAGTTGACTATAATAATGTCATTCAAGCCATTAAAACAGATTCTCGAGGTGAACTCTTTTTGGATGGCCAAGCCCAACCGATCCCACCTGCCTGCAAAATCACTTTCAAGTAAAAACATTCCCAAGTTTCCATGGCTCTCAAACAAAAAATAATATAATATTTAATGAATGAATATGGAGTATTGCATGAAAGATGAAGAGGCAAGGACAATTAGCAAAAGGAGAATGATTAAAAAAAAAAGAATTCCAACAAGCACGGCACCAGATCAAACTGCTGAGAGTTTGCAGACTCCCTTTGTTCAGGTGTTGTTGGCTCATTTACACCTCAAGCCTCTAATAGCCATTTAGTTATCAACAAACTTCAATTCAAGCCACTTAATATATAAAAATGTACCACCTAAAGCCTACGACTGGAGGCTTTCTTTTCGAATAAAATTTATTAGTTTATTATAAGTCAGAATAGGATAAAAAATTAGACTTTTAATAGTAAAATAACTTATTATTTAAATTAATTTAATTATTTTATTTAAATTAAATTATTAATAATAATTTACAATTTTTTAAAATTACAATTAAATTATCATATGAGTAAAATCAATCTAATTATTATTAATAATTTCGTGATTAAAAAAAAAAACTCTCTCTCGCTGGCCAAGGCCCAGAGACTAAATTACAATTAAATTATCATATGAGTAAAATCAATCTAATTATTATTAATAATTTCATGATTAATAAAAAAAAAAAAAAAAACTCTCTCTCGCTGGCCAAGGCCCAAAGACATCATCTCAACTACTCTCCTTTGCCAACTCAATATTTTCTTCTTGAAGTCCATTTTATGGGATACCCTCTAGCAACGTATGAATATGGTTGTGGTTGTGTGCCCCGTTTCATGAGCCCATACACCAGAAAAACAAATGACGAGCTGGACTGTAGATTCCAATTAATGGGCCTCCAAGGCCCAGAACCCTGGACCCGGAGCAAGAAGACCCCATCGAACTGCCCAGTAGGGTCAGTACAACGTAGGCATTGACCCCATCTCTTTATTCTTCATTTGACTTCGTTATCAAAATGTTAATGGTAGGCTACCATTTGTCACTTCTTGAGTCTCTTCCTTTTCACATTTCCACCGGTCTCAATCCGGGACTCAAAAGAAGCGTGAAGTAAAAAGGGTAAAAAAAAAAAAAAAAATCTAAACAAGAATGAAGCAATGTTTGAAAAATTGAACAAAACCGACTGATTTGACCCAAAAGAAAAAATGGAAAATCGATTGACAGCTAAAAGGCTAGGGAGTCGGTAAACCGTTCTGAATGGAAAAAACTAATTGGTTGAACCAAAAAGCGATAAATTCGAACCAATTTTTCCCGATTTAGTTAGTAGGTGGTGTGCCAACCCTGTAGGAATGACATGAAAAGAAGAACCCACTAATCACTTGGCCTCCTTTTTAATACATATAATTAAATATAAAATTATATATCCTAATATTTTTTTTACAAATATTTTAATATTTAAATTCAATATTAGTTTACCTGTTTCAAACCCCCATCAAAATTTGAGCCTTTAATTTTTACAGTTCAATAATAATTTTTATTACAAAAATATTAAAATGAAGCCCTTTTTTTTCTTTTTTCTTTTTTTTTTCTCTAGATTTTGCATTTAATTCTATATATGAATAATATTGGTGAAGTTACTTTTGGTGATGGAACTTTGATCTGTAACGCAAGGAAAGGGCAGTAGGGGCTAAGACGTGGCCTGATGGGCACTCTGATATTTAAATTAATCAAAAGATTACCAAATACTTACCAATTAAAAGTCAACGGGTTTTTTAATTTATAAAAACTGGAAATATACTAAATCTGGTAAATTTTACTGTTATTAGGTGCTAACTTAAGGGTCAAAAGACTTGTAAATTAAAATATGTATTGAATCCTAAGTAGGTTTAAGTTGTAACGAACAAGAGGGAGACCAGATTTTAAGGCCAAACAAACTTAATTTAGTACTAATCAAGTATGATAAGTAACGATGAAGCAAAGCATGGACCTAAAAAAAAAAAAGTGAACGAAACAGGCAAGCCCTTTGCGTTCCGTAATCGGACTCATGGTTGTAAGTTCCTTTATGCAAGGCGGACGAAGCTGCCTGATAGGATTCCAAATACTAAATTTTTAGATTAAGTTACAAGAAATAATTTTTTTTTTAAAAAAAAAAAGACTACATCAACAATTTAATTAGAAAAATCAGAGTTCAAGAGTTTAAGATTCAGTGCACTTTGAACCATCGCTGAACAACAATTTGATTAAACAATTTTTTTTTATTGATTGTTATTATAAATAATTACATATTTGTAACAAAATATAAGTCATAAGTGTCATATATATAATCATACTTAACATTGAAATTTTGAAACAGTTCCAATACATTAAAAAGGTAGGTCAAGGGCTAACTATTTTGTTTTTTTTTTTTTGAGTGAATTAATATATTTTAATTTGTCCAAATAATAATGTCAGTAATACCTGGTCAACATCAATATGGAAATAATCATCAAATCCCCCTAATTTCCCTCTTTCATGCTGAGGCAACAATTAGGTGGTACCCACTTATGGTAAACCCGTCCCATGGGTAGAGATGCTCACGATTGGATTAACCAAAATTTAAGTTAAAATTTTAATTAATTGAAATTCAATTAAGCAAAATTTTTAATTTGATTTTGATTAACTAGTTAGAGTTTAAAACTCTTTTTAAGATTTTAATTGAAATGCAAAAAAAAAAAAAAAAAATTAATGTACTGTTTAGAAACAAATTTATAATTATTAATATATATAAAATAATTAATTAATTAATTATTCAAAATATAATAATATTTTATTAATATTTATTTGTTATTAATTTTTATATTATTAATATTTTTAAAATTAAAAATCATAATTAAATTTAAAAAAATTAATAAATAATTAACTAATTATAAATTTTAATAAATTAATTAAAAATTTAATTTAATTTTTTTAATTAATTGAAAAAAAAAAATTTAACACCCCTACTCATGAGTCATGACTTTGTCTCTCCCCACAACAATACTCGATCATTTTCTCTCCTTCACCACTGGGCCTTTCCCTCTCCTCCGTCACCAGAGCGCTCCCGTCGCCTTCCCATGCAGCTCCTCCTACTTTTTGTCGACCCTGTAGCCTTTTTTTTTTTTTTTTTCTCTTTTTTGGGTATATTTTACAAATTAATAGTACACAGTAAAACTATCGAGGTTTCAATGATATTACACATAAATAATTTGATTGTATAACTTGTTGAAATTGCCATATTGACTTTAAATTTTCAAACAATGGAATGATGTATGCAAAATACTTTATGCAACATATTCAAATCTAAACGTTTAATAATTCAATATTACTATATTATTTTTTCGAGTAACTTGCACTATTTTCTTAAACTTAATTTTATCAAGACTAAGCAAATAAAAGATAGATATAAATATTCCTAGTAGACAATACACCCCAAAATCACAACATCCATTAAAAGATGAGTTTTCTTGCTTTTTTTTTTGTGGTTATTTTTTTAAAGGCTGTTTGGTGGTAAGGAAATTGAAGAGAAAATACAATCAGCAGAAAGAGGGTTAAAAACCAAAAAAAAAAAAAAAAAAAAAAAAAAGTCGTGCAATTGAGCCAGAAAATATTCAATTCTCCATTAAACTCTACACCTTGATGTAAGTGAGCTCTTAACATTACATTGTGTTCAATTTAAACTTTCACACATGAAAGACAATCAAAGAGTTGTTCAGTCAGTGATTTCTAAATTTCAAAAAATAATGAAAATATAAAATTAAAATAAAAAATAAAAACAATGTTGAATATGTTAAAGAGGTTAGAGTGATTATAACATTTTAATACATAGATCACACAATTTAAATGATATAAACTTGGAATCAGAACATCTAAGCAAAAGGATTTCTTTTCTCATTTTAAGGACTGCCTTCCAAATTTGCTCTAGGTTACATAATATATGTACACCATAAGATGGGAAATATTATTTATAATAAGAACAATAATAGAACAAAAAATGGGAAGGAGCCAAACTATAACCAATCTTATGGTAATCAGGGATATAATCAATCTAATTTGTCCAAAAATAAAGTTACCATATAATATTCATAAATATATAAGTTGAGGAAATTCTAGAGAGAGAGAGAGAGGAGCTTATTTGACTTAAATGAAAGAGGTTGAGAAAGAAAAATGCAAACCAACTATTTTTTTTTCCCCTTTTTTTTTTTTTGGTCTAGATTATATCTTAATCCCCCCCCCCCAACACACAACACACCCCAAAAGCCCCCTTTTCCTTTTTTTGTTTTTGCCGTAACTCATGATTTTCCCTGTGCACTTAGGTGGCCACTCCATGGCCATTAAAAAGCTCTGAGGGGTGTGGGCGGGGGTTCCAGACATTGCCAACTTCAAAACAGTGTCCATTTGGTCGTAGTTATTGTTTTTGTCCCTGCTAGACCCCATACATCATTCTTTCCTAATAATTAATATGCAAACTAAACACATACTTTAAAAAATAATTTTTACTCAAATAATTCTGCAAATATCATAATTTTTATTTATTTATTTATTTTGTGTATTAATTGAGGTGAAGCATTTTGCAATCGCGCTATCAAATATAGGAAAAACTTCATCTATTATGCGACATGTCAAAAAGTAAAAATGAAAATTGCTAACCCAATATTATTATTTTTCCCTAATGGAGTCGTGCCTAAATTTTTAATAAGTATTGCCAACCTTCGTGTACCTTGAACAATAGAAGCAAAACAGGAATCAATGTGTTGGATAAGCTCCAGGTGTGCAACAATTAATTTATTTGTTTATAACTTTTTATTATTATTATTTTTAAAAAACAAAATATATATTCTTTGTTAATACGTATAATTCAACTATCGAATGGCCACACTAACCTAACATGTCAAGTAATCCCAACCGTTACAGCACCCTAACATCGTATTTATACACTGTATAACCCCTTTTGTCCTCTTTGTAATTTCCTCTGTTTCTCCTCTGATGAATCTTATGCTTCCCTGTCATTACTTTCTCTAAACCCCTCTCTTCCCCCCCCCCTGCGGTGCCCTTTCCTTGGGCCTCCATTGCTGCATTGCTCATTGCTCATTGATCTTGACAATGGTAACGCCGTTTCATGACCCCTTTTGATCGATCTTATTATATGGCCATTATATTGATTTGTGTGCATAATTTTGGATTTTGAATTAATTGATGGGGTGGTGATAATGAACAGGAAGACATGTTGGTGCCACCATGGCTTGAGTCATTGCTATCGGCTGCATTCTTCACCATCTGCCCGAGGCACAAAGATGCCCCGCGCTCCGAGTCCAACCTGTTCTGCCTTGATTGCAGGACCGATGCTTTCTGCTTCTATTGCCGATCCTCAGGGCACAAAGATCATTCTGTTATCCAAGTACATGCATATACATATAAACACTTTCTTATTAGTCTTCTTTGATCATTCTTTATAAAAAAGGATTCTCTGAAAATTGAAATTGATGGGTGTCTGTGTGTGTGTGTGCGTGTGTGATGTTTTCAGATCCGACGGTCATCATATCACGATGTTGTTAGGGTGGCTGAGATTTCAAAGGTCTTGGACATAGGTGGAGTCCAAACTTACGTTATAAACAGCGCTAGAGTTATTTTCCTAAATGAGAGGCCACACCCCAAGAGTAATTCCACTACTAGTAAAGGGGTCTCTCATTTGTGTGAAACATGTGGCAGAAGTCTCTTGGACCCCTTTCGTTTCTGTTCTCTCGGATGCAAGGTTGGTCAATTTTTCTTCTCATTTACCCCTTTTAGATTTTCTTTTTCTTTCCATATATGTACATATCCACCGAAATTAAAACTCACATTTTATGAGAAATAAGAAAATTCAAACACCCTTTTTGGGGGCGGGGTGGGGGCGGGGGGAGCGAGGGGGAAGGGAAGTATTTTATATATTATTTGTTTGCGTTCTTCTCGAAAAATGGTTTAACTTTGTAGTATTGGCATTGAATAATCAGCTCGAAGGAATAAAGAAAAATGCGGACGCGAACTTTAACTTGAATGGCAAGGCGGAGGTAATGGAGGAAAGAAAGGAAAGAATGGGAAGAAGATTGGCATTAAAGGAAGAAGAAGAATTGCGTGAAGGAAGACACCAAGACATGTATGCTGACCATGGCACGCCTTCTCCCCCTCTTCCTCCTCCTCCTCCTCCTCCTCCAGCTAATTCAAATTCAAGGAGAAGGAAAGGCACCCCACATAGAGCTCCTTTTGGGACGTAATAATTGATTAACAGCAAAGTTTCCTTAAATACTTTGTGTGTCCAGCTCACTCCCCACAAGGCATCACATGGGAGGCTTGCTTAACATGTGATATAAAATCAAAATTAAAGGGTAATTAAAGGGCAATTGAGTCTTCTAAGTTAATCGTTTCAGAGTTTTAGAGGGTGTGTTGATGTGGGGGTGGTGATTTAAAGGAGGGTTCAACAATAATGATAGCATTAATGTTTGGACATGCAAAGCTGTAAATGCTATCCATATACCCAGGAGGGTTCAACAATTTAGATTGTCATGTATCATAAATTGACAATTGCAATAACATAATTCGGATTAGTGATCGCTAAACATTGTATCAAGTTGCAATTAGGTCACTAAATTTCAACTTATTTTAGTTAAATTCCTAATCGTCGTATGGCTTCAGTTGAGTAATTTCTCAATTTCCGTCAGGGAGGGTTAAGGGGTAAAAGCATTGTACATTTAGCCATGAAAACCTGTATCATGATAAGTTTTTTCGAGTTTTTTTTTTTTTATCCTTTTTCGTGGCTAAGCTTACACAACAGAAATCAATGGAATAATTTAATGGAAATTATAAATAAATATTGGTGATTTAATTGAAATAAACTGAAGTTCAGTGACCCACAGGTCAATCCCTTGCTTAGTTGTATTGCTTTCGTGGTTCAATTATTTGTTTGCTTTTAAGACGAAGGAATTTGCCTCAATCCATGCTCTAAATTTTGTGAAAAACGTGTTCCAAGGAACTGTAATTAGTACTTTTACTTTCTCATTTTGAATACTGAAAAAGAAAAAAAAATTGTGTTTAGAATATTAATGCATGAATTTCCATAGGGACAGCCACAAGCTTTTTTTTTTTTTTTTAACATAAGAAAAATCAGAGAGAGAAAAATAACAAAAAAGATACATGGACGAGGAAAGGTGGAGGCATAGTGAAGGCTGATGTGGTGGGCCTGTGGCCCATGCGGATCCCACACAATTATTATTATTATTATTTTAATAAAAAATAATATGTGTAATAAAATAAAATATATAAGCAAAATAAGTAAATAAACAACAGCAATCAAAACATGGAATTATCGGAGCAGGGCATTTTTTAGAAGGAATTTTTGTGTGACCATGGTTTTGACTGCCAATGATGACGTGAAATATTTTCAATTTTTAAACTTATTTTCTAATAATTAAATAAAGAAATTATTTTTTTTTCTGAAAAATAAAAAAATCTTCAGAAAAATCCAATAATTTTTGTAAAGAACCAAACTACAGGGGCAAAACAAAATTCTGTGGCTAATATTGTGTTTTATGAGACAGAAATTATATGCTATTTACAAAATGAATTTGTTTAAAATTTACTTTAATTCAAATATACACACTTTTAAAATATACTATCTTATTTAACAATTTAATTAACAAATTTAAATGATAGTTTTTCAATATAAATATAACCGGATATCTAATCAAGTACAAGCTAGATTATTTAATATAAATACTAAAATTAAATTATTCAACATAAGAAATAACACTAAACACACAATGTCAACAATATTAGACCCAATTTGAAAAAGAGCTTGAGAAGGTGATATGCAATTCCAATTAACTTCATTAGGTTGGATGCTTTATATTTTTATATTTCAACTATACGAAACTTTTATATTTTTAATATTTCTTTGATCAAATCTAACTATTGAATTTGTTTTCTTTGTTTATATTGACTCATGGTCACTGAAAATAAAAAGTAAAATAAATATATAAATAAGAGAAGACATTGGAAAACAATAGAAACCAAAAGAAATTAAATAATATTTCCAAGTCAATGAACATATCTCAATATATATGAATGGCAAGCTTTAGCAGCAACAGTCGCTCTTAGCCCTTTAGCCTCTGCGTTTGTCGCTCTGTCTTATCTCTGCTTCTTGTGGATTCAATCATTTTGTATTGTACTGTTTCTCACCGACTAGAACCCTTTTTCATGTATGTAATGTGGTCATTTCTGCGCAGGAGCTGCTGGTGACTGTGTGATTGCACCCACCATGTTTAATGCAATGCACGGCTGGTCTACTGGCACCTGCACAAATAGATGTACACTGTTAATGGAATTCAGAAGTGAAAGTGAAAATCAGAATGATCACACTTTGGATCAAATAGATCTTTTTGTCCCAGAGCTTCTCCGGGTCTGTCTGTGACTTCTATTGTGCTTAAAAGGTCTATAGCTGTTTTGTATTGTCACGATCCCTGCAACCTGGAATGCTTGTCTCATTATGCGTATGAATAAATGTCAAAAATGGAATGCTATTCTCACCAGGCCCACCAAGTGACCACAAAATATATTGTGCACAAAGCAAATGAACAATATGCAAACATTACTCTTTTTTTTTTTTTATAGTTGTATATTAATGTTATTATTCTACTTTTTTATTAAAAAAAAAAAATTGTGGGATATGCGGAAGGCACACACTGCGGTGTCACTGCATCGGGACCCATTCACGAGGCCCGGTCCATCTTAACTTTTTTCTTAGGTTGGTTGATGCTTGCTGGTACATGGGACTGAAATTTGAAACCCTATCTTGATATTCCAAAGCATTATAAGTTCTATTAATGTTCACACGATATATATCTATGGTAATAAAGAAGGAAAATTTTAAGACAAGACTTAATTAACCTACTCTTTATTCGAAAAACAAAGGGATGCGGAAAAAATCAACCAGACTATCTAAGTTGCTTCAACTCTGTATTGAGAAAGCATACAAACCCCTTCCCCCTCTTCCTCCTCACCCCCTACTCCCCTCAAAAAAAAAAAAAATAAGAACTGAAATTTAAATATTAATACTTCTTTTTTTTTTTTATGAAACTCTCTATCTTTATAATTTTTTATTTTTTAATTTAGTTAAATTATTTATTTAACAATAAAATTATTTTTTATCAATAATTAGATTCAATTAAAATGAAATGGTAATATTTAAAATTAAATTAAAATATTTAAAACGTTTAGACCTACACTAAGGAAATTTTAAAAAAAAAAATTATGAGTAAAAATACGATTATTCCCACATTTTTTTTCATTTAAACAACATTAATGTCAGAGACACATTTGCAAGCCTGTCATGATGGTGAAATTATAATATCACAAATAATAATAATAAAAAGGTCATGAGAGCAGCTTTCTCACTTACAAAATGGCCTGCTCCAAGAATCCAATAGAATTTTAGGTTTTTGAACGACTTGCTGAACCCTTTTGTAACTTTATCAGCACCACAATAAAGAGGGACCCGCGATGCGCTAGAAAAGTTTTGTAGTTCTTTCCACCTGAAAAATTCATTATGAATCAACGCGAGTCAAGCTTTCGGATTTTGGCTGTTTTCTTCTGAGACTTTAAAAAAAAAAAAAAAAAAGAAAAGGACAAACTAAACAAATGAATTGGGATCTTACTTGAGTTTTTCAATCCATGCTTCTGTCCCCTTGGTTGCACAAATGACATCAAGCTACAATAAAAATGGAAAAAAAAAAAAAAACACAAAACAAAACGGGAATGATGATAACGTGTATATAGTTATTTAAGGTGAAAAGAAAATAAAAGATTTAAAAAAAACAAAAAAAAAAAAAAGAAGAAGACAGAAAACCATACGTTTTGTCCAAGAATTGCATCAAGAATCTTTTTTCTAGATAAAGAACATGACAGGAAGATGAGATAACTTATTCCTTACGGGACTTTTGGCAGAAAAGAACTCATAGATAACCACAGGCTGCGCATTGAGTGGCGGGTGGTCCAGTGGCGTCCAAACCACAGCCTTGTAGGCTTATCCCACCGTAGATTATTTGTGTGATGATGTAGTATATTATTAATTATAATTATGTATAAAAAATTAAAAAATAATAAATAATTATAATTATTTAATTTATAAATCTACGTTTCAAATATATCTAATTTTTTGAATTTATATAACTTTTTCGTTTTATTTTTCAGACTAATATTTACAAAAAAAAAAAAAAAAAAAAAAAGTGTAGATTTTTCTAAAAAGGACAGACAACATAGAGATCATACTTGCCCATTGTACACGGTTATATTGATTCCTTTCTCCAGAAGCTCGTCAACCTGCAAACGGTCAAGAAAGGAAAGAGAATTAGGAGGATTGCATTTCTTAAAATAGCCATATAATTGAAAATAATACTTACTTTATTTTTTTTTAAAATTTTGAAAAGAATAATTACGTTATTAATAATTGGTCAATTTCGAACCATACCTTCTTAATTATATTTTTTAACACTAGAAGAGTTACCTCGTTTATTCTCGGTCTCATAAAATCACCAGCTAGCGCATCAAAAACATAATCTGATTGCCCTCCCCATCTGTGTAGATTACCAAACTCAAGCATTAGTGATACGTCAAATCGACCTCTTGAGTCTTTAAGCATTCGAATTCAACTATGACCAAAAGGGGTTTTCCATGACTATTCACTAATAGTTTAATAGTTATATAGGGCAGCTTTTAATTTTCTAAGTCTCACAATATTCTAAAGTAATCGAGTGGGGTATGCATCTATGCACCGGATACAATAAATAGAAACAGTTAAAGATATATGAATAAAAAAAATCATAAAATAAAATTGAATTGTAGAATTTATATGTTAATTTAATTCTACTTATATTTAAAATAATAATAATAATAAGTCCATGGAAAAGAAGACACTTGCTGGTATAGACATATACGTACGTGACATTTACAGGAATGATCCCAAGTTTTCTCTTAATGACGCCATTCATGAGGCTATCGGCATCACCAACAACCCCATCAGGTGATGAAGATGATGACCTCGTGGAACTTAGATATCTCGAGTATCTCTTCTTCAGGGCAATTGCTTTTGATGATGAGAATTGATCAGCTCCTGCTAGAGATACTGGGTCCATTCCCTCGTCCAGAAGAAAATTATAGATGTCCTGAGAATATATTTTTTTAATTAAAAAATAAAAAAAAATGCAAAAGGAACATTATTAATTGATAATATCGATTATCTTTTATATTTGAGGCAATTGAGAGCGTTGATATTGTGGGTCCAGGTATAGGAAGCCTATAAATTAAAATGAAGTCAAAGAAATTGGAAGGGGACTTCTTAAAAAAACACATCACCACGCCATTGCTATTGTAGTTAATATTCTCTTGAAGTAGCGCCCAAGAAGCCGTAGCATTTGCATACTGACCATTGTTGATTTGGTGCTTTATCCTCTGAGCTTTGCTGTTGTATAAAATGGGTTGTTAGAAAGACTGGAAAGAAGAAAAAAAAAAGGTTACAACTTGGCATATAATGACATAATTTTGATCAGGAAAAGGAATTGTAATGACCCATTTGCTTGTTCGAGGCCGTTGTTGTCCAGCCGTGAAACATCCTTGAGTAGAGGACCCCATGACAACTACAAAATTTAATTTGAAATCAAGTGACCTTGTAATTAAATTGAAGACAATATTCGCTAGCTTAAACGAGTTTTTGGCATGATTAAATGATGGCTGCAATAAAGGTTGAGCAACCCGGGGCTTGCCTGAAAGGGATTATTTATTATAAAACAGCAATAATAATAATAATAATAATTCTGTTCCTAAACTTCAATGAATGGTCTATGCTAAAGTTGCAAAAATGGATGGTGAAAAATGGGGTTGGGTTTTCATACCACAAAATCTTCTGGGGAGATCCAACTATCACCCAAAGCCACTCCTGCACAAATAGAAGGGTCATTTCTGGAGTCACATGACAAGGCATCTTGGTGCCTTATGCAATATTATTCATGGCCTTCATGTTTGATCAATTGGAGAGAATTGATTGGCAAGCAATTGACCTCCAAGTTTAACCTTCAATTTGCCTGCTTCAATGGCTTTTAGAGCTGATAATCCAAGTGTCACTGCAAATTTGCCTCCATAGGACTCTCCCACAATATACAGAGGACTCTTTTGAAGGCTCTCGTTCCTGTTAAATATCTCCTCCAACAATGTAGTTAGATCGGTTGCTGCCTCGTTATCAGTTTTCACAAAGAGCTGCTTGTCCTCCACAAAACTGTATCCTGTCCCTACTGGATTGTCCTACAACACAATAAAACTCTGTTCAGGAAAAGGGTCGCCTAAGTCCATCAAATTTGGCTTGTCAATAACAATAATAGGGAAAAGAAAAGAATGAATTACCACAAATAGCAGATCAGCAATTCGCAGCCATGTCGAATTTCGCGGATTCAGATTGGAATCCAGTGGCCCAACTTCTTCAAAGTTCCCCAGCCCAATCCCTGATGATCCCTAATTTGACAAAAGCAATACAGAGAGCACCCAAATTTTGATAAGTAATCCTGAGATATAACAATATGTCTAATTCATATGAAAGGACTGGAGAAATTAATGTAAATATTCACACTTACAGGCCCACCCTGCAGCCAGAGAATGATTGGCCATGGCTTGGAGGGATCCTTTACTCTGCAAGGACTTCTATACAGCCACCAAAACATGTGTGCTTCTGTGTTTACACATTGCAAAAAGAACCAACAGGGTTCAATAGGCACAATTGAATTGAACTTCTACTTTAATGCATGTAAAAAAGATTTAAGGAACATTTTACTTACTGGGTCTCACTTCCACATAACCCCACTCTTCTGATCCATCTTCAGTTCTTGCAGCAATAGCTATCACTCCATTAAGTAAGGAAGCCAAGAAGAGAACAGAGACAACAAGAACAAACAACTTTGCCATCCTGAAAGCCAAAAAAAGACTGGATCCCAATTTCACAGACTGAACGCAATCACAGAAAGATGTCTAATCTTATACACATGCACAATGGAAAATTTTTTTGGCTTAAAAAATTATAGATCGCACAGAGTGAATGTTATAAGAAAGCAATTTTGGAATCTGTCTAGGCCTTTTTGTATCTGTCCGTCCATAAAAATGTGGAAATTCTTTAAAGTAGTCTATACCCATGCGGTCCCCATGGCTGTACCAGTCAAATTAGAAAAACAACAAATATTAAAACAGATTACTGTTCCTGTAAAGGCAAGTTGTTTGAAGCTTGTACATTTCAACAAATAAAATCAAACAAGAAAGGGAAAAGGGGCAAATTGTACATTGTATATTGGGGCCTTGTTTACATTGATTAGTGAGTTACAATGGTTGGTGAGGTTTGGGATATTCAGAAAAGACAAGTCGAATGGTATAATTTTATACCATTTTTGGGTTACAAGAAGGCCAAGAGATAACAATGTCATTAAAACTTGGATACCAAAACTGTTAATTTTTGGCTAAGTTTCTATGTAGGGACTTTTAACGATAAATATTAAAATAGCAATAAAAGTATGGTAGGTTACAAATAAAAAAATAAAAAAAATTAAAGGTATTAAAATTTCATATATTTGAGTTTTTAGTTTATTATTTAATTTTTATATTAACTAGATTCTGAATTTTTATATATTTTTTATTTTAATAATATTTACTTTTATTTTAATAATATTCTCACACATATCATATGTGTTCTAAAAATGATAATTATATAATTTATAAAATTATTAAAATTGGTACATATGATTAAAATAAAAGTGCTCTTGATTGTTGGGATTGGTATGTATCGATAAAATAAAGGTGCTCTCGTTGTGTAATAAAAATTTATAAATTTAAAAATTTATATATTTAATAAGTAATTACACTTGTGGATACAATTTATATAGAAATAATTATAAAAAAAAGTTTTATTTTAAAAAATTAATATTAAAAATAATTTTACATATATATTTACAAAATTTTTTTTAATTATTAAATTTAAGTGGATTTAATTGATTTATTTTATAAAAAAAATAAAATATTATTATTATAATTACATATGCAACTAGAGTTAATTTGAAAATTTGTTAGTTTTTAATTTAAATTTCACATCAAAATTTTTTATGACGAATACCAAAATCTCACATCATTAAAAAATATATGATTGATTATTTTTATTTTTTATAAATAAAAAATTATATTATGAGTTATGAATAAAAAAATATAAAAAATTAAAATTCAATTTTTACGAATTTTTAAGTTATTATTCAAATTTTTATTAACTAAATTTTAAATATTTTTTATATTTTTTTATTTTAATAATATTTACTTATACTTTCATCTGTATACATAAATTATATTAACGGAACGTAAAACATGTTGTTTATAATTCTGCTTAACCCGGAGCCCATCCTCCAACAAAAACAAAAAATTTCAATAAAAATGTCCTAACTGGTTAGCATGAAATAAAAATATAATTTTATTTGAAAAAAAAAAAAAGAGTATTGAGTGGTGTGTTTAAATGGTGTGGAGGAGACAGAATGCGTGCAAGAAGGCACTTACTAGCTAGATTTTGTTTCACAGTTTGCAAAGATACTTCAATGATTTTTTTTTTTTTTTTGGCCCACATCCTGGAAATCTTATGGTTTGTTTGAAATAAACAGATTTAGTGGAATTCCTTTATATTATTTGGTGTTATACTTTTAGAACTTAGAAAATTAAATTAAATTCACACACTTTGAAAGTAGACTCACGTGTTGGGATTAATAATTCTATCGTGGAATTGGATTAAATTTCTATGGGGGTACTTATTTCATGGGGTAGGGAGACCTCTTGGGTTCAATAATTGTAATTTAATGATGTACCTTTTTGAGTTTCTCACGAGAGATCCCACCATGGCAGACAAGGGACACGAAGTTACTTTTCAAGAGGATTAAAAAATGACTGGCATGTGACGATGTGTGTGCTGATTTGTCAACCTGTGGTCTCCACCATGGTCAAACTTTTGACTTGCTTCCTCTGTTAATTGATAAATTGGGTTAGAGATTTGAAATGGTTAGGGGGCATTGCATGATTGAGTTATTTTAGTCCAAGCTCTTTGTCCATTGATTGGAAGTTGAAAACGGTCTCTGTTCAGCAGTCCTCCAGGCCATTGCCAACATTACTCCCTGGAATCAAACTTCATAAATTGGGAACACTCCAAAAAAAAAAAAAAAAAAAAATCATAAAAGCATCATATTTATGAAGAAAATCGCACTGTTAAAAATTATTAAAGGAATTTTTTTTTTTAACAAAAAGATTGAGAAAGAAAAAAAGAGACACAAAATTAAAAGATTTCAATAAGAATTTCTCAATTAATTGTATTAAAAGTACAATATTTAAAAAAGTATTTGGGATCGTAAAAAGGTAAGCCAAAAAATACTAATGCAATTAATATTTGAAAAACTATCCATATGGGGAGAATTATAATCACATTTGAACAGAATTTTTATGTTTTTCTTTTTGCAATACATGACCACAGTGGAGTGGACGAAAATAATAATTTAATTAATTTACTCCCCTATTGTCTAAGACACTTATATATTATATTCTAAATTTAGCAAAATATCAGGATAAGTTAAATTATAATTAAAATATCAAAAAATACTTAATAATTCTAAAATTCAAGATGAGAAAAAAGAAAAAAAATACAACCAAGTTGGTAATATAAATGTCTTAAACCCATTCACAGTTGTAAGAGAATGAGACTTGCCTATTTGGATCATTAAGATCAATGCACAACTGTAAAAGCAGTAAAAACACAATCTTTACTTAAATTTTCATTTAAAATAGTAACAATTTATTCTATCACAACATAACCATACCAAAAGATTAAAAATTTATAAGCAAAATATTTCATCGAAATTCTCCTAAATAAATTAACCATCGATCACCCCACCAAAAAAAATGATCTTCATTTGCCTTCAGTTTAATATTTCAATCACAAAATGATCATAAAAATTTAAAACCTACATACCCTACGATTAAAGAGGCACAAAAGAGGAAAAGAAAGAGAAACCAAACGTTAAAAAGACATTACCTGAACGGATCGGATAGTTGGAAAAGACTTGTGGCCCGCAGAGAGAAGCAAAGATAAGATGTGAGCTAAGAAAATGAAAGAGATGCTCGAATCCAATGAAAAAAATAACCCCATTTTCCCTCTCTTTGACTAGAAAAACTGGAAAGTTGGCAGGCGATTGTGATACTTGATAATTGTCACGATTTTGCAATCAAAGATTGAACAAAAAAAAAAAGAAAGATCCTAACTTGGCTATACCCTTTTGTTTTTCAGGATTGTTCTTGTGAAAGAGATTGTTGGTGAGCGACAATTAAATAAAATAAAAACAAGACAACAAAAAAGGATTGTAACGTTATAAAATGAAAAAATAACTAATTGAGAAATAATCACAATGATCAATAATTGAGATAAGTATAATGAGTAATAATTGAGATAGTTATGATTAAAATTTTTAAAATTAATTAAAATAAAAATAAATATATAATTATAAATATTCCAAATCATTTAAAATAAAAACAAAAATACATTATGTGACATAATCTTATCATGAAAATAATGTATCTATTATTATTATTATAGACACCACATTATTCAAAATCAAAATAATTGCTCTATCTCATAATTCACTTTTGAACTGTGTGAACCGATAATCATGGCTCCCTATAAGCATATCAAGACAAAAGTTGACATTAACTGAGTAACTCTTTTATTTTTATGACCAGAGGATTAAAACAAAAATGCAAAAAAAAAACAAAATTAAAGGGATTCAGGTGATTGCAGCATCTCTCAAAAGCGTTACACATATCAGATCTGCAAGAGGAAGAGTCCTTATGTCTGGCGGAATGGATCTCAAATTTGGGAGTAGGAATCAGAAGTTTGCAAAACGAACATTTAACGTGAAACACACCACAGAACACATCATCTGGATTAGTTAGTAAAGTTCACGTTGGAACAAATTCTATTGCTTATCTTGCAAGCTTGGAAGTTTGTCCCAATACCGACAATTGGAAATGGGCTGCAAAAGGGCCATGGTAGGTGTGGCCTAGCGGTGCATCCATCGTTTCGCTGCCAGACATTGCATGTGAAGAAGGCGAGAAGAAGGCGAGAGTCACTTTCTGTCCATGGCATATTCTGCTAATTTGTTTTTCTGTTTTATTTAAAATTAAATTGATAAAATTAATAATATATATATGGGTTTGATATTTATATTTAAATTGAATTGTCATTAGTTGATTTAAAAATTTTTAAAATTGCAACATATTATGATAAAAAGTAAATATTAATTAAATTGTTATTAATGGTTGTAAATGAGATTAATCATTTTAACAAGCTTAAGCCGTAATTATCAAGATAGAGACTAATATTTGCAACATAATCTGAATCTTATAACAAAAATGACATCTCAAAATAATTTCAATATATTCATAAGTGAGGAGGAAGATAATAATAAGAAATTCCAAAAATTGAATCTTGGAAACATAATAGTCAAATAACAAGGCAATGACACAAAAAGAAGTTTACATGTGGCTTGTGACTTTATATTATAAGTAGTGGTAGGGTCAGTTTTTGAGGTTTTTGGATTTTCAAAATGTGGAGATGAATTGACTAATGTCATTTACTCAATTTACAAACTATATCTAATCATTTGTTAACAATTTTAATTATTTTGATTTAGTTTTAGTTAAGTTAGTGGGTTAAGTGGATTAGACAATTGTACTTATACCCTTAATTAAATTAGTAAATAAAGAAGAAGTTGGGAGACCAGTGGTTTGAACTTATGAGAAGGTTCACTTAAGCAATCATTGAAAATTTTATTTAATGTATTATAAGTATAAATCTGAATATTTTTTCTCTTTTAATTGGTTAATTTTTTTAAATTTTATTATAACAATAAAATAAAATTATAGTAATTTTAATTTATAAAGCAATATTTGCAAAAAAAAAAAACCTTTATACACGGAAAAACTAAGTAAAGTGAAGCCTACGCGATTGTTTTTTTATGCGTGTGTATATATATATATATATATATATATATATTTTTTTTTTTTTTTTTTGGCATAAATAGTGTCTTCATTAAAATTTTTTCTCTTAAAAGCTACTCGTAGGGATGCACTGTCTTAACTATAGTTTATTAATTTATTAATACTAAAATCATATTTAAAATTACAAATTTTTAATTCCGATCCACAAATAAAAAGAACAGAAAAATTATAACCCAAAACCCTAATTTTTTCGATTAAGCTTACTGATCTCTCAAGCTCTCTCTTGCCAGTTTGCCTCTCTTCTCCAGCGTCTACAGGTCACTCTTTCTCTCTCTCTCTCTCTATTGGCGAGTTGTAGATTTTGATTAACTGATAGATCGACTTGTTTTTGAATGAATTTATGGTTTTGAATTGGCTTCGATTGTGTTTGTTTCTGAGTTACTCGGAATTTTAACTCTTTTTGAAATTCAAAAATTGATAAATAAATAAATAAATAAAATTTGCAAGACATTTTACCGAAATGAAGTCCCCTTTCAATGGGCTAATGTTCATCTGCAGCTATTAAATGGGCTGTGTGTTTTGTTTTGTTTGGTGCCAGATGTTCGTCAAAATGTCTGTGAAACACTTTTTTCGGTAGCAGATGAGGCTGTTATAGGAATCAGAGAGTATTCAGTGCTAGTTGATTTAAGGTGCAGGTGTGCAAAGCCCATATTTCTGTCATCTATTGAAAGACCCAAAAAAAAAAAAAAATCAAAGAGTGCTTTTTCAAATTTGAAAACTGAAATCAATTTGGCTGTGGAATGGTATCATCTGCGCCATTGTTTTCAATTTTTTAATTGACTGTTTATTCCACATTGACAGAACATTATTTCTTCAGCAGTTTTTGAATTAACTGTTTATTCAAATCTTATTGCAGAAGTACCTATTGATGGGTAGAGCTGGATAGCTTTTATCTTGTCAGCATCAAAAGTCCAATGTCTATATTTGGTTAAAAATTTGAAACCTTTTGCTCAGGTAGATGGAGAAGCAATAGAGCAGACTAATTCAAACAAGGAATTCATAGCTTGAATTGCATCATCATGTTGTATACTTGCAATTGACTTTTTTTACTTGTAACAATATAGAATTCTTGTACTTTCCTTTGATTTGGTTTTTCTCAAGAATTTATCCTTTGCAGAAATAGAAATGAACTGTAAGCTGTTAACTAAGATCAAAATTGAAACTTCATATGTCTATCTTCATATCCACATAAACATTTTAAACAATTTGCTAACTTTGAGAATATTGTTTCTTTACTGCATAAATAATATTAACAAAATTGTTTGGACAACACTGACAAACAGAGAGCAAAAAGCAGACAGATCTTCCACTAAGCTGCTGTAATCATCAAAGAAAAGAATAAAACACCTTTTTAGTGCTACATTATAAAATGCTCCACTTTTCATGGAACCTGGTCAGGTGCTTGGTTGGTCTTGCAAAAGCCCTATGTTGGGATTTTTAGGTCTGCCATCCCTCCTCCCCCCTAAAACCAGTAGGTAAAGCTTTGCCACTGATTTTTCTCTAACCCTTTTTATTTTTTTGGGTCTTGCAGCTTGATTTTAATTACCTTGCCCTGTAGGTTAGAATTTTGTTTGTTTATTTGTCAATATGAAAATCTGCAGTATGAACCACAAAGTTTTTTAATTCATTGACAAAAGGGACATCAAGGGATGATACTGCAATTAGGCTAACCTGCCAGATGATGATCTTTGGAAATTGTGCAAGGGCTTTGAGTACCTGCAACACTTTTGTTGCAATGGGACTGTGAAATATATCTGAATTTATGTATCCATTCTGATGGCAGTCTTAATTGCTCACTCCACATTAGACTTGTAATTTATTTTCCTTTTTGAGTTTAGTGCATATTGCTCTTTTGACACATTTTTTGGTATTTTACCCTCATTGTCTCCCCATTTTTCTCCAATACTCTGGGGTTTAAAAGCTGATTGTCATTGTCTATCCATTTTGATAGGAGCAATTGATTTGTGTTTGCATTTAATTACCCATTGTATGCATGCTTGTCATTTGTTTGATAATTTCTTTGATTTGTCTCACTGCATAGATCATAAAACCAGAAATGGAAAGCTTATTTGGTAGACGGTTATTAGTGATGGACCTATTCCAGATCAGGGGTGACAAATTGAGTGTTCTAGAAAGATTTTTTCTGTTCTTGTTTGTAACTGGGTGAATGCATGTAAAAAGTGAGGTGGCATCTTTTTTTTTTTGGTACTAAATGTTCATATCTTACCTTGAACTGATTTAAAAAGGTTGACCCACATCTCAAATTCTTCTTTAAGACGTGATGTTGCATTTAGATTGAAGCCTGAGTCTTAACCTGTTGTTTTTGTAAACATGATCAGCCCTTGATGGTTTTCCTTGTATGCTTCCAATGAAGCATATGGTCAAGATCACAGCACTGCTGATCGCCATTGCTGCCATTTGGATTGGCCTTGTGCAAATGTCTGTTGTTCCACATAGCTTTACTTGGTTGGTGAGTCACCTTCCTAAGTCAATGCTGTGCTGATTCACATGAATAATTGCTGTATGATCTTCCCAGCTGATGCCTACCATGACTGTTCATCATTTATTTTCCAGCTACCCCTATATCTGGTTGTATCATTAGGATGCTATGGTCTACTAATGGTCGGAGTTGGATTGATGCAATTTCCCACCTGTCCCCAAGAGGCACTGCTATTGCAGCAGGTTATAGCTATTCTTTTTCTTTTACATTATAGTCTTTCATATGTCATGTTTACCCCTTTTATTTTCTTCTGCAAAATCAAATTGATTTGTTTGACTTCATAATAATGCTATTATAACAAGTCATTTTCATTACCCCTTTATGAATTTGTATTTTCCACAAAATTAATGTTCTTAGTATTTTTTGTTTGATGTCTGTGGTACCTTTCAGAGATCATCGACTCCCTTAACATTTGAAAAGGCAATTTCAAATATGATTATTGTTCTCCTGCACATCTAAAGTATTGATGATAGGTATTTTGTCTGGATTTTATTAGCATTTACTTTATTGTAGGACTTAGGATGGGAACACTACTATGTTTAGCATATGTACTGAAATTTTTAGCTAATAAAATAATGCTTAGTGAGGAGAGGTGTGAGAAATTTTCTCTTGCCTTCCTTGGGTTAGCTCTTATGTGTGTTAGTGTGGTTCTAACTTTTTCTCTATTAAAATGTTAACTACCGTTGCGCCATAAGAACTGATAACTTTTGCTTTATCTTTTTAGGACATTGCTGAGGCCAAGGAATTCTTAAAGCAAAGAGAGGTTGATGTTGGTTTAGATTGACAAATAGTCCCAGTTATTTGTGTTTGAATGGTCCATGGCAATGCATATGCAAGTTTGCTCAATCTCCTTCTGGCTGTTGCAAAGGAGCACCAAGTGTTTCTGACTGATAGAATTTTGTCACAATTTAGTCACTGAAGCAAGTCAAGTTTTGGGTTACCAGGTGCATGACATCCATTAGTATGAGGATTTCTCTTGTTTTTTTTTTTTTTTTCTTTTTTCTCCATTTAAAATATACTACCCTCCCCCAAATGCACCAGAATGAGTTTGACAAGTACAAATTGTGGCCGAGTTCCATTTGTGCCTCCTGGACAAGTTGGTTTTATAACATTTGTTGAGCTTGAAGGAGATGACTTAGTCTTGGATCATACATGCTGCTGACAGATGCTTACATGTTATATCGTTTTGTAAGAAAAGAGGTTACTGATGCTTTGTTGACTTTTGAGAGAACTGATATCCGACTCTGTAGAAATTCAATCGGATATGGTGCTTGTGCAATCTTGTAATCAGCAAGTTTGCCAATTTCATCAGATATTTCATTTCCATGGCACTTCTGAGTCTAGCTGCAAGCTCCTCATTGTATTTTAAAGAAATCAAGGTGTTCCACATTCATGTTTATGCAAGACCTTTCAATTTCCAGAATGCTGCAGACATGATTTCCTGGCCATCAAGACTAGCGGATTATTTTTCATCATTTTTATATTCTTCTGTCTCTCTTCATGTGTCCTAAATTGGATGAACCATCAGACAATAACTACAACTGCTACAAACTACATTTTACTGTTAGACTACTAGAATTCAGTACGGCATGGCAATGTGATTAATAACAGAAGAAAAATTGTTACAAATTCCAGTTTCTCATCTCGCATTTGACAAAGACACGAGAGGATTCCTTTTCCCTTTTCCACGAGTTCCTAAGGTTGTTCTCAGGTTCACCCGATCCCTCTTCAAGGACTGTTCATACGTCATCTGTGATTGCATTAGGGTCAGCATGCCTTTTTATTTAAGTCAAAACATAAAGATCAAGCTAAAAACCTTTTAGAACACTAAGAGAGAACTTTTTAAATTATACTCAGACATTTGAGTTGCGCTTTTGATAGACATCAGGTTTCGAATGGACCGCAACCAGCCCGTAACCGATCCGTCTAGGTCCGGTCAGCTGTTTGAAGTTTCATTGAAACGGGCGAGCAAGGGTCGGTTAGATTTGGAATATAGCCCCAAAACCGACCGAACCGAACCCGTCACTATTTGGCTAGTCATCAATTCTTTTGTTCGCTTGTACATTAATTTTCAATTAATTAAATAAACCAAAAGCCAAAGCCAAAGCCAAAGCCAAGCAGAGTAACAGACGGTTCTTCACGAAGCAATCATTTTCGTTGTTTCTTTACTTTCTGTTTTCTGACGAAACGAGAAAACGCAAGAATAATAATTCCATAATCCTCCATATGTCTCCGATTCTGCCGGAGAACGGCGCCGACGGCGACGATGAGCGCGAAGAAGAAGAAGACGACGAAGAAGAAGAAGAAGAAGAAGAAGGAGAGCCGAGGCTGAAGTACCAGAGAATGGGAGGCAGCATACCGACGCTGCTATCCAACGACACGGCGTCGTGTGTTGCAGTGGCGGAGCGGATGATCGCCATCGGTACTCTCGACGGCACCGTCCACATCCTTGATTTCCTCGGCAACCAGGTCGCTCTTTTTGGACTTCGTTTCCAATTGAATATGAATTAGTAGAGGCTCTTGGATGAGATGTTGATGATGCTTTAGTGTAACAGCAACGCTGTTGTTTACTTGCATTTGACACCTTTTCTTTTTTAGAAGTGCTGTTCCTTGAACGATTTCCTTCTTTTTTTTTTTTTTTTTGTTTCTTTCCTTTTCAGGTCAAGGAATTTCAGGCTCATTCTTCAGCAGTCAATGACCTTGGTTTTGATATTGAAGGCGAATATGTTGGAAGCTGTTCGAATGATGGGAATGTTGTAATTAATAGTCTCTTCACGGATGAAGAAATGAAGTTTGAATATCGTCGCCCAATGAAGGCTATTGCTTTGGACCCCGAGTATTCAAGAAAGCAATCCAGAAGATTTGTAGCTGGTGGTTTAGCAGGCCACTTGTATTTTAATTCAAAGAAATGGCTAGGCTATCGAGACCAGGTCTACGAATGTGCCATCTGATTTCCTCTGCATCAATAAATGTTATTGAGTTTTTTCTAATTTTTTTTTTTTCCATTTTGAAATGTTATACTTTGTCTGATTTTTCAGGTTTTGCACTCAGGTGAAGGTCCAATACATGCTGTGAAGTGGAGAGCAAGTCTCATTGCTTGGGCTAATGATACTGGCGTGAAAGTTTATGATGCAGCCAATGATCAGCGTGTAACTTTTATCGAAAGACCACGAGCAAGTCCAAGTCCAGAGGTTTTGCGCCCGCACTTGGTTTGGCAGGTTAGTTTAGAAAGGCCTGCTATAGTGGTCTAAATGACTTCTTCAATCTGTTTGTCACCACAGTTTTGAAATTGCAGTTTCCAGATTATTATGAGCATAATGCCTTGCATTTTGTCCTTGCATTATGTTCAGGATGACACTCTTTTGGTTATGGGCTGGGGAACATCTGTGAAAATTGCATCAATAAGAACAGATCAGAATAAGGGAGCCAATGGAACATATAGGCATGTCCTTATGTCTAGTATGAACCAGGTGGATATTGTGGCATCTTTTCAAACCAGCTATTATGTTTCAGGAATTGCTCCGTTTGGTGATTCTTTGGTTATTCTAGCTTACATTCGGGGAGAAGATGGAAAGAAGGAGTTCAATAGCACCATTCCATCCAGACAGGTTTCATGTTGCTTAATGTGCTTTTTGTTTCTTTAGTGGTTGTACATGATGTGCTCGAAGAACTTTGTTTTTTTTTTTCTCCTCATCCAAAGATATGAGCAAAGTGTGAGAGTGCTGTGGTATTTCTTAACTTCCTGGAGGTGTATTCAGGCACTTAATTTGCCTTTTCCCCCTCCTTTGACCCCTTTTATTGCCACTTACAAAAATTCCAATTTTTTTTCCTCTGGATATTCAATTAAGTTTATGCTTTGGATATGAGGTGTTTAGGGGCACTTAGTTTTATGTCGCTTAGTTTTCTGCTTCAATGGCTGACTCTAGTAGCTATTTAAATCTTAGAATGGTGTTTTCTGCAAAGTTGAGGAATGTTATCTTACCTGCTGTGTGGGACTCACACATAATTTACTATTGTGATACTTGCATGGACACTTATGTCCTTGTTGATTATTGGACAGAGACACAGTAGTCTGATTCTTGATGGCTTGCATTGTCCTGTACATATAATTCCTGGGATTCATGCTTGATATAGATGTTATCATTATTTAAAAGATGAAAACATGCTTGAATCACTGTTTGTTGAACTATGGGACAGCAACTGTTGCTGCTGACTTGTTCTGTCTATAAACAGGGCAATGCACAAAGGCCTGAAGTACGTATAGTTACCTGGAACAATGATGAACTTGCAACAGATGTCCTTCCTCTACATGGTTTTGAGCATTACAAGGAAAAAGATTATTCCCTTGCTCATGCTCCTTTCTCAGGTTAACAGAATCATATATGCAATTGGTCTTTGCATGGCAGATAATCTGCTTTCAGCAGTTGTAATACCTTTTTGTATGAAAATAGGTAGCAGCTATGCTGCTGGCCAGTGGGCTGATGGAGATGAGCCATTATACTATATAGTATCTCCAAAGGATGTAGTCATTGCAAAACCAAGGTTGGTATTTTAATTTCTTGCACTTTACCATTTAAATGGAAAAGTTATACTAGCTGAAGGCTGATTTATATAATATTGTTGCATGCTTTGAAAAAATAAATAAAAATCTTCTATGTCTGGAGAATGAGAGTAATCTTTCTGTTTGACATCATCTTAAGATGTTATGTCACTCCAGTGCAGTTGTCTTTATTCATCTATCAAATAGATCAATATTGTGAAAAGTTTTGGCAATTTCTATGAGGCTAAATTTGCTGTTAATCCACACTTAAATGAGTGTAATTTATCAGATGTTGCATTTTCCATTAACACTGAATCAAAAGTGATCTGAGTTCTTTATCTTCAGGTTGTATAAATTATCTAATAATTCTATTTTCTTACTTTATAATTAGCTTAGTGATATGTGCAAATTTATTAGGTCTCCAATTTTGCTCCATGTTGGCTAAAATTAGATGCCACAAGATAACAATCTCATTGGTTATGAGGACTTTAGTTTAGCAAGGTTTTTAGTACTGTGAATTGCAGCTCTCCAAATTTGACCATACTTCATAATGATCCTTTAAAAGGTAAAATGGCTTCAAAAGAGTATACCTTGTAGGTTTGGTGGGTACTGGAATGTAATGGCATGCCTGTAAAGAAACACTTGTTTGTGTTTACTGCTAATTAAATAGATTTCTTCTTTTTTTTTCCCCTAAAATTCTAAGTGTTCTCTGTGACTAATTTTATTGAGTTAGAAATTTTTGACTAAAATGTCACTTATGACTATGAAGATGGGAGTGGAAATTTGATGTTGTCAGAAATATATTGTGGATGGTATTGCCTTTTACTACATGTGAGATCATCTATAAGTAATGTTTTTATCTACCAAAGAGCAACACTTGCAATTCTGTCATACAGTGACTTTAGAGATTTTTTTCAATGTTAATGCATGGAGCACTTATTATCAAAGCCAAAACTTCTTGAACTCATGCTGCACTCTCATAATTTAATTTAATTTATTTTTTATTTAATCATACTTTGAGTTTGGCTTGGAGTTATTCATAACAGGTAAGGTTATGGGGACAAGTTTTCTGATCTTCTATGAGATCAATGGAGTTTTAGTTGAGGCTACTGAACTTCAGTATCATGTTATTGTGCCTTTTACTTTTGGAAACCTTATGGCCCTGTTATATAAACTTCTTAACAGTGTACTGACATTTTGTTTCTTTTACCTTTGTAAACTGTTTGATGGTTTCTTCCCTCCTTCGCTGTAGTGGTATTTTCAAAGTTCGAGCTTTTTCACTTTTTGATTTGCTGTTTTGAATCTATAAAGAATGAGCACATTATGCGCTAATGGTTGTCAGGGATGCTGAAGATCATATTGCATGGCTTCTTGAACATGGTTGGCATGAAAAAGCTTTAGCTGCAGTTGAAGCAGGTCAGGGTCGAAGTGAACTCTTGGATGAGGTATCTTGATTTAGCCTGTCATATTATGTCAAAGGATATAGATTCTGTTGCACCTTTCAACTTAAAAAGCATACTCATATAATTTTTAAGGATGTGGACTGCTGTTGCATTTTTATCGTGCAGACACTCATCTATCTACTCATCTTGCAATCAACCTATATTGTGTGTTCAACATTCTTATTGACACATCGACCTGAACCTACTGCAAACTTTATTGTGCTAGCAATGTTCATTCCTGCGAACATTTACGTCTGAGCTGGACACTCTTTGGGGCCATGAATTTTAGGGGAGTGTGTTGATTTGATTATACTTGAGGAAAGAATCTATTGAAGAAAAGACTGATAGTACTAGGTCAATTTTATTGGGTAAAGACAATGAGGAGAGTATCAAGCATTTGATTGTAAATCTTTCAGTTGCTGATATGAATGCCAAACAAGTTGGGCTTGAGATGAATATTGTGTTCCCATTCTGCCTGTCGTCGTTAACTTGATTATTTTGGGATAAGTAGAGGAGGAGACTGCAGTACAGCAGACTCCTACTGTATTTTTATATGCTCAAAGTGACAAGGGTAAATACACATGAAGACACAAGGGAATGCTAGAAATACACTTCGTACCTCAGCCTTTTCCATTTAAGTTAGAGATGCCAGTCTCCGGTCCACTGCTCATCCTTTTTGATGCCCTATTATGTCGTCAAATTGGATGAGTTAGCAACTTGGAATGAGCTCAAGTGCCCATCTCTGGCATCCAACATCATTCACACATCACCCACACACAGACACACACACATGCACACACATTTTCAATCATTTCAGCTTTTGGATCCAAAATGATATAAAAACGTGAAATCATTGACAAAAATAAATAAAATGAAATAAAATAAAGGGCCACACAAAAATCTAAACTTTGGGGTTATTTCTAAATTAGAGGTGAAGCAATGGATGATACAGCAGATATGGAGGTCTACCAATTGCGGATTGTTTGGAGAGCTGATTTGGAGCCACGGATAAAATTCATTTGAGAATTGATTGCGAATGTGGACATTGTTCTCTGTCTGTCTCTCAAATGAAAGCTATGACAGGAGATCATTGATAAGGCTCTGAACATTGCATGAAATGCAAATGAATATCTATGCATATATTTTGGCTGATTCTGGCCCATGCCTATCAGCTGAACCCACCCTATCAAGCATCCATTCAGCCTTTGCCTGCTGCATTTGCTGAATCAATGTCATGATTATGAACTTAATTGCCACCACTAAATGCTTGAATCAATGTTTGCAATTGTTTTGGTGGTTATTTTTGAATTGTTAGTTCTCCCTCCGTCCCTCCCTCCCTCTCTGTCTCTGTCTCTGTCTCTCTCTCTCTCTCTCTGTCACCCCACACACCCATGCAGCAATACATCGGTTTGCACCTAGTTATCTCTTAAAGACTTATATTTGAGTTAGATGCTCCTCCTTGACTTCTTCCTAAGAATGGTTTGTACCAATTTACAAATAAAAATTGGATGGTATTTTGTTTTCCCCTTCGCCACTCTGAACAATAATGTAGTTTTGTAATCATTTTGTGATACAGTAATGCCTTCATATTTGGTTGACAAGCAGATCACTTGAGTTTCCAAATCCTGAAGCATCTATTTCAATTTGGCACAATGGTATCATGAATTTGTTTCAGGGGTTCAAAGTTGATAACTTTGTTTCATTTGGTGTTCAAAATGTTTTAAGGTTTTGAAATGAAATGTGCTTCCATGCTTATCCTGATTCTTTTTTCTTCAAATTTCATTTGGCTTGTGTGAAGTATGGTAGAAAATTTAATTTTTTTAATTTTCCACAACTTTACTTATGATTTCAATTTGTTCTTCTTAATGGCTTTTTGCTCTGCATGGAAAGGTGGGATCCAGATACCTTGATCATCTGATTGTTGAAAAGAAATATTCTGAAGCTGCATCCTTGTGCCCCAAATTGTTGCGTGGATCTGCTATGGCATGGGAGAGGTAAGAAAACTAATAAATTTTATATTTTCCCTGGATAGCTTATTGATAAGTACATATGGGCTGCCTTTTGCAGGTGGGTTTTCCATTTTGCTCACCTCCGTCAGCTTCCTGTGTTGGTTCCCTATATACCCACTGAAAACCCTAGACTGCGCGATACTGCTTATGAGGTTTGCAGAACTAAATGTTCTTTTGTACTCCCTTTCACACCTTTACTTTTGTGCCAAAGTTGGACCAAGGTGCTTGTTCTTTACCATTTTGCAGATTGCCCTTGTAGCATTGGCAACAAATCCCTCTTTTCATAAGGGTCTTTTGTCAACTGTTAAATCTTGGCCTTCTGCAATATATTCTTCGTTGCCCATTATATCTGTTATAGAACCTCAGCTAAATACTTCTTCCATGACTGATGCGCTCAAAGAGGTTAGTGAGGGAATTCCCTCATGGCATTTGAACTTTGAAACTTTTAATTGCCATCATCTTCAATAACAATTGTTTCATGTTTCAGGCACTAGCTGAGTTGTATGTATTTGATGGGCAATATGAGAAAGCATTTTCACTTTATGCCGATGTAAGTATGTTGTTGCATACAGTATGACTGCAAAATTATCCCTGCATAATAATCAGCGAACCAATTTGCTGCATCAAGTTTGTGATTTCACATAATGATCTGCTTTACTTGCATTGTTTGTTTGTTCTCTTTTCCCTTTCCCTTTTGTTTTTCTTTTTCTTTCCCAGCTTATGAAGCCCAATGCATTTGATTTCGTCGAAAAATATAACTTGCATGAAGCTATTCGTGAGAAGGTATGACATGAAGGATGAGCTGAATTATTTGTGTTTCTTGGCTGTCTGAAGTTTCTTCTTGTATTTTACTGTAAATTATGGAAGAAATATTTCATGTGTTCCCTTGAGAAAGTCACAATATAAAAATGGTCAAGCTTTAGTCAAAAGCCATCTAGGATGTACAATTTTACTTTAGTATGCTGATGATGTGTATTTTGTCTATCAAGGACTGATAGATTTTGTAATTTAGCAGAACTCAGTGAAACCATCTTGATATAGAAGTCAAAAATTTATGTATCCAGTATGCTACTCAAAAGGTTACTCCAGTGTGACTTAGGGGTCACAGGTTTGAGTTGTGAAAACAACCTCTTTGTAGAAACAGGGGTGAGGTTGTGTACATTAACCCTTTTCCAGACCTCACAATATAGGAGCTTCATGCACTAGGATGCTCTTTTTTGTAGTATGTTACTCATGAACCAGAATCAGTGTCCTTATTAATTTGTGCACCACATTAAAGGTTGCTTCTGTTGCTATTTACATATATAAATGTGGAGTTTTTGCAGGTCTCCTATTTTTGTTTGATTACAACATTGCAAAGCCATCTGTTGCCTATGTTTGTTAATGTGCAGGTTGTCCAATTGATAATGCTTGATTGCAAGCGCACAGTGACATTATTGATCCAAAACAAGGACTTAATTTCTCCATCTGAAGTTGCGTCTCAGATCTTGGCTGCTAAAAATAAGTGTGATTCAAGATACTTTCTGCATTTATATCTCCATTCTTTATTTGAGGTCAATCAACATGCTGGGAAGGATCTGCACGATATGCAGGTATTGAAACATGATGTTGTAATTTTTCCTATTGTGATAATGTTTAGCATTTGATTGTTCCTCTTCCTAGTGTATATTTTATCACTGGAATTGTATATTTACAAATATATTAAGCATCATGATCCTTTGCTATTTGGGGACAAAAATGGTCTTAGAGTGCCATGGAAAATGTTTATTAGATGTTCTTGATAAGTAAACGTTTATTCAATGTTATAGAAGCTCATAATAAGAGTGTACCTTATTGCTTTAAACTTGGCTCTTTTAGTGGATAAAGAAGTTTCACTCTCTCAATTTAACATCTTAATTTGCCTGATATAGTACAAATTTATAAGATTGTTATTCTGCATTCTGAGCAAGCTCTACCTCTGGATATAACTAACAGGCCCAACTTTCCTTTTTTTTTCTTTTCAACTTTGTTGTTAGGCCTTTGGTGTACCACTGGTTTGAATACTTTGTCAGCTGCCTTTTAGTTGGTAAAGATAACCTGTGACATAACAGTTCTTCTTATCTATTCTGTGCTTTCTCCATGGATCTACTTGTGTATTCTTATAAAGTAGCTCATGTATTCTCAACCATACTTGTGCCTGGCCTTTGCGCTAATCTGGGCTCATTGTGTGTGCTCATGTGCTATCACTAATTCAATGATGGCATCAAACCTTTGCTTTTGGCTGTTACAGGTAGAACTTTATGCAGATTATGATCCAAAAATGTTGCTTCCCTTTCTGCGTGGCAGCCAACATTACACTCTTGAGAAGGTTGGGACTAATCAACGAATTGTCATTTATGATGTTGAAATAAATGCCTTTTTTCTTTTTTCTTTTCAAATTGTTTGTCAATCCATTGACAGTTGAAGTCAAATTTCAGGCTTACAGCACTTGTGTTAAAAGAGATCTTTTAAGAGAGCAAGTCTTCATACTTGGAAGAATGGGAAACTCAAAAAAGGCCCTAGCTGTCATTGTTAACAAATTAGGAGATATTGAAGAGGTTTTCTTATGTCTTTGCTTGAAATCTTTTGGTTGTTTCTTCATCTCTGTCATTTTCCTTTCTTGTTGGTAATGATGGGAATAGTGCCATTATTGTTTGTTCAGGCTGTAGAATTTGTAAATATGCAGCATGACGATGAACTATGGGAAGAATTAATTAAGCAGTGTCTGAACAAACCTGAGATGGTAATATGCAGACTTCTAGTGCTATTTCCAATATTCAACTATGAACACATCTTTGTAAGTTTTTTCGCATTCCTTGTTTCATGGTCACTTACCATTGACATGGCAGGTGGGAGTTCTGTTGGAGCACACTGTTGGCAACCTTGATCCTTTGCATATTGTAAACATGGTACCCAATGGCTTGGAGATACCTCGGTTAGTATGCTTGAACTTATACAATTAATTAGGTCATGATTTAGTTTCCAGCTTCTTCCTTGAATGAAATCATGTTTCTGCAATCTAGAATAACGCCATTCTCACCAAAAATGTGCTTTCTCAAAGTGTGCCAGTTTCGGGCCTCTTATGCCATGCCCTTATTCTCCATCAATTATGACATGTTCATTCTTCAGTTGAAAACTCATGGAGGGAATAAATGAGTATACTAATGGCAGCTATTTTGTTAGGGGTTTATTGCATATAATAGAAAATGGTGCATAACCACATGGATATATACATGTGATGCTTTCTGCATTGTGCTTGTTCTGAAAATAATGTTAGTGAAGCAATGCTTAAGTTCATTCTCTAACCTGTCTTCTCATTCCAGGCTTAGGGATCATCTTGTGAAAATTATTACTGATTATAGAACTGAAACATCTCTTAGACATGGCTGCAATGATATTCTTAAGGTGACAAATATTCCACACATCATTACTCTTTTTTTTTTTTAATTATCTTCTGAATGTGAATTCTCTGATACCTATGAAAATGCTGTTTTATTGTAATTTTCAGGCTGACTGCATGAACCTTTTGGTTAAATACTTTAAGGAAGCTAGGCGGGGTATCTGCTTAAGCAATGAAGAAGATGGTGCACAATTGCAAAGATATAGCAGTAGAGATTCTCAGGCAACTGAGAGAATGCCGCTTACCAAAACCACGGAGGTCAAGTCAAAAATTAGAGGAGAGACAAGATGCTGCATGTGCTTTGATCCGTTTTCCATACAAAATGTATCTGTGATTGCATTCTTTTGCTGTCATGCCTATCACATGGATTGTCTTGTGGATTCCATGCATACTTTTAGTGTCCAAAAAGAAGCTGCAGCTACTTTTGCAGGCCAGTTGTCTGAGTATGATGACGAGGAGGATGATGATGACAATGATGATCCCCATTCGAGTGTTCCTCGGTTGCGATGCATCTTATGTACTACCGCAGCTGGTTGAGATATTAAATTGTGCCTTTTTTCGTTTAAGCTTTCTGGAGAGGGGTGTGGGGGGGGGGGGGGGGGGGGGGGTTTGTTACCATTTATGAGCCCAGTGTTTATTTTTGAGGCTTCTTCCCATTAGCCTTAAAACGTGCCTTTTGAGACACCGCCGCGGTAAAAGAGACCTAAATGTTAAGAGTTGCTTTTTGTAAGGCAGATTCTGAATTCCAGGGGTCAGTTCTCCGCTGAAACGAAGCTCTTTGTCATCTATTTTAGCTTCACCGTTTTCCTTATCTACTTTTAATTTCGGAAACACCTGGGACATATGTGACTCCGAATCTTAGTCGTTCATACACCAAAGTTTGCTGTGCACGATCACATAGCATGACTAATTCTGAATTCACTTTGTTGGGGTCTCTTTAATTACTAATTACTATTCGAGTTAATTATTATTTTAAATAACGTTTAATGTATTTTATTTTTTTTTGGGTAACAATTTAATTTTTGTATTTTGATTTGTAACAAAATGCATAATATTACTATTACCAAAAATGATTAGCTAAAATTAATCGAACACATATTCTAATCTCTTTTAATAAAATTTATAATATTTTAAGAATGACTACAATAATTAACAAGAAGATATGTGTATGTACACAGAAAATTTATTTGCTAAAATTTTTTGTTAATAATAATGTCATTAAAAAAATTAATATAATAAATAATTTAATTTTAAAATTTAATATAAAAATAATTTTATTTTAATTTTAATAAATTTAGATAATTTATACTTTTCATAACATTTATAATAATATTTTTTTTTATTTTTTTTAATTTTTTTTTAATAAATAATTAAAGAAGTATATTAATTATTTTAAAATTTAAATATTATTATAATTTTTTTTATATGTTTAAAAATATATAATGTGAATTATTATTAAACTTAATATAAAATATATATAAATATAAATTTTCTCTTTTTTTTTTTTTTCATTTTCTTTCTTATCTTTATAGTCCCTAACTTAAACTTGTTTCAATAATTTTTGTATATTAAATATTAATTAAATAAAACTAAGTATGATATACTTAATTACATAAAATTTTTTTTTTTTTAAAATAAATTTTAAAATTTTTTTATTTAAAATTATTAAAATTAAAATAATATTAAAATTAAATAATAAAAATAAATATAATTATAAATTTTATTAATTAATATTATAATTTAACTCATAAAGTATCATTAACATATTTTCATCCACAAATTTATAATCAAATTTTTTAAAATTTCTAAAAAATAAAAACTCAATAAAAATAGTTAGACACGAATAAAAAGTTAAATCAATCACATTATATTTTATTTTAAAAATAAATAAAATTTTGAAATAGAAAATTACTTTATTACTTTCTGACACCTACTTAGGCAAGATAGTATGGGTATTGCCGTACTTCCAGTGAGAAGGGCAAAATGGTCATTTAAATTTATATAACCCTAATGCCAATGGAATTATTATTTATTCCTTGGCGGAGTTTTCAAATCGTTAAGCCCAGCCAAAGTCTCCGTCTCGCGTCAATGCGCGAGATAGAGAGACAGAAAGACCCCAAAAACCCTAAGTATAATCAGTGCAAGAGAGAGAGAGAGAGTTAGATTCTTACTCTCTCACTCTCTCTAAACCATTTTTTCTTCTCCTTACCTGTATATCTCTGCGGCGTTTATCTCGCTCGATTGCGAGTCTCCCGTTCTAAATCGATTCAAGAATATCTCGAATCAGCGTATTCCGGTTTGATCTCGGTGAGTTTGTTTTGTAAACCCTAATCCTTCGTGTGTGTTTTAGTTACACTTGTGTGGATTTATATGGGTTTTTGTCGCTTCTTTGAATAGTTTCGTATTGGTTTTGTTATTTCGGTTTCAAAATCCCTAATTCCTTTTTCTTTCTTGCTAGGTTTACTTGGTTGGGATTTGGATTTCGGTGTTTTTTTATTATTTATTGTTTGTTTGAAAAAAATGGATTATGGGTTGCCTTTTCTGTGGTGAAATAACTTATGGGTTGAAACTTCTATTTTGATTTGTGCTGGTTTAGTGAATCAGTTTGTGGATTGTCGGAGTAGTTTATGGGAAACCCTATTTTGTGTTTTTATTTTTTTCTTCTTAAAGATTTGTTGCGTTTTGATATATATTACTTTCTTTGATTTAATATATTGCATATCTACTTGGTTATTTTATGGCGCCAGCTGGGAGTTCGGCTATGGAGGTGGAGAGTAGAGTTGAGAATTGGAAAGGAGAAAGGGAGTAACAGAGAGAAGAAAGAGAGAAAAAGGGAAAGTTGAGAGCAGAGTTAGAAGGAATTCAAGTTTCTTTGATGATGCATCTGATACAAGAGAGAAAACTGTTTTATACTCTTAATCTATGGCTTATGTACAGCATTTAATAGTCTACAGCTAAATAAGTGCTGCATCACAATATTAATCTCTAAATCCTATTAGCACTAAACAAAACTAATATTTTATTTTGTGGTTCCCTAACAGGGTAATAATAAATATTTCATGCTTTTTTTCATACTTATATGAGGCAATTTTGATGCAGGATCAAACATTTACTTTTCGCTGGTCATGCTTGGGTTACATTTGATAGGACACTGCTTGGAACAGTTTCATACGATTTACGGAGGCTCCTAATCTGTGGTTATTTGAGGTGGTGGGAATCTAGGTTGCATATCTTGTCTTTTGCAGTTAACCACAATGATTGCTGCTGAGCCTGTAATGGCTAATAAGAGTTTGAGGATTAAAATTACCTCCCAAAGAATCGAAGTTGTGTCTGGGACAGGGCAACAGGTATCACTCAATAATGAATGGGATCAGCATACTCCCATGGGCAAGAACTCTGGTTCTCAGATGAGTAAATCACAAAGTTTTAAGGAGAAAGCTGTGGTGACACGTGCTAATAAGCGTGGGCCATCAGTGGTGGAGGATCAACAGGAAAAGAGGCAGAAAATGGAACGTAATGTGACACAACAATGCTCTGTCCTTCTAAAGGCACTTATGCGTCACCCTGCTGGTTGGGTTTTCAATCAGCCGGTTGACCCTGTAAAGCTGAACATCCCTGATTACTTCTCAATTGTAAAAAATCCAATGGATTTAGGAACAATAAAGTCCAAATTGGACAAAAATTTATATCTTTGCTCTGAAGAGTTTGCAGCTGATGTCAGACTGACTTTCTCAAATGCAACTTTATACAATCCACGAGAAAATAGTGTCCATCAAATGGCAGTGGAGCTAAAGGAGCATTTTGAGATAAGGTGGAAATCTTTAGAGGAAAAATGGAGTCGTGAAGGGATGAAGTTTGGGAGTGGAGGATTTCATGTGGGCAGATGAAAGAAATAAGTGTTCCAAGACAAAACTGTCCTAAAACACCTCCTTTGCATTGTCCTGTTTTGCCCAAGAAATCAAAGTCATCGGAGGAGAAGACCATAAGGCATTCTTCTGATGCAAGACATGAAGAAGTGAGTTAATTTAAAATTAATCATTAGATTGATAGTTGCTCTCTTGAGCTGAAATTTAATCAGTGTGGCTCAAGAAATGTAGTGGATAACTAATTAATGCTGTTATTGTCGCCTTATATTTAAATACCTATGGTCTGTGGGTTGTACATACTCTCTTTTTGTTTCTTTGTCTGGATCTCTTCAATTAATTTACTGTTTCTACCATTGAAGGTCAAGCTTGCTAAGCCTGTTGAAAACTGTATGCAGAAGCCATTGAAACAATATAATCAGAGAGGTATGGCAGAATATAGTTTTCTGCTTTTGGGCTTTTAAATTGAGCTAATTGTCAATGTGCTGTATAGGAACTGATGGTAGTGGTAGACATACTGGTGCCTCTGTCATTACAAAGCCAACTTTTAGTCCAGTTCCCTTAAAATGTGGCAAATGTGGCCTGGGTGCATGTCAATGTAGTCTCTACAGTGATTCAATTTCAACCCATACATCCTCAGGTAGTTGGTGCTCTCTTTTGGTATTTGTTTTTTCACATCAAGTGTTCAGCTGACCTAACCTTGTCTTTTTCTTCGGCTTAGATTTATCTGTTGAGGGATCACTGAGAAGAGACCATCATGCATGTGGGTCTGATGCTTCAGGACTGGTAACAAGATCTCCATCATGTTGGTCCAATTTGATTTTTGCTGATAATATTAGGCATTGCAATTTTGTAATTGATGTTTTGTCTTTGAATATAGGGATGCCAGCCAAAAAGCATGCCAACATCACAGATGAGCAAATCAGATCTGGATTCTGATGGTGAGAATAATTTTTCTTTTATGGTTATGTCCTGCCACTTGGTACCTGTTGAACTGAGTAATAGGATGCTGTTAAAATCAATGTAAGGGGCTGTAAGTGCTCTGGATGATGAAATTGCGTGCCCTAGCTCTCAGCAGAATGCTCCTTCGGTAGATGGAAGCTCTGAAGAAGGTTGGTTTTGTGACCTAGGCATCTGAATCTACTGTTTGCTCCTGTCACCACACAGTGCATTAACTCAACAACTTTGATACTTGTTTGGGTTAGGATGGAAACCTCCTGTTTTTGATGTTCCACTATCTCCTTCAAAGGCTCTTCGTGCTGCAATGCTGAAGCAACGCTTTGCAGACACTATTTTGAAAGCACAACATAAGACACTCCTTGATCATGTAAGACTTCTCGCTAGCCTTTGGGTGAGTGTGTGCTTTGTTGGATGGTGATGAGCAGTTGTGGGGAGTAATTTGTTTCCTTTGTTCTTTTCTTTTAATTTTTTTTTAATTTTTTTCATTTAATAAATTTGGGGGTGGGGAGTATAAATTTGTTACTTACAAGACATATGATGGTTTGATGTTCTTGTTATTAGGGTGATAGGGCTGATCCAGTAAAGATGCAGCAAGAAAAGGAAAGATTGGAAAAGAGGCAGCAGGAAGGTAATTTAATCAAAGTTAATCAAGTTACAAGAATTCCTTGCGTTGCACATTGTCTGTTACCTCTGTAGTGTGAATACTGTTCTATAACTGGTGATCTAGTAGCTTTCCCTCTCCACGATGAAGTTTATCCCCTAGTTTCTTGGTGTGGCATGCAATAATGTGATCAAATTTTAGTAAGAGAATTTTAGAAATATCTATTTAGTTGAATGTTGATATATGATACAAAAGTAAAGTAAAATATGCTTGGGGGTTTGACAGTTTTCGTGTCTTTGCAGTTTTAAACAATATTGACTCCTTTTTGGTTCCATCCATGGACATGACTCATGTAGTTTCTGTTTAAATGACTTTCTTATGTAATTATCTTTTATGAGTAGAATTGTTGAGTACTATAGCTTTAGAATCTTCCTCTCTTTAGGGTCTTTCCTCTCTTGCACTCCATTGCTTTTGCTAATGTTTTCTTTTATTTTTATCTCTTTGCAGAGAAGGCTAGGATAGAGGCCCAAATTAGAGTGGCTGAAGCTGCCTCGAGAACGAAGAAAGAGATGGAGTTAAAAAGGCAACGAGAGAAAGAAAGAGAAGCTGCCCGGGTTGCACTCCAAAAGGTTTAACTCTATACATATAGTTCAAATTTAATACTCAGTGAATTATTGTGTTAGATTTTACTTACTGTGACCTTATCTGTCGGATGGCATTGTTTGCCTTCATCCAGATGGAAAAAACTGTTGATTTAGAACAAAATATAGAGGTCCTAAAAGAACTTGAGATACTTAGTGGGTGTTCCCTGTCCTACAAGCCCCACTTTCATAGGGATGGGGCAGAAGTTCGGGGGGAAAGCAAAGCTCTCTTTGGAAGCCCATTGGCGCAGTTGGGTCTGTATATTAAAGATGATGCTGAAGACGAATATGAGGCAATTTTGAATGCTGATGGAGAGGAAGGTGAGATACAAATTTGATGGATGGACTCCCAAACGTTCCGTTTTCTGTTCTTTTCCTTTTTTAGCCTTTGTTGTAGGAGGGATTGTTGGGGAAGCGATTGTAAATGAATATATTTTTGTAGGGAAAATGGTTGTTTGTAGATAATGACATGAAGCCAGTATTTATAGGTTATATAGTACTTCTGTCTTTGTTAATACCACGTCCACGTACAATTGTATTACCAATGTTGGTGGGAGAACTTATTAATGCTGCTTTACTCAACTGAATAGCTCAAGAATTAATTATGAGCGTCTGTAGCAAAAGGATGCGTTTTGAGAGCTTCAAGTGCAGGTTCTAAGGAGAAGTGCTGTATCTGTTCTCAACAATAATTAGTCACCATGGAACTCTCGCAATTGAAAACTGTTTTGTACAATTTCGACAAGGTAGTCCATTTCAGCACATGAACCCATTATCTCCTCGACTTAAAAAGTGGAGTCCAAACAAGGTTAGCCTTCCAGAACACTTGCAATTAATGTCAGTTCGGCGACATAGGTTAGCATTGATGGTTTGAGCCCATTTACGTGCATTTTAATTAAACCAATGAATCTCGATTAGCCCCTAAACGCGCAGACCCCACTTAAAAATACCATGAACAACAGAGATGGACGCAAATATGTAAAATTCCGTGCAACCATCAGAGAACAAAAATTCCTACTATGACAGTATTTGTTGTCCGACTAAAATAGCTATAACAGAGCAGGTAAAAATCATAAAAAACAGCGACCAGTAGCTCTAGCATTCTAAAGAATTGTGTCTGGCATTTATGCTGCATGAAAGCATTGTCACTCGCTCAGCTGCACCAGAGAATATAAGACTGTAAAACTCATATTGTGTAGCGATTCTTAGCAGCCTTGCCAAGCTTCTTTGCATCCTCCTGAAAGGTGAACACAAACATGAACTTAATTATCATCTTAAATTTGCAATAATCAATTAAGCCCGTGACTATCCTTACATGGAATATAAACCCAATAGTATCATTGAAATTGAGAAACTCCTTCCATTGCTTTCCAATGCTTAACTGCAAAAACAGATAGCTTGAATTTTACATAGCATAATAGCCATTGAGAAGAAATGAGGGTGAACAATTGAATGCATCTCCAATCTATATCAACTGTGTGTTCCAAGAATTTGCAACTTAATGGACGAAAACCATTATGAATGATCTCAACGTACAATGCAAACATGCAATCTGCACTTTAATGCAAACTGAGGAGTTACCTGTGCAGCTTCATTTGAAGCATCCTTGGTCCAAAGAGCTATCTTTTCCTGTCTCACTCTGACACTGACAACTGCTCCGCATATCTCATCTCCATGATCAAATTGTTCTCCAATCATAGCCAGCAGCTAATGCAAATTATATAAAAAAAATGTGGCCACACCAATAACACTTGGCATGTAATTATAGAACATAGGTAGAGCAGAAAAGTACCGTATACAACCAGGAAGTATCAGATTTCCCTTTGGAGAAGGTCACAGTCCACTTTCCTCCATTAGCACAGATGGGGTCCTCCCATTTTGGCTCAATCTTATATTTGAAGCAATGAAAATCTGCTCCAATAGCCAGCTTGCTTGGATGATGTATGTTGTTGTAAACACTAAAAGCAGGATAAATTTTTGTTCAACAAATAACAATTTGTCTGTCATTTGAGTATAATATCATAGATTAAGCATCCCAATGAACAAATAAATCAAATTCCATTCACAAGAGATAGTAGCCCTCTTAAACTATAAATTCACTCAATGTCTGATCTCAGTAGGTAACCAGGTATATAACAATATTTTCTAATTTCCAAATTGTAAAACTGCACAAGAGTAAATTTTTAAGCACGAAACTGAAATCCTGATATACATCATAAACAATACATAGGATACACACCACCGCGAGGATTCCTAGTGCAAGAACAAAAAGTAAACTGACCAAAAACAAAAAGCAAAATCAGAATCAAAATGAGATTCAACTTTAAATGATCTAAGCAGGTCTAAGCTCCAAACCCTGAAAAAACAATAAAATTTAAATTTGGACTCTCTTTTTTCAGGCAAAATGTTGGCTTCTTTATTCATTAAAACACACCACAAAACCTTGAGGAAACACGAGACGCATGCTAGAAATGGAGAGCAATTCAATTACAGCAAGTAATTCAGAAGTCAACCAAGTGAAAATACAGAATGCATCTACAAATACTAATGCACGAAGAAAATTCCTATACCACACAGTTACGCGTTCGAAACAAGAGCAACTCTTCCTAATCGATTTCAAGAATTAGCTGGATTTCCATTTATCCAGTTCAAAAAAAGATATTAGGTTAAATTCCAATACAAAACAAGATGAACCAATGGAAAAAAAAAAAAAAAAGAAAACGAAAAGAAATGAGTAGGTTAAGACCTCCAAAACTCCTCGACAGTGGAGAAAGTGTGGATGGAGCGCATGGAGCTGCCCCAAGTGGACTGCTTGGACCTGGCGCTCTGGTCATCGAACAAGAAGGTCCACCGTTGCTCTAGCGGATGTGCCTGGTACGTCACCTGGCCGCCCGGTTTCTCATCGCCGACGATCTCCCCTTCCTCGAACTCCTCATCATTGTCTTCGTCGTCGTCTCCGCCGTCCTGTGACCCGTTGTTTGTGTTCGGGTTCGGGTCAGGGTTAAGGTTTGGAGAACCTTCTGTCGATGATTTTTGAGAGTCCATCTCCACCATATCGCGTGATTTAGTTGTTACCGGATAAAGACACTTTAGATTGGTACTTTTTGGTTAATATGCCTTATTGCATCATAGAAATTACCAAAAAAAAAAAAAAGTAGGAAATATTTTGGGAAAAGAAAAAAAAAAGGAGGAAATCAATTAATTATTAACTATTAACTATAATTATCTATTGATAGTTCGAAATGAAATTCATATTCTTAAATTCTCTGAAGAGAAAATAAAAAAAATTCGGTCAGGTCATGTTATCTAAAATGTTAAGTTTTTCTTGAAATTTTGGGCAGTGATGACATCAAAATTGTGTTAGTGATAATGGGGGAGAAATGATGATCATGGAGATGTGTTGTGAAAAGAAAAAGAGAAAATAAATAAATAAATGAATAATGGTTTGAGTAGCAATATTTTCGAAAGCAAATAATATGATCATGATAATTTAATATTTATACAGGATGCTTTTCTGTGGCGACAAAGAGGACCATCAGCACTCTCAGCTTCTTGCTTTTTATAATCCAAAAACCCAGAAAAATTTTTCAAGGGTTTCGAGTAATTCTTTTGTCTAATTCAGTTAAAAAGCAAATCACTGGAAAAAATTTTATTAACAATGCTTAGATCCTGGAATATGTAAGTTGTATGTATAACATACAAATTGAGGGTACATGTGCAGGTAACATCTTCCAAGAATAAGGGATACACAGATGAGATATGATATAGTCTTTGGAGTTCAAAGTTGTTTTGAGAGTGTGCTTACCTTTCTTAGATGATTATTGACGTGATTTAGAATTCTCCAATGCTGCATTCTTCTTGTATTATAGATTTCAGATGTGAATGTCAAGTATAAGATATTATTGGAGGAAACTAAACAAGAATTGAAGAATAATTTGTTTAGTTCCCTCCAATCCTCATATATGATATTGACAGACCCCGGGTGGTATAATAGGACAAGTATAAGTACGAAGTCGGACAGGAGATATTGGAGGAAATTAAGCGAAAAGCAAAGAATCATACTGTTGAATCCCTTTTAACTCCCTCCAGTTCTCACATACAACTTTTAACATTGATAATGGAGATTTTGTTGTTCGTGGAGAATAGTGCAGATGAAATATTGGAGGAAACTAAACGGAAAGTGACCAAAGTAAAATGCATCAATTGTTTAGTTTCCTCCAATTTTCACCCACAGCATTACACTCCCTGGGATCTTATTTTCCCTGCCTTTGGGTTGAATGATTTGTTAGCACATTAAGCAGGTCACAAGGTGATATTTATAGACGTGCAAAGCCAATGAGCAACAAGAAGTTACAAAGATGGTCAGTTGCGAGGGATTTGGGAACATATTTTGCATGCTCACACAGTTCGTGAGTGCTTTCTCTTCAGCCAAAATTCCAGACAGAAGACTGAAAAGTGCTACTGCCCAATTATGCTTGACCCAACAAGTTTTGCATGCACTCCATGGGACACTCAAAAAACAAGCGTATCCCAAGATTTTACATAACTTTCAACAACTTAACCACACAACTAAGGTTTACAACGTGCCATCCAAAATGTCACGGATCTAAACCCACGTTGGGTATGTTCTCTAAGGGACAATGTTCAGGTCATTTTGAAATATCTGTCTTTAATTATTTTTCAGTACAAAAATATAATTCATTAATCAGATTTAACCAAAAAAAAAAAAAAAAAAAAGAGAGAGAGAGAACCGCAGGCCAATTACTAAGCTGGAAGAATGGGATTGAGTTCAAGTCTTCTGAACACCTCAGTCTCTCGTGTAACGAATGGGTGCTTGTGATAGTCAATTTGCAAGTTTCAACTTCTTACCCATAAAATGATTTGTCTCCAGAGTTTTCTATTTCAAGTATAAATTGAAGCTAATTAAGCTAATAAAAAACTAACAGTGAACTTAAAAATTTTATTTTTTGCCCTTATTATAACTAATTTTTCATGGTATCATAACTTATTGAAAAATAAAAAACTAATAATAAGTGATTTAAATTTAATATTTTGTTTTTATTTCAATAAATAAAAATTTTAATATTTGTCGTTTGAGTTCATCAAGTTTTGAAAAAAATATTTTCTTACAATAAAAGTAAACAAAACAAAAATATATACAAAACAGTCATATTTATTTTATTTTCACATCATTCATTGACACTAAAATATATATAGTGTAAGATACCATAGTAACAATTAATTAAAATTTTGATGATACCTTGACTCTATTCATAAGCAATTTTTGCACTTGTCTGGTTTAGACACCAACCATACTTTTATTCATATTGCATTATTTCAAAATGCAGCAAAGTCACAGAACATTGGCACACCCCAAAAGACCAGATGAAGCAGATATAGTTAGAAGGCATCACGCTAAACCATGGGATAAGACGCGATTGCTGGGCTAGGTGACTTACTAATTATATGTTACTGGATAGCCTGAATGCTGGCTGCCTTCATGATCCATTGTCTCTGCATGTAGCTTTTTATATGCATTATAGAAAAATATGAAGACGCATATAACTTACAAAAGGAAGTGACCAAAAAAAAGGTTGTTGCCGGGCTAGATGACTTCTATGCATGTAGCTTTTTCTTTCCACTGTCTCTGCATGTAACTTATTAATTCTATGCGTAGGCACGAACAGAGATATGAGGATATGAAGACATGAATACAGTAAGACATAATATAGGCACGATGACACATAAACTCTTTAAGAAATTAGAAATAAATCTATACAACAAAGCTTATTAAGCTACATTGTATACACAAAATGGTTCTAAAATAATTTTCTTCTATTAAATTTTATTTATTTACAAAATTAAATAAAATATAATTAATTTATATATTTTATTATTTTTATAGTAATTCTTAAATTTTGTTAACTTTTTTTTAATAATTAAAATACAAATATAATATTAATATGAATGAAAAATATATATAATATATGATATTCGAAAAATTATAAATTAAAATATATAGTATAATTATTAGAATAAATTTTTTTATTAATTATTTTTTATTATGAAATTAATCATTAAAATATTTATAAAAAAATTATTATATGCATTAATTTTAAAAATTATAAAATTAATATTATATCTATTTTATACTTATATAACACATTAATAAAAAAAATATTTAAAAAAATATAATAAAAATATCAAATATGTAAATTAAAAATTATAATATGTGTACTCAAATATTTTCTTATTTTTTATTTTTATATTTTTGTTAAATATATTTTATAGTATTTGACATGTGAGTACCCAAAATATATTAAATAAGTATTATATCTCATTCATATTTTTTATATTATCTTAGACATATACATGTTTCATAACTTAATTTTTATTTATTTTATTTAAATTTTTGTTAATGAATAAATTTTTGATATATTTTTTATTTTTATATTTTTTAATGTTAATATTTATAAAATTTATATTAAAAAAATATATATTAAATTTTTATACAATTATGAGATTTATTATTTTAATGCAATATCAACTCGTCATCTTGTTAGCACTTCCTATTGAGCTTAGTGTTAATAGGGCTTGTAACCTCGATTAGTCCCGTGTTCGATGGGCTTGTACAATCGATTCATTTCTTAGATTCCGTAACAAATCTACATGTAAAGCCAATGACAAAAAATTTGTACGTGCTTCGATTATTTTGAACCATTTTAGAGTATTTTATTTTTACTTCAAATATTAAACATAAATTTAAAAATTAAAAAATTCATATTAATAAAAATTAAAATTTATTAAAATTAATTATTTAAAAAATTAAAACTTAAAAAATTTTTAAAATATTTTATATATTTTTTATTAAATAATTATTAATCTAATATAATTTATTATTTGTTTAAACGTTTCACCTGAATAAAAAAATTTATTATATTTATTAATGTAAAATTAAAAAGTAAAAATTGAAATTATGCAAACTTATAAACACTAATTTTGAAAAATTTGTACTAAATCAACTAACAAGAAATTCAATTTTCAATTGATGACAATTTTAGCCAACAAAATTAAAGTTTATACAAATTTATTCACGGATTAAAATAACTATTTAAAATATGGAGTCAAAGTTTAATATATATAGGTTAATAATGCACATAATATTGATCTCATTAATTTCGTTTAAAAATTCATAATAGAAATACATTTCGTTAGCTTCAATTAAATTAGCTAAACATTTTTTGAATGTAACCCCCACCTCACCAACATCCTGAAAATCCTGAGAAAAAATATGTGGAGTCAATTCTTTTGGGATCCTCTTAACTTTGCATAGTTGACTGGTGGTCTCTTCATGGTCAGAGAGGTTTGACTCATAGATTTTAAGACTGAATTAAATCTTAACTCAAAAAAGGGTTTGGTTTTTTGAATCATTCTCTGTAGTGAGATAAATGAGTCAGTCTTTTTTAATTCCTATAAAAAAAATAAAAATTTTATCCTATATAAAAATAAAAAATATGTTATTAAAATAAAATTTAAACATATATATACATATAATTTTTATAAAATAAATAAATATAAATATAAATATAAATAAAAAAAATATTTTTTTATAAAAAATTTATCTAATTTATCAATAGGACTATTTGATAAAATTATTCAATTAAATTTAAATTCTTTAATTTTTTTATTTAATATTATTAAAATTTTTTTAATTAAATAAAATTAAAATTATAATATATTTATTTTTAAATTTATAATTATTTTAATTTTATTTTTAAAATTATTAATAAATTAATTACTATAAAATTAATATATATATATAATATAATAAATTAGATATATTTATTTTATATTTTATTTTTATATATAATTATATATTTAAAAAATTTAAAATATATATTAATTTTTAATTTATTAATTTAATTTTTTATTTAAAAAATTTATCACTTATTTTATATTTAATTAAAATATATTAAACTTACAAATATAATCAGCCCTTAATTACAAAATTTTATAATTTTTCAAAATTGGGAGAGACACGATTAATGAGATTTACACAATCTAACGAAGAGAGAGATACGACAAATTACTCTAAGCTTTCCTGGATGGCAAGTTATGTACCACAGAAAATCTGATATCTACAATATTCCAGTCAGGATACTCAGACAAGAGGGAAAGTGAAAACTGAAAACTCACTTTGGAAAATGGGTTCATCGTCTGAAACAGTTAACTTTGGAAAATCCATATTAGTGCCAAGTGTTCAGGAACTGTCAAAGGAGTCCATAACCAGGATCCCACCTCGGTATGCAAGACTTAGTGAAGAAATGCCGGCTGTCTCCGATGATGGGTCGTTGCGTTCGTCGGTTCCGGTCATCGATCTTGAAAGATTGGATGTACGAGGTTCCGTGGATTCTGAGTTGAAGAAGTTACATTCTGCTTGTAAAGAGTGGGGCTTCTTCCAGGTTTTTTCTTGCTTCCGGTTCCTGAAATAAATTTTCATTGCCTGGCACTGGCTGTAGATATAACATAAACAATAAAGCCTTGAAAGCAGGTGAACTAGTGATTCTGGCTGATATGGTTTATTTGATTAGCATATTTCATGCACTTTCTCAATCATGATTTGTTGGTGTACCAATTGGGTCATTGGACTTTCCTTTTTCTGTTTTCTTTTTTGTGAGGGGGGTTGAATTATTTAGACTTCAGATCTTCTCCTCGCAGGAGAGGCATTGAGTCTTTAACTGGCTCAATGAGTAATCTTGATGTTGAGGTTAAGTAATAAAATCTTTGCAAAAGAATTAAAGGATCTTCAACCAGATTAAACAAGAATCAAGAAATTTCCACTTGAGAAGCATATTTGAATAAATGATTTGAGAGATTTGTTCTATGCTTGCAAGTCACGTTTTATTGTTGTTGTTTTCTGAAACCATAAATCTTTGACTTACAAGAAGGGCATGCCTTGGTATAACTGGAAAAGTTATTAGATTGTAACATGGAAGTAATAAGTTTCGTCGCAAAAATAACTTCTTTGCAAAAAAACTGGGTGCATTTGTACCCTTTCCTAGACTCCATGGTGTTGGAGGACCAGGACACCCTTTTTATTCTTGAATTATAATATCTTTTTCATTTCAGTTTTTGTAACATAACCTGCATAGTTGCAATTGGAGCAGATTGTGAATCATGCAGTTAGCACCACACTGTTGGAGGAATTCAAGTTGGAAATAGAGAAATTCTTCAATCTTCCCTATGAAGAGAAGAAGAGGCTGTGGCAGCAACCAGACAACCATGAAGGTTTTGGACAGCTGTTTGTGGTGTCAGAGGAGCAGAAACTAGACTGGTCTGACATGTTCTATATTACCACCCTTCCTCTCAATCTCAGGAAGAATGACCTTTTTGACAAACTGCCTCCAAAGCTCAGGTCTGTACCATCCCACTTACTCATTAAGCTAAGACTACAAAGTGAAATGCACAAACAATTCATTGGCCACCTCTATATACTGAATAACTTATTTTTCTTCAGCTATACAGATTACATAACAACAATAATAAACTAAGTCATTTCTTGGGCACTGTTCTGCTGAAGTTTTAGTAGCACATCTTTCGCGCTAGTTTTTTCCCAACCATATGACATGATTAACATCAAGTGTATAGCCACAAGTTCTACAAGGATATAAAAGGCTTTTCAAAGTTGGTAGCATGGTCTGGTGTTTGTTTTCATCTTCATGTTCTTTGTGCAGAGGGATTTTGGATACTTACACAATCGAAATGAAAAACTTGGCCATTGTAATTTTGGGTCACATGGCGAAAGCATTGAGGATGGATAATCAGGAGGTGAAAGAGCAATTCAGTGATGGTGTTCAATCAATCAGAATTAATTACTATCCACCATGCCCAGAACCAGATAAGGCCATCGGCTTTTCTCCTCATTCTGATGCTGATGCTTTAACCATTCTGTTTCAGCTAAATGAAACCGAAGGACTACAAATCCATAACCAAGGAAGGTGGGTTCCTGTTAAACCACTTCCAAATGCTTTTGTTGTCAACATTGGAGACATCATGGAGGTATCACCTTTGCCCAGTATGTGCAGCCAGCAAATTTATTGCTTGCTTGGAATTGTCCAAATGTACTAAATTACGCTGTATAGGCTCAGCAATTACGTGCTCCTGAATACCAAACATTAGATCAATAAGCAAAAGCAGACAATATTTGAATGCCGTTGTGATCATTATTTCATTAAATACATATGGTTAGCATTATTTTGTGCCTCTGCTCCAAGATTGTCTCTGGAAAGTAAGGACAACGCTCATTTGCTGTACAGAAATCTGAATCCAGCTTGAGTTTATTGCGTCTTTGATTTGACATGCACATTTTAAAGTCTCAACTTCTTTTCTGTTTCTTCAGGTTATGAGCAACGGGGTGTATCGGAGCATTGAGCATAGGGCAACGGTGAACTCAGCAAAGGAGAGGCTTTCTATTGCAACATTCTACAGCTGCAACCTAGACGTTGTGTTAGGCCCTGCACGCAGCCTTATTGGCCCTTGGAATCCGGCAGTTTTCCAGCAAGTCTCTGTGGAGAAGTATTTCAAGGAGTTCTTTGCGCGAAAATTGGAGGGCAAGTCATATCTCGACTACATGAGAATAAGAGATGAAGAAAGCAACATTTGAATGCAAAGATTGGCGGTATTTAGGTGCAGATGCAAGAACTAAGATGAGCTTAGCTAGTGCTGGCGGTTGAGGTTTACTAAGATGAGCTTCATTAAATGTACAAAGATCTACATTGTGCTATCGTTGCTATTGGATGCACATCAATGGTCCAATAGTTGAAGTGTGATAATGTATTAAAAGATACAAAATGTCTAGTTAACGGTTGTAATAATGCAATGTATGCCTCTATGTGATTTTTTTGTATTCAGATCAGAACAAAATGATCCACAATCTTTCCAAGACATGTTCCAACTTCAGGCCGTTGAGAAACATACCTATTTTCAATCAAATTTCTCTTTGTATCTCTGACGGGGACATAAGAGAAGCCCATTAACTTTGCTCCGCGTTTATGTAAACACAAGGGAAAATTACAATAATGTTCTTGAAACTTGGTTTTTTGATACTTGATTTTAAATTTCACATATTCTAATTTCAGATGGTATATCTTTGATCGATTGAAAAAGATAACACGGTGCCTAGCCGTGCCCGAAATGACAAAAACAAGAGGTCTGTTGGGTTTGTGGAGGGTGACAAATGGACGAAGACTTGAATACCAAACTTGAACCTCTTCCTCAAACAAAGCAGAAGTTCTAACCTGCAACTCTCGAATTTGATGTTGTCGTTTCTATTTGCAAAGCCTTCTTCCAAATTAATGGCCAAAAGCAAAGCTGCTTTTCTAAGAAAAAGCTATGCAACTATATTGTTAATTTTGAGATATGAGATAAACAGGATCCAGGTCATAGTTACCCCAATAATTAAGTTCAATTTCTGGGGTTGAACTTAACCACAATCACGAGTGTTCTTACAAAATCCTGATTAGGACCACTAATGTAACTATCTAATTGCATATAGTCAAGTTACACGTGCCCAGATAGAAATTTGAGACTTGTCACATAATATTGAGCCGTCAGCTTATAATAATTTGGACTAGTCAGTTCAAATTCAAAATTTAATTTTTTAATTAGTTTTTTTTTTAAATATCTTTATCTTTTTCATGACCTGGACTGCACTGTCTGGACTCTGTAGCAATAATATCAGAGGAGCTCAACCTGCCAATTCCAAGCTATTTCAGAAAATGAAAATTGCAAAATAATCTAACATTCAGTGGATGAAAAATAGAAAGATTAAAGAATGTGCCTTTTCGTAAAACTTTTCTTTTTTTTTTTTGTCACCTGCCCTCTCCACATTACCCTGTTTATGAGGTTCATATCACTCTTTATAGATTAGAGGTGACAAATTAATCAAATTTGAAAAATATGAATAATTTGAGAATCTAAATCCAATCTCCCAGCTTAGTTGTCATCTCAATTCTGGACTTAACGTGCACCGATTTTGTTGACTTCATCAATGAAGTCATAGGATGCGGCGCCCCACGTTCCCTGCCTCATTCCGTGTTCCTCGCGGTGACTTGTATCCATCAGGGGGTTAGGCTATATGATTGCATGGGCAGAGTATGGCCGCCGAGGGAGTTCCTAAATACCACAACGTTTTCCTGGCCTTTTTATTTCCTCATTTTTTTGTTTTGCTTTCGCATTCCCAATGATTTATCAGGCCATCCACTCCGTACAAAGATCTTCCACAGCAGAATTAGTCAACCCATGGCGTTAATGCAATCATTCACTGTCTTTGCGAGGTGGAAATTGTCAAAGAATCAAAAGCACAATTGTTTTCTCCCTTCATGGGTTGTTTCGGGCGTGCGCCTAACATGGGCGGTGAGTGAGCCAAGATACTAGGCACGCGTTAATTTGCTTTGACTGTACCTTTTAGAGTTAATTTGCGTGGCATGCAACTAGACGTGCGCCGGTTCTTCAAATTACGCTTGATACTTGCAATATCAGTCATCATATTGGGATAGTAAAGGTGCTTTGTTTTAGACTTGCTACATTCATGTGAGTTTCAACCTTGCTCCTAAATTTCCTAGTAATTTAGATTCATGATTTCAGCTTGTAATTGTTAGCACATTTGACAAAAAAAAAAAAAAAAAAAAAAAGAATAACAAAGTTTTTCATGATAAGGTTACCAGCAAGAAAGTGGTTCTCCATTGGATTGTCTCCTTGTGTGTTTGGGGCAGATCCTTTAAATTAGTCGACCACGAACGTGTAACAGGTTTGTTGAATAATATATTAACCACGGTCACGGGTTAGTTTGAGTATAGGGGGGCCTATGGTAATTTTGCCTATGAGTATTGCATCTCTTGTGTAGAAGGGAGATAACAGGTCTATAACAAAAACCTTCAGTCCGTCCATTGGAGATAACTAATTCAATTTCTCTCAAAACAATTTAAAGATGGTCATTGAGAGTTGATCATTAAACACATCAAAGTTAACAAATCTTATATGGAGAACGGATTAAGATTTGGCGGCTCTCTTCCAGTGCCTTGTGTAAAGGAGCTAGCCAAGGAACAGCTGCCTACTGTTCCTAAAGGATATGTTCGTGCTAACCAAGACCATCCCATCGTAATCAATTCCTCCTCGTTGCCCCAAGTCCCTGTGATCGACATGCAAAAGTTGTATTCTCATCAAGAAGAGTCTTTTAAGTTTGAGTTGGAAAAGCTTCATCAAGCGTGCAAAGATTGGGGATTCTTCCAGGTACAATTCATTACTGTTGATCATAAATCATGATCTTCTCTACAAGCTTTACTTGTTTCTGTTTTTTTTCTTTTCTTTCTTTCTTTCTTTTTGCCTTGTTTGATCCAATAGAAACTTAAAAGGTGATGGCCGTACCTCGAGTTTGACTGAAAGGTTTCCTTATTATCAATATATATATATATATATATATATATATATAAACACTTTCAAGTATTTTAATTCCTATTGGTTAATTGGGAGGAAGAGAATGTAAAACCAGAACTAACATACAAAAACCTAATTTACCGAAGGAAGCTTATTTTTGTTTGGAACATTGGATTAAGATTTTCAAGGCTGATGGAGAGAGTATAATATTTGTGGGCAGTTGGTAAACCACGGAGTTAGCACTTTGTTGGTGGAGCAAGTAAAGGAAGGGATTCAAAAATTGTTTGATCTACCATTGGAAGAGAAGAAGAAATTTTGGCAACAAGCAGGGGATGTAGAGGGCTTTGGACAGGCCTTTGTTGTGTCTGAGGATCAGAGACTGGATTGGGGAGACATGTACTATATGCTCACCCTCCCTGCTCATCTGAGGAAGCCTCATCTCTTCCCGAAACTCATTCTCCCTTTCAGGTCTCTCTCTCTTTCTCTCTCTAGCCATAAAATTACATAGGATCACTTCTAAGAAAACAAAAAACTAGTGCATGAAGCTAAACCCAAAATATTAAACTGATTAGCAAGGAGATAGTCTATCCGTTTAGAGTAGGATAAAAGAAAAAAGAAACAGAAAAGCAGGCTACCAAAAACATAATGAAGATGCTGTGGTATAAGCTAAGCTACAAAAAAATGATTTCTTTCAGATCTGTTGATTTCAATGGGAATAATTTGCTTTTAATCTAACATGGGACTAAGTCTGAAGTTAAGAAACACAGCAACATCGTTGTACACATAAAAAAAAAAAAATCCATAAATGAATTGCCAAGCTTATCCACATTTTTGTTTTGTTTTGTTTTGTACTTTTTTTTTTCTTTTCACGGGTGAATTGATGACGATAAGCTTTATTGAAGTATAAAAGTCCAGTACTTTATCCATAATAATAATTGAAGATTACCCTTACAATGTTGTGGCAATGTGTACAAGTATCAGGTGATGGCAATGTTGTGGATTGTTTATAAATCAGCCATTGATCAGCGTCGAAAAGGACATATGACACTGACATACATGCAATGCAATGGATCCAATGCATCACGCAAGTTGCAATGTTTTTAAAATTAAATTGGTTATAATTAAAAATTTTTAATTTAATTTATTTATTTAATATTTAATAATAATAATATAATATATTTATTTAATACTATAAAAATAAAAATATTTATTATATTAATTATATATATTATATATATATATATATATATATATATATATATATATATATATATATATATATATTTGTCAAATATTTTAAAAAAATATTAAAAAATATATATAAAGATGTTTGAATAAAGATATAATTAAAGATTTTTGTAAGATTTATATATATATATATATATATATGTGGTTAAATTTTATTTTTTAATTTCTTTTTTTTTTTTTTTTTTGACAAAAATCAATAGAAAGATTTGGTCGTGGTTGATAGGTGATGAATGACGCAAGGCTATTAATTTCAGTCAACCCCAACTATGTTTTATTTATTTTTTCGTACTTTATTTTTTGCGGTCAATTAGCGAAATATGTATTAATTAGCCTTTATCCTTATCTCATAAACGCCAAACAAGTAAAAAAAAAAAAAAAAAAAGCAAATTGTGAAAAAGTTATTGCAAGACTCACGAGATGATTATTATGTCACTTGTCTTAATTTTTATTTCGATAAATGTGACAATTAGATTGTTAAGTTGATTGTGTACATGTACCGAAGCTTATCCCCACTTTATTTGTGTACCCCTTGTTTTCCTTATTCTTATTTTATTTGTTTGCTTGTCACAGGAATAATCTAGAAGCTTATGCAGTGGAACTAGAGAACATTGCCTTGAAAATAATTGACCTTATCGCCATGAATTTAAGAATGGACCCCGATGATATGAAAGAAATGTTTGAAGAAGGGTTTCAATCCATGAGGATGAATTCCTATCCTCCATGCCCGCAACCAGACCTTGTGATGGGCCTCAATGCTCACTCAGATGCCGTCGCCCTCACCATCCTCCTCCAAGTCAATGAAATGGAAGGCCTCCAGATCAAGAAAGATGGCAACTGGATCCCCATTACACCTCTCCCTAACGCCTTTGTAATCAATATTGGAGACATCCTGGAGGTACATCCACATCTCTATCAAATTGAATTTAGCATCAAAGGTATAAAATCTCCAGAATGAAATTTGGGGTTGGAATTTTATATGTCACTCATAAATAACTTTTCTCTCCCAAATCAACCAGACGAAAGAGGTTTTAAATTGTCAATTATGTACTAAATTGTATTGTAGCTAAATAATGAATGTCACTGCAGAAGTATTTAAATTCTTAGTTAATAATAATAATAACTACTAAATTACAATCATTGAGATATTGTCTTGAGCTGATCTTACAGATGATAACGAATGGAATATACCGTAGTATTGAGCACCGTGCTGTGGCTAATTCAACGAAAGAAAGGCTGTCCATTGCCACATTTTACGCTCCAAGATTTGATGCAGACATAGGTCCTGCGCCGAGTCTCATAAGCCCGGAAACTCCACCGTTGTTCCAGAGGATTGGCACCGACGACTATTTTAAGAGGCTTTTTGCACGCAAACTTGATGGAAAGGCATATATTAATGACCTGAGGATTCCAAAATGAGGAAGGGAACGTTAGTCTTCCCGTCCTCAATAAACCCTACATGTTTTACGTTGAAGTGGTTGCATATTTACCTATGAATGCTTTTTTGTCATTTACTTAACGAGCTGTATTTGATTTAACCGTGTTCAATTAAGGTTATGTCGTACGTTATTTTCATTATGTTGAGTCCCTCTCTATCATATTATATCTGTGGAGTGTGTTGTTGGTCACGAAACAACTCAATAGAGAGATGAATTGAATTATAATAATAAATAATAGGTGCGCATATAAATAAATATTCAATTGTAAATTGAATAAACAAGATTTGTTGTGTGTGTGTGTGTGTTACTATAAAAAAAATTTATAAATATTTGATATATTTTCATTTTTACGTTTATTTTTTTATTTTTTTATTGGTGAAAATTGAATCCTTACACCCGCCAATTGTAAACACTAGCCCGTGGGATCTAATGGTATATAGAGTAGGTGAAACCTTAGTTTTAATGACTAAATATTAAAAACAAAAAAAAAAAAATACAAATACTTTTGTAGATCGTCGAAAAGACCATCAATCAGCCTTGTAGATCGGTCACAAGACGGAAGATGCAACCAAAACATGATAGAAAATACTTTTGCTCATGATTTTTGGCCTTAAATAAATAAACAGAAATCAGGCCAGAAGAATTTCAATAATCGTCCATAGAGCATGCACCCACATGCAATTAAATCTCAATGAAAGCAGAAATTACAGAAACAGACTCAAACTCAGATTAAATTTTACTCCTAAAATTAGTTGGGGGTGGCCATGTAGACCTAAAACTGGACTCAAGTTCACTTACACGCAGGAAGCCCCACTGTCAAAGCCTCTTCAGACCTGTGCATCATATTGCTAAAAAAGATGATAATATTAAAACCTTGTCCATGCATGCGTGTAGGAAGAGAGAAAGTGAGAGGTCAAACATGATGATAGATTGGCACCAACATGATAAGAGGAGAAAAATAGAAATCAGAACTTCATGTCATCAGCTTAAGAATTTCCAAAGACTTAAATTTAGAAAATGGCAGTCCAACATGATACATTTGCCCTATGCTACACGGACCAATGGCTTCATTCCCAAATACTCCAAATCTCAGAATTTTATCAATCCATAAATTCCATAATACACTTGAAGAAATTCGCTTTTCAGGTTAAATGTTTGCAGAGTACATAGTCCTTACAGCAAACACCAACTGCACCACCATTTTCTTTGAACCTACATTCATAGAGCATATGGGATAACAAAATAATGTTTCAGGAAAGCAGAATAGGGACATCGACAAAAGAAAGTTTCACCTAAAAAGAAAAAAAAAATAGCAAACATTACACAACAATAAATAATCATCATAAGCAACTAAAAACTACATAGATTTTGAACTGGAGAAGCTAGTAAATACAAGCATCTAAAAAAAAAATTACCTTCTCCCCATGATTTATCATTTTCTTTAAAGTGAGGTTTTCAATGCTCAATGTTTACATCACCAAATTCATCAACAACTGACCTCCTTAATAATTCATATAAAAAAAAAAAAAAAAAAATCTGACTCATCCCAGGAGATATAATTGAATCACTCAATGCTCACCCCTCCCCCCCCCCCCCAAAGAAACTACTGTAGAAGAAATTTGCGGTATTCACAAGGGAATTTGAAACATTTACACCTAATATTTAGTATATTCCCTTTTTCCCATCATAGCTACTCCCTCAGTCAGGAACTAAGATGAATCATATAGATGAGAGAAGCAGTAAAGGATGCAATTTCAAGAAAAGATCCCAATTAGCAATGGCCACAGAATTGCTCAAAGAAGCATCTTCAAACAAACTTCAGGGATTTCAGATGAAAACTTGAGCTTCCAGTTACCACAAAAATCCCCCTTCAACAAATATCAGGTACTAAAAACTTATTTTATATATCTGATTCTATATGATTTCCCACCAACCATAAAATCTAGGGCTGCATATGAGCTAAACAGAGTAAATCAGTGCACCCCTAAATCTTCAGCGAAGGTAGAGCAGAGCCCAAGCTCTATTCCTACATGTTTTGTCAAAACAGAAATTCAAGCACCACCAGTACAATGAAAATTGTGCGAAAGGAGCCCTTTGGCCAATAAAAAAAAAAGGCAAAGTGTACAGATTAACTGATATTAGGCAGATTGACAAGAATCTAGGAAGAGGCTAGTGTGGCAAGTACCATACTCAAAAACCTGAACAGGGTGCCATCAAATTCATATTAGTTTGAGAACACGGAACTCAGAAGTACCAAGGTTGTGTATACATCAATAATGGTATCAGAACATAATAGCCGAAACGTACTAAATAAAACAATCTATCATTTCTCCAAGTTATTACTCACTTTGGAATTTCACTTAAGGGTATCTTGCATAACAGAATAAAGTTTGCATAGTCTCCAGACACATAATTTCCACTCAGGAATATAAGGGTTCATGCAAAGTTTGAAAACTCTACAAAGAGCATTTCTCAATTAGAAATGCCATGTGAATGTAGCACTCCATACATTCAATGAAATGAAAACTCATAATTTCTCATTCCTAACTTTTTTTTCTTTCTTAGCGTTGGGCACAGATACGTAATCCCAATTCATCAATTGCAGACAGAACGAAACTCACCCATTGAAGGATTAGAACTACATTGTAAACAGGGAAGAGCTAGAAATTGTGGTAAGGTCAATAATCTCACATCAGTTCTCTCTGTGTGCATGTGTTTGTGTGTGTGTGTGTAAGAGAGAGAGAAAGAGAGAGAGAGAGAGTAAAATGAAGATACAAGCATTCTGTACCATTGTAAATCTTCAAACAGAATGTAAATCAAGAATAAACACAGAAGAAGTTCAAATCTGCCCAGGTATTCATGCTTCCCTCCCCTTATTCTACTAACCTTCGTGTTGAAACAAAATACAAATTTAAGAATTTTAATATCTTCTTTATCTGGTACTATTCCTTAAGATCCCATTCACTTCTACAACCATAAAGTTCCAAGTTAAACCATACTATTGGTGCAGATTATGCATTTCACAAACTGATACATGACCTCCTTCTCTAAAGGGCAAGCACATCTAAGACTCCTAAGGATAGCAGGACTACCATTATGCTGTTCACAAGCCAATCACTCAAAATTGACAATGAGACCTTCTCCGCTCCTTACACAGGTCATATGTTCAGTAATTATCTCACCTCCCCCTAACACCCATTTAGCCCTCTTGCCCTCAGGCCAATTAAAATGCAATCCAAGATTGAAAATTTTTTGGAACTTACGAGGACACAATATTGTCATTAACCCTGACAGCATTAGCATTTAGTAGCAGTGCCAAGCACAGCGACAGTTCCAAGAAATCTCTTGATAGGGTTACAAATCCAAAAACAAGAAACAAATTTCCCGGGAGCTGACAAAGTTCAAACGCATCAAACATTCAAGAGCCATCCAACTATTAATGTGTACAGAATTACATAATACACACCAAGAAACCTCCTTTTCACAAATTAAAGAACCCCAAAATTTCACCTTTGTAAATAAACGCAGCTACACCCCCAAAATGGAGAGCCAAGAAAAAGCAACAAATCACTGCATTTTCAACATCCCCCAGAAAATAGGCAAACATATAGAATGAACCTATAAAGGAAAAGGGGTTGGAGCAGAAGAAGAAAAGGTGCGACCTTTTGGGTAGAAACCAGCTTTCAGGAAGCTTCTCTAACAAGAGAAGAACACCATGAGAGGCATGGCAATGCAGCTGAATTGCAGAACAAACGTACATCTCTAACGAACCGCAGAAAGGAAAGAACCTTTGATTTTCTGGGTTTAAGAAAAGTTAAATGATGAGGGTTTTGGACATACTGAGAGGGAAGACCACTGAGTGAAACAGAGAGTGTGTGTGTGTGCGTGAGAGAGACAGAGAGGTGGGTAGGGGTTAAAAATGTGCACGAAAACCGAGGGAGGTGGGGGTCTTAGTAATTGTGTGTAACGTTGTGTGGAGTTGTGTAGAGTCGCGTGGGTTTTGGGTTGGAGGATGCTCTCCAGTATACCAGGTCTTCTGTTGTCTGTTTGAAAAATCAACTGAGCTCCACCAATCAGGCTCTCCCCTCCGGTCAGCCTAATTGAAGATAGGAAAAAAGTCTTTGAAACACATATTGAAAAAAAAAAGTGTATTTCAGGTCTCTTAATAGACTGAAAAATAAAAAATGAAAAAACGTCTAACCAAGCAAATAATAATAATAATAATAATAATAATAATAATAATAATATTCGGCCGTTTTGATTATACATGTTGCTTTCATTATTATTTCGTTTGTTACTTGGACATGATCCAGAATGACCGCTCTACGAGAATTTTACGGTAATTAAAAGTTAATACATATATCTATTTGTAATTCATTATATAATTATAAATTTAATTTATACTTATAAAAATAATCATCTAAAAATATTTATAAGTGATGAGTAATAAATTTAATCTATTCATAAAATAAAAAAATGATTTTATTATTTATATTAATGAGATGAATATAAAATTTATATATGAATAATATAAAATTCACAATTAAACTTGAACTAATTGTTTAAAAATTTATTTTTATAATATTTTATTTATATAATGTAATAAATAAGTAATTGATGAGATTTAAATTTTTAAAAATTAAATTATAATTATTCATTAATTATAAAAATTGATAAAAAAAATTTAAAAATATTTTTAATAATATAATTTTTAAAAATAAAAATTATATTATTAATTTTTTTATTTAATATTATATATTAATTTTATTAATTTAATTATAATTATAAAAATTAAATTTTAAACTTTTTAAGTTTTTCTATTAACGATTGAGCCTGCAGCGCGCTGTTCCTTCTGTATCCACACAGTATCAACTTTGGCATTTCAAACCTAATAAACAACGTGCATAACTTCGCCGGAGACTTCGTCGGGCATTGTAAGCGATGGGCGTGACGAGCAAGATTCTGATAATTGGAGGGACGAGGTACATCGGAAAGTACATAGTGGAAGCGAGCGCCAAGGCCGGTCACCCTACGTATGCTCTCGTGAGAGAGTCCACGCTCTCTAGCCCTAGCAAGCCCCAAATCATTGAGAGTTTCAAGAGTAGACGGAAAAGAAATTAAGCAGAATACCCGATTGTGGTATGGAGCGCATCTTGATTTCGTTTCCTGTTTCATTTTCTTTTCTCGGCTGCCAAACAGACAAATGTCTCGAATTCGGCTTCATTTTCTTTTAGATTCATATATTTTCTTATAATTTGATGACGTATTGGATGATATTGGCAGGGAGATCTCTACGGTTGGTCTTGGTCAGTTAGATAACCAAGGCAAGATCATCGCTGCCATTAGCTGGAAATCCAAGACTTTTATGTTTTTTTAAAAAGAAAAAAAAAATTTACTCATTTATTATATTATACAAATTAAACATTTTAAGAGATACATTATCAAATATGAAGAAATTGAGTTAAATTCAATTTAATTTTCGTCTAACTAAATATTTAATTATTTATTTTACTTTATTCACATATTAATATTTTGTTTATTTTAACTAACCACATTAAAATGAATAATAATATTAATTTATTATTTTTATAATTATATAATAAATTATATATATATATATAATAATTAAGTATATATATATTTTTATTAATTTAAATGTAAAATTTATTGATTGCATCTTTAAAAATTAATAAAAATTTATAATAATAATATGATATTAAATTTTAAAATTAATATATTATCACAAGGTATGAAAAAATTTTATTTAAAATTATTATTATTTTAATGAATGATAATTTTTATAAAAAAAATTAAAGTAATATGTTAATAAACTATTTTCAACTTGAATTTGCGAGAATTATTATTAACATTTTTATGATACCTTTTTTCAGGATTAAAAACAAAAAATCTACGAAGGAAAATATTATTCAAGTTGTACATAATTTGTTTACTTAAATAACAGTTAGAATTAACATATGTGAAAAGATCCTGGCAAAATGGGAGGAACTCGTAAAGAATATTTTCACTCGAGCCTGACTCAGCTCTCAAAATAGCCGATATATATATGCAAAGAAGGCCCGGGTTCGGTCAATTCCAGCCCAGCATTTAAATATTTATAGGGTCCAACTACAAGAACAAAGAGAGAGAGAGAGAGAGAGAGAAGAGAGGAACTGAGGTGATGTACGGGTCCCACAAAAAAAAAAAAAAAAACGCATGATGCTCAACAAAAACGATAGAATGTGTAACGAATATAATGTAATGTGCAACAAGACATGAAATGCACTTTTATATATATCCACATGCTACTTTAGTCCATCTCTTCCTCTGTCTTACTCACTGTGGCTACCTATTTTCTTTTTTTTTTTTATATATATTTATAAACATTCATGTTTTTCAATTTTGTACAAGAGCATTTTCAAACCTTTTATGTTGGGGTTGAGAATATGGCACCAGACCAAGAAGGTAGCATTCTTTTATAGAAATGAATAAGATTAAGATAATTGCTTAAGACAACGAAGAATCGATTCCCTCAATGTACCTTTTTCTAATAGTTTTTTTTTTTTTTTGGAGAGAATAATTTTGAAAGCGATAAAAATTTTGACATCAATAACACAGTAAAATTAATATTAAAATTTAATAAAAATAATTAATTAAAATTTATAAATATAAGAACAGCAAAAAAAATAATAATTACAACAAAACTTGCAATAAGATCATCAACAACAAAAGCTTCTGCCCCTCTTCGTCCTTTTGTTTTGTTTTTTTTTTGGGATCAAATGCAGAGATTAAAGCCAAAATACATTTGCAATTGCTATTAAGTCTGACGCCAGTATAGATGCATTCTAGCTCGTCTTAATTTATTGTCGCTTGTTCGCTCTCATACGAAAAGAGAGAAGTCCAAGTCAAACGTGCTTTCGAATTGAATTTTTGCTTTCTTTCGTTTTTATTTTTTAATAGATGGCGGGAGATGCACTAAATGTGTGGGTGGCGTTTCGTTTGAAACATTGTTTCATATTTCAAGCCCTTTATATTTTAGATATTTTAAATTTATTAAATTTTAATTGTATCATATCAAATCTCAATTTTAAATTTATATAATTTTAAAAATTATATATTTTTATATTTTATTTATTTAAATTTTAAATTAATCAAATATTAAATTTTATATTTTAATTATTTTAAATTATTTTAATTTTATATTACAAGTTATTAATTTTTTTTACTCAATTTAAATTGAGTTAACTTATACTAGATTGTAGTAAATATTTTCCATGATTCCATGGAGGGTTGATCAGTGACTCGATTTGGGTATCAAGGTGAGTTGCATTTTTTCAAATGACATATACTGTTAACTCATGCAAAGCTGATAACCAACCAAACGGCATTATGAGTAGGAATGGCAGCAGAGTGGAACAGGGTAGGGACAGTCATGCTGATTTCCCCATATGGGCAGATACACAGAGGATATTTTCTCAAATTAACTTTTAAAAAGTAGAAAGAACAAAATTAAAGAAGAAGAAGAAAAAGAAAAGGATTCTCGAAAATGATAAAACGGTTAAATTCTTAGAAAAAGCGGAAAAAGAAAGAAACATAAGGCAATTTTAGCATATACAATGCAAATGAAAGAAAAGGAAAAAAAAGAGTTGACATTGATATAATAATGATATAATGAATCGAATTGGAAACAGAAAAGAAAAAAGAAAAATAAATGTAGAATGAAGTTGATTTGAAATCTACAAAAGAAAAGAAAAAAAAAAAAGAGAGAGAAACAATGTAGAGTGAGGATCTGAATGCACACTAAAAGAAATGGAAAGAATCAGCGTGAATTAACTTACAAGAAAAGAGATTGCACCACGAAGCAAATGAGTGAAAGAGCAAAAAGCAGAGAAGTGTGGTCTGAACTCCAAATGGAATTAGAGAGTGACAGTGACGAAGAAGAGAGTGAGCTGCTGCAAGCTTGTGTTTCATTTTGTGGTGGCCACCGCATGGATGAGTGGACGTTTGAGGGTGGGTTGGTAATGGATTAGGAACGTAGGGTTAGTGTAATTGCGTAAATTGCACGTCTAAAAAAATTATATAATTACTCTCTAAAGTATAAAATGGTAAATTATTAAGTTGGGTCGAGCAAGGGATGAGACAAGGACATTGAATACTATCCCCATTCTCGAATTAAAATTCATTTCAGTCAAATTTCCATTAGGGAAGGCTAGTCGAGTTATTGTGTGATATGTGATATGGATTATTATCATTTCTAATTAGGTAAATGCAATTTGGCTTGGACAACTTGAGTAATTATTAAGATGAAGTTTTAATTAGAAAATTTGATTCATACAAAGACGTAAATAAATAAATTGATACGTGTGATAAAAGTTTAATAATTTAATTTGATAAAAATTTCTCTCTATTTTAATATATATACTTATTTTATAAATAAATTAGTATAAGTAAAAGTAAATTTAATGTATTAAAATTTATAAATAATTTATTTAGTAATTATTTATGATTTATCTTAAATTTGTTTAAAAAATTTATTAAATATATTATTAGAATATACTTATAAAGATATGAAATATTTTTAAAAAATAATAATAAAATTATATATATTTAACTTTTTAAAAAATTTTTAAATATAAATATTTTATATTCTATTATATTTTATAATTATACGTTAAAAATAAATATTTATTTTTAAATTTAATTAAATATTAAAATAATTTTTTTAATAATTTAAATTTATTTAAAAATAATTTTTTTTATAACTTTAATTATTTTTAATACTATAAAATTAAAATAATTTATTCATAAAAATTTTGAAATTTGACTCTATAAAAAATAATTTTGACTTGGCTTATGAGCTAAATAAATTAAGTTCAATTAGATTAAAATTTGACTTAGTTTAACTTATTTACACTCGTAAATATACTTTTTATTAATATTAATTGTAAGACATTATATGTATTTGCATTTTAAAAAAAAATTAAGGATTAATCTATTATTAATATCTAACAAATACATAGAACATATATAGACATATAAATATATAATATTTAATTATATATTTATATTTTATCTATTTGTTTAATATATTATATATGTTGATATGTGAGAAAGTGTGTGATCCAATACAAAGTTAAAATTTATCACATTTTTAATAAATTATGCTCATTTTTTCAAAAAAAAAAAAAAAAGTACTCTTCTTTTTCAACTACAATACTTGTATTGTGAAAAAAAAAAAAACTCAATTTTCTATTTTATAAAGAATGAGAATTGTTACAATTGATGAATCATAAGGTTGATGTGTAAGAAATAAAGGTGGACAAATACTAAAAAAAAGAGTGCTTTATTAAGTGAATTGATTTATGCATTAGCATTCACTTAATTATATGTAGAATCTATTGAAATTAAATTATATTTGTTATAAATTAATAATTAATATTTAAATAAATATTAAATAATTATATTTGTATATTTTTAAATTATTAATAATTAAATATTTAGTAGAAATTAAATTAATTAAGTTTAATTTAATACAATTTTAATATTTAAGTAGAACTAAATATTTTTCAAAATATAAAAATTTAAGTATTTTAGTTTATTGTATCATTGGTAAGCGTGATTTTATATTTATATTATTTGTATTTATACTTCTTAATATTATGTGATGTTTATTAATTTGATAAAATTATAATAAATCATATGATCATTTAATAGTAATATCAAAGTTATTGCACTCTAATAGTGATATTAGTGACAATTTAATTTGAGAACCAATATCAAAATCAAGAATCACATAACAAAAAGTTTGATCTAAGAAATAAAGAAAAAAAGTCGTCATTATGTGTTAGTAGCCACCATCAAAAAATATTTCAAAGTGAGTAATTGACCCAATAATTATATTAAAGTGGGTATTTTGATTCATATAGAAAGGAAGTTTATAAGTCTTAACAAAGCTACCATAAAAGTCATCAGAGTTATTGCTCATTGCTGCTTCTCAAAACCTTGCGATCTCCAATCAAAGGCCACCAATCTACAACCCCGAACCATTAACACACTAATTAATCAAAAAGGTTCAAACTCACCAGCCCTCTTAACTTTATCTCCTGTTGATATTGACTCACCATTCACCAATCTTCTCATTCATTGAGTTTGTCGCCACTATTTGCATGTTTGCAAGGTCCCTTCATTTTGAGCACCATCTCTATCATGTTGTTGTTGTTGTGAACATTAATAGTGAATTAAAAAAAAAAGTAAAATAATTTAATTTATAAGGAACAATAATGTACAATCAAGAAAAAAAAAAAAAAGAAAGATTTTAGACTTAAAGATGAATTCAAAAGTTGAATTGAGATTTAAAATTATAAATATCTTTAATTGATATAAGTAGTTTAGATATAAAGTGTTGAGTTAGTAAAACATATAAAAGTCACATTAAGTAATAAAACTTAGAAGGTTTAAATGTAAGGGCTTATAAAGTTGAGAGTTAAAGGAAACTCAAAGATAGCGACTTGTTGAATTAAGAGTTATAGATAACACAATTTAGTTTTTCTATGTGAGATGGAAAACAGGAGTGTAAAATATTTATATAATAATATTATATAAATACTACCTATTATAAAGTGTCATAAAAAATGAAGTCTCATACTTATTGTTCAAGCTTGTATATCACAAGTTTCTTAAAGATTCAAAGGCCAAGCACAAATCTGCCAAGGCCAATCAAGGAAAATTGTTAAAGAAACTTTTAATAAACCTATTGATAATGATTTGAAAAATAATTTATTGAAATTTTAAGATTATGTCAAGTTGAAGTAGATATTGTAAATCACCATAAATCCAAATTAAGATTAAGATAAGATGTTGAAATTAATCCATATTCATAATATATTAAAAATTAATGTTCAAATAGAAGTTAAAGAATTGAGTTTATATATTTACATATTATTAATGAGTTAATATTTGGATAAAAGTTAAATTAATTAAGTCTAATTTAATAAAATTTTATTATTTGGTTAAAACTAAATGTTTTTTTCATAATATAAAGACTTGAGTTTCTCGATTTATTATACAGCTAGTGAGTAAGACTTTATATATATGTTGTTTGTGTTCATGCTTTTTAATATTGTATAACATTTATTGGTTTAATAAAATTACAAGTGTTTGTATAATTATCTAATAGTGATATTAGACTTATTGCACTCTAACAAGATCAAGGCATCAATATAACTGTTATGACACTTCAATTGCTCTTTGATTAACTTTTCCAAGGACATGTTTGAACTAAGTGTGAAAGGAAAAAACTCATTTAAAAATGTTATGTCAAGCATGAAAGAGGAATTATAAATTGTAAATTTAAAGTTAACCTAACTCAATAGGTGAATGAGTCATCATTAAGGTAACTAAGATAGCATATGGAAACAATCTTGCTTCATTTTGAAAGAAAGAAGAACGATTTAAGGACTATACAAAACTATGTTAGGTTAACCTAAGAGAGCTATAAATTGCATTATAAAGGGAAAAAAGCATGTTGATAAAAAAGATTTGATTTTAAAAAGTTTTGTTAGATGTATATTTATGTGTTATTTCTTAGTCATCTTTTTGTTTTGAAAGTTTAGTGGTATTACCTCTTTCCATACACTAGTTTTCACAAAATATTTTATATTGTTTGCAAGCATTAAGGTTATTAGAATTAATTTTTTTTTATTTTTTACTTTTCTATGGTTTTATAGCAATAAGTTGTTTCCTAAGAAACAAGGACACAATGTCATAATTACAGAGGTATAAGCACAACATGACATGAACACCACGATACAATAGTATTAAAAAATTAAGGACACTAATATAATTAAGGCATAATTATATGTATATAAATTTATATATATAACATGTTTATCTTTTATCATATAAGGACTTTAAAATATATTAAGACTTAAGAACCAAATTTTAATAGACAAAACTAATAAAAGAAAAAGCTCATGCTATAAACCAAGTATGACAAGAGATAATTTAAGGCCTAGAAGGTTCATTAAAAAAAAAAGTATAATTTGACAAAGTTTGTGAAAAACCTAATATTCCTTATTGTACTTAAAACATCATCATTGAAATTTCCTTTATAATGTTCTTTTAACTACAATGAAACTTATCTATCATTATGTCTATTTGTCATTATTGCGAAAACCTAACCACCTTTTTTTATGTTTTTTCTCTCTCATTTTTGAGATTTTTGCTTTCATCCTAAGTTTTCTTAGGAATTTTTTTTTTCGTTTACTTTAATTTGGGTTTGTCGAGGGATAAGGATGACAAGAACACATAAAGAAAATGGAAAAGAAAAAGTTTTCATTTATAGGGTGCATTAGCCAAAGCTTGGGATGTAACTATAGTTTATAATAGCCTCAATATATCAAAGGCATACCATTCTTGTGTCTAACACATGTATCCAACCATTTTGAATTTTTTTTTTAAGACACATTTTCATATGTCGAACATAAATAAATGACATGTCATGTCAAACACATTTCTAATACAATATAACCTTATACTCAACCATATCTACACTTTTCAAGTCATCTCATATGGACCCATATCACTAATAGATATCAATATAATGATGTATTACATATGACATATTATAGGATATTGTTGTGATTTTATGCACTACTTTTATCCTTACTCCCTCTTTTTTTTTTTATTTGTATTTGTAGCTAAAATTAGTTTAACCTTGGTATTGGAGGAATTAAGCACAAAGAAGAACTTTAGTTCCTTCTCATCTTATGGTTGATAATAAATAATGACATGTCACTCAATCAATTTTAGATAGTAACACTTTCTTAAAAATATGATGCATAGTCCAAAAATTTATATTTTATTGTCTAATGTAAAATAGATCATTAAGATGGTTTACATTATTTTATTATTTATATTATAATTTTAAGTATTTTAATTTTGTTATCTATTTAGTTTTATCTAAAATATTTTAATTTAGTCAGAAGTTTTAGTTAAAATAATTTTAGAATACTTAGTTTATAAGTATATTCTATTGGGTAAACATATAATTGTTATATTTAGTTTCCTTCTTATCTTTTACTTAGTCATTCTACTTAGACATTAAGTTCACTTTGTCATTAAGTTTAGACATTATTATAAATAAGACACTAAATTTTATTTTGTAATCAAGTTATCAGATGAATAATATAAAAGTTTTCATTTAAGACTTATTATCCCTTAGTCAATTACATAACACTTTAAAGGATCAATCGAGTGTTATTTTTTGTGTTTTTATTATGAGTTATTAGGTATCAAATCATGTTTAATCTATATCAATGTCATCTTATGGAGTTCAAAGCAAACTTTTCAACATTGATGATCATAAAGGGAAGATATTATTTAGAATGTCTTGTCGAGATCACAAATATAATAAATCTTGCATTGGAGATTTAGCTCACAATTAATCTATTTAAAGTCATGTTCTTAAATTTAGAGTTTTTTTCTTCTCTAACATATAGTTCCACTGAAATATTTTTTTAAGATGTTTAGTTGGGTTTGAAATTTATTTTAAATTCAATAATATCAAAGAAAAAGAAAAGATGAGATTTGTAATTAGAAAACTTCATTATGATATAGTTGATTAGTAATTTGATGTTTAATAGTATCAACACCATTGAGGTAACCTCAAAATTTATTCATAATCGATGGTACATAAATTACTGATTTTAGAGTTCTACCGTAATTATTATGATGTAATTTTGTGTAAAAAGAATTGAAAATTAAATTGATATTTCTAAAATTATGATTATGATTACTATGAGACACCATCAAAAAAATATTATGCAAAGGCTATGATAACACTTGAAAATGATGTAAAGTCCATTTAGTCTTTCAATGAGGTTAGCCAAAATAATTTTTATTTATTATGATAATGAGATGTTTTAAGAGTTAAAAAATAATTTTAAGGGTAGAAATTAAGAAATTGAACAAAATAAGATAACTGAAGATTTTCACACAAAATAAGTTGATGTCTTATGCACCTATAAGTAGGCAAAGGCTATTCCTACAAAAAATATTGTTGAAAAAGATTGTGTTAGCCAAAAGACTAAATTAGTGGTGGATCGTGCAAGTTTTAATTGGGAACCCATAATCTAAAAGATGCAAAATTGTATTAAATTTCATTCTATGCTAAATAATGTTGATTTTATTGGGATAGAAAAATTTACTTTTTGTCTACATCCTTATTAGTGTGTCAAATTAATTTAATAGAGGTTCACTTAAAGAGGTGCAAATGCAAATTTAGAAGATTGAAGATTTTTGTCTACTTAAAATAGTTGTTCTTATGATATAGAAAACATTAATTAATCATTATTAACTTGAAAATGCACTTCTTTCAAATGGAGAGATTTAATATAAGACAAATTATTTTATATTATTCTACCATTTATATCATAACTTTAGGTATTCTAATTTTATTATTTATTTAGTTTAGTTTAACATATTCTAGCTTAATTAGGAGTTTTAATTATGATAATTTTAAAATATTCTGTATCTAATTATTTTTTATTAAACAAATATGTAATTACTAGATATAGTTTCCTTTCTACTTTTTATTTGGTTATTAAATTTACTTAGTTGTTAAATCTAAAAATTATAATAAATATATTTAAGTTTTTTATTATCATTAAATTATCAATTGTGTTATCATATTTATCATATAAATAATATAAAAGCTCTCTTATGAGTCTTGTTATTTCTTGTCTAGTAGATTTTAAAGATTTTATGAATATTCAATCAAGTGTTAACTTTTGGAGACCCTATTTTCTATATTTTCATTCTGCACTATTGTTTGAAATATGCACTCTATTTCCCTTGATGCCAAATATATATATATAATTGATCAGCAAATCCAGCAAAATGGTAGATCCAGGAATTTTTATTAGTGGGACAATATCCATATACGCATGATATAAATATACACGAATTAATCTCAAAAGAAAAAATTGAAATAGCCAAACATATTACAAAAAAAAAAAAAAAAAAGAATATACCATTGATAAAGGGAATTCAGAAAGTTGGATCTTTTTAACATGTTTTGAGAAATCTTATTCATGTAATAAAAATTCCCATTTTATCTTCAATTTTTAAATTTAGAAGGGGCATCCCCTTTGTGGGGGTACGAAACTAACTTGTTGACCCAATAATTCAAATTTTTCGAAATAGTCTTTTAATTTTTACCATACTTGTTTTTACCATATTTCAGTGGTTACACTTGTTCCCACTAAAGCCAAAACTGTATTCGCTCCTGGCCCACGCCTACCAAATGTTTTGCTGTTGCACTCTGTGGTTAACAGGCAGGCATTTTGAAGGTAGAGCAATTTTTGTCTTCCAAGAATGACGTTAAATGAAATTCCAAATGTGTCATCAACCAGCAAAAAGGATGGATCTTTGTAATCCCTATTCTAATGATCTGAGATATTTGTTTATATTATGAGATTATAGGTTTAATACCCATTAAAAGTATAAATAAAAATAAATATGCATTTAATTTTACAAAATGTCAGAATAATTAATAATTTTTATTAATTTTATAATTTATTCAAATTTACATTGCAATACATATATTTTAGTTTTTCTAAAGTCAAATTCAAATCCTACCAAATCCACAATCAAATCAACTTTTGGTAAAGCCATAACCTTTACCACGCATCACTCAAATATAAAGATGCCCAATCTACAAGCACATAACAATAGAAAATGGATTTGGTAAAATAATAATAATAATAATAATAATAAAATAAGAACAATAGAAATTGGCCAAACTTGTGTCACGTGATGCCGTGTTTACCAAGATTCTTTTATAATTATTCGTGAACTTTTGTTGATGTCAAGAAAAAATTTGCTAATATCCAAAAAAAAAAAAAAAAAATTCTCCTATCAACAAAAAATATATATATATTTTCAATATTAATCATATATTTATATGCTATACCAAAAGTTATGTTTTTCATCATATGGCTAACATTTTATATTTTTATATCCTTAAATGAGAGTATTAGTTTATTTTTTAAAGTGACTAAAAAAAAAGAGAGTTTATGAATTAAAACAAATGACATATAATTAATTAGTTCAAAGAAAACACTAATAAGTATATGTTTAATATTTTTGAATATAAATTATATAGTAATTATAAAAATGAAAAAAATATATTAAATTTTATTTTATTTTATTTTTGTTCTCGTGTCTATCCAAGAAAATTAGTTGGATTTCCCTGATTTTCCTTTTTTTTGCATGAAAATGCGGCGTTGTCAAATCTAGAGAACTCTTGTGAAACGAGCATCTGGATAATGATTTATGACAAACCAATGACCCACCACAAGCCTATAAAAAAAAGGCCATAAAAGAAAAAGGAAATATTTATTAAAATGGCAAATTCCACCCAACACCCACCATCTGGCATCTTTGAATTTCCATACAATGAGCATATGCCCCACCCTCTCATCTTCTGCGAATGATTCAAAAGTTTCAAAACATTCACTCTTTTTCTCTAAAATTGAATTAAACACACCAATAAAACCAAATAAACACGTCCACACACTCATTAAAGAAGAACTCCACACAAACCAATAAGCAACTACACATCATTATCCAACCCCACCAAAAATAAACGATTAGCTTTCCTGAATAATGTTAATCTACCTCATTTTAGATATAAATTTATATTAAATTATTATAATTTTAAGTTATATATTTGTAATTATTAACAATAACCATAATTATATATTAAAAATTGTTAAAATTTTAATTAATATTTGTGATAAAATAATATTTTTTTTCTCAAATAATTTTTAAAATTTAAAGTTGAAAAAAGAAAATTTAAATAGAAAAAATAAAATAGAATTCATCAAGTAAGGAGAGAAAAAGAAAATAAATATATAAAAATTTTAATAATTAAAAATAAAAATATATCAGATATTTAAATTTGATAAAATTAAAAATTAAATTATAATTTATTTTAATTTAATTTTAAAATTATTTATTTTAAAAATTAAAAATTAATTAATTAATTAATTAATTACTAAAATTAATAAATCAATTATAATTTTTTATTTAATTAATTTTAAAAAATTATAAAAAAAAATTAATTTTTTTTAATTTTAAATTTTTAAAATTTTTAATCTAACAATTAATTATCTTCTTAAAATCTGAATCATCCAAAATGACACCTCAATACTCAAACTATATTTTGGGCCAACATGATATTGAAATCCTATGAGTGAGAGCCTTTGCCAGTACAGAGTATGTACTTGCTCTTTTAAGCTTTTACAATACAGAGCCACATAGAAAGAATCTTCAGAAATAGAGAAAACATAGGAAGCTGCCCACACAGAGAGAGAGAGGATCTGGGATATTCTTTGTTTTTTTTTTTTTTTTTTCAAATTTTCCTATTTTACAGTCCTCCACAAGGAGAGAGGGGGAGGGAGGGGGGTGTTGAGCAATCATGCCATCAGGTCCAAAGAAGAGAAAAGCTGCCAAGAAAAGGAAGGAAAAGGAAGCCCACAACAACAACGACTCTGCTTCAATCAACATCAACAACCCACAAGGTAGGTTTTTTACTTTAAAGGGTCATCTACTTTTTGGGTACAATCAACCCATCAATGCCCCATCCATTACTTGCTTTTGCCAATCTGTCAAAATGGTCTGTTTTCTGAATCTGGGTCTATGGGGATTGATTATTTAAGTGTTGTTTTGGTTGTGTTTGATTGTAATTCTTGTGGTTTGTTGATTGAATTGGCGTTTTTTTATTTTTTGTGCATCTGTAGTGATGGGTATCTGCTCATATCTCTCTATCTGCTGGATTTTTAATTGGGATTTCTGTGCTGGTTTTTTGTGTTATTGGCAATTTGAGATGATGTTTGCTCTTTGGCATTCTTTGTTTTTTTGCCTTTGATTTGGCGTCTACTAGGGATTATGTTATTCCTGTCAATCTGATTAGTGGTATTTCTCTGTTGAATGTTCAGCTTCTTCTATTGGGAGTTTCCATGGATATACGTTGATTGTTTTTGTTTGTATTATTTGATTTGAGCCTTACATTTATTGTGCTGTTTTTGCTTACTAATTTATCAATGACCCTTTTTTCATTGTCTATTGCTAATTGGCCATCCATTTAGTATTCATCTTCGTGCTTCTTATTTGGGTTATCATGGGTCATCGTCTGTTTTACATTTTGCTTGACAGACACTTTAATTCTTCCGGTTGTCATTGCCGGGAGAATTTGTTATTTGATTACTAGCTCACATGCAGTTGGCTATTTTCTGCTTCATGCACTATCATATCCGTTGCTCTGTTTCATTGGTTCTCTGTTCTCTTTGAGTTTGGTTGACATTTTCTTCTATTTTGTCATTACTTTTGACTGAAAATTTTCATGATTTAAGAAGTGACTGTAGGAAATGAAGACCCCAAAAGTCAGGATGAGAGAGAGAGTGAGGGTAGTGAGGTTGCCTCCCCTTTGTCACAAGACCACCGCAAGGACCACAACCAGCAGCATCATTTTGCTGAAGAATCTGAGAATAGAGCCACAGAGGAGGTAGAAAGATGCAGTGTTGGACAAGTGGATGATGGAAAAGTTGAAAAAGAACCAAAAAGCATGAAGAATGCAGAGAGGAATGGGGTTGATTTCAAGCATGCAGAGTCTGTGAAGGAACCACTTGATGGCAATGAGAGGAGCTCTAGCTCGAGCAGTAGTAGTTCTGATGATGAATCTCAAGCCTTTGCCAGAAAACAGGAGAAAGCCCACATTTCAGTTTCCAATGTAACTTCTCATAGTAATGACAAAATGACAGTTGATAATGCTTCTGAAGGGATGACACAGACTTGTGTAGAAGGAGAACCTGTTAAGGAAGCCAATGGAGGTTCTGATGTTGACTCTTCTCCTGAAGTTAATTTTGATGCACCTGTGATGTCCATGTCTGAGGTAGTGAAGCCTTTAATAGAAAATGTTAAAGTTGAGAGCTCAGAGTTCACAGAAGTTGCTGAGTCTGCATCAATGGAAAATATGGATAAAATGCTGCCTGTGTCCTATGAAATTACTAGGGTTCCACTTGGTTTAGTGTCAAAGAAAAGTGAGGATAAATTGACTTTAGATGAAGATGTTGGGGAGTCCTCAAATGTGTCTGCTACTGCTGTAGATGGAAATGAGGCTAAAACATCAAATATATCCATAGTACATACTGCTCAAACTAGCACAGATGCCAAAGATTTCAGAGATTCACAATTGTCTGTTGGCGCTTCAAATGGAAATGATGGTAAAATGTTGACAACATCAGGTGTTTGTGCTGCTGACACTAATAAAGATGTACAAAATGCTGAGGAATCAGAGACTTTTGAATGTACTGAAACCCAGGTGTTGCCTCTAGTCTCTGTGTTGCAAACTTCATATATCATTCATTTTCAATTTTTGTTGCATTAATAAATTTTTTGATTTTGCCACATCAAATTTGCACACAGCCTCTTGTTGATTCAGCTCCACAGGTAACACAAAGGACCTCTTGGATGAGTTGTTGCGGTTTATTCGAAGTTTTAACAGGCTCCAGTAAATAATTTCAGGTTATCCGTCTACTTTAAGTCGCATTCACATAGCACTGATTTTTTTTCACTCTTTTTTGGGATCTATAGCTTCATCTTGTACGGATAGATACACATCTGTTATTCATTTGGCTGTTTTCGTTTACTGGCTCCTACTGGTTTACATATTCTTTATATCTTGTGTTTAGTTGGTTGTATTATATACTGTTACTGATGCTTGATTTTCTTTCATTGTGCTTGTATTATTGACTTCTTGAAGATTATTTTTGGTACATTGGGAATAGCTTATGCATTATTTTTTTTTTCTAGGTGTGCATTATTTGTAGCATAAGAATTATTGTATACACAATCATTGTCCTGATTGAGTACTGAGTTTATGTTGACAAATCTTCTTTTCTTGGTTTTCATTTTAATGGAAAGGTGAGAGATGAATGCACCTTGTTGCAGTCACATGGAACAAATTAAGTGTTTGCTTGGTGTGTGCCATCTAGTGGCTCTTTCATGGCATGTCATATTCTTGATTCTTCTCTTCCACAGTTAATTTTCAACAGTAAGAGAGAGAGAGAGAGAGAGAGAGCGAGAATGTGTGAGGGATGGTATAATTTACCTTTGGGTAAAATGTTGGTAGGAACAAATTGAGGCCTTCTTTATTCCACAATTCACCTGCCTATAATTCAAATATAGGGGTTTCAAGTTGTAGATGCTTAATGGTGTTCTCTGCTTGCTTTGAAAAGAAATTAGCAATGTGTCTTATGGTACTTTGTTGCGATGTATAAACTGGAGTGAAATGCTACTTAGTAACTTGTGTAGGCTCTTTTAGTTCAAACTTTCAAATATGTAAACAAACCTGTTATGACTCTGATGGAAAATATGGAACCAATCTTCAAATTTCATACACTCTCTTCGATTTTCCTGACTTTCGTTGTTTTTTGAGAACAAAGCCTTGGAGTTCTTTATGTTCATGTTGTTGCCCACCAATACTTGGGGATGATGGGATCAAGCATGTTGTCTCCTGCCATATGAAGGATGAGTTCTGACAAATCAGTGGAGAATGATTAAGAATAAGGAAGAAATATTATTGAGATATGTACATAGAATATTCTTGGCAATTATGTTACTAATTAGGAGTATAGTGTCCCTAGCATAAAGAATAATTCTATTTAATTAAGATTTATATTTAATCCCCATTATGTTTTACTTCCTTTTAGTTTCCTAGCCACTTAGAGCTTTTAGACAGGCCACTTGGATGTTTTTATAGTCAGGCTTATGATATTGACAGTTGAATATTGAATTTAAGACTAGTGCTAATTCTCGTTCTGATTTATTGGTGGACTACGGTTGTGCTGCATCTTTTTAATGTTATCATTAACATTGTCTCACGGCACAGTTTTTCTATTCTTCTGTGTTGTCTTGTAGCACACCATTTTCTATTCTTTCTCGGACATGGCAATTCTCAAGACTGCTAAGAGACTGTAAGCAAGAATAAAGTAGCTTTATGCTGCCTTGCATCCCCCACATTGATTCTGTTGCGAGGCTGTAATTCCTCAGTCTGGATGTTCTAGGATTTCATTTTAGAGTTGTTTAAAATGCAAATCATTTTTTTCTGCAATATTTTCATGTGGGCTTTGGCCTTTCCCGTATAATATATTTCTCTTCTTTCTCTCCTTGTTTTATTTAAAATATAAACTTGACTTGTCACCAATTTTTGCATGCTTGTCTGTTGGGGCTCCTCATTTGATTTTATTTTGTCTATTGCCTGTCCATGTGGGCTGTCATGGTGAAGACAACAGTGACATTTCTTCTTCCTTAAAATATATTATGAATGGGTGTGGTTGCAATAACCAGTAAAATAATGTGGCAAGCTGCTTCTACAAGTTTTTCTATTATGCCATCGTCGTGTTTGTTTTGTCATGTGTATTTCTGATCTTTTCAAAAAGAAAGTAAATGATATGAACTGAATAAGATTCTTTGAGCCTTCAAAGTTAGTTGTAGACATTTACAACTAACAAATTCCTTTTCTTACAAACTGTTGTCTTTGGTTAAAATTGCTTCAAACTATCAAAGGGATGGTGATTAATTGCTTTTTATGTTTTTTGTGGATGCTGGGTTGTTCAAAATATTAAGACTTAAGCCAACTATATTTGGTGTAGGAATTTCTACATTTCCTTATCATTTTATGGTTGTGCAGATCTTTTATCTTATTTTGCAATATTTATTATGAATTCATATGATCTAATCATGCCATAAACTAACTGTTACAAACATTCAAATTGGAACAATGGTGGGTAACATCATTTTTCTTTTGCTTTGGATGCAGAAACATGGTATGATGGAGCTTCACGGACTAAGAAGCTACCAGATTGTGAAGGATCTGCGTTGAAGTTTATGGTAGCTCGGAATAGTCTGTACAGAGAGTTTGCCTAGAAGAATGGACAAGAAACTCGTATAATGAAACAATTATATAGTGGTTGCAAGTAGTGCTAATGAACACCATAAAGATCTTACTCTTTAGAGTTACTTATATGTTTTAGTTATGCAGTATGTTAATAGACCCTGCATTGTATTTATCCATATGAATTAATTCAGTTGGATCCATGACCTAAAAGCTTCTGGTTTTAGTTACATGTGACTGCACCTTTTTTGTTGATGGTCATCATGATTTGTGTCAGTTAATTTGCTAGTTGATGGATAGTTGTTTGAAATTTCATGGTTTTGCCTCTATTCGCACTGCTGCTTTTCTGTGTTTGAAGATATATATGATGAGATGTGGAAGCCAAGAGAAAAATCATGGTAGTTTAAGATGTGTTAAATAAAATGAAAACCAAGCTTAGATTTGGAGGTGCTATATATCTTAATATGCAATAATTTCATAAGGGTGGAGCGTTTACAATTTAAGGGAGAGTCTCTCTGCCTCTGAATTGAATAAGAGATTGGCAAACTTGGCTGTGGTTTCCAACGATTATGCTTGCTGAGACTCAAGATGTTCTTGAATACTGCTCATAGGTTGTTTATTGTAAATTCAACCATGGGTTTTGGATTGGTTGTTAGATGGAAACTGATGCTTAAATGTACGTAGAAATAAGAAATCTCCTCCTGGAAATCAAGCTCTTTGTACACCAATAGAAAGAATTCATTTATTACAAGTTAATACATAGCAATCGTATCACACAGATAACACCACAGCATACATCTCAAGGGAAGATAGCAAAAATAGGTGGGAGGAAAATGAAAGAACTAAATACACACCAAACAGAACATCATGTCACAAGAGTCAAGGTAGTCTACGGGATGTAGTGGCACCATGAATAGCTGCTATGTACAGAAGCTGTGTGGCAGAAAGTATGATCAGGAATGCTTCCATGGTTCTCTGCAGAAGGACAGGAGTAGGGTTCAGACTTGCTTCCATGCGTATGTGTAGAGCAAATCTTTGAAAAGCTAATACAGGAAGTTAACGTTTATAATGTTTGGTCTAAGGGTCGATGTTTTTGATTCTTACCAGGCGGGCATTCCTGATGTGGAGTTCAATCTCCTTGCAGCCAAAGCTGCACAAACAATGTTGCTGGTTAGCAAAAAGAGAGAAAACAGATATGAAGGCTTTAAATTTCTTTCTTCTAAACGAAGTTATTCAAGGACAATTTAGAAACTTCTTATGATAGTTTGACAGATATACATCCAGAAATAGGACTCCCAACGTATAGGGGAGAGCAGAATCGGACAAAAATAAAGTGGAGAAAGAAGAGAAAGCTGATGGCTTCTGGCTGCTTACCCCATGGCAAGAAGAGTGAGACTCCAAGCAATAGCAGCAGCTGAAGCTGCCGATGGTAAGCTGTCAGTAGTCCAAGATTGAATGTGGTTAAGACCAGATATTGCTGACACCGCACCAACAACGCCGGCAATCAAAGCGAACGTCACAAAGAATCCAGTGGCAGCATTTCCCATTGGGAAGTATATGGGGGAGAAATGTGCTGGCAGCTCAAACCCAGGCCCTGCAAATCGCACCACAATGTTGTAGCACACGCAGCATTCAAGCACAAAGCACATTAAATCAGCAAATCAATCCATGAACACAATGTCAGAAGATTTGGATTTTACCAATGACGAAACCATGATCAATAGCTCTATTCACGGCCCAACCACCAATGCCTAGAACAACGACATACATGCAGAAATTGAGGACTAGAAGCAGCGAGGCAACAGGTCTCATCTGCCCATTGGCCATCTTTAGCACTATGGATGCTGGTTTTGTTAAAAGGCTATGGAAATTAAATAATAATAATAATAATAATAATAATATAGAAAGAACAAGGGAAAAGGCTAATTCAGGTACATGTGACTTGTGCCATGAGATGAGTCTTTATATACGGCATTGCATCAGAGGTTTTGGTTCTTTGCTTGTTTAAAGCTGCTTGTTCCAAAGGGTTTGTGGGGCTGTAAAGGGCATACTTTATGTTCAAGGCAAGCCTCCAAAATCCTAGATTCTTACTTGGTTCGCATTTATACTAATTTTTCTTGTCATGGGAACATTCTTCCTTAGGCTTTGTTCCATATTGGTTGTTCCTGAGAGGAGAAAAGTGATATTCTTTGCCAATTGGAAAGGCATTGAAACTGAAAAATCAATCGTATATGGGTCAGTTGATTCTGACAATTCGATTAAGGCAAATTGTTCTAAAAATAACTTCAATTGAACTCTTGTACTTCAATATTGCAACAATCCGAGTTCACTCAACTACCCTACAAAAAGTGAAACTTATTTCCAGCCAGACAACAAAAAGTGTATCTCTAAAGACCGCTTGTCTAGCCACAGCCAGATTATCTGCAATTGAGTCCCCAAATTACCTATGAGATAGAAGTTATTCCATCCATTATGAAACTTAGGGCAAATAGGTTTGAACAAAAATGAAAGAAAAATTTGAAAACGGTGCAATTTGACCATGTTAGTCCTTTAAAGTCCATTGCCTTGAAAATATAAGTAAATTGAATGAGACTAAATGTAATTTAGTATCATCATAAAATCAAGAATTTGAGTGAAAAAATTAAATTTGTCATGAAAAAACAAAAAATGGTGTCTCTCAATCATTGTGATCAGTTAGAGGCTAAGGTCTTGGAGTCCTGGCCTGCAAAAAAAAAGAAACAAACACCAAAATCAGCTAATAAAAGTTGAGCATAAGAGAATGGAGAAAGTAAGAAAATACATGAAACAAAAAAGGAAACTTGTGAAGGAGGAATTTATGGTGTTTACAGGCACACACAATGCTTTTGGTTTTTTTCTTTTTTCCTTTTTCTTTTTTACCACAAAAAGGAGGCATAAAGCCAACTACAATGATACTAAACAGGATCAGCAAACCCCATAAACACCTTGCGGCAACAACTGCACGATACCATGCAGAGGATCTCCCAGAATGTGCACACCCCAATGTGCAACCGCATTACCCTCTCGGAAGACATGTTGCATGGACACACTCCAATTTCGATTGAGAAGAAGGTATTGACAGTTATCAATCAAGTTCAATTATGGGTGAGTTCTCGCTCGGCACACACTGTTGAATGCTGTTAAAAGGCTAGCAGAGAATTGACTGCCACCAAAAGCTTTGAATGCCAATATCCAGGCCAACGTAAATACCCCCACAACTTCACAGTGGCAGGAGAGAAGATCCCATTTTAAGCAAAGCGACAAGAGGGTATATCCGAGTTTGCGAGTCTTTGATGAGTTCACTAACGGATAGAAATTCAAGGAGGACTCAAATAAGCTCGCAATGAACTTGGGAGTGAACAAGGTCGGCCTTTTGAGCTCAAGAATTCGAGTCTGGGATTACCAGGCTCAGCCCATTGCTAGGGCCGAGTTGTGCAATTGAGCCCAATCCTTATAACTTTGCATTAGCAACCTACATATAAATAACATAACCATCACTCATAAGGAGCCATTATAGTTACTATCGTTGTTAGAATTGTATTCTGTTAACTCTTCCACAAAATTGGAAAAAGCTATATAAGCTAAAATCATATATTCCTTTTTTGTATTCGCTGTTGTTTCGTATTTCAGAACACTCGAGTAGAATTCCAACGATAGTCTGTAGCCATGGCAGTGGAAATAATGTTCACTTAGAAGCAGTTGCACTTGATCTTGCATCGTCAACTAAAGTTATGACTAGTGAAATGCAGTAACTATAGAGGTCCATCAAGACTGGTTTCAATGCAGTTTTGATGGACCTCTCTGGGGGCCCTTTTACTTTTTGGTGCCGCCTTTATATATATATATATTTTTTTTCCTTATATACGATACAGATAAGACTACAATAATACATGAGTTATACACGACGATTTTTTTTTGGAGACACTTGACTTTTGATCGTGTCTTTTGTTCTTCTAAATAAAAATTCTCGATTGTCTACAATTAGGATTATAATTTTGATTAACGTTTGCTTATTAGATAGTTAGACCATTATTTTCGGATGAAAGGAGTTTTCAAATGCAGAACACCCCTTGTTCACAGGTATTAACATAATTAAAAATATATTTAGAATTGAGATACCTGTTAACAAGATGAAGGTACAGCTCAATTATGGAACATGTTGAGAAGGAGAAGGTTGAAAAGCATAATTGAGGGGTTATAGTGCATAGAAAGATTCTAATATTGTTCTCAGTCAAGATCAAAGAGTTGGTGCAGCCAATAATAGTAAGTTGATTAAGCAATTCAGTAAACTTTGTCAATAATATAGAGCTATTAGATCTATTGATTAGTTGAAAAAAATTTCGTTACTTTTAAGAATGTGCTTCCATTAAGCAGAATTGACAATTTTTTGGCAGATGCGAAATGGATTGTTGTTATCCCAAATTAGATTCAGTGGAAAGTGTCTTGTTCATTCTTTAATCACAGTGATTGTTGGATGGGAAATCCAACAATAAGATAATTTTTTGATGGAGACAAACCTTTATGAGAAAGGGACCGGAGCAGAGACTTTTCTTAAGATGAAGTGAAACGTGAACTAAAATAGTGAAGACAATAACCACTAAAATGGAACAATTAAAAGATAAGCAATATGTGCACGCATTTTTAGATGATAAGACTAAGAGATAAGCAATAGGAGCAAGCATTTTTAGATAATAAGAGAAAAGAATAGATTAGATTATGAGAGAAATTTTAACAAATTTAGCAAAAATAAAAATAATAATAAAAAAATAAAATAACATTATTTTGCTTTAACTTGTAGCTACACACAAATGGAAGAGTAATAAGATATCAACGTTACTAGTAAATGGTTAATTCGTGAATGACTTCAAAAAAAATTGAAAAAGCGATCTTTGAACACTTTTGAAAGCAATTCCAAAGTTCCTCACCTCTACTTGAAGATAGATGAGACATTTTCTAAACAGGTTTCTAGTCAAGATTATGCATGAATTGCTTGTAGGTCCATTTACTGAAGAGAAAGTATACTTTGGAATTAAATGACGTTAGTTTACAGTTTGTCAGACATAACTGAGGCCTTATGAAGTAGGAGGTGATGGAATTTCTAGCTGAGTTCCATGATCATTTACATAAAGGCATTAATTCATAGTTCATTTATATTGAAAAACGCCCCCTATAATTTATTCCCTCTACCTGTGAAATAAAAAATAATAATAATAATAATAATTTTAAGAAAATCACAAATACATAAATATGCAGGACTGAGATTCCAACTACATCTAAGTAAAATGATAATTTAGGAAGAGGGAAATAGAGAATATAACAAGAGTGGAGATATCAGTCAAAAGATGTAAGCAGGAATTTAGTAACAGAAAGCTTATAGAAGGCCAGCTAACTGTGTCGCAACCTGCTTACAATTGCTTTCTGCCCTTCAAACGAAATGCCCAGCTACAGAAGCTAATTAATCTGGACATCAGATACCATGGGCAACTGACTCAACTAACATCTCCCCATACAATCCCCATCACCCTCCCCACCATCACATCAACAATCAAAGATTGTAGAAGGATAGAAGGAAAATATAAAAACAAAAAAAAACAGCCTAGCCAAAGTACATTAATCAAAAAGGTGCAACCTCAGCCGAAAGATGGTGATTATTTATGATCATCATCCACAACTCAGAAATGGTGGATATTTTTGCATCACAGATTGCACTAAAAGTATCCCAAATTACAAAAGGTTTATTAAATTGACAAAAGATTCAAATTTTTTTCTGAAAATAAAAAAACAAGAAAGGTAAGACAGATGACATATGCAACAGAGATCAGATGGTAGTGCATGTACAGCATTCATCATCCAATTGCAGAACTGGTGGATAGATATCATCACACCTCGTTGCATATATCTACAACTACTTGAAGGATATGCACAGACAGGCACACTCACAACCAAAAAAGTTGCTAGTGAGATAAGAAACAGATCATTGTAAGAACTTTACATTTACAAATGAGATCAAGTGTCAGAAACCACCATCAATTTTAAAACATCTAAAATTCCAATTGAAAGTAAAACACCCAACTTATAGGAGAGCAAAAAATTGCAATGAGCCAATAAACAAGAATCATAAACAAAAAAATTGTCCAATTTTTGGCTTAAGGGATCAGATAAAAGGTCAATCTATATCACCATCCTGCATCTGAGGATGCAGGTAAGACTGGGTGTCAAAAAGCATCATCATATCCCCATTAACCAAATGTGAAATTAACAAAATAATCTTTACAAAATCTTAAAAAAAGAAAACAATAAGTTAACACATGCAATTCACTCACAATCATCAGGTGAATATAACATGTAAAAGCATACTCACACGGCACATACACATCCACAAACATAATAGAACTTTCCATTTAGAAATGAGATCAAGTGTCAAAAACCACCACCAATTTTAAAACATCTAAAATTCCATTTACAAGTAAAACACCCAACTTATAGGAGAGCAAAAAATAGCAATAGCCTGAACAACAAAAATTGTCCAAATTCTGGCTTAAGGGATCAGATAAAAGGTCGATCTATATCACCATCCTGCATACAGGTAAGACTGGGTGTCAAAAAGCATCATCATATCCCCATTAACCAAATGTGAGATTAACAAAATGATCTTTACAAAATCTTTTTTGAAAAATAAAAAAACCAATAAGTTAACACGCGCAATTCATTCAGTAACAATCAGGTGAATATAACATGTAAAAGCATACTCACACTGCACATACACATCCACTAACGTAATAAAACTAATCACAGGGAGAGGATCAGATAGTCAATCCTTAGCTCACCATATTGCTTCCAGAGAAGCAAGTGAGACTGGGTGTCAAATTCTATCATCATATCACCATTTCAACAAGAACCTTCCAACTAAAACAGAACCATAAATGCAATACAACAGAAACAAATACCAACAACAAAAATTTTACTTGCCAAATAAACATTGCAATATATATATATATAGTTCTTGTATTGAAATCAGATAAATATGTCAATCACCACCTTGCAAATCTCAACATGCAAGTAAGACTGGGGCGACAACATTCATCATCATTTCAAAAATCAATCACTAATAATGACCACCGACATAATCAAATCACACTCAAAATAATAATACATTGCCGCATTCACCAACGCAAGCGCGACCAATCAAATTAAGAAAGAAAGGCGATTGAGAAGAAGGATATACTTTGACAGCTATCTTGCGGTCGCTCTGAGGCCGCTTTAACTTCTTGACTCGCTTCTTCACGATCGTCTTCGACGGCAACAGCACCGCCATCTTCGAGTCTGCAAGCGTTTGCTAAGGTCTGGTTCGAGCCACTCTCATAAACATCCATATATATATATATATATACACACACACACAAAAGCGAGAGGGTTATCCGTGCTAGGGTTTTGCTTTGGTCAAATTTCGATTTTGAAGATCGGGACTTTAGTGATAGACATCAACGGTCTAGATTTGGAGGCTTATTCTAAGGAAGTGGGATGTTAAGCCCACAGTTCATTGGGCCTGGACTTCAAATCTTGACCATTAATCTCTCTTTCTTCCGCCGACATGTATATCATATTTATTATTAATTGTTTTATTTTAATATTATATAATATTAAAATTATTTAAATTTTTAATTTAAAATTTAAAATTAAATTTAATGTTATAAATAATTTTAAAAGAAAATTTAAAAGAATTTTTTTAATTAAAATATTGATATTTTTAAAAAATAGTAACATCAAAATTGTAATTAAACAAAAAAATAATAATAATCAAACAAAATTTTATGTAATAATTAATCCTTGAGACCTTCCATTCTTAGTCAATTCTCTTTCACCCACATTTATTGGTAGGGCAGGCAGACCTTTGCAGCAGTGGGTCCTATTATCATCCGTAATTAAAGGAATAATTTTAAGAAAAATATATAAAGCGACAACCTAAATTATATTTGTACCTTTTTTTATTTTTAATTTTAGGCTATCTTACTTGTATTAAAATATTTTTTAAGAAATAAAAGAATCACATAAATTAATTCAAAATAATAAATTTACAAATTACAATCTACTTTATACTTAATTTATTACACTTATGATATTAATAATACATCTATATAATTCATATGTTATATATTATTATATTTTCTCATTAATTTTTATATATAATGTATGTGGACAAGGAACTTGTATATATACATATTTCAGATAAATTTCAATTTAATTGGTTTGACTTTGTCATTTGTAGTCACTTTTAATTTTTTTACTTGAATAGTACAGTTTTGGCAATATTGTTGAAAAGAAGGTGATTCACGTGACACCCTTGCTTTAGACTTCACTTTATGTAAACATGGTAGAGAATGATTTCAAAACTTCTTTTCACCCCCGTTTGTCTTATTTCCTTCATCTTATGGGACATTGCATCTGAGCTATTGATCCCTGTTTTTTTTTTTTTTTTTTTTTTTATTTAATATATCAGGTATTTTATATTAATTTCTGCTTTTGTGGGGCTTCTCTAAAGAAATTAACTTGTGTGAATGGATTTCAAGAACAATAGTCCGATACCACCACACCACAAGGCTGACGATGTTGATGGGGAACAGTCACAGTCCTCCTCAAGTGAAGGGCTCTTTTCTAAGCAAAGCTTGATGTCGCCTCTCATGGTTTCTCTTGCTGAATTCTAGGAGAGTTACTTTACGCGGTTATGCCGCGCCTTTTTCTTTTGGGACAATTAGGAAAAGAGGCATTGTAAATATGTAAATCATCTTAACATTTAACTTCTCATAAGAAATTTTTATATTAAATTTTATATTTAACGAATTTAAAATTATATATATATATATTGTCGCTGTCCTCATATACGGAGAATTGGTTCCCCTACTGAGGTTGCGTTTGGATTGGGGTTAAAGGGAGTTAAAGGTCAATCCAATAATTATTACATGTGTTTTGTTTGGGGTTCGTCACTGTACGTTTTTGAGCTTATATTTCCTGAACATGTAATTTTGTTTAGCTTATTTATTAAAAATTAAGTAGTTAAATGATAATGTTAACAAAGTTAAAAAAAAAAAAAAGAAATGATTAATTATAGCCTAGTTTGAAGCAATACAAAAGGATAAAAGAATGTATTATATAAATTTTGGGATCTTTTTGAAAATCATTTGATATAAATGTTTTAAACTTTTTTAATAAATAATTCTTACTTCTCATTACTTTTTATTATTTCTCTTTAACATTTTAAATTTTGTTTATCATCTTTTATTTTGATGCTTTTTAAACCATTAAATTTTTTTAATAATTAATTCTTACTTCTCATTATTTCTCTTAACTTTTAAAATTTTATTTATTTTGATGTTTATTAGATTGTTAAATTTCTCTTAATAATTAATTTTTACTTCTCATTATTTTTTATTATTTCTTTCAACTCTTTAAATTTTGTTTATTAATTTTTATATTTTTATATTTGTTTAAATTAAAACTTTAAACTTTAATAATAAAAAAATTAAAATTTTAATCAGTAGACATATTTTTTAAAAAATTTTATATTATATATATATATATATATATATTTTGACATTTAAACAAGAGTGCAAAGAAAATAGAATATTCTTTTCAAAATAGTGCCAACTACCAACTGCCATAAAAATTAACATCATCCTTTTTCTCTCGGGTTGTTGGACAAAAACCACAATAATGCCAGTCATCATTCCTGACGTCATCCTTAAAGTATCAATCTTCATGTACCTCGGAGCAATACATTTTTTTTTATTACCAAACAGACATACGGGCAGCTGGAATGAAATTTAGAATGTTACATTTGACTATCTGAATATTTTTTTACAAGAATAAATTTGTTATGTGAAGGATCTCTTAAAAATAAAGCTATATTTTCCCCTCTTTAGTTCAACCTAACCACAATACAAACACAGATTTTATAAAAAAAATATTGAGTCAAACACATTTTTACTATGGACACCTCTCATGTACGAACAAATTTTATTTAATATAATTATGGCATTAAGAAAATTTTGTTTTAAATTTTTTATTAATATTTTTTAATAAAAAAAATATGATGAGAGAGCTTATATTAGGATAAAAATTAAAATTGCATCTAAATGAGTTTTTAAAATAATTATATATTATTTTATTTATAATATTATTTAATTAAAATATATATTATATTTATTTTTTTTTTTATATATATATAAAATATATGACTCATATAAATTTTTTAAATTTATTATTTATTTTTTATAATGTATATCAAATTTCTTTATATTTTTACTTTTATTTATATTTTATTCAAAAATAAATTATAAAAATAATTAATTTTTTATATTTAAAGTATGATAATATTAAATAATTATTAAAATTATATAATTATTAATATTTTTTATAATATTAACTATATAAAATTTTAATTATCATATAATACATTATCATATATTATATCACTATATTTTTTCAATTTTGTCTAACTTGACAAGTCATTATCCATGATTATCTTTATTTTTGAGTAATTAATTCATCTAACCTATTTCCATATCAAATATTATGGGTGTTATCAATTTGCTCAATCCCACTAAAATCTATTTTAAAAAAAGGTTGATATATGATTTATAATTTAAACAAACCACATCTAATGGATTAACTATAATTATAAGAGTTTAAAACCCGTAAAAACCATATTATTTTCTAGTAACTCGTAACTGAGATTTAATTAAAGCGAGATTACCTAATTCAATTTTAAAACCGACATTAATAATTTTCCCAACTCTTTCTAGCGCATTGTCTAACACATTAAGATATTGAAATGGGCTGGCAATATACACCACAAATTGCAAAGTTAGATCTGCTGAAATACCCCACGTACACATCACATTGTCTCGGGGTCAAAAGAACAAAAAAAGAAAAATTCCTATCTTCATTGAAAAAATGGACAAAAAAAAAAAAAAAAAAAGAGGAAAAACTGGCAAGTCAACTAATAAATCGACCTACAGCCGTCAACATCAGTTTAGCTATTTTTCCTTCGTTTATTTTGGTTGGTTGCGATTATTAAAACTTTTTAGCTGTTGTTATCAGTTTAATTTGAATATAAATGGTCAAATGACACCAAATGATTTTGTTACACCCTCATTGAATATGATTGCAAAATTTTTATTAAATTAAGAAAAATGCCACATTTGCAAAACGACGTCACCAAATGTACATAAAAAATATATCTTTTTTTATTGTTTTTCTTACTTAGCCGAATGTCATACCACCAATTCAAATATCAATGATTCGACAAATTATACAAGCAAGCAATTTTTTTCCTTTGACAATTGAAAAAGAAAAAAAAAGGTATTATAAATATATCCATCATGATATGTATAAACTAAAATTCAAGTCACTTGTTATTATTTATAAATAAAATTTATTATTAAAATACTATTTGATAGGAATAAAGTTTTGTCATATTTAATTTTAATATTAATAAATTTAAAATTTTATTATTATATGTCTAAACTTTTAAATATAATTTATTAAAATAAATATTAATTTAAAAATTTAAATTTAATTTAATAAAAAAAATTTTATTATTATAAAATATTATGTTTATATGTTTTTTATTATAATAATTATTTTTAATAAATTATTATATAATTATATAATAACAAAAAATTTTTATTTGATATCTTACTTATATTATAATAAAATTATATTATAATAAGTTTTAATTTATTTATTAATTTATATTAAATTTAAAATTTAAAATTAATTAAATTTAATTCAAATTATTTTAATTTAAATAATTTAATTTAATTTATTTTAAATATGACTCAATTTAATTATATTAATTGAAAAAAAAAAAAAAAATAATAATTTAAATTACTCAAAATAAAAAAAAAATAAAATTTAGATAATTTAAATTTAAAATATAAAAATTTTTAAAATTTAATATATATAAAATTTAATAATATGTAGTAGATATTTAATTAATTTAAATATTAATAATTTAAAAATTAAAATATTATAAATTTGAATGATTTAATATTTATTAAACTTAAAATTTAATAAATTTTTAACTTAAAATATTTAAAATTTAAATAATTTAAAATTTAAAATAACTAAATTTAAATTTAATTTTATTTTTTTATTTATTAAATCTAATTATTATTATTGCGTTAGAAATTTTATAGATAAGAAAAAGGAGAACTATGATATATCTAATAGGAAAAAGGATGAACCACGTCTTTAAAAAGAGAAAAAGGGGAATAAACCATGGAATAATGAAAGTGGCAAAACGGAGATTCCAAACAACAACAATGCTAAAATATAGGAGGGATTTATCCAAAACAACAAGTTTTTGATTATTTTCAAGAAGGAATCGCGGACACCAAACGTGGATTTAAATACAGTTAAATCCCCCACTCGCCCCACAAATTTACTTTCACTTTATAAGAATCCCTCTCTCTATTTTTTTCTCTCTCTCTCTCTCAATCATTCTCGGCATCTTCTGAAGTTCCTATTGTCCAATACCAACAAAAATTTTCTGTTTGGAAAGAGAGAAAAAAGTCCGAGAAAGTGAGAGAAAGCTCGTGCTAAGTCAGTGCAGTAAAACTGAGGAAACTAAGAAAACATGCGTTCGCGAAATCCCCGCCCTTCCCGTCTCTTCTTTGTCTCTTTTTGATAATTTGTTCTCTCTCTCTTTCTATCTTTTTTTTTTTTCTTGTTGCTTTTGACTTTTTGGTTTGCTTCTGGGGGTGATCGTGGAGGGCTGTAAATTTGCTGGCTTTTTAGCTAATCTTTGCAGATAAATTGAACCCATTTCAGGTAACCTCTCAAAGAATATTGGGTTTGTTTTTGCTTTTTGTTTGGGAATAAAAGAGAATTGAGTTGGTTTGGAATTTAAGGTCTTGTGGGAGTTTGATTGAATTGGTTAAGGCTTTTTCCTTTTTGGTTTGTTTTGTTTTTGAGTGAATTTTTTTGATTGTTTGTTATTATATTTTGTTGTTTAGATTGAGCGGTTGCTTTCAGGTTGATAATGGCTTCTTATTATTGACTTTGCTTGGAAGTATAATTCCTTGTTCTGCTATATACTCTTTTGCTCCCTAATGGATTCCTCTTGTTAACTTTGTTAATTGGAAATGCTCTTTTTGAAGATTAATTATAGCTGGGTAAATGGATTATTATTATTATTTTAGTTAAGTGAAGTTTTGGAATTTATTATATTCCACCTGGTCTTGGTTCAAGCTATTATATGCATTTGGCTTAAGGATTATCTTTACTAGTTCTTTTTGGCTCCCACGGGAACAATGATTGTTGACAATCATGCTTCAGTTTGATGGTTACATGGGAAATTTCCTTTGTATGCAATTTTTTATTTCAATTTTAATACTTTTTTGGCATCAAAGACAGGAAATCTTTGGCGAAATTATGGGTTTCATAACCATAAAAAGTGGCAGCATGTTCTTCTGATTACATGTAAACTCACTTTGTATGGTAGCATGACCTCTTACAAATGAAGATAATTAATAGTCCTTGAATGGACTGTTTATTGAGGTTACTAAATCATATGGGGTTTGTTTTAGTGAAAGTTCACCTAACATGCATTTGCAGCTTCCATCTTAACTCGTTAGTTAGTTACCACTATTTGCAGTAGTGTTATAATTATTAGCTTTCAAGTTCTCTTGTTTCATTTGTGTAATTGAATTTAACACTCGTTGCATGGGTCCTTTGCTTTATTTTGTTTGCTTCGTGTTCAATAAAAGTAGTTAATTTGCTATCTGTGGTTGTTTCCCTTGTAGTTGAAAGGTGTTCCAATGAAGCAGTCTTCAAATAATTTATCACCTGGTACCTTTTTGAAATCTCCTACTACGTTTTTTGGGCTTAAAACTGGTCATGAATTAATAAGGTTTGGAAATCAAATGTTGTAGGTCCTATTAAGATTGCACAACTTAATCCAGCTATCAAAGTGGGAAGTGATGTATGGGGGATTTTATCTGGATCTGATAGCCATCATGCCTCAACTGATGCCTCCCTTTTCTCTACCTCATTACCTGTTCTTCCACATGAAAAGTGTATGTGCTTTCTGTTGTTTAAAGATCATGTGTATTCTCTTGGAATTGTGGAATTCTTAACCATTTATGCCAACTTGCAGTGAACTTAAATGATACAGAGCAAACTCTTCAATCTGTTGATGATGCATCGTCTGCTATTGGTATGCTTCATCAGAATTTGGAGGTCAGTGACCTGCTTGAGGATATTGAAAATCATCAAATTGGAAGTTTGCTTCCTGGAGATGAGGATGACCTTTTAGCTGGTGTGATGGAAGATTTTGACCTTAGTGGGCTACCTGGTTCTCTGGAAGACTTGGAAGATGGTGATCTCTTTGGCAGTGGAGGTGGCATGGAACTCGAAAGTGATCCACAGGAGAGCCTGGGCTTGGGTATCTCAAAGTTGAATTTTTCTGATGGTGCTGTTGGAAATGGCATGCTTCACTATAGTCTTTCAAATGGTGTTGGAACTGTCGCTGGTGAACATCCATATGGTGAGCATCCTTCAAGAACATTGTTTGTCCGAAATATCAATAGCAATGTTGAAGATTCAGAACTCAGAACATTATTTGAGGTAATCAAATTCTTGATTGTGGCATGCATGGATTGTATTTGTGCTGTTCATATTTCTCTTTGAAAATCAGACTGACCATTGCAGTTCAACTCACAGGATCATTCAACTCTGTATAGGCTGACATTAAACAATGTTTATGACAAGTAATCAATATAATAGGAACTTCATGATGCTTAATTGTTATGATTAGTTTTGGGAATTTTTGATGAACTCTGCACCAGAAAATGAAAAGACCTGGCATCTGCTTCAGTTCTTGTACAAACATATTAGCATTATTCTGAATCATACATGTTTCTGCCTTTATGGTCTTTTTTGTGTCCATGGGTTTTGGAGATAGATGAGTTTTAGATTATATACAGACATACTACATTTATGCAACTGACCTTTTGTTGACAAAAGAATCGTCAATCCATCTATGGAAAGTAAGGGAAAAGGAGAATAGCTGGCATATTTTCTGCCTAAATCTCAACTTGTTATCAAATAATAGTGGGAGACATTCTCTATTTAGGAGCAGATTACCCAGTGCTTGAACCATTGTTAAGGCCTCATTATACCATCAAGATTTTTCTACCATTGTAAATAAACTTCTTTTGTCTGTCTTCTTCAATTGTTTTGTAGCAATATGGCGATATTAGAACTCTATATACTGCATGCAAGCATAGGGGCTTTGTGATGATCTCATATTATGATATTCGTGCTGCACGAACTGCTATGCGTCAATTGCAAAACAAGCCATTAAGGAGGAGGAAACTCGATATTCACTTCTCGATCCCAAAGGTTTACCGCAGACCTTTTGCCTACTGCAGTTCATTTCCATATACTTGACTCTTTTCATTAGATGGCATTTTTACTTTGTCTTTGGTACCACACTAGGATAATCCATCAGAAAAGGATATCAATCAAGGAACTCTGGTAGTCTTCAATTTGGATCCATCAGTTTCAAATGAAGATCTTCGACAGATATTTGGGGCCTATGGAGAGGTCAAGGAGGTGATTAGATCTCTTGATTTTATGTGTTTTCCTTGTTTTTTGTTCTATATTCTTCTGCTGTAAATAGTTAACATGTGTGCAATGTGATTATTGCTGTTAAAAAGCAGATACGGGAAACACCACATAAGAGGCACCATAAGTTCATTGAGTTTTATGATGTCAGAGCTGCTGAAGCAGCACTTAAGTCATTGAATAGGAGTGACATAGCTGGTAAACGCATAAAGCTTGAGCCTAGTCGCCCAGGTGGAGCTCGTCGGAAGTAAGTACAAGAGAATATGTTTTGTTCTCTGTGTGTTTATATCCTGTGTGATCTCTTTGGAGGCACATTGGGATGGAGGTATACAATGCAAGGCCTTCCCCTATTTCACAAATAGCTCTTGCCAATCCCGGTGAGAGTCAAAGTTGATATCTCTAAGTTGGAATTTCAAATTTTCACCTCAACTGCATCTAATTGGGAATGGTATTTCACTACTGATTCATGCTTTTAAAGTGGTGTCTTCTTCTTGTTCCTTGATAAAGGTTATTGGAGAATGAACTGCATACATGTACAAATTTTTTATTTTCCTTGCTCCAAGGGCTAAAGTCCATGCTTGTGCATAGTTTGATTTTCTTTGCATCGAAGGTTAGAATAGCCCAAGGACAATTGGATTTGGTATATCCTGGCCAATTTTGAGAAGTTCTTCCTCATGTGATGGAGTTAAGCCTTTTGGGTTTCTGGTACTTGAGAATAGGCTAAAGGAATTTTTTACCTTTTTACCCCAGAGAAGCAAGGGCAGTGGCTGTTGCTAACATAATTGATCTATCGCTATTGTTAAAGTGTTTCCGTATGATAGAGTGCTGCTTGAAAATTGTTTTGATTATTTATAGAGTTTGGGTTTGGTATGTGTGTTTGGACTGCAGTGGGTGGGTATGTATGGACAGCTGTTCTTTTAGAATGTTCTTTGCTTTGATTTCTGGCATTATATATGTTATTGATGAATTTTGATGATTTTTAGTGCACTTTGTACCTTTCAGCTTGATGTTGCAACTGAATCAAGAGGTTGAGCAAGATGAACCCTGGAGTTTTAGGCATCCAGTGGGTTCACCAGTAACGAATTCGCCACCAGGTAAGTTTGAGATGCCCTGTTACTTGGTAACCTAGACTTCTGATTGCGTTAAAAGATTCTCTTACAAGTTAACATCAATAAAACATTCATAACAGGTAACTGGACACAGTTCAATAGTCCTATAGAACATAGTCCACTGCAAGGTATCAGTAAGTCCCCTGTCTTTAGGACAATGAACCCAGCAACTAGCAACCATTTACCAGGGTTTGCTTCAATTCTTCACCCCCAAGTATCAAACTCTCTGAAAGTTGCACCCATTGGTAAAGACCAAGGAAGGAGTAGTTTTATTGAGCATAAATTGGCAAACACATTCAGTTCATGGAGCCGCCTTTCAACTGTCACACTCATTGCCTGAGTCAAAGTTAAGAAGCATGTCCTCTTCTGGTCCTTCAACACCCAATGGAGTTAATATGGAAACTTTATCAGGGCCACAGTTTCTTTGGGGAAGTCGGAATCCATACTCAGAGCAGCCCCCCTCATCAGTATGGGCAACGCAATCCACGAACCATCCATTTTCATCCAATGGGAAAGGGCATGGTTTTCCATACACAAATCACAATAGTTCTTTGATTGGCTCATCCCAGCACCATCATCATGTTGGTTCTGCTCCATCTGGAGTTCCCTTAGAGAGGCACCTTGGATTTTTCCCCAAGTCACCAGAAACTCCATTCATTAATCCAGTTACACTCGGTGGCATGGGTTTAGGCTGTAATGATGGAAATTTTATGATGAATATGGGTTCTCGTGCCTCGATGAATGCTGGCATTCTGCCAAGAAACATGTCTGAAAATGGTTCTCCCAGTTATAGAATGATGTCTTCACCAAGGCTTAGTCCGTTACTTTTAGGCAATGTTCCGTTTCCAGGACTGGCATCCTCCAGCATGGAGGCCTTTACAGATCGTGGGCGGAGCAGACGGGTTGAGAATAATGTGAATCAAGTAGACAGCAAGAAACAGTTTCAGCTTGATTTAGATAAGATTATCAGTGCTGAAGATACTCGGACAACCTTAATGATAAAAAATATCCCTAACAAGTAAGAGTTATCTCAGTCATCTTCTGAGAAGTGACATAAATTATAATGTGAAGATTAATCTCTATTTTATTGTCATCTGTAGATACACCTCAAAGATGTTGCTGGCTGCCATTGATGAAAATCATAAGGGAACCTATGACTTTCTCTACTTACCAATTGATTTTAAGGTAATTATAGTGTGCTTTCAGGTTTCTAATTACATGCACATGTGCACCATAATTGCAATTTGCAATTGATGTATATTCCTTGTGCCATTGCAGAATAAATGCAACGTGGGCTATGCATTTATCAATATGCTGTCTCCTTCACACATTATTCCATTTTATGAGGTTATATTTTCTTGGAATTTTGTTGTTCATCTTCTGCTTTTCCATTTTATTTCCAGTGCATATGTTGTTCTGACCTTATTTGGGCTTCATATTTCAATTAGCAAATGAAGCATCCTAGCATATTTGGAGGTAAGCTTTGTCTGGAAGACAAATAACTATATCCATTTAAACTTCTGATTTTGTGTAGGCATTTAATGGGAAGAAGTGGGAGAAGTTTAACAGTGAGAAAGTTGCTTCTTTGGCATATGCTCGAATTCAGGGAAAGGCAGCCCTTGTTACTCACTTCCAGAATTCAAGCTTGATGAATGAAGATAAGCGCTGCCGGCCAATTCTTTTCCACACAGAGGGGCCAGATGTAGGTGATCAGGTAATACAAGTAAATACCCAGTTGGAAGTGTTGGAAATTCTTTATCTTTTCGATACAAAATTCCCCTTTGTAGTTTCAGTTAAGAGATGTGACTTGAATGGACGTAGTCTCTCTAAATTCCTTAGATACACAGGCATTCATCCCCTTCGTGATCTTAGTGATTCAGGTGCATTATAACTATTTGTTGATATGAACATGCTTCTTGTGTATGCAGACCATCCAGGAGCATTTGCCATCCAGTAGTTTAAACATCCAGATTTGTCAGCCAGATGGTTCTTGCTCTGTAAATTCTCCAGAGAGTCCTACCCAGGATGATTCTGGCAAGATGCCAATGAAAAGTTAACATGTTGGAAGGAGGTTGCCCTCAGCCAGTATTGGTGATGGTTGTGGGTCCTAACTTTTGGCGTATATATTCAAGTGTATAAACTTGGGAAGAGGTGATCTTGGAACATGCATGCAGATTTTTGTATAGTATTTAGCACAGCTTTCAAAGGAGCAGAACATTTTGGTATGTCTTGATTAATGGTTCTATGTACAAGAAAGAAGTTCACTGCACAAACTCAAATCTCTCTGTGGAGTGCACTGACCTCAGTTTGTGCACAATATAGTGTTTTTCCCCATTTTGGGTTCCTTTTTGTATATGGGTACGACTTCGTTCCATCACTTGTTATTATGTGTTGGAGGGTATCAACGGCAGATGTATTTTGAGGTTTTTTAAGATTTATGGGATTTTAGACGCTATTGTATATTTGTTAGAGACACAATTTTTGGGTCTCTTATGAAGTGTTATTAAGGTAAAATCTATCCATAGCTGTTGCTATTTTAAGATTGAGTGTCCACTCATTTGCTGTCCCTTTGGAATGCTACTCCTTTCCTCGAGGAGAAGTTAGGTTGCTTTGGGAGCTTAAAGAATCAACATTGTCATTATCCCATAATTTGGATTCTTGATTTCAGTATCCTGGAGGCCTCTGGGCAAACTTCTTTTATATTTCTATTTTTGGATGTTGGGGTGTACAGCCTCCAAGGAATTTAAATTGTTTGAATCCCAATGCACTACTAGTGGGTCTTCTTCTTATAATCAAAGGTTTGACAGATCATCATAGAATATTCTTGCTGTGCATGGCCATTAATAGCCAAAGAATTTCCTTTTTTTAGGTGATTTGGATAAGTTATGAATCTCCAAATGATTGAATTCTCACTCGGCAAGTAGAAAGGTAGACTGTATGTGCATTATTGATCACTAACTGCAAACTTGTACGTTTGCACGTTGGTCTCTTTCAGCAGAGCACCAGCATCTTCCCGGCAATACAATCATTTAGAGAACAGCTTTAGAGACGCCTTGATATACAACACCACATTCTACTGCAGAAAACAAACAATGTAGCGGTTCAGTAGGTATCGCCATGACATGCTTTTGAGAGAAAAGCACTGGAACTATTGCAGAAAGGAGGTTCATCAGATGTTAAGTAATATAGAGGCTTTTGATCAAGGCTCGAAAAAAGACTCCCTGTACAAGTTTTAAGAGTTCTAGATGAGAAGATTCGGTCAATTCACTTGATCTTCTCGCAACTCCTATAGTCTCCTTTCTTTGATCTCAATTCAAGGTCAATGAGAAAGGATGATTTGTTTTGCTCCCTTAGATAGCGGACATGACCATTCATTGTATTCAGTAGTTTCCGTGACAGATTTAGCCGTAAGCCTTCCTGTGTATTCCACCGATCTTCCCCCTCAATCATATCTTGGATGAAAGCAAAAGGAAGGCCTTGTCCAGGATGTGTCATTCTACAAGCAAAGGAGAGAATCAAATTATTTGCATAAAGATGCAAATGCTTCTTAATCTTTTTGCAAGCTGATGGTAAAGATAACAGAAGTCAAAATATGATCAGAAAGCAGACACAGATCACTTAGTTCATATGAAGTCCTGGATAAAGATGCTGGATCAAGATGGCTGGGAAAAGAAAGTAGAACGAAGTTTCTTCTATGTGGTTTTTCCTCTATGACCAAATGAAGTGCCAAGATCAATACCAATTTGTCATTAGGCTACGTTTGGGGATAGCATGAAAGCTCCACCAGCTCCATGGCCCTTCTATATATAACAAAAAATACTTGCTAACATCAAGTGTGCAATCTGTGCAACAGATTGACCAGTGGGAAGTTAGTGAATAATGGCTCTTATAGGTTCTCATGTAAGCACAAGTTCTAGAAGTCTTCAACCCTTGAGTGATGTTACATTGTACACACAGATATCACTAGTTTGCATTCTGCGATGTTGTAGATATTCTAAGGTCAGGTTCAGCAAAATTGCTCCAGCTTTGTATCTGGTCTTTGTCTCTCTGCATGGATGAATTGATCACTGGATTGTATCAAGGTTACAAAATAATGCATAATACTCTGCTGTTTTCAGTTCACATTATGCAGATTACAAAGTTATTTTAAGACCTACATTTTGGATAACAGAAAATTGGGAGAGAAAACTACCTTGGACACAAACCAATACAGCATCACTAGCTTCCTTGTTTGCCAACAATGGCTGTAATGTTAAACTAAACTGCTTAATATTGAAATTATGAAATAAAACCAGAATTTAAAGTGTCAATTGAGCGTGTTTCATGTGGTTGACCAATCACAAATTCAAGAGTTCAAGTCCAAAGCTGCAGATAAAAGAGAATCATCAATTTAATTTGGGAAGGGCATGCCTTAATCCAACTACACTTACTGGATGAACCTAGTAAACTTGATAACTTTATCACAAAAGTTAATGAAATGCTCTTTGTTGCTGAAGGATCCACATTTTTTTCCATGAATGCAATGCCAGAGTATGCATTCATTTGCTGTATAACTCATTAAATGGTCGGACACCTAATTACAAAATAAGATAACATGACATCAAGTTAATGAGCAAGCATTTTGATGCTGTCATTGTACCTGAACTGCAAATGTATATATTCATAGCCATCCTGCATGAGCCTCAGACCTGGTGAAATCTTGATTTTCACCCATCCATTTGGAGAAGGAGTATGTTGAATCACACTGAGCAAGAAATCTGACAATATTGACTGAAGCCTGATTTGATCACCATATAGAAATAGTGTTTTGACTTCATCTGGAATTTCATAAAAGAGCTGTAGACCCTTTTCTCTCAGCAAGATCATGACCTGATTCATGATGGCATCTATAACATTTCCAAGAAGAAATTCTTCCATGTTTGGCTCCTTATTGCTGCTTTGACCAGAATAAATGGGAATGCATAGTGAGTATTGCAACACAAGTTCAATGTAGTGATACAATGACCAATGCCTGTGTTGGACAATAGGTTGTCTTGGTTTGAAAATTCAGTGCAAAGAAGAAAATCTGTGGCTTAAATGACAACTACCTAAACAGCCAAAACACCAAAGATTGAGAAACCCAGATTAAGTTGCATTAATATACATATGAAATTTCTTGATATCTATAAGTGACATGAAGCTGTAACAATGATTGGAAGGAATGAAGAAGGTTCTGAAGTTTTTCTTTTTGAAATTCCTTTCATATAGTTAGAGGACTAAGAAACCACCGGTTATGATGTTCCTCTTTTTAAAACACCAACCATGTTCCTTCAATCTGATAGATATATAGGCTTGGGAAGATGAGAATATGATTGTGAGTGCAAAATAGTTGATGATGAACAAATAAAGAAGAAGGCTTACCCCTCCTCTATTCTTCCTAGATCCATACTCTGGATTATGGTTGTGATCTGTCTTTCACATGCATTACTTGTTTGAAGGCATTGCTTCTGAATTTCTGATATTGGTGTAGTCTTGAGGAGTTTGTGGGTAAAGTGCATACCACTTAATGCATTCCTCATTTCTCCCTGTGTGTAAGCAAATTCTTTAAGCTTGAGAAAACTCTGTGTGTCTTGCTTATGGCCCTCTAAGGTATGCTGCAGATCAGGCTCAACAGTCTGCAAGAAGCAAAAACACCAATCATGTTCCCATCTACATCAGTCCTTTTGCTTGCAGTTAAGAATACCTCCACATACTTCCCTTTTCTATCAAAGAACCCAAATGGAAACTTTTCAGTGTCTTGACCACTAATTCCTTTATACAACAGAATCATAAACTTAGTTAGAGCCTCATGGTCTTTCAGTGGACATAGAACTCCAAAAATTTCTCCAGGAAGCATTTTGCCTACGACCTCCTCTCTTGTCCTGTCTGTTAGCTTTTCCATGGCAGCATTCCATTCAGAACAGCAAGCATTCTCATCAGAGGCAAATATTGGTGGAATTAGTGGATTGAGACTTTGTATGATAGCCTTGTAATCCCTTTCCAAGCGAATAAATCTATCCACGAAAACTTTCTCAGTTGTGACATCTTGACCCACAAAACAAACGCCTATAGAATTGTTTGTATAGTCCCTACTTGTGCAGGCATTGGCTCTAATATACACTACTGAATTTTTCTGATAAAGCCCAAATTTCCTCAGCATTACTTCGAAATTTTTGTCCTCCTGACCTGGGGAATGAAGAGATCCGTTTATGGCTAACTTTTAGGAGATAAGCATGTGACACTGCAGAAAGATAGGATTCACATGAACAGCCTTAAGCAAAAGTAACAAGTGATAGGACAACATGAAGTTATCCCTGACATCAATTTGTCTGGATTGACCTGTAATCAGTATAAGAATTTACATTCATACAATTTTGTTATGAACAGCCCCATGCAGGATGCCCAACCCACTTCTTTGCCTTTCCAGTTGAAGACACAAGTCCTTGATACCTCTGCTATTATGTGACACACAACTGTGTCAATCTCTGCTTTGAACATCTTCATGTTCAATCTTTCCTAGAGCCAATTTCAAATGGTAACTAAGGAAGAGAAACAGATTTAGATGCTGTGATGAATTGGTTTCTAGATAGCATGACCAGGGTAAAATATCAACATGCCTTATCAGTGGACAAAAAATTGGGCAGCTGACCTAGGATGCATATTGAGGAGCAACAGGTTGTCAACAGACATAGTAGGGAAAGACACGATGAAGACAAGACAAATCACTCAAATGCAGGTGAATCACAGAAAAATTTGTAAGAGCAACATGACAAATGACATATCACAATAATCCATATACATCTTGCACAAGAACAATATGCTAAAATCTACGTGTCATGAATGCTAATACATGCAGGGCAGATATCAGATGAGAAGTCCTGCAATCGTTAGCATAAGAAGGAATGAACCTTGCAAAGCTCTGAACAAAACATTTTTAATGGCTTCACGAGAGTCCTCGTGCACAATTTCATGAACCAGGGACATTCCCATTGCTTCAGTTGCTTTTAATTCTGTCAATTCAGCAATTTTAGAGTTCCATCCATTGATGCGACCAGCTAAATTGACCCCAAAAATTGGAGCTGTTGCTGATTCAATCAATCTAACCATTTCACATGCCACTGAACTGAGTTCATCAATTCCCTGCATTTCAGTATAGGTCTGCCGTGCAGAAAGCATTGCTTTTGAAGCACTGTCTCCCATATCCTGAAATGAATCTCTCATTATTAGCTGCAACGAGTGAATGGCATTAATTTCCAAAACCTCCCAAGGCAAACTTCTGCTTTTCACCACCTCGAGGAAAGCATTAAATGATGACCTTGGGTGGATTCTTCCACCTTCATCCTTATCTTCTGGATGGTGCTTTGCTCCACTCCATTTAATATCCTTTGCAGCATGAGACCTGAACCAGAACAAAAAATCCTTTGAAGTGATTCTAGCTGCAGCCATGCCACACACAGCATCACCCAGTAAAGCAGCACCAGGATAACCAGCATCAGCCAAACTTTCAGTACTCAACCCTTTTGCATCTCCATGATCCTTGAGCAGCCACTCTGCAATGTCTTTAACCTGAGATTCAACTGGAGTTACACCCCGTAACCAACAATTCCCTCCATAATATAATGCAGCACCATCACATTTTATAAGATCCATGATGCTAGGGGATTGAGTAATGATACCAAAGGGAGCATCTCGGAGAAGCATGTCACAAAGCAAAGTTTGCGTCTGGAGAATGTTTTTCTCAACCAGTTGTGATGCCAATTGAAGTTCCATGTAGAGTTGTAGCCCAAAGGCCTGCATGAGGAATTCACATGCATAGCGAAGAGGGAAAGGGACGTAGCGTGGAGAAGTGTGGTGGCACACTATCAGCCCCCATAGCTTGGTCGAACCATTGCTGTTTATAATTATTGCCATGACCAATGAAGCAATGGAGCCCATATTTGCCATGTATTGCAAGTGGCATCCATGGGGTGACCGGAGAGTTGAACTGACTAAAGAGAGAGGCTGCTTTAATTCTTCACTATGAATGATCCTGACTGGATTGGCATGACAATCGCAAATCATTCTAATACGGTTCAGCTTAAACAAGAAACGTGCTGCCTGGGGAATATCGGTGGCAGGATAATGCAAGCCTAAGTAAGGTTCCAAATCAGATCTTCTGATTTCTGACACAACCTCACCATGATCATCATCATGGAACTTATAAACCATAACCCTATCATAACCAGTAAGTTTTTGAACGTCTTCCACAACTGTATCGCATAACACACCAATATCACCACCAGGGAGTGACTGCAGCCTGGAGATTGCCCGCACAGCAAGTTTCTGTGACTGCACAGCACCAGCAACCGACAGTGCAGGGTCATTGGACTTTGCAGGCTCCAAATCAATCACAAGTCCCATGTCTATTCTATGCAGGATAGCATAAAACTGTTTCTGAGCATGCTTGGTATAAACCCAAATTGGATTTAACAATGAAATCTCCCTAGAAGCAGCAGCCTTTGCCAATGAAGCCCCTGAGGGAGGTGTAAAAAGGGTTCTCGCATCAATTCCAATCAAACGCTTATCTTGCTTCGACTGGAATTCAGTGTTTAACTGAAGACCCAACAAGTCAGAGCAATTCTCACTGTATCCAATAATCCTAAACGTCTGCTCCTCAATTGCAAGCATACAACCAAATGGCTGAATGAGACCGCCTCTTTGAATTCTCGAAAGATAAGCAGATATTTGTGCTTCGGGTACCGCTTGCGGAGCAGAAAGAACTGATCTTGAGTAGTTGAAGGACTTACCAGAGACATCAGGTTCCTCAATCTCAGCTAAAAGCCTAGCATCTGCATTGTACTGTGCAATGGCGGCTTTGCCTTTGGTGTTATGAGGAAGAGGCCTCATGTCTCTTTGCAGCAGCTAATGACGATTGTGCTTACTGCTTTGAAGCCTCATTTTATGGGGTCTAGCCAATGACGGGCAAATTTACCTAAAACCTCATCTGGGTCTTGCATGTCAGTGGACTCATCTGCACCTTAACCATCACTGTACTTGCTTGCAGCTTGTTTGAGAGAGATGCTGAAGATTGTGAAGTTCATAACAAAATGCAGTGTTTAACTTCTGATCTAATGCTGCTGCTTATGTACCGTGTTTCTCTGTTATCAGTGTATTAAATTGGATTATCAAGTCATTACATCACAGTAATTAACACTAGCTTATGTCTGGTCAGTGTGCTCCATCTCTCTCAGACACGAACATTTGTTCGAGTTCTGTTTGGTGGCTCCACCTTTATCTTGTCTAGTTAATTGGGCACCAGGATTATCTTCTCCGTTCATAAATTTCTTTCAATTTCTCCTTTTTTTTTTTTTTTTTTCTCTTGGCATGTATTTTTCTTATTGCTCGTTCTAATTAATGTTAAATATTATTTAAATTTAATAATATTTATATAATCTACTTTATTCAATAAAAAAATTAAAAATATGAATTACTAATTATCATTAAAGCTTAAAATAATTAATTTTGAGTTTTAATCAATTTCTGTGTGAAATATATCCTCGCCATAAATACATAACAAAAAGAAGACTAATAATATGCTTATTTTGTAAAATTGTGGAGGAAAAAGTTAGAGTGAATTTTAAGAGATAAATATAAACTTTTATTTATTTTTAAATTTTTTATTTTTAAGATGTAAAATAAAAAAAAAAAAAAAAAAAAAGAGATAATACAGAATTATCCTCGAGTTACCAACAGATATTGTTTTTTCAATGATCACCATGGTTACGTACACAGCTTTTGCCAGACTCTCTCAACGTATGCTGCTTCCAAGGTGGTGATTCAGGTCTAATAGTTTGAATTTTAAATTTGACCACGCTTTCCAATGCACAGAGATTGTCCTCAAAATTAAACTAACGAGCTCGTAAACCTAAATTAATCTCTCCTACCCGAACTTTTGATTTTTTGCTACCTGTAGGACGCGGGGCTTGAGGTTTAGGTCATACTGTGGAATAAACGTTTTGAATTTTAAATATAAATTATATAATTAAAAAATTTATATTAATTTTTTTTAAAAATAATATATACATAATAATATTTATAAAATTAAAATTTTAAAATTTTAAAATAAAATAAAATTAAAATTACAAATTTAGTATACATAAGACTGTACTTAAAATTTCTTCGGATGATGCGGACGGAGGTGAATTTGAACCGGGCCAATTCGGATTCTACAACTCGGAGTTTCGCGGTCCGATGTTTCCCGATCCGATTATTGGCCAGTTGTGGACTGAGGTAGAACGGAGTTTGGGTCTATGATGAAATATTATTATTATTATTATTAAGTGATCATTAATACTAAATTACAAATTGCACATTAAGTAGAGCGCACTGGCCTGGCGGCGCGCGTGATAACTCTCAAGCAATTAGCTCTCCTTCCGCGAAGCAGCACGTGTCAACGAGTCAGGCTGAGCTGGTTTAGTGCCTACGTGGCAGTATTCCACCGGCCCAAAAGAGTTCGATCCCAGCCGTCAATTCCCTCTGCTGAAGGGCCGACATTGGCCCTTTGTCTCAGGGTTGACCATTCGTGGAAATTAAGAGAGAGAAAAAGAAAAGCCAAACTACAAACTAGTTCTTTGGACTTTATAGAGAGAGGGAGAGAGAGAGAGAGAGAGAGAGAGAGAGAGAGAGAGAGAGAGAGAGAGAGCTCTCCCGGCTCTTGGCTTCACAGCATAGGTAAGATTTCAAAGTCTGAACACATGGGGTATTTCCCTTCTTAGTCCTTAACAATCAAAGATTGAATCTTTATCCTATTTGGATAGCTTTTCATCAGTTGAATTGTGGTCTTCTTGTATGGTTTCTTTGGCCGTTGATCTATTTGTTTAAAAAGTTTTTAGCTTTGGCTTTGTGGGCTTTTCGGGATATGTAGTTTATAGGCGATTAACTGCAATCCGAGCTGGTTGCGTCTATGGTTTTTGTGATGCTTTTGGTTGTGGTTTTGTGGGTTTTGTTTGTGTGGATTGTATTGCTTTCTGTCTGCAATTTGGTTGTGTTTGCTGGGTGGTTTTGAATTATGTTTTTCTCTATTCAACTTTTGGGTTGACTTTCATATTCTGTGTTTTTTACCTGAAGAGTTGTGGGGATTTTGATTTTTTTTTTTTTTCAAGTTTTGTGATCCTTTGCAGAGTGGGAGGACTCTTGCTACACCTCTCTCTTTCTCCCCCCCTTCTCCTTTTCACTTTTTTTTTTTTCTATTGAAAAAGGAAATTTATGCATATCTTGAATCTGTTTTTGCATCTTTTGAAATATAGTTCACAATAAAAAAAGACTTAGTTGGCAGTAAGTTAAGAGTAGTGCTTAACATGTTAGTTTCATTTTTGTTGTGTTTGCTTCAAGTCTCAACACTTTTAAGATGGAAATTCATATATGTATGAGAAAATTTTTACTTATTTGTTATTTTGGCCCTTGCTTTACTCTTACGATATAAGTGGAAATTCATTTAATGGAATTGTAATATAGAATTCAAAACATTTATGAGAAAATTTCTAGTTATTCTTTGACTGAGGAATCCTATATTTTTTTTTTCTTTTTTACATCTTTATTTGCTTACACATTCATGAATTGTTATGACAAATAAATTAGGTTAGTTTGTCCATACTTTAGCCTGTTGATGATGTTTTGAACTGTTAACCTCAGCACAGACTGTCTCAATCAAATGTTACCTGTTTGACCTGCCCCTGCTGCCGTAGGACTGGTGGGTTAACCTTCGAATTCTAGATTTTGCCAAAACTCAGCATAAAGTGCTGGTTCCTAAGATTAAGGCAATAGAATTACAAATTAATTGTAGGTCGTTGTTAGTATCCACAACTCTGATAGAGTAATTTTCTGCTGTTTACTGATTTGCAAGCTGCTTTGATCATTTGACATTCAATTATGGCAGCTTTAATCAAGTTTTGAAAAGCACTCTAGGCTGTCCTTGCTTACTTGTCATGATACGCATGCACAGGTTCATGGCACCAATGTGTGGGAGGGTTTCTTTGCTTTGTTACTAATTTTGTGGATGTCTCATTGTTGCATATAGAGGCCTTTATGCTTGATCTGTTCCTGTAATTCTTGTTTTTGTGACAACAGTCTTGACAGGTGCATTTGATTGTTGAGGGTTTTGTTTCCCCATTGATGTTTTCCAGTCGAGATTGTGGTGCACATAACAAGAACAGATCAAATGCCTTCATTAAAAATGAAGACCAAAGTAAGCACGGCTTCTTTAATAGAAAAAGTTTGTCTTGGTGTGTGTCAGAAGTCTAGTACAATATCCAAAAGATCATGCTCCCCTGTTACCTTGTCTCTACAAACAGCAGAGCCCGACTCATGTATTCAGAAATGCCAAGATGATCATGGTAAGCAAATACACTTAAAATACTACCCATGCTATCCTATGTATTTCATCCTCAGGATTGTAGGCTATTCTATATTCTGCCTGTAAATTTTTACTTTTATTTGCCTTTGCATCCTCATCAGGTGTTTCCTTCCCATCTTTTCTCTGAGTAAATAGGAATTTTCTGTACTTCAAGAGTTCTAGAAGCTTTTAAATTGATTTTTGTGGCTATGCTGTTTCTTATGTTGTCCTTCTATCTCAACAATGTGCATGCAACGCATGCTTATGGCTGTTTGTCTGATTTTTTTACTTAGTAATGCATGGATGATTTTGTGCATTTGCTTATTTAATGCAACTAATAACAAATTTTTATTAGTTCTATCAAGAAAGGATATGCACACTGGAGATGATGGAAGTGATAGAGCTATTGACCATCAAGGATCGTTGAATGAGGGAGATAATCATTTTCAGAAGCAATCATCAAATTTATTAGATTCTGGAACTGCCGGGAGAATTGTAAGATTTTTCAAGACACAATATTGTTGACATTTAGTTTTCCTCCCAATGCAGATTCCTTCTGAATGACCTGCAATTTGTGGTATATAATTACTGTATGTTCTAATAACCGTTTTCATGTTAGATCTTATGTATGGTAGAACACTGCCTCTTTAGTTCACCTGTCATATTGGCATGGATTTGTATTCTTCCGTTTTTTTTAATATTGACTTTTAACAGCTTTTAACATTTGTTAATTTTTGTAGTCTCTTTGGCTAATCTCATCATCCATGCTTTGCTAACAGCTTACCATATGACGCTGCAGTGTCTAAAACTTCTTTAATTGCAAAACCTTTACCTGATTCTTAGTAAGGTCATGGCATGAGAAGCCCCACATAGGGTATTTGAAACATGAGGAGATAAGGCCTTTGCCAACTTCATTTCTACTTCTTTTCAATTAAGTCAATGATGCAGAACTTGAAATATCACTTTCTAGTTTTGTATGATTTAATTGAGATAAAGCAGAGGATAAGCACTGTTCTTGTTCACAATGTGCTCACAGTCTCCATCCTTGGTTCATTTCTTTGGTATGTTTTTGGTAGCATAGCATTCTCTCATAATGTCGTTTGGTTGCTCACAAACATGGGTGGTTGAATTACAGGACTCTGTTAACTATGCATCAAACATGGAAACAATATTCTCTCCCTCTCTGGATCCTAATGAAGCTCACAGTGTACCGAATCTTGATGATGATGGAGGTATGAATATATATATATATATATATATATATAAAAGACATATATGTATATGTATATATTCGTACATATGTATATGATTAATTAATGCATGCTACCAAGTTGTATGTGGGAGTGCACTTGGCATGGTTGTGGCACTGCTGATAAAACTATTGTCTAATTGAGAGGGCGTATGATTTTATTTTTCTTGATACGGACCTCCTTCTTCATGATATGTTATATTTATTTATAATAAGTTAATTTTAGTTTCTTATTTAGCATTTGCACTGGCAATGGAATGATATATTCATATAGAAGTCTGATGCTTTTACCCTTCTAGTTGGAAGCTTTATGACTACTTCTACTCTAATGAATGCTTTATTTTTTTGAATCTTATTGCTTTGTAAAGGTTTGATTTTGATATTGTTTTAAGTATTTGAAAAACTTGTATTTAGTTATTTTTAAAGCACCTGGTATTGATTCATGTTGGATGAATTGCAATTTTCTCATTCCACCGAGCATATAAGTTGGCCAAGATCTTGATTTTGGTGTTTGAGTGCTTCTGAAGTTCAATAGCTCTGAATAAAAGTTCTTTATGAGCATCCAATGTAATTAATATCTTTCCCTTTCTTTTGGTAGGAAGCAACAATGATCATGATGTTCTGGTGAAAGCTGATGGCACTGATGGTTGTAGACAACCATTTGATTATCAAACCTGCAGTGTATCAGATTTCTCTATCTCGGACATGATTATTTCTAGCTTACCATTTGATGGAAGCATGGTTGATGATGATATCACCAAGATCAAGCCTTTTCCTGATTACAGATATGCAGAGCCAAATATGTTATTTGACATGGTTGAGGAGTGCATGGTACTACCTTTTCTCGAGAATACTGCTAAGCTGAACAAATCAAATAATACAGATTTATGGGAAGAAGCTGTGATGGATCCTGATAATTCTAGCTTATATTTAGCAATCAATCAGACTAGGCCCTGTAACCAAGAATCAGACCTAAATGCTGAATCAGATCAAGCTGAAACCTTTGATCCTCAGTCCTTTATCAAGAACTTACCAGAACTTTCCAATGTGGTGTCAAATTTTCAGTCCAGCACACTCCCAAAGCAGTCTTGGAGAAGGAAGTCTGTAACCCTGGTACTTGATTTGGATGGTGAGACATTTGGTTTTTTCTATCTTTTTTCTTGATGGATTTATAACACCCTCATCCAACAACATGATACCTTGTAGTGTTTGAAATGCACTTATCCTTGTAGTGTTAGAGTTTGACTTGTACTTCTAATCACTTGGGAATGATATTTTGCATGCTAGCCATATGAAGCTACACTTTTTTTTCAGAATGAAATTGCTCTAGAATCTACTAGGAAATTCTTCCTGTAGTGCTTGGGTTAATTTTATTATTAGCACCACATGATACACAGCCAGCATGCTTGTCCTATTCTTAATTTGCAGGGTTGTGAAGCATTCAGAATAATACTCTATATGGTTTGATGTAATGAATCCATCAAAATTCCTGAACTCTGTTATGTTATTTTTGAGGTTGAAATTTTCTTATTGGACATTTGGTAAGAATTAGTTTATATTGCGTTAAATGTTATTTAAATGTTTATGCCAGTATAAAGTGAGGGTTTAGCCATGACTACTTTTGTATGTGCAGAGACACTTGTTCACTCAACATTGGAACATTGTGATGCGGATTTTACATTTTCTGTTTTTTTCAACATGAAAGAGCACACTGTGTATGTAAAACAGAGGCCTCACCTCCACACATTCTTGGAAAGAGTTGCAGATATGTTTGAAGTTGTTATCTTTACTGCTAGCCAAAGCATCTATGCAGAACAACTTTTGGACGTATTGGATCCAGAAAGAAGGCTTATATCTCGGCGGGTTTATCGTGAATCATGTATTTTCTCAGATGGAACTTACACAAAAGATTTGACAGTTTTAGGTGTTGATCTTGCAAAAGTTGCTATAATTGATAATTGTCCACAGGTATTTCACCTGTGCATTTTCCTTTATTGTTCTGCACTTTGCTTTTCCCTTTCTTGTATCCTCTTTTTCTCCTTTTTCCCATTTTTTAGTCTTGCAAAATTTTCTTTTATTCAAGGCACTGGCTATTGTCATCCCTGTTTATTTCTGTCCAGGTAATACATTTGTAGGTCAAATGAGCTGACACAAGTTTAAATTTTCTGACCAGTTACTAAGTTTCCTAACCTGAGTCTTTGTCATTTGGGTCAAGTTTATAGGGTCTTATATTGCAGCAACATAAATCAAGTCACTCTGAACTAGGTGTAGCTAGGCTGTCTAACAAAACAAACCTGAAATAATCGGCTTGGGGGCTCAAATCTCTTTAGTTGAAGGACAGATGAAAAGGGATCAAGAGTTGTAAATGCAACAGAAAGTTATTTCACATCTTGAAAAAGAACATGATAAATGATTCTGTTGACTAGATAACTTGTTATGAATTTGTCTGGTTATTCTCTCTCCGGCAAAATGTGGTTAAAATTTCTGAAAAGAATCTGTTCTTGATATTTGCAGTCCTGATCCTAGTCTTGTGATTTCTTTTCTTGATTTCAGGTTTTCAGGTTGCAAGTAGATAATGGGATTCCTATTAAAAGTTGGTTTAGTGATCCATCAGATTGTGCACTAATTTCCTTAATTCCCTTCTTAGAGACGTTGGTTGAAGTTGATGATGTCCGTCCTATCATTGCAAAGAGATTTGGTAACAAGGAATAAAAGCTCCTATTTCCTTATTAGATTCAATATAGCCCTCAAGTTTTTTCCTTCTTCTGTTTCATGTAGGTCTCTAACATAGGTTGTCCTTCACCTTTTTGTCATTGACAGTCTTAGAAAAGGAATCATAGAATAAACTAATGTTTGTCTTATTGTTGAGTCTGCCCTTGGTGCTTGCTCCCTTTGTTTTCTCCTTCCAGCTGATGACTTATTGGGGTTCTCTATCAAGTTTCTCCAAAAAGGTAGTTCTAGTGTGCTTCTTTATATCATTTTTTGTACAGTTGCAGTTGCAAGCGAAATCATAAGGGGCTGTATATGAATTATTTTCTTGTGCAATATAATGCTGCAAAGCTCTTGTTTGCTTTACTGTTCATTGCTCTGTTGGCAATTATTATTGGCTGCTCCTTTTTGGTTTCTCTCTTTTTATTTTATTTTATTTTAAATTTCCTACTTTTGCTGTTACTTTCTAGCAAAGTATTGTGTTAAGAATTATTAGGTTTGCCCTTAGTCTTCTAAGTGTCATCTCCCAACTCATTGACCAAACTTCTAAGTTTGCTTGTGGAAAACATCTGAAATATATGTATATGGCAGGTTGGGGATCATGCACACAAAGTTTTAAGTACATCAATTTTGTCAGCTGATGAGTCTATAATGTGTTCTGTATTCAGAGTACTAAGCACATGGTAGTCTATCAATTGCAATATCAGGTTCATAAATTCAATATATTCATTGAATTTAAACACTATAGGCAGTCAAAATTAGTCCAGGGCATTAGTTGGTTACTGCAATAATTACTTCATATGTCAACAATCTATATGCAAAAGCTCTCAATAGAATGGCGTTCACGAGCTTAGAGGAAGATACACATAGCTACAGTTATGCTTAACACTTTACAAGTGTTGTATTTGGTTGGTTGGCTGGCTGAGTGGGTGAATGGTTCAAAGTGTGAAGTCCATTGTGATCAAATAACAATAATTATTAAAACCATCATGTTTACCTTTGGATACTAGTTTAAGAAAGGAAAGTAATTGGTATAAGTACTGTGATGGGGCACATAACTAACTCAAATTTTCTTCTCCATCTTCCTGTCTTTATTCTTGTTTTCTAGATTTAGACTTCCAGCAAGGATTCCTTTATTGGCACTTTATTTTAGCATAGTATTCACATCAGAGTAATGCTTTGATGAGTACACTCTTCCAGTTGATTTTGTACCACTAAACCTTTGGTATTTCACTGAATGTCATGCTAGTCTGAAGGTCATCAGAGCTCAAAATACTCATGTAGATTATACACAGTTTTGGAAAATAATTTAAACAACTCCTTCATGATCTTACTTGGTGTATTATCATATGTGTTTAGATCAATGGAGGCTATTTTTCATGAGAAGTTTGCATTTTAACTTTGGTATAAAATTACATTCTTGTGCATATGGAATCTACATGCTAGTCACTAATGCCTTAAATGTTTTTGCCCTTAGAAAGTCAAAAATTTTCTAGTGATGAGGGAGCTTTGTAAACCTGAGAAGTTCAAATTTTTTAAATTGTGTAAAATTGGGAATTTAACATTTATGTTTCCAAGTACAGTTTACGGCACCCAGGCTATCAAGTTTAACTGATTTTGGATGCACTGGATCAGTGCAAATAAGTACAAGGCTAGGATTAGAAAGTTGATTTCACAGGTGTGTTTGTGCTGACAGTTAAAAATTGAAAATTTCAACCTGTTTTTGGAATCCATGGATTAAGTCATTTGGATGGGTCAGGTTTGGATGATTTGCTCTTAACCTCAGTTGTTTCTTATTATTCTTTAAAATCCGTGAGGTAGCTGAATGCTTGAAGGATAACTGAACATGGTGATTTTGGTTGATGAAAAGTGTATTCTATAATGTTTGGTTTTGTTCATATAATTCAATCATATCATCTTCTTGTTGAAGCTTCTTGTTCTGTTACGACTTTTGCTGTAATCCCACATAGATTGTTACTACATATGTCAGAAAAATTGGTGCCTTCTGTGATAGTTGGACTTGTCCTTTTTCCTGTGAAAGTTGATGTGCCTGCAGGTTTGGGTTTCTGATTTGCTGCTATCTTATTTTGCTTTATGGCTAGAGAACTGATAATCTGCATAGGTAGGTGATCATGGGCAAGTGGCTGTATATTTCAATCATCACACATTAGTTCATTACATGTTTACCCACATTATACATGCACTGCAAATTTTGTACCTACTTGTGATTTTCATGATATTCCTTCTTATCTTTTCTTAATATTTGGATGTGTATCAATTGATATTATGCTTTGTGATCACAAGGAGAATCATACCGTCAAATTTAGAATTTGTTTTCTTAAGAAAATATGACTCCATAGCATAGGCAATTTACTTACATAGGAATCTTTAGTTCAGATATGTTGTCAATTTATTTGTGAAACTCGGAAAAATTGAGGTGAACTTGCTCAATTGGCTACTTAATATATATACTTAACATTGTACCCTTGTAACAGATACTCAAAACTTAAATATTGTCAGATCTATGAGGGTTTTCTTTTGCAAGTTCTCCAGACAATGCCAAAGATACCATGCGTTTAAGTTGAAAAGAACACAAGGGTATATGGATGGCTGATTTAGTAAGTATCCGGATAAATGTAGCCTTTTGATAAGATGGCGCTGTAGGAAATGGCCTTCAAATGGAGGGAATGGGAAAGAAATGGTGATTGGCTGTCTTCTGTACAAGTAACCTGTTGCTGCCTGTCATAGCATCTCTTGGATTATGGTCTCTTTCTCTTTTAATCTTGCCTGCCTTGTCTGCAGGTCATGTGAGGACAATTATAGATTGTCTGCTAAATGGCACAGTATATAGGTATGTTGTGAGTTCTATTGTTTTCTCTCTTTCTTTGTGGTCTAACAGTTCTCTCAAATTGACCTTCTAAAGCATGTCATAATCTCATATCCAATTAGTTTCATTTTTCCTCGATCACGCGGAACTCCAACTTGGTTAACTTCATTATTAGCAATCGATAATGCCTGTATAAAATGGGTACAGAATCTCAGTTACTGTAATGCTGTTATGCTGTTAGATTCCCTTTTTGGTATGGTTATAGAACATCTAACAGACATAAAACCAGCTAATTTGTGTAAAATGATTATGGGATTCAAGTTATTGTAATGTCGGTACATTGTTAGATTCTATGCCCCGATGGTTGGTATGGTTACAGAACATCTGACAATAATTTGTAGTGTTGTTTCATGCCACTTGCTTGTATTATCACTTGTATTTTTGGGAGATTTTTGCTAGTTGGAATCATTTCAAAGATCAATTTCCGCGTTTTCATTAAGATATCTGTTGGCCTTTTGATTGCATCTTTCATCCGCTTTTCACTGGCTAAATCATGGCAGTGTGGAATGGAAATGCTGACACCTTGTGGAAGGTTGTTTAATCCATAAAGCTTAAGCAAAAGCTTAAATTAATGGTTAAGCTTTAATATTGAACTCCAACGTTGCACCCTCTCACAAAAGAGATCAGTAGGCTAAAATTTGCGGTACTGATTGCTTAGGCATAAATGCTCTTGATCAAATAACCACTGAACAAGAATATTTTCCAGTGTTTGGTAAGGTTTAGAATAAGGCTTTGATAAGAGCATGAACTAGATTTTCAATCTCAATAAATTTCTGAAATTTTCGAGGAAATTGTAGATGCCCCTCGAACATCCTCGGTGGAAGTTCTGATGGGGAAGACGGTTATGACTCTTGGTCATCAGGCACGGCACAAAGATGTGCCATTTGTGCAAGAGCACATTACGAAAAATCGTATGATACCATTGCAACGAAATTGAACAGCTGAATTTAAGGATTGAATGCGAGCAGCTGTTGCAGTTGCAAATGTATAATATTTTGCTGTCTTCTACCTAATTTTAATTTTTGAAGAGGTAAATTTACTTTTTCCATTACAACTATATCAAAAACCTCTGCGGTATTCTCTCTTTATCCTCTCGTAAGGCTTCCTTTGGGTAATTTTGTTTTTTTTTTTTTTTTTTCCTATTGAGGTAAATTTATTTTCTCCACTCCCCACCCCCCCCCAAAAAAAAAAGGGAAAAAAATCAATCTAACGGTTATAAAAGCCAAAGTAAAGAAAACAAGGTCACTCAAATTTGCCCTCATAATTGAAGCGAAAGCGCTGTTCTAATAATCCTAAATAAATGCAACAGTAATTCCTTTGTATCAAAACAGAAATAATAATAATAAAAGGCTATTAAATTATCCTTCCTTTGGCAATAAATTTGTTGGGAATTTTCATCCAATTTAGAATCATTCTTTTCCCACCTCAATCAATCCTCATCAGAATCCCGTCCATTAAAGATTTGTAGAGCAAACTCTAGTAATTTTGAATTAAAGTCTTCTTTGAGTTGAGATGCGAAATCACATTAGTTACCTTCATCTTTTTAGGCTCAAAACACCACCGATTCTTCTTCCTTTTCAAAGCTTACCTGTATTACACAAAACTTACTTTCAGAATCAAGAGAAAATTTAAAATGAACAGGGCATTACACCTCTATGAAAAACAAAAGTCATTTGATAGACCAAACCTTTGTTCCGTTAGCCAAAGGTCCCTTTAGAAAAGGCTTTATATGAAAGGCAATATGTTAATAGCCGCAAAGTAAAATCTTTGCATTAATTGAGCCTATTGAACCTATAGTTTCAAGTTTAAAGTTCAAATTCTAGTCCTTATCAACTGAAAAAAACGAAAAAATGAAGGGCAATATGAGCATCACAATCATTTGGTTTCGGGAGACTCCTGCCAAGGGCGAGGAGACACAGAATGTTCAACAGACCCAGATATGTTCACACTCTTTGTTGGCATGACATGATCCTGCATGATAGACAGAGATCAGAGAAGAAGAACTCGAAATGCATTGGAAACACTACGACAGTAAGAACAAATAGAAAAGAGCACCCCAGTGCATGAGATTCCCACAATTTGAATGTAGCATTACCCTTGTTCTCACAATGAGGCTATTTTTGCACTTCAAACCTAGATCACAATTAACTTTACTATTACACTACAGCTTGCCTTATAGCACAAATATAGAAAAGCTAGCTTTATATAGATTTATAGTCTTCTCCATTAGTCTTCTCAATCTAATCATTTGAAACTATTCTAAATATTGGTTGCATTCATGAGAAAGTTTTACTAGCAGAACAACCTAGGTCTGAAACCTTAAATTGAATTCAAAACCTTTAGATTTCCTGGCAGGTCAACATACAAACAATGAAATTGAATTCAAAACTACACTAATCAATAATAGTAAAGCAGACACAGCACTTGCAGAAGAAGTTTAGCATGTGCCCAAGGACAAGAAGAATTGCATACCAATTGAGATGAGACCAGGATATGATATGTAACATGGAAAAATGTTCAACCTGTTCTAAGGGCTTCATTACTTGAACAAGATATTTACAGCTAAAATAATCCATCTTGATGAAACTCTGTTGTGGTTCATAACAGATAAGAAAATGCTTTTGCCATAACAATTGTCAACATGCTCCCCTGAACATGTGTTAGTGACTTCCTCCTGCCTAAGATGGTATATTTCCTAGACACTTGAACATTGTTTTCATACCTGAACATGTGATTTGGTGACTGGGCGCTCAGATTGTCCATGTTCTTGTTCAATTTGCTGTTGCTGAGGTACCGGAGCTTGTTGCTGCTGGTAGCCCTGCTGTTGCTGCAGTTGCAGCATTGGCTGCTGATGCTGTTGTGGTTGCCATTGTTGCTGCAGGTAAAGTAAATACTGCTGCTGTAGTTGTTGTTGCTGAAGTTGTTGGAAAACCTGTTGCTGTTGCAACTGCAATTGTGGCTGCTGCATTAACAGATGTTTTTGCTGCAATTGCAGCTGTTGTTCTTGTGGTTGTTGCATCTGCTGTGGATGACAATATAACTGCTGCTGTTGTTGCTGCAAGTATTGGAGTTGCTGCAAGTATTGGAGTTGCAGCAGGACCTGTTGATATTCTTGCTGCAAGAGCTGCTGCTGTTGTGGAAGTTGCTGTTGAGAAAGTTGCTGTTGCAACTGCTGTTGTTGCCAAAGAAGTTGCTGCTGCTGTTGCTGGTAGTAACAGTATTGCCACATTTGGTTATATGCTTGGTTATTCTGTGCATTTCCATGTTGCTCATTACTTTGCATCAGATTGGTAGACATTTGTGTTTGAGGATATGCAGCGGGCTGCATTGGTGAAGGAGACTGACATAAAAGGGAAAGATTCTGTTGCTGCATGTTTTGCATTGACCATGCTTGAGGATTAGATGCTGGGCTCTTAATTTGCCTTTGGCTACCTTGTTGAAGTTGCAGGTTTCCTGAAGAAAATGTTTGAGAGGGGTGACCTTGACTCATTGGCATCTGAGAATCAATTTCAGATTGTGGGTGTTGTAGAGAAGCTTGCTGTTGTTGATGTAGTCTTTTGTGTGAATGCCCACGAAACCTGAAATCCCTCCGAAATCTTTCAGAATCACTCCTTTGACGCCAGTTTTTACCACCACTAGCATGCATCTGCTGCCATGAATGTCCCTGTGTCATGATCTCCTGATTACTTGGTGGTGATGGGCTACCAGCATCTCTGTTGTTACTTGGGACAGAAACAGCAGGCTGAATGCTTATTGGGCTGGATACAAGACTATTAATATTAGCATCCTCGTCACTATCTGGCATGCTTCTACTTGACATGATATTTTCTTGAGCAGGTTCATTCTTCAATGGGCCTCCACTTGATTCATTGGTTTTTGGAGGTGTTTCACACTCATTGGATGTGAATCGGAATAAACTGATTCCTTGAGAAGCTACAGATTTATACAATGTAGCAGTGATTTTCCCTGGAGATTTAGTTTCTTGTGGATTCAAGGAAAGCCCCTCCATTGAAGGTGGCTTAAAATCCTGTCCAGACTCATGATCATACTCTCGCTGAGCATCATTTTCTTTGGAAGATTCAAGCAAAGCTTGAACACTTTCAGTCTCATTAGGAGCTTGATATGCTGAATCAAGAGAGATATTTTGCTCAGGAGAATCTTCTCTAACTGGCTTTGAGACTTCAAGAGATACCTCATGCAAGCTTTCCTGTACATTTTCATCATAGTCTCCTGACTGAAGCAAGTCAACCCTAGTCTGGTCATAGAGCATATTGTGATTTTCCTCAATTTGTGATTTATGGTCAGATACCTCCTCGGATTGCACATCAGAAGTTTCCAATAAAGGTGGGTCATTTTCTGACATATGGTCAAAGGCAGGGTTGACAATCTGGGTATCATTATTTTCCGGCGAGCACAATTTCTCATCTTGCAATAAGGAAGATGGCAGGCAATCAGAACTATGATCTCCAGAAGACCGAGGTGGTGAAGTACAATGGGGTTGTTCCTGTCTTTTCATAGCCAGTTTCCATCTTTTTGGACTTGTAGGCGGACCAAAAAAAGCAGTCCTTATTGAATGGGGAAACAATCTTACATGTTGACTCCATGCCCTTCTTAAATCACCAACAGTTCCACAGAAATCAACAAACTGCAGTTATCATTGATTCATTGGTCCTGGAGAGTCTACATAAAATAGATACTCTGTGTGTGTGTGTGGCCTATCTGATTCCTTAAATAAATATCTACAATGATCACTGGCATCACAAAAATAAAAAGATATATCTTTCAGCACACAAGGTAACATTAAGAAATCACAAATTTAATAAAGTTCACATCATCAATTGTAATGGATTTAAAGAAAGGATGTAAACAAGGACAGGCGCATGCTGTCAACCGCCAGTTACATAGGTTAATAAGAAAAATGTGTTTTAGAACAGATTTTTGGCAAAACACACTCAATGAAAATAAGTAGAGTCAAGCATTGTAAACAAGCTGAGAAGTTGAGAAAAGTAGAAATGAGTGAGTGCAAAAAGGCATGAGCAAGAAAATGAAAAACCTGTAACATTTTCATGTCATTTTGTCTATAATAAATGAAGCAACTACTAGAACACGAACTGAGAAATTTGTACCTCCAAATATAATCTTGATATATCCTCCCTCGTTTCTGCACTCAGACCTTGAGATTCACCAAGCACTGGAGAAATTGCATCAGCTACAATTGAATTTACCATATTTATGTGCTTTGATCCTCCATGCATCATTGCAAACCTTATCAATTCCTGTGAATATAACAAGAAACAACTAACTCAAGCTTTTACAAACTGTCCAATTGCAGTTGAGATCCTTATATGAAGCAATGACTTAGAAAAAAAAAATGATTGGGGCTAACAGAAACCCCAAAAAAAAAAAGAAAGTGGCATAGGCTCCTGATGCACCTACAAGGCTTTTTGTGGCATGTGGCTTGACTGTACAGATGTTTAGGTATCCAGAAAATCAATAGAAAGATCTCAAGAAAAAGGATAGATCATCTTTGCAGGCATTCACACAATCCTTTTGGATCTATCCTGCGATCTAAAGGTATTGATGTGCATGTACCTCTATAAGAACTTTGCAGCAAGGGACATGTTTAATACCATCCCTAAGGATGTCAATGGCAGCATCTTCACTGTCAGTAGTCTGCAAACCAGAAGAGCAGTTGCAGCAGAAAGGTTTCCCAACAAAATGAAAGAAAGAAGAAAACAAACATTCAGTTGATAGACAAAGTCCTAATGTGTTCTCAATGCTGAAAACTTAGACATGAAAAACCTACCACAAACTTAAGTCGAGAGAATTGAATGTACAGAACAGGAAGAGTGTGCCATTTTTCCTTTGTTGCAGTAATTTCTATTGCTTCTCTGTAGATGTTAGAAGCTGCTATAAAATTTCCCTGTTTCAATTTAAAACACATTAGTGTGGATTCCACACAGGGAATGACCTGTAGTTAAATCTGAAACATTTAGTAAACATAAAAATTGACAACGTACTAGTCTCCTTTCCATGTTAGCTTTCCTGATGATACAATCAAGAAATTCTGGATCTGATTCTGCATTACATTGATGAAAGGCAGAACGAGCATTGATGACATCTTTTGTGTGCTCTTTCAACATTGCATTGAAAAGATGGACATTTGGATTCCTCTGCAATGTAACATATGAGAGGGGCCATAAACATCTCCAGTCAGACATAAAGGAATTGAATCAAAGTGTCCTAGAGCATTCAACCAAGAATTTCAGTAAAGAGATTTGAAAAGGAAAAACTGAGAAGACAGGATTGAGTTTCTTCTGCACATTTCTCATATCCCCTGCTATTTAATTGCAATACACTGTCCCTTATTCTAAAAATATATGTACAAACTATACACTGCCACAAGTTAATTCCAGACAACAAGTCATCAGTAACATTGTTAAGTTTTCATTGGCAACCTTCAAGTTATCCTCCTTGAATGCTCCTTAGATGCCAAATGGTTGGTCCTCATTAAGATAAGTGAACTATTCCTGTTATCACCTATTATAGTCTCAACCTTTAGCCTTAGAAATTATCATCACAGATATATATTCAAGAAAACATCTTGAACTATTAATTTGAAAGTAGACATCTGGTATTCTATAAAATAGTAGTTGACACCAAGGAAGTTATATAATTGTTTTCCTTGAACACTATGAAAAAAATGAACAATGTTGTGCACCAATGAGCATGCTCTGTGTCAATTCTCCATGTTTGTAGTGGAATTTACAAGATACTAATTTTATTTTATTAGGTTTCAATTTATTTTTCAGAAAGACAGCATTAATTTATCAAAGTCAAAACTTTAGCTCCAGAGCTACTAATTACTTACAAGAAAAAAGGAACGATAACATTGCAAGAATTAAAAAGACAAAAAAGCTAAAACAATCTACATGTATCTCCCAATATAATGTCTACCTTGAGAAAAGTTCGTGTTGCTCGGTCCAATGCAAAATTTGCAATTTCTCTTCCTCCTTTGCTCTCCATGAATTCCACATAACGCATCCAAAACTCCGGGTAATTAGCACAAGGAATTAGGCATCTTTCATAAAGTTTAACAGCCTATAAGCAATAAAACATAACAAATTTTAGATTATCAAAAGAAGAAGAGAAAAAATAAAGCAAAAAAAAAAAAAAAAAGTCCAAATAAGGCCTATAACAGGGCAAAACAATACCCAGACAAAATCTCCATGTGTTTCAGCAAAGTCGAGATAGTGGTGCCAATTTTCCAATTGACTAACATCAAGTGGCTTGACATGGAAATAAGGCCTCCTTATATGAGCCTCAAAGCAATTTATTTTGTCATTTAGCTCAGATGCTTCCTGATATAGCTTTTCTCCAATGTATTTATATTTCTTCAGTGCTTGAAACTTGGCTAAGCCAAAGGACAGATCAAGCAAGTCTTTAATGATGCAGGATACATTCTCTCGCTTGTAACATGCAGCAACTTCACTCTCAAGCACAGGCTCCAACACTTCTGGGGCAGAACTGCTATGGGTTTCAATCTCTTTTTCCCAAATTCCCACTAACTTCTTAAAACTGAAGCAAATATCCATATTAATGGATTGCAAGAACATGATTTTCAAAAGGCAACATCTCTAACTAGTGGCTGAAAAACAATAAATATGGTGAGAGGAGATAAAAAAATAAATAAATACAGCTGCTATGGGAAAAGTTTTTTGGTAAGAGATAATGCTGGTGAAATTCTGATGAACGATTTCATCAAACCTATCTGAAAACTGTTCTTGGCAACCCTAGGCCAGCCAGATGCACAAAACCTAATCTATGTCTAGGTTATCTAAAGCCCAAATCAATACAGAATATTTGGAACATAGGTTAGCCGTTAGCATGGATCCCCATGCATTCTAGTAGCTTCTAAGTATAAATAAACACATATTTCCTAAGAAAATATATTTCTATAAAATATGACAATTATGGCAATGACATTTTTTTTTTTTCCAAAAGTAAAAGCAAAAAATGAGCAACTAGGTATTTTGCTATCACATCTCTGCCTGTCAGCTCTGCGGTGCAGCAGAGATACTAAAATTGAGCAGCTCTAATATTTTTTGCAATTTCTTTCTTTTGGTCAGAACATCAAATATAATGATAAGCATTTCAGAACAGATTATCCAAACTCTGCCCATTCATTCTCCTCATCGTGTGCATCCATTGATTAAAGGATTTCCTATCATAATTTGCTAGAGAGATATCAAATTCTGGAAACCCCAATCTAATTAATTTCTTATATTAATTTCTCAGCCCACCGGATGTTACATTTGAAATACACTTATTTTCCTATTGAAAGATGACTGGTATGCAAGTGTGGCGCCTACACATTTTATTATCTTCTTTAAAGTGCATGTAGCCTTGTCCTTGAAGAGTTGCAAAAGAAAAATAAATCAATAGAAGACGACAGTTTTAGCAATCATATTCTCGAAATCTGCATTTGACAAACTTCTGAGTAGTTCAAGAATATGGAGAAAATAAACTCAAACAGACAGGACATACCTATCATAGTAGTGATGCAACTTTTTAGTTGGAAACCTCAGTGTTTGGATGTAAATGTGAGCCAGTGAACCCCAATGCTGTTTAGAGAACTCAAATGCAATGTATTTATCCCACAGTGCATGGCATAAGTAATCATTTCCAACAAAGGACAAACCTCTTTTAAACAACCTGTTAGATGATATATATCAAAACTATAAGCTCACTTGAATGAAAAAGCACAAGTATGCTGCAGATAGAAGGAAAAAAAAAAATGCTGTTATTGAACTGTCTCATCACCAAATAGATTTAAACAAGGAAAACCACAGATGTTTGACACATACGATACAGAATGAGAGAGTTATTAATAAAATTCATATCGGCAGAAAGATTCCGAATTCTCCATAGTCAAAGTGAAAATGGCATTTGGCTCATAATGAACAAGAAATTTGAAACCTACAGATAAAAATTGCACTGTATGTAGTAGCCAAATGAAAAATAGAAACTACTCTCTTAATTGGATTTGATGAGTACACAGCCAAGCAGGCAATTCAGGCTTTCAGTTAAGTGAAATTACCTGCGGATATCAGATGGATCCTTAAAGGTAGAGCTAGCAAAGCTGCAGTAGTCAACCCACATATCAACAGAATAAGTTGCTGACTTCACAGCTCGCTCAAACACTTCAACAGCCTTGTCAGGAGTGCATAAGCATGACATGTGATTGGCATACTTCCTCCAGTAGCCATAACACAGAGGATAGTGGGTAAGAAAGGAGTCATAAACAAGGCATATCTTCTCTATGCTGTCCTGCACAGGTCAAAAAACAGAACCTTTTTTGGGTTTAGCAAATGACTTGAAACTAAGCAACAGAAATCAACAGACTACTAGTAACCAAAGCCACGTAAATAGACACAGAAGAATCATAGTACATGATCTCACCAATCCCAAAAACTATTACTCTGCACAGTTGTCTTCACATTTCAATGTGATACACAACATCTTCGGATTTCACTTTTTCTCCGGTTACAAAACCAAGTTTCCCAAAAACATAGTTAACGGTAAACACCACCAGGACGACAATCAAACGTAGTAACATTCCAACCAAATAATGGACAAAAGTTTTGATATTCAGGCTTTTCAACTATGATGAAAAAATTTAATTTCAAACAATTGATGATATTGTATGATTACAAAATGAACAGCCAACACACTCACCGGACAGATCTTCTCAACTTCAGCAATAAGAGAAGTCCATTCATAGAAGTCCAATGTCCCGTCAGCAATAACTTCACGAAGCTTGAGCTCGTCAAACTCAAATGCTAAAAACATACACAAAATAAATTAAAAAAAAAAGAATCATGACGATTCACGGCCTTTCTAATTATACGGCTTCTTCTTCTATAATAATAATAATAATAATATACGGAAATGGTGAATTGATTAATTAATTAATTAATTCACAGTAATATTGGACTCATACAGGACGGACGAGGAAGAATTTGGGAAAAAAAATTGCAACCGAAGAAGAAGAAAACAAAATTAAAAGAGCGTTTACCATCCGCAGAGTTTCCATCTTCCGCCATGGAATGGTGCTCTGCTTCTGTTTCCGAAACTTGAAGCCGCATCATCGCCATACCATTCCTAGGAAAAATTGAAAATCTAGGAGCTACACCACTCTTTTATACTCCGTGAGTGAGTAACTGTGTTTATGGTTGGGTTGGGTTGGGTTGGGCCTGGCAAGCTTGTCGGCCCCTTAATATCATTTTCGTCCTAACCCACTGGTACTCAGATCGCTCTTAAGATTAAAGTTCACAAATTAAAAATTTAATATACAATTGTATTTTTCATTTTTTTTATTATCGAGAAAAATTTACAAAAAAAATATAATAATATAAAAATTAATTGTTTGTGTGTGTTTGAGTAATTGGATTTCTGATTTCTCTCCTAAGCACATGCCAAAAGATAAGATCCATGGCCTCGGGTCAGGCTAGGTCCTGAGCCCAAGTCCAGCTTAGGGAAAATATCTGGGCTCCGGCTTGGGCCAGACTAGCCTGTTAATTATACAAAAATTAATTTTTAAAATTTATTTTGAGAAATTAAATGATAAACGTTGTGATAATGTATTATTTACTTGAAAAAATTCAGAAAATAATTGCATAATTATGCACAATAAAATAAATATTTAAGATCATCGAACTCTAACAAATTTTATAGGCTTAATAATAAGTCCAAGGCCGAGAATTTTCAGATTGGGCTCAATGAGGCCCATGGGCCAATCGGAGCATTTCCGGCCCTACTCACTCCAACTAGTCGAAAAATTTGACATCTACACCAATTGTTACCGGCTTATTTGCGACTTTTGAATTAAAACTTGGGTTAAATGTGGCTGGAAAGTGCATGGTTCCATACGCTTATACGTTTCATTTTTTTTTTTTTTTTTTTTATGTCTAAAGCCAAAGGGCACTTGGCAACATGGGAAAGCCTATTCATCTGTAGCCTAAATAACGTAACGCACAAAAACAAATCAAAGCAAATAATTGATGATTTGCTCATCACCAATTCATCTTCCAATTTGCTCTGTTCATTGTGGCCAGTTGGGATATGTCTTTTTACTTTCCTTGCATATTTACCCTTCAAATGCAATTTTAAGTGCCACCATTGCTATGTAATTCCCTAAGCTTCAACATGACCCTTTTACACATTTCTCATCTCCTTGTCTGTCTCCCTTCCTTTTCAGCTTCCAATCAAACAATGACATTCCATTTTGATATTAAGCTCTGTGTTTTTGTTGCTTTCTTGGCATGTTGCTTGGACTACATGGCCAAAGCGCGACCAGTTGCCTCAGATTATTCAGGCCTTGTTGCTCGACTGAGGCTGGATGGTCAAGAATCGCCAAGCTGCTGGGACTCGTTGATTCAACTTCAAGCATGCACTGGTGAAATTGTTCTTTTCTTCCTCGATGGGGAGACTCACTTAGGCCACGGATGCTGTCGGGCTATCCGAGTCATTGTTGAACATCGCTGGCCTGGCATGATTGATACACTGGGATTCACTGCAGAAGAAGGCAACATTCTTGAAGGGTATTGCACAAAAAACGCCCCTGATTCTGCACCACTGCCACCATCTCTGCCATCAGTAGTGGCACCTAATGAGGTTGTTCTGAAGCAAGATTTGGTTCCTTGATACTGTATGTCAATGATGACCATACATAGTTATAATAATAAGATTATCAAGTTTTGTGAGCACCTCTTGGTCACGCAGTTGACAATTAAAGGTGCTAGTATTTTAATTATTGTGTTATGATGGATTTTTTGACTTTAATGTTATATCTTACTTTTGCATGCATTTGAATCTTTCTTCCTAGAGGCTGAAAGTGATTGGACCGTCCCAAGATGGCCTTTGTTCCTTAACTTACGAATAGAACACAAGTTCATTCCTCCGGCTACATTTATTTTGAGGAAAATGTCATTTTAGTTCCTACACATTACCCTGAAAGAGCATAGAAGCAAAACAACGTTGAATAATGAATAAGAAGCGATTTTTTTGAAGCGGAGAAGATTTTGTGGGGCTAAATGCTAAATATTATATATATATATATATATATATATATATATAGATGTTCATAGTCTGTGGAATAGTGTCGCAATCTTTCTAATATCATCTCCTGTATGGATTCTTTGATCACCTTTTTGCCCCCATTGGAGATGGGGGGCTTGACTTGCTGTCAGTTTCTGAATTCTGTAGTTTGTGGAATGCCAATATCCTCTCTCTCTGAGCTTGTTTAGCAAATGTATCATACACGCGTGGCTAGCCCTCTGTGAGGAAAGTCATTTTTTTTTTTAATATGAGATTCAATGTCTTTGCCTGCCTGGTTGTTCTACACGGTGAGATTAATTCATTCACTGTGAAGGGAATAATGTGACCGCCATCATATATTGTACAAAACGAATTCTAGTACTGACTATGATTGTCTGTATTGAAGCATTGTATCTGAAAGTGTTTGTGCCTTGCTCTCATTCGTAGATCAATACATGCACTAGGCTAGCTAATGAGAAGTACAAGTTTCTTCAGAACAAAAGTCGTTCTAAATTCTAGCTTGTCTAATACCTGAATTTTCTAGTTCTAACTACAAAGTACAAGAAGCTCAAATATTCTATGTCGACTTTGATTAGTCCTAGGTATCCTAATCTTCTGGTATGCACCTGTATAGGAAATATATAGGATACTTTCATATGGTGGGAAGGAAGAACCTCTAGTTATCAATTCTTGATGCCTGCCCTGAAGTTGCTGAAGTTTGGTGGTGATCCGGGACATTGCCATCTCAATGAGAATCGAAGTATGCTTAGTTTTCGTGTGCTCAGATATGATTTGCAGCAAGAAGCGTCCCCAGAATACCAGTTGCAAAAAAGAGGAGCAGTAAGCAGCATGAAGTAGAGGTGGCTGAGTTGGGCTGGCCTGTTGGCTCTGCCATACCAAAGACTGTTGGTCCAGAAGGTGTCCCTATGGTTGGTGGAGTCATTGTACTTGGAGTCATGGTAGTTGGCGTCGCGATGACTGGTGTTGGGGTAGCTGGTGGACTTTGGCTGCTTTGATGAAAATCTGGATGAGTACTATATACTTTTTGCACAGATGAGCGACGTGGTATTAGAGATGGATATTGAAGTTTACCTGGGTGCTGTCCTGGGGGAAGCATAATGACAGTTTCCATTACCTGACGCAGTGCATACAAGCAAATTAGGAAACTTAATAAGTTTGAGATTTGGAAAATCATGGGAGCTTGCATAACCATAATGATGCACTTCAGATTCTATATGAAAGCGAGTTCTGAATTGCATTAGTTTTCTGAAAATAATTGCTGCTTTTGAAAAATTTTTTTGATCAGTTTCTGATGTACCAGAAAACAACTTGGACAAGGAAGACTGCATTCTGTGTGTCATGTCCCCGCTACTGACTACTTTAGTCAAGAAGGTGTCTTACTCGGGTCAGTGCTGGTAAGTTGAGCTGCTCCACCAAAAACGCAGCTGGTAGGAGCTGGATTCTTCTGGTAGTAATCATTGAAGGCATAAGAGGCATGATCACGGACGGTGTCAGGGTTAAAACAGCTTGCACCTGGTTGGATTGCCGAGCAGTCAGCCCCACCATATCCACAAGCATAGTCAAGAGCTACCTGCAAGGCAGTTGGCGAAGCGGTTGGACTAGCAACGCACCATTCCCCTCCCGTTGAGGATGGAGTTGTGTTGCCCGGGGCAGTTGTACCAGCCGGTGGGTTTATTGGTGTTGTGGTTGCTGTTGGTGGTGGAGGGGATTCTACAATAGGAGTTGGAGTTGCCGTGCCCGGAGTTGTTGGATTGACAATGGGGACTGCATTTATGTCTAGTTGGGTTGTATACAGAGAAGGTGAGAGGAGTATCCGATTCCCCCGATCGCTGGCTGCTTTTGTTTTCTGGATTGCTTCTAAAGGAGGCGTTTCTGCAACACTTGAACCTAAAGAAAGATTGGGCATGAATTATTTCACAACGAGCTTCCTTATCTAATGAAATATAATCTTTAAAAATTTGAATGAACTAAGATTATCGGTAAAAGTAAATTGTCTCCATGGACTTAGACCGCAGTCATATGTTTACGTTCATCCTCTCTTAAAGGGAGGACACACGCTCAAGCACTGATGGCGTCAAGGAGCCTTCTCCCCTCCTAAGATACATGCGAATTCACAAAGTATTATAGTTATTTTAAGGTTGATAACATGCGGAGATTTGAACCCCAGATGGGCTACAAAGTTGGTCTTTCAGAGGATAGGATCTCTACCTAATGTTCAATGCAAGATTGGCAATTTAGTAGAAACTGAAATCTTAAAGACAACGCAGATCATCACCTGAACTAAGGAAAAGAAACCAGATGAAGAAGGAGAGGTATTGAAATACTGCATGAGCCATGTCTCCGAGTTTCTTCTATAACGCAGCCTTGAATAAATTTTTTTCTTTCTTTTTGTTGTGTGTGAAGAACAATAACAGAGAAGCTAAGAGAGTTTAACTACAATCCTAGCATAAGTTGCATAAATAAATGTTGAAGAATCAAAGCTTCCTTAAATCATAGAGAGACTGGAAAGATTGGGAGAGTGGGGGGAGAATATCAGAAAACTTGAGAAGGGAGGCATTTGGGTAGCTAAATTTAGGAAGCAAGAGAAGGTGCAAAAAGAAGGGAAAAGCGTGTGAGGAGAGGAAAATGGTACGAGGCATATCTCTGTTGGGAATTGAATCTAAGATGTTTAGGATGCTATGTGGGCGGTTGTGTATGATTGTGATGCCGTGGCATTTTCTTTTTCTGCCTCTCTTTCTACTGTTCATGCGACTGAAACAAAAGTGAAAGGTGGGTTAGCTGGATTTTTTAATGTCAGGCAAGCCTCGGGAATAATTGTTACATCTGAAAGTTGAAACCAAAATTCTGTGTCTTCATCATAATCCAGCAGTTGTTTAGTGGTAATTCAACATATCTCTCTTTTCATCAATTCAGATTGGAATCCTCTTCCTGACGGTTTCTTAACTTTGAAGAAATCATAGAATCGTATTTCAGTTCAATTTGTTGTAATTAAGTGGGAAAATTTTGGTTCAAAGTCATTAAATTTTGGAAAGATAGTATAAGACTTGATGTCCCTTAAGATACACCAAAATATTTACTAAAAAAATTGTATATTTTGTAAGAAGACACACATCTCGTAAAAGTCTTGTCATTATGATTAGTACCCAAAATCCAACTTGCTCAGCAAAGAAAAGTTTATAAAAGAAAGAAGGAAAACAATGATTCGTTCCTCTATCTAGTAACCTTGAATATTGCCTTATATAGTACGAATCTTTATCATGAATTAGTTAGAGATATGCTGTTAGATCTTGACTTTTACAAAGATGGGTCGAGTAGAATATTAGACATTAATTTTCAAGAGACTTGCATTGTAGATTACCCATTGAGAAAAAGGAAAAAGAAAATTACATTATTTGAATGTTGTCCCTTGAGTTTCTGGGGAGACACGCGGAGTAGATAAAAAAAGACATACAATTTTATTTGGTATTTATAGTTTTAAATATAACCTTTTTTTTACTAAAATATCAATTAAGCATTTTCAATTTGAAAATAAATTCATGATAAAATATTTAAAACAAATATATTTTAAAAAATGATCATATTATTTTTTTAGTTAGATATTAAATTTAAAACAAATTATGGTTTGACGAACACATATATTATTTTTGAATATTTTATGAAATGATAAATGAGTTAGTTTAAGAATACAAAGTATTACATACAGCATATGCACATTGATAAAGTAGAGATTAAAAAAATGGAGTTTATAAATTAAGTGGGACAATAAAAAAGATTTTAGTGGGATAACAACCCTACTTTTGGGTTTACATAACCAAACATCAATCAGTTAGAATTGCAAGAGTCATGAAGATTTAACAGTTACAAGAATTTAATCTTACAGATTTAAAAACAAAAAACTTAAAAAAAAAAAAAATGTGATGGTAGAAATCCTGAGAAAAGCTTAATACTAGAACTTGCAAACTCCCTGTTCTTTATCTCTCCTTATGTTACCATACCTAATCATTAAATTTTTATTAATTTTAATCCGTTATATATTGAAATTAAAATATATCTAAATTATTAGAAAATAAAAATTTTACTAAAAAAGATATATTTTTTTTGCTTTTTTTACTCTTTCATGCAATAAGGAAAAGGTAGACGTATAACTAATATTATTTTCTTTTATTTTGAAAAAATAAAATATGTGTTATTGGTTTTCTCCAACATCTTTGGCGTTGGGTATAAAATTTAAAATAATGCATGGTAAAAAAAAAACTATCCTAACCTCAATATGCCAACTAGTTTCAACGCTACAAACCTTCATCCCTTATTCCCTTATTGTTGCTTTTCATTCCCTTCTTATGTTTTCTGCTTGCATAAAAAGCTTCATCCCTTATTACCTTATTGTTGCTGTTCATTCCCTTCTTATGTTTTCTGCTTCCATAAAAAGCATGAATTGTGATGAACGGTAACATGCAAAAGCATGAATTTTTTTAGGACCTCATTTACCCACGATCAATTTTGTTTAGGGATAATTTTACTTTTGCACAATGTGATTTAATAGAATTCATTTAAATACTCAATTTCAAATTCATTAATTTAATATATTACTTTTACTCTATTACTCATTCTAAATCTACTCCGTTAAAAATTTTATTTAATCTTTAAAGCTGAAATCTACAATAAAATCAAATTCATGTTGAGAAAACATGCAATATATATATATAAATGAAATTTTGTGATCTATTATATATTTTCATTTCAGATTATATATGAGTTATAGAACAATTTTTTAATTAGAAATTATAATAAATTGTATAAATACCTGAAAATATGATTCATGTGAAAGAATTGCACAAATATAAGAAAAAAACTTTAGAATAAGAACAACTTTTTTCCAATAGTTTAAAAATGACTTATAGTACTTGAGTGAGATGTTGATAAACCATATAAAATTAGAAATCTTAGAGGGTCCAAAATTATAAAAATAAGAACACAAATCAATTTTTTTTTTTTTTTTGATATTTTCATAAGTTACTATGATTTTCCTTCAGAGACAGAAGAGACTGCTTTAGAAGCAAGGCTTGATTGGTCGCCGAGTTTCCACAACGGGCCGTAAAATATATCAGATGATGCTAAGGGGCACCCCCAGCGTACATGCAGAAGTTGGGGATGGTATAGCTGTCCGGATACCATTCACTGTCAACCCATTCAGAGTACAGTGGCTGGTAATTAGGAGCATGCTGCGCATCCGGCCTATCTAATCGAACCCGCCTTTCTCCTGCTTTGAATGTAGATAAAATGTATCTTTCAAAAATATCCTACTTGTCTGAATGAATTTATATAAAATCCAAAGTAAGAATTAGAAAAATTTTGTGATTAGAATCACATTTGGCTAATATTTATCCAATCTATTATGATTTCTATACATAAAATTAATTTAAAATTTTATCGGAATTATTAAAGAATGGGCTACAAAGTGATCAACACCCGTTTGTAGGAATTGGATTAAGCTAAGTCCAATTTCAATTCTCATTCAAATTCTATTTTCAATTATCAACGATGAGCATAATTCTCATTCAGATTCTATTTTCAATTATCTACGATGAGTGGGCTGAAAGTCAGTAACCGGAAAATAGCAGAATGTTGAGGATTTACCTCATCAACGATGGCCAACAACGGTTTGCGATGAGCAACCATCTTACAATTGATGCTCATCGACGGCCGACCATTTTGCCAGTAGTGGTCATTGATGGTCCAGTCCTCATTATATCCAGTAACCTAGCACATGGTCATTAGCCAAATATGTTTCTTTCGTTGACTTAGCATTGCAATTTACAATACCATTTCCCCCATGACATCAAAGACGGCAGAGTTCATTCAGCTCTTCCGGCATCCAGCCTGGCTAGGAAGTCCAGTAGTGTCCTAAATGGTTGGCAGTCACATCTTTGGACACCTTCCTAGTTTCTGTTGAACGGATGATGCACGGTGGATTTAAACTCTAACATCAATCCGATCGACAATCTGTATTTGGCATCCAGCAACCAGTACCTTGATGCAAAGCACACAGTATTTGTGACCTCCGCATCTTGATGGCACAGATTTCACCTCATAATATTAGATGCTTAGGTCGACCAATGACCTATCAACTCCAAAATCAACAACAATCATTGATTTTGCTTTAACAATTCCACTCCGCGGGCATGAGGTTCACCCTGGCTGTTGCCGATGCATATTGCACTGTGAAAGATGTTGTGTGACATCACTCCAAGCTGCATACATAAGGTTTTTTCAACTTTTAGGATGCTCTTTATGTTTAACTACCCACAGGAAGAAAAAATTTGATAAAAACAACAAAGATGACAGCCAAGACAAGGAGATTTACCTGGTAAGTTATGATAATCTGGTTCTATTCCATTGCCATTTATGTCCATGTGATTTGGGGTAACATACTTTCCAACGGTGACAACAACCCCAGATCCATCATGAAGTTCAAAAACTGACTGAATCAAACCCTGAACAAGTTATTTTGGTGACATCAGAACTTTTTAAAATGTCATATACTAATTGGAAAGCAGTGAGCTCCAAGGCATCGAACTAAACAATTTGGATCATTGAACAACTGTCAGCTCCTAAATATATAAAAGACAGCAAAGAAACCTATGGACCAACAAAAGAAATGTAGTTATCCCAAAAACATGATGGAGTAATTTGTAAAATGCCTCATTCACAAGTAACATATAATATGGAAGTTGCATTGAGCACAAGTAGAAATGATTGATTGAAAGTGAACATAGAAACACATAGACAGATCATTGCCACGGTATGATACCTTGCCAAAAGTCCTTTCCCCCACAAGTACAGCTCTACAATTATCATGAAGGGCAGAGGCAACCTGAAATGAGAAACATGATTATGGTTCTGAATGTCAAGCAACCAAGAAATTGCAAATATTTTGCATGATCACTCACAATTTCACTTGCACTGGCAGTTTTGTTGTTCACCAAAACCTGCATTGAAAATGGGTCATGCCTTGGTTGTAAACAAAGTGCATAAGATCCTTTCAACCAAATATAGTTGAGCTAAGGAATTAGCCATTCAATGGAGGCATGTGAGACTGTAATGATTTGCCAAATGTTGCAAATAAATCCAGCAGTGTATGGAGGTGCAAGCCAGAAATAAGGCTTATGATCAAGTCAAGCCAGGCTGTTGATGCCCAAGCTCCATGAACAAAGCTGGTGAAAACCACCAATTATTGCTTATTGAGGACTTTGCAAAGTCTGCACTGTCATTTTACCCATATTTAACTTGAATTAATGATAGAATTTTTCAGTTCATAGAGATCCTAATTTATTCACTGTCACAAATTATTACCGAGACACTTCACCAGTCATGCCTTCAGCTATTTCAGTTTGATCTGTTAAAACAGACATTTGAAGAAAACCCAGATTTGAGCTTCAGCTAGATGTAGTCTGTGGCCAAGCGATAGTAATGTGAAGTGAGTCTAAACAAATGGCAAGTTGTACCAACTTCAAAAGGGAGTTCAATGAAGCTACAATTGAGCTTAACTAGATCATTTGCACCCTATCAAAATCTGAAACCAAACAAATGAAGTAGATGACCTGAGTCTCTTTTTGGCCATTGTGCTTAGTTTGCACCATGCTGACCTTGTGATTAATTTGGAATTTAGGTTTATTAACTTCTGGCAGAAAAAGCTGGGCCACTAGCCACATCCTTGTTCTCTAAGCAACAAAATTACCCTGTATAATGTATGATTGCTAAGCACTGCTGCCAGAACATGGCGGCCATCAATTTTCACAGTGAAAAGGCTGAATCTTCAGTTACATATGAAACAAACTGAATCTTTGCTTAATATAAGAGATGTAAGAGTACGTACAATGATCGGTGTTGTAAAAAGTGGTGCAGTATCTGCAATGATAGTGTTTTGGTACTGGAGATCCCTTCCAACAGTGTATATCACCTATTCATGCCCATGATCAAGGTAAATAAACCACATTATGACGATTATTCCAGAGGCATTAAAAATTGATTCATTAAATGCCACAATCAAGAATGCGTATGGCTGAGCTTAACAATCAAGACTCAACTAAACAAATTTATGATGTTGACCATGAGGTTCATGATTCAAAAGCAGTTTCATAACAGGATGTCTTAAGCCAAGAAGACTAGATGCAGATATTGTGGCAGTGACCATTTTGCCACGGACAGCACAAATGATAGGTATGGCTCTCATCATAAAGGGGAAAATATATCTCACTGCAATTGAAAATCCAATTTGAAAAGAGAAACAACAAAATGAGTAGGAAAAGAATTATTTTTAGCCAGCACATAATGAGTAAACGTACAGTTTCTCCTTTATTGAGGAAGAGCTTGGCAATTTCAATTCCAGCCTGAAACAGGCAAAATGACATAATTAGACCCACAAGCTTGGATAGAACACAACTTTGTACAAAAACACATTATCATCTCTTTAACCATCAACTTGTTGTATGTTTACATCACCTTATGAATAAACAAAAGTTATTTAGGAGTTATTTTGTGATAAATAATACAGACGATTTCGCATTTTCACTTGTTCATAGGCATAAGGCATTTGTACATATCTAATCCTATAATCTTTTACATATTACTTCTATCTGTGTAAACCCTTGACTAATGCTTAGCTGGTACATTAGAGCATTCAATCAGCCAAGCTCATCCACAAACCAGAAATTCTGTATTGTTATTTCTCTCCTTTCGGAAACCATATGCTCCATTATGATGACTGTTCTCTCTGCAACTAGGTCAAATTAGGGATACAGCTAAAACACTCAACCATTTTCATATTATCCATTATTCTAATCTTAGTAATTTAATGTCTTGGCCATTTCTAATTGTTGCACATCTGAACTCTATAAATATAAATGTAAATTGAGCCAAATGACCTGCACTAATCCACCAAGGTTATCTCTAAGATCCAGAATGAGATATGTTGCACCCATATCTTGCAGTCGATTCATTGCTGCAAAAACAACAGAAAAGAAATTTGAGGTTATTCATTACAAGTACCAAAAAGCATTTCTTCTAGCTCTTCTTTCTCTTTAGTCAAAAATGAAAACAAAGCATGAGAAAGAAGAAAAACAATCACATTGAAAAAGATTGTTGTACATCATTCCAAAGTTTCCAATTTTCAACATTGAATATATCTCCATTACTTGATTTTCCACAATTTATTAAAGCTAAAAGCAGCATGCAAAAGCAGGAAAGACACAGACTTTACCATTTTTCCCATCAATTGTAATGTTCCAAAAACATAATACATAAGAGAGGAAATATAGTCAAAAGTTATATATCACCAAGGCCATAAAATGACAAGTAAATATGATTGGAAAAAATTTAGCATCACTTTAACAGGAAAACATTTACCAATTATCAAATCTTTTCTGGCCAATGCATTGAATTCTTTCAGGCGCATATACCCAACAGAAGTGGTGCCATTGTCGACTTGTTCCAACCGGTAAAGGACTGGTGTTCGAGCAACAACTTGTCTTTGAACTTCTAACAACTGGACAGGTCCACAGTTGCCATGCTTCACCTGCGATGAAACAAAATATTGTCATCTTGAAGACATAATAGAAAGGAAAATACCAAATGCTGGCAGAACAATATTCGTGATCACGGGTAACTTATAAACCTTAATGGTGACAAATGTCTCATTTGGACCTTGTAGCAAAGATGATACTTCAAATGCAGATTTACCTCTGACATCCTCTCCATTAACAGCCAAGACTTCATCTCCCTATCAATAGAGAATAAAATATAAATGTAACTAATTCATATGCTGCTTCTGAAGAAGACATGACACAGTTAGACAAATAGAGACATCTATATAAAATCAACACATTAGTGTCTACCAATTGAAATTAACAGCAAGCCTACTTGATTATTCAGCTGGTATTATACTGCACCTTTGTTAGTGACTTGTCAATTGTTATACGCTAATTACCATTTTTCAAAAATTACACACATATCCAATCACCAAGAAAATAAATCCAATGAAGGGAACTTGGCAGGTATTACACATGAAGTAACACAAGATAAAATGTACCAACAACTATATTCACTATATTCAATATGTTGATAAGAGACTCTTTATAAGTTGATACCATAAATAGATAAACTTTCTGCTGCAACGTGTGAGGACCACAAACCCACAATGTCCATCATTAAATTAGATTAGAAGGAAGATACTGCCTCTTACTAAACAATGATGAAACATAAAAAGTGTAAACATGTTGCATCTATATATTCAGCTTTGTAGTTACCTGTCTCACACCAGCAAAGTGGGCTGGTCCATCAAGCAAGAGTCCTAGTACTTTCAGCTTCACAACTCCATTCTCATCTGGAACTTCCCTAAGGTTTATTCCAATACCAGTCATGTCATACCTTGCCATCCTGGAGAACTTCCAACACAAACGCAAGCAACATATGTCACATCATAAGAAAACTGAAATGTAGATATGTAAGGGACATGTATGCAATGAAATGAAGAATTGGAAAAAAAAAAAGCCCAGGAACGATTAGAAGTTAAACAGTGGCACTGCATTAGGTACTAGAACAACAATTTTGATATTACAGACCAAACTTATTAGAAAGACAGAGAAGGATGCAACTAGTAAGAAAACTATGAATGGGGTTTGCCCCACCACACGCTGGGGCAGGTGTGAGTTTTTGAACAGAAAATTAGTGAACTGCAAGCGGCTCTTACAGTCTCATGTAATTAATTAGCCTTCAAGATATATAATCACAAACCAATACGTTTCTTTCCACTGTCATCCTCCAGTGTTCCATATGAAAATACGACAGATAAAATCAAAAAGAGCAGATTTTTTTGCACCCCCAAGTTGTAAAGACGGTTTTAGACAACTTTGCAGCTACTTGGATAAATTGAGCTTGATTAAACAAAATTTCTGAATTTGCATATGCAATTGGCCTACTTCTTTTAGGCTAAAATTTGAATTCGACATTTTAGAAATTGCTGCATTGCACACTCCTAGAGCGTTCAGAGAACAACTATAATGCTCTCTAGGCAATCACCCAACAGTTAAGCAATCAGCAAAGCATAATCTACGAACAATTAGTACAGAAAATAGCTAAATTACCTCGGAAGGCGAAAGAAATCGAGTGTAAGGATCGCCCAAGCTAGCCAGCATCCTTTTTATCATATCGTGAGCCTTCGATCTCGTCTGTATCGAAGAGCTCAGAATATCTTCCTTCTTCCGCTGCCAAGAATCCAGCGACCACCGGCGGCGACCAGAGGCGTCGAGGAAGCTGTCATTGACGATCTCCCAAGCTTCCTCCACGATTCCTTGGTTGCTCACCACGAGCGGCGCGCTCTCGACGGCTATCTGTTCTCCTTCTCCCTCATTTTCGCGGCAAGACTCGGGGGAAGAAGTAGTAGGAGGAGATTGTACAGAGGGAGGAGATGGGAGAGAGAAAGAGAAAGGGGAGGAGAGTAGGAGATTGAAAGAGATAGCCGCTCCTGTGACGGCGTTTAGTATCGCTTTCCTGGCGCAACAGTTGTTGTAATTGTTGTGAATTTTGTTGCCGTGGCTGTTGCTGATGCTCAAGGTAATTGGCGGAGGTGGCCGCGGTCGCGGTGACGTGAGCACTGGAAAGATAACGAACGTCGGCGAGTGTTTGAAGATTGAGATCCCCATCTTTGGTCATCTCCAACTTCTCGTCAGTCTAATCTGATCAAATTGCTGCCTTCGCTTCATCTGCGGGCCCGGCACAGTACTGTGGGCCCCAGTTAAGTCTCGACCTCATCCAAGGAAGCCCGCCCAAGTACGTAGGAAAACTTATAATTAACTTTGATTTAGTAATAGACTAATGGAACTCTTAATTTAAAATCTGAAGATTAAAAGACCAAACCAACAACCAACTTGATTCATTTGGGAGTTTTATTTATTTATTTATTTATTTTTAGTAATTTCTGAAATAATTGTATTTCCATCGTTAGCATAAAAAGATTTTTTATTTTTTTTTTCAATTCATATGCCTTGTTCTAACGTGATCCAACATCATTGTCTTTCAATTGATGCTGAACAACTTTTTACCTTTTTCTCTCTGTTTTTTTTTTTTTTTTTAATGAAAAAGGGGATGTAACGTGAGAATGGAACATTCACATGAAATTGGCCAACATCGTCTAAATAATTATAATATGATAGCTTATGTCATTTGAGTAAAATAGGAGTTAAAGGAAAGAGAAAAATACTAAAAATAAAATTAAAAAAATTATTAAAACTTCAAATAACAGAGATTTTTTTTTTAAAATCATGTGATGGTAATGATTAATTTTATCTATATAATAAAAAAAATGAAATTATATAAGTTAATAAAATATTTTCTTTACTTATTCTTAAAAATTGTTACAATACTTTGGTGTCACACGGAGTTAATTCTTTATGTAACACCAAATTGCGTCATCCACGTGTATTTAAATACAACTAGTTTTTTTTGTTAAAGATGCAACGGCTTTTAAAAATGCCTTTAAAATATCTAACAGTGAAATATGCTTTAAATATTGGAGTAAAATAAAGACAAAAAAACATGAATGTAAATCTTATTCTCCCGTCCACCTGATAAACATGCCCTTATTCAGGCCTCTTTGACTATAAATAAAATTGTTCTTGTGATAAGGTAAAAGTAATGGGCTGTGATAGTTATAATAGTTTTATATTATATAAAGTCAAAATTGAAAGAATGCTAATAGAATTGTAATGGGCTGTGACAAGGCATTCAATTGATGCTGAACAACTTTTTACCTTTCTCTCTCTGTTTTTTTTTTTTTTCTAATGAAAAAGGGATGTAACGTGAGAATGGAACATTCACATGAAATTGGCCTAACATCGTCTAAATAATTATAACATGATAGCTTATGTCATTTGAGTAAGATAGGAGTTAAGGAAAGAGAAATAAAATTAAAAAAAATTATTAAAAGTTCAAATAATTGAAAACAGAGTTTTTTTTTTTAAATCATATGATAGTAATAATTAATTTTGCGCAGAATTATATAAATTTATCTACATAATAAGAAAATGAAATTGTATAAGTTAATAAAATATTTTCTTTACTTATTCTTAAAAATTGTTACAAGGTGTCACAAGATTTAGAATCAAATGACTTGACACATCCTATTGTAGACATATAACAAAGTTTAAGGATTCAAGAGTTAACTCAACAATATAATAAGGTAATCTATCAATTGGATTTAAAAAAAATAAATAGACAAGGAGTTTCAATGAAAGTTGAAAGGAAAGCATACATTAGGTTGGTGGAATGCAAAAATTAAGGAACTTGATATGGAATAACTCCTTCAAATGCAAGCTAATCTTAAGGAAGCTAAAAAAAAATTGTAGAAAAGTTTGACTTAAAGTGAAGGAGCTTTCTTATATTTAATAACTTACCATAGTAAGTTGGATTTCAATGTGTAACCATACTACTTTATGCACCAACAAATTAACCATATGCATTTTAGCTTTACAAACGATATGCATTTATTCATTCACAAACAAAACTCCAACTAGATTACATCGGGTGATGATGTTTATATTTTTATTTTCTTAATAAAAATGGAAATTTTTGATTAGTTAAGTGTCTTTTCAATTGATATATGAGTGCATATTTGTCATAAATTAATTTTTGACATGCCTTTTCTAATTGATAGTTTAATTATTATGAACTTTTTAATTTGTTTTATTTGTTACCATTAATATCATTTGATATTGTTGTAAGGGTTGTTTTATACAGCTTGACTTCGTTGTTACTCCATTGTTGTAATTGACCCTTGGGTGGATGAAGGGAATTGAGCCCACGTCTTATAAATTAACAAGAGATAAATTTTTGGAACTTAATTTGAATTAAATATTTTAATATGTATTATGATAAAAGGAAAATATACATATTAAGTATTTTAATATGTGTTCTAAATTCATTGCAAAATTTATTGCTTTGTTTCAAATAAGAAGGAAATCATGATGTAGCAAGATAATACAATTACATATGTTATATGTTCCTTAGTAAGTATAAAAGTATATTAAATATAAGACTACACTTGAAATGATCATGCCTTTATTTATCATAAGAAAGAACACAAATTTGGGTAATAAACTTTCATGTCTTTCATAATTTCTATTTTCATTTTAGATTAAGGAAAAAAAAAAAAGAATAGAACATTAATTTCATTTGTAATTTTCACATAATATGGATATGTTCTTAGAAATTGCCATGAACATATCTAGAATTAGGAAGGAAGACTACATCATTTGCATTAGAATTGAACTTTACTTGCATAATTTGCAGCAAGGCAAATTTAAGACTATTCTAATCAGAATAAAATGATAAATGATTTGATTAAGAGGAAGCTATGACAAGATTGTTTGAATTGAAAGAAAAACTAATGTTGCTAAGCTATGAAGCAACTATGATAGATCATTCAAATGGGATATAAAATGATTATCTTTGGTATTTTGATAAGAAAATAATGAAGAAACTGTTATAGGACTTTTAGAATAGCAAGCATAACCAATAGTATTTCTTGTTTTTATGGATGAGGCACGATGGGATTTGAGGTAGAAGCTCCTGCTCCTCCACTTTTAGCCAAACTTTCCCACAATTTTTTTTCAGCTATATCAAGATTAGAACGCATTTGAAGGAGTTGTTCCATATCAAGCTCCTCGATGTTAGCACTCCACCAACCTGGTGTATGCTTTCCTTTCAACTTTCGTTGAAGCTCCTTGCCTCTTTGCTTCTCTAAATTCAATCGATCAGCTGCATCATTATATTGTTGAGTTAGTTCTTGGATCTTTGAACTCTGATTTGTGTCTACAGTAGACTCTGTAAAGTCATTTGATGCAAAATCTTGGCCAAGGAAGCAATTTGTAACTACCTCAATAGAAGGATGGCCAAAAATATATGTCTTACCAGAGGGAGAAAGCACTCCAAAAACTATTTCAGCACCAGTTAAGGCAACCAATTCATTTGCCTTTTTATATATGCCAAATCTACGCTTTGAGAAGGTGATATGCCTGCTTTTGGTCTTTTCAATTTTTTTAATCTCAAGTTTTTGTCTTCCTTTTGTTTTCTTCTGGTTTTCCATTGTTGAAACTTGTTTAGAGATTACAAAAAAACAATAGGGGTGATAGAATTAGGAATAGCTTGGGTTGGGAATTTGTTATACATTTGAGAAGTATTTATATGGAGGAGAATCATAGCCATGTTCCAAATATTATATTGAAAAAGGACTTATTGGGGAAAGTATTAAAGTGCATTTAATAGTATTTTTGTAAGCCATGAAGATATCGAATAATAAATTATAATGCAATATTTACTTGTTCATGAATAAGCAATTTAAGAATGCCCTAAAGATGTTGACAATTTATTTTTCATTTATTACATTTCATATAAAGTTGGTAGGATGGTTATTCTCATGGAATTTCTCTAATGCTAAAAATTATCATTTCTCTACTTAATGTTATTAATCAATCTAAGCAACAATTAGACATGTTTCAACTCATACACTATTTAAAAATTAATTCATAACTTAATAAAATTTAGCCCATAAATATGGCTTACAAAATTAATACATTTGCTTTTAATTCAAAATTCCCTAGCCTAATATTTTTCTTTGAATTATTAACTATAATAGCTTATTTGAAAGCAAATAACTAGTTTTAAAAAATAAGCAAAATGGAAACAAAGTTGGTTAACCACAAGTATAAGCCCACCTAAGGAGGAAGACACTCCAAAGATAATTAAAACATTAGTTACAATAACTAGCTTATTGACCTTTTTATATTTGTATAAGTCTATACTTAGGGAAGGAGATAAGCTTATTATTGTCTTTTTCAATCATTTTTAATCTCAACTTTTTTTTTCTTTTGTTTTCTTGTTATTTTCATTTGCCAAAACTTGTATATTAATTTCAAGAGGAAATTGAGTCGGCACTATTATGAATTTTTTAAAGTATTCATTTTGTTGGAGTTACGCATACTATTTATACAAGAGGAGAAAGGTGTTCTTGCATAGAGAGAGTTTTATGAGTATAGTTATATCAAAAAAACTATGAATGTATTTAACTATGATTTTCTTTAGCACTTAAATATTAATAAATACATGAATAGAGAATTCTTTACTAATGCAAAATTGTAGTTTTCAAAAGGTTTCTTTAGAAAAATAATAAAGTGCATTAAATAGAATTTTTTAAAAGTTAAGAAGTTACATAATATTAAAATATCGTATAAACTTGGTTTGTTGAATATTAAAGAATTTTAAGGTGTTAGGGTTTAATTAGTTCTAATAGTATTATTAATGTATAATTAATTTTGATACTACTATCAAGACCTAACTTACTCTAGCACTATTGTTAATTAATTATATGAAAATTATCAATTTTATTAATTTAAAAATATCACACAATAATAACTAAAAAGTATATATATAATAATATAAATATCACATTTTTATATAATAACAAATATTTAATTTTATCCCTAATACTAAAATTAAATTTAACTAGTTTAATTTTTATTCAAATACTAATTAACTACAAATCTAGATTAACTTTAACATAAGAAACCCTTATGAGTTACAAGTTTAATTTTAATTATTACATTAATTAGATAACTATATTTTTTATAATCATAATAATAAAGGTATTCATAGTTTCAACCTACATAGAATTATACGAGAAGATTTTCTAAGGGCAGTATTGCTATAATGTTCTTAGATATACAATAATATTCTACTTACATATCATTTTCTTTATTGAAAAAAAAAAAAATGAAACATGTGCAATCTATATAAGTCAATTACATTTTATTTGGCCTCATTATATTTATCATTTTTCTTTTACATGGTACATTTAAATAATTAATTCAACACATACTTTATAAAGTAATGAGGCATACCTTGTTAACACATTATTGGTTGCACCTCTTTGCACAATTATGTTATAAATGAATAGTAAAAATGGGTTTGATTTGTTACTTTTAATGCCTTATTATTAAGGCTTGGGCCACACACATGTAACCAATGTTATTATTTTAAACATATTCAAACATGAAAGTAATCCAGTATCAAAAAATAAAAAACATAAGTTTAAATAAGGAATCTTATCATGTGTATTTGATGTCATCTAGAAATGAAAAATAAAAAAACTAAAAACTAACCTAATATTTAACAATTAGAATGACTAAAACTTGAATGGGGAGATATTTTTAATTTTTTTTTATTTATATAGAGTAGTCATGTGGTCTAGTGACAACATTATTTGGACTCTTACTCTTAATTATAAAGTTCAAACACTAGTCCCTATGTTTAAAAAGCAAAGAAATAGTCGAGATATGCATATAATGGATTCATATAATGGTGATAATTCTAAATTAAGTAATTAATTTTTCTTTATTTATAGTTATCAATTAACCTTAGCATTAATTAGACAAAATAAAACTTGAACCAATTTTACTTAGACTATTTACAATATAATAATGAATTAGTAAAGTTTAATTTTTTAACCTTAAATGATTCTTTCAAAATAAGAAAAAGTTAGGTAAAGTGAAGGGGCTAGTAAGGAAAGAAAATAAATCTATTAAATTGTTTATGAATTAATAAGGTATGGTATTTTAAAGTTATTACTTATGGCAATTAGGTAACTGCTCTCTCCATTATCTCAAGTCGTTACAAACTTTTATGACAAGATTGTAATTACTTGTTATATAAATACATTCTAAAATACTTGTAGTTTCATAGATTTCATAATTATAAAGTAACAAAATATATCCCTAGAATTTGTTGGTCAATAGTTACAAATCTAGCACGTTATTAACAATATTAATAGATTCTTCTAGTTTGCATATGTGACACACTTAAACGTGAAAAATTTGACAAAGTTGTTTGCTATGTGCCATTTAACTTTAATTTTAGATAAGTATCACCAAAAATATTATTAAAAAAACTAATAAAAGAAAATATCTCTCACATTCATTTCCCCTCTCTCACCTCTCCTTCACCACCCAAGCTTTTATGTACGAGCAAATAGGTAGCCTAAGGTTTATTTATTCTATTTCGATGGGGCAAATTATAGGGAATGAATAATAAATTGTAATTTTTTTTTTTTTGTATCTATAATGTGGAAGAAGCAAATATGATTTGACAGTTATCTCCTTAGCAGAGAAATTTAAGAAATGGTTTGAAGGATGGTTGGCTTACTAGTTCACCATGTCATAAGAAGCATTTGTTAATGATATTTGTAGGAATTTTGGTAATAATAAATTTGTTGACATAATAGTAGAATTCAATAAATAAACATAGATCGAATCTATTTGGGAGTATCAAGAGAAATTCTAGTAGCTAAGATTATTGAGGAAATGTGCTAATCCCAATCTTATAGAGAAATATTTCATAATTCTATTACTTAAGATGTCAGGAAACCTAGGGTTACAATACAAGGAAGGCTGAAAGGCGAAAAAAGGAGAAAATAGTCACTCCAAATCAAACACATAATCAAGAGTTTTTAATAAAAGTGTTCTAATAAGTTGTCTCGTTAACTATAAATTTAGTTTGGTTCGAATCAATGTTGGTAGGTAGCCAAAATTTTTAATTTTTCTAAAAACTCTCCTAATTTAATTTTGAATATTGGCATAAATTCTATTGCCTTCAATTATGTTCTAAATGTTATAAAATTTATAAGGCAATTTTCCTTATCTAAACATTTTTTTTTTTTCATTTTCAAGACTTGGTCTTAATAATGAAAAATCAAAAGTGTCAAATTATGCTAGATCATTTTTCTATATGTTTACGATATTTTTCATGAAAAGTGATGCAATCAACATTATAGTAACAAGGTAAGCCTTATTACTTGCAAAAGCAAGGATTATTTCAGAGTATTAATTTCATTACATGGTGTAAAATAGTCCACATGTGGTTAATGAGTTTATTTTATTTTTTTTTTTTCTAAATTGTGACTAATGATGAAGATTTCCTTATATTCAGAGCTCAAGGAAGGATAAAGATATTATTTCTTAACTTATATGCATTAGGCTATCAATTTTTTGCTTAGGACTTATGCATATTCATATACAATGAATTGAAATTAATAATATTCTACTTTACTTAAAAAAAAAAACTTCTTGGGTAAAAGAAAGAATGATAAAAATAAAAGGTCAAATGCAATCTAATGCACTAATATAGATTGTGTATATTTCACTTGTTTTTATTAACAAGAAAAATGATATGCAAGTAAGCTACTCTTCATCCAAATATGCAAAATTTATAATAATTATGCCAATACACATTTAGAGGAACTTCCATTACCACTTTTTTAAGGTTGAAACATAGAAGCCCATACAATTGAGAGTCTCACAAATGTTCTTTTGCTATCAAAATTAAATCATATCTAATAAATGAAATTTTTAACATGCTAATGATGCCCCTTTTATGTAATTACTACTATTTAAGTGCTAATAGCTTCATATTCATATGTGTCTCTCCATCTAATTACTAGAATTTAAGCTTTAAAGAAAATTTTTTCTATAATTTCATAAGGTTTACTCAAATGTTGTCCTATTCATGTCTCTTAGCTCACAAGAAAACTTAACTAGCATTAAATCAAAATTTTACCAAAAGAATGCCCTTCTTCTATGTTTGCTTACAAAATATGTGCATGTATCAAGTTTCAATTCAATGACATTAGAAAAATGATTATCATATATACATACCTTCTGTCTATCATGAAAAATTGAATATATAAAAGTCGTTTTATTTTAATCTTAGTTTTTGGTTGAAAATTGTAATTTTTTTTCAAATAAATTAATAGTAGACTGATGATTATAAAAAATTTTGAGGTAAGAGACCTTAATAAGACAAAAAAAAAAAACAAAAAAAGTTGAGTTAACTAGCAATGAATCCAAGAAAACTTTACAATGAGAACAACTTTATATATACAAATACAATAATAAAAATAATAGTTGTAAAGAAACTAAAAAAAGAATATAACATTAGCTTTTATGAACAATAAATTTTATAATTATTCATTACCAATTTAATATTTTACAATATTTTAATGCTCCTTTCATTTTTTTTTATGCTCTAAAATATATTTTTTTCCAATAAAAGTAACTTATAATCATTTAGCTATTCAAATCCCATAGGATTACACTAATAATTTTTTATATTGTTCATTAAAGAAAAATTGGTAAGTATAAAAAAAAACAAATTATAAATATATAATATGTTATTACTTTATCTTATTCTTTTTTTATGTTCATTACTTATAATATATTTTATTAAGACATAAAAATAATTTTAACAATTGTAGACTAGATTAGGGCTAAGGAAAAAATTATAAGAATAATTTTAAGAAAAAAGATAGAATAAAAATATTTGATAAGATAATTTTAAAATGAGTGGAGATAGTAATTATTATAAAAGATAATTTTCTAAATTTTTAATTATATATATATATATATAATAATCCACAGCCATTATACTAAAAAATTTTCCTTTCAATTAGTGATTACGAGGTCTGCAATTAGAAAGTTTATACTCTTAGAAATTGAGATTTTTTAGAACTTTATGTGTTTTAGTTTTTCATTTATATTTTCTTAAATGAATAAGAGTTATCTAATTATTTATTGAAATTGAATAGTTTGTCATAATAAGTTTGAGTTTAAAATGTAATAATACTATTTTTAACATGTCAACAACTAAGTACTATTTGCACAAACTAGCGGTAGGTAAATTCAATCATTAACATATGGCAAAAATATGACTTTTAGATTCATTGATAATGTGAGTGTATGAACATCCCATACATTTTGAAGTTACTATACACCAATGGACTCTCTTTTGGACTTTACAACAATTCTTATTATAAGATTTACTTTATTCTTATCAAATGGATTCTTTGCAATGCTAAAGTTGAGGCTTCAACTAGAACCACACAATTCCTAACTTATTTTTCTTTCTTTTGTGCTACAAGTGAAGTGTCATAGGATTTTTTAGCTTTTTAGGTAATTTGTTCAGTATTTTTATAAATATAGTTATCTAATTATTTTTTTTTTAATATCGAATAATTTAGGATTTTTTTGTACCTTAATTTGAGTTAAATATTTGTATACATATTATAACAGAAAAACTATAAACATATCATAAAGTGTTCCAATTTTAATATGAAAGTAATTGCTTTGCTTGAGAGAAGAAGGAACTGCAGTGTAACGAGATACTATAGTTATTATTTATACATGTTATATGTTATTTAGTAAGCATAAAAATATAACAAGAAAATGAACATGAAATAATAATGTCTTTGTTCATATAACAAGAAAATTCAGGGATTTGGTTAACAAACATGCACGTCTCCCACACTTTTCTTTTTTGTGTAGATCAGATACAGAATAAAGAAAATGACTGGAACATAATTTTCAATTATGCTTATAATCAGCATCAACCGTATCCAAAATCAGGAGGGAAGACTGAATAAATTGCATAGAATTGAAAGCAACTTGACTTGTATGGTTAAGATCAACGGTAAAAACCATTCGAATTGGATGCAAAAGGAATATCACTTTCACTGGGAGAGCCAGTCTAAGGTAGTTCTCATTGGAAGCAGCCCTGGTACAACAATTTGGATGGGACTAAAAATGAGTTTCTCTGGGGTGCTTAGAAGCAAACTGTGAAGGAACCATTGGAGGGTTTCTAGAGCAGGAAGAACAACCAATATTATTGCTAGCTTGTTGATAAGATATGGTGGGATTCTGAAGTAGAAGCACCTCCATCGTTAGCCAAACTTTCCCACAATTTGCTTTCGGCTGCCTCAACATCAGCACGGATTTGAAGGAGTTCTTCCATATTGAGCTCCTCAATGTTGACACTCCACCAACCCGGTGCATGCTTTCCCTTCAATTTTTGTTTAAGCTCCTTGCCTCGTTGCTCCTCCGAATCCAATTGGCAGGCCACCTCATTATATTCTTGAGTTAGTTCTTGGATCCTTAAACTCTGTTCTGTATGTACAATAGATTGTGTGAGGCCACTTGATGTTAAACCTCGGCCAAGGAAGCGATTTGCAACTGCTTCAATTGAAGGATGGCTAAAGCTATAGCTGTTGCCAGACGGGGAAAACGCTCCAACAATGATTTCAGCCCCGGTTAACGCAACCAATTCGCTTGCCCTTTTATATATGTTGGATCTACGTTTGTAAAAGGAATTAAGCCTACTATAGTTTTCATTCTTTGTAACCTCTTCTTTTTGTTTTCCTTTGGTTTTCTTGTTTGTCATTGCCAAAACTTGTTTAGAGATTACGAGTAGCAATTGAGTTGATAGCAATGGGAATGACTTGGGTTGGGGAATTTGCTTTAGTTTTGGGAAGCATTTATAGGCAGGAGAAAAAGCTGTTGACACACACCCAAATGGAACCTATTCAATTATTATATTCTTTACACACAAATACTATTAAGGGCACCAATGGGGCAGCCATGGCTCTCTCAAAATAATATGTTCAAAATGAATTTATTGGGAAAAATATTAAAATTCATTTAATAGTATTATTGTATGTCATAAAGTTATTAATTAACATATTTAATACACCAGATATGATGAGATAGTATAAGATAATATAGTATTATTTTATTGCTGTTGTTGTTGTGGCCACTGCCACCACAACGACCAATGTTGCCATTACCGTGGCTATTGCTGCCACTCCGCCGCTTCAAGATCTATCGCCGCAACCTCTACCCCTGTCGGCAACCACAAAGACAGAAAATTTTATTTAACGATTTTTAGTTTTTTCTTTTTTTTTTTTTTGAAGAAAAAAATTTATTGAATATTTATAAGGATATTATAACAGAAGTTTTTATAAATGTATGTGGCCATCACAAGTATAATGTTCCCTTCCTAGATGTGAAATAGCCTGCCCATATACCCTTTTCCTTGTAAATGAAAACAAGAGAAATATCCGCAACTTAAATTAGTGCATTAGATTTTATTTAAATCTTTATTTTTGTTTTTTTTTTTTTTTTTTACATGATACATTTGGACAATTCATTGGATGCCTTACTTCTTAAAAAATAATGAGGCACCCATATATATATATATATATATATATGAAACTTAAATTTAAACCAAATGAAAATTAATACAGTTGTTGATAAATTGGAATGAGAAAAATTATGCTATTAATTATTCAATAAGTTTCTTGATTTAAAATAAAATAGTCAAGATATGACAAAGCAAACATTTTATCTAATACATCCATAAAATGTATGTAAACACATTTTAATTCTAACAAATATTATACAGTCAATTACATTTTGATCCTTTGGAGTCCTTAATTAATCTAAGCATTAATTGGGGAGTTGAAACTGATTGGTAGTTAATCCATGAACTATTTCCAAATTAATAAATAGCTTAATGAAATTCAAGGTTGTAAATCTTATAAAATCAATGCTTTTATTAGTATTTCAAAATTCCATAAGCTAATAATAGCATCAGAATTATTTAATTGAATAGCATTTTAGCCAACCTATTAGTTAGTTCCAAAGCTTTAATATATATATATATATATATATATATATATATATATATATATATATATATATATATATATATAGAAATCTATACTTGCAAAAGGAGATAAGCATGCTATTGTCTTTGTCATTCCTTTTAATCTCATTTTTCATTTTTCTTTTGTTTTCATGTTGTTTTCCATGCCAAAATATGTGTAGAGGTTACGTGAGACAAATTGAATAAAAACGGGCTTCTTAATGGGTCTGCTGAACTGACATGACTCGCTGGAGGGGTGCCTGCTGTGTGAATGGGCCTATCGAGTGGGGAGGGGGCCGTTGGGCCTGCTGGTCCACACCCCTTTCCATTTTTCTTTTTTTCTTGGTGTAATTTCTGTAATCTGCCTTTGTAATTTTTGTAATGGATTTCATGAGAGGATGTTATAGGCTTAAAGTCCGTGAATGCTTGAATCTTAAAAATCCATGGTTATAACAGTTAGTGACCTTGTTTGCATTGCCCCTTAAAGCCGAATGAAATGATTAGGCCCAAGCCCATTTGCTCCAACCTTATTTGCAAAGCCCATTTGGCAACCTGACCTGTGTAGGCCAAGTCGTATACAAAGCATGGTCGGAGAGAATTAGCAGTTATGATTTGTTGGAATTTGTCTGAAGTTGATATTGTCGTCTCCACGGCTCTTGTGTTGTGTACTTGTGTTCCACCATATTTTCTTGTTAAAGTGGTACTTAAGGATGTGAAAGAAAGTAAGAAACCCAAGCACGCAGTCTTAGACTAAGTGATGTCTATTTAGTGGGCTTCTGTTGTATGTTATTTTAAGGTAATGGATTAGCTGCTGCGTTTATCAATGGGTCTGCATTATGTGTTTTGTGTGCACGTTCTCCTGTATTTTAAAGAGAGATTCAGGAAACATACCATTTGAATTTCCTTTAGTAACAACTGATGGAGACTTTGTTGCAGGGAATGCGGAATGCACAACTTACTCTATATGCATTTTGCAGTTGTGATTCAACCAACTAATTAGCCACCTTGATTAACCATCGTAAGACAGGCTGGTTTGAATTTGTGGCTTGTTCCCATCTGCGGGATTTTCCTGACAAATGAAGGTAGAGATTGGTGAATCTGTCTAAACAGAAAACATTTTGGTGAATCCAACTGACTTGGTCTAAGTCTACAAAAATGGGCAGGCTGATCCCATCCCACCTTGCAGATTTTAAGCTAAAAGATGCCATCATAACAACTGATTATACCACAACTCAACTGCTTGGTTTAACTTTGAGCCTAAACAGCTCAAGGTTAAACCATGTTGAGAGTTGCATACTGCATTCAGTTCGACATGGTGGATTTAGAGGAGAAGGTCGACCTACATGGAGGAGAAAGGCCGGAGGTCTGTCAGCCAGACTCCAGCAAGCAGCCAACCATATGCACCTGACTTAGAACAAATTAGAGAGCACACAAAGAAGGGAGAAACAAAAAGAGGGAAAGGAAGTCGCAGGAGTGCAGAAAGGGCAAAGGTTTGAACAATGATAGCTCAAATTGGTTCAACCAACAAAGTCCTCGAGGGCCTAATTATAACCAGATATGAAAATTGTAAAGTCCCGAATGGATAGGCTTCCATAAGACCAATATTATGAGATGATAAAACAACAGAAATTTATATGTGAATCTATTGTGCCATTGTACGGTCACATTATCAATTTCTGAGATGCTAAAGGCTCTACAGAGCTGGAAAAATAAAAGGAGTATCAGTCTTTGATCCAATTAACACTTTCTTTATTCTGGCAACCTTTCACATAAACAAAGAGGCAAATATATATATTAAATATAGTGAGAGCATTATATTGTCACATTTCAGTAAAACAGTTATATGCAACAGTTTGGTGTAGTTTCTGGTGTATCTTAACTTCCATTAAGTTACCATGACTACACAAGATCCTCTTCCAAAAATGGACAGATGAAATATCTTCCACATCAGACTTAAAGCAGAACACAAAGCCAGTGATTAGTGATGGTGTGTGCAATGGCAGTACTACCATGCAGGTACACATAGATAATGTTGCTGCCATGATGCTGTTATTGGGATCAGGATTGGTAAGCTATGGTGAGCCACTGTCATCTTATTCTCCTATCTCTCTCTGCTACCTTTGTCTATTCAGTCTTGTGTAGTTACCATTTATATCCAAGCTTATATTTTCCTGCCATAATATGATATGTGGCTGACATATTTCCTTTCCTTTCACTGTTAAGACAAGGTGGTTCTACAATGTTTTATCTGACACTGAAAACAGCTCTGAATTTATCTGCTACTCACCATTTAGTAACATAGCTTCCATATTTTGCTAGCATTGCTATGCTTGAAAATGAGAAGAGTTAGATTTAAGAGTGCTTCATTTAAAATTTGGAAAGTAAAATCATTTAGAGATCTCCTTTCTCATCAAAGATTAGTTTCTCAAGTAATCAATGAAGAATAAAGAGAAGCGATTGATGTGGTCAGTTAAATCCTGACACAATACTTCAATTAAGAGCTCAAGCACAATTTATAAACCATAACAAGTCAAGTCAGCTATTGTCCCCCTTGCCCCAATGGTCCAAAATCTTTAAGTGGCCATACCTGGAAAAGAAAAAGGCCAAAAAGTTATGGGAGCATGGTCATAAAGTTAAACTGTTCTGTAAAATAACATAGATAAAATAGAAAAATGAAAAAAAAAAAAAATTGCAGAAGTTAGTTCATGAAGGAGTACTTGATCCATTTCTTCATTAGAATTAAAATATTATGACCAGTAAGTTGTCATGTAAGGCCATTATCTTTGGTGTTTTAGCATCCTTCCATTCATTACAACTAGACTGGTAAATGTGACATCAATCAAACCATAGTCCACTATTGATGATAAGGTTACTCTACTTAAGAAGATAATGGCAAAAGATTTTGTTTGTTGGCATCTAGTTTTTAGTTCAGCATTCAGCTTTTGACTTTTGCATTCTGAAATGTAAAAAGTAACTAAATTTTCATTTGTATTTTCAAGAAACTCAACAGTATCGCATTATGCAATTTGATTTTAGTTGAGAAAAAATTAGTTTGTGTTTTTTAACAGAAACTAAATGCTTTCATTTTTGCATTTTACAAATGAGATAATTAGCAGGTAAACAGAATACCCTTTTTTTTTTTCCTTTTATTTTTTCTTGGCTATTTCCTACATTTCCAAGATAATAATGAACTGGCCTTACATTTACACATTTTCCAGAAAATATAGGCTGCCTTGTATTAATAGGCATCATTTAAGAGGCTAATTTTGAATGTTCTACATCATCACTGCTAGATCATGTGAAATAAAAAAATAAAACAATCCGTGCTACCCTTGGCTGAACCACATGGATCAATGATGGCTAAATCTGTGATGCATGCCAACAAACTATGCAGTGAGAAACATGAACACGCCTTAGCAACATTTGTTATAGCCAACAAATATGCATCAGGAACAATAAAATTAACCTTCAAAAACAGTATAAGCTAAGCTAAATAAGGGCATAAGCTTACCCTCCAAAATGCTTTTGCATGAAGAAGGACATAAGGAACCGGCCCGAACTCCCTCGAATCACGCGAATTATACATGTGATCTCCTTGTATCCAAATATGTCCCTTTGGAACCTGAGGAAGCAAAGGTGAGCAGGAGCCAATATTGGCTAAACAAGAGCCTAGTTCCTCACATCAAAGAAGCAAAACTAACAAAAAAAAAAAAAACTTGCTCGAGCTAAATCAAAGACTAGCAACAGAAAGTAGAACATGGAAACCAATGAAGAAGACCAGCAGTAAGACAGAAAAAACAAAAATGGAGATTAGGGACAAAAAAAAAAAAAAACTAGAGCCAATTCCACAATCAAAATAATAAGCAGAAAAATAAAAAGATCTTCAAACCCCTTGTATGCAACACAGGAAACAAAGCTAAAACAACTACAAAATCCTGAACACCGTGAACCAGATACCAAGCAATCAATTGAACTAATTCAACAATCTCTGAAGACCCAATTTCATAAAATAAAAAAAGAAGACATTTTCATGAGAAATTACCACAACAGTCTCACATCTCTCGCTCTTCCGGGGATCAACAACGAAGGTAACACTATCACCCTCCGTGCCCATCAGACGCTTGGTCACAATCTTCCTAGGATTTTCCGGCGACCGTACGAGAACGATGTCGCCGGGCCCCACTTTGCCAAATCGATGAGAAATCCGCTCAGCAAGGATAATATCACCGGTAAGGTTCAGGGTCGGAAGCATACTGGGTCCGTAGGTCTGCAACACACCCGATCAATCCCCACCCCCCAACAAAGGACACCAACGTTGTCAATTTTTCTGGGATATCAAGAAATCATACGTAGAAAAAAGACAGATAGATAGATAGATGGGGGGGTTTGCTAACTTACGAGAGCAAGAGTGCAGAGGTAGTTGTTGGTGACGTGGAGGAAGCAGAGGAATTTGGTGACTAGGAAGGTTACGTCCACCGCTTCCCTCGCCACGCTGCTCCATTGCTTCAGATTCCTCATCTTTCTCCTCTCTGGTCTAGCTGTGGGTTTTAGATAGATATGCGGGTTTAAACAATTATATTACACTTTTATTTCATTTGGGTTAGGCACATTTGCTCACAAAAATTATATCACGGTTCTATAAAAAAATTTACATGGGGTTAATTAAAAAAAAATCATATAAAAGTAAAAATTAACAAAATATAAATATTCTAATGCTAATCGCTCCTCTCACTCTTCTCTAATTCGCTCTCAAGTTTCATAAAATCTTTCTTTTTCTCTCAATTTTTTTTAATTTAATGAAGTTTTTAAAAATTTTAAATAATAAGTTATTGAATCTTTTGAACACTATTTTAGTTTTCATTAATTATAGCAAGAAATCTTTACATCAATTTTCTTTGATTTTATGATAATTAATTTTTAATCATAAATTAAGATTAAAAATTATTTTTTAATATTTATTAAATATTATGTTTATTATTTTATTTACAGCTTACAATTTCATAATTATTTTAGAGTTTTAGATAAATTTTTTATCAATAAAATATTCTTAATCAATTTTTTTTTATTTCACTGTTCAATTAATTTATTTTTTTATTTGTAAGTTTTTAACTAATTTATTTTTTTTATATCATTTATATTATTAGACACTGTGATCAAGTTTTTAGAACACATGACAACAAAAAGATATTAGTTGCAGTTTGATGAAATTGAAAAATGCGATGGGATTGTCAATGACATTATTACACCTAAAGCTTCTATTAAGAGTACTGGGTTTAAGACCTTAGCTTGTAAGACAACTAGATAACCTCATCTTGCACTTGGGAAGCTTGTCTTTGAGAAGAGAAACACATGCAGATGTTAGTAATGACTCCAAGTAATAGATAATTCAAATAATTTTTTTTTTTTTTAAATCTTAAATCAATGGCATACAGTTGTAGGGAATGAGCAGTCTCCAGAATTTCTTCTAAACATGTGACTGCTTGTACTAATTACACTAAAGGAAATTCAAAGAAGAGTACTTCACAAGGAAGAAGTACATTGCTGGCCATAATGAAGTTATTCATACTCTTTATGAAGAATCCAACTTGGATCCTATGGATGGAGAAAAAGTCATGCTATCCTTTGAAGTGAAGAGAACGCCCAACAGACCCCAAAAAAAAAAAAAAAAAAATTAGGAAAGGGAGAGTTAAGACAAAGATAGAACTAGACCTTAGACAATTGAGTGTGGCAAATGTAAATAATTTGGGCATAATGTAAGGATATGTACTAAGGTATACAAATTAACTAATTTATATATATATTTTTTATTTATTTACTACAAGCAACCTATAGTTAATTTGTAACCAAGTAATTTTCAATTGAGCAATGTTGCTGGAATAACTGGTAATTCAATCCCAAGCACCACAACAGCCACATTAGGTCTGATAACCAAAAGCACAAAAGCAAGAGTCAATTTAGGAATTAACCACATTGAATCAAATGAGTGTAAATGCATCTTATTAATTAAATTGACAAACTTGATTTATTCATATAAGGAAAGACTTCTTAAAAGGCATACTAAGAAACTTACACACCAAATTCACAACTTCAAGTTTCATAGTCAATACAATACCCGGAGTAAAAAAAACAATTTCTCTTTTCATTTACTACAAATTGCTACAATCACTAATATATATATATATATATATATCATTGTACAGCATATTAAAATTAATATATCTCAGTCATTACTGCTTTTACTCTCAATTGATTTTGCTTAAGATCTTGTACAATTTGAATGTGTTATTGAGTGCTGCATTTATCTCAATTTCCTTATTTATTGCTAAACACCACCCAAGGAAGCTTGCATTACAATTTTTATCTTCACAACAATAATATAGCTTGTTCTTGTTTCTTTCTAATTCAAAAATTTTTACTAATAGTTTTTTTGTTGCATGGTTTGCATTGAATATTTCTAAATTTAAGCCCTTCAAAGTGCTTGAAACTACAACTTGATAGATATATTTTGGTTGAAAAAAATTACAGAAATTAAAATGAAGGAGAAAGTAATTTTTGGGGATAAGAATCTAGTTGTTGTTATTCCTTTTGCTTGTTATTTATAAATTTGTAACAATGGTCATATTTGTAGTGTTTCTTCCTTCTTTTTGGTTTGTTGGGTTGTGATAAATAACGTTCGACGGCCATTAATTTATTATAACATTTACGAGAGTCTCAAATTTTACAAATTAAACGAGTGTTACTTTCAAATTTTAGTATTATCATAATTTTGAAAGAATGGAAAATTATCTTTTTGAATGAATTTTAAATATAAGGTATAAACCTTCTTCTTAGCAGGAATATAGATCATATAAACACTCATAGAAAAATATGAAGTAAATGAGTCATTAGTCTGGCTCAATTTTTTTAAGAATACAAAACCCGTGTGTTATTTGCATAAATATTCTAATTAATTGCAAAAAATATTTTTTTTTAATAAATTAATGACAAAAGAAAACAAACGTTTTTATCAAGTATATTAGTTGGAGTAAAATGGATAGCTGTGTAAGAGAGAATTTGAGAGCCTCCACAGTTGTCTTGGAGTAGGTGAATTGCCAACTTCTCCCCAACCCGCGGCTAATGATTTATTTTATTGCATTTTTTTTATTAATTATTGAGAATTTCAATGCTGTTAGGCATCCTTCTTGATTGATTGGTATTTTCTATTTAAAACTCTAATTTTAATAAATGTGAGTAGCAATAATGTTTTTAGCATAAAATAAGGTAATATTATAAAAATATTAGTTATATTTTTTAAAATTTATTGTGTGTAATGAAAGGATTTCATTTTAGGCCAAATGTATGAAAATATACTAAATTACCATTAAACTCTCACTTCAAATAATAATCTACAATTTTCTTTTTATGAGATTTATCCCTTACGATAATATAATAACACAAACTTTCAAAATAAAAACATTTAATACACAATTACCATTACAAACCCCATACGCGAAGTGGGTATATACAAGCATGCTTGTTGGCAATAGTACTCAAATGTGCTCATTTAAATTGCATCATTTAAAGGGACTATAGTCATTGATTTCTTGCGTAGCCCATAGCATGATATCTTCTTCCCGTGTGAAGTTCTTTCTAATTTAAAATGTTCATATGATTAAGAAATGTGCCTTTTTAGTTTCCATGGTAACTTGATCATAATCGTAAATGTGAATGTGGATATGATCGTGGAGCATCACGAGTGATTAATTGTTTGTGTTTAGACCTTTTTTTTTTTTTTAATATCATTGACATTATGTTTGAAATTGTAAATTCTCATTGATATAATTGCTTGATATTGAGAAAAGGACATGAAAGTGTTTTGATGTCATATTCATTGTGCCTAGACGAAGATTTATTTAGTATTAAGTTGACTTGACTCACAACAAAATATAAATTAAAATAGAAATTTTTTTTTTTTTTTTTACTTAATTCAATTTGAAAACGTTGTGAAATAATAGAGTGAGAGGATACTTGGTAAATGGACATAATACACATAATATTAGAGAAGGTTGGACCAGCAGAGATATCATAGAAGTAACATTAACGATACCCACCTGTCTAACATCACCTTTATGTAGAAGTTTAAGTAAGACTACAACGTGTACTCCAATAGATGTTGTTTATTTATTTATTTATTTATTTATATTCAATTGCTTGGATGAAACTTGGAAGCAAATTGGATTCCTCCGGCATTTTAGGCACATGAGCTCTAAGAAATTTCGGTTTGCTAATCATTCGGGTTTTCGTTATTATCATTATATTACTAGATAAAATTGTTGGTGAATACTTTCAATAATATCATCAGAAAATTATACTATATGTGAGGGATAATCTGAAATAATTCAGAGAAATAATATCTTGGATAGATAATAATCGCTAAGTATCTTGGATTTTGGGATGATATCCAACAGTACTGAAGAATCCTAACAATCATATCATTATCTTATGGATCAGTATTAATCAATCAATCCATTATATAAATGTAGGCAGGTAAAGCATTCGTTCATCAATTCACTTCCAACGTAGAGGAAAGTTAGCCATGGCAGAAGCAATGACCCGGAGCTCCCTTCTTTCCACGACGTTGACTTTCCTTCTTGTTTTAACCACTACCAATGCCAGAAATGTCTTCAGAGTTTCCAAAATGCAGAAGGACGATGCCACCTCAACGGGCTCGAACTTCAAGCACGTGTGCGATCCGGAGAGGTACCATAACCTCGGATTGAACATGTCTGACTTCGCCTTCTGTGACAAGTCTTTGTCCTATGATGCTAGAGCAAGGCACTTGGTCAGCCAAATGACACTGGCTGAAAAGGTGCAGCAGCTCGGGGATAAGGCCTCTGGCGTCTCTAGATTGGGGCTGCCTCTCTATGAGTGGTGGTCGGAGGCCTTGCACGGCGTGTCGAACGTCGGTCCGGGGACTTTCTTCGATGATATTGTCCCTGGTGCAACAAGTTACCCCACACCAATCCTCACCGCGGCTGCATTCAATGAGTCCTTGTGGAGAAAGATTGGCGAGGTACGTAAAAATATTTCTAACCACTTTCACCCACCTTGCAATTATTGTGAACAAATCCGTGTACAACATCCATCAATACCTTACTTATTGAGAATAGAATGCATGCCATGACCAAGCAATCAAAGTAAGCATCATTCTACATAAAAATTTGGAAACATTGAGGGGGTTACGCTATTGCAGGTTGTTTCAACAGAAGCAAGGGCCATGTACAACCTAGGCCGGGGAGGGCTGACATACTGGAGTCCAAACGTTAATGTAGTGAGGGATCCGAGATGGGGGAGAGCCATTGAGACACCCGGTGAAGATCCTTTCACCGTCGGCAGATATGCCGCCAACTACGTGAGAGGCTTGCAAGATGTTGAAGGAACTCAGAACTACACTGATTTGAACTCCAGACCGCTCAAAGTTTCTTCTTGTTGCAAGCATTATGCCGCCTATGACGTCGACAATTGGAAAGGAATTCAGCGTTACACTTTTGACGCCAGGGTAAAAGGAACTCTCTCATCTCGACAAATTTCATGCTCACAATGTTATCACATTTTCTAAATCAAGTTTTGGTCGATGCCTAAGTTCTGTCTTATAAGATGTGCCTGAAAATTGTTTTTTTTTTTTCCTTCTTTTTTTGGTTTTTTTTTGGGTTTTTAGGTGACTGAGCAAGATATGATTGAGACCTTCCTTCGGCCATTCGAAATGTGCATTAAGGACGGCGATGTTAGTAGCGTCATGTGTTCTTACAATCGTGTGAATGGCATTCCTGCCTGTGCTGATCCGAAGCTATTGAACCAGACCATTAGAACAGATTGGGATCTCCATGGGTACATTCAAAACTCGACTCTGCATTTAGACTATAAGATACAGCAGTTTGATAATTCAGTTGTGTTTGGAATAAGGGACCTCTGGTATTTAATCAATTCCAAGAAGAGTAAAAACCAAACAAAAAAAAAAAAAATGAAGAAATCAAAGAGGCGTTGCTTGTTTGAGGAGACTGCTTTCAAGTACATAAATGTCCAGTTTTACCATTACAAGAATACTTTTTTCACGAATTATAGGAAGGGTTTGCTAAATGAACTCTCAAATTGTTTAAAGTTTGTTTTTACCAGTTCTGTATACAATGTTAGATACTTTTTTCTAATCTTTTCAAATTTTTTTTATCGAAGAAAATTAAAATGGTCAGGAGTCATGGACATCGTTTATTCACATTTACAATGTCCAATCAAGAATATTTCTGATTTTGTTTCCCAGGGGCCTAATATTTTTCACTGGCTTTTCACTTTTCTTACGTTTTTTAGCAATAATGTACCTTTTTTTTCTGATTTTTCTTTTTTTGTTAAAATGTTTTTATCAGATATATTGTTTCGGATTGTGATTCTATTGAAGTTATGGTTGATGACCATAAGTGGCTAGGAGATTCATGGGAAGAAGCAGTTTCACAAGCTCTCAAAGCAGGCAAGTTATTTCATTAAACTTTTGGATGAATAGTCTTGCATTTTTCCATTGAATTTTATTTATAATTTTAGACTCTCTAATCTGAAATAATATCGTGCTCATCATCAAAATTCAGGGTTGGATTTGGACTGTGGAACTTCTTATCCACGACATGTTGAAGGTGCAGTGGAGCAAGGATTGGTTAGGGAGGCAGACATAGACAAATCATTGAAATTCCTCTACATTGTGCTCATGAGACTAGGCTTTTTTGATGGAAATCCTCAATACGAGTCTCTTGGAAAGGATGATGTATGCTCAAGTGAAAATCTTGAGTTAGCCATAGATGCAGCAAGACAGGGCATTGTCCTCCTGAAGAATGACGATGAAACTTTGCCTATGAACCCCGATAAGTTCAAGTCCCTTGCTGTGGTTGGACCTCACGCCAATGCTACTAGTGCCATGATTGGAAATTATGCAGGTTTGTGAAACTAAAACTATAAATTCCTTTACATTTTATTTTTGAATTTGGATTCCAATCATTTGATTGTGCATTTTGCAGGTGTTCCATGTCAATACACCTCTCCCATTGATGGTATCTCGAGCTATGCAAATGTGAATTATTCCGCCGGATGCGCTGATGTTAAGTGTAAGGATGACACGTTGATATTTCCAGCAGTTCAAGCTGCAAAGTCTGCTGATGCCACTATAGTAGTAGTGGGGATAGATCTATCCATCGAGGCCGAGAGTTTAGATAGGGAGGATCTGCTCCTTCCTGGTCATCAGACTCAGTTGATCAACCAGGTTGCCACGGATGCAAAAGGTCCAGTGATTCTTGTGATCATGTCAGCTGGAGGTTTAGATATTTCCTTTGCCAAGAGCAATAATAATATCAAAGCCATTTTATGGGCCGGATATCCTGGGGAAGAAGGAGGTCGAGCGATTGCAGATGTTATTTTTGGCAAATATAATCCAGGTTAGGTTTTTCTAATTGTTTTGTTCTTATCTTTGACTTGAAAAAAATATCGTCTAGATGCATTTCTTACATAGCTATGTAATTCCAGGTGGGAAGCTACCACTTACATGGCATGAGGATGGTTATACTGACATGCTGCCAATGACTTCCATGCCATTGAGGCCAATTGATGAATTAGGCTACCCAGGCCGAACCTACAAGTTTTTCAATGGCTCCACAGTTTATCCATTTGGCCATGGACTCAGTTACACCAAGTTCAATTATAGTTTGACATCCTCAATGAGAGCAGTCCCAAAGCAATTGAGCAAGTTCCAAAACTGTCACAACTTGAAGTATGAAGAGGACTCGTTTAAGCCTCAATGTCCTGCGGTCCACATAAACGATCACATGGATTGCAGTGATAAATTTGGCTTTGAAGTTGAAGTCCACAATGCGGGTTCCAGAGATGGAAGTGAGGTAGTCATGGTTTACGCCAAACCTCCAAAAGGCATAGCCAAAACTTATATTAAGCAGCTTATTGGCTTCAGGAGAGTTTCTGTTCCTGCTGGAACCACTGAAAAAGTCAAGTTCGAGTTTAATACCTGCGAGAGCTTGCGTCTTATTGATGACAAGGCTTACGGTTTATTGGCCTCAGGAGGGTACACCATAGTGCTTGGTGACGAGATTCTTTCTTTTCCATTAGAGGTTAGCTTTACTTAGGTTATTGCTAGGTGATTTGCCTCTCATTTAGTAGCTATTGTCTTCCAAATTATTTTGTAGTTAGGTTGTTGCTAGAGATAGCTGGTCCTCGAATTATGATATGCTTTTCCTAGTTATGATGTTTTCCATTGATAAGCACAACATTGCATTGTCTTTTTTGGATTCTTCTTACTAAAACTACTGCTTTCTTCTACTTCATATTAGCTTTGCTCCAACTGCTAACCTACTCCTGCTTCCCAATTTAACGCCAATACTGGTACAAACTCAGTCCATTGAAACCATATAGGAAGCTTCTCAATTGCATAAGCCTTACTGGCAGAAGTTGATGCGCATTTCGATTCTTCAATATTCTACAATGCTTGGTGTTGACCGCTTAGACCTCATCTCAGTTGTTTAAAAATTATAAATAAATAAATAAAAAGAAATAAAAGACAAAAAAAACTTCATCTCAGTCAAATATTTGCAAAAATTAATTTGATGTATTCAGCTTGGCTGTGCTGGTGGGTCCTCTATTTCCTATGCAACTTTTTTTTATTTGTGACAATAAAAGAAATATAATTAATATGTCTATTATTTGCCCCTTATATGAGTCCCACTAGCAAATGGAACAATCAAGGCACAACAAAGATCTTCCATTTCCACTAGAGTTTCAGCGGACAGGCAAGATGGTACATACTTCACCAAACCAAGGTATAGGAAAAACAAAACAAGTCGGGAAAAAGAATTCAGCAAGTCATGCTCGCATAAATTGGTGGAGTTCGGTCATTCCAAAGACGCAAAACCCGAATCCAAGATCATATAAATATTTATAGAACACCATGATTCTGGATCACTCACTGAGGGCAATTCACATTCGCATATAATGTGTAAAAGCACAAAGCACGAATGATCAAGCTTTAATGATTATCATCTTAATGTCTCTAAATTTTTAGAATCAGACTACGAGGCACTGACAGCCTGACACTGACTTTGCTAAGATTAATAGAAAATGCGTAGAGATTGTCATACAAAATACCATGGGGCTCGAAAGCTAGCATATAAAGAAAGTACAATGGCAGCAAATTTTTCAGTCTACATGCTCACCAACTCCAGCCAAGTAAACAAGTATCAAGTCACAATTAGATATTCAGCACCAAATAAGGCCCAATGCTTGTGATCACATGCTAGTGTAGGAAAGACAGCATATAAGAATATGGTTAGAAGGAAGAGGAGAGAGGAACGATCAAATTGACTTGAAGTGGAATATAACATAGAATATAAAGTGAAGGTAGCATATAACAACCCTATTATTCAGGAAATAGCAGGTCAGGTAGTAAGTGAAGGTTGTGGCTATAGAGGGTGACAAACCAAGGGAATAATACACAAGTAGAAAAGACTACACATGATACATGCAACTCTTCAGCTCTTTCTTCAGTGAGTAGTTTGTGAGGCAACATGAAATTATAGGAGACTAACCCCCCAAATTAGCATTTGGCAGCAAACCCCAATGACAAAATCATTGGATTATGTAAAGCAACAAGTTCTCAAGACTTGCCAGTATTATTCAGCCTACATTAACCTGCCAAGTGAGAGAGAGAGATGATCAAATTGATAGAAGATTATCAATATATTAAAACATAAGCTCAGGTATTATTACCACAGCCTAAATGCTGGTTTAGTCCTTGAAATTCCTGACACCAAGCTTCTGAACCTCAACTTTGAGAGACTTTAGGTACCTAACAGCCTCATTAAGAACAGTAGCAGTATTCATCTGGTCACCACCAGGTACAATTCCTCTTAATGCTTTCAATGTTGTCTTCATTTTTTGACGTTTCCTTTCATTGTTGCAGCTGCTACCACCTAAAGACTTCTGAAAAGAAGATTTCCAGGGTTTGGAACCACTGGTGGAGCATGAATCAGGGGAGTTGCTTCCAAAAGTACCAAAAGTCCGTGCTGTGCTCAGTTCTTCCTCATCATATTCCTCCTGTTCTTCCTCTTCCAAGCTTAGCAACACATCAATATCATCTGAATCCTCTTTCAGAGAACAGCCTACATCTCTTTCAACAAAGATTGAATCTTTTCTCCCAATATTCCCTTGGAAATGGGCAGGATTGACATTCTCCATGAAGTAAGCTGGACTCATATTTAAGCCAGGTCCACTGAACTTGTGTGCCATTGCAGGATGAAACATAATTTGACTTTGGTGGTCATTCTGATCAAAGATAATAAAATTTCTAGGGCAGACATCAGAAGATTGAAACTCAATGCCATGGAATGGCATCCAATTCTTTGTAGTAGGAGGTAAAATTGCAGCAGAAGAAGACACAGCAGGAATATGTGTGTGATCATTTCCCCCTTGACTTGCAAGTGGAGGCACTGCCTGCTCCTGATGAAATTGTTGGTCACTCTGCATCAGAAGTCTCTTTTTGAAATCAAACAAAACAAAAAAATTCTGTAAAAAATGGTGAGATTTTTCTATGCCTTGGCAACTTTTCAATTTTCTCTTGGATGAAGACACTCAAACTTACTACCAGACTAGCTAATCAATGCCATGCCATCCAGGCTAAAGGCACCTACTAACTACCACAGTCACACTATCATTTCTGTCATGTCATGGCTTTCTCTGTATGAATACAACCAGAGCACCACCTGTCCCAAATCCCAATAAATCGATACGTTGTAATGCTAGACTACGTGACAGGCTTAAGCAGCTGACGGAAATACTCAGCCTGCAACAGAAAATGAAAAGCCACTGAAATTGTTAATAATTCATTGGTATGAACTAAATTCAAATGGTGTCATCTCATGTGTTCATATTCAGGAGACAAAGACCAAACTTCATGACATTCAAATCACCTTTTTCATGATGGAAATGCAGTGGCTGGAAAAAGGAAAATCATTCAAATACAACTTCCAGATTCTGGAAAATTATGGGGTAATTTTAGCATAACCTTGAATGCTTAACCATTACATTGCAGCAGGTACTTAATCATTTATTCCTAAGGAAAACAATTTGCCTCTGTAAGATCCACTCAGATCCCTCCACTAGCAACAAGACTGTAGATTACAAATTTTCAAAGTCTGAAAACGATTACAATGTGCTGCTCAAAAGGTCAGCATTATATATCACAAAGATCAAATACTTCTTCTAAGGGGACTAAAATAAACAAATGCAAGGAACAAAAGGGATTACCTTAGTAGTAATGTCACTATAAATACACAAATACCAACACAGAGCATTAAACATACTTTTGTGTGCAGGTATGCATGTTTGAGAAGGGAAGTGAATAAAAATAGTGGCACCTTTTTTACCTGACAAAATTGAATCACTTGATAGAATGCAGCAATCCCAACAATCATTTTAATCTTCCCAACTTCTTTAACTGCTCTGTATTTCTTTATGGTCACTGCAATGTACATTCTCACTCCTCAAACCGCTATAGAATGGAAGTCACACAGAACACAATTAGTTCCTTCACAGACCAAAAGGAATTCACCTGTTGGAATAAGCAATAGCCACAAACCACCATTCCATTATCAAAAAGTGTGCATTAGAAATGGAAAATGAAGAAGCAAGTACTACTATGGTATGAACAGAACAAAAAGTTAGAAGACCTTAAATGTAGAACTTTAGTCTTTAATGTTCTGGATGCAAAACAATAGATGACCATGAACCAGAAGCCCCCACCCCCCCCCCTTTCTCTCCCAAACAACAAGGGAAAAGACATATTATGAACACAAGGATTTTCCTTTTATTAAAAATGTATTTTCTGATCCCAAATCCACTCAGAACAATCATCAGCATGTAAGAAGATACGAAAAAATTTCCTCCAAGTACATATACATAAACATGTTTCTGGAACCATAAAGACATGCATATAAACAAAAATTGAAAAGAAGAAAAAGATTAGAGTCTCACCACCCAAGCAGACGAAATTACAGGATGACATGGAAAAAGACCACCAAGCGAACACTGTTCTGGCTGTAATTCACGAAAGAAGATGCCCAAGGCATTTTGATCTCTTCCTTCAATCCCAAATGAGTATAAAAATGAACCTCTCACTTGAATAGTAAAAGGAGATAACAAGGCACCACCCCAATCTAGCACAAACAAAAATTCCTTGCTCCTAATATCCCAAACATTCAAAACTACAATACAAAAACTACTCTTTCTTTGGTTGCCAGGCACAGGTTGTTAATGATGAGTGATGACTCAAAACAGCTAATGGCAAATATCTCAAAATACAGCAAAAGCATTAGAATTTTACAAATCATGAAACTTTCTATCATTTTTTGAGCCTGAGGAGTAAACCCATACCTAAAGATCGCTTAGTGCAAAATTCAGACAGCCAAAAAAAAAAATTGAAGACTAAAGTTACATCCACTACACTTTTCTCAGCAATTAAGAAGCCTTACAAAAGTAAATAATTAATAATATTAATAATAATATAAGGAACTTCACGAAAACTTATAGATCAATTTAGTCAAAACAGACCCTGATCACCATTAACCTTGAAGAAAATATTAATACAAAAATTTCTTATCTTTGAACAAATCCACAGAAACAGCCAAAGAAACTTGGCTTTGTTATCACGAAGCAAAGCACTAATAAATCCTCATTCAAAAAAATCAAAAGTACAAATATCTAACAAAAAAAACAGAAAGCAAAATAAAAAAGAAAAATCAAAATTTTATAACATACCAACTTAGGATTTGCCAATGAACCGAACCTCGCTTAGCTCAGAGTTGAAGATCTGACAAAACTTCCCCCAGATTTTCACTTTTAAACCAGAGAGAGAGAGAGAGAGAAAGGAGTAAATGAGAATGCGTAGAAACGTTGCTTGTTGGTATCTAGACATAGAATTTTTCTCCCAAAAAAAAAATCTATTTTTTTAGTTTATTTAGTTTATTGGAATGTGTGCAATTTTCGGACAAGCAAGAGTCAAATGCAGGGTGTGTGGACCGTCCGATTTCGTTGGGGACCTAGAAGAAACTCTTTCCGTGCAATGCGGAGAAGATGCGGACCGTCGGATGGAGAGCACGCGTGAAGTTGGGAAAGCAGAATGGGGCCCACTTGGTTAGACTTTAAAACTTGTGTACCTTCAAGTTGACTCTCCGCTGTCCGAACGCTGAAGTCTTTTTTAGTTTTTTGTTGATTACTTTCCACTTAAACAAGCCATCAAATTCACTTCATTGCTTTGATAAGATCTTTAAAAAAACAATATTTTTCTCGTTTTACTGCAGCTAATTATAATATCACTAAAAAAAAATGGATTTTCTTACTGTAATTATTTCTCTTTTATATTGAAAAAAAAAATATTAACTTACCCATTATCAATTTTGGTTATAATCTTAACTTAAGTGAGATAAAAAGTGTACGAATTAATATCTTGAAGTTATGTACTTTCTATAATGAAATTGAATTGAGACATCCCCTTTTTTCCTTCTTTGACGTCTCTATTTCTATGTTTCAAAATAATTACGTTGGTTCTTATAATTATTGTTCTAATAATTACGATCATTTTTATTTAATGATTAACAAGTTCTTAGGACAACGGCATTTTCATCTGGGTCTCTGTTTTTACCGTCATTTTTATGTTTTTCATGACCCTATTATCGACACAACATTGAATATCATCTTATCCTTTTAAATGCGAGTTTGTTCTAGCTACAATGATCCGAGATCCTTTTATTTTAATTTTTTTTATATTTAATTAAATTTTAAAATGAAAAATATTGATATTTGAAATATAATATTAAGATCAAATTCTTGTGTTTTATAACAATAAATATAATATTTTAATATTATACATCAAAATTATAACAATGTATCCTAACATTTATTTTAAATATGTTATACCATGTATCGATATAATATGTAATATTATATACCAACATACATTTCTTATAATCTCATTTCTCATGATTTTAATATTAAATGTAAAATTACCATTTTGTCACTCCCGCATAATGCAGTCCTCTACACCAAAAAGTCGATAAATTATCAATTGAAATTAAGACAATATTTAAAATATTTTCACGCTAATAATAATTACGAGCATTTCACAATTTATTCGATTATCTTACAATTAATTATCAATACGTTAGTAGGGAAGGAGTGATTGTGGATTTTCATATTTTATATATATATTAGGATTCAGTCTGCATGTTACATGAAACTTAGATATTAATTTAAATGAATTGAGGAGATTGAAAGATTCATTAAGAAGTTTATTTCTTCGTTTTTGAAGAAAATTTTGGTGGATTTTATTATTTTCTTACCCAATTTTGAGTAGATAAGTTTAGTGAATTTCTTTCATATTTTGAGAGTTTGATTTTTTCAATTATTTTTTTAATTCATTCATAACCATTTGTATCAATAAAACTAAGGAGAAAAGATATCAAAGTTATCACTTTTGGTATTAATATGTAAAAAATATCATTTTCAACATTACCTAACTTCAAGCCATTTTTATTTATGATAATAATAATAATAAAATTAAGCATAAAGTCTAAGACTATCTTATTCTTATTTCAAGTCATGCTCCAAAAGCTTTTAATGCGATGGAAGGTAATGCCAAGGTGATTCCACTGCCACAATTTTTGGCTTTAATATGTTGAAAGGTCAAGTGTTTGCTAATTCTCAATTATTAACATTTTTAAAAACCTTTTTGCACACCACCACTTGCATTATGCAGAAGCTGTTAAAACAAAAAAAAAAATTAATACTAACTAAGAGTGAAAAGGCATTATAACATAAAATTCAGCAGAAATTTCTAAAAATAACTTCAAAAATTTTCAGTAGAGATTGCAGTTAGTTGGGAGCTCAAAATTGTCATTATTAATGCAAGATTCAACAAAAGTGATGTGAAACAAAATAATAGTCACATCCATCAATTTTTCTGGTAACTCATAAAAGGAAGGAGATTGGAAGAAATACTGTGTAGAGATATTAAGTTTGTCTAAGAAAAAAAGTTTTGTTGGAAAGACTAGAAAATGAGGAAGAGGGTGTTAGAAAGGTGGTTTGATGGCACTATTATAAAGATAACTCTAATATCATTAATAAGAAATATTATAATTTTATTAATATAATAAATTAAATATATAATTGAGATATTTTAATAATAATTAAAAAATATTTATAATTTAGAAATACTTATATAATAATTTTTGAAATATATAAATAATATAAATTATATATTTTTATATAAAAATAAATACTTAAATTTATCAAATAGTTAAATTATAAATTAAAGTTAATTTAAATTTTTATTATAATAAATTTTTAATTTAAATTAACTCTTAATTTGAATTAATATTAACATAAAGAAAAAAAAATTATAAGAAACCCAAATAAGTCTTTGTTGGCTCTCTTCATTTCCTGCCTCAATTGATGGCGAAAAAAAATTAAATATAAAAAGTTTGTATGTTACACATTAATTCTAAGTAATAAATTGAAATTCTATTAAATTTTTTAATTTTTTACACATATTTATTCGACTAATTCATACTTTGTAGAATTTTTCTTATTTTATTTCCTTTTTTATACAAATCTCTTTCAATTTCATATAAAAATATTTTCTTATTTCTTGTAAATTTTTCAATTTCTTTTTCTTTCTCTTCCACGATCTTATTAAAATTCAAATTTTTTTCTTTTCATAAGCTCATTCAATTTTCTTTCTTTTTAATTTGATAACCTATACTCCTTTCAACAAATCAACCATCATTTTCTCTATAAAATTCCAAATAAAGTTTTATCTTTTGCATTGGAAAGTATGAAAATATATTTCTAATGATATATATTACATCAATTGATTCAACTCTAATTATCTATGATATCTTTTACAAGTTAACCAATGTTACTTGTCTTGATTGCTTTGACGAACTTAGTATTTTGGTTATATTTTCTTTTACATATCTCTAATTAATGTATAACAAGTAAACTTGGCATTTAGATAAGTCTAATTTTTCAAATATGTATATTTTATTATTTAATTTATCTCAAATTAAATATAACAATATTTGAAAATTAATTGATAATTAACTCATTTCTCTTTTTCTACTTGTATTGCATCCTTTCATACTTGTATGTTTGTGTTATTTATTATTTTCACTAATCACACTCAAATAAACACATTAGCAAGACTTAATATTTTGTTATTATCAAAATATAATATAAAACCTTAAACTCACAATATTTTCATTGAGAGAAATGATTATCTTAGTATAAATTTACTATTCTTTTGTTTTTTTTTTTTTTTGAAATGTTATTCCGTATTAAGGGAAAAAAAAAATTGCATATGGTATGCAACATTCATATTTTGGATCGGTTAAAAACAAGACATTGTTTATATTAAACCTCTAAAACTCTTAAAAAATTATTATTCGTAAAATAGTTCAAAAACTAAATGAACATGGTTTTGAATGTAAAGAAGTTGAATTAACTTCATAAAAGTAGTCAAACTTTAGACCATTGGAAATTTAATGGACCGTCCATTTATTTTGTACGCATTATAGTGTTTTGTTTTCTTGTCAATTTGGTTGTTCTGTCACATCATCCAGGCAGAATTATTATTATTATTATTATTTGCTTTTGAAGAATAAGTAAAAAAAAATTGAGATTAGTATTAATATTATCGCTAGCACGAAGTCCAAGCTCACTGCCATATGATCCTCAATTGTTTTCAAGTTGAATGTCCAGCTGTGGTGCGCATGCCAAAAGCACGTTTGTTTGCACAACCCTCAACCACCAAGACATTGCTGTAGTGAAATAATAATAATAATGATAATAATAGTATATATATTGTTAAATGGAATACATCTTTTTCGTATGCCTTTTCATTGTATGGATACATAGCCAAGCTTTGAAAAAAAGGAAAAAATCTCTGATCTTTTCTCAGCATCTTGTCTTTACATTTGACTTAATTTTCTTATGGATTGGACACCCGTTGGTTCCAAACTTGCACCTTGTCAGCTTTATGCAATACAAGATTGAGAATGCTGTGAAAATAAAATTTAATAATTATCAAACAGTGGCAAGATGAGGATTTCCTCCCAAAGAATTAAGAGAGCCTGTAAATGTTAAAATTTTAAGAATTAAGTTAGTTATTAAATATACAAAAATTTTAATATTTATATATTATATAAAAATATTAATAAATAAAATATAACTATAATATATATATATATATTAATTATTTATTTATAATTTATATATAATAAAATTAAAAATTTAATTACTGAAATATATTTATAAATATAAATAATTTAAATTAAATAAAATTAATATAAAATATATTATAATTTATATATTTTTATTTTATTTTATATATTTTTTTTTGTTAGAATAAAATATCTTAATATAAATATAATAATTTAAATAAAAAATAAATATCTTTATAATATAATAATGTTTTTATATATTTTATTAAAATATAAATAAATATACTATATAAATATTTTTTTATTTTTATGATTTATTATTTTAAAAATAAAAAATTATTTTTTAATATTTAAATATAATTAAATTTAAAAAATTATAATTAATTTATATTTTAATTAATCAATTTTTTAATTTAATTATTAATTATAAAATTAACATGATAAAATTAAAATTAAATTTTTAAAAGGCACAACACGCACAAACAAAAGTTTGTCAAGCACCATGAAAATTGGGAAAGATGTCACGAATGAGCCACTGTGCCGTATATTTCTAGATCTGTTGTGTCAAAAGAGTGTCCTCCCCAGCTTTATCCATTCTTTAGGATTGGAACGAGCTGTGTGATCACTATCTCCGCACAAATCGCTGTCAAATTAAAATAAACTTACATTAAGAATTACTCACCTAAGTTATATATTAGTTTCATATTTTTTTAAAAATTAGTTTTTTATATTAAAATTATTAATTATAAATAATTTTTTATTAGATTTATTATATAATTTTTAATTAGTGGTATGTAACATTAAAGATATTGATTTTTATAATTTTTTTAAAAATATATTTTTAATTACTAGAATTTAATATTTCAACAAATTTTATTATAAAAATAATTTAAATATTTTTTTATTTTTTAAATTGTGAAAAATAGAGTTTCTTCTTTTATTTAAAAAAAAATCAATAATTAAAAATATATTCACATCAACTAATAAATCATATCAATCAATATAATGAGTTTCATATCATATTCAACTGAAAATTACACAAAACTAATTTTAAATATTTTAAAATCCCCTCCTCCACAACAAGCTTTGGTTATCTAACAAAATCCTGTTTCAAAGGCCATTTTCACTTTGTTTCCTGTCAAGATTGGCACATCATCATTGCACTCGTTTGCTTACCATTGAGATGAATTAGAGACTTTCAAGGGCATTATCATATCTCAAATAGAGAAACTAAAATCATGCTATGCTTATGTCAATCTATTACTTTGCCTTTTGTCATGCTTATGAGAATTTGTTACTGGATCTCATGTTATGCTCTAAATTCTTTCCTTTTCGTTTTTGTCTAGTTTCTTCACTTGGAAAGCTCATTGCTTCCTGCACAGTCACTTCCTTTTCTTCATAATTTTCATACCCTCTTTTTGATTGTTTTGGTTAAGTGAAAATATACCTGTGCTCTTTCCAGAGTTAGCATATATGAGTATTGTCACAACTAATGGGGATGAGTTCACATATGGGATCATGGTGCTGGAGCTCCTAACTAAAAGAATGCCAACAAAACTTACCGTAGAGGATGCATTGCCAATCAGTCTGCCACAGCTTGTTGAGAAAGCCCTTGCCAAAGGCACCAATGGACTTCTTCAAATCCTGGATCCGGTCATAGCTGTAAATGAGGTGGAGAAACACCTAGAGAGCTATTGAAAGTAACCTTACACTGTACCATCCAAACCAGAGGAGGACTGATTACACATGAATGAGGTGCTGTCATATAGGAGACACAGACAACAGAATGAGTTACTCTTTGCAGAATTAATAAATCCTAGTTCACAATATGAGAAAAGCAGCTGAATTGTCCATGTTCATTTTTCCAATGCCAATTATAGTCAAGGTCTTGATTTAACAATTCTGAAACCTTAAGACAACTTCTGCACCATGTGTCACATAAAATAAGAATGCTAAATGAAAACCACAAAGACAGCAGCTTAAGACAGACATATTCTTTTTGACTTAGCCTAGAAATTGAAATATCATATGTTATACAAAGAATTCCACTCGAGCCATCCAACATTAGCATCCAGAGGCTTGTCCTGCACATCAGAGCCTACTCATGATATACATATCAAGAATCTAGATAGAGATCCATTCACCAACACATCACGGTAATCTACATAGTCATAGACAAAGCCAATTGAATGTGCAACACAAGACACATAAATTTAGTAGACAGCAAGTAACCAAAGAGAAAAAGTTCTCATAGAGCTGCAATGATGTCGATAGGAAAAACAGGTATGACACAATTGCTATTGCTCAACAACTTTGATAACAATGGTTAGGTACCAGTAACTTCCATAACAACGTTTAGTGACATAGAAACTACAGAACAATCCAAGCTGAAATACTTTAATCTCTTGATGGTGGATCAAACTTCAAGAACTCATCAATAGTTGATGGAAACTCCAAGCCTTCATCTAACTTCAGAGCAGCCTTACCCAAGAGCAAAAGGGCCAACCTAAAAGGCTCCATGCTCTTCTCTTCAAGGCCATCACAAGCTTCTTTACCCAATAAGTACCTTATCCAACCATCCAATCTCTCTACTTCTTTTCCACATTTAGGCCCCTTAACCCCAACAATATTTTCATAAAACCCACCCTCACATCCACAACACTCACCTCCACTGCAATTACCATCACCACAAACCCCTTCTTTCTGATCTTCTCCCTTTCCTTGGTCTCTTCCTCCAAAACCTGATAAACCCAAAAGCTGCATTAGCAATTGAATCTCGTCAAGATCGTAACTTTTTGCTTCTGTGACATCTCTGGGCTCAATTTGAGGCCTTTCCTGCGATGGGTTTTCGTGGGCTGATGAGAATTGTGGAGAAGATGATAGGAATGCTAGTGGGAGCTCACTGCTGCTCTCTTGGAGAGCTGCTGAGCAACGAATATCATTGTCGTTGTCCTTAGGCTCTTGATCAAAATGAAAATACATTGGTGTGCTTAGAGATTCTGTTGATGTACAGTTAGTTTCCATTATTGTTAGCTGTTGTGGTGGTCTTGCGTGCCGCGGAATTGATGATGTTGTGCAGCCATTCGAGGTTGGTTGTGTTGGATTTTCAAGCTTCAATCTTTTCTCAACCTGCAAAAATATTTCGACTGTATATATACCTCTTTTGATAATTGGGGAGATATAGAAAGGTAGATGATTCTGTATGAGCACTGTACCTGTTTAAGAGAAGAGAAGAAATTAGAATGCAGAGATGGCGGTCGCATTTTTGGTTCGTTTTCCAGCGGTGGCTGGAAAGAGAAATGAAAGCTTTAAAAAGAGGATGCCGGCATGTCGTTTATGGATCGCAGTGACCTTTCGGTTTTAGCTTTTCTAATTATTATTATTATTATTATTATTATTATTATTATTTAAATCAACAAAATTTTTTAATTATTTTTTATATAATATATATTTAATATATTGTTATTATAATATTTTAAATGTATTTATTAAATAAATTTTAAAATATTAAAATTATTATTATTTATTAATATTAATTTACTATTATGACTTAACTGTTGTGAATGAAAAAAATAATATATTTATAAAAATAAAATTAAAATTATACATATTAAATAATTTTTTGCACTCAATTAATATAAAAATTTTGTATATTTAGACGTTTTTACTTTTTTATTGTCAAGTATCTTATGGAATAGTTAATGTAATAAAAAAGAAAGATATTTATGTGACTTTAAAAAAATTTGAGATAAATATCTAATAATAATATAAAATAAAATATGAAAAAAATTACTTTGAAAGTAATTTAAAAGTAAAATCTTATTGCAAATAGTATTATATTTTTTTTTGTTTATAAGTTGTGAATAACAATAATTTAATTTTTTTTTAATGAAAAAAAGTATCATTAAAACAAACTTTACACAAAATGTACTTAAGAGAGTTTGAATCTAAGATGAAGTGTCTATTTTACACAATCTCCAATTTTGTTCACTCGCAATAATTTAATATTTTAATTGAATGATAAATTCTAAAAATAAATTCAATTGTATTGAATGAGGAAAAGTAATATAAGAAAAGTATAAGAATTGCCAAGTTGGATGAAAAGTATTAAGACATTGAGAATTCTACTAATTTATAAATTTATTGACTTTAATAAAAAAAAAATTTTGAAAATTAAATCTTCTACCTTTTTTACATATTTTATAATTTTTTTCAGATTCTTATAACAATTGTAGGATTGAAAGAAAGAAAAAATTACTTTTTATTTTGTGTTATGTTAGTCCAATTGATAACATTGTGACTATATTTTAAACAAATTAATTTCAAAGAAATACTAAATTATTGGTTTGTTCTTTTTACAAACAACTCCATTTACTTTTACCTAATTAAAATAACATTTAAAAATTTTTTTAATGTGACATATAAGTGACATAAAATTTTTATAATTTATTAAGTAAATACAAAATAATAAAAAATATATATAATAAATTGATTAGTTCTATTTTATCATATGTAAATCAAAAAATTAATTTTGTTCATAAAATAATTAAAAAAAAATATATATATATATATTTATTTTCAAAAATATATATATCTATTTCATAAAAAGTTGTTATGGATAAAAAGTAATTTGGTGGTTACTTTTCAAATTACTTTTTAGAAAAGGGGAATATGGATATCTGATGTAAGCCCAAAATTTTTTAATTTGATGATTAAGATAATAAAAAATAAATAAGGTAATTTGTTATAATTAAGTTGTCAAGTTGAGCAGAGACGACGTCGTTTCCATTGAGGCACTTACAAAGTATTGACACGTAAATAGCACTGCCAATTAAAAATAGGTTTCGCCGCCATCTCTCATCGACGCACCGTTCTTCAGCCGCTGGCAATTAACGGCGGCGACACTTCGTCGGCGATTACCGGCGATAACGAAACCTACTCAAAAATGAAGCAAGGCGCCTTTGCGTGATCATCAAGTAGTAAACTTTTAGCTATGGACTCAGCTTTTGCTATCTTAATTAGCCTCGCTTTGCTTGCCGCGATCGCCCGCATCTCCTACGTCCTGTACCGGACCAGTAAACCGTTACGGCGGCAAAATTCGTTAGAACCATTGAGTACTTTGATCGTGTTAGGTTCGGGTGAGCTCATTCATTCGCTCTAGTGAGAATTTGACGACTTGCATTGTAGATCTTGAATCTTCTAGTGAGAACTATATTGCCAGCGGTTGGATCGTATTTGCTGATGTTGTTGTTGTTGTAGGGGGACACACGGCGGAGATGATAAATGTGTTGTTGGTGCTGTTTCAGAAGGATAGGTTTAAGCCTCGGTATTATGTTGCGGCCGCCACTGATAATATGAGTCTGGAGAAAGCTCGCATTTTGGAGGACTCATTGGTGGTTGAGGTGATTTTGATCCGATTGTTTTGCTTTTGGATTTTTTTTTTATTTTATATAATTTTTATCGTATAGAGATTGATTAATTGGTGGATGTATGGGTTAATGTTATGCATGCGCTTGCTGATTCGGGTTCAGGATTTACTGCTTGAATTTCTAGGTTGAATAGGTTATTTAAAAAGAAAAAAAAAAAAATTTCTCAAAGGGTCTATGTTTGAAATTTAGCAAGGACTACAATTATCTATGTTAAAACATAATTTTCCATGTTTTGAATATCTTGGATAGGTTAATCACGCTTGATAGAAAAATGTCTTGATTGTGCAACAATGGAGGCACGGATAAAAAGAGTATGGATTTTGGGATAAAATCTTACCCTTGCCCAATGTCAGCTTCAGGAACTAGTTTTAGTGTTGTTGCCATATAGTGGCTGTGAGATTAACAAGATCAGGTCCACAGTTTTTTTTTTTTGTTTCCTTTTAATTTGTTTTTTTATTTTTTATTTACACCAATGTGATAGAGTGTCACAAAAATGGCCTCTCCGTAAAAACATGGGTAAGGTTGCATAAGTATGGGAGCCTCATGCATTGGGACACCCTTTTGGGGGGTGTAACAGAGTGTAGGAAAATTTTGTCCTGGAGTCTCCTTCAAGAATTGCTATTTTCAATTGTTGCAACATGGGAGTTAGGACCAAAAATTATGAATACTAATGCTGAATCCACTGTTGGCATTTATCAAAACATTGATAATTGGGGCTATCTGGGTGATTCCACCTTGTGAAATCATTGGCTATTAGGCTTCATTTTTCACTGTCTAAATATCTTCAATCTTGCCAAAGTATGATGTGTAACTCAATTTATGCATAGTTACAATTTTTCTCCTTCTCTCTCTCTCTCTAGGGTGGGGGTGTGTCCTGCATGGATACAGAATCACAGTGGACATAATCTACCCCTGACCCCATTTTTTTTCTCTTCTGCTTTACGCCCATTTCTCTTCTCTGTTCAATACAAGGGCATAGGAGTTATTACCATTGAGATTTTGGAGGTTAATTTCCTCTTGACATTGATCTTGTTATTTTCTGTTGGTCTTTCTGCAGAGAGGGAACAAGGGGGTTGCTGCACAGTTCGTGAAGGTCTATAGAAGCAGGGAAGTTGGCCAGTCATACATGACCTCTATTGGGACAACTTTGGTAGCTATTGCACATGCATTATGGCTAATGATTAGAATCAGACCACAAGTGGTATCATTCCTTTATAGTTTATGTTGCTTCTTCCAGTCAGTGCTCTTATTTAAGTCTGCTTTTATTGACTGTTACTGTTTTTGATAATCAGATTCTTTGCAATGGCCCTGGGACCTGTATTCCTCTTTGCGTAATTGCATTCTTATTCAAGGTAACATGCTTAGTATTTGTAGCATGTATATAAATATATATAATATGGAGTAGTGGAATCTTACAGATAAATCACACAAAACAATTGAACCCAACAAAATTAGAGCATAGTAAATGCATTTATGCAACCCACTGCTGTGTGACAAAATTTGTTTTTGTCACCTATATCTTTAGGTTTGTATGATTAGCTTGCGAAGCATTTTTATACCATATACCATGAAGTTAATGACTTATTCTTGTCAATTGTGCTTACAGGTTGTGGGGATTAAATGGTCCTCTATTTTTTATATTGAGAGCATAGCAAGAGTAAAGAGGCTCTCTCTAAGTGGCTTCCTTCTTTACAAGTTGTGCATAGCTGATCAATTTTTTGTGCAATGGCCACAGCTACAAGCAAAATATCCTCACTCTCAATATGTTGGTTGTCTCATGTAGTTGATTGAAATCTTCTGCTGGCAAGGGTACTTGCTATACCACTGAATTTTTTACAGTTTATTTACAATTTTGTAGCCTTGTCTTGGTGTTCTAGTTCTCAGTACCAAACATATGTTGTGTCCCAGAGGGAGAGGGAGAGGGAGAGGTGTACAATTGTTGTAAATGCAAATGACATGGAAAGCGAGTGAGGGAATGGGAATAGCCTGGTAGTTATAAAGTTCTTATTAGATATACAATAGAGTACCAGATAGATTGTAACTACTGTTTATTTTTGGTGCAATGATGAAGGAATCTGGGTAATTTCTTATTGTAACTGTTGCTAATGAAGTGTTGGATCTGCTGTGCATTCTTTCACACCTCATTCAAGGGAAAACATTAGCATCACTGATTCTCCCATTACTCATATCAGTATTCAAGATCACTACTTTTACTAAATCTTGTTCTTTTTGTGGAATCTCTGACATGATGTAACATTCATGCTAAAAATAGAAAATAATGGAAGAAGTTTGTGGTTTTCTTTTCCTTGTCTTGAATTTTTTAATAGTGGGACTCTATGGTAAACCTCAATGCCATCCCAGCCATCCTGAAACTTGTGAACTCTTGCATTCACATTAATTTCCAGGGAAAAAAAAGAAGCTTGACGGGTTACTCATGTACTATAAGATCATGTATCATGTACTAATCTCAATATGCTAACATGCTCTTTAGCTCTCTTTCTGATTTTTATGCGTTCCGAAGTGTGAGACAATTGTCTGGGCTGACAAAAGGATTTGACTTTACATGGAGCAAGAATAGCTTTGATGGAAACTCATTTTGATTTATGCAAATCAAAAAATGCTAGCAATACAAAAACCACAACCTGAACCTCTTTTTCCATTGTTTCTTTTGATGGTGGAAGCTGTGAGCCATCAGTACCATTTTCTTTTCCATGAACTTGAAATTGTCAAGGTGCTGCTTGTAGATGTAGGAAACAAAGCCCTATATATAGCTACTGCCACTAAGCCCCATATATAGCTAATACCACCGAGAAAACCTTTATATCATCCACTTCATCTTAAAAAATGATGAAAACTAGAACAGAAACAACAGGCAAACCAAAACACTTTAGGTCATTGGAGAACAATGAAGAAACCTCAAATGTTAATCTCGATGCATCTGAATCGAAAATTTGCGAGGCTACAGCTGCGTTGGCCAATGTGATGATATAGGATAATTTCCCCAATTTAAATTCTTCCACCTCTTTCTATATCTCTCTATTCTCCACTAACGAAAAGTTCCACGAAGACCCTGATAGTTGCTACTAATAACTGATAGATTATCAATTCCACCACCGCATATGTTCCCCCTTTTCAAACCTTTCTCAAGAAGAGCTGCATGAGAGAAAGCAGCAGTCCATGCCCTGTAGATGTAGCAATGGTGCAAGTGAATGCTGCTTTATAGTTTTCATTGGACACTCCTGTTGGTTTGCCAGGGTCAGATTCAAATACAAGGAGGATGGAGGAGATGGAGAGAAGAATGAGAGAAATTATTTTCTAAGAACAGATTTTTTTGCAGGATGAATAAGAGGAAAAGAGTGCATCAAAGGCCATCTGCAATGCACAAAGGAACAAAAATGTATGTGTAGGAAGGTAAAAAATTCCTACTAAGTATATCATCATATTTGCGGCTGGGAAAAAAAAGAATGATGTATATATTAATGCAAGAAGAGTAGGTGCAAGTTTTCTGTGAATACTGTTTGAGGAATGGGGACTGGAAAGCCTGTGAGTTGTGCAAGTATTACCATCCATTTGCTCTATTTGCCTGTGCTTCTGTACAATCTCAGCAATAGTATGGTTGCAGGCTGGCTGAGGACAAAGAGTGTGTAGATGGCCACACAAAGCCAATGGTTATAACTTGTGTATACAATGATCCTTCACGTTGACAGGTCTGTTTGTTTAGGCGAGTTTAATTTTTCATCATCTTGAGCTGTTTAAGAGCACACGGAATGCATTCACTGCAGCCCTTTGTTGTGATGGTAGGAAACAATGATAATTGACTTCACCAATGGACAGGAAAGACAAGGCTTCAGTTCCATCTGATCTTGTGTATTCAGAATGTTTACTTACCCATGGTTTAGTTTTGCAGTTCAGTTTGTGCCGTGTCAAATGCAGAGGGGATCCAAAACAATCAGGCCACATCAGCAAGAGTGGTAATGATATAAGTCTCTTCATATAAATTTGAAGCCTTTAGGGAGACCCCTTACATGAAAGGCCTAGCTGTACATGTGAATGTGCAATAAGGAAAGAGAGTTCCCGAGAGGGCTATGCAGACATCAATTGTCTTGATTGTGCCTTCATATACAAAACAACCATAAGGTTTAACATGAGAATCCTGAGGTCTATTGGTTTTTTCTTCCCATCGGGCTCGGGCTTTCATGGGGCTGGCAGGGAGACCTTGTCTATGCATATGATGCATGGACATGTGAAACATGCTCTCACACGACACAGGAATGAAGCTTGCAGGTTTACAATAAAACTAATGAAAATTTTGCAAATTTTTATACGATCTGAATGTTTCTGTTTCATGAACAATTAGATATATTTTGCAATATATCCTGCACTGCATCATAACTGTTGTTTTCATTTTTTGACTCTAGAAGTGGCTATGCGTTAGGGATAAAAGTGAATAAATAGTTAACAGTGACTGGCACACAGGCTTGAGGATGTCTTTAGCACTTAGCCAAAGCACAAACCAAAAACCAGTTTCATTACTCCATAACTTATCCTGGTAGAATTAGTCCTGGAATCGAGGCTATACATGGCTGTTTTCAGTTTTGGATTAGAGTCATCGAGACAGTATTTATTAGACATGTGAGAGAGGGCCCCCAACAGCCAAGGCAGAAGACAGCAATCACATATTGCTCCGGCTATCTTAGAACACAAGCATTGAAGAAAATGAGACCTCAGACATATTAGCCCACTTCCAAATCATGGAATGGTGTAAGGGCCTTTATATTTTTAGTACATTCCACATAAGTAGTCCAACATATATAGCACAGCTTGCAAATGGTGATGGATATATTATTTTATCCATAATAGCCTTTGACTTGGAGCGCTATCGGACATTGATTTGCAGAAACCCTCCTAAGTCAATTGCCGTCCTTTTTGTGCTCCAAGCATATCAGATACCTTCCACTCCCAGCCTGTAACTTGTGATCATCAAGATATTGCTGATAAGCATAGGAAATAAAGCCCCAGATGGCTAACAACATGGAGAGTGCCTTTATACCATCCATTTTTTCATGAAATATGAACACGGCTACAACTGGAACTATAGGTGTGACCACAGCACTGATGGCATTGGAGAACAGAGAAGACACCTCAAAAATCAATCCAATGCATCCGATGGAGAAAATCTGCCAACATATAGCAGTCCAAACCAAGTTCATCACATAGGATACTTTTCCTAGTTGATAGTTCTCCATCTCTTTTGCCAAATGATTCCATTCTCCGCTAGCGAAAAGCCCGATTGCAGTTACGGCAGTGGCAGTTATTTGCTGATGGATTGTCATATCTATGACCACCTTAAACGTTTCCATTTTTAGAACCTTTGTGAAGCAAACCTGTATCAAGGATAGCAAGAGCCCGTAGCCAGCAGAAGCAGCAATGGTGCAGACAAAACCTACTGCATATTTTGATTTAGAGACTCCGGGGAGATTTTCAGACACGCTGTCAACAGCAAGTAGGACAGATGAAATGGTAAGGAGAACTAAAGAATTTATTATGGAAGGAGTGAACTTCTGTGAATTAAGGAAAAATGAGAAGAGCGAATTAAAGGCCAACTGGGAGCAACAAATAAGGCTGTAAGTGCCCACAGGAAGGTATTGCAGGCCAATTGAATACATAAAGCTGTTTGCTGCATCTAATAGACCAAATGCTGCATAGATGCCTGCGAGCATCAAGGTAGATGGTGGCTTTGTTTGGCTATCATCTGCGTTGGAATCTTTTACTTTTGCAATGAAATAATAAGGAATGAGAATTGGAAAGGCTGCGAATTGCACAAGTGCTGCCAACCATTTGCTACTTCCACCTTTGGCATAATACAGCCTCCCCAAGACAGTGCCCGCTGACTGACCCAAGAGGAGAAAGAGTACATAGATTGCTACAGTAAGCCACCGGGTATTCCTTCTTGTTTGTCTAGAAACACTTGTGGGAGATGGATTTGCTTCTTTGTCAGCATCATGAACTGATAATAACCAATAAAAAAAACAAAAAAGATTCAACCATGACAGCAGAAATTTTACATCTTATTTGATTCGCATAAGAAATATTCAAATCTGGGTCATACTATTCCTTTTTATGCTTTCCATTTGTCTCAAACACACATGTTCTGGTAGTCAAAAACAACGTTGGGTCCATTTCATTTCAACTGGTTTGCAATAAGGCCAAGTTGATTCCGAGTAGGAGGCACCTAAAAACTAGTTTCCAATAGACACCAACTGGTCTACATATGGACGGGAATATTAGAGCTTGCCTATGTAGAAGAATCTGTTCACATAATCATCCTGTTAAGACAACGAATCTACATGACTAATGCACATCTTCCACTTCAAAGTTTGAAACTTGCAGAAGAGAGTAAGAGGCTTTTCTCTAAGTTGGAAACATTCCTAGCACATGGTAAACTTTGTTGGGAAAACCCGCAGAAGGGCTCATGGATTAACATGGGCATATACTAATCCCCCTTTGAAGAATGCAATCTAAGTAGCTGTGTGTCATGAAATGTGATTGCTTCCTCTACATCTTTTATCCTAGAATTCCAAGCATATGCCTTTACTTCACATTTGTACAGTTGAAAAAAGAATTATAAGTCTATTCTTCCAAGGTAATGATATCATCCCAAATTTGCCAACTAGACAGTTCAACCAAAGGGTATTCTTCTCCTGTAGAAAAACAAAAAAAAAAAAAGATTGACTAGCCTTTTTCTGGTGAAACCATGTGAGCTCTCTTTGTAACAGCAATTATTAGAATCAAATATTGAAATTTCACTACGTTTAATTTGCTTTCGAACATAAGGCTAGTTAACTTACCCATATAGCCATGGGGTTGCACCTCTTGAACCTCTTCCATTTCAAGTAAGCAGAAGCTCACAAAAGATCCAGCTAGAATGAAAAGGGTGAGAGAGAGAGAGAACGAGAGAGAGAGAGATGATGTATATTCACATTAAAAATGAAGTTGGTACAGCACATGTATCATATAGCACACAAGATGTTAGAACTGACATGGGAGAAGACTCGCATGACTCAAAACCTTTACGCTAAAGTTACACATGGGGCTTAGCCCGAGTTAGAGCAAAAGTTAGAGCGAAGTGGGAAAAAAAAGGATATATCTGGTAGGCCAAATAATACAAAATAATTTAACTTACATTTCATATGAGTCAAATTAAATTAATTCTAAATATAAATAAAAAAATAAATTTTAAATAGAGTCTAGTTAAAATAAAAATATTTTTAAATAAATTTATATAATATAAAATTATATGTATATCATATTAATAAAAAATGAATAAAAATAACAAATACTATTTAAGGTATATTAAAAGTAATTTTTTAAAAAGATTTATTTCATTTAATTGCGTTACGTTTGATTAAACTTGTGATTAGTGTCCAGAGTGTTGGAATTATATAGTTGAAACAAATGAGCTGACGGCAAAACAACAAAATAAAAACAACAATTTTAAATTACATAAGCGTATATTTACCTTTATTACTTATCATTTTTCGTGTAACACTTAAAATTTCCTTTTACATTATCTTCTCATCTCGTGGAACGTTCTCTTATAGAAATATAAGTAAGATTGGGAACATTGACTTTACACCAAACCCCACGATGTGAAATCTCGTGCACTAATCCACCTTATTGTCCTGTGCAGCCAAGATATCATTTTTGTTTTTGTTTTCTTAAATGAGAAAATGGGTTTAGTATCATAGTTCAACTAATAACAATTGTACATCATTGGGAGTGAATTCACATTTAGTTTTACTCCATACTTTGATGGAGATTTAACATGATAATGAACGATTTTCTTTTCTTTTTCTTTGATACTAAACCATAACCTGGGGTGGTTCAAAACATCTTTGGTTCACGTTATCTTTGTCTGCCATAGCTTACGTGGGGCATGAAACCAATTTCAGATAAATAGAAAACACCCCGTAAGCATCTTTTCGGCTATGTAGTTGCACTCTTCTTGTTCCCTATACATGCAGAGCACAGAAATTCCACGTATAGAAGGAACTCCAAGTGAGGTACGCAATATATATATATATATATATATATGGGATTCGTGATAACTATGAATATTTAAAATGTCTGTTTCAAAGTGAGCTCATCATTGATTGAGTTCTGCAAGGAACTACGTCCCCCTTTTGAGCCACTTTGTTCCACTTTTTACTCATACGTTGTGAGGTAGTCGCGCCGTTATGTGGTCATCTTTTCGGAATTTCGAGTGGATCGGAAATACCACAGAAAAATCTTAGCACTACCCAACAAAACTTCTTTATAACAGCATTTTGAGTGCACGAGTTTCTCCTATAGGGGGGTTTGTTAAAAAAGGTTAGATTAACACAGTTTTCATTAAATAATAATAATAATAATAATAATAATAATAATAAAGATTATTTTTGCTCACCTTAGTTTTGGTAAAATAATTCAAAATTGTTTTTTTTTTTCTTCTTTGGTTTTTTATAAAACCTAGGGTGGAGTATAGAAATTCGTTGGTGGGTTCATTTGAATGCGTGGTAAATTCAACATGACTGTGTCCTATGAAAATTCGGAATCCCATTGATATGAATATTTTTCAGTAGGCTTCCTTAAGCTCATCCTCCCAGTCAATTCGTTTTGTTTTAGAGATGACTCCAATAGTATAATGTACCATATTAAAGGGTTGTTGTTGTAATGGTTCCGATTAAAGTGAAGAAGACCCATTTAGTTAAAGAATAATGTTGGGATGTCAAGATTACCAAGAGCTTTATAGTACTAACTGATCCATATAATAGCAACAGCAAGCAGCTTATCATCAAAAACATCCTGTTTGACCATTTAAATTTAAGGAGAAAATTTAAATCTTTTAAGATGAAAGACAATAAATTAGTGAAATAATTTGCTGATAGACTCATGAAGACTATTAATGAAATTAAATTACTTAGCAAGTAGTAGACAAATCAAAGGATAATGGAAAAGGTGCTGGTATATTTGCCTGAAAAATATGAATCCAAGATATCTTCATTGGAGGATTCTAAGGATTTAAGTTTTGTTGTCTGGTAGGCCTCACCTGTGTTCACAGATGGGTTTGCTTCTTTGCTTTGGATACCTGGAATTCGGATATGATTGTTTCAGAAGAAAATATAAAGATGACGGCTCTGCTGCTTTAATATCAGTGTTTCTCTTACAAACTCTATGTGTGTTATGTTCTAACACTTGGCAGGCTGCTTGACCTCTTGCAAGACAAAAATTATTTGGTTGTTTAACTCGCAAAAACAACTTTTTTTGATTTAAAAAAAAAAAAAAAAAAGGATACATACAAATGAAAGTTTTACATAGTGGGAATGCTCTTAAAACAAAATTAAAAACTTGTAACTCTCCTCTTCCCTCGAGGCACTCGCATTGGAACATGGGATATTTTTCCTGTGACCTGCGAGTCCACTGTAAAATGATCCTCAATTGCTTTCTAAGGGTGTCCCTTATCCAGAGCAAACGGGCAAAAATTCCTATCATTAGAAACTAGTGCAGCTTATTTTCTACTTTGAAGATGGGACCTGTTAACACTGTCAAACTGGAAATGACAATTATGGAGGACTCAAAAAAGAAAAATGTACGAATCTAACTAATGAAGTTGGTAGGCTCTTCCCCTTTTAGAATCCTCCGAATTTTATAGTGTTTTTATCCCATTTTCCTACAAAGCCAGTCAGCTAGTACACAGTTGCATTTCTTGGAAATGTCTACTTAAGAAAACAGCGAACAAAATCGCTTCCTGATCAAAACAGCCGGTTATAGGTATGACATTTGGCATAATACAGGTGCATGGCGACGCTTCATTTTAACCGATTTAACCTTCCCTCGATTTGTCATTTTATTTTTGTGCTTGCAATGCTTATTTATTTATTTATTTATTTATTTTCTTTTATTTTCTTTTCTTTTTTTAAATAAAAAAAATGAATATAGACAGACATATAATTTTATCCCGTTAGCTTTTATATGCTGACGATTGACGTCAGGATCCTGTAAAGCTAATTCTTGACCCCGGAAGGCAAATGTACTTATCTCGAGTAAAATGAAAAGAATTCTCAGTACATAATGCAACCTTATCTTTGCTATTCACAAAGTAATATTTCCACCAGACTGTGGAGTATAGTTTTCCCATAACCCCTTTATTGTCCACCAGACACGTCCAGGATTGTCTACCGCATTGCTATATTCTAAAATCTCAGAAAGATGACTGCACAACAAATACGTGTACCAAAGTTGCCTGCGTTGGTTCCAACATTGGCACAAAATGGACCAAAACGAAAATGGAAGAGAACAATAAGAAATGATTATGTGGTGTTGCCAATATCACAAAAAAGAATTCCGTCTCATTTACCCGCTCGCTGCCTGATTCCCCGACGCAATTCTGGTATCAACTTTCAGCTATGGCATGGCAATAGAGGGCATTTTCCCTGGTCACTGGAAAAAAAACTTTTGTCTCAAGCTACATCTGCAAGCAACATCTTCTAAGCTCTCTTATTAATCTATCCGTGTCCATTGGATACATCCAGCAAAAGCCTTCTATGTAAAGTCCCTTTTCGGCATTCATTTGTCATGCTCAGGCCTGTATTAGGAAGGTTTATTATTCAATGAATAATAGAATTGTAATAAATCCTCTCAAATTCTTATCCTGGAAGTCCAAGAAACACAAAAAAAAATACAGTTCATCAACACAGAACAGAACATGTTATGGGAACATTATGCCACTTACAAAGCAATGTGATGCCTAATTGTAGACTAATTCTTGAGTGATAGTGAGATTGCTTACTCTTTAAAGAGGGATCTGAAGGAGAATCAATGCGATGCAATACAAACATAGAGATATAGCAGCTCCTGCCATAAAATTATAAAGCAGCCGCCGATTGTCTTTCATGGGTATGAAAACTAACTTTAGCGTGTTGGTTAATTCAAAAAATCGATGAGATACCTGAAATAACACCTCAAGATGGCATCACATTGCAGGGAATAAATATTTGTCAGCACTGCCACAGTCTATGGTCAATAGAAGATTCTTACTAAGATGTAGATGGCAGTTGTAAGCATGAAGTTCAGCATTGGGTATTCTGGGATGATAGAGAGGAGCCACTTAGGCTGTCCATTGGGCATATTTGTTCTGCGCATGCATATAGCAAGTCAAGAGAGGCATTTTTTTCCTAGCTTTAAGATAAAAAATAAAAAAGGCATTCACATGATGGGGCAGATTCTTGAGAACAGTGGCTAGTCACAATATAGGCAAGTAAACTTCCTTTTTTTTTTTTTTTATAATGTAAATCTTTTTACTCCTTTCAACTGGAGAACAATGGCTAGTGGCAATATAGGCAATATAGGCAAATAAAATTCTTGTTCTGAATGTTTACATCATTTTAGTCCCTTCAATCTCATTTGTTCCTTTGCATGACAAAAGATCCAATTTGCAGGAAATAGAAGGAAACAAAGAACAACATTCGCTACTGTTTTCCACTGGATGTATTCAGAAGAAAGCGAGAAAGCCTCTTGTGGCATCATAGATTATACATTGACTTATCATCCTCTATAGTAAACTACAAAAATGCAACCAATGATTGGGAAGATAAGCATTTGGCCTTTAAACTAGGAAGAAAATCTTAATAAAGAAATTTATTCAGAATTGCTTTGCCTATAAAGATGTTTGACTGATTTAAGTTCATTTATTTTATAGCTAAGGGTATTTGGTGCAAGTAAAATCACTGATATCAACTTATGGCAGTGCTATGAAATAAAGGTTCCACAAATATCCTTTGCAAAGCCAACAATGAACTAATCTATGCCAATTATCTAAGAACAGATAAAGCATTGACAAACCAAAAAGATTAAAGTAAAAAATTGGAAAACTTGTCTCCATACCTCAACCAGATGTGGAATTGTGAAATATATGTCTCTAAGGTTATTTTGCCAAGCCAACTGCGAATGCAAAATATAACAGTTAGAGCAAGCACATGGTATGATATAAGGTAATTCATAAGCCAAAAAAACCCCCAGGTTCACCAATAAGTCTCATTATACAAGTAAATTACGTACGCAAAAAGAGCCAAAGAGCAACTCCGAAGCTGCTGAGTGAAATTTCGCAAGCAAATGTATACACTGGAGGCAAAATACAGCAGCTAGCATTAGTAACATTCCACCAGTTGAGCTACCCTATGTCAAGGGGTTCTTACACGAAATTAGGGAAAATAAAAGAAGAAAATTCCTTCATACGTACGTTATGGGGATCCATGAAGTGTAGGGGTGGTACTTATTGTATGTAACCTTGTCGAGTTTGTAAATGCATTCATACCACAGATAACCAACCTTGAAACATAATGAAATGAGATCAAATCACGGTCAGAAATTGCATAATACAAATTCAGGAATCTATGCAGATTAAAGTACTGTTAATTTCAAGAAAATGTAACTCACAGCTAAGGATACTGCTACAATGCCTGTCTTTATTGATATTCTCCTTTTTGTATCAGATTCCTCCAATTTTTCCATCCACCTTTCTACCTGCAATTTCATGGCATTTCAGAATAGAGTATCGGCCACCTCAAGAACAAGAGCCAATAAATGACCAAGCATATAGCAATTACATTGGGGTGATAATAAGCATATATCATTCCAATTATCCATATATAGCGATCAAGTCCAGATCTGAATTGCCATTCATGCAATTGTGGTAGATCTGGTTGAGCAGGATCAGTATAACCTGCCACAAAAATAACTGTTATGCACATACAACTGTATGAAAAATCTGTGACACAATAATAACAAGGGGAAAAGGAAAGAAAGAAAGTGAATCCAATATTTCTGACTCCAGCCAGAGTACAAAGCTGTCCAAATAGGCTTACAAAGCAAATGAACATGAATTTGAAGGTGAGCAGGTGCATAGAGCACTGACCTACTAGGAAGGTTAAAGGACTCCAGACAATGTCAAAAACTCCTGGTACTTCCCAAATCAAGATAACCACAACAAAGGATAACAAAATCTTCAAAGTCATCAGTGAGCTATTTTCATTGTACTTGTTAAATATGCCAAGGGTTCCATACACCATTAAAGTAAACAGTGTGTGCATTGGGCAGATATAATACAACACATAGTCGTTGTTGAGAATGATACAGCAGAATGCCACAAAGAAATTGAGCCGCCACATCATCTGCACCAAGAAATAAGTATCTAAAAAAATGATTTCTGTTTAAGGATTAACCACAAATTATACAGGAATGCTATTGGTAAATGACCTGAGCAAAGCGTGCAAGGCTGAAATCCTTTCTAATGTAGTAATAGGAGAAGTTGCCAAATCCAGTCATCCAAACGTATGCAGCAATAAAGACACGTATCGCATTGTATATCTCTGAAGCAGCAAAGTAATGGTAAAATAAGAAAAGGACCTGTTAAAACAAAAAAAGGGAAAGATCAGAAAACTGGAGTAATGCAGCCTCAGACACTTTGCTTTAGAATGAATGAAGCACATCATACATACACAGAACAGATAGTGGCAAAAATCTCCATTATCAGAGTAAAATGTAGAAATTTCTTCTAAAGACAGACAATAGTTCTTGTGACAGTCTTCATTTATATGGTTTAAAAATGAAAAATAAAATGCATCCTGTCAACATATTCTGCAGTCATTGGAAACAATTTCTTGACAGAGGGATGCCCTTTGTGGAACAATGAGCATGCACACCCCATAAAAAAAAAAACAAAACAAAAAGAAAGCTCCATCCACTCTATCATGTCCAGACAACATCAATTAGCATCAGACAACACTGAGACTATTTCTGTCTGAATAATGGAAAAGAAATAGCAACATTCTATGAATATCCCAAACAAAAGCATAAATTTTGATGATCAAAACAGTAATTAACAAGAAAATGCAACAAAAATCTCTAGAAGAAGTGAAGACATGAAAGTACATGGTTATATTTATTTTCTGCACAAGAAAAAGCATAATTTCTCTGGGTGCCAAATACATTAATGCATTTTTTAATCATTGATCATAAAAAGAAAAGCATCATTTCCAAACATGATAAAAGCTTTGAAAAAAAAAGCCCTTGCCTGCATCCATCCTCTCCATTCCTCAGTCTGGTGCCGATTCAGGTATAGTATAGATTTCCCAGAAAATGCTGACTTCTCAGTATGCTTTTTAAAGGAAGTCATTGCTGATACTATAACAAGAAGAAAGTAGAGGAAGAGAAAAAGGTCGCGGTTGTATGCCTGCCAAGGAGACCAAGCAAGAAAAAAAAAAAAAATAAAGGATTAACAATAAAAAACTGGAACCCATGAAACAATCTTGCTAACATATGCACATAAAGCATGACCATGGAGATCCAATCTAACAGCCAGAAATGAATGTTTCATGCACTCCTGTTCAGAAACCCAAGGGAAATGACCCCTCCAATGAACAATAAAGACACCTCCTTTTTTCTATGCATGAATATTACTTTATCCTAAGTCAACCAATAGGGCACAGGTGTACAAATGGAATGAAGCTTTAAAACTTCTGAAATGATCTCTAGGGTGCATATTGATAGGAGAATCATTTCATCATAGAAGTAAACAATGACAAGAAAAATACAAAGGACTTAAATAATACAGAACAAAAGCCTTCATGCACATAGTTGAGAGTAGCACTCTATTGCAAAGCCATGAAAAGATGAAAATATAAATTAGAAACATAAACTCAACCACAGCAAGTAGTACCTTGGTAGATTCTCCCAGTAAGTTTGTCCGGTCACATGCATAGAAATAAAACAAAAGTGCCCCAAATTCAGACCTACATAAATTTGAAACTTGAACATTATAACATTTGGTCTATCATAGATATGAATTAACACCTACAAATAACAGACTTACATTGATCTCAACATTGCGCGGTTTTCTAGCAAGAAAGAATCATCCATAGTCATAAACCTGGAATATCATAAGTTACAGAATGTAAGAGAATACTTTGAATATTTATGGAATTACTCTGAGGATATCATGGCAAGCAACCTAATTAAGTTTGTTTTGATGGATGAACTCTGAAATTTTGCAGATGCTGATCTTGTGAGGCCTCCTTCCAGCAAAACAGCCCTATCATCTTCATTGATTGGTTCCTTTTCCTTTCCCAATTCAACAAGATTATTGTCTGAGTGACTGCAATCCAGCTAGTTCAGTTTCAGCATTGGAGAGCACAAATGTAGACATAACTACAACAGCTTACTCATTTCATGCAGAAAATCAGCACATCTTTTCCACAAAGAAAAAGCAAGACATTCAACTTGCACTTAATTAGACTCTCTCTCTCAGACTCAACATAGGACTAAGGTATTGGTAACATTACACATTACTTCCAGATATAAAGGTGTAAGAATGGCCAAAGTATTTCTCCAAATGTACTGGATATCAGTTCAGCCGGAAAATAGGCTATTTTATTGCAAACTGTGCGAGGTTTCATGCTTCTGAAATAAAAATAAATAAATAAATAAATAAAGACATTTCCAATAGTTTGTCACAAGAACAGCCGTAATCCTTTTCTGCATATATTTTTTATATCACAAAAAGACATAATGTAGAACATATGGTAGTGCCTCAAGTGGCATCAACTCTCCTGTACACATAGGTATTGACGAAGAGCAAAAGTATTACATCCTATCCCATTGGTTATGTCCCAAATTAATAACTAATGCTTTCTCAATAATGATCTTAAGATGTAAAGCCCATTCCCTATTCTGATTGTTGATAGTGCCTCTAGGCCACGATATGTTTAAAATCTCTATTCTCTTGCATCATTTAGCATGTTGGAGTTCTGACAGCTAGATCTTAAATTGAAAATTGCAACAACAATCACAAAAAATAAAAAAAAAAATGTAAACCAATTCTATATTATCCAATGCATAATACAAATGCAAGAAGATATTAGTCAATACCACCAAAGATCAATGATACAAACTCACACTTTGAAAGGAGATAAAGATTTCTTATACTCCAATAACTCCGAATACATCCATGCCATAAAAACTGGGATAATTCCTAGCAGAAATGACACCTGAGACATAATAAAAGAAGGCTTTATCATTCATTTCAGTAAATAGGACCACGAAGTAAAAATTAAACATAAAATATAAACAAATAAATACTATGTAGTACACACTGCAACAGGATTAAACTGGCTGTCATTTAGCCTAAATTACTAGTGGAGAATACGTGGATAACCAACCTCAATAATTAAAAACACAAGCATGTAAGTTACTATTCACAAAAAAATAAAAAAAAAAGAAAGGAAAGAAAGCAGTTGAGCACTAAAGTTTAGATAGCTGATTCTTTGATTATAGTAGCATTGCACAAGTAATAAGATCAAAAATGACAACTAGATCTCAACAATCAATTATCATCATGAGTCTTCAGGATTACTAAAAATGTTAAAGTTGCATTAGTGCAAAAATTACTTATAAAGGAATCCAATTTTGACAGGCACACACTAAGTTGCTAGAACCAGGACTGACACATAAGACACACAAGGATAAAATACAACAAAAGGTCATTTGAATCCTATGTTTTACTGTCAGTAAATAATCGAAACATGCACTTAACAAAATATTTTATTCAGATCTATAAGAATGGCTAGTCTGAAGCAAGCTGTAATACGATACTGAAATGTCAACACCAGGAACTAAACTCACACAGCATCATAGTGCACAGTACTTGAACAAGTACTCATTACAACTGTGAGTCATTTCCATCTTTTACACTAGATAAAGGCAAATGTCCATGGTTGATGCCATACATGTGTACAATCATGCCAGTATCTTGTATGGAAAGACCAAGTCTTTACAGTCCCACATAGGGAAACAATTGTTTTAGAGCAGCACATTGATGGCTCTCAAGAGATCAAACTCCATGGCACATCTACAGAAACTTTGCATGCTGGCAGGTTACTTCACTCAACTAAATTGTCTCACTAAAATACAACTCAAGCTTGTTGACATCCATTTTTGTCCGCCGATTCATTCATTCGATTTCAGCCAGAGGCAAAATGGAAGTTAGAACTGGTGCTAGAAACCGAATGTTTGCCTAACTTGTCCCAGTTTCCCTCTTTCTTTCTTCCCATATACTTCAAATTTCCACAGAAACAATCCAGCTGACGACAAAATCACACTTGTAATCCAACTACCGACAAGACAACCTAGTAAACATCGAATCCTTAATAACAAACATAGACTCATCCCATAACCAAGACGGTCCTACAATGATCCACAGCTACATTACACTTGCAAAATTTACAAAAAAACAAAGTGAAAACTCCAAAAAAAAAAATATTAATCCAAACTACAACAGAGTAACAAAGTACCTGTCCAGGCGTGATTGGCCCCGAAACCACCATTTTTCCGGATCCGGAAACTGCCGAAATCCGAAACGAAACCGAATAAAAAACAAACGGCACACCTTATCTCGCGAATCAACACGTAAAACGAAGAAAAAATTTGAAATAAATAATAATTATCAAGAAAAGAAAGGGAAGTACCAGAAAGATGAGAGGAGAAATGGCTAAGCGCGATGTTGTTACACGAAGGAAAGTGATCTATAAGACATGATTATAATAAATAAATATTGAATAGCCAAGCCATAACCACCAAGAAATAGAGAGAGAGAGAGAGAGAGAGAGAGAGAGGGGGGGGGGTTTGCTTGAAGAAATGGAGATGTGTCCCTCTCACTTCTTCTCCTAACAAACAGATTGAAATTAGTTGTTGTTGGGGGTTTGGTGATTCTGTTGCTTTGATTTTTGGTCTCTGGTTGCACAATTGCTTTCAAAATTTCATCTCTGAAGAACAAGGAGAAGCAAATATACTTGTTTGCTTTGTGGTAATAAATTCAGCCGTGGATTCTACTTCAAACAAAAAAAAAAAGGAATTAGGTTGTGGATTAGACCAGTCTTTCTCTCTGTTTTGGTAAGAAGAATAATAATAATAAAAAAAAAACAAATAAATGGGGATGGAAAATTATCAAAATACATCGGGGTGTGCATCAGATTATTTACTTTTGGAACTCCGAGAAACAGTTTGTCTTTTTTTTTTTTTTTATAAATAAAAATGGGTTGAAGAAACTCGTTATTACCACAACATTTACCCATTTACATGCCCAATCTTTTTTAGGATTAATATTTATCATTGGGTTTCAATGTGTTTTAGAATCATTTGCTTACATTTCGTTGTTTCATATTGTTTACTCCAATAATGAATCAACACTGTCGTGTTTTCAAAAGAAAGAAAAAAAAAACAAAAACAAAACCACTCTTGTGGTTGTGTCTCCTTAAACAAAATCCTTGTACTCACAGACATTCAGTTCATGTTAGAAGTTTACACCAATGAAATGATAGGAAAAGCAATAATCTGTATTATGATTTTTCTCTTAGATTAGTTGGCTAATTTGTCTTATGGTATCCTTAGATTCAACAACTACTTCGTTTGAGAAATGATAATAATAATAATAAAATTGAACTACTATTTTCGGTTACAGTATTTTTTATTTAACGAGAACGCACTAGTGATGGGAACATTTTACCATTTAACAAGTTGGGACCTTGGTTTTTTTATTATTGAACAACCTAGAAATTTGATACTACGTTGGAGTGGTATTTACGATGTAGTCGGCATCATTAAATTTTAACATTTCCACAAGAAATCTGAGGCACAACCGAAGTGTGTAAATCAAGATAATTAAAAGGATTAACACTTAATTAATTTTTTATATTATTTATATGATAAAATTGATAAGTAATAATTAATAATTTATTTAATAATTTATAATTTCATCTCATAAAATTTATATTTAAAATTATTATATTTTTATTATTCATTCAAAGTCTATAATGACAAGTTCTGTAACCAATTTTTTCCAAGTCACCAACAGAAAGGACACAAAGCTAATATTTTCCAATGGTTTAACCAATATATAAATCATTCCAATGCTATTAAAGTAAGTCCTTCATAATTTTTAATGCATAAGTCCCAGTCTTAGACATGTTTAACTAGTGTAAAGTTTTAAAAGAAAGATATTCACTTTTTAAAATATATCATCAAAGAAGTAAAGATAAACAAATATCAAGTTTTTCATGTTATGATCCCTTTGCTAGTTATGATGTAGATGAAGATATATTTGGCCATTTAGTTATTAAAGGTGACAAAATGAAAGAAAAACAAGAAAGCAACCAAACAAGCAAGGATAAGGGTAAGGGTAAAAGAATACTTTATTTTACATTGAAAGCACCTTGTCCTTATCCAAGTTAAAATAACAATACCCAATTAAAAGCAATTTCACTAAAAAAGAATTTGTTTTCCACTGAAAGTAGTTTGACCATATTTAATCTACTTTCCATCTCATTAACCATTTGAAGCAGTTCCTTACCTATAAAAGGATTCGAGTATTCAAAGCCTCAGAAAGAGTAACCTTTCACTTCTCTAAACATAATTTCTTTTGTGTCAAATCTTGTAAAGCCTCAATAAATTTTAAGTTTTCAAAATTTTGTAATTTTATAAGTTACAAGTTTAATAAAATTTTAATTTTAAAACTTTGTTTGCATTTAAATACCTAAAACTATAGTATGTCAATTGAAGATCAGTAACATTCCAAAACGACTTTGGTTTAGAATAATTTCTGATAAAACAATGTCATATACTATAAATTTACATCATCATCTTCACTAGCATTTGACTCATCTTAAAGAAAAAAAAAATAAAACAAGAATAAAAATAACATTTTCTTTTTATTAAACACTAAGAATGAGAAATATTCATTTCAATTTCTATTTTTTAATAAAACTACTTTTTACCAAAAGTTGATAAATTATAAATTATTTAGTTAATTTTCTAATCAAACAAAACTAAAATTATTTAATATTTTAAATTAACAATCAAAAAATTCTCAAAATATATAAGTTATTAACTCAATTTAAGATTTAAGAAAAATTTTTTATGTAAAGTCAACAACAACGCAAATCTTTTGCTTTTTATAAGGAGTCATCTCCTTTTGATTAACAAAAAGTATTTAACTAACAATTTTATTAAAGACACAAACTAACACATATTATGATTTAACAATTTTATTGAAGAGATAAATTAACACATATTATGATTTTAAACTTATTTTCATAATTTTAATTTATAGAAAAGAATTAAATTATTTTTTAATTTATTTTAAAATTTTATTAAATATATCATCATTATAAAATTTAAATATTAATAAATATTTTTATATTTACTTATAATCAAATTCTTAACTTTTATAATATTAAATATTATTAAATTAATTAAGTGTATTATTTTAAATTTTAAAATATATAAAAATTATCTTTTTTTTAATCATATTATTATATTTGAAATAAATTTTAAATTTATCTAATTATTTTATAAAATTTTTAATAAAATTTTTTTTATCAAGAATAAAAATATTTTTAAAATTAAAAAAATATTTATGAACAAATTAATTGCAATTGAAATCTCCAACACGAGATTTATTATCTCTGCAATCCCTAAAATACACTTTTACTAGAGTTTTCTCATTAGGATCATTGTCTTTAAAGAGATTGTTTCAAACTTACTAAGATGATGTCATCACTCATAAAATCTGCTTTGATAATGAAAACATGGAAATGGTGACATCACCACTTAACGCACCGCGGAGGCATGAAATTGTGTAATGCTATCAATAGAGCTTAAACTTATGTTAATATCACTTGATGCAAAACGGAAATGTAACTAAAAGACCAAAACTTAATTATTTCTTTATAGAAATTTTGAAAAATAAATATATTTTTTAAAATCATATTATTTACATAATAAGATTAACCATTAATTTAATTTTAAAATTTATTTATATATTTATGTTTAAAAAATTTTAATTAAACTAGAGAATATTTTAAAATAATCTTCCCGTAAACTTGAAAATTAAGCCTTATAAAACTCTCTTCTAAGCCTTTAATGACATAGTTCATGGCGATGTATTCTACCTTAAAAATTGTGATGGCAATAACTCACCTTACGAGGAAAATAGGAGAGACGAAAATGAAATAAGAGTATGCAACAATGACATGCTTGCTTACTAATGGGCCCAGGTTTTTTTTTTATTTTTTTGGAGTAGGATTTGTACTATTTAGAAGGCTGTTTTGTAGGCATCGTTTTTGGGCAAGTTGGGCTTTTTTGGTAAGAGCAGATGATCCGTCTTGTCTTTCATGGAGATGCCGGCATATCTTTTTTTTTTTTTTTATGTTGTTTTATTAGATAATTATATAAATATTTATAATTTTATTAAATTAATAAAATTATCACACAAATATACATAATATTATAAATATTATATTTTTATATAATAATAAATATTTAAATAATAAAATTATATTTAATTAACTTATATTAAAATTTAAATTAATTTTAATAATTTTTTCTTAAATATTTTCTTAAATAGAATAAATAAAATAACTTACAGTTGTTCAAAAAAATAAAAAACAATGACACATTGAAATTAACCACATTAGCAATATAAAACTTGAGTTCCATGTTTGCATCCAAAATTTGAAATTTTTTAGATCTAATTGAGTTGAGAAGGAGGTCTTTTATATGAGTAAATTTAGGAGTTCAAATTTCAAATCTTAATCTTAATTAAAAATTAACCTTGATTTTCAATCACAATTTAAAAACCCACAAAAAAGGTTTTTTTTTAAAAAAAAAAAAAAAGTGGACAATTATATTTGAAGACAATAACTCCCTTGTTTCAACCAAGCAGTAGAAATAGTCATTTCTGACAAAATAAGAGGAAAAACTATAGATGATTAAGGACAAATTTGAATACAAAATGTCAATATGATAATATTTATTAGTTATTTTCAAATTTTTTTTATACTTAACAGTAAATTATCCAATAAAATAAATTTTTAATCACTAATATTCCGTAAGATATATCAATTTCCAATTTCTAGAGGTAGTAGCATCACATGGCAACGGCAGCCGAGGCCTCTGCTGTACAGGAGAATCTACTTCGGTCAAGATGGCTCCAAGACTATCAAGCTGAAGAGCCCCCCGTTCAATGTTTCTAAAAGCTTAGTCTTTTTGCTTTTCGTCAAGATGGGCTCAAGCCAAAAACTTCCATGCACATGGTTGAAACTAAGTCTTTTTTTTTTTTTTTTTGAAGCTTTGCAATCTAGAATGAATAAAACTTGTTTTCCATGTTGATCAGAAAAAAGCATTCAACTTTGAATAAAAATGGTTCCAGGCTGAATCAAAACCAATCTTGAACACCCAATATACCGTGGATCATGATTTTCGTTTTTCTATGATTAAAGGTTGTTCAAATGTTTCTTCTGTCTCACAAAGGCACGAGAGAAAAGACATTTTGTCTGTAAGTCAAACCACGAGGTTCATGTTATCACGTGTCTGCTAGTCCAATGTCCGACCCCTGATTCCACTCCAATGTTATCAAACTACTTTTTTTTATTATTATTTTTATTATTTTAACGATTGAAGACGATTTTTAATACTATTCAACCAAAGATCAAGTGGCTGTAAAGGATTTAATTGAAACAATGACGGATGAACAGGGATTTAAACCTTTTGGAAATAGTTTTTCTGGGGTTTTACTTATTCAAATTAAATAAAAATGTATTGCTTCCTTGTGGATTCATGCAACAGCCATCTCATGGATTTCTTCATTTTAGGTATGTATGATCGTAGATAGAAAGTTCAACTGTCATTGGATCGAGAAGAAGAAAAAAATAAAAATCATGTGCACAAAAGTGATACCCATATAAAAGTCAATTCCGGCGGCTCAAATGTTATTTTCCCATTAACTAGCTTCCTAAATCTAAAATCAATCTCTTTTGGCATCTCCTCTTGATATTTTTTTTTTTTGTTGAAATTTTTATTGGTAAGTAATCAATATCATTTAATCTGAAACAGACAGTGTAGCATAGGGTACAGAGTTAATTAATTAATTTTGCTAACCCAATTAATAATTAATTTTTCTGACAACTGCAAGCCTTAGAGTTAATGTGCACAAGCTTGTGCTACGACTATCTCACGATCCAAGCAATTCATTCAGTTTATGTTTGGTATGTATCAAATACACTTAAATTACAAGCAAATGTTTAATGTTAGGAGCTATAAATGGGTGACAATGAAATGTGAACTCTTCCTTTTCTTTCTTTGACCGAGATGCTGATTGACAGCGTGGTTGGTTGGTGCTCTTTCTTTGTCCAGATGAATCCAAGGGAAAATGCATTGGAAAGGGCTGTGGCCTTTAAGATATTGTCTTAAAGTTCCAGCTACTGAACCATTTTTGTGGACAACTGGGTTCATGGTAGACTGCAAGTCTGCATCACATTACTTTTCTTAATTTTTGCCATTTAAAATCGATTTTAAAATCACGTTAATACTGTTTAAACACTAACAAGCAAAAAGCGAAAAGCAAAAGGTTGAACTAAATGTGGGCAAGAGTCTAACTAGTAGGTAAGTGAGCAACTGTCCACTATAACCTGACATGAGAGAGCTTGGTGGCAAGTTTGTCCTCAACCCCTTTTTAGTTGGGGTTCAAATCTTTCTTTCTTTTTTTTTTTTTTTTTTTGAAAAGAATTGTTTTATGCTATGCAGAATTTAGGATGATAACTTATATTTTTTACTTTAAATATTTTAAAGTTGAAAAAAAAAAGGTAAATAACCATCCACTTGGTAGATTGAAGTATATTTTTCAGGGTTAGATTGATTATACATAAATAATTTCTTGGAATTTCTTTATTTTAGGCACATGCTTAACTTGCGTTTCACCAAATTCAGGAAATAGACAGAATAGTGTGTGCATAAATTGACCAAAAACGTCACTTCATCATAATATACAAAGAGGGAAACAAAAAAAAAAAAAAATTACAGATAGACACAAGCAAAAATGCTCAAACAAAAAGATGGAGTCAAGGTCTAAACTCATGAAATTAGAGAGAGATTGGAAGATCAAACAACACCAAGTGGTTATTATTCTTTTTGTCCATCAAGAAGCTCGTTGGTCCATTATTACAAGCTATTTTTAGGAGTAAATACTTGTATTTATTAAATTATGTATGCAAATTTTTTTTATTTATTACTTAGTCGTAAAAAAAATTTTTGGTCTGCCACCCTTATTGTTCCATTTTTCGCACCTAAAAAAGATCATAAAATCGAAATTTTTGGTCAATTTCCCTTTTTCCCTTTTCATTTTTTTTATTAGCATAAACTTTGAAAATACCTTGATTAATTAAAATTTTCAAAGAAAAATATTTAAAATTCAGATTGGAATTGCTTTAGAGAAAATATTGTCCAATATAAATTGTTTAATTAGGTTAGAAGAGGATGGATTAACAATAATTATAAATCTTAAACAAAATTTAATGTCACTGGCCTATATCTGTGATAAATAAACTTGAGTAAATCTTTTCTGCAATACTATTGTACTATAAACCTAATAAAATAATGATATAATAATAGAAAAAATTTGTGATTCAATCACTCAACGCAACCCCCCCCCCCACACACACATCCACACACAGAAAAACATAAATAATTGAAACCATAATTAATTGAATGGGCCACGCATGCACAACGTGCTTGCCTCTCGTTCATGTATATTGACGAACTTATAATTGATAACAGTGATTCATAAATTTTTGGTTCAAGCAATCTATGTGCAGGTCAAAATATAACACAGAATTTTCAGAAAATCATTAAGTTTCTTCTTTAATACTATTACAATTCAATCATTTCTAGCTGAGGAATTGTTGTCATTATTACGCGAACACAGGTTGTGTCCTTCGTCTTCCTCAAAGGTTTTGTTGAATTCCATAACTTCAAGTGGGAATCAATCTCGAGACACTCGTTCATGAAGATTATTTCCAATAATAAAGTCGAATAATTAGTTGGGTATGACAAGGATAATTTTTACAGTGGTTACTTTATGCTTGAAGCAGATGCATTTGGCTTACTTTGAATTGATAGTGACTAAAGCTTTGTTTACTCAAAACAGGGTATGAATAAAGAAGGGCAATAACCCTTTTATTTATTTATTTTTATTTTTTTTGTTTTGTTTAAACATACCATGCAGACTTTAACATACATCATGTAAGTCTGGGATATAGATTAAGAAGATCTATGAAGAATTAGTCAATATAGTCTTCTTGCAATGCTTGCCCTAAATTTCTCTTGTATGGACCATGTTAATCATGCTTCCATAAGATATTTTACATATATTAAACATTGCACAGCTTCAGTTATTCCATTTACAAATGTAAATAAATAATCACTCCCTGTTTCACCTTGACTGGATTGGACCCTGGGGTTGTTTAATTCTAGAAGGAATAATGTCTAGATATGCGATTACCTCATCCTTGACCTCATTGAATTAATTAATGCTTAAATTTTTTTTGGGCCTGAATAAATATTTCAATTAAAATGATTGAAAGAGAGCGTTTCAACGTGAAAAATAGAAGAAAAAAAAAAAAAAAAAAAGACCTCAAATTGAAGGTGGAATGGGGCCCTAAGCAGGGTCCTCTTGTAACTGGTCAATAACCTTCTTCTGACTTTGGACCAAGAGAAAAAGCATGCCATGATAAGTTGTCTACTAGCGTTGCGTCCATTTTCTTGATCTCATTTAGTCAAAGATAACACATGTTAGGCGTTTGCTCTTGCTTGATTTGCTGAGCATTTTAGCTTTGAGGGCACACATCAACCTGCTCGAGAAAAATTCAAACTGTCCCTCCTAAAAGAGACAAGTCAAAATCCCCTAGATTTTGCTTTCATTTTGAACGAAGAATGAAAACTAAATTCAATATTAATTCCAAGCTGACCACACAAGGCGCTTAATAAAGTCCAAAAAAGCTGCTTCTGGGCCACATTTAGGCCAACCCCACCAAATAATTTGTCTTCCTTGTTTTTTTTTTTTTTTTTTTTTAGTTCATTAAGAGAAAAATCCAGTAAATGCTACTCCAAGGATAGAGTTAGGCAAGCTCTTAATTCTAGATTTAAAATTTAAATCTTAGTCTTTATGAAACTTAAAAAAAAGAAAAACAGAGAGAGAAATTTAATTGATCATCATCTCCTTATTTTATTAATTTTATTCATTTTTATCCAGTAAATATGAACATAGTTTTAATTTCAATGTTCTAAGTTGTTAAATACCAGGAGTCAGGGCATTTTTTCTTAGTTGTTAAAGTAAATTCTAGATGTCTTTTTTTTTGTTTTTTTTTGGTGGATCTAAGAGAGGACACAAGGAGCTTACAGTTGTATTGAAGTCAAACATGTAACACTGACATGTGGTTCCCCGATTTGTTGATGAGGTGACTTGCCCATCAAATTGAAGTAAGAAGTAAATATTTTTTTTTTTTTTTTTATATATCAGTATTGGAATTTGATTTCTAGTCGGTAAAACAAGAAAATCAACAAATTTACCGCCAGATTATATGACCCATTACAAACCTAAAAAATATAAACGCTTAAACGGATCTTACACTTAATACAATAATAAAAGCACCAATGCCACTCCATTTCCAGTAAAAAGCATGCAATGCTATAATTGAGGCCAAGGCTTTCAAAGGGCCATTGCAATTTGCAAGACTCATCTTAAGACAATTTGCCATATTATACTAAGAAATTCACTTTAAACTTCAACAATCCAAAAAAAAAAGGAAAAAAGGAAGAAGAAGACATGCATGTCCATTTAAAGTATGGATTCAGATCAAGAACAGAGATATAGCTTTAGAATCTAATAACAATAATAAATGAACAAGGATAAAATGTAATTAATTAAGTAGCTAATTAAGCATATTATATACAAGGAAAGAAAGAGGCATTTCAAGGCTCATGTTTAAAGAACATGGAAGGGACTATGTCTTGTAAAAGTCCATAGTCAGGAACTTGATTATACTGGTGAAGATGCTGCTGGTTTTTGATGGTACATAGAGCCTCCTGGGCTGATAGCTTGGTTACTCATGGAAGGCAATTGGACCAAAAAGTCTTGAGGAAAGCTAGGCGCAGCTGCTGCCATGGGTGGTTGTGCTAGCATGGTATGAGAGAACAGGGCTGCAGCAGCATTCCCTCTAAGCGTTGATGGGATGGGATGATTGTGCTGACCTTCATATGTTGTGATTACAATCGAAGGGTCCTGGAATGACCTCTCTACGCGTTTCTTGACAGTGCATTTCTGAGTGGTGCATCGGTAATAGCTCCTGTAAATGGCAACCAAAGCCGATTTGAGTTAGACACTTCCAAGAACAAAACTGAAATTAACTCAGCTACTTCATTTTAAGGCAAAAAGACCGAGAAATGACATTTGACAACTACTCAAATTCCAATTTTTTTCTTTTTTTTTTGGGGGGGTTGTTACGTTCCAACTTTTCTTTTTTGCTATACCCAAATTTAATTGATTTTTTGTTAATCAAGATAAGCCCAAGTAGAGTCAATGCAGTCACCAGCTATGAGATGTAATATTAGAATTAATTGAGTTCTTGTGCATTAATTTTAGGCCTAGAGTACAAACTCTAATTCCTGTGAACCAAAAAATGTAAAGTCAATGCAAATTAACCATATTGTGCATCAGATTACTGGCAAGTGTTCACATTGTCCTGAGTCCTGACCATGGAACACGAAATTAAGGCTTAGTGTGTTTTTGGGTGCGAGAAGTAAGAGACATTGACCTCGGATAAGGACTATTCTTCACAGCCTTCTGTCCATATTTTCTCCATCTATACCCATCTTCTAGATGATCAACCTCGCTTTTGGTCATGAAGGCAAATCTTGGCTCTCTCTGCCTTTTTTCTCCCTTCTTACAATTCTTTCCCTTGCTTCTGTCCAAGATATGTACATAATAAAGCCATATATTAATTCAAAGTTGCACCAAACCCAAAGAATTTTGAGAAAATTTTAATTAATTACCAAAGATTGACTAATTGGCATAACATCAAAGAACATGAAACTTACACTTTCTTAGAGCTTTCTCCTCCATCTTCAGACTCCTTTGGTTCCTCCTCTTTCTTGTTCTTCCCTGAATCTTCTTCCCCACCAGCCTCACTTGAAGAAAAAGAGACTGAAGAATTTGGAGTGACTGGAACATTGTCACGACTAGCACCATTGAAATCACCAACTTCAGCAGGCTCTGGCTTCACTCCTTCCATTGGAGAAAGCATTCTTGGCGAGGAAGGTGATGTTGAACCATAAGCTTTTGTAAGAGAATTGTAGTCCATGGATCCTTGCAAATAGTCTGCAAAGCTCATGTACGATGAAGGATCAAACCCTTGTTGAGTGCCATAACTTGATGAACCAACAATAGAATGGGGCGACCTTTGATTATTGTATGCATCTTGATGATCCTCATAGAGTGAAGCATGGTAATAATAGGGGTCTTTGCGTTCCTTAGACATGGAGAACTTGGATGTAGGAGGAGGAGGAGGAGGAGGAGGAGGAGAAAGAGAAAGGAGTGTTTTACTCTCTCACTCCAATATGGAGTCTTTGCTTTGGTTTGAATGAAACTTGCCGATTTGCCACTTTATATATAGGTGGTTGACATCTAATTAGAAATCCCCCTAATTTGGATCAAAAATTTTTTTTAAACGCCACCCCCCCCCCCCCCCCCACACACACACACACCCAATTAATATTACAACGGCAAACTTTGGTTTCTCACATGGAAACCAATTTAACACTTGATGATTTCCCATTCTAAAAGTCTTTCTCATTTTCCCCTTAGTACTTCAATTTTGTTATATAGAATATGTGGCCAAATAAAATAAGTTGTACCCATTTCTCAAACTAAATTTCAATTGCAAATTAATTTGGTTCACAATAATAATTAATTGGACCACCACCCTCATCATCGCAATAATAAAATTATAGTGGTCTTTAAAAAAAAAAAAAGACAAGTTGCTCCATATATAATTAAATATAAGTGGACAGGGGGAATGCTGGTGAGAAGCACGCGTTAGCAGGGAGAGTGGAGGAGGAAGACGGAGAGAAGAGAACGAGTCAGCGAAGACTAACAGTAAATTGGGTTATATAGTCAGTCACGAGGCAGCCTTTTTCTATTCGGCTTTCAAGGGGCTAATGGCGGGGTGGCCGTGCCGTTATTTTCCGCATTCGGTCAAATTTTTTATTATTAAAATAACTATTAATTAAAATGGGACATAACAGCAATCTCAGGCTTACACGTGTTATATTGGCACCGGCATTTGACCGTGTCCGGCCCACGATCCTGACACGTGGAAGACGCCCCCCCCTTTTTCCTAGTCTTTGCTGATGGGAGCCAACGTCACCGTTTTCTCGGTAACAATGTTATATTTTATTTTCATTAATTTAATTAATGACTTGACCAGTAGTCCCCCAACCAACCAACCTTTAGCAATCGCATCCAACCCGTTTTGTAAGTATTGTCTGAGTACCCCTGCTGCAAGAAGTTGGAAGGACGTTCTCATCATTGCCCTTGGCAAAATATACATGTAAAATATTTAATTTATTTAATAATTATATATTTTTAAAAATTTTTAAAATTTTTTTATTAAATTTACATTATCAGTACGGATTCACTGTATTATTCTTGTTAAGCTGTCACTGAATATTTATCCTTTAATTAATTACTTGGTTTAGGATTAATATGAATAAATAAATAAGCAACAATTATTTTGATTTTTTTTTGGCGGAAAGGAAAAAAGGGTTAGTTCGACAGAAACAGGTAGTTCGAACTAATTTCAGAAGTTGTCGACAATAACCGAATTTCACTTTTGTGTGGGTCACTTGCATTTAATGTTAAAAACGTGGATGACACAGCAAATTTTCCTACTAAATCATTGTTAATTAAGACTGCTAAAGATATTAAAAGTTAAGCTTTTTTTTTTTTTTCATTTTTAGTAAATGATATCTCACGCTAAAAATTCAAATGCATGTCATGTTAGGTGGTTGAACGTACTTACGAGATTAAAAAAAAAAAAAAAATTATGTACCATTTAATATAAAAATTTTTAGTACCCAACATTTCTCTTTACACTTTGCCGTTTACCTTTTTTTTTTTTTTTATTTTTCATATATAATCCCTTGCCTTATATGTCATCTTTACAATATCTGTAAAAGGGAATCGACTATCTTCCTTTCATCTTTTTGGGGGAAGATACTTCTGTGGGACCAGTAAAAAATTAAGTAATTTTTTTTGATTTTTTTTTATCTTTAGTATATTTACTTTCTAAACACAAATATTCACGTTTTTCTTTCTCATTTCGAGAAAAAAAAAAAGATCCAAATTAGACCATAATAGGAATAGCACAAAAAGTCCTTTTCAAAATGTAGCATTAATCAACAATTTATCAGTTTGATTAGACGATTTCGTGGGCTAACTTTGCATATACTTAAGTCTATTCTTTAGTCAATGAAAGAATAAATCACTTATAGACTAAGAGATTACATTTCTATATGCTAAAACTACATTACAAGAGTGAGTAAAAAAAAAAAAAAAAAAAAAAAGTAATCTTTGCATAGGAAGGAACTCTTTGTCTTTGGATTTTTCTCGGATGAAAGCGAGTGCCGCCTTAAAAAAAATCCTAAACGCTTACTATCACTATTCAATTTTCCCTTTCTTTTTTTTTTTTTTTTTTTTTAACTTTTTAGTTAAAGAAAAATATTTAATTATCAGTGATATCTAAATTTTAAATTTCAAATTTCATTATAAGTTTTTCGTCTTTTCGTCTTTTCTTTCTTCTATTTACAAAATTCCGGGTGTCGGCAGACCCAGATAAATGGAATTCTCATTTCACATTCAGCAGATAGGTTACAACGCTTGCCGACATAAATCAAGATGTAGAACAGCAGATAAGAATCTGCGACAAAACCAAAAATCACAAGGCAAGATGTTGAAATCAAAGTCAACTCTTGGAAAATCCAAGGCCAAAGGAATATTTACATCCCATTTAGTTCATCATCATCGTTCTGAACTCAAATTCTAGGCAGATTTTTCGGTGCTATGCTTTCGGCTTACGCAGAACTCAAATGACACGATGCGCGTGTGCCACGTTTCAGGGGCCATTCAAACCTATAACTTTATGATGACAAGCTGTGTACTCGTGGAAGTGATGGGGGAACACAGCCTCAATTAGTTTTTTTTTTTCTTTTCTTTTTTTGCATTTTTTGTGTACAATAAGAGTAACGTCGGACTAAGTTATGGTAAACTGGGATAAATAGTAACAGCGGCGGTAACAGATATCAAACCTAACGAAAAGACATGTGGGCATTTTTTTATAAATTGTATTGTTTGTTTGTATATTTTTAAATACCTTATATTTAATTTCAAAAAATTTTAATTTTATTTTGACTAAGTCTAAGTCTAATTTAATTTTTATAATTATTTATATGTATAATTTATTAAGATGTTAACACATTGTCAGTATATATCAATCTTAATTTTTTAAAAAATAATTTAAATTATTTAATTTTTTATTATTTTTTCAATTAACTAATTTATATTCATAAATTTTGATTAGTGTTTAACTATATCTCATGACAACCTAATTTTAGGACAACTAAAAAAAAGATTGAATACACCCATTTAATACAAAGTCTCTTAATAAAATTCAATTATTTAATCATAATAATGTTTTAATTAAATATAAAATATAAAATTAATATTTACTTTATTTTACTATTTATATTTACTTTTAGACATATATAAATCATTAATTCTATAAATTATAATCCTTAAAAACTTTTATTTAACATAAAAATAAATTTCTTAAATCAATATTTATCAAAAATACTAAATCATTCTTGATAATTATTTTATAACGATAAACTATTTATTAATTATTTAACTATTTTTATATAGTTTATATTAGTTTTAATGATTTCATTAACATAAGTTTCGTTTAAATAAACAAGATGTTTTGAACTATTAGAGTGTCTCACCGGAGATACCATACTAATCTTCAGTCATATTTGAAATTGAAGCACAAGTACATAAATCAATTTGCTCTAGGTACAGGTTGTGGTACCATGTTTATACTACGGAGTTCCTTTCATTAGGTAAACGAACACTATGCTTGAAGGTGAAAAGGGCTAATACCAATTTCATAAACACATGTTTCGCACCGTAATTAGTGGCTAATTGATTGCCTAACAAGAGTCTAATCGGCAATGCGCCGCTCCCAAAAAAACAAAAACAAATAATAATAATAATAATAATTAGTCTCATCAGCATGCTAATGTACTATCATAGCCAAATTAAAGGCGTAGGAGTCCTGGCTATAACTAGATTAATTGCTGGTCAGCCAATCAAAAATATGTGGCCTGTGCTTCTCCTGTTTAAAAGGTGTGTGGCTGGGACAGGTGCATTCTATCTCACCTGCATTGCGACGTCTGCATCACCAACCTGCTTTTTGTGGCCATGTTAGTTGTTGAGCAGCAAAATCAGGCACCTATCCTCTACAGAACCTTGACAATTACGGAATTGTGACAAGCCAGAAAATGTAGAAAATGAAAAATAGATTTCAAAAAAAAAAAAAAAAAAAAAAATAAAAGATTACATAAGTTATAAATAATAACCAAAGTTTTAAAAATCTAACTGATTATTAAAAAAAATTAATGATTTATAATTTAATTAATTTAATAATTTTAATTGAGATTAAATTAATAAATTTAATATCTAATATTAAATATATAAAAAATTAATAATATAATTTTTATTTTAAAAAATTAAAATATATAAAAAAAATATTTTTTAATTTGTTAATAATTTTTTTTTAAATTAATTAAATTTAAAAATTATAATTAATTAATTATTTTATAATCTAATAAATTAATTATTAATTTTTAAAATTAATAATATATAAAATAATTTAAATTAAATTACAACCTCATTTTTAATTTTACCTACCTGACTAGTCGGCCTGACGCTTGTTTTCGAAACTTTGATAACAAGACAGCCATCAGATCATCAGATTATGATTACTTGAACACATAGGCACTGGCACTCTTTGCATGAGAGAGGCAAAACCCTCTCTTGTCAAGGTTTTAAATTGGAGTTACGAAACATAACTACTACTGGAAATTGCAGCCACGGCCACCGACTAGCTGCAGTTAATGACATGATAACTACTGCTATTTCGGTGTTATTAAATATATATAAGAATTTGAGGCTACCATTGAATGTTATCATCCAGCAGTAAAAAAGTTGTTCATTACCATATCAAAGATTAGGGATTTAAATTTTTATTTGATATTTAATAAAACTAAATGTATATCCACATAATTCGCTTATTTGATAGTATGCAATTCTTCTTAATAAAATTTTGAAGTACTATTTAATTTTTTTGTTTTTTTTTTTTTTTGAAAATAGAAAAAAATTTGAAATTTTGTTGATATGAGTGAGGCATTATCCATTTAATATATATATATATATATATATATATATATATATTATTTCAAATTTATATACAATATTGTCAAAATTGAAAAAAAAAAAATTCAGCCCAATTCTCTCTAGAGCTAAAGAAAAAAATTTGTGTGACATATTTCCTAAAAATTAGGAGTTTAGGTATTTGTAAAAATTTAATAACTATTTTATTTTGATAACAAAAGAATTTTTAGTAAGTCACCATTTTATTTCAATTATAATCAATTATTACTCCCTAAGCCTAACCTAAAAAAATTCTTGATAGGTCAACACCTAACTTTAATTGCAATTAACCACTATTTTTCAAACTTAATCAAAAACTACTTGATCTCCTTTAAACTTTCAGGCCTCTTATCCTACTGATATCCTAACTATCATTTATAATAATTACTTCTCTTTTGATTTTTTTTTTTTTTTTGCTGTTTTCATTAAACTCGTGTGATTTGCTTGCATTTTTCTGTGAATGATTTGTAGGCCTACAAAAAGGGAGTGGAGTGGCACACAAGGTAAAAAACACAGTAGAAGTTAGATGGTTTGCATCTCTTTTTTTTATGTTTAACAATAATTATATCATTCAAATTATTATTTTCAATTATAAACTAAAGAGTAAAATAAACTAAGTAAATTTATTTACATGGGCTTAAAAACTAATATATTTATAAATTCAATGATTGTGCATTTAAATAGTTTTTATTTTATTGAATTTAGAGTTATGATCTTCTATATGCACACTTATATTTATGATAATCACTATCAGTTGTATATTTAGTTTTTTTTTTTTTTTTTTTTTTTTTTTTTTGAACTTGTTCTTAGAAAAATGATTTTAGAATGTTGGTTGCACGAGCATAATCCATTAAAGTTAGATGCATTTGGTCATATCACCCGTGCCATTTTCTGTCAAAAAAGATTTATGTTCAAATAACATTTTCCTATGTTCAACTGCGACAGATTGCAATTTAAGACATTCTCTTAATTAATAGCCATTTCTTCTAGATGAGATAATTCTCCTCAAAGCTTCTGATCATTGACTACACGGTTGGCTTCAATTATTGGCATGTAACATGCATTTTCTGGTCCATTATTTTCATACAGACATTTTTTAAAAACAAAAAGGAATTTAAAAGTGGACGCCGTTATTTTTAGAAAGCATGACGCATGCTAAGGAACATTGTGCGTCATTGGTATATCACTTCCCCAACAGTGTAATTTATTTCCAAAATAATCAAAAAAATGTGATTAAAACATTGATTAAGGAGGATAAGCCTACATTGTATTAGATGGGAATAAAATATTTTCAGCTGATGAGAAATGGAATGATGCATATTCTTGGGGGAGATATTATATGAATATGTGGAATATTGGCCATTGGAGTGGTTGCTTAAGAGAGGGGACTTTTTAAAAGCAGAGAAGAGATAGGAGTTTATACATATAAAAATACAAATAATATATATATATATATATTTGTTTTGAATAAAATACAATTAGAATAATGAAAGCAAAACGTCTGTCTAGTCTTTGTATAATTGTAAGAGTGAGTAATAATTTTTACTGGATATCATAAATTTTTTTTTTTTTTTTTTTGAATTTAATGTAGTGTCCAAATTGTGATGCCACCAACACAATCTTATCCCAACAAGTCTGCTTATGCCACCTCTGTTTGCATTTTTTTTTAGACAAAAAAATAAATAAATAAATAAAAAGAAGCATGAGATTGTTGACCTTATGATACTTTTGTCAATTGTAGGTGACATACAGTATGGCATAAAGTAGGGTTTTGGGGTTAGTTTTATTTCTATTCCCTATCCACACAGGAGGGGCAGGTTTTACGTTAGGTGTATTCAATGAGAAAAGGAATCTCTTGGATGTTGACCCAATCACACTCCCCTTCTATTCTCGACAACCCTAAATTTAAGGCATATGGCAGCACCTCCCCCATTTGATATCTGAAAATGCAATGTTCTTGAAGTTCATAATCTTGTACAATCTAATGGTTTTTTTTTTTTTTTTTTTACTACAAATTGACCCATTTCCTTCTAAGGTAGACCATTTTAATTCTTTAAGGCCAACTTCATAAATTTCAAAAACATGTTTTTTTTTTTTATTATTTTTTGAGAGCAATGAGATTGAGCTAGACGGTATAGTTTAAACCCTCCCTCTTTCTTAATTTGAGTCCGGGAGATCGATAAGGATGAGGTTACATGCATGTATGACAGGACAAACCCCATGATTATGGTGTTGACCAATTTGCTGGTAGGTTACCAACCGGACCCCTTATTGGTCCAGGGTGACTTTTGCAAGTGTAACTTGCTTTGATGTTGTTGCAGTTCGCGGACAGCCTATAACCCTATCACCATTCAAAAAGGTTATTTTTCTTGGGGTCCAATTCAATAATTAATTTTCAGCACAAGTGAGAGAGCAACCTCTGGAGTTACATTACACGTCTCATGTTTTAGATATTAGGCTTCATCTACTCTCATTATACCATAATGTTTCTCTCAAGCTTTCACAAAACTGGATGCACAAAGCATTGTTGTGTTGTTGTTGAAGGAGGATGGAGCATGATTTTTTTTTTTTTTTTGTTAATTAGCTCGGAATAAAATTCAAATTTAAAACTTTAAATCTTAGAAACGATTTTAAATACTATTAAAATATAATGTAAAGAATAAGAGAAGAATCACATGTAGTGCAGAAGACCTAGTGAAATTCTCTAAGAAATTGGAAAAAAAAAAACAAAATTTTTTTTCTCATGATTTATGAAGGAATCAATTTGAATGAAGTGTACGACTGAGCAAGAACCGTGTGGCAGCTGGCACTCATCGACTGAAGTGGGAAGCAATCCTAGGTGTTGAATATCTATCTTAATAAAGACCCTTTAATATCCCAATAAGAATAGGTAAATGTGTCACTCACGAATTAAAGAATATTTTAATAAATAAAAAAATATAAAATATCAAAAATCAAAAATTAAAAAAAATATAAAATAAAAGAGCAATTGTCGCATACAGGCTAATGCACCTGTTGATTGACGAGTGAAATGCTAAATTGAAGGGTAGGGTGAAATGATGGGCAACCCCTGTCTGACCACTTTACGTTTGACATAAGAAAAAGCAGGGCTGTCTCATGCTGAAACATTAATTTTGATGGCGAAGTGACATATAATTAGAGGCTTGATGAGAGCAATACATGTCCTCTAATCAAATCGTAGGCTACAAGTTTTGAAATCCTTCCATTTTGCAGACAAACTTCAAAAGCAAAACAAAGAACCAAAAAAAAAAAAAAGTAGAAATAAAAACAAGAAGGACAAATGGAATTGCCGAATCAAAGGGGCCAAAGCAAAAGGGGGTAAGAGATTTAAATTTAGAAGCATTTTCTAACCAAATTTACTGGGAGAAAATTTAAGTGAAACATATAACTACCAACATAGTCATGGTTCCCAAGCAAATCAAATTGTCTGAAGTCCACTGAGATGAGGAGACCAAAACAATCATAATTTAAATTACCAAAGCTCTTAGTCTCCTAATAAAATCTTTCAATTTTTGGTTCCTGAGATGGGAATTGCATTTTGAAATTTTATTCAACCAAATGCGGTCAAAATTCAAACAAAATTTGCACATGCTTTGACATCTTTTTTTCCAAGATATTTTTTGCTTTGGACCGTTTGTTCTCTTTCCCAGTGCACTGCATGTTTTCTAATTTTTGCTTTACTTAAAGCCAACGTCAACATACATCAATCAACGTTACCGAGACCTTTTTATTAACTTATACTAGCTTCTTTCTTTCTTGATATCATTTATTTACTATAGTGTTTAAAGCAAAAGTCAACTTGACTGATAATTATTCATTATCATACATGTGATCCACTTGGAATATTCCAAATAAATAATAATTCCGGTTTAGGCATATCAATTCAATCCATGACTATTATCCCCAATCAAACCCATATTTTATTAATGCAAAAATAGAACTTTTTCTTCTTCTTCTTTTTTTTTTTGGGGGGGGGGGGGGGGGGGGTGCATTTCTCTCGTACACTTATAATTCTGCCTTAAGCTGGTTAGAGCATCAAATGTGAAAGGATTCCAACTCTCTAAGATTCCTTCCCATGTCACAAATTCTTTTGACTGCTTCCAACCGGTTTAGCTAGCCCTCTATAACTTTTATTTAGTCAATATTATTCATGATTTAGAACATTCCAATTCCAATAATGTGCATCCACTATTTTATTTGCCAGTAAAGAAGAGAATAATGAAAGAAAGGTACCACTCTTGCCTGACATTTTGTTTCTTTTCAGCCAAAGTATTGCTTTCCTCAACCATAGATAGATAAAGATGGGCTTGTCAGCTTTTACAAGTTGCGGTTGGCCGAGTTGACTTGGCCATTCCTTGGTTCTGTTCTCTCCTATTCAATTCTATTTGGGATTACTCCGAAAATCTCCTCTTTATTCTCTTCATTAAATGCCCTCTTTTGTACTGTTTTCAATTGAATTCATATTGTATCAACTTATAACAATTATACTGAGACTCGTTTTCTAGAAAAAATAAAAAATAAAAAAAAGAGCTTCAAAGACTCAACTTGAGAGATTTGTGAAGCTGGACTTCAGGGGATGAAAAGAATAAAACAAATAAAGACAAAGGCTACCTTAAAATCAAAATCAAAGTGCACTCATCTCCAGAAAAAAGAAAACATGTGAACACAAGAAAAAACTTTTCAAGTTACAAACATAAAAAGACTTTGCATTTCTGCTACTTTCTCATTACAAGTCTTAGTCCCATCAATTCATATGGGAGATAACACAAAAGGAATGATATTATTATTGCTCGTAAAGTTATGAGTGCGCAAGCAGCACTGGAGAAAAGAGGGAGAAAGAGGGCAGCAAATGGAGGACTTGACTTCGGACACATCTGAATTTTGACCGTTTCTGTTTCCACCCACGATTAAGACATATGGACTCTGTTCACAAATGCAGCCTTGAATGGTAACAGTTGCTAGATAAATTAAAAATTAAAGCAGTCTTCCAGAAACCCAATGGAGAGCACAATTAGCACCAATATTGGGCTGAACCAGCGCCATTCCCCTGTTTAATGGCAACCAAGACTAGCAAGACTTAATTTTCTAACAAGGATAAGCCAAAAAGACCTTTGATTAATGTTACGATTTAAATTTAAATTCTGTGTAGACCAGAGTCTAATATGACTTAAAAAGTCATAAATTCAAATTATACAAATAGCTTCTTTATAAAAATAAAAATTAAATTACAAATATCTAATTTTTCTATGCACTTAGTGTAAAAGTCTTGTACATCCAAACTGTTTTTCGTCCACATTGTCCATAGACGTTTTGTAATTTAGAGTCGTGCACACATGGATGAGGCCATGAAAAACCACTTTCCCTGTCAAGGACCTACTGGGTAGCAGCAGAACATATATTTGTTTGTCTAACCAACCACCTCAGAGGGCAAACAGTGACTGCAGGATGAAAATTCTCAATTTCCCCATCTGCAGGGAGGGAGAATTCAATTAACAAACAAAACATGAAGAAATGTTAGGAAAATCGTGGACCTCCCCAGTGTATGGGAAAACAATGTAATGCCATTCTGCGACTGATCGAAACTAATGAAGGAATGCTGAAAGAAAGTGATTCCCATCATATCCATGTCTTATATCTTGGTTATATATCAATACAATCTACTGGAAGTTCTAGTAATTGGCTTAAATGAAATTGGGGTATAAAGAACAGGGCTTGAGATTGGCCACCATCTTCCATTGAAACACCTTTCAAGTGCCAGAAAGACCAACATGCCTTTGTTAGCCACCAGGCAAAATGCCTCCCACCTAAACATTAACCAGTAATATCAGAGGATAACAGAGCATCTTTTCCAGGAACCTGCACAGAATTTATCCCACATGCCCAAAGTAACAGATAAATTATATCCTTCTATGCCCGAATCAGCATGTTGTTGTCCCATCCCAGCCATTTGGTTAAACAACCTGCACCATGCTGGCCATCAGTGATATTACATAAGCAGTGCTACAAATGGACGTGATTTTAATGCTCAATGGGTAAAAGAACACAAGGCATTCTGCCCAGAAAGGTCCATTTGGATCCACACAAAGCCAAATGTTTGGGTAGGATGGATGGTAGCAGATCAACTGATCAAGAAAACAAATTAGCCCATCAATTCACATCCAAAGAAATTTTCTTGTGCTCTTGTAGTGTCAAGTGAAAACTCTCTCAAGGATAAATTTTTTATGCACTTTGATTATCCAGCAGATCAGCAAGAGTTATTTTCCCACAGTTGCCTGTGTCAAGCCTATCAAACTTCTCACATATCTGCATCACGTCTTTCTCCGACAGCCTCCCCATTTCCTTGAGCTTGTATATGACATACTCTGATTTACTGCAAGGGCAAATGCACATAAGTAGTTGAATAAGGACAGCATGGCTAGCCTGGATCAGTCAAATTCAACTTAATAAAAATATCTGAATGAATTGAAACTACAAGAAAGAAGGTTCTAACAATAAGGTAGGGTTTAGATAGGAACACACTATATGACCTGAGAGAGCAGAAACACAAAACATTTCAAGATTATACACATGCAACACCGTGGGTGAGATATTGGGGCATCTCCGTTAAGAGCCCAAAAATGCCAATTAGATATTAACCAGTAGCAACAATGAATTACAGGAAATAAAAATTTTTCACTCATGCATGATGCCACATTACAGTTCACCTTCTAGTTTATCATGACATCTTCACTACAAAAAGAAAAACCAAAAAACTCAAAATAAATATAATTGTATCACCTTTTTCCCTAGCCCCAAAGTAACTGAAAATAAAAGTGAATAAAAAGATAAGAATGCCATGTAACCACACTTGAAAAGGAATCCCCAATAGATGTCAGATTACCTAGATCAATGATCCTAAATAGGAAGAAAAAATGATTAGTTTTATGCAGCTTTGATGCTCCTCTAGCATTCATAAACCTAATACAAGTCCACCAGGTGGCACATGCCATGTGTATCAGCAATGGTGCCAATCTTAATCACCATAGTTTTTTCCTGCAAAAATTACAAAATGGAGCAACACATGGTTTTTTCCATCAAATAAATTGATGAATTCTTAATCAGTATGGTGCCAATCCAGTAATGTCAAGTTTCAGAACTTGTTATTCAAAAAAATTAAGAAGATGAACTGCAAGTCATCTTGGTCTGCCAGAGTCATAGCCAAATCCATAGCCCACTGCTCTCTTCAACCGTATCAACTTAACACTAATTCAGCTAGGCTGCACACCAATCTACTGTCTTCCAGACAACACACACTAGAGAAACGTCAAGCTCAGAGCTGAATCATAAATTCTTCATGCTGCCACTACTCACTGACACCACTTGAGACCTCCACTAGCTGCACCTTCAACTGTCAATCTGCTAGTATTCACCTCCGTGCGAAAAAGAATGCTAGAATCATCCTGAATTGGGTTCTATCAACTTCCTCTGTCTACCACTGCCAATCCAACTCTGACATTCTTCCATTCAACTTGAGGCCACCATCACTCAGCTTGTCACTGACCGCTCAAGCTCTCACCATCAACCACATACCAGAATCAGCATTGACTTCTCCCCACACCAGGTTCATCTCTCCACCTTACTCCTCTTCTCTTTCATCATTTTGGCAGAATCTAAAAACTCTAAAGCAAAAAAACCAAACCAGCTAAAATGGAATTTTTTGGTATTATTAATCTGTTCTGTTAAGAAATTTCTAGAGAACAGATTGACTTTTTGACCATCCAATGTGGGCAGGAGTGGTCTTCTTTAATGAAGTTTAGGACTGTTTTGATAGGTCTACAGCAAAAAATTCCTACAAGATTTAGAACTGAAAAAAAATTGAGTTATCCCCATAAAGAAGACAAACTTATTTTAACTTTCACAAGATATTATTGAGTTCTCTGACAATAAAACAATGGATTAATTTGCAACTAGGCAAGAAACAAATACTGCACACAAATCACAAATTTAAACAAAATAGAATGTAGCATTCATAATCTATCTTATCTAATACTCCATCATTTGTCCACATACATGGAACCATCCGAAGGGATACACAAACATCTAAGCCCACATACATCTATGAAAAAGAAACTAGCAGTTGAAGTAACTTAGAACACACACATAATAAAGTTTCAAATGGTTGAAATGTTCTAACAAATAAAAAACTTCAGAAAACAGCCTGGTGTCTTGAAATTATTTGACTAAGAAAATTGGCCAAGCAGGACCCTTTTTACACAATTTATTGCAAGCATTTTACATCTGAAACATCAGCGATGCTAGTAATTATTTATATTCTAAAACACAGGATAATATACTCTGCTATCAATATTCTAAAACACGAGATAATATACTCTGCTATCAAGATAATGGACACAATAAGCTCCTAACATATATGAATGCATCATAATTGAGCACCCAAGAAATCAAAATCAGGCCTCTATTCCTTATACGCTTCAATGAAGTATAAACAGCACATAAGTACATTCTGTGTCTTTGATATTTCAACATGTCCATTTAAATTCTCTAGGATAATATGTGAAAGATACTAAACAGTATTAGTCTTCATTGACATGTTTTTGGCATCAAAAAAGCACTTTTTATTCCTTCCATTGAAGGTGAGAGTAAGCATGCAAAAATGTCTGACTTCACATTGGTGACAATCCCACACCTTAGTTTATGTCTTCTTCTAACTTTTCCATCAATTAGATTAATTTAACAGACTAGCATGCAATTTTCAATTGAACAAACTGTAGACATTACAACAAGTTTATCAGCACCCAAACTACAAGAAATAGACTCATTGTTAATTGGTCACAGATATGTAAAATTATCTTCCACTGCATACAGTTGTACCAAATGTAGGATGCACCTGATGTAGGACATAGCTCTGCAACCTAGAAAGCCTTCTAATATATAGTGAATTTATCCTGCAGGTTCCTTAATCTGCCAAAACATACTGTCTATTGTAGGCTTTATCTTGTCCCATTCTCAATGTTATCAAAGAAATAAAGCACAAGTTTTGAGGCATCAAAATTTTGATAGAGCTGTTAGCAAATTTGTCCCTCCATTTCAGTTTCACAGTACTTAGCGTAATTTGATTTTGTTTTAATTTTAACCAAAGAAGAGGGTTAAAATTGTCCATGTGACCATGTGATTAAAAAAATCCAGTACTCAAACTACAGTACTCTAACTAATTTGCTAGAGATTTTCCAGAGATGCAAAGCAGCTAATATCTGAAACACCCAGACAAGAATTTCAAGCATACTTAGGAGGGTTCAAATTCACAGAATTTAGAAACAAAGCATACCTCACAAAGCCATTGTGATCAATGTCTGCAGCAAGAAACTCAGAGACGGTCATATTATGCCCAAGCACCCATTTTGCCATTCTCCTTTGGCGCTTATCCACTCTTGCCTCAGCCAGATACAAAAAAGCTCGAGCCACAGCAAGCGTTGACACAAGCAACCAAATGGAAGCAAAAACACGACCAGGCAATGACATGAATGCCCTATCACCATACCCAACAGTTGTAACTGACATAACTGATAGGTAGATTGAATCCAACCATCCAAGCCTCTCCAAGAAATGCATAACAGCAGCCCCAACTCCAATACAAAGAACCACTACACCTAATGCCAATGCCACCTTAGTTCTTATTCTCATCCTTCCCTTCTTCACATCAATTATGACCGAACCCCCCTTTTCCTTTTCAACACCTCTTTTAACATTCCTCAACAAGTATTCCTCTTGCAAATCAAGCACATAACTCACCATCCCAGAAAGCAAAATATCAATAAACCCAAAACCCACCAAAACAAACAGAATTGAAAACAACTTAGTGGCAGTGCTAGTTGGAGTAATATCCCCATAACCAATTGTGCACATTGTCACGATACAAAAATACAAAGCATCAACAACTGGGTGGGTTTCATTTGCTGAAAAATCATCTCTATAAATTGAATATATGAGCACCCCAAAAGCCAAATACAATAACAACAGGATAACAGCCTGACGAACTATTGACTGAGAACCAAACTGCGGCTTGGAGACGGCAGGGTGCTTAAGGTCATTAAGCACAGCCATAGCAGGCGCTGTTTTGGACCTATGGAGATTGGTTTTTGTCCGTGAATAACTGGGATCGAGCAACCAGGACTGCAATTGCTGCTGTTGCTGAACCGACTCCTGATTGGCAACGTTGAATTCCTGATTAGAAGATGAAGATATGGGGGAAGTCAGAGATAGCGTCAATGCATCAATAAAGTGATTAGAATCCTTCACCGACGGCGAAGACGGTCCGAAAATAAGGAGGTCTTTAATCTCCGATGGGGTTAAAGGAACAGGAATAGATATTTCATTCTCTTCAGGAAGCGGGCAGAGTGGCGGCAATGGCGGTTGTGGGGATCTCCTCCTGGGGCTTAGATACGGCAGTAGAGGCTCTTTCTCCATCTGGGGATACTAAAAAAACCAAAAAAAAATCACCTTTCCGGCGGCCGGAAAACCATACGCCGGGATTGGAAGACAGTCACGTTGATTTTGGCTACCTAAGCATGCGTGGTTCAGACAACAAAGGACAACAACAAAAATTTTTCTTGTCTAAATGCTAGAAAACTAGGGAAGACACGCGGAGAGAGATCAAACGACAAAGATGTTTGTTCCTTTCTTGGGGGAAGACAAGATGTGAAAAGAAAATGGATGAACGATAAATGAAAATTTAGATTAGAAAGAAAGAAATAACAGTTTTTCTCAACCACAAAAAATATATTGCAAAAACATTTGTCAACAATGTAGCTATGAATAGAAGTCAAAGACCAGCTTTTTACGTTTCGTCTTTTTTTTTTTTTTTTTTTTTTAATTATTGGACTTAAATAGATTTAAATGACCTAATTAAATAATTTGAATTTAAATTATTCCAACCCAAAAATTTTAAAAAAACTGAAGACTTAAATTCAAAAAGTTACCCTAATTAACTCAATCTGATCTGAGTCATTTATAATCTATCTATAATCTATAATTAATTACCAAATTAATTTTGTTCATAATGGCCAGAGGCCCCTCTCTCTCCCTGCAATGAATACTTTGAGGACCATTATGGCAACTTGGGTATGAAGCATTTTGGTGAGTGATGGGTCATAATGGTAGAAAAGGACGTGTGCCGTCAAGAAGAAGCAAGTGGTATGTGGTTAAAACACAACGTGGATGAAGACCCTTATGAGTGTCATTGCCAATTTCAAAAATACTACATCGTTTGAAATCATAATTTATCATTTTTAAGATAGAACTTTATTTTTATTATTGACTTATGGACATATATGAAGCATGCGTACATAAATATGCATCTATTTGATGCAATTATTGCAACCAATATGCAATCTTAAAATTGGTGATTTAAGACTTGAAGCGCAGGGCATGCCTACAGGAAGAGATACTATCATGTTACAAGACTAATGTCAAAACCTGAATTATGAACATCCTTATCTTTATACTAACGATCATGATACAAGACCAATGTCAAAACCTGAATCATGAACATCCTTATTTTTGCTATCTTGCATTCAACTTCACTACGACTGGTGCGCTGCATGCATCAAGACCTCCGTGTTCTTGATCAACTAACAACATTAGAATAAGTAGGGATCTCAACAAGGAGAATATAACAAGCCAAAGTTCAAGCTTGAGCATTGGAGAGAAAACCAAAAAGTTAATGCATCCGGTACTAGGAAGCATAATCACAGCCTAAGAGCACTTGAAACAACTTTCTTTCTCAGTAAGGGGTGTAGGTCAAGCCCATTGATCTTTGCAGCAAGTATGAAGTCATTCTCTGTCAGTCCGCCTGTGCATAAAAAGGCTTTGCTTATTCCCCATGCAGCAAAAATAAAAATGAGAAAAAGAGATTGAAAACAAAACGCTTTTGTAATAAACACTATCCAAGAAGGAATTATTTTGAAGTCAACAAGGTTACCTATTATAAGGCAACTAAGATTTATTGCCTTGCTAGGTTAGTTCGGTACACTTTTTGATGTGCATCAAACAGGTACAATAAGGCAGCACAAGCCACTGGAATGTGTAAGTCGATATTCTAATTCACTTACGCCGGTTCTTAGAAAAACATATTTGCAATTGACATTAAAAGGGGGAGAAGAATGGGAGGGGAGGCATGTAGCCCAGGTTTAATATTTTTGCACCCTATGTTGTTTTGGGAAAGAGGAATTGAATTAAAAAAACAAGGCATCCTTGAAAATAGACTATGTAGATTGCCTAACATTAGAAGATGCCATAAACAACTATGCTGGAGCTAAAAACTAATTCTATGATTGTTTCATATTCAGTTATCCCTCTAAGATTTAAATTTTTGTTAATAAAAAGTTACCAAAAAAAAAAAAACTCACCAACAGCATGGGTCCAGATCTCAATCCTAACATTATTCCAACCAACAAGATGAAGATCTGGATGATGACCTGCATTTGTCACAAATATTACTAATTGTACGGAGAACCAAAATTTCCCTGATAAGTAAATTTCAGCCTGTCACTTTTTTATGTCATATGGCAGAGTAAGGTAAAGCCAAGATGTAGAAACCTTCTGCTTCAGCAACATTCCCCACAAGCTGGAATAATTCCAGTCCTTTGGTGAAGCTTTTAACCTTCCATGACCGATTTAGTTTTAGTGTACCCTCTTCATTCACCAAACTCCACCCTGGGACCTTTAAGTAGAGGGGAAAAAATTTTTAACAGCAAGCAGCAATGTGTAATACAACCCATAAACAGATAACTAAATAGAATACAAACTTTTGGAATAATTTCTTTTGCAGTTTCTTCAGTCATGGGTTGCATATCCTTTGAGCTGCATGGCACACACTTCTTAGCAGCCAAATCTACAGGAAAAGCAAACTGCATTATTTGACAAGGATAAGCCTCTTCCATGCTTCAAGTTAATGCTTTGTAAACCAATACAACCCTCTGCTTGACTAGCATCAAAAGGAAATCATGGCCGATGATAAGTGGAGAAAGTGAGAAAAGTCTACTAAATAGTAACTATAGCATTGTTCACTTTCTCTCTCTCACTTTTTTTTTTTTTGTCTTTGCAGCTCTTAGGTCCAAATGATGAAGAAACATTGTAAACATGATGAAAATGGGCAGAAATTCCTATTTATTGTACTAAGTGTGTAAACAAAGATCAGGAACAAGAAGAAATGAAGCAAGCTGCAAAACAAAGATTACAATGTGGCACTGATGATCCAAGCAAAACTTTCATATGATAACAAATTTCTACAACAACACAGAAGCTGCTCTAAACTGGAGCATCTACCTTTAGCATGTCACACTATATAGCCCCAATCTAGGTCACAACTTTGCTAAACTATGCCAGGCCCCTTGACTTGGAAAGATTTTGAAACCAACATAGCCCATATGAAAAGGTCTCTTTGCATGTATTGTTGGGGTTATATCAGGAAGCAATGCCCCTTCAGTAGGGCTGCTTAGTGGAACATGCAACAGAATATCCATTGGATTATGTTGTTTCTGGATTTACACAAGTAATGACATTTCCTAGGTATTAGATATTACTTTCTTTGAGTTTCAGTTTTATAAAAAGTAAAGTAGATGTTATTTTCTTTGCTCTTTCTTGATTTATAAGAAGTATGGTACCAAGAGCTACAGCAGCTTGGAACCAAATCCTCATCACAGTTTCACAAAACCTCTAATACGGAAAAAAAAAAAAAACCACAAAATAGGAACAAGTAATCATAAACAGGTTTTGGTTCACATGGTAAATTAGTTAAAAAGATCATCACACACCTCCACCAGTGCAAACAGTTCTAAATCCATAAAGTGAGTTCCTATATGATGACAACCCCATGCGATGCCCAAATATCTCAGTCAGTCGAGTACCGGAGCTGTATATAAGGGAAAAAATTCATCTTTGCACAAGAGAACTCTTTGAAATCAGGCAGCAGGATAAAAATGTGATTAACTGTACTTGAAACTCAAATGAAATAAAAACTAAAAATGTGATCAAAATCATCTTACTGGGGTAGAAAGTTGAGAACAAAGAGTGATGCCAAAATCAAGCATTATCCATAAAGGACTTGGTACATGACCTCCCAAAGAGCGAGCTGCTGTGCCATGCTCTGTCCTTCTCTCTCTCTCTCCCTCTTCTGTTTTAATGTTTTTTTTCATTGAATCACTTTCTACTTTTTAATTGTCACTTATCATTTTTTCTTTTTTTTTTGCTTCATTATTCAAAGCAGGCCAAGCCAGCTGCCAGTGACATTTTTGGAGGCCATTAATCGTTTTCCTATCCACAACATTCAAAAACGCCTTGCATACTAAAATTCACAATGACTATCATGGACAAAAGTTGACATGATAAATCAATTCCACTTTTATTCACTTGTTTGACATGCTTTGAAATCCAAATGCTAACAAAACAAAAGGCATTTACAAACTACGACTTTTTATTTCCCAAAAATATTGTTTAGTAGCAGAAAGACAAAGACCTATTTGGTTCTCACAGTATATTAGTATAAATACACACACACATAAACAAAACCTCCTTAACTTAGACAATATTACACAATCAGAACCACAAGATAGATAAGGGAGAAAAAACAAAATGAAAAAAACAGTTCAGGAAAATAACCAGCGCCCAATACAAGTGGCCAAAATACAATAATCCATTTAAGTATCATGAAAAAAATGCAACATGCCATATCATTTTTCAGGATAGTCAAACCGCAGAAAATGAACCCATCTGAACAGTTACATAGCAGAGACCATTGGTATAACTTATAAAAATCATCAAAACCACCCGTGGTTAGCCCAATGGTAAGATTGAACTTAGGATTGTGGCGTTGGGGCCATGCTAGCAACCGGGGTTCGCCTGCAAGGGATTTTAATCATCCAGGCGAAATTAGGCACAAACACACACAACCACCCCAACACTCCACAGTACTGCATGAACTATTTGCCATCCAATTGTTTTTAACCTTCGTTTTCAATTTTTTTTCAGACCCAGAAATTGAGAAAAAAAAAAAACGTAAGATGCGAAACAGAATTAAAGAATCACAAATTAACAGCTAACTACAAATGGTCTAATTCTCCAAAAAAAAAAAAAAAAAAAGAAAATTCAATGAAAAGGGAGCAGATTAAATTACAATCAAGAAAAAAAAGAGACGGGATTATCCGGGAAAGTACCATCCATGGCGTCCAGAGAAGCTTTCTAACACATATGCTAATGGCGCCTGAAATGGAAACAAAGGTAGTAAAGTTAGTACACAACACAGAAACAGAGACAGAGAGAGAGAGAAAGCAGCGGAGCAGGCAAGAAGCCAGTCATGAGTTGATGACGTTGACACAACAGAGAGACACAGAGAGAGAGATAGAGAGAGAGAGAGACAACCTGAGGTTTGGAAAGAGAAAGCAGCGGGGCAGGCAAGAAGCGAGTCATGAGTTGATAACGTAAAAATACGAGGTTTCTCAAACAACTACAGAGCTATGTGATGTAAGCCTCCAGGCTCCCTTTTCTGAGAGGCACACTGCGGCTTTGGAAAAATTACATCTTTATGTTTTTTTGCTTTTATTTAGAGGATTGTGTCACGGGCCGGAAAATGTAGACAGTAAAGGGGCGGCGTGCAGTCTTCCTCCTTTCCAGTTTTGAAAATAAAAATGGAAGATTTCGGACTTTCAATTCTGACTTGAATGATTAAAGAACTGCATCTAGAACCAACCCATTAAGAGAGTCCAAACCAACTGCGAAAGGCCAAAAGACCCGAGAAGATTTTCTAGCATATTCTCTGTATATAATTCTAAAATGTAATATTTCTTACCATATTCCTTGTAAATATCTAGGATAGAAATGTTCTAGATCCAAGGCCAAGGGCTATATATACCCAAGCTTCATTCATTTGTAACATCAAGCAATCAAGTATCAATCCAATCTCTCCTTCTCAAAGCCTCTTTCTAAATCGTCTTTAGTTTGACCTCTCTCTCTAGGCTTACTAGCAACTTTCCCTTGAAGTTGTCTAGTGCCGCGCGGGTTTAGAGTGTCCGTAAACTCGTCCCGTGACAGTTGGTATCAGAGCCTTGGTTGCTACCGTTCAGCGCCAAAGATGGCTTCCGTCAACGAAGTTTGTGTGGAGGAGCAAAGCCGTGGTCGAGAGGAACAACGCACCTACATCACAAAGCGCGGTAAGTCGAAGACCGCTCTAATGGAGGCCTTGGAGTTCCGTGTTGTAGAGTTGGAAAAGAACTTCTCAAGGATTGAACCAGCCCTTGAGGAGCAGGCTGCCCGAATTGACAACATGGAGACGGAATTCGGGGAAGTCACTCGCGTGGTGAAATCTACCCTTCGGGAGATCAGTCAATCCTTCAAGCGTGATCTTGACGACATCCGACGAGAGGTATGTAATGATCGTTCCTTTACTGAAGTTGAGTTACGAGACCTTAGACATGAGGTAGATGATGTTCGTGCTGATTACAAACAAGCTATTACTAATGGCTCATGTTCCACCGGCACCAACAACTTTGGCACAATCCAAGTGCCTAAGCCAGCTACCTACAATGGCACTCGCAACGCTACGGAAGTAGAGAACTTCCTCTTTGGCTTAGAACAATACTTCGAAGCCAAGTTTGTTCGAGATGATGCAGCTAGGATCTGCATGCCCTCACATTCCTGCGAGATGCCGCTCAACTATGGTGGCGTCGCAAGCACGGTGACGTTGGCAAAGGTATTTGCTCGATTGACACTTGGGAGGACTTCAAGCGGGAGTTAAAGAAGCACTTCTGCCCAAGCAACGCTGAGAAGGAAGCTCGAGGTCGCCTTAGACGATTAAAGCAAGGAGGGACCATCTGTGACTACGTCAAGGAGTTCACCACCCTCATCCTTGAGATTGAGGACATGTCTGACAAAGACTCTCTCTTCTACTTCATGGATGGATTAAAAGATTGGGCTAGAGTTGAACTAGAGAGACGTAATGTGCAAAGCTTGGATGACGCCATTACTGCCGCTGAATCTCTCGTGGAATACAACACCCAATCCAAGGAAAAATGATCCAACCCGGGTAAAAGTGGGGGAGAGAAATCTGGATGCAAGGAGCAAGGGTCCAAGGATAAAGGGAAGGCCAAAGCCTCGTCACATGGTGAATGGCATGATCGAGGTAAGTCAAAATCTTCCAAACCAAAAACTCCATGTTTCATTTGCAATGGTTCCCATTGGATGAAGGATTGCCCCAAGCGCAAGACCCTCAATGCCATCATGAGTCAGTTTGAAGATGACTCTTCACAAGACGAGCAAGGTCAGACCGAGATGGGATCACTTCGAATCCTGGCAACCATGAAGGGGAAAAGCGTACAACCCCATGTCAACCATAAGGGTTTGCTATACGTCCAACTCACCATCAACGGGAAGCAGTCTAGAGCCATGCTAGACACCGGAGCCTCCCATAACTTCATTTCCATGGAAGAGGCCAAGCGGCTTGGCCTCAAGCTGACCAGTAAGGGCGGAACCCTTAAAGCAGTGAACTCACCAGCAAAACCGATTGCCGGCATTACTAAAGGTGTTCCCACAACCCTTGGTGCATGGAAAGGAAGCATCGACTACTCCATAGTCTCCATGGATGACTTCCAAGTGGTATTAGGCATGGAGTTCTTTGATAAGGTACAAGCCTTCCTATTCCCGGCTTCCAACTCACTTGGAATACTAGAGGGAGGAAAGGTCTGCACCATACCTGCGGAACGTGCTCGACGATTAAAGGGTCAAGCCTTATCTGCATTACAGTTCGAGCGAGTCCTTGAAGAGTTTAAGGACGTCGTGCCACAAGAACCACCGAAGAGACTCCCACCTAGGCATGAGGAGGATCATGAAATGGAGTCAAAGCCGAATGCCAAGCTCTTTGCCTTGGCACCATACCGTATGACACTACATGTCATTGCCTTTACTAAGGAATGTCATGAGCAAGCAGATGTTGCCTGGACCCAACCAGAGAAAGCAACTCAGAAGATGAAGAAAGGGGCGGATCACAAACAGAGACATATCGAGTACAAAGAGGGAGATAAAGTGCTTGTCAAGTTACTCCCACAACAACTCAAGTCCCGCTATAAGGTCCACCAAGGGCTAATTCGAAGGTACGAAGGCCCTTTTCCAATTGGGAGAGTCTCTTACCAAGTACAACCTCCGCCTAACCTCAAAATCCATCCTCTCTTCCATGTGAAATTCCTGAAGCCGTATCATGAAGGCATGGAAGACCCTGAGAAGAACAAGTCCAAAAGGGCACCAACAGCCGTTACCACCGCCTTCAACAAGGATGTAGAAAGCATCCTTGCAGATCGAAGGATACGGAGAAGGGGTCCCAATTATGCAGAGTACCTTGTAAAATGAAAGGGACTTCCTCACAAGGAGGCCAGCTGGGAACATGAGGATACACTATGGCAATTCCCCGACGAAATCCAGCGCTACAAAGACAAAGCTGCGACGAGGACGTCGCCGAATCAAGTGGGGGAGAATGTCACGGGCCAGAAAATGTAGACCCAACCCATTAAGGGAGTCCAAACCAACTGCCAAAGGCCCAAAGGACCCGAGAAGATTCCCCAGCATATTCCCTGTACATAATTATAGAATGTAATATTCCCTAGCATATTCCTTGTAAATATCTAGGATAGAAATATTCTAAATCCAAAGCCAAAGGCTATATATACCCCAAGCCTCATTCATTTGTAACATCAAGCAATCAACCATCAATCCAATCTCTCCTTCTCCAAGCCTCTCTCTAAATCGTTTTTAGTTTGCTCTCTCTCTCTAGGCTTACTAGCAACTTTCCCTTGAAGTTGTTTAGTGCTGCGCGGGTTTTAGAGTATCCGTAAACTCGTCCCGTGACAATTGGCTTAAACCAAAAAAATAAAAAAACAAAAAAATATAAAAAAATCTCATTTGAAGGAAGATTATTATTAAAAAAAAGCTTTTTTAATTAAAAATCATATTAAACATGAATTATAAAATAAAAATATATTTTTTGTTTTCATATATATATTAGACAACAATTAAAAAAAATTAAAACTGTAAGTTTGCATGATGCGAATGGACGCAATATGAAATATTTTATATTAATAGATTTTTATAATATTATATTATTTTATGTAAATTATTATTTATATAATATTAAAAAAAAATTAATACATGTAAATAGAAAATCGAGATATGCATCGAAAAGAAATAAAGCCGGAGCTGGCCTAGCGAACGGTGAGCCTTGTAAGTCGTAACCAAGCAGACGGTGTGTCGTCTCGTCTGCAGTGAGAAGAGATCAGCTGTGTGGAGGAGCAGAAACAGGAACAGAGGATCCCAGTCCCAAAATGGTAATTTCCAAACGCTTTGTTTTTCTTCACTTTCTCGGCTGCCAAACAAGCTAGTCCATCTCGTTAGGGTTTCGATTCTTCCTTTTTTATTTTTTTTTGTTTTTTCAATTTTTGTTTTCATTTATGGTCTCTGATTCTTCAATCTCAGGATGTTGTTATTGAACCGATTTTCTGTGTGTTTGCAATGCTTGAAGGCCCATTGGGCGATCAGGATTAGAATCCGAGACCTCAAAAATAGAAGTATAAGGTGTTATTGGAGTGGTGGTTTTGATTGCTGTCTGTTGCCTTCGTTTGGTTGGTTATGGCAGTCGTAGTTAGAATGTTTTGTGTGGGTGTGCTTCGTTTGGTGCATTTTGAGAAATTCCGATGATTTTTTATATTTTTTCTCTGTTTTGGGTGTATAGGATGACCCCGAGTTGGAAGCAATTAGGCAAAGAAGAATGCAGGAACTCATGGCTCAAAGCAGCCTGGTAATCTTGATTATTGTTTCGAGTGTCTTCGAATATTTTTGCGTAAAGGAATTGCTGCGGAATTATATGTCCTTTGTAATATTGTTGTGTAAATTTGCTAATTATAACAGGGGAATCAGCAAAACTCTGAACAGCAGAAGGCTCAGGAAGATGCAAAGCAGTTGGGTTCCGAATTTCACTCTAGTATCTTTGGAATCTATTTCCATTTTTGCTCTTAAGGATTGTTTTCCTAAACAACAGTAGAGAGCTTGTTTAATCTTTTATCCCCACTAATTATTTGCTTTGATGGGAATTTGTCTCCTTTTTTTTTTTCGGTGGAAACAATTCCTAGTTAATTACTTCCTGGAGCTTCTGCAAAAAGTCAATCAAACAGATATTCTAATATGGAGAAGAAGAAACTATTTTTAAGAACAGGAACAGCTTTGAAAAAGATAACTAAACAATGTCATAGAACCTTATATTGCTTTAACTTTTAAGGAATAGAGAATTTCACTCTGAACCATTGATTTGATGTAGGGAAGCCGAGGAGCGAAGGCAAATGATGCTGAGTCAGATCCTGTCTTCTGAAGCACGAGAAAGACGTTAGTTCACGTTTAAACTTATAATGACTTGTTCTTATTTAGACATTCTTTCTCACTTTATATTTCTATGATTTTTCATGGCCTATGCTAGAACTTTTATTCTGCAGTGACCTTTTTGAAAATCAGTTTACTGTCTACTTGGCTTGCCTTTTATGGGGAATGATCCTTTAAGGAAATTGTAATTTTGATGTGATACTCCTTTTGCATGCTCCTAAATTCATAAAACATTATGTCTTTCAATTAAATTCCCATGATTAAGGTGTCAGGCTAGTCAGTGAATTCCTTGATGGAAAAGTCATCTGCAGGAACTGTTGAGAATAAAAACATTCTTATCAACAAGCTAGAGGAAACTCTGATTAGTTTTCTTTTGCCAAGTATAATCTCTTTTCCTAAATTTATGCTGTGATATTTCATGTGTTTAAGGTGGGAGAATGGCAGATATTGGTTCTATTAGTTAATTCCTTTACCATCTCAGTGTTTACAAACTTGTTCCAGATTGGCATGAAGCATTTTTATATTACTCTGTGAGGCATTTTGTTGGGACATTCTTTATTTATCAAAAAATATTTGTGTGATTGTGTGTGCATTTATGAAGGTTCTGAGGGAAGATATTAATTTTTGTTATCGGGCTGAAACAAAAGCTTGTAAATACTACGTACTTATACAAAGATAAGTAATTATGAGCTGCAGTGTAGATAATGTCTGTGTTTGCATGTGTGCTGTCATTTTTCCCTGTAAAGCTTTGTCATCAACTACGTAAAATTTTGTAACCACAATCCAGTTGCTCGAATTGCTTTGGTGAAACCTGAGAAAGCTAGAGGAGTTGAAGACGTTATACTGAGGGCCACTCAAATGGGTCAGATAGTTGAAAAGGTAAAATGGATCATTGTGTGCATTGTTGGCTTGTTGCATTTTGCTGTGCCTTCATATTGTCTGCATGTTCTTTCTATAAAGATTTTTTTTTATATTTTTTATTGTGGTTTTGTTGTAAGTTGTACAAATATGAAGTTAACCGTGATGGTTAAACTTCCCATTTGCAGGTTTCCGAGGAGAGGCTCATATCATTGCTAGAACAGATTAACACCCAGACAACTAAGCAGACGAGTCACAGTAAGTCATGAAACTATTTCTTATTTCCTTCCAAGCTTTCTCATGGCCTGCCACAAGGATTGTGATTGACAAATTTATTTCTGATTATTCAGATCCAAAGGCGTCGGAGTGTTCTAGAGGATGATTATTAGGTTAGATGTACTTGAGCTGTACCATGAGTGATATGTTTCTTCTTACCTATTTATCTGTTGAGTGATGACTTGGCATTGACAATAACCCAATGCTCAGACATAAGTGATCAGGCCAAAGTTTGAAATGGAAATCACTATTTTCCAATGGTGAACAGAATCTTCATTATCCAGAGTATCCAATTTGTATGTTTTGCTTTTTGTGGTGTGCGTTATGTGTTCTTGTATATATTTGGATGCAGTGCAGCTTTCATTGATTTATCTGCTCGTGCCTATCATATTTCACTGGTAAAATGAACTTCTTTTGAGTTTGCTATTGCTTTCATTCTTAGTAAAGTAGCATCAACTCCCAAGGAAAGGGATGGTCAGGAACACACTTCTTCAGACTAGGACAAAATAGCATTGGACTTTTGTGTGAACATGAACTTTATAATTCCACACCAATGAGTTATAATTCACTCTTATTAAAGTTATTCTTAGAATTAGAGATTTTAAGTTTGAGTTTCAGTTAGAGCTAATTAATCAAAATAATAAAAAATGATAAAAATAAAAGAATTTTATGATCCACGCATTTGGTCTTGAAATCTAGAGTCTAAATCTGCGTTGGTTGTGCTGTTAGCAATGATCAGGGCTGAAATCTTTGACGTCAAATGTTGAATTGATACTAGAGGGCAATGACAATTGTCACTATTTAAAAGCTACAAGACTAAGTTACCATTATCTTTTTTCAAGAGTGAGTACACAATATTATATTTTGATAATAACGACAATTAAAATGAAATTGAATTAGTTATTTTGAGCATGATTCCTTTTGTTATTATAACTGGAAAACTATCACTATAAGGAATTAAATTTTCCAGCTAGTAGTAGTATTAAAGAAATAGAAGTTCAATGGGGTTAACCATTAAGGATCTGTTTTGGGAGGCAGCAATTTGTTTAACAGAATCTATTGGTTTAATAATCTTTAATAAAACATATGTTGCCATAGATTTTCCAAACGTCGTCAATTTGTCTTTTTTTTTTTTTGGCACAAAAAACTAAAAAAGCTTTTTTGTTTTGCACTGAATCGATATTTTTTCAATCATATAAGAAGAAGGTGAGTGTTACTGGTTGACGAGATGAAAATGCAGAGGTAAGCTTCCAAACAAAGATAGATCAGTTGTTGTATCCATCGCAATGCAACGTCACATACAAAGGGGGAAAGAAAACAATTTGCAGGCAAATCTATAACAATTACAATTAGCTACCTATTATCCCATCGAGTTAGCCGGCAAGCTAGCCGTTCAAACAACAGTCCTGCAATTCCTATCGGGAACTCGATAGAAACAAACAGAAATTGGTAACCATAAATATGGCTTTTTTTTTTTTCTTCTGAATTTTGTTCATGGACAATTACAGTAAGCACACAGACAGGAAGAGCAAGATACGGGTGTTGAACCTCAGAAGAATAGAATTTGAGTTTTGAAGGAACCGAAACTGTCAAATAATACACTCGGACAGGTCGACACAGGTTGTCAGCAAAGTTAAATGACATGTAACTCTAAAACCAGAGGGTGGCTCACTATAGTAATTTTACTTTTGACTGACTAGAAACAATTTTGATAATGTTAGATATCTACTGGATCTCTAACGGGGTTTGCTGAGAATGATATATGCTCACCTCAAACTTCATTGTATGAAACCTTGAAAGTTAAAACGAACTGGTCCAGAAGACGAACGTCTAAATGTCACAGGCAAATATCACTATAAAAATTGAACCAGAAACAGAAAAATACGAAGAAAATAACGCAGTTCACTAACTCAATTCAGCAAAAAGTGTTCGTTAAGCAAATGACAAATTTATAGAATACAAGCTCATGGCACAGGGCAGTAGCAAGTCAAAGGTCTCCTCAGACCATTGATAATCATTACATAAGTTACTCAGCCGCAGGAATGCCTTTGATTAGCCACTTTGAAACTCACTACAAGACCCTGAAAAACCAAGAGGTGACAGAGATTTAGTAGCTGTTTTGCCATAACTGTTGAGTCTGCTTTGAAGGATGGACTTGAGAACCACCAAGGGTCCCATCCCTAGAGTTTTGCTGCTGCTGTTCCAGCGATATCCCCGATTGAGAATGATAGTAATTTGGGTACCCGAGTGCCCCAAAATGCTGTGGAGATGGCTGCTGACCTTGCCGAAATCCACCAGGCTGCTGATTCTGCCCCTGGTAGTTGTAATAGGTGCTACTAGGAACAGCTGACATTGTTCGCGAACCAGGCCCATGAAGCCACATCGCTGAGTTCTCATTCTGATGACAAAACAAATATAGACTCCATTTAAGTTTCCAAAAGGAACAGAGAACCAAACACATTACCAGCACCACAATGTTATGTCATCTATCAAAGTCTCACAAACCTAAGTTCAAAACCAAAGATGAAAAAAACTAAACAAAAAAGAGATAACAAATTTTTGTTCTCATTCTGTGATTCCAATGAATTTTAAATTGCTATGAAGACCATTAGTTTACATTTGTGATACTGTCTCAATTCTTGGTAAAGAAAGTACCTGCTGAAGTGAGATCAAATGGTTGCCATCCTTGTACTGAGAACTCAAGACATCCTCATAGCCAATGGTTGTCCCTCCTGGAGCAGTGGGTGGATTCAGAGGAAAGTTTCCTGCAGGACTGTTGGTTGAATTCCCAAACCCATAGGCAGAAGCAACATTACCAGACTGTGGCAAGCTGCTTACAGAAACACTATTCTTGAATTGGGGAAGCATTGCTGCTAGGGACTGATATGTACTATTGCCTGCAAATGCCTGCTGGAAAGCTGGAGGCATATACGTGTAACTTGGCGGCAGGATAGAATAGCTAAACATGTTCGCAAAATGTGCCAAGGGAAGAGTAGGCTGTGAATAAGGATGCACAGCAAGGTGTTGTGGAAGAGTGGGTCCCGTGACACTGGCACCAGAAAGGGTTTGTGGTGTTGGCTGAAGTGTAGAAATACTACCTGCTCTTAAAGCCTGTTACATGTACAGTAACATCATCAGAACAAGGAAGAAAATTTGAGTTGTCATACTTTAATCAAGATTCCGAATCAAGTACTTTTTTACATCTAATTCTATACCTCTCAATTTTCCACTTTCCTTGTTCAACATAAAGCCAATGTGAAAAAAGAAAATGACATAACAGATTCATGGATGACAGAAAGTTCAGAAGCAATCATTTAAAAGCCAAAGATAACTCCATTGAGGTGGAAATGAACAAAACTATCACCCATGGTGCAACCAAGACCAATAAAAGCACTACAGCAGGTTATTCACTCAAAGTTGAAGACCACTGCAAAGGCAGATGCATGTCAAAAAGACTCTTATATAAGACTGGAAATGACACAAGTTAAAACCAGTCAAGATGTCAGAGAAAGAATTGTGTAGCCACACCTAGGAACAAAACTAAGATTATAAGAATTAACATGACATAATTTTGGTTGGCAATTACATTTTGACATTTCTCTCGTTATATACTATTCTTAATTTTTCTAAACTTTGTCAGTTTGTCAATATTTTATTCATAACAAAAAGGCAAATATTTCAGCATCTCAATTGCACAAAATAATCTCCTTAAGAGAGAACTGGGAATATTTTGAACACTTTAATATAAACTAAAGCAGCAGGATACCTCTGGCATGGATAAGCTTGGACCACTGATAGAAGATGGTGAATTGCTGTATTTGGTAGGCATTGACTGCGTCGCAGGGAAGGGAGAGTAGGGAAGATCAGGCTCTCTCCCAGACTGAACATTAGAAGCCAACAGCATGTTTGACAATGAGTTTGTATATGCCTGCTGTTATAACAGTTAATTAAGGGAACAATTTTTTTTATACAAGTAACAATTTATTAAGGAGAGTTCCAAACAAACAAATTGTGTAGTTTATGTCCTAAGCTTAATAGTAGAAAACATGGGGCACAACATACGAATTATTTTTCTTGAAATAAAACAACATAATGAGCTGCCTACAGGAACTATCTTAGTTTTGTTTTTGGAAAAAGAACCACTTCTCTCTCTTTGATAGAAAACATATCTCACCAAGTCAGCCCTTAAGCACATTAGCAAACACCATTATTTCAATAAGGGCATTAGATATCACCTAGTCAAGAGAAAAAAAAATAGCAGAGATTATCATATTACCATTGCACTTGAAAAGGGGGTAATATTTGGCATCTGAGAGCTTGTCTCTTGCTTATTAAATGTAGCACTCAACTGTTGAGTGTTTTCATAACTAAAATCAGGTGCAGATGAAGGAAATGTATATTGATTCCCCTCAGAAACTTCAGCATTGTCCTCCTTCAACACCTCTGGTTCTGGAACTGAAGGAGATTCAAAATTCCCAACACTCACAGCTGCTCTATGCACTAAATTTTCATCCACAGTATTTCTGAGATGCTCATCCCCATAATAATCAGGATTTCTGCAAGAGAACAATTATAGCTCAACGTGCAGAAACAAGAGCGAGGTAGAAAGGCATCATTACTCTTATGACAAAGGATACCTGGTATCTGAATGACCAGTTGATGGGAGTACCACTCCAGCTTGCTCGTCCAAGTTATTTTTCAAGGGAGTAGATGCAAATGACACAGAAAGAGAAGAACTAATGCCAGATCCAAAACTACCGAAACTCAAGTGCGAACACTCTTGAGCATGAACTTGCAGGTGGTCAGGAATTATAACTGAGGGATTATCCTCCTCCGAGGATGGCCCCTTGTCCTCATTCTCTAAATTTAAGTGCTGTAAATTGGCTGCAACTGATGAAGGACTGTCTTCAGCTGAAATTGAATAGATCAAACTATAATCAGCAATAGATCAAGGGAATAACTACAACTTTACAAATTGGAGAGGGAAATGAACATAAGGATGCATAAATGAGCAAACACAATTACTACAAGTGTTATGTTTAATCAAATTCTTTGAAACTGCTATTCTCCAAGTTGAAGGAATAAAAGTTCAAACCAACCAAAGATGGTTAGAAAGATAATTCATCATAGAAACCTAAAGGATGTAGGAAAAAACTGCAACCAACTAGGAATATATATTGATCATAAACTCCACCAAAAACTCACATTGCATAACCAGGCTTGATGCATGCATGCATTACATGTGCTAATAATCTAGAATATTTCCATAGAAAACTAACAAAAGCATTGAAAAAGTTAAGCCAGTCTTTTAACATTTACAAAAGCCCACTATCATTGAAGTCAATATGTACTTTGATTAGAGTCAGGAGATTAACTCTATATCGACTAATGCCTGTAAATTGCTAAGTCAATTTGCAGACCAAAACAGTGATTGCACAGCATATTCACCTTTATCATGCTCAAAAGCATGAGCATGCACCTGGTAGGGATTCATTTCCCCATATAAACTGTTATCAAAAAGAGATGAACCTCCAGAACCATCCTCATGTATGTTTCCACTGGACAAAGAAGCAGGCCCAACATGGTTTCCATTAAGAGCTTCAACATGACCGTCTTCTGCTGACTGACCATCATCTAGCCTTATATGCTTACTACCTCTATTCAAAGGTAAGCTAGAGGTATCTAAATACTGCTGAGAATCTGCAGTGATGTCTAAAACAGATGACGCACTAGCAGCATGTTGCTGCTCAATGGATGGCCATTCATCTTCAGAATGAACATGCTGGCTTGCAGAACCTTCGGGCACAGTGGTTACTCCTGTCACTTTGGGAGAATGATTTTCTGAAAACTGCAAATCATGGTGTGATGCTGCTGAAGGTTTTGCTCCATCGTGCCAATTATTAACACTGTGGTGAGATGACATTGCAGATGCCTTATTATGTGGCCTGCCCATCTTCACAATGTCAGCCATTGATACTTGACCTGGAGTCCCTAACCATGCAGATTGATATCCGGAAGGCTGTGATGATGAAGAAACTCCATCACCAGCACTTAAAGTTGGTACTGAGTTTCTGCAAGAAATGTATAAGACAAATAAGAAAATAGTTGAAGAAATAGAGCGATAAGAATTAGAATGCTCATCACACCATTTGTACTCTAAGGAACATAGCATCTAATGCAACGTCAACAACCAATCAAGTAAAAAGGGATAACCTCTGCCAAGGTGACACCTGGTTGACATTAATTCTTTGCATGTTAGAAGCAGCATAAGCATGTGTTCCATTTTCCTTCCTGTATGCAGGTTTCCCATGGGAAGCACCATAATCTGGAAAAATGTTAGGAAAAAAAGGCGGTAAAGGCAGAAGGACCAGATAAATAAATATTGTTTATCAAGATTCCAATCCACAGAGGACCTAGTAAATGACCAACACTGCTCCAACATATAGTAGTGATACTCATACCATTGGAGCTAATCTGGGTTGAGGAGCCACCACGACCATAGCGATCTGCAACACCTCTACCTCCCCGGTGTGTCGTGTTGCTTGCACCATAAGACCAGGGATCTATAGTATCCTTATTCTAAATCAACAGCAGTAGGACAAGTGAAAATAAATATTTTAGGAGAAGAGGCAGTAAAGTGAAGGAGTAAAAATTTTTCAACAATAGAATTTGCCAGTAGAACATGGTTAAATAAAGCATTTTGCAAATAATCAGCTAGGTCACAAGCATGAAGGTAAACTTCATATTGGTTTTCACAAGCATTTTGCAGAGTTTCCACACTCTTGCGAGAACATACCTCTTTTTTCTTTTCACGTTTGCTCTTCACTTCATGGAAAGGATCTACATAATGAAAAGAAAAACACCATATTGGAAATGAAACTGCAAATAAACATGCAAAAGATGTGCATGATGTGGATACATGCGCATGCATAAAGTGATGGGCAGAATGGAACTTTCCAACCACATTATACCAGTTACCAGACATGACAGTTACTGCAATATAAAGCAACTGCCATGCAGTAATAACAATAGTCAAAATCACAAAGTTCAGTGATGATTGGAACACAAAAAAATATAGTGCAACAGAATTAGTTTGCATGACCAAAAAGCTAAAAGCTTGTACAGGCAATAGAGCCCAAGTTGAACCTCTAAACACACAAAAAACAAAGCCATCAAGAAAGCAACATACAGTAAGATTCATGGTAACTAGAGAATATGAACAAAAATTAAGACTCAAGCGCAGCTTCTGAAGTTCATTCAAAAAGCAAAGTTCTTTCTTGATTCTTCTTCAAAAATGGAATCATATAAACTGATGCACAGCCCCCAGAGTCATCAAGAACCAAGTTACAGCATTTGATCTAGAAAGATACATCTGGGCAGTTAAAGCATGGCCTTACCTCCTTTTCGGTGTTACATTCATTTCATAAGAATCATATCATGCAGACATATGCATACACATATATTCTTCAAACATTAGTGCATACACATGCTTGTGTCCACACAGACAATGCATCCTCATGCTTGTGTCCACACAGACAATGCATATGGACTTAAGTCATCCCTAGGCTCCAATTTTTGCATCTCTATGACGATGTTTGAGACACTAAAAAGGTACTACTTGAGTTTTCCTAGATGACAACTATATAGTTATGTCCTGTCCCAATGTTCTAACCCTTAGCTGCATTTCTCAAACATTTCCACTGTTTATGCATCAAGAGGAAGCATCAATTTCACTTAAACTTCAACCTTGTACAAACTGTACCACCAACCCCAATCATCAATGTTCTCACAGAAAAGTGACTTTTCAGCATTTTTTTTTTTCGATTTGTTTCTTTTTTTTAAGTGTAAAATATGTGTCTTTTTTTTCACTTAATTAGCCTCTGTGTTGTGGGTGTGTTTGAGCATGGAAGCCTGCGTGAGAGAGACATTCATACAACTAATAGAAAAAAAGAAAAAATAAATAAACAAACCAAAACTTGAAATTCAAACAGTTCAAAAAAAAATTCAACAACAAAATAGTTCCACCAAATGCATGACTCTAAAGCACAACATTTCCCCAAAAAAAAAAAGGAAAAAAAAACGAAAAATTAAAGACCTGGTTCTTCTTTTCCAAGAATCCAAACAGAATATGAAAACGTCGGTAGAAATTTGAAAAAGAAAATAGAAAGGAAAACTATGAATAAACAAAAAAAGCAAAAAAGAAAAACAGAAAAACCTTGAGAGAGGAGGCGATTAACGGCCTCGTTAGGGTCCATATTACACTCCTTGAGCATGGCGTAGATCTCAGCCTCCGGATAATTAACAATCTCCTTCACACCCTGCACCATCTTCCTCGCCCCCGCCGGTATGGCCGATATTCCACTGTTGCCCCTACCACCGCCGCCGCCGCCTCCTCTCCCACTCATTCTGCCAGCCCTCCCTTCTTGGCGTTCAGATCTGAAAAATAACGACGTCGTTTACAAAACACTCTTCTTCTTCGAAAGACGCGACGGAGAAAGAAGAAGAAGAAGAAGATATCAAGTTGCCCACACTCTATGCTTTAAACACCGAAAACCCTCTCTTGTTTTCTTTCCTTTTTTGTTTTTTTTTTTTTAATTAATTTTAAATTTTTATTTATTTATTTTAAGATCAACTCGATTTTTTACCGACTCAAATTTTAAATTTTTTATAAATATTTTATCTATTTTTTATAATTATAAATATATATAATTATAATTACAAAAATTATTATAAATAAAATTAAATTAATAAAAATATTTAACAAAATTAATTAATATTTAAATATAATAAAATTTAAAAATATATCAAATTATAAATATATTTTATTATTTTAAAAAAATAATTTTATAATTTAAATAAATTTATTAAACATGTAATATTAAATATTTTTATCAACCCTGTAAAACGAAATTCCCGAACGGCTGCAAAACAATTTTACTGACTTGAGAAGTTGAGTTGCCGAATCCAATTCGCAGGCTATTAAGAGTTACAGAAGTCTTACGTTATTAAACATAAAAATTTAGCCTAATTTAAAATATTTATCATTTTTTTATTTATACATTTAAATTTTTAAGTAAATATAATTTTTTTTTAAATTATTAATTTGATTAATTCATCTAATACCGTTGGCCGCAACCAAACTCGCATTTTCATGGCTGGATTCGCAGAAAAAGGTTCTATAATTTTATTTATTAATAATATGTTTTAATTTGTGTTGCGTTGAATAAAAATATTTTTGAATTTAAACACAGATTAATATTCCGAGAAGCAAATTACAGGAAGGATCCGTTCAGAACTACAAGCCCGCAACAGCTGGGAGGGTGTCTCAAATGTGGCACCCACAACATAGGTAGAAGACACAGAGAATGGCAACCAAGACAATAGCCTCCAAAACAGAAACAATCTTAAACAGAACATCCTCAAAAAAAGACAGCTGCAACGGCAAGGCAGCATGCCTTTTCCATTTAAAAGCAGACCCCAAGTACCTCCACCTCCACCTGCATGAATCCTTGATCTTCAGCCGCCCGAACAGCCACAACTTACTCCTCCTCCTCCACCTTCCCTTTCCTCCGCCGCCATCGCCACCACTTGTAATGTCCCCGCTTCTGCTGCTGCTGCTGCTGCCGTTGCTGATGCCACCTTTATCATCCATCTCTGCTTCCAATTCCATGGCTTCTATCAACTTCCTCTCTCTAGAACTCTCCTCTTTCTCTTTCTACCAATAAGGGTCTAATCTCAGCTTCCTTGTTTGAATGAGCAAGAGATGTTGGATGGCGGAGGTGGTTATGTAGTTGCTTCTTCCCTAACGCGGAGTGGGGACAGAACGGGGATTTGGGGACAGCCGGGGGTACTTTGGTCATTTCATTTTCAGACCCGGGCGACTCACTGCGGCGTGTTACGTGCAGGAATGGATTTACTGGGGGCATGAAATAGAATGACTATTTTCAGGTGGCTTTCTACTTCTTCCAATATATATATATATATATATATATATATATATATATATATATATTTTTTTTTTTTTTTTTTTTTCGCCTACATAAATATCTTTCAAACACCGTTTTCGTTTTAAAAAGTTTTCAATATTTTGATAAGCGCAAAAAAGGTATTTATATTTAATTAGAGACATTAAGATTATTTCAGCAAATCACACAAAAAAAATTATTATAGCAACTAATGCTAACATAGTCAATTTTATATAAATTCTTTGGTAATGTAATAAATTAATTTTTCCCCCCTTTTTTTAGGTAAAAATAAGATTAAATTGATAAAAAAAAGTTAATTAATAAACCTAATTAATTAAAAAAGTAAACATTTAATTTTTAATATATAATTATAAAACTAAATTTAAGCATTTACTTAATATACAAGATTTTCATATTTGTGGGGATAAAAAAAAAAGGTTTATTTTTACAAAAAGTTTGCTCTCGCAATTGGGATTAGCCTAACCAACAGTGTCTAATCGTATACTAAATAAGGTCTTTAATAACTCTATAAAAATAGATTTAAATGATTTTTAAAAGAGCAGTTTATAAGTAACTCAAATTTACTCTTATATTAACTTTATTAGACAGGCTAAAGTGGAAAAAACCAAAAAAAAAGGCGCAGTTGAAGAATCTGCTTTTCTTCCATCTAAGTTTTTATGTTGCTTTTCTCCTGGGCCGTCACAATTCAATGAAACAGGAAGAATCAAATGGCTGCTTTGCCTTTGCTGAAGAATAAAGGCATATTTGACAGGGACCTAAAAAAAAAAAAAGGGGAGAATATATTGGCTATATATGGAACTTACAACTGGCACCAACTCTGCTAAAAATATTCAGTGAGCACAAAGGTGTCCCAGGAGACATGCAAATGCAATAGAGTGGAACATTGAGTGACCTTTTAAAAAAGAAAGAGAAAAAAAATTCCTTTTTTAATATTGGGTCTGCAGTGCTGAAAATTGAACCTTAGTGGATGTCTTCTTTTTTTATTTTTTTGGTTTATAATATGAAAAACAGGCTGAATTGGAAAATGGGCATAGTGGCATTAGAAACTAGATTTCTCATGGTTTCCATGCATATAAGATTCATTAATTTTGGGCTAGAGATTTGAGAGAGCATGGGGTTTACTAATTTGAGTTTTCCTAACACATTCGATCGTTGGTCTTTGTTGGGCCTACATCTCTGAGTCATACATGCAGATTTTTGGAAGGTTTCACAAATTGGAGCTTTCATATAAAGCGAGCTTAATCATAGTTCATACCAGGGAACCAAGCTCTTTTGAAGTTGCAGGTCTAATCACCCCACTCAAGTGGCCGCTAAGCTTTTGTACTTGAGGGAGATCATGGGATTTGTGGTGCTAAGGACCCCCTTCACGGTCAACGACTTGCATAAATTCCCTCAATTGAACCACAACGTCTTCGGACATGGAGCAGGTCATGGGATTGAATCCCCACTTCCCCAAAGCTCCTGCACTACGCAGGATTTGGGATGCTAGTCGGACCACCTTGGTTCCACTTTCGCTGTTTCTTTATCATTGAATCACTGACTTGCTCTGCCAATATGTTTGGGCTTAGAGTACTTCAAGTAGTTCAAATACTTCACTGCTAATTATCCTGGAAGTTGTAAGTGCCCAGGAAGTCAATGAGGTCTGACACTGACAATTTGCATTTCACTTTACTGCTGATAACGTGGTAGGCAACACCAACTTTAGCAGCAGCTTATCCTATTTTAAGAGCAGACAAGATTCCAGTGACGCGTTCATCTGAACTTTAGCACAGTTACTGCGCCAATGGCCATCGGGTAGCTGGAGTGGCAGGCATCCTCAACCATTAAATCATGTCATGGAGATTCTATTGATTGAGATACGTTACAAATATTAGCATCACTTGTCCCGCAGGCCATTGGCTCGGCAGTTTAACAAGGTAAACAATGTGGAAGCTACGATTGCAGAAGTGGGAAATGTTGCAGACTCCTCAAATATAACAGTGTATCATATCACTGAGGATTATGGACGTTGCCAGGCTCTTGAAACCGAAATCTTGTATTCTAGAGCTAGAAGTAAATAGAAACTACATTGGTTTTAATTAACAAACTAAATTCCATCCATGTTCGAGCAAAATCCATTCTTCCAGAAAGTTGGAGACACAGACAAACCAATGCATTGCTTAATCTGCATGTCAATCTCATCATTTTCGTAAACCCTTTGATGCCAAATCACAACCCCTTTTCAATATGCATTTCTTTCTCCAAACCTCTAAGCAATATATTGCAAAATGTTCAAGAGAGCAGCTTCTTTGTAAACACAACCAACCACCAATGACTCCTGACACGGGAAAGACCCGGATATATGCAGCAAATCACCAATCACGACCAACCAAGCAACCAACAACAAATTACCACATCATTTTTTTTTTTTTAAGAGGAGAGAATTACAAGCTAAGAAAGCCATAACAGGAGTTCAGAGAGCATTTCATATTACAGATTACATGACCGAAGATATTGGTTGAAATTAAAAGGGTCTCGTTTTATTTTTCAGAAATTGAAAGCCCCTCTTCAAGCCTCTTGCAATCAACCAAGTAAGCAAACCCATAAGCCAGGTTCTTCAGCGTCGACTCGTGCAAGTCCAGATTAGCCGTCGCGGTGGCATCCGTCGAGAAGAACACCCGGAACCCTCTCACGAACGCATCACGCGCCGTCGTTTCACAGCACAGATTAGTCATTACCCCAGTCACAATAACTTCCTCCACACCCATCTCCTTCAATCGCTTTTCCAGACCCGTTGCAGCAAACGCGCTGTAAGTGTTCTTCTCCACAACCTGCTCTTGTCCCGCCAGGCGTGCGATCTCCGGCATGAGCTCTGCCTCGAAGGTGCCATCAAAGACGAGGTCGTCGTTCCACCACTCACCCAGCATGCCATAGTCGTCGGGGGACTTATGGCGGTGGCGCGTGAAGAGGACGGGGATGGAGGCACGCCTGCAGACGTCGACGGTGGAGAGGATGTTGGGTAGGATGGGCTTGGCCATGGAAGCAAAGTAGTTTTGGACATCGATCACCAGCAGAACAGAGGTTTTGGGATCTGGGTTTCTCTTCCTAGTCTCGTACTTCTCGTAGGATGAGCATTTCAGTGAGGCCGCCATTACGATTCTCTTTGGTTGCTGCAGAACGACAGGGAGCAAAAGTGACGATAATTCGTGTCAATCACACAATATATTTTTTAGTTTGACCAAAAGAAGGCATCGGTATTTTTAGTAATTTTAGCTACAATTTAACTAATTTCTAGGCACATCAAGATTGAGTTCGTTCAAATTGCAATACAATTTAAAATAATATATTTTAAATTTTTTATTTATAATATTTTTTTTATTAAATATTTAAAAATTATAAAAAAGAGATTAAATAATTTTAAATTTAATAATATATATATTGAATATATTTTAAAAATTTTTTTAACTTGTATAATAAATACTAAAATTATATAACATATTTTATACAATCAAATGATAAAATTTTAAAATAGTATAATAAATAATTTTAAAATTATTTTAAAATTTTTTAATATTATCTTAATAATTAAAAAAATAAATATTTTTATTTTTATTAAAAAATATTAAAAATAATTTAAAATTTTATTAATTAAATATATATTTTGATTAAAAAAAAAAAGAAAACTTGAGATGTTAGTAAAAATTCTTAAAATTTTAGGAATTATCGAGAACTTATCTCCTACTTAAACCTTATTTTCCGAAGTGGGGTTGGCGGCTGTTGTGATTTGACGGCTTCTCTTATCTCTTCCCTCACTTGCTGCTTTGGCTCCAAAGAGCATCAGCGAGACTGAGAGAGGTGAAGAGAGAAACCAATGCATTCCTCAATCTGCATGCCAATGTCACCATCTTCTCGCACCCTTTTGAAGCCAAACCACAGCCCTCGTCAGGGTGCCTTTCTTTCTCCAAAGCCATTCAGCACAACTCTCAAAAGAGGCGTTACTTTAGCCACCAGAGCTCGTTTAGCCACCACCAAAGAAATGGTATTAAAGGACTTCCATGAAAGGAGAGCTCTTAAGGTGATTTAAGATCCACCCATCTCTTGTTTTAAGGTGATTTAAAAGAGGCGTTTCTTGTATCTCCGATTTCTTTGCACTTGGTTTCCTAATGGTTTCTTTTTTTTCTCTGTCCCTCTTTTTTTTTTTTTTTTTTTTGGTGTTTATGTGTGTTCTTTTACAGATAATCTCAGGTTTGCAGAACTTTAACAGGGAGAATGTTGCTGCAGTTGTTACGGCCGCAGACAAGGTTGGCTTGGTGTTTTCTAATATCATGAATTACCTGAGCTATTCCCATTATATTAATTTGAATGATTGGTGAATTTTATAACAAAGTAATTGCTATTGAACTTCTTGGTGAAACCGCCAAAGTATGTCTAATGCTTCCAATATATTCGCATTGCCTTTATGCAGGTCAAATGAATTCACAGCCTTGAAAATGTAACGAATTAATGAGAATGATGGGGCTTCTTGGTTATTTGTGTACTAATCTTAACTGTGAATTTCTCCATAATTTTCATTTCTAACTTAAACTTGAAGGATGTTGCCTAAGAAGTAGCACCTCTTGTAGGGAAATTCTTGAATGTGAGAATTGGTACATTTGATTTGTCAAGAAATCATTTCACTTAAAAGTTTAAGCTGTTAGGTAAGACACAATATATGGATTATATATTATATTTTAACACGCCTATAAAAGAGAGACAAGCCACTATACGTGTAGAAATTCACAATTAATTAAATGTGAGGGTAAAGTGATTTAAACACAAAGTCATTTGGTCATAAAACTTTGATACATGTCAAGAAACCATTCTATTTAAAAGTTCAAACTCTTAGGTGAGGTCTAAAATATGAATCATATAATATATTTTAACATGATTAACTCTTAATTCATTGGCAATTGGACTCTCTTTTGTGGTGCAATGCGTTGATATAGTTGGTTTAAAAATCTGATACTATTAAATATATGAAGTAAGAACATCTTGAAGCCTTTTGTTTTTGTTACAATTTGATTGGTAATGTTAGTATCAATCACTGGGTTGACTGCATTAGACAGTTTTCAACAACTCTTGCTGGATATGAATTCTGTTGCGTATAAAACTTCCAATTTGTTAATATACAGAGTCCTAATCATCACTGGTGTTGACAATTAATGATTAAAAGAAATTGTCTCGGATAGTCAATGTGTGATATCACTTGCAGGATATCTATTTACCGTTTTTTTTTTTTCTTTTAATGACTTTTGGGGCAATTACTTTCCAAACTCATATTCTTCCATCTTTTCTGTCTTGTCCGGAAATGCATAGGGGGGAGCAAGTCATGTGGATATAGCCTGTGACCCAGAACTAGTGGAGCTTGCTGTTGGCTTAACTTCTCTCCCAGTAAATTCTTACTCTCTGGAAAAGTAGCTTAATTGTTCTTCCCAATATTGAGTATTAAGACTAAGCCTCTAGACATTTCTAGCTTGTCTTCATGTTACAAGCATTCATTCTGATTGCAATAAAAAAACACCATACACTTGAAGTTGTCGTTCAATCAAATGTTGAATGTTGTGATAGTTATTACAACTCCCTTAATTAATTTTACCCAAAAGGAAGTTTTGGGGTGTCTATGCACTGTATTTCATTGTGAATTGTTCTATTTGCAGGTTTGTGTTTCTTCTGTGGATCCAGCCGTACTTCCACATGCTGTTGAAGCAGGAGCACAAATGGTGTAATTCACAAACTCAGTGCCTATATTTCTAGATCAGTCTTAAAAAAAGTTGATCTTAGACTCTAGTTTTATGTTGACAAAATTCTTTATAGGTTGAGATGGAAAGTGTGAATGCAGATGTCTTAACAAGGCTAATGGCCTATGCAGGTGGAAATTGGAAATTATGATTCATTTTATGATGCAGGAATCGTTTTCACTCCAGAGCAGGTACACAACAATGCCTTAGCTTATTGAAAAAAAGAAAAGCAATTACATTAAATTTAAGTATAGATCATTATTTTTTTTATGCTGTAGATTAATAATCAGACTATATATTGCTGCCAACAATCATAAGCACCTCAACTGTGTCCATCAACTCTGAATTAAAACATACAAAAGTATAACATGACAATGTTCCATGATAACATCTATATGCATTGGTTATTAATATCTGTGCACATTCTCATGCAGTGAAGTAAGCAAGATTTTATAGAATAGAAATGCAGCCAGAAAAGACATGTCAGTAAATTTCTTAAGTGTTCTGGCCAATTTCTAGTCGGGTTCATGAAACCCTACTAGAAATTTCTGATCTAAAACCATTTCATTTTATTCTACAGCCTGCATCTTTTCCTTATTGTTACATACACAGCATATATCATTACTAAAAGATGAGCTCAAGCTGTCTTTCATGTATACCAACTAACCTTTATGAGCTTTTTGTGGTTGCCCTTTTTCTTATTTTTTGAGGTAATTTTTTTCAGATACTAAATTTAACAAAGGAGACTAAGAGAATTCTTCCATCTGTGGCACTATCAGTTACTGTGCCCCACACGCTAAGCCTTCCTGATCAGGTAATAGAGTGGAATTTTAATAATGACATGAAAATAGCTGCAATCATTGGTTACGTGACATGAGTTCTATGCCAAACAGGTCAAGCTTGCAGAGCTACTGGAACAAGAAGGCGTAGACATTATACAAACTGAGGGTGGAAAATGTTCTAATCCTTCACAATCTGGTGTTCTTGGTTTAATTGAGAAGGTAACCTCACGAAAAAAAAAAAAAATCTCAGTGCTGTTTCGATTTGATAGCTCTATAAAATAAGATAGAGAATGATTGAGAAGAAAGGATGCTCTTCCAATGGTAAAGAAATGAATTTGATTTCATGGCCACTTTCAGCCTCCTTTCCTTTCTGCTGTTACCAAGCCTACAGGTAAGAATGCATGAAAGTGGCTCATCAACACATCAGCCCAAGAGGAGAATACGACATAAGTGTATTGAGAATTTTGGCACCATGGTGTTAATTTTGCTTGTTTCATTATCATTGAATCACTGAGTTGTATTCCGATGTGTTTAGGCTAGCTAATTGTCCTGGGTTTGGGATTAATGAGAATTCTTTTGCCCTTTATTTTGGCTAACAATTTGCGTTTCACGTTACTGCTACTTGTAGGCGACACCAACTTTAGCAGCAGCTTATTCTATTTCAAGAGCTGTCAAGATTCCCGTGATGTGTTCATCTGGACTCAGTGCAGTTACCGCGCCAATGGCCATCACGGCAGGGGCCGCTGGGGTGGTATGCAGCCTCACCCATTAAATCATGGCCTGTGGAGATTCTATTGACTTGGATAAGTTACTAACATTAACATAACTTCTACTACAGGGCGTTGGCTCGGCAGTTAACAAGCTGGACAATGTGGTTGCTATGATTGCAGAAGTGAGAAATATTGCTGACTCCTTAAACATCACAGCTCACAGACACACCACCTCTGAGAAGAGTCTGGCATGATAATGTAGTAATGTATCATGTTTACTGAACTTTATGGATTTTGCTAAGCTCTTGAAACTGGAATCTTGTATTCCAGACTGAAGGGTAAAAAAAAAAGATACATTGGTTTTTATTAACAACATATGTGCCCTTCTTGTAAGGCTTTGTTGTTGTTATATGTGCCATTGATGTTTGAGCAAAATTCATTGCACTAAATAATTTTTTTTTTTTAAAAAAAAAAACCTATGAAACAGCCTGCTTTAATTTAATCCAAATTTTAAAAAATTTAAGAAAAATTTGAATTACCTCAAACATGGCCAGCATGTTTTCAAAGTTGAAATTGTGGATTACTGTAGGAAAGTTTACTAGAAAGCAAACAATTTTCTGTTAAAAGTTCAAGGAAAAATGCAAAATGTTGGACAAACAAAAAAAGCGTCCAATTCTTCAAGTGAAGTAATGGAATGCAACAAGCAAGAAATCAAGCGGAGATCCCATTTCAATCATCTACGGCATTAAGAAAGAAGACCCCAAAAATGTAAAGATTTGGTCTCTGAATCATTAGTTAGGTTAGGAATGCTTGATATTTTATAATCTCTATGTGTATATTTAACATTTTTTTTTTATCATAGTTAATACAATTTTATAAACTTTAAATAAATATAAATGTTTTTGTTATAATTGCAAAAATAAAATTACATTTTCATGATAATTTATTATCAATATATCATATTAACATAAACATAAATATTTATTATGAAATATTACAAATAAAATATTTTTTACTGAATTAAAAATTTGAATTGATGTTTTGAATGTTTTATTTTAAATTTAGCCTGTTTTAGTAATATAAAAGTGTAAATTTAAAAAAAGAAAAAAAAGAAAAAAAAAACCCCGATTTTTGTTCATTGAGTTGACCGAGTCAATCCAAATCAATTGTCTGATTAGTTTTTTTAGATGAATCCAACCAATTTGGGGTCCAGGTCACCAAACTGACCAATCCGGTTGGACTAAATTTAAGAACTATGCTCTGTAGATGGCCGGTCCATTTTCCGCCATGGTCAGTGTCAACAAGGATCCTCGTACGCAACATAGAACCCACGAAATGCGATGCTTCATTGAGGCCTGAAAACGACCTACAAAACACCAGTCCATAGTACGAGGGTACAAGGTTGGTTATTTGTTCCTCAACTGTGTCATTATACTTTGGACTGCTATCTGCAGAGAAAAATAGACCAAGTTAGCCAAAGCAACAGCAGGCCACACCCAGCAGTCAATGGTATGGCCGTCTGACAACGAGCCCCCCCCCCCCTCTTTTCCGGGGGCAACTCTTAAATCCTGATGAACAGCAAGCACTCGTGAATTTGAAATGGGAGCAAAGGAGATTCTTAATTGTCAATAAATCTTTTCTACTTGCTTAAATTTTAATGTACATCAATCTGCACGATGAACACTATAAGCAAGTAGCAGATTACACAAGACTGATAAGGGCATGGACTTGAATGGAAGAACAAGATAAAAAGAAGCTCACAAGTTAATGTACAAATCGTCCCCTAGGTACCCACTACTCCTACCGAACAATGACATCAGATACAACAATCCTAAAATACCAGTATTATTCATCATACTCAGAACCGTCCTCGGATTCTTCATATTCACCACTCTCCTGCAACAGATTATTTGTGAAAGATCAGAGACCATATTTAAATTGTGTAACGGTTGGGCATGCGTATAGAGTATACCTTTCTTTTAATATATTCAGCCATTGCTTTATCAAACTCGGCTCTTTTTTCTGTGGCAATGTCATAATATTTGACTTTTTCCTGATACACCGAAAAAGAGGTGTTAGGAGGTTATTCCAAGTACGCCCTACATTCAGATTTCCAACTTTTTTTTTTGGCCAAATTGGCATTGGGGTTCAGGTTTGATATGGATGACACCATACATGTTTAGGGCCACTTTGAGGGAAACAATGGACAATATCACACAGGTATACGGAAAACAAATCATGGACAGAAATGAAGAACAAGACATAAAAAGAGGATAGGACCAGGCTAAAATGCCTTGAAAGCTTGCTAGCTAGAAATCTTGGGCTATTTTTCTACTTTGTCAAAATGAGAATCTTGCACCCATTCATTAAGTCAAGAACCCAAATAAGTGCAAATTTAAAACACTAGTAAACACACAATGCAGTGCCATCCTATGCTGCAAGTATTGGTTTCTTTTAGCTGCCAAAACAGCTAACTTTGACTCTTGAGAGCACCATTGTACACTACTGTCATATGTTCCCATTGGGAACATGGATATTTTGCTATTTAATACAATCTGCCGTGACTTACGTTCAACTTCTAAATCAGATAACAATTAGGTCTACTAAGTAGCTTAAAATCAGTAAATTGGTTACTGTCAAGTTCAGGCTGCAATATCACAAAAGCAGGCTGTGTGCACTTATGGAACATTTTTTTTTTATTCTTTCTTCTATTCAAGAACTCTCTTTATGCAAATATTCTCAATAAACCAAATCATTTAGAATGTCTTGAGACTAGTAAACTGTTTCAGCATATTAGAATGCATAATACATATGGCATATTTCCCAAAAGAACTAGAGAGTTGTGATGATATTGTATCTTTGTGAAAGATTTACATAGAAGCCTTTAGAACTTGAATCCAAGCTTAAAACCTTTACAATTGACTCACAGATCAAAATCTTTAACAGCAAAGTCTAATATCTAAACCTAAATAGGCTGACCATCAAAAGGTGTAGTTTTCTGTCTAAGTTTCCAAGTTCCTAGTGGTTTAACAATTGCAACAAGTCCGGATGTATATTTCCATTTTCCTTCCAATTGAAACCAATAGCTCTATCTGCAGTTTTGTGTATACCCATGTGAATTTGAGATGTTCTAATTTATAACCTAATTAACACTTGCTGTGAAACTTGAAGTTTCCTCCTTAGTAAAGAAGTCAAGATGTGAAGCCTCAACTTTTCCAGACTACTTTCCATAGGTTTGAAGCCTTGGATTTCTGTCCACTTCAAACCTAGAAATCTTCCCTTTAAAAGCCAAATCCATCTCACCATCAACTACAAGCCAAAAAGCCCTAAAGGCAACTATTCCATTGCCAAACCAGCCTTATGAACAGCCAATTAATAACTACCAATATTTCTCAGGACCCACCCAGCCAAACATGTGAATGAAAAGGATGTGAACTAGAATTCAGATCATAAGCCAGAGTATTAGCTTGACTGTGTTACAGACCACACCAACATACCCAATATTAGAAAATCTCGGCGATGAAGAAACAAACCTCATAAGTCATGGTTTTCCACTTCTCTCCACATGCCTTTCCAATCTAAAACAGACAAGCTAACAATTAGTTTATGAAAGACAAAGGTTTGACATAAAGCAAAGAGTTACCAAGTACACCTACATCACGCATTGACTTGATATCTGGGTTCTGCACTTGGAATTCCTTTCGAAAATCCTCCCTTGATCAACAGAGTAAAGCAAATTAGACATGGAAATAAGAAGCAAAAGACTTCATGATTGTGCATTAGAGACCAAACAATGTAAGGCTTACATGAGCAATTTCAAAAAGAGAATAGTGATGGGCAACTAATGAGCAATGATAATGCTAAAATGCTAAGGGAGCAGGATCTAAATTAAAGACTCGGAGATAAGCTCAACGTTATCTCATTAAATAAGATAAAACTCCTAGATGAAATTGGCTGAAACACACCATTGACTAAGGCTACTGAAAACTGTCACCTAGCCTAGGCCAGAATGGCTAAATTGAAAAAGAAAAATATCAAAACTCAGGACATTTTGCTAAAATTTTGGATCCTTTTTCACAGGACCTAAAACCCTTGGCAATTGGTGGGCAGGTTGAGTAAAAGATAAAAACTTATGTGAGCAATGTATTCAGTGCTTAATGCAAGCAAAATGAAGGATCACCAAAGGAAATTTCCATCTGAACCTAACTCAGAATCTCAACTAGATTACAGGTTTTTCTCTAAATTCTATGTCTCAAGCCAATGCCATGATAGCTCTTATAGAGCCTTCCATGAGAGTCATACTTTCCATCAGACAATAATATCTATATTGTACAGTGCACATTAGGATAATTTGACATAAAAGCATTCCCTTTCCTTGGCACCCTTTTTCGATTCATCCCTTTAATTCCTGTCCAATTTCTCTTAAACAGAATGTGAGTATGGGTAGCCTACTGAGGAGGGGGCACAAGGAGCAACAAGAGACTCAAACTCATGGTTCTGGGTTTCAAAAGACAACACCTGCCACATTTTCTAGCTGCTATAATAATTTGTATTATTACCAATGTATGAATACTATCACTTACTAAAGGGAAACAAATAAAACAGGTACGGCACAAATCTTTCACAGAGAAAACCCCATGACATATGGCAGAACACAAAACAAAATGAAAACCAGAAAAGAGCGTAGGAGAAATATCTTCCATTCTTCACTCCATCAGTGCCTACTGTTCTACCAACCCAACTTTATGACATAACATTATTATTATTATTATTATTATTATTATTATTATTATTATTATTATGCAGGCATTACTACTTGAAGAAGCAAAATTCCCTGCACTGCTAACATGGAGCAAAAGCAAAACCATTAATCTATTAGGTCACAAATTAGTACTACACTATCACACAGTCATCAAAAACACTGAGCACAAAAAGCTCCTAAACAATCTCAGTAATAAACCATTTTCTAGGGAATTGGTCAGCAGATGGAAAGTAAGATGAAACAATGATTCAGAAAATTGCTAAGAACAAAAAGAGTCCACATACAAGAAGTAGAAGAAAGCAGTTGGAGGTTTCTTGGGCATCTTAGGATCCAATTTCACATTTTTCTTCTTCAACTTGGCTTTCGGCTTAGTTGCAGACCTTGGCTTCTTCTCTCTCTCCGTACTAACAACATTCTGCCTGGCAGACCTCTTCAAACTCTCATTGGTCCTTATCCTCAACACCATTTTCCTACAGAAAATATATATTATCTAACACACTTTAATTATCAAATCAATCCAATTGAGACATCAGACGAGAGTAAAGCACCCACATTTACATTTTGATTTCAGAACCCCAACACCAGAAAATTACTTTAAAACACAAAACAAACACCCAACTAAAAATAGGAACTTCAAAACAAGCAAAGAACCCCAAAGTAACTAAATTTTACTCTCGTTTAACCTTATTTTCCAAATTCATTTCTGGGTTTTATCCAACAAAACAAAAGTATTAGTAAAAGGAAAAAACGAAGCAACAAAAAGCAAAGACTATAAACGCATAGGAAATGAGACCGAAACTCATGACTATAAGCACCCAAAAAAAACAAAAAAAAAAAAAAGAAAAAAACAGAAACAAAGGAATGTTTACAAGTAGAAAAGGAGAGGCAAGTCGCTTACCCGCCTGAGGTGGCCTTAGAAGTGGCCGCAGAAGCGGCGGAAGATTGGGGTTTATTGGATTTTGTAGCTGTTTTTGCCATGTTCTATGGCTTCCCTTTTTTTTTTTTTTTCTTTTTCCTTTCTTCACTTCCTTTTAGCTGTGTGGAAAATTGGAAATTCTCTTATCTCAAAATTTTGATCTGAGACCACGACTGCAGGAGGAGTTATGCAAACGGTGGCGTTTCAATAAACTTACAATTATTTACTCTAATCTAATATTACACCTATCGTATAGGAATGTTTAAGAATACGAGCTTCTTCGCCGATGGGATTGAGCGGTTTAACTCTTGTGTACAACAATTTTCTTAAATTTTAATTCGCACTAAAAACAGACGTATTTTCTTTTTATAAAAAATATATTATATATTATTTATTTTTATATATTAATTTATAAAAAATAAATAAAAATATTATATATATTATATATATTTATAATATACGTATAAATAAATTTTAAATTTAATATATTTATATAATATATGAATGGATATATATAAAGTAATAAATAAAATTATTTTTTTAAAAATTATATAAAATTTATAATTAAAATAATAAAATTGTCGGCAAACTCTGACTTGCAGTGGCACACCAAATTTCTTTTCGTGGGTTAGTGTTTGAGTTCTCCACTCTTTCTAACGTCTTACGGACAAAAGTTCTTAGTTCGGTTGGAGGGCTTGTGGGCCCAATCATTCAGTAGTGCCAACGTGGCAGCTCCACGTAGAAGTAGCTTAACTTCCCCTCCAACCCAATAAAATGAAAATTCAAGCTCCATTGGTATCATCGCCTTAAAGTCTGCCTCTCTCTGCCGCCACCTCCCGTGTCTTCCGCTCTCCGCCGCTGCCCGCAATGCAAGTCCTCCAGTCACCATCTCTCCGTGCATCTCCTCTAAGCCCAGTCCACAAAAAACCCACAAACAATGCAACCAAACCTCCGCCCAGGAGGGTCTCATTCATCAACGCATCCTCCGACACCACCACAAACTCCACCATTTCCGCTCCGAAGCGGGAGAAAGACCCGAAAAGCGGGTCGTCATCACGGGAATGGGCCTGGTATCCGTATTTGGGAATGACGTCGATGCTTACTACGAAAAATTACTTTCTGGTGAGAGTGGAATCGGACCCATTGACAGGTTCGATGCATCCAAGTTCCCGACCCGGTTCGGCGGCCAGATCCGAGGGTTTAGCTCAGAAGGGTATATTGACGGGAAGAATGATAGAAGGCTCGATGATTGCTTGAGGTATTGCCTTGTTGCAGGCAAGAAGGCCCTGGAAGACGCGGATCTTGCTGAGGATAATTTGTCAAAGGTTTGTTGAATTTGAGCTTGGGATTTTTGACTTGTGCGTGTGTGTGTGGTTTCATGGGAATTTCAGAATGATTTGAATGCTTTGCTTAGTGGGTATTTGGCTTTGGGTGGTGGATTTTTTGGCATCCTGCTTTTGTGTTAAAGATCTCAAGCTTCGAGTTTGATTGATTGAGCATGCATAATTCCTTCGTTTAACAGTAAGGTTACCATGTATGAAGTCGAGGTCACAAGTTACAGCCGCAAAAACAACTTTTTTGTAAGAATAAAAGTAAGGCTGCGCATATTAAACTTTCTTCCCCTGACTCGTGTTGTGGAGTGTGGTGCACTGGGAATACCCTTTTCCATTGGTTTTTAATGGCATGAATTTCTTTGTGTTTAGGAACCTGGTTGAAATACAAGACAAATATGTTTCTGTCTCTCACGTCTCATTGGGATTGTGTTTGTGTATTTTGGTCCTTTTTGGTATTTTGGTTTTTTGGCATTTCAATTTTGTGTTATCTGTAGTCTGATCGACTGTATGATGATTTATTGTTGTCGATGTCTGTGATGTTAAATAATCATGCCAATGTTTCTACTTGATCAACTTCAACTTAATCTCTGGCATGATCCCATTTAATGAGGCGAGAACCATATAAATATTGACACTAGATTCATTGTTTAATGGCCAAGATCCTCTTCTTTAGTTTTTGGTTCATTAACTATACAAGTTCTTAATTTTAAGTCACTAATCCAGAAGCAACTTGCAGCAACTTTGTGGCTGAATGTAACAGATGGAAAAAAATGTATTGGTTTGTTTTTGCAAAATTCGATTCTCAAATATTAACAAAATACATGCATAAAAAGCACTTTTCTCAATTTTTGTTGTGTAAAAGTATATTTATGTGTGCATCCACACATTGCCTCAGAATTTTGGTTATGCTAAGTTAATTTTCCTTTCTCTCTCTCTCACACACACACACACTCACAAACCCTCACCACCCATATCCCCAATGCATCCAGGCCACTAAGTTGGTTATTCTATTTGTTTTGCAGATCGAAAAAGAGCGGGCTGGTGTGCTTGTTGGAACAGGAATGGGTGGCCTTACAATCTTTTCTGATGGAGTTCAGGCTCTCATTGAGAGAGGACACAGGAAAATTACCCCATTCTTCATTCCTTATGCTATAACAAACATGGGTTCTGCCTTGCTTGCAATTGAACTTGGTTTTATGGGTCCAAATTATTCAATTTCAACTGCTTGTGCCACATCCAATTATTGCTTCTATGCTGCTGCAAATCACATTCGCCGAGGTGAGGCTGATTTGATGATTGCTGGAGGAACTGAAGCTGCTATCATTCCTATTGGCCTGGGAGGTTTTGTAGCATGTAGGGCCTTGTCTCAGAGAAATGATGATCCGCAAACTGCTTCAAGGCCATGGGACAAAGATCGAGATGGCTTTGTTATGGGGGAAGGTGCAGGAGTATTGGTAAGCTTGTGTAAATTTGTTTGCTGAGTTTGGTTATGTTCAAGTTTAAAGTTGCTTTTTCTTTTTTACTTTTTATTTTCTCTCCCTGTCAAATGATTCTTGATTGACATTGATCCTGCATGACAAAGAGTGGAACAAGTGGAGCCGTGATATTATGATGAGACCTGATATTATGAAGTGATTTGTAAAAGTTACTTCTAAGGAGTTTATGGTGTTTGTGGAAGGTAATGGAGAGCTTGGAACATGCAATGAAACGAGGTGCTCCAATTATTGGTGAGTACTTGGGAGGTGCTGTTAACTGTGATGCTCATCACATGACTGACCCGAGAGCTGATGGGCTGGGTGTCTCTTCATGTATTGAGAGAAGTCTTGAAGATGCTGGTGTATCGCCTGAGGAGGTAACACTACTAATTCTTTTCTTTGACAGTTCCTTTTCTTATAACAGTATTACATGGAGTTTTCCTAAGATCCCAGGTCTACATTCTACTGGCTGTTGTCTCATTGTCAATCATGTGATATTTTTCATTCATTTGTTCTGCATCAGTCTGTGCCTCATACCATTTGTGCTTATTTATATTTATGCCATTACTGCTAGAGGATACGTCTTAACATAAGAGCTTTTCACAAAGCATGTGGTGTGTAGAGATCAGTTGATCATTTGGTTATCAAAAGTTGTTCCTTAGAATTATTTTGCTGTTATCTGCTAATATTATCAATGTTCTTGTTGTTCCTAGTGGCCATATTTTGATACATTATGCATGTCCAATCCCTTCTTAGGTTAATTACATAAATGCACATGCAACCTCCACCCTTGCTGGTGACCTTGCCGAGATAAATGCAATAAAGAAAGTATTTAAAAACACTGCAGATATCAAAATCAACAGTACCAAGGTACTCTCTCTCTCTCTCTCACTCTCTCACACACACACACACACACACACAAAATCATGTTTGAAATATGAGAAGGCTCCGATGTTAATCTCATGTCATTGTCATTCCATTAATGATTCTCCCCTATTCATTTTGTTCCAGTCAATGATAGGGCATTGCCTTGGTGCTGCTGGAGGTTTGGAAGCTATTGCCACTGTGAAGGCTATTAACACAGGATGGCTGCATCCTACTATTAATCAGTTTGTATGTATTTGATCATCTCTGTGTTTTCAATCTGTAAAATTAGTCCTCTTGGCTTCCCTTTATTTATTGTAAATTAACTGAATTCTTCTATAGTTTTGCGCTTGACATTCTATTTTCAATAATTGCAGTGTCCAGAGCCTTCAGTTGAGTTTGACACTGTTGCAAACAAAAAACAGCAGCATGAAGTCAATGTTGGTAAGTTAGTGAATCCTTTCAACAAGTTTCGTTGTCAAATTCTTTGACACAGAACTTGGAAGCATTCATTCTGACTATGTCAATAATCTTTCAGCTATTTCAAATTCATTTGGTTTCGGCGGACACAATTCTGTCGTGGCCTTCTCTGCATTTAAACCCTGAGAAGTGCTGTATCGAAAGTTGTCCAGAACAAGCGAGTTTTTGTACGAGATCAGGAACAGGCCACATAGGCTGTGCCATCCCCGTGGTCTAGAGTTGCTGCAAAATCATTTTTCATCCAGCCAGTTGTAGTGGCTACTAGTAATAATTATGGGTTTTGAGCTCCAGCTTTACGCTCTTACCCATCTTTTTTATTTATGTTTTTATTTTCACTTTCATTTTTTATGCAGTCATTGTCTTGATTCCTGTTTTTTTTGTTTCTTTTAACCACTTTGATTTGGCTCTGAAACTGGGTTTAATCTGAATTTAACATGAGAGTCCTTATCCTATTGACCTGCGACAGATAAATGAAGGGGAGGATGGAAGTCATGATAAGATCTCAAATAGTAGATAGTGATGCAGACACACATCAGGGCTTTGCAAGGGCTGTGGCCTTATTGAAACATAATGTATTGCATAATCTATTTACAAGTGAGCAGCAGGAACTTTATTGTAAATAAATTAATAATCAATTGCATAGAATAAACAAAAAAACAGGAGAGTAGGCAAAGAAACAAAAACAAAGGGACAAATTAATGAAAAATGCACGCTTGCTTAGCAAGAAGTCGGTTTCCGCATCCTCGATCAAACCAAATGTTTTATGACCAAGTAATAAAGGGGCATTTGTTTCCGGGAAAACAGACTACTGAATGTCCCAGTGTTCCTGTCAATCCGACATTGAAAATTTGTTGCGTTGAGATGTTATATAGCGCTTCAATAAATGGCATTAGTGTAATAACCAAGGCAAGTTACTTTGGACCAATGTTTAGTGCCGAATACATAACAAAAACATTGCATTATTAGCTTGGGTGATGGATGCCTTTGTGCCCATATAAAGGAATGGTATGATGTGTTGTTCTTCAATTGAGGTCTGTATGGTACAGATGGTTGGAAAGAAGTGGCTAGCATTGGCAGCAAAAGGCTTAAACATTTTGCTTCTTAAGCAAATGCAACTGAATTCATTAGCCCAAAAGACATTTATTTATTTATCTTTTTTTTTTTTTTTGGATGGTTAAGAGAAATTTAAAATGTTGCTTTCACTTCAAATTTGTAGATCAATATTGTTTTGAATTGTTGAAAATTCTCATTTAATTTTATCACAAGGCCTTTCATGGTGGCCTATGTTCAGCCCAACCTATGTATAATGTGTGTGAAAGTAAAATTAACACAATTTCCCATTTGAGGCAAGATGGTGCCAAGACAGAATATGCCTGCCTTTGTGGTCTTGTCCACTTACAATTTCATTTCCTACACGCGGACCTGATGAAGTTGATACCTAGAAACAATCTTATTGCCATCAACTCCCACCTTCCTGAGATCCCATCTGACCTGCACTTGCAGCTTTCAATTTCTCCAATTTTTTCCGAAGATAAGCATGCCTTAGTTTCGCGCGATGAGCTGCTGCCTGATCTTGCCTGCGAACTTTGAGCTCTGACGCCTTTTCTCGAGCTTGATTTACTTCTTCATGAACTTCCCTGAGCAAAAACCAAATGCAAGGTAACCACGTTGTGAGAGTCATGGTAATAGTAACAGGGAAGATTAAATTACATGAAAGGTGCCAATCAAAGATGCAAATAAAAGCAAACCATACAAGGCATGGTACGGAACACAGTAAGCACCAAATAAGCTGATATTAGACCAGTGTTCAAATGATAATGGCAAGGGAAAGGAAACAATCAGATATGACAGAGCTGAAGAAATGGTGATTTGATTTCACAGGTTGATCTGTCAGGAAATTGTTTGTTACCTACAATGCAATTTCTTTGATATTGATTTTTTTTTTTATTTAAACTAATTTTATTTTTCAAATCACCCATCTCATAATAACATTATGCTACAATATAGCAGAAGTTATAAGCATTACTATACAACTTAAATGCCGTACCTCACAAAACGCTTGTATTCATCTCTATCTAATCCAGCTGTCCGCCCAGGCCCTACAAATTTTGTGTTGAATGGCACAGAAGCATCATTATCAGCATTTTCATCTTCTTGTGACACTGTAGCAGCATTATCAAGGTCTTGCAGCTTCTGTGAGTCCTCCAGCTCTACTCCCTTGCTGAAAAAGTCAACGCAATACTTCTCCTTATCTTCCTCATCAGATAGTTCTCCACTTACCAACTTATCATATAGTGCTGCCTTCCTCTCCAATGCTGCATAGCTGGCTGATCCATCATTAACTGCTTTAAGTTCAAGCTTGTCCCTGGATTCAGAGAAAAGACATTATTCATCTTAAATAACATACCACCAATCTATGACACAAATAACATCATTGCTTAAAATGGCATGTTGAAGGAATATAAGAACTTAATCAGGCTTCAGCCACAATCCCTTCTTATTCTCTCTTAAACATTTCTTCTCCACCCCACCACCCCTACCCCTCCTGATTTTCTCCCCAAATAAACTAGTTTCTCCCTGGTGGTTTGTCCCTTCAATTTTTTTTCTAGCCAAGTTTTGAAAGTGAAACAAGCACAACAACACAGCATAAGAGAAATTAAGATCCACTCCCTGAAAAAAGGCAACTTCCCTTAATTTCTGAATGGTTCAAGCAAAACTGGCACAACTACAATCTCTAAGATTTCACCCAGTTTCATAACCATTTCCATCATATATAAAAGGAAAACAACTGACTGGGGTGATGATTTCTGAAGAATCTACAGAACCTAATAAATTATCTAAACCAAATCTAATTGATTATCGGGATTCTAATAAGCCAATAAGTGTGTCAGACAGATCAGCACAGGTCAATATAAATAAACCTCAGATTTCTTAATCTCTTACAAACTAAAATGGCTAATCAAAATAACACAACATTTCGGCTTATTTTGCATCCTCAGTTGATATTAACCTCTATTGGCGAAGGAGAAGGTTGGCCAGGAACACAAATAGACAGAAAACATATACATCAACTTTTACCCTTACCTTGAAGTGAGTCAGTCCAGCCAACAAGGTTAGTGGAAATACTAGTTCTCCAAATTAACCAGTACAACCCAATTGAAGCAATCGCCAATGATCCCAACTAATGGAAATTCCAAAGAAAAAAAAAAATTCCGCTTTCATTCGACCTAGTTAAGAAAGAGCGTAGCTTTACAGTTCAAGAATAAACTAATACTAAATTGCTCACAAACTAAGCTGGAACGCAGCTCAGCCTCACAGACAACTACATATAATCTTTTACATCGTAGAAAACAAATAAACAGACCCATACACCCATTCCACAATTCATGTCAAATCAAACAATTTCAAGACTTCAAAATATATATATGAGAGACAGAGAGAGAGGGAGAGAGAGAGAGAGTACTTGAGAGCGCGGGCGTCGACCCCGGAGTTCTTAGCGGAGAAGGGGTCGTGGGGGGCGATCTTCTTCTTGGCGCGGTGGTAGTCGGCGCCGTCGGGACCAGAGATGTGCTTGGAAGTCTTGGCTTCCTCCTGGGATTTGTAGAGCTGGGCCTTCAGTTCCAAGATGGAGGAGGGGCCCACACCCTCAATCGCCCTATGCTTCTTGGGCAAGACCGCCGATTCCGTCAACCATCCCAGCGATTCCACCACCACCCTCCTCTTCTTCCCTTCCCCTTCCTCCTCCCCCATACCCAAAACTACCCTTCCAACTCAAATTTTCTCTTCTTTCTTTTCCCTTTTTTTTTTTTTGTGGGGTTTCTCAACACCAAAAATTCCTCCTCTCGAATGCAATATCTGGAGGAAAACAATGGCGTCCGTTTATTTTTTCTCCCAGATGGGAAGACGGGGCTTCATCTGGTGGTGATTGTTAGGGCCAGGCATATATATACAGTAAACTGAGAGGGCTTGCGGCCTTGTGGACTATGGTAGCTTGAGGTCGGCAACGGAGGGACGTTAGACGGGCTCTGTTCTCCACGCGTCACGGCCTTTTCTGGTTTCGGGTGCCTTCAAAACCTGACTGGTTATGTGCAATTAAGCAATTAGTCGTGACCTCGTAGAATAACGGAATCACCTGTAATTTTAATTTTAATTTTAAGATTTCATTTTTAATTTCTATATATTAAAAATACATAAGCAATTTTAGAATCGTTTGGTTGAAAAATTTTTAATCTAAGAGTGCAAGTCAAAACACGAGTGAATTTAATTATTAGTATTTAGTTTTAAAAAATTTTTATTTTTAATTTTAAAATTTATTAGAATAACTTTTTTATATATATACTAATTATAATTTTTTTGTCTTTTAGTAATTTTATTTTTATATTTTTTTTACATAACATATAAACTAAATTTAAAGTTTATTTAATGTAAATTTAATATTTTTAATTTTTTTAATAATTAAATATTTATATTATAAATAATTAATATTATGTGATTAATATTAAAAATAATTAATAATTATATTATAATATTAAATTTAAATTTTATAAATAATTTATAGTTAATATTATTTTAATTAAATAAAATATAATTTATATTAAATTAATTTATAATAATTAATTATTTTATTAAATAATAATTATTATATATATATATATATTATTTTAATTTAATATATAAATTTATTTTTAGTTTTAATTTATTTTACAAATTTTATTTTATTTTTATAATTTAATAAATTACATTTTAAAAATATTTTTTATATTTGTATAAATTTAGTATATTATTATAATTATTAATAAAAAATATACAAAATTGATAACATTATATGTTTATATAATAAAAAATATAATCTAAAAAAGAGAGATGAGAGAAAGAGAGAAAGAAGGAAGTTTTTACTAAATTATATTTTATTTTTTGTAAATATTTTTTTTGGGTTATATATTATTTATTTATATTTTCCCTTATAGTTCTAATGAGATGCTAAATTTAATAAAAATAAATATTTTTGAGACATAATTTATTAATTTTTAAAGATAAAATTAAAATTTTTAAAATATAAAAAATAATAAATTTATATATTTAATTTATTTTTTTGTTAAAAAAATGTATTTTTTATTATTTATATTATTAAAAATAACAATTCATAAAATGTGCAGAAAAAGTTTATTAAGATTGGAATAGGGTTTGATGTAGAATTGAGAAGGAATAGTTGACTATAATTGACAAACTTATTAGGATTTTTATAATTATATTATATATACATACATATATTTATATATTTTTGAAAAATGTAAAAATTATTATGAATGTAATATATTTATATTATGATACTAAAAATAAATTATATATATATATATAATATTAATAAAAATAAAATAATAATAATAATAATAAATAAATAAATAAATTATATATAATAATAGCATTAAGTACTAGTACAATTATGATTTTTTCAAAAATAATAATAATTTTATCAAGAGCTGTAGTCATGCCTAAATGAAGTTCTTGTCTCCTACGAGAGCATCCAAATGCAATGACTCCCAATCCTTTGCACCTTCTTCTCACAGTTTAAATCTTAGCTAGAAATACTTTTATTTTTCAAATTGGGTCGCTGTTAAAATGATTTCTTTTGTTTGTTTATTTATTTATTTTTAACACAGCCACTAAAAGCTCAAAAATTCATAGGCCCCCATGTCTCTTTTTGTTTCTTTTTTCCTTTCTTTTCTTTTATCTTTTTTTTTTTTAATTTTTGCAAGAATGGTCATAGAATATTGTGGATATTAAGATATTATGTTTCACTTATTCAAATTTCAAATACATATAACATGCTTACAAAGTTAACAATATCTTATGCCAAATGGATCAAACCCTCATGAGTGTGCTAATTGCTGCTATCTATGCACCTGGACAAGGAAAATCAAGAAAATATACCAGCAACATATATATAAATATGATGTGCTATTCCACTCATTAATCTTACTTTTGATGCTTGCACTCTTTTAATGTCACCTTGCTTGAACTCATTATACACTCTGATTAATTAAAGTGCAAGAATCAAAAAATAAAACTAATACAAGCCACCCATAATTTACATGGAAAAAAAAAATATGGGTAAAAAAAACAATGAGAATCCCAATCCAAGTTGGCTAGTCAAATAAACTTTTAAGTGCATTGCGCTTGGGACATGATTCTGGCACCAACACCTTTTGATTGTCACTTTCAAGAATCACTTGATTGGGTGTGATGGTGGTGGGTGTGGTTGATTCAAGGTTGCCTAAAGTCACTCCTTGCTTTTGCAGGTACTCCCACTTGTCTTGAAAAAGGTAAATGAAAGCCATGAAAGACAATTGGGCTGTGAAAAGTGCACTCCAAAGTCTTATACTTCTTGACACTTTCTTGTGGTAGGCATCTAAGCCTGTGTAGATGTTGATGATCCCAACCAGGGAGATAACTGTTCCAATTATCCAATGTACACAGTACCATGTGCTTCTTTTTCTAGTCCCCCTGTGCCAAAAGAAAAAAAAAAAAGTATATATTTATATGTATTAGAACATATTTAATTATAGCCAGCCAAGCCTCAAAGAAAAATGGTGGCAATGCTTGCTGCTCTTTAATATCATAAATTTGATCAAACTAGTAAATTTGAGTTAGACACAGTTCGATTCTCATCAATGTTGCAAATAATTGTGTTGAGTATGTCATATTTAGATGATGGGTTTCAGAATTTCAGTGGCTTCAGAAATGAGAAACTTGGATGAGCCCTAGGACCTCTGAGGCCTCCAAAGTCCAAACCCAGCTTGCACCCACATGGCACCATAAAGTGCCAGGCCTATCCTTTTGTGACTGTTATCAAATGAGTTCTCAAAGGACTTCATAGACATGATAGCCCCAGCTGTGGCAAGAAGCACCGCAAGTATCTGCCAATGGAAACATGGGCTTCAGCACAAAATAAATGTGATTCTTTCTTTAACAGCAACAGGAGACCCAAAAAAATATAAATAACATTGAAACAAATAACCACAAAAACTCAATTTCTATAGATTGAAACCATAACCCCATTTCCCTTTTTGAGATGTCACATAACAGAATAAGAAACTATTATTTATACTTGTCATTTATTTTTTTTTTATTTTTTTTTTGATCACAGTGCAACAAGCATCTTTCTAAATTTTAAGGGATAAATTGTTTGTCATATTTTGCCATTTGTTAAGGAAATTTGGGTACTTCACGACCTCACCAAGAAGCCTAAATGGTGTTAATTAAAGGGTAAAATGAAGAAAGAGATAATGAAAAACTTGAATTTGTACTAAATGATTAAATCATTAATGGGGAAACCTTCTCTGAACTGGGTAACTGTAACAATGTAATAAGAAAGGAAATTACCTTGATTTTCAAGTATTCTTGACAAACATGGTTAAACTGATGTTCAATGCAATATTAAAATTACTAGGCATTAAACGAAAAAAAAAAAGAGGGAATAAATGAATAATAGCGGACATCATTATTACAAATAAAGCAGAATACCATGATGAGCTTGAGTAAAGATTTTCATGATGGAAATTGTCTGGTCCTTGAAAGAAACTATACGGCATAGCCCCAACACCTCCACCCCAAAAAAATAAATGAAATAAAACATAAAAAAAATATGTGAGTTGCAAAAGAAAGAAGTGAGAACTTATTTTCTGTGTGTGTGTAAAACTCATTTACTTTACTTATTGAGAATTAAAACCTCTAAATTAATATTTAAAATGAAGTATTAAATGTAAATGGGACGAAAATTAGTTTAATTTATCTAAAATTCAATTGAATCTATTTTGTATTGACTAAAAAAATTAATTAGTTGTATCTTCAAACACTAACTTAAATTTAAAATAATTTCAAATTTATTGACTCAAAATTTAATTAATTAAAAATAAAAAAATTCAAATCTTAAATAATTTAAATTCAAAATAGAAAATATTCAAAAAATAATATATCAAGTCTGATAAAAGCAAAACCTAATGCACCCAAAAATCGATTGGAGTTATTTTATATGGCATAACTCATGACTCAGTTGAGCATTTTTTTTTTAAAAGAAAAAAGAAAAAAGGAAAAGAAAAGAGGGAGAAGGGATAGCTTACCTGCAAAATAAAGTGTAGATAGAAGATTATTTTCCGTCTTCCACCTTCATGTCTCTGGGACATCCTTATGGTAAGTATCCCAAGAGGCATTAAAAACCCCATGGAAGTCCATAAGAGAAACCCATGAACAGCAACATCAGATTCCATCCTAGCACTCAACTGCAAAAATTATAAAGAAGGTGCATAAATAGCTATCAATAATACCTAGAAACTCCAATTTGCAGATTTAAGACTATATAGAATATTGAACAAAGTAAGTAAAGTGCACACAAAACACACACACACACACACACACACAATTATATTTATGTGCATACCTTGTTGTTGTTGTTGTCTCTTTTAATGCGCTTGTGATCATTGAGGTCTTCATGGGACAAAGAAGCAACAACTGGTAGAAGAGCTACACAGTACATGAAGATAGAAAAAGATGCTAGTAAACGAGAATTTTGCATTTTTCAGCTTCAAACTCACTCTCTCTCTTCTCTCTCTCTCTCTCTCAACACACACACTCACACGAACACACACAACTAGTTAGCTTTGCACCATTCAATGTGATGATAAAGAAGGTGATTGATGACCCATAAGACTTTGTAGTCCTATATCTTAATGGCCATTAACAAAGTGTGCTTTTGAGATTAGAAAACTAAATCCTATATTTACTTGTAAGAGAGGAAATGTAGTATATATGATGACTAGCCAATGCAAAAAGGCTACTAGCCATATGTCTTCCAAGTGCCAACTCCTTCGTCCTATATATAACTTGTATAAAGCATGGGCATTTGGTGTAGGTGCAGTCTTATGGAAGAATGTGAGATAGAAAAACAAAAAAGGGAAGGTGGAGATCATGGATATCTTTTCAAAGATGTGGGGTTGACATTGGCAGGTTCTTTTGTCACATAAAGAAGGTGGGTGGGGGGGGGGGGGGGAGTTGGCTTTCGGGAAGAAACAAGTAGGTCAATATTTCTATGGTTGGATGAGCTGTTCAAGATATTCATAGTTACGTTTATTTATTTTTTAAAATGCAATTTATTTATAATTTGATATTATATAAATTTATTTTTTATTTTAAATGGACCATATTTATTATATGATATAATTTCATAAAAAAAAATTATACTAGACAAAAGGGAAAATCAAAATAAAAATTCCCTCGTAATAGAACAACAATCTTTGCCATAAGGGCTGATTTTCAATGTGAATTATTTTTCATTTTTTTTAATATCTAACATTAAGAATGTAAATCAAATAAATTCATTTCTATTCTTGAATAATAATAATAAAAAAAAGGGTGAAAACTAAACTCCCTTTGTTGTTAATAAGGTACATACTAATAAAAATCCTTAAAAAATAATATTAAAATTAAATAATAATTATTGAATACAAAAAATCAGAAATGAACACCAAGTAATATAAAAATATGTTCTAAACACCACAATCAAAAGTGAACACCAAGTATTACAGAAATATGTAGTAAAAACCAAAATCAAAGTATCAAACGACAGAAATTAATAATAAAAATTTGACATCGTACCCAAACATTCCCGCAGTTATTGGATTCATGATTTTTGGGGAAAAAAAAAGGAAAAAAAGAAAAAAAAAAATGAACATAGACTCTTTTGTTTAGTATTTACCCTGTCACCCACAACAAGTTCTAGGAATTCAAACTTTTTATTCTCTTATACTCTCACCTTTATCAACCACATCAAGAAGACTTGACTTTGTTATTATATCGATTCAATTGGGTCGGTACTTAGGCCCAAAAATAGGGAATATTATGAATAATGATTATGCCTATACAATGTTTTATGATAATTTTTCTTTTCTATAGATTAAAGGTCCTCTCTCACATTTTTTTTTTTTTTTTGTTCAAGGAATTATATTTGATTCTTAAATATATAAGCAAATTAATCTATCATTTTATTTTATTTTATTTTTCGTCTAGAAGGTCTATCTCTATAATGTTTATATAACCTTTTTGTTTTTTTTTTTTTTTTTTGTTATTGTTGACATCTTAAAATCTTTTTACCAAAGTCCCAAAGTGATACAAGAGAAGAAAGATAGAACTTGTAGTCAAATTGATAAGGAAAAAACTCTAAAAATAATTTTGCAGGAAAAAGAATTAAGTCGTTATTAATTACTTTGTGTGTGTGTGTGTGTGTGTATTCTAATTATGAATTTTGCATAGAAAATTTGTGGGTCTTCACTACGCTATTATTCATTTATAATAGAGGTTCGTAAATTCATTGACTTTTCTCTCGGAGTTGACTTGAGAGAAATTTAATCCAATTAGTACCTATAATATATACTTATAAAAATATTATTATAAATATTATAAAAAGACTAAATTATCTTTAACTTATTTTAAAAAAAAATTATTTTTACTCTAAATTTTAGTATTGAATTATTTATTCCATTAAATTTTTTTTATGAAGGTATTGATGGTGAAAATGTTAACTAAATAAATTTTTATATATATATTTTTTCATTTTGTCGATTGTTAGAGTTATTTTTTTTTAGAATATTATAAACTTTATTAAAATAAGAGGGCAGAAATGTCTCTTTACTGTATTCATTAAGTTTGACAAACGGCCATTGGTTACTTTTTGTTACATCTCAAATTTTCCTTAATTTGACGTCATTTGTGAAGTTTAAATTTAACCAGGCTGCAAGGTTACGTTAATTTGACGTCAATTTAACGAGACTGCAAGGTTAAATTTTTGTGAACCATAAAAGTCCTTTTTTTTTTTTTTTTTTCTTTACGGTACACTTGTGAACATTAAAAGTTGGCCTAAAATTGTCGGTAAGTATGATCACTTCCTGGCTTTATATTTGTGGAGTGGTGACAGGCAGGAGGAATATCATTTTCAATTCTGGCCAACTAACTTCAAAACCAACATGATCATGATCTAGTTTTTTTTTTTTTTTTTATAATAAAAGGAAAAAATAAAATAAAATAAAAAAGCAGGCCCCCTGTTGGATCTTGATCATCAGGAAAGAGTTTGACAAATGGATTGCTGGGTCCATTTTATCATTGCTACTGGCAGTTTATTACATTTGTTCTTCATCCCTACATGTGCTGACTCTTGAGTTGTTATAACTTTAATTCTGCTTTTGGAGATAATAAAACTTTAATTCTATTACTTTTTGAATTTGATGGTTAAGATTTTACACTCACTCTAATTCTGTTATGATTAAAATCATGGGACCAAAAAATTAAAAAAAAAAAAAGAAAAAGGCAACAGCCAACGACATCATTCCCAATTCAATGAAGATCAAGCCAAAAAAAACAGCACACTGTTAAAACCCTTTTTAAGATTATCAAATTATGGTCCCTTTTCATGATTTTATGGGAAAATTTTCATAAATGAATAAATAATCCAACAAATTATTCAACAATAAAAAATAAGAGAGAATTTTATAATGAAGTGTGATGTCTCAATACACAGTGTAAATATGTAAAGGATGTAACATTTGTTGTAAAATATTATTTATTTTTTCGGTTGCATCATACAGTAAAAATCAACACAGTATTTCTGTAAAATTATGTGTTGCTAGGCATGGCCAACTTCAAATGCTGATGTCTTCAGAAGGTGGAAAGAGTGCTCGCGGTTGCTACCTGTGGGCGCTTGCTTTATTATTCTGCTATCGATCTCTTGTCTGTTTGCTATCAACTTCAAGACACAAAGAGGAAATTCCTTGTTGAGGATGATCCTCAAAGCTAATCAACTAGATTAACGTAATTAAAATGGGTGTTGAAAAGCATTGCAAAGTTAAGTAATCATTATGTTGGCATCATATGAAAGGAGAAATGCTTTGAAAAGAGGACAAAAGAGAAAAAAAAGAAGAGCATTTGGGTGGCAGTCATAATCATCTTAACTTTGATTTTGAGAGATGCAAATGTCTCTCGTTTGTGTTTTTTCAAGAACGTATTGTATGGAGAATTTTGAGATGGTTGCATTTGCATGTAACATTATTTTATTATTAACTTTCTGCTTGTATCTGCATGTAGCATTATTAAGGGCACCAGGGATTCTTGTCCTTTATACTATATTATCGTGCTGAGTTATTTTATAGTCAAATTTACAATAATGAAGAATCGCAACTTTCCTTCTGACACGGCAATTCTACAAGTCAATTGGTACCATTTCACTTTGTGTTGCAGGCGATGGAAAATGACAACCCAAGAATCTCTCATATGTTGGCAACCTCCTAAACCTCTCTTTCTGTCTCTCTTTCCCTGTGAAAATTAACATTGACGGGTGTGCCAAAGGGTCTTCAGGCCTGGATGGGTATGGTGGGATTGCAAGAGTTGACTATAGGCAATGGATCTACGAGTTTTGGGGGCATTTCTATGGCTGTAAGTGCTGAACTATGGGCTCTTGTGTTGTTATAAAAACAGCTTGGGAAAGAAGATTGCGTAGGATTATTGTGGAATCTGACTCCCTTTTGGGCTTCCAGAAAGTTAATGGCCTAGACTGGGGGATGCATATGTATCGTTCTCTATTGACTGATCGTATACATGATTATTGAAACAGCCTTGGCTTAGCAAGTTGCAGCTCACCCCATCCGTGAAGGAAATTATTGTGCAGATTTTCCTACAAATCTTAGAGCTCGACTTGCTATGGGGTTTCAAGCTTGGACTACTACTCCACCAGCCATTGCTCCTCTTTTGAACGCTGATATTATTGGAGAAGACCGACCTCGCGGAAGATTGCAACTGCTTCCTTTTTCTGCTTTCCTTTCATGTTTTTGTCTGTAATCTTCCCCTCTATTTGAGTTTCTTTTAATCGTCGAATAAAAACTTTCAGTAATGCTTTTTATTTTATTTTCCTTCTGAAAGATAGCATTACTATTTTCTGTTTCTTTTAAAAAAGTAATAATGCTAAATATCTAAAAATAGTAAAAATAAAAACTTTCTTACCTTAATACATAAAAAGCATTTAAACCAACAATTTTATTTGATAAAAAAACATTATTTTCGTAACAAATTAAAAATACTTTTTCCCCAAAAATACTAATTAGCTTTGTAAAATGCATATACCCATCGTTCTCAATTGTTTAACAAAATAAAACCTGCGTTCACAAGAAACCATTGATTGATAACAAAACATTGATACTTCATACTAACAGGGAAAAAGATTGAAGCATCATATTGTACTCCACAGCAAAAGTCAAAAGATAATTGTAACCAACAGCAACTTCAAATTTAACAAATGAAAACCCATAGCATTAAAATCTAAACAAAAAACAATATCCCATAAACAAAAATGACCAGAAGTCTTTTACAGAAACAGAATTCAAAAACAGGGCTACTTTCACTCCTCGTTGTGCCTCATTCATCAGAGAATAAGGATTAAATAAATAAGTTGGGCCTTGAGGCCTTGTATGTTGTCTTCAGCTTCCTGGATGGCGGCCTAACCTTCCTGAACAACAACGGGAACTTGATCTTGGAATTGTGAAACTGCTTGGTGCTTTCTCTCTTGCAAAGCTTGGCAGGGATTGTTGCAGTCTTGATAATCTGAATGCATGGAAACCTGACTCTGTGACGAGAAGCCATCTCATTGTACATCTGCTCAACTGCCCCATTGAGAGTTGTGTCCCGGTATTCCTTGTACATGTTATGATAGCCTGTTCGGCTTTGGTACCGCAGCCAAATACCATAGTTCTTGATCTTGGTTGGATTTTTCTCAAATATCTGCAAGCAATTATAAACAAAGAGACGTAAATAAAAACGGAGAAAGGTGTAATATTAGTACAAAAATTAAGCTGAACTAAGCAGCACATGGAAATGTCAGTGAAGATCAGGAAAATCAACAGCTGCAACCACATAGAATGGTACAGGCATGCAAATAATGCAACCAAAATGTCACTGTGCAAGCATCATGGTCAATGAACAAAAAAATAGTCATTTGCACTTTTTCTCTTTTATTGGTTTTGGAAGAGGATGAGGAAGGGGGGAGAGATGGGCTTGAACGGGGGCATGCAACCAAGTTATTTCACCTCCAATATTGCATATCAGAGAATTGTTTAAAAAACTACAATGAATGACTGACACAATCTGTAAGGGAGAAAAAAGAAATTCAGCATTGTTGCTACAGAAATTCTGTGGTGCTATGACACACATTCTTCTAAGAAATTCAATATTGAGCACTAGAGTTCAAACCAGACAAGTTAATTAAGCTGAAAGACAGCTAACCTGGATAAATAAAAAAAATGAAATCAAATATAAATATAGTTGCTCCAGTGTTTCCCCAAGGCAACATAAAGGAACACCAGGGGGCAGATATTAAAAAAGCAACACAAGCAATGTTGCTTCAAGGGAACGAGTCAAGTGGGAATCAACAAATCCACACTGACCAGATAATGAAGCATTTCAAACTATCCTCAGATGCAACTTTTAAGAACCATAATTTTGCATTTATAAATGAAACAGAAGAGACATATGAACACAGTATCTGAGAAGCATGCAAAATGAAGCCACAAAATGCTAAGCAGAATGGTTGGAGCTCAATTACTTCAGTTGGCTAGCTGGTTGAAGATGAGTTATCATCAGATAAACAAATAACCAGATGATGTGTATGAAACAAGAAAAAAAAACAGTATCCCAATAGGTAAAATATATAAAAAGAAAAGAAACTACTCATTGGAGTTGAACATTAACCACAGCCATCAAATTCACTTGATGGCATCAATTAAACATCAAACACAATTCAAACAATGCATCACAATGACAAGGAAACAGAATGAGATATCTACAAACCAAATATGAACTATACAATTCACACATTTATTAACACAATGCCCTTTTCCCAGAAGGAAACAAGACCAGTACAATCAACCACAAAAAAGCAGCCATAAAAATTAGAGATAAAAATTGGTACCTCATTGATAGCAAGAACTTGGCCATTGCTTTTCTTGACCTTCTTCAGCTTTCTAAGGAAATACCTAATCAGATGAGGCAACCCAATGTTATAATCAGAAACTGACATCGACTATGAAATTCAAAGGCATTGAATCCAACGACAGCAGGCACTCACCAGAACTTTGACTTTGCCCGAACCTCATTGGTTGCCCACAGCTTCATTCGGTAAATCTTGGGATGCTCATCGCTCTCAGTGGGCAGAGCCCTCCCAACAACCTGGTACTGGTGAAACTGCACCCCAACAACGTACAACATAAAAAAAACAACCCAAAGATCAACAACATAAAAACCACTTCATTAATCACAAGACTCCAAAAAATAGAGCAAAATCAAAAGTTCCCATTTCTCATCTCATATTTCAATTACTTCCAAAAGCCCATCTATTCAAAAGAATCGAAAATGAAACTGCATTCCTCATTAGTCTCAATAAAGGGCAAGTGATAAGAAAAATAAAACTACACACTAATCTAAAAAGGACAAAAATTAAGATCCCTGTTTGGTTGATTTGGGAGGATCCAGGGAAAAAATAAAAGGGAGAATGAAAAGATCCAACGTATTATCGTCCACTATGCTTCATCCTCGCATTGATTTTAAGATTCATTCAAAACCCATATTCATATTCAATCTAACAAGTAAAACCCCTAAATAAAACATAAATTGAAACAGAAACTTAACATCAAACAAGAGGAAACGAAAACAAGCAAACAAAAGAAACAGAAAAACGGAACATAAGCTTTGTTGATCAAAGCTTACCCTGAAAGAAACCATTTTTCTGGAGGAAGCGACGATCCAGATGTGCTTTCTCTCACTCTATCTCTTTATAGCTCTCGCTGCCGCTCGCTCGCTCGCGACGGAAGAAATGCAGTAGGGTTTATAAGAGCGTTTATTTATATATATATCTATGATACTGAGAAACCCTAATGTAGATAACAAGCTAGAGTCACAATCTATTTTAGGAAGATCTGTTGAAGGCCCAATTATGTTGTAACACGTAAGAACTTTTATTTCCGCTTGCCCAAAAGTTAAAATATCAAATTGGGCCCCAAACATTTAGTATATAATAAAAAGGAAAAAAAAAAAAATCAAACATTTGCGAAGGAGAGCACTACAAGCTTGATGGAAAAGTTAAATTGTAAAATTGTAGCATAAAAAAGATTTAAGATGTCTTTTAAACAAAAAAAAAAAATGTATTTTTTTTCTTTAGCACACGAATTAGGGTTAGACAACGATAATTTGTATAATATTCAGAACAAAATTATTATTAATTCTATTTTCCCGTTGGTTTAAGTGATATTTCCCTCTGGTTGAATCAGTGTTCGAAACCCTGCACCATGCCATAACGTTCTTACCCTATCAATTCATCTAATTGTCTTGATTTAACTCAGATCCAATGATCTCCACTCAACGTATGCAGTTTGAATTTTCAAAACAATATATCAATTATTTTAAAAAATTTTAAAAAATTTATGATTGATACATCATTAACTTTAAATTTAATATGTTGTGATTAGATATAATAATCAAGCTCAAAACCATTATTATTAGTGTAATAACTCTTTTTTCATTGGGAGGTTGAATTAAGACACCAAGAGAATCTTGATAGAATTAATAAATAACATTACGTCTTGATAGGACCATGTACAAACTTTCTGAACAAAGAGTCATTTAGTCTCTTAGAATATGAAAGAAAATATAAGCAAAAGAGAAGAAGGATGAGTAGCACCCACATCTTTTTTGCCAATTTATTACCTTTTTCTCCACTCATCCAAATCAATCACCATTTGGGATATGGACATTAAACAAATATACGATTTCTCTGGGAGAAGGAAGGCTATGGAGCACATGAATGTACAGTCAGATCTCCATGCAAACCTCACCAGTGGTAGGATCCCTTTGTTGCACCGAGCGTAAGTGCAATCAAAGCAAGAACAGTCTGAACAAGGTTAAAAAAGGGGAAGAAAGAAATGTCAGCACTGACAACTTGGCAACTAAAAGAGAATTAAGCGTATAAAAATAACCCCAATTACAGAGGTAACCACTGCCATAATGCTATTGCTAAAGGTAAACAAATAGGGAGTGTGTCTGCCAACGCTACACCCATACTCTCCTTGTACCAAAACAAATGAAGTAGCTTTACACTATAAAGCAAGCACTGACAATATTCATCACTAGAATATGTTCTCGTACGTAACATCTAAAAGAAGCAAAGATTTTATACATACAAAATTATCAATCAGTACTGCAAACAAGACAGTATCATGGTACACCAAAGATGAAAGCATACAACCATACACACCCAAAGTATTTGCAAACTGTTATTTGGTGCATACGAAATCACATTCAAGATGTAGGTAGCAAATCCAAAGTGTCCAAACAAAACCACATACGATGACATGGCATCATCAGCCAAACAAAGAGAGGATGGTGAGGGCCACATGAAGGCGGATCAGTTGTGGAGAGATGCAAACAGGTCAGCTACTAGTCTTTTGACAATTGAAATTAATGAAAAATTAATATCAGAGCAAATATAGTTAGAATTTCCTGTAGTGGTCTTCAAGCCTCTTCTTTTTCTTTTTTTTTTTTTCCTTTAATTGGCACTTTCTTATTCATTGGTCTTTGATCACCCAGCTGATGCCTGCCGACGATAACACAGCACAGTAGCAACAAGGAGAAGGCCTTTGGTCTTCCAATGCAACCAAAGTTTCTTAAAGGGACAACAGAACACTATTTTATGTATGCCTTATTAAGCAGACACTGAGTTCTTCACTGAATTGACAGCCAAAAGGAAAAAAAACCATTCCTAGCAAATAATAAACAATAAACAATAACCATTCCAAAATGGGTGAATGTTTTTGTTGTGACGAGTAACTGTAAGTGAAACAATAAAAACCTAGCAATAATATATTGTGGCGCCTATTTTTATCTAATTCTGACCATCATCCATTACAAGTACAATATAAAATGAATATGAAGTCTGTCTGTACAAAAAAACCAACATTACAAAAAATGTTGTATGACGTCTGGTTAACAGTTTACTACAGTAAAATCCACAACAGCTTTCCAGAGTTAACAAACTTTAACCTACATAAATCCTATGGGGGCAAATTATAACTAGAAAAATTTCAGCTGTGAGGTAATATCCACTGCTTGATAGCCATTTGTGGTTAAGAATGATAGCTAAAGCCCATTTCCCTCTAGGAATAACCCATGTTCAACCCATAAAGGAGAGTTCATTCTGGCAACTAGAATCTAATGAGCATAACAAGTTTGCATAAATAATCATGAAAAGGCATCTAGAATATTAAAACAAACAAGAATACAATGCAAAAAAGAACATATCCCTCAACAGCAGAAGAATAAAATGTTGGGCAATGATCACTCACTGCTATGGCACAAGCAACATATCCAGGTTTCTCCCTGTAATCCACTCGTGTGCAAAGTAGAATAAAAGTTCCAATGTACCACGGAATCCCACCTAAAATGAAACCAATAATAAACCTGACAACAATAAAAGCAAAGAGTTAATAATTAAAACACCTGGTCAGCATCACAAGTGTAGACAGTTTACACTTATTAAGGTACTGGAACAAAACTTCAATAAACCTATGAAGCTTAAGCCCCTCATTGTTCCATTCTACTGATCATTCCATTAAACAATAAGTTTTCTTTAAAAGATTTTTCCTCATTTTCAAAAGAAGGAAGTCCTCAAGAATAACGATGTAGTGCATGAAAGGCACTTTACAAACTCTCCAGGTAGATGACATTACAAGAAGAAGAAAAATAAGCTTTACATACAGGAAAGAATAAGATCTTCCCACCTTGGGGAATCCATACCACCAAACACGCGCACATCAAAATGGGGAGTTTGTATGGAAGATAAATGTGATTGTGCCTCTTCGAATAAAAAAGTTCATCAATATAACACATAAAGTTATGGTTGCTAAACTTACAAGAACCATCCCATGCCCATGCCACAGAAGGGAATCCTTCTTTCTCTTGGAGGCCTTCCCTCGCAGACAGCATAACCTTGAACAGCAACAACATAAAAAACATCAAATTAGTCGCAATTTCTATCAAGACAACACATTGAACAACATTATCCAATCTCAATGCAACAGCATTACATCAAATTGAACACCACATTCTCCCGCGCCCCCGCCAAAAACAAAAACAAAATCAATTACACATAATTATATACAATTTTCTTCGCAAATATAATCAGTTAAAAAAATAATCTAAAAACTACAATAATAATAATAATAATAATAAGATAATTATTGCAGGAAAAAAAAAATTAATAAATAGTTTACCTGTAGCGATGGATTGGTATCCATGAGCATAATATTGATAAGGAGGAGCGGTGAAGCCATTGTTTGGGGCAACCGGCTGAGGGAAGCCGACGACCGGTTGGGGCGGTGGCTGCGGAGCCGGAGGATAATAATTGGCAACGCCTTGGAACGTCCCGTAATAGTACTGGCCATGCGTGTTGCCGGCGGTAACTCCCTTACTTTCCCCTTCTTCCGCCATAAATTCTTCCCTTTATTTATTTCTTGATTATTTTTTTCCTTTTCTTCTGGTTCAAAATCTCCTCCGTCTTCCTCCTCCGCCGACCAATTGGGGAGGCCCAGGAAGCTATAGGATCGTTTGAGGACGGCGCCGCGGCATTGATTTTAAAATGTGAATTATTAAAAAATAATTTATTATTTTTTTCACTCTGGGCTGGGCTTGATGGGCCCGGGATCGTTTTGGGCTGGCTCCTATTTATGGAATTCTTATTTGGGTTTTGTTTGTTTATATATTGAATAAGTTTTGGAGTAAAATACGTAATTAAAAAATAATCTCTTTTTTTTTTTAGTATTTTTTTTAATTATATAAAAAATTATAATTTTTCAAAATTTAAAAATTTTAATTTTTAAATGTCAAATTTAGTCTCTCTTTTTTTTATTTTTTTATTTATTTTAATAATGAACACACTTTAATAGTCTATATAGAATGTTTATTGATCATTTAGTAGTAGATGTAAAACAAATGAATATGATATAAAAAATGGTAAGAAAGTAAGTTTTTTATTTTTCAACTTACAATATTTTTTTTTATATTTTATCTCAATAAATATTATTAAATAATATATATATATTTTTTTTTTTAATTAAAAAAAAAATTTAAATTATAAATTATATATAATTATAATTTTTTTAAAATTAGAATATAAAATTTTTAAAATAAAAAATTTAAATTTTAAATTTTAAATTATTTTTAGAGTACATATTTAATATTATAAAAAATAAATATAAAATTAATAAATTATCATATAATTTTTTTAAATAAAAAACCCAAGACAAATAAACAAACAAATTCAATATACATATATATTTGTAACTTATATAAGAACCACAACCTTCTCAAATAGCCACAGATAGAGATCCTTCCTTCTGGAAAATAGTATTCTTACTAAAGTGGTGTCAATGTACTCAACAGTTCAACAGAAAACAGAGAATGACAAAATCCTGAATTAAAACATACAACTCTCCGGGATTAAGAGTTAATTATACTCATTTATTAGTAACTGAAAAAAAAAACTATTATATATAATATATTTAAATTAAAAATTATTTTTAATAATTAAATTTAAAGTTATTAACAAAAATAATTATTAAAAAAACTTAATTATATATTAAAATTTAATTTTAATAACTAAATTACAATTTTAAATAAAATTTGTGAATCAATTAAAAGCTGAAAAAAAATATCTGAAGGTCGAATTATAATTTTTAAAGTTTTTGTAAGTCCAAACTAGTGTAACGACAAACCAGACCCCTTTTTCGGTCGCTTAGCCGATTCTTCTGATCATCTCGAGTTCAACAAATTTTGAATTATTTATTTATTATCTTTATATTTGAAATTCCGACCGATTTCCAATTTTGTACAACAAATGAAGAAAGGAATAACATCTACTCTACCAACGAGATGTATTAACAATTACCGTGATAATTTAATTAATATTTTAATATAATTCTCAAATTCAATTTAAATTTCTTCATTATTGCTTATATCTAAAAATATAAAATTTAAACATAATATTTAATTTTAAATTTATTAATATTACGATCAAACATTAAAAAAAAAATTATTCGCTTAACAATTCATACATATTGATTAAAAAGAATAAAGTAGAAATCTAACAAGTAACTTTTAATCAACGCACACATATAGTAACAGAAATAATATATTCTCTTTAAATATAAATATATAAAGAATAAAAATTATGTAAAACTTTAGAAAACAATAAAAAAATAATTAATCAATTTTTTTATTTTAATAAAAAAAAAAAGGGGAAAACGCCGTTACTTTCTTAAACCACTTTAGCCCTATCGTTATGGTTCACGACAGAAGACACGGAAGTTATAAGTAAGTGAAACATTGTTGTTTAATCTTTGATGGACAGGGAAATCAATTGGCACTTTTAAATTAATTTGATGACTCTAAGGAGTAATTTCAGCCCAAATACAGGAAACCGAATATCCCATATCCATCTGGGAAGAACGGAACAGCCACAGACCCGACCGAGCTGAAAGCCTAAGTCACAGCCTTCTCCCTCTTCTGCCACCCTTTCTACGGGTGCTATCAGTTGGAATTGGGGTGACGTCCTCTGAAATATAACATCAAATGAGAAACCCAACATCAATAAACAAGGCATGTTTAAATACAATAATCCTCTCATTATCCTCCAAGAAAAGATAAACGGGAATGTATAAAAACAAGCACATCTAGGAAGAGGGCTCCGTCTGACTTTAGCTTCAGTCAATGACCATCGAAGGAACACACGCTAGGCCATGGAAGCATAAACAAGTTCTGATGGAGGATTTAAAAGCAATAACAAACATGAAGGAATTGTATTGTGGTGCCTGTGATGACACAAAGTTCATTCATAACAATACGTTCTTCAACAGTGTGCAGATTGACACTTTTGAAGTTACTATACCATGCTATACTATAATTTGGAAACTTTACATTATTGTGCATGGAGTGGATCCTAAACTGGAATACATGAAATGATGCAGTAAAACCTCCCCGATTTTTCATAAACATTTATTTTCATGGATAGCTGGTATGCCAACATTAACAATTCTGTGTCATTATTTAGAACAAATTCAAAAATTTTCACCAACTTAAATTAGAAACAAACATAATCTAACCATGTTCATTTCGACGTACACAAGCAGAGTAAAAAACATAACAGGATATTAGCACAAAAAAAAAGGAGTCATAGGACAAGGAAATGAACACCTAGAAATCAACTCTGGATAGACAAACAAAGGATTTGCAGGAAAACTAAAGGAAATAAAGAAGCTATTACAAACAGGGCAACAGCCACAAAATGAAGAAAATATAGAATGAAGGCTGTACCTATACGACCAATTCTCATTCCAGAACGAGCAAGAGCACGAAGAGCAGACTGAGCACCTGGACCAGGTGTTTTTGTCTTATTCCCACCAGTAGCACGGAGCTTGATGTGAAGAGCAGTAATACCAAGTTCCTATCACATAGATTAATTTTGCAATAAATAATTGCTACAACAATTAATATCATTCATGTCAAAAATACCTGGTAATATAAGTTCACATTTGTAACAGATGATGTGTAAGATGTTAAGCAAGACAACAATGAAAATCTAACTAAAAGAAACAAAAACAGAATTAGGAATCACAATGCAGTCTAAAGCAGTAGGCACTTGTCTAAGGGAAGCAAGGCAATCTTTCATACTAGAATTGATCAGTTGATAGATATTAAAACTGGAGTCTATTGCAAACAATATTAACTTCAATAAAGTGACAAATCATTGCTAAAATTACAGGGGTTTGGGCAAGCAACTAGTGCAGGCCCTGAAGGCAAAACAAGAGCGCCACAATGGCTTGAAAGCACCACAACACTGATAATTACATTGCCCTAGCCAAAAGTGATGAGGGCAAAGAATTGCCAAAAGTCACCCTGCCTTGATTGCCCCAATACAAACAAATTCCTTGAACCAAGAACATGAGATTATGACTGTAATTTCAAACCAAAACTATGTATAACAATGTCTACTTATGTTTCAGGAGAAAAACCTTGCATCTCTGGGCAATGTCTTGTGCTGCAAGCATGGCAGCATAAGGTGAAGACTCATCTCTGTCAGCTTTAACCTTCATTCCACCTGTATCACAAACAATTTCAAGACACATACTTAATATACAAAGCATTCAGTGATTGTAAGATGTTCCAGAACTTGAAAGTGAAATTTTACAGTTAAATGATGAATTAGTAAGACTTCTACCAATAAGAACTAAATACAACAACCAGATCCAATAACACAGATATGAGAAGAGGCCATGACATCCAATTAGAAGAATTATCCATTATCACCATAATCCCAAACAAAACATGGTGGGGAACTCCAATGTCCTTGGAAATAAGTAACAAAGGAAGCAATTACCAGTTATGCGAACAAGGGTTTCTCTTCCAGAAAGATCAGTCACATGCTGCAGCAGATGATAAAAGCAAATCAGTTTGTAACTACAAATAAAACAACAGAAAGTGCTAAAAGAAACACAGATCCTTCAAATACTTACAATGAAAGTGTCATTAAATGATGCAAAAATATGGGCCACGCCAAAGACATGCTCTCCCTCCCTCACTTGGGGGCCAAGTGTCACAGTTTCTCCCTTTGGTTCTCTAACCTTTCTCTTCGACTATAATCATTCCTCCCAACAAAGCATCAAAAATCAATCAAAATACAATTCAAGATATCTCACTGAAGACAGAAATCAACACAGATAGCAAACGCCGACAAACACACACACACAAGGAGGATAAGATAAACCAATCCTGAATTAGAGGAAAGACCAATAAAAATTTAAACTTGGCTGACAAATTTACAAAATGAGTCCTAAATCCTGAAATAGACAAAAGTTATTCCCATTCCCTTGTTTACAATCCAGATTTTACAGAAATAAGCCTCAGATTGAACTACCCTTCAAAAAAGCCCTTACAACAAACACTAATATTGAACACCCAGATGCTTTTGAGCCTTTAAATCAAAAGAAAAGACAAATAGGTGTCAAAGATATTGATAAAAACACAAAATATAAAAGCATCGTCCAAAACTAAGGGCCACAAATATACATTCAAACACTAACAGTTCAATGCAAACGACTTCCCATTCATATAAACTGGCAAGATCTGCAGTGAGTCCACTAATGCCCCACACACGGCTAGAGAGCGACAGAGAGAGAAGCATACCATGGCTGAGAAATGAGGACACTTTGGATGGAGATGGGGGCGAGGCTGTGTTTTCTAATGAAATGCGAAAGCCCTGATAGTAGATGACTCAGAGGAGAGGCAAGCTTTATTTTTCTGCACCGGCTAGGGTTTTACTAGCGGGAGGGTGCAATAGTTTTAAATATTTCAATCTGGGGTAGTAGCTTTTGCTTAATTACTAAGGCCTACAATTTATTTTTTATTTTATTTTATTTTTTGGTGTCCCCGATTGATTTTTCTATTCGCTTTTCTGTTTTTTTTTTCCCCTTTTATTTATGGTGTGAGAGTATATAATTTTAGCAGAGATGACAAATAGTTGGGTGAATTTCCTTTATTATTATTAGTTTTTTTTGTTATTGGGATTTTAGATCAAATTTTAAGTTTATTAAAATTTAAATATATTAAATTTTAAATACTTTAATTTTTAAATTTGAACTATAAGTATTTTAAATTTTTGAGATTCTAATTATTCATGTATTAAATTAATCAAGTTTTGAAACAAATGAAATTTAAATCATTTTGAATTCAAGACATTTTATTTTAAGATATTTTAATTTCACAAATCAATGATTTTTATAATCAATATAAGTAAATAAAATTTCATGCAAATTAATGAGTTATTCGAATGAAACCGTCTTTTCTTACTTAAAAATTCTCTCGTACAGTCTGTTAGAAAAGTTTACTGTATCTTGCTAAATGAACAAAACTCAACTTCTTTCTGGCAATTGCCAGGTATTTTCCTCGCAAATTTGAAGTTGCCTAAACGCTTTCTAAATGTTTTCGTCAATCTTAAGAAAACTAAATTATAGGCGTCATCTATAAAACAATATTTTCAAAATAGGGAGAAGGATATTAGAAATTTTTGTTTAACAAAGAACGCAAGAAAAAGATTTTGTAAACATCTTGGACGAAAAATTGACTTTTTATCTCCTTCCTCCTCAACTGGATAGGATACAAAGAAAAGTGCATGTATCAAAACAGTATGCTTCTCCGTACAAATATTGCTTCCAAGCTGAGAAATGATGCAACTTGACATAAAGACTTCGCTTCTCACACCAGCACATTTATATTTTATTAGAAGACGCATAATGGTAGATTTTTTCATCATTTCTAGGAACAGAGAAAATGGTTAGAAACAAGGGTTTACCAGAACCTACCGTGAATTAAACTGGTTGGCTCTTGCATTTAGGCGCTAGAAATTGACCCGACAATTTTAGACATAAATATAGTTAAAAAAAGAAAAGTAGAAAATAAAAATGTGAAGATTTATAAGAATTTATAAAAAAAAAAAAAAAAAAAAGAATTGTGTCTCTAGTCACTCTAACTATGCAAAACTGAGAAGAAATGCATTCAGAACTTATGCAGAGATCAGACCCACGTATCCACCAATTAAGGCCAATAAGGAAGATATGACATATACACAAGCGACAAGGTATGGTTCCTTAAACCCGTGCAATCCAAGATATTGAAGAAAACCCGATATCCGGAACACGCGGGGGACAACTCCCCCAAAATGTTTGTTTGTCTTGAAATACATCCCCTGAAAACACACGTGATCTTCGTTATGACAGCAAGGAAAATAAAGCATAACCATTCATTTCGTAATCCGGTAGCCACAGCATGCCAGGAGAAAGCTCAAGGGAGAGTTTTTAGTTGCAGCAGCTCTGAAAGAGAAGCCTTAACTCATATGGCATAGATAGGTCTAACTAAAGTCATTATTAGGCCCTTTTTTTTTTTTTTTTTGGTGTGTGTGTGTGTGTTGGGTGGGGGACCTTATCGGGCTCACTTGGCAGATAAAAATTAATAAAGTGAATAATATATTATTTCCAACAAGGAATTGTCAGAATGGCACACAAGCATGAAACAGTGTTCATAAAAAACATCACGGAATATGGGAGCTCTACAGCCCAGGCTATGAGCAAATGTGACATCATGCAGTGATTTCAAATTGTTTCAACGTGGCTTTTCCATCAAACTATCTAAGGTTTTGTGCCACATAAATCTACTAGTTACTATGCTCTAGATGACACAAACTAGGAACTTTATTCCAAATCTAATTGGCCAGAAGATCTGATATTGAGATCGCCCAACTATAATAAGTATGTGTTACCATCACATGGGACTGAGTAGGTATTAGAACAAACATTCGTGCACAGAGGAATGTGAGAAGAATCATTATCAGCAAGATGGATGACAGTTGAGCTATTCAAAAAACAAAAAGAAATTGAAAGCATCTTCAAGTCTTCAAATGACTCAAAACAGAGGGAGACAATCAGACAAACCCTTCTAATTTGTGAAGCATAGAAACATACCATACCTGCATCAAAACTGACGATGCTTCAAAGAAGAAGATTCCAGATGAAATTAACAATGGAAAGAACATTCCAGTACAAGCAGCCATTGCAGCTAGCGCTCCACCTAGGGCTAATGATCCTGTATCCCCCATAAATACAGATGCCTTGTAGCGATCATGCAACAGAAAACCAATGCAGGCCCCTGCCATAGATGCTCCAAATATAGCCATTTCTGTGTGTGTTGTAAACAAATAGTTAGTAGAAGTATGCATAAAATCCCAATTTATTGCTTCACAGTAGTATTCTAATAGTATCGCTTCATTCTTTGGAAATGTTGAAAACATAGTTGAATCCAAATCAGAAATACATCAATCAAAAGCTATGTTCCCTATCTTAGGAAGAAATTCACTGTTATCTTCTGAATTTTCAGAAAAATCCTTTCCGTTATATTTTAAGCTCAAAGAAACCCATACAAACCAGGGCATATTGGCAGCACTGCAATAGACATGGCTATAAAGGCCAACGCAGCAGCTCCACTGGCCAGGCCATCAAAACCATCAGTTAAGGTAATCCCAGTTCCCATGGAAACAAAGCACAGAGAAGGTCAACAATGAGTAATAGTATTTCCCTATGCTTATGAGACCCAAAGGTGCAGGTAAAGGAACAAGCATTTTCCTGCATTACAGAAGGAGAAATGGAAAATTACAAGATCATCCTGTGGAACCACTCCTCTGAAAATAAAGAGTGCCTGTACTACACTATACGACAGGACAGCCCAAAATAACATTTGCCTTTCTTCCTTAGTGCAGCCTACAAAGTGAAACATGCATGGAATTGATTGAGCTACACTTCAGTTTGGCTGTAGACAATATTAGAAACTATCATGTTCACAAATTTTTTTTCCAAAAAAAAACCTTAAACCCAATTAACTTCCTACCACATAAACCTATAAAAAAAGGTGTTTTGAAGAACTATTGCCTCACTCTTTTTCTCTTCTCCTGTTCTTTATATTCCTTTTTCCCCTTTAGTTCTGCTTTATCTTCTATAAAAACATAAATATCATGTGTCAACTTCATGTTGAATTCATATACAAATTTAACAACCAGCTAAGACCCAAAACGGTATCAAAGTATCAACTTCAATGGGGGGAAAAACAAAAAAAAAAGGTCCAACAAAATGGAAACTTTAAGTCATTTCTAAAAGTCTAATATCATTATTAGATTGAAATTCTCATTGCTAGGAGAAAATGAAGTACAAACTAAGCAAGGCAAAGTCTTTAATTCTTCCAATCTTTTTTGCTCATACGGTCCATCATGGATTGGGAAGGGTTGTTGAGAAATAATTGCAGCTTTTATGTTTTGTACCATACAGAGTAAATCACCATAGCATCATGTGATAACTCAATTTTCTTGGTAGAAACCTTAATGGGAATTATTTAAGAAAAGGGCATCTGATGTTTTTTAGGAAGACTATCAAATATTAATTGACTTTGCTAGTTTCAGCACAATGTATATGGTCCTAGATGGCTAACCAATAGATAATTAGGTATGCGAGTTACCATCAGTAAAATGTTGATCAGATTAGTTACAAGAATGTATACATGCCGTAGGGTGATGATATACATGACGTATCCAACCAAAAAGAAAACCAGGTCCCAACAGCTACCTGTAAAAGATACACATAGTCATAACTACCAAGCTTGTCAACAAAGAACTTTGACAACATAAGGAAGAAAGGTGCTAATAAAGCAAGCTAGTGGACAAAATTTACCTCCAGAAAATTTTTTATCCACGCTGATAAACCACTCTTATGATTCTTAACAATCAGGATTATGTCATCCAGCAGACCAATTGCAGCAAATGCTAGTGTTGCCACTGAAGCTCCAGAAACTTCAGCAGAAGAAAAGCCAGCAATGAATTTTGCAACACCTACACCTACTGGTACAAAAAGCAAACCACCCAATGTCGGGGTTGGCCTTTGCATAACATGCCTAGATGGCCCTCCTTTTTTGACAACTTGACAAATCTTCAAGCCATTGAGCAATGGGACACAAACATAACCCACAAAGGAGACCAAAGCTCCTGATATAACGAAGGGGCGTAACAAGTAAAATGGTTCCAAGGGTAGCCTGACAATCTTCCATGCACACCAATCCACAAATATAAGCAGTAATGTTATGAAAAATATAAGGCCCAACGCAATTGTAATCCCAACTTTGACCCTGCAATTAAAGCATGGAGACAGATGGTCAACCCAAAATAAATTTCAAGAAATAATTAAAAAGAAGCCCTACTAATCAATCATATGTGGTTGCTAGAAGACATGAGACCACATAGAAGGATGTAAAATGGCTTCAGACTGATCTATGATTCACAAATGAGAAGCCATATGCTCAGTGGTCTACAAATGGGAAGTTTTACGGCTCAAACAATTTAAAGGAACTAGTCAGCCTCTACTGCTTTTCCCAAGAAATATGCTGAAATGCAATCCTCTGTAGAACACTAAAGTTCAGCTCATGCACGGAATTCTTCGTACCATATTTGGAAATCAAAATATTATAGAATTCAGCAGAACAGAAAAGTTGGGGCTGGTAGAATGCTTAAGAGTGTGGTTGATGATTGGGCAGAATATTTTAGTGTCACTGACTTTCAGGACGCAAAATCTCAATGATCCAAACCAAACAACTAGTAGCTGTTGAGTTTTTTTGCTTTCCAGGGTAGACAAAGGCTTGTTATCTCATTGACTTCCTCTTTGTGCAGATTTGCCTACACTACCTTTGGTTGCTGCAACTTTATTAGTGTTATCCGCATTTGTTAGTCATAAAACAAAATTTCTCACAACCAGGTTTATAGAAGAAAACATCCAGAATCAAGCACAAAATACCAAAGCATTCCTCTTGCCTGTGTTTTTGGTGGCCCCTCCCAATCATTGCAAGCCTGTGAGCTGTAACTGTAAGAGCATCTTTAGTAGGTGTAGAAGCAGTAGGCAAATCAACATCACTCAGTGAATTAAGTGCATATTCTCCATCAGCATCTTCCCCATCACTAGATGATAGAACATACCCAGAAGACCACTCATCATCACCCCAGTCACCTAGCAGAGACATGCCAGAGTCCTACAAACACAAAATTAAATCACTAACCAATATAGAATAAAAAAATGTATTAGCAGAACTGATCTCTGACTGCTCTCTATATGTACATCAATGCTTCTGTTTCTATCATTTGTCAATCTGAAATCACAATGCAGCCTAGCTTTTCATTTTAAGCCTCTGTATTTTTTCTTTTTGTGTGTGGCCGACAAGTGGCAAAATTAACAATAATTCAACAAGCATAAACTGAGTGCAGTGTGTGCAGAAAAGACAGAGTAATGGTAACATGCATGCTAGTCTGACAATCCAATTTCCTAGATGAACAAAATTTAATAGCCAAGATTGCATTTAAAATAAAAGAAAAATCACCAATGATTGGAAATACACCTAAACTTCCCACCAAAGTGAATACAATCTTAACATCCAAAATTGCACAACAAAAATCCACCAAGGATTGCAAATTACGGGAGCATTTCAAATTATTTTTCAAAAGCAACAAAATCTACCTCATCGAAGGCCTTAACTTGAAAAACCCGATCCCGCAAACATAACCTATGTTTTCCAACAACCGATCCACATACCTACACAGAACGAAAAAAAAAAAAAAAAAAAAAAAAAAAAAAAAAATATATATATATATATACATATATATACACACACACAACAGAAAACATCAACAACTATTAATGAGGAGCCAATACCAATCACCAATCACCAGTCACAACCATAAAACAAATCCATCTCGCAACAGCTAATAGTTTCCGATTCATTCACTTTGCCGAAAATCTCCATATAAACTAATAATAATAATAATTAATGATAAATAAGCAAGAATCAAAAGTTGAATTAATTAACAGTTTCACTCAAAAATCAACATCGATGATTCCTGTCCTTTATTGAATATCCAAAACAAACCTAGTCCAATCAGTCATGCTTGTTTGAAAAAAAAATAAAAAAGAAAAAAAAACTCAAAAAGAAAAGGAACAGAGAAATTTAAGACACCTTCAGACGGAGAAATGAACGGAAGCGGAGCGGAGACAGGCGAACGGAGGCGATTGGAGACGGAAAGTGAGAGAAACCGAAGAGGTGATTTAGAGATCGCATGGCTGCTTATAGAATGCGATGCGGCGATTACAGCGGCAATTCAAGGGGCTGCAACTTAGAGAGGATCAACGCCATTAGATGATGCCGAAGAGGCCATTAAAAAAATTTGGAGGGGCAACGATGGCTATTTATTTAATAGTATGATATATACAAGTCAAAATAGTTTGCGTATATACGAGGAGTTGCCGGCCGAGCAGTAGCGATGGCGGTGGCGGTGGCCTTTGGAATCTCCCGAACGTCAGGGGCTACATGTATGATATGATGTTTTCAAAGTTACGATTAGAGCTTTGAACGCGCCATTTTGGAGCGTGAGTTTCCGGGTGGTCGATTTCAAATTCCTAAGATGAACAGTTCCCCAAGGTGGAGGGAATGCGGTTCGAAACTCCGAATGACGTCGACTTTGACGGGCCTGGGAGATGTTATTTTTATTTATTTATTTTTTAAATAAATAAGTTATATATATATATATATATATATATATATATATATAATCTTTTATTAAGATTTAAAAAAGAAACGTGCAAGTAAAAAGAAAATAGGACATCTTATTTTCGGTGGCAGAACTTCGAAGCTACAGCGAATAAGCAAACATATTTCAAACGTGTTGTCTATTCCAGCCAACTCTTATAAGGGGCTAAAAGAAGAACAAAACAAATACCCAAAATCCAAATCCTAGGCCCAAACCCACACGTCCAAACCGATTCATTTGGGCCGTCGAAAACCCAACGCGGATATCGTCAATTACCGGCCCACAAAGGGAGCTCATATCATCGGTCCTGGTATTGTAATACACACTGTAAAAGGCAATGCGAGTCCTCTCAGCCTTGGCCGTGAAGTTCAAGTTAGCAACTCGGAACGTTGAATTGGAATCAGGGGTGTAATGGACATTTTGGGCCTGATCTCCGGCAAAGGCCATGACTCCCAGCGGTTCCTTGCACTTGTCCCCGGCATGGCCCAACGAAAACGTCATGATGTATGGCTTATTAGGTTTTGTCTCGACCATTTGTGAAATTATGCCTTCCTTGCCGGAAAGCAATTCAACGGCACGTTTGCCTTCCGGCACAGAATGATGGTCGGAGTCAATGTAGCGAACCGCCCGGATCGACTCGACCATCCAACCGGGTAGTGGGGAGGTTTCCTCATCCAGGTTGGTAGGGAGCAAGACTCCTAACGAAACGTTCTTGAACATCCAGGGACCTACCTCAAGGTCACCATTGATGACTGCATTGACTGTGGAAGAAAACATTAGCAATAACGTATTAGTCTTATAAGATTGTTCGACTTTGAATTAAATCTTATTTTCATATTATAATAATCAATATATATTTATAATCTTTAATTATATTACAATCATACATCAAAATATTAAAAATATACAAATATCAATAATTTATAAATCCCAATTTGAGATGTGTTAAATTGATTGGATTCATCTTAACTCTATTGTATTTATAGCCGAGCCTAATGATCATATGATGGGCAATGTAACATATATCCTACTTTTGACTTTTGAGACTTATAAGACTAATTGTCCCGCATTGGATGCCCATGCTTAAGATCCTACGGTCAGAAAGTTAAATCCTGGGGCCCACTCGACGAAGAAATAATCCTTAATCCATCAGTTGGCCATGCTTTGCTCTTTTTCTGGGATTTGACAAAAAAAAAAAAAAAGAAAAACAGAAAACAAAAGGCAAAAAGGAAGAAACGGGAAAAGGGGAATTGTGGAGCGTTACCTTTGGGTCTCTTTGGAACGAAAAGCTTCTTGATCGCAATGTCATCGATGATGGGCCCACAGGTGGGGTCATCCTCCATTCCCGGATTCCGAAATATCAGCGTCACTTTATCATCAGGCGCCTCAAAAGCCACCGCGTAAGGGTCCCACCCATGAACATTGTACAATGTCTGCAGGTCTATGGTCTGTGACGCAGGTGGCACTGACACGTTTAGCGACTCTAACTGTGCGCAGGTGCGAGCCGCACTGAACGTGACAGAATACACAGAGCCTTTCTCCACCGTCAGTTCTTGGCTAAGCTCGGCGTCATTGCCCAATCTCGCTGCGTGTGTACCCTGAGGTACGATGAGGATCATCCCACCCTGTTTTTGCCCTGACGACACCAACTCTACGGTGCCGTTTGTTTTCCACCCGGGGATCTCTCTGGGTCCCTCTTCTATGGCCTCGCTCGGAAAGCCCCTTGCAGGGGCTGTTTCAAAATCACCGTTTGTAACCAATCCTGCAATGCCACAAAGCAATTTCCTTTTTACTTTTTACCTTTTTTTTTTTTGGGTTAACCTCAAATTTTTTTAGCTAATTACGCTAAGAATAAGTAGTAGTGGGAACATTAACAGTCTTGCTAAAAAAAATTTCAATATATTTTGTTGATAATATAATGTTGACTATCAATATGTATCATATGCTAAAAAAAAAAAAAAAAAAATGGTAAGTCAATATCACATATCATAATATTAAAGATTGTAATAAATCTCTAATATCCCTTTTAATGGCACATGTTATATTATCGTAAGTTTTAACTACATAGTCACAGAGAAAAAGGACAAAATAAATGAGTGTTTTTTTACTAGGAAAAAAAAAAAAAACAAGAATTTGAGGTAATGTTAAAAAGAAACAAACTATTAATCAAATATAATATTTAGAAATTGTTTGTTATGCATTTAGGACCATTAGATTCATGATCAAGATGGTGCTATCTTACCACGTTATAACCTGTAATTTTTTGTCTAACATTTTCGAAAAGAAATATGTAAACAATGTCTTGCATTGACAACGATAGCACATGCACCCAACTTGTCCACCAAACAAGAAATCACAGTAAAGCGCACGGCAGCAACCAAACGAGTACAAGCCATCACACATGTTTAGTTGTTCCCACAAAATTATTTCCCAACACAAAGTTAAACCTTAATAATGTGGTTCTTTTGGCGCATACGTGCCAAGGTGGGTACTACATAGACGCGTAGAATTATTAAAATTATTAAGTTAATTAATCCCATTGATAATTAGCCCAATTCATGTAATCAAATTATTTTTCCCTCGAATGTCATGACCCTAATAGTCAATTGGATACACTTAAATTTGTTCTTTTTTTTTTTTTTGTTTTGATTTATCTACTAAAACCTTCTGATATAGAATTCTTTTTACGGATAACATGCCTACAGTAAAGGTAATTCTAAATAAAAGTAAAAATGACAGGTTCATAATTCCCAGGAAGCATTTAGATTAAGGTCTCCCAAGAACAGAGGGGATAAATGAAGAAAATCAAAGGATAATTTTATCCATATTCAAGGACTTCAAAATTGCAAGAGAACTATAATGCCAAGATAAAGACGAGAAGAACATGAAATTAAGAGCAAGAAAATCCGAAAATGGCACAAAGAAAACTTCTTTCTGACAACATTTTACTTTTACTTTTCCCCCTTTTTTTTTTTTTTTTTTTTTAACAAAAATTTTCCAAATGCTTTTTGCGTTTGGAGCCTCGACACGACAAGGCAAATGGTGAATGCACATAAAAAAAAACACTAGAATCTGCCGCGTTCAGTGGATGGGCCCTACCGCACCGTTTTGGCCCATCCTTTCAAGTGCCCCACTACTTATGTACCAATAGTGGCCACTTTTAGGTTCAATAAAGTTTGGGGACAGAGGAACCGGAAGGGGCCCATGGCGAAGTAAAGAAAATAAATAAAAGAGGTCTCTAAAAGGCTAAAACGAAGAGCATGTGGCATTTTTCTGTTCAAGAGAGTCGGTGCTCTTAATCAAGTCCTTTTAAGAACTAACTCTGCTAGTAGAGTTGGCCACTTGGCCTTTGAATTGGGGAAAACAAGCTGATACTCCTATTTAAAAAATTTCGAATTTTAATTTTAAGAAAGCAGTGTAAATTTTATAAAAATTTTAAAAAAAAAAAATTCCGCTGTATAATTTACCGACTACTGAACTTTTTAACAAAAAAGAGCTACTATTTAGCGGGAAAACGATCCACTTTGGTGATTTTGCCAGTTTACCCCACTTCCTTCACGATGGGTCATTACTAAGTGAAAAAAAAAAAAAAAAAAAAAAATGTTAAAAGGGTTCCCTCGCTAATGTAGGTTGGTAAATATTGCAACCCCTTTCACATTAGCTACCCTCTATATCTAACAATGGATAAAACAGCACATTCATGGCCCACGGCACCGAAAGAACGGTAGTGTTGTGTATTTTCTTCACGAATAATGATAAAAAAAAAAAAAAATCAACATTAAGGTAGGAATTGACAAAAAAGAGAGAGAGAGAGAGAGAGAGAGAGAGAGAGAGAGAAAGAAGAGAATCTTTGAGAGACACTAGTTGGTGGTGGTGGGGCCTATAGTCACGTAGGATGATGGACCGAAATCAAAACAAACTCACGAAGATCACAGTAAGTGTATTAATGAACTCCAAAAATGGGATCTTTTATCTTGTTAGAGAAATAAGTTCATCATCTGAGACACATTAGCAAAGCAAATCAGCATTTCGTGGTAACATTTGGGACCCGTTAGTGTTCCAAACTTCCCTGAACGGAAATGATGAAATCTGATCTAAAGCCCTTATGCTTATTTCTACAAATGTGTGCTCATCTGAGTCTATTTTCAACTTTCAATTCAATCTGGTTTATTTAGGAAAAGAGCATCAAGAGAAATTAACAAGCGTAATTGGTAATTTCGTGAGAATCTAGCTCAATGAACCCATCAAAGATTCCTTCTTTAACAAAAATGCATTCTCAACAAAACCCACGTCGAATCGAAAGCGCGAGTGTCCCAAGCGAGTAGTATGTCAAAAATAGCCATGACCCACAAAAACATATGAAAATATAGGGACAGAAAAAGGGGTGGATATCAATGGAAATTGGAGTGCATGCGAGTGAAGTTTGAAAGAGAAATGAGAAGAAGCAAGTGGGTTGTTGAAGAAACAGACAATATATATACGTACCATCCTCTCCAAGTATGGCAGTTCCAAAAAGAGCAAAGAGAAGCACATAGAAAGCCAACAGCAGTTTGCTTCTTGTCAAGCTTCTTCCAAGCATCTTCTTAGCAAAGTCTCCCTCTCTCTCTCTCTCTCTCTCTCTCTCTCTCTCTCTCTGACTGACTGCGTTTAGTAGGGCAAGTAATGAGGCGGAGAGTGTCCTCTTTATAAAAAGATTTGAGTACTCTCCTTGTTACATTGTGCTTCTGTAACTTTATTTGTTGAATTGAAATTGACAGCCACCTTTTCTTTTGGTTAAACTTTTCTTTTTCGGACTTTGACAAAAAAGAAAAAAAAAATTTTTAATTTGAACCCTAACACACCTTTTTTATAGATACAAATAAATATATCTTAATTTATATTATATAAAATAATATTTAATATTATATATGTGAAATAACTATGTTACGTTTAAAACGGCGTATTTATCTTTTTGTTTTTTTTCAATTAAAGCCGACTCTTCTTAGTGTTCCCATCACTCTGTTGATTCTGTTGGTCGATTTTTTTTTTTTTTCAACTCTTTTGTTTACTCTTAGGCCTTAGCTCAATATTTTGATAGTAAAAAGAAAAAGATTAAAGAGGTTAAAAATGGCTATTCCACCGGCAGCAAAGAAAGGAAAGTAGGCAAGATTTACCGCATTTTGAGTCTCTTGCGCTTTTTCTTGTGGACCCAGCAAGGCCAGCCAACAGAGCCGAATCATGACACTTGACAACAACGCTGAAGACCCCGCGCCCCCGTGAGTTTATTTATCGCGATTGCCCTTGATTTTTTTTTTTTTTTTCCTTATTACAAAACCTGTTTGCGTTTATAGAAAAAAAAACTTTCACCGCACACTCTTTATATGCTGCTCTGGTAACGAGTAGCATACTTTATTTTTAAAAATGACATGCCATAATGCTTGATTTAAATACGGTGACACATAATATACCCTATGGAGTTAGAAAATTTTAATATTAGTACACTTAAAGTTTAATGTATTATTTATTCTTAAATTTCAATTAATAACTTAAATTTTTAAATTAAATTTCTCAATATAATATATAACTTTTATAATAGTCTTATATTCAAAACATGTTGCTCTGAGAATAATATGCTACACTCCCTAAACAACACAAGGATAACTTGTGCCATTAATCATCATCTCACCTGATTCCAGAGAAGAGCTGCTCAAAATTGCCGTCGAGCACTGTCTCACCGTCGAGCACTGAATATTAGGAACACGTTATATGCTTACAAGAAAATGTACACCAAAAGGGTGACCGAAGCTAAATGGAAAATATACCTTCGACGTTGAACAATAAGCATCCACGATGAGAATGCATAAATAGAGAATAAATGCGTCATCCGTGATGGCGATGATCTGCTTCTCCTCCAAAATGAAACTGAAAATACTTAAATTGCGACATGACATGAGAATTATTCAATTCTAATGCAAATCATGAAGAGACCGTATACATTTCAAGCAAATGTATACTGAAAAGTCAAAAAAGGATGGAATACATATCTGTTGGATCAAACGAGCCTCAGCAGCAACAATACGGGAAAATTGAACAAGTTACAAATTGTGGCACTTTTGCCCACTAACTTTGTGGGAAAACTCCATCTATCTATGGAGAACTCTGATTAAACCGATTACATCTCACAATCATGTTGTAATCTGATGGGCCATTAGATTAGTTATCCATGAAGCCCTTTCTTTCTGTATATATTGGAGTGAAGTCTTTACCAAGACTACTGCTCACACAAGAAGGACTTTCTTGATTGTCTCTGCAAAGGCTTCATTTTGAAGCAGAAAACTATGTAACTGTGTGTTCTTGTATTTTGGAAGCGATGCAAAATCAGCTTCCCCGCTACCACAAGCTTGCACATGCTCTTCTTCATATAAAGCTTTGTATGGAAAACTCAGAACTACCCGTGCTTTTAATAGGAAAAGGATGAGCTTCTGAGTTGAAGACAAACTTATCCAGCGGAAGAACAGAGCTATCCCCAAATAGCAAGTACAAGTATTTCAATGTCTCGCCTAAAAAGAATGTTTCCATCTTGTCTCGTCTCCTAGGAGGAACCATAGTGACATCATCTAAAGAAGTATATCCACCAGAATCAACCTTTGTATGCTTCTCAAATGCTTCGAAGATCTGCCAACCCCATTCACGATACTGCAACACAGGATATTTGATTAAAGCACCCAATAATAATGAAAACCTATGAAAAAATCTCGGTTTTATGGGCAGTTTAGAGAAAGCAGCCAAAGAATACATGAGAGCCTAACATTCTAAGGAGCATACTTTGTGTCTTCTGTGATGCGATATAATACAAATAGTGATTCCACAGTTTCTGGGCGTAAGAGATTATGACGATCAGCAAGCTTGATAATTATGTCATCAACAAACTTTGAATTCTTATTCCCAGCATCAAGACCACCTTCACCATAATCCTGCTAATTAAGAACCAAATCAGCCAAATGAATAAAAAAAAAAAAAAAAAAAAAAAAAGGAAAAAAAAGATGCAACAGCTTGCACTGAAGATAAAGAGGTCATTCAACAAACCTCAGTGTGAAAATAAGCAATTTCTGGGGCAAGGCCCGTAGAAGTTACTGAATACATCTGAAAGCAAGTATGTGCCAAATCTTCTGCAAGCTTCAAATTTTCAAGGTCTTCAAACTTGAGCAAATTATCTTTCATTGCCTTTTCCTTAGTGATGCCCTTAGTGGCGCCAAGAGCAAGTGTACCAGGCAAAAAGCACACCTGAAAAGTATAGTTGAAAAGGTATTGATTTTGTGGTAGTTGTCACAAAATGAGAAGGGACAACTTGCAATTTTAAGTCCATCAACTTGCAATGGAGCAGAAAAAGAAATCTCTCATTTAGGATGGGTTTTAGAATATCATAGATGAATCAAATGTCAAATTCACATCAGTGCTCATAAGTGACAAAATTTTAGAGACGAAGATCAGGGAAGCCAGGTAAAGAAAGCACCACCAAAATGGAAGCAATATCACTTGATGGATAAAATAAAAATCTAGTATCCTATTGAAATATTGAATTGTTTTTGCAGCCTTCCATTAAGAGTTACTTGGAAACATGTCCATTAAGTTCCAATACCTTTTTTGAGGCAATGAATACATGCACAAAGTTTTCATAATTCAAAAAGATATTCAGAGTAAACTACATTGAAGGAAGAGGGAAGTGGGGGGAAAACAAGGAAGAACCATACATAATCAAAAGAGTTCCAGATTAGCTATCATCATAACTTGAAGTGTTTAATAAATTTTACATTTTGGAGGGAGAAAACACCATTGTACAGCTTATTCTTGAATTGAACAGACAAAGTGTTTGTATTAAGAAATCACGCATCCTTCAAGGTGAAAGAAGCAATACTCTATATGTATCACTTCAATTACGTTGTGTAGCATCATGCCTAAGTTTTGCTATAACTAGAAAACACTCACTGCATGCAAAACCATGCCCCTTGGCAGTTTGAGACTCTATGGGACTTCTGAAGAAGATGTACAGTGAACTTGTGATTTAATTTTCAGTAAGATGAAATGAAATGCAATTTAGATTGGCCAAGTATATTTAAACCTCCAAAAGGAGTAGGCAGAAACCACCAGGCAAGGAGAAATGCACACTTCTTTGGATCAATGGTGGGCTTATTGTCAAATGCAAAAGATAATCACCATCAATGATGCAGCAGCTAAAGCAATAATTCAAACACCACTAGGAAGTGTGTCAATGTGGTGTGCCTCAACTTGACAAGTTGGCTAAAACAGTTTGTGCTTCAATGTTCCAATTGCAAATAAAACAACTGTCTCATGCAAAATGTGTCAATCAACAATTTTCACATTTTGAGGGACATCTGACAACAAAGTAAACCATTAGTCTAACATGGGTAAGGTCAATGGACAATAATTATCTAACTTTATATTCCCAAGCCTCAAATATCACAAGCACCAGCAGAAGAAAGCTACCAGCTACACTAACACAAATACAAGAAGATAGCACCACATACCAGGTGATCCATTTTTGGACTAAAACCTCCACTAGAACCATAAGGCAATTCCCCAACAAAAACTAATCCATTTGGGATTGACTTCTGAACAAGTAGGTGCTTGACTCCCTTCATTGCTTCCTCATACATATCGTACAGATATGTATGGTTACTATCTTGGCCAGTCCCTTGCTGAAGCCATACTTTAATTAGGTACTCATAATAGCTGTCACCACGAGATCCAAGCCTAATATTTTCTCCGCTAAATTGACCAGAATCAGGGCTGCATTAAGGAGGAAGAAACATCAGACAAACCAAATCTTTTGTCTCATTAACCTGCAGAACATGTCTCAGGACGAATGGAGACATTGTAGGACAAAAGAAAGCAACAGATTAAATTGCAAAAATATAGCTAAAAATGAATCACAATTAAATTAAATCCTATGTGTGCGATAGGAGAAGGGAATGCAATGTTGTGTCTGAAGTAAGGTTTCAAAAGAAAAAAGAGGTTGGAAGGCATATGGTGGACTTAAATGCTATGTTGTTGCATAGCCTAGGCACTGAACCAAAGGGAAAATAAAAATAATAAATAATTTAAAAAAAAAAAAAAAACACTTAAACTGCCCTCTTTTCCTTCCTTGCAATCAAGATAAGAACAGGAGATCTATTTTTAATAAAGGAAAACAAAATTTCCTTGTTGCTATTGAAAGAACAGTTGCAAGATATAACCCTGAATCACTTCATAATTCATTGCCATTAAATCAATTTCTTTTATATTTTAGATAACAGCAAAATTTAGGACTACTGCAAGAGATTTTACCACTAACAAATGTTGGGCAGGATGGACAGAAGGCTCAAGAGAGAAAGGAAGAGCAATTTCTTTCCCTTTTTCACTTTTCTTCTGCTAAAACTAAAATTTAAATAGTTGTGGCAGGAAACAAGTCAATTTCATAACGGACAACAGATTAAACATCAAAGGTTAGGAATTATGTTCCATTATAAAACAATTAGGAAGTTAGACACCTCTGAGGGGGCACAAACTTCTCATACTAGATGCAAGCAACACTTCTCAAACTTGATGTGAGCAACAACAGAGTGCATATACTAATATATGATTAAGATGCAATGAACAAAATCTTGCAAAACACTCTTTTCATTCTTGTTTATTAGTCCCAGCACCAGTACATGTGTTCAACATCATCAATAAGTTTGATCTCTCTCTCTCTCTAATTTGCCACTTATTTTAAGTGAAAATGGAACAACTTGACTTCCTTTAAACATAAAAAAAAAAAAAAAAATTCCAATCTTGCAAATTTAATCAAATATAAAATAGAACACAAATAGAAGATATTAACATTAATACTGAAGTTTTGTCATGCTGTTTATGAATATCTAACAAAAATAGAGGCATAATTATGTGCAAGAGAGAGTTCACAATTAATTCCCTTCGTAATTTGATTTTTGAGAAAAAAATGACCATGCTTTCTTATTATATAACAAATGATTTTAATAAACAAAGCATCAAAAGGTGTCCCTCAAGGACACCCAATGGTTAAGAACTTAGACTTCTACCTTTGAAGTTTTGAGTTCTAATCCCAGAAGGCAAGCGTGAGATTTAAGGAAATGAAGAGAGTTACTCTCATTGTGTAACCCATGGCTCAATGGGTCTCCTAATTGACCTAAAAAAAGCATCAAAAGGCGAAAATAATGTCCTAACTTAGCTACACTAATATTGAACACTTTTCTTCTTGTAATATTCTTACAAATACATTATGAGAAAAAAATAAATAAGAACAAAACCTTCTTAAGCCTTCAACTATAGAAGGTAGTGTTCGCAACATGTTTTCCTTTCTAGTAATAGTCCTAATTGATGTAGTTAGCTGTCTTTTTCGATTTTGTTATTTTATTTTCTATTAGTTAATAGTTTTAATTAGAAGTTATGTCACTAGCATGTGACTATTTTTTAATCACATGGATGGCTAAGATTAGGTAGGTTCTATGCGATCAAGAGTTGAGGTTTACTTGTCAATGTAACCCTAAAATAAATTTCTTTGTTGAGTTTGTGATTTTCTCTAAACCCTAAAACCATCAACTTAGTTCAAACTTCTATTTTCTACCCTAATTCAGCTTTTAATTTAGTATCTCTACACTACTAATAGAGGGATATCTAAGAAAGTTAATAAAATTTCAACTATCTCATGTACTTTTACTGTCATATTCCTAATAAAGAAATACCACGACTCTACTGAAAAACATACATACAAGAGGTCATTTAAGGATTTACATAATACATGAGTATTATAGTAAATTAAAAAAAGTAGTCTCTCAAGCCACTTCTACATATCATAAATAGGTTATAGACCAGACACAGAGCACCTTGTTGGGAAGGATTATTTTCCATGGCCGGGAGAATCAGTCACTATCAGATGAAATAAATTTAGAAGGCATGCTTCCTATTTATGTGCCTATTTATGATAGGAATAAGTACTCTTGTTGACAAAATGATGAAAGAAATCTGCAATTAATTCACAATGTAATTTTGAAATTACCAGGGAACTCACTTATCTAACGGAAGGCTTTTTTTGGCCTACCTACACCATTACAAGGTAGAAGCCACTTGTGGCCACACACATTTTGTGCGACAGAGCTATGGGCAAGCATGTTTGATATAAGGTTAATGATAAGGAGGAATTACTACAACCAACGAAGCACAAATCTTTATGGTAAAATAATGATAGTAAAACTACCACAATGGTTATGCTGGCAAATAATAGAGCTCTCTAGTACATGAGTCTGTCATCAATCAACAACATCAAATTTCTTTGAAGACACAGAAATCATCGTATATATGAAGTTAAGGGGATGACTGCTTGAGAACATACAAAATGCTCTATATGGATGAAAGTACCTTATGTAGATAGGAACTAGACCTTCCACCTTTGGAAGATTCCTCATATGGTCCAAAACTTTCATAGCTTCAATGCTGTATTTTGGATCACCAGAAACCATACTGAGATAATTAAACTCAAGCTGCAAAGTGGACACCTCTGAAGTGCTACTCATTCCATCAGGAGATCGGTGTGCTGAAGGATTGTGCAAAACAACATCACTAAAAGGAATAGAAGTTGGACTAGAAGTAAAAGCCAATAGCAGACGGTCAGCCAGATTTCTAGCAGCTTCAAGATAAACAAGCGGCTTAGGACCCTTGTGCATTAAATTCGACCCTTGCTCCCCTCCGCTTAAATGATATGCACTTAACAGACCACCCAAGACACGGATGGTAGTCTCAAATAAATTAACTTGGCCTTTCTTGCTGATCCTGTTAGAAAGCTCTGATTCAATCCAAAAGCCAGCATCAGAGACAACTTCATCAACACCCATTATCATTGCAGTATCAAGTGCATCCACAACAGTAGCTCCAAGACCTCCTAGCCCATCAACTCCCTGCTGGCTCAGTGGCATGAGCTCATCATAACCCATTGAATACTTTTTATAGCCAGACCAACCGTGGATGAAAGCATCCTTGACCTTTTGTTGCCTTTCTATCCATTTTGAATCAGTAACTTGCATCTGTGTTTTATTACTATTACTTCCCTTTTCATCAGGTGATAACCGAGGAGGAAGCCTTGGTGGTTTCCTCCAAAATCTTGAAAGTTTACTATTACTATTTGTATTGACCTTCTCTATATCATTTGAGTTCATCCCCTTTGCTTTTCCATCAGAAATAGAATGAGGAGCGCTTGAATGTGTCACCAATAGATACGCTAAACCAAAGATCATCAATAATATTAGAAACTTGCCCATACTACAACTCATACAATCACGCTTCTTCAAGTTACTATAAAGCAAGGATGGCAAAATCACCTGAAATATAAAGACACAATGAAGTTGGAGACATTAGAGGTAACAATTCACAGAAAAAATCTTTATAAATACAAAGAAAAACAACAGTGAATTTTCAGCCATTGATATAGTTAACCTTGCACTCTGCCAAGAGCCTGCTTAGCCATGTAATTTTGTTAGCGGCAATAATTGTTGTATGCTAGGGCTCAAAAAAATTTTTTTTTTCTTTTTTCTTTTTTTGTCCTCCTTTTTTTCTTTTATTTTTCCTTCGCCCAGAGTCCCTAGACACCACAAGTGTGGCAGCCGTGTGCACTGGGACAGCATTTTACTTCCCGAACACCTTCAAATCCAAGGGGCATAAGAACTCTGCTGATCCAGAAGAAACAGAACAAGTTTCTCCACATTCCAAGTGCTATGATCTCCACATTGGACTGATATCTAACAAATCCACCTAAACTAATCTTCTTGTTTATTATTATTATTATTATTATTATTATTTTCATCATTTTCAAAAACAGACATTTTAATACCATTCCAGAATAACCATTTTCATCTGAATTCCGTCTCACACTCTAATATATCTAGGAAATTTAAGAATCAACCCCATATGACATGATGCAATCAAAGTCACTAAACTAAACTAAACTGCATCAATTCAACGCACAGAGTCATAGCGAAAATCGATAGAGAAGAGAAGATGACAAAAGCAACGAGATCTAGAGCAGAGAGAGAGAGAGAGAGAGAGAGAGAGAGAGAGCGACCCTGGTGAAGGAGCGATGGCGAAACTTGGCGTTATCGTAGTGCAAATCCTTCATTGAATAAGGCAAAGATTTCGACGTCATCGTCTGACTTATTTAGGGCTTCGGCCGTGACCCGCCGCCCTCCCTCGGCTACGTTCCCTGCCTTTGTGAACTTTGTGCACGCCTGTGTCAGGTTTAGCTGCTGGAAGAGAGAGAGATAGAAAAAGAGAGAGAGAGAGAGAGAGAAAACTAACTTCCGATCGAATCTAACTTTGACGTAAATTTTGGAGAGAAAATGCAAAGGAAAAATGCAATAGAAAGAGAGAGAGAGAGAGACTGAGTTCCTTCTTCACCAAAGTCAATGTAACGACGTACAGAAGACAGACAGAGAGAGGAGAGATGCTACCAGTCGTCCCCGTTGTCCACTTCTTGGCACCTCTACGATGCCGTTTTAAGACAATCACCGCTTCTATTTTTCCAATACCATACAACCATCTCTTTCCTTAATTATTATCATTATTTTATTTTATTAAAGGATATGATAAAGTTAACTCAAAAATAATAATTTTAAATAAATATAATTAATTTTTATATTATATATAAAATATTAATATAATATAATATTTAATTATATTTATTTAAATATATTATTTTTATATTTATTTATTTATAAATCAGATCAATTCCAGTGACTACTGTCCTCAACAGTATAAGTTTTTTTTTCTTGAAAAATATAAATCAATGAATTATAATTATAATAACCTTGATGAATACTTGTGATTGAAAAGAAAATAATTAATCAAAAAAAAAACTATATAAAAAATTCAAAATCTATAACAAACACCCTCCCCCCACCAACCAAGATCACCTCATATAGTTAGTTATTGATACAACAACTTGCCACATGATATCCAAGATAGCAAATGCTTGCTTTTAACATCAGTATCTTTTCAGATTTTTAAGTGTTTAGGTACAACCAAAGGGTTACTTCAAGCCTAAAAAATTTTGTCTAGCTAATATAAATGCAACAACTATTTAAAGAGGATTGTCCACATGAATATAAAACTGAAATATTTGACTGATTGTCTAAAATAATTAATTTATAAATTTTATATCAAGAAAAAAAAAAAAAAAAAAGACAAACACATATGGTATTAATTGATGCACACGTACTGTCTTTCTTCTCACAATGATTTAATAGAAGGTTAAGGAAGGCAAACGATCAACTTTAAAAGCCTTGTGAAAAACAAAAGTCACTTAAAATTGTAAAATATTAAATTTATAAAATATTTTTACTTATAATTTATTTATTTATTTACTTACAATATACATTTTCAAATTGGAACAGGAATGCCATCAGCCCTTGTCATCAGCCAAATGCAACAAACCATTCTCAACTCCTCAAAGAGCAGAACACCTAGCAAATAGTGGATACATTAATTGAGCGGCCACCTGGAATTAAAACGTGCTGAGGCTTCAAGATCTTGAGGTTTGAAAGACCATTGAAAGCGGGAAGCTTGAGTTCACAATACAATTGTAATATTCACAATGCTGCATAGTATTTAATAATAAATATATTTAATCAAAAGTCACACACTCTAATCCACACACATATAAGAATAGGGACTCAAGTATTTAACTTTGACTTAGCTACTGACTTCTAATCTTATCAACTAATTAATCTTATTAACTCCTGGTTTAACTCCTGTTAATTCTTGCATTAACATTTTCTTTTTTTATATATTTTCAAGTTAGGTTTCCTTTTGATAGTCTCATTTAACATATCATTACTCACCTTGAGCTTTGATGATGTCCGATTCCAGGGCTCCAAGTTTAAGCTCTTCGCAGAATAAAATCTTAATTTCTTATATATTAATATTAATAACTAGTATATCAGTATATAGTATAAGAGTCATATTAGTAAATTATTGGAATCATAAAAACGAGATATCCTTACTGAACGCAATTCTCATAGCCCGTTTGTGCTAGATACAATAGAAAATTACATAAATCCGTCCATTTTTAGCTATAATATGATAAATATTAAAAAAAAATATTAAAATTGTTCTAAGATTTAATGTTTTTCCTCAACATTGGCTCTCTTTCACGTGGAATAAAATGCTAGTCATTTAATAGAATATCCAAATTTCTATGGTACATTGGTATCTGTTATATTATTTGGTCATTGCCGAAGTTAAAAAAAAAAAAAAAAAAAAAAGGGCACGATTAACCTAGTTTATTATTCTTCTTGAGAGCATTTTGATAATTATTTCATATCTCAATTGGTTTACACTGGTGGTGTATTACACACACACACACACTCACTTGAACTCTAAGGATTGCTGTATCCACCTCCACGTCCTCAAAAGCAACAGTAAAACCCCCTTGAGTTTAGCAAAATTCACCAATCTCGTTGCTCTCCGTGCTTTCCACCACACTTTCGCCAATCTTCTTTCAGTGATCAGTGCAAATTAATGCTCCCGCGGCCATTGCTCTTAATTCTCATGGGTCGTTTCAATGACCAAACCTTGAAGTACTTTTTCACTGTAACCTTCCTTCTCTTCCTTCTCATCATCTCCTCCATTAATGCCTTCCCCTCTTCGTCCCATGGAATCCAACCCAAGATTCCCTCAAAAGAACCCACCAGATATCAAGTGTTGTACGTCAAGAAGAACACCGCACCTTTCTTCTTGGACCCTACGGCACCCAGAAGCAAGAACGAATATGGAAAGAAGAGGAAAATGGTGGTCAAGAAGAGAAAGAAGAAGAAGATGATGATCAAGAACTTCAAAGACATGCCTTTCTCCGCCATGCTTCCAAAGGGTTTTGTTCCTCCTTCTGGCTCATCTCCATGCCACAACCAGCAACCTAACTCCATATCAGTCACATCTTACTGCGATCTCTCGGCTGCTCAACCCTAGATAGAACCCAAAAAAAAAAACCCTTGTTCAGCGAAGAAGACAGCTCGTCTAGTTAATGGGTATTGTCGTCATGTTAATTTTCCTCTTTCTTTTGAAGATTTCTTGCTCATGAGATTTGTAATGTAAAGAGATTTTGTTGTAATCTGTGACAAAAGATAATGAGTTTAATTTTCCAGTCAAGAATTGAATAAAGAAACATTAACCCTTTTCTTTTTTTTTTTTTTGGAGAAGAAAGATAGATTTACCTTACAAGTTAAATGTACAACCACAATGGCTTCAGATTCCAATAAATCCAGTTTGATGAAAATTGCAAATTAATGTACATTGTTTGGGAGAGAAGAGAGGCATAGATATGACTAAGAAGTATGTTGCTTTGACATTGATCAATTTAAGTTAGTGCTTCACCATTGTTTATTTCTAGCCAATTCAAAGCATTTCAATTATGTTTTTCCGGTTAACATGAGTAGTGGCCGAGAAAATCAAATAGAGCATGTGATTTTGCATCGTTTGTAGGGCTAGCCCGTTTCATGGATTATTGCCGTCATCGTGGCGTGCACTCAATGCATGCATGCAATGGGAAATATAAGCTTTTCCGTACTTTAATTTAGGATCTGTATACAGGAACAACAAAATAGCCCTTTATATTGTATTTCGCATATGAAGTCTTAGGTCACCCCTACCCCCCTATATCCTAATTTTCTCCTTGGTACACGGGTTGCACCCAACGAGGAACTCACCAATCCCTTTGTCTGCCTCAGTAATATGTCTGCATTAAATGATTTTCATCACGATTACTTGATTATATTTTAATTAAAATTTGAACCCGAGATTTTCGTTTTCTAAGATGAGTTTAGTGTCGCTGGTCGAAACTCAATGGTGGAATTATATTAACATTTATTATTATTTTGATTGTTCAATCATTCTCTTTGTATTTTATGTATGCTTATAGATAGCCTGACGGTTTTGACGCTTTAAAATTTTCAATGTTTTCTTGCATGCGCCTTCTTCTATACTTTTTTTTTTTTTTTTTTATCATCAAATTGTCTATGATGTTTGACTTTTAACTTTTTTTTTTTTTTTTTTTTTAGAATAGAATTTCTTAGCAACTTCAAAAGGCAATTCTTTCATTACTCAATAAGCCAAAGGTTATTGAAACTATTAGATTGACTGCTAAGTCAATTTGTTCAATCGAGTTCAAAACTTGGATTTAGGGTCAAAAATGTGGGTAAAGTTTGAAAATTTGAATTTAAATGGAACAAAAAATTTTGAGTTATTTTTCGTGTAATTTGGTTATTTTTGGACTACATCAAAACTGCAAGATCATAGATCAAAGATTCTGAATTGCATATGTTTTGACGAAAAAATGTGATAACATACAATATAGATGTTATTGGACTTAAAATTGTTCAATCCATCATCTCATAAAATATTATTCACATCGCGAAGTGGCTAGGATACAATTTTTCATCAAAATATATACAACATGAGTGTCACTCGACTTGCAATCGTTCGATCTTTTTATCTCACACTTTTAATGCGCACCAAAATAAAAATTTAAAAAAAAAACCAAAATTGGAAACAAAATTTTCCCCAACATATTTTGTTATTTTCAAATTTTGAATTAAAAATTTTATCTCAAATTTTTTCAAAATTTCATTTTGGCCCAGTATGTGCTACTGCACCTATTAAGGTTATAATTAGATTAGTTTGAGTTAGTTTAACTCTTATATTCAAAACACATTATTGGCAGTGGTTTCGAAATTTTTAAAACTATAATCAAATTAATATAAGAATAAAATTAATTAAATTATTATTAATTGTTATAGGTTGATTTAATTGATTTGACAATTTAAATCTTATTCCTTGAAACTAAAAATTGGTGCCCTTTTTATTTTGTTAATTTGTTTGAAAAACAAAATCAATGATATCCAAGCATTGACATTTCAAATATAAAAAATAAAAAATAAATTTAGAAAAGAATAAAAAGTAAGTAATTAAAAACATAACAAAAATAAATTATGAACAATATATCTATATTTGATATATTAGGTGTAAAAGTGTTAAGGACCTGAGGGATGATTAGATTTTCTATGTTTTCTATGTCCTCATTAAATATATTTTTAAGTTTTGGTATTACAAAGATGTTTGCTTTGATTTCGGTGGTTTTTGAGCTCTTACTATGATAACAAAACATTCAAATATGATTTATTTTAATTATAAGTAATATTTAAAATATTCATAATAATTTTAGATTTTAATTTAGTTTTAATTAAATTAAACAGATTAAATAAATTAAACAATTTAATGAATACCCCTAACACCTATCATTACATAGCTGCAATTTTTTTTTTATTTTAAATACCCTATTGTGCCATATTGAGCTGAATATTTTCAAATTTGAATATGATTGGTTAGTTGAATTAATAAAATTAAAAATTAAATTTTAATTTAATAAGATTTATTCTAAAAAAATTATTAATTTTAAAAATTAATAATTAAACTAGTGAATTTGTTAGTTAATTTGTAAATTGATGAATCAATTACAAATTTTTCTATTTAATTAGTTTCAAAATTTTGTAAAAAAGTTAAAAAAAATTAATTTTTCTTTATATTTTAATTTTTTAAAAAATAAAAATTACACTATTTTTATAATTTTTTTTTAATCATGAATCATAAAAAAATATTTTTATATATATATATTTATTTATATTTTTAAAAAAATATGTAAAATTATATATTATATTATTTTGATACTTATTTTTTAATTTAAATTATTTTATTTTTAACAAAAAAAAAATATATAAATAAAAAATTATAAATTATAATATATTTTATATTAAAATTATTTAATTTAAATAAATTATATTCATAAATATATCATATTAATTAATATTTTTAAATAATATAATATAATATATATAATAATTATATTTTATATATAATGACATTCTATTTTTTAATATATATATAAATATAATATTAAATATAATTTTATTGATTTAATTTTATTTAAAATGATTAAATTGATTAAATTTTGAATTTTGAATTTTTTAGTTTAATAATTAATTCAATTTTAAAAATTTTAACTTGAGACTCGATGAAGTGAAAAAATATTGCATGCTTTATTGCAGATTTCTTTATGGCCTTAATTGCAGGGCAGTTGATTTCTACTTGCTGTTTGACAGGCTGCAAAGGAAACATGAAACCAAAATGAAGATTCATAAGCTCAACCTAATACCATTTGCCATTTATTACAGACAAACAGATATTGAGTAGGGCCTTAAGAATTTTCTTGGGAGTCTTGGGATAATCCAATGATAGGCCGTAACAAACAAAATTCTAAGTGAAGTTAGTACTTTTGATGGTTGATGAAACCAAAAGTGTCTGACAGAAATAACTGGTAGCTATTAAAAATTAATATGTGACTATGAATCAAATAAATCTAATGTCCTCTAACTTTCACTGTCATTAATAATTGGTATGAGGATTTATTGGTTTAGTTGACTGTGAAAATTATTGCTTTTCATGCCAATTTACAAACTAAAATTGCCTAATTGCCCATATGTTGACCAATTATTCTATGGTCTTATCAATATAAGTACTTATCACACATCACAGAATGGACCGACCAAGGGACTGCATGCTGGGAGGCCGAGTTATCAGGCAGAGCAGTCCAATTGTGCATTCCAATTTCCTATGCTGCTCCAACCCAAACCCAAACCCAAAACCAAAACGACCATCCAACAAGAAAAATGCAAAAGCACGAAATGTCTGTGAGGAAAACCATCAAACACCTTGTGCCATGTTATTCTCGTATCTCGCAACTACTGAAAAGACCCATTGTCGCTTTCTTCTCCACTCAACAACAGGACCCATACTCTCTGCTCAAAGAAGACCCAGTTCAAATCTGCTCCTCTCTCTGGGTCAAGTCCTTCTCTTCTCCTCCACACTACTCCTTTACCAACCTCACCGGCTTCCTCTCCAAGCTCGACCTCTGGGTCCTCGCTTACCAGCGCTGCTGCGCCCAAGTCACCGGCGCGTTCCCTCCGCGCAACGCCCTCCACACCCACACCCTCCAATCCCTCCTTTCCCTCCGCGACGCCGTCGTCATCCACAGCCGCTTTAAGTGGAATGACAGGGCCCACCAGGTCCTCCGCAGCCCCAACGACGACAAACCGTCGACGAGGGTCCTCTCCCGGAGGAAGCTCCGGGAGATGCTCGATTCTTCGGAGCCGTGCTTCCAGGACCGGGTGGTCCAGGAGGTGCTGCTTATGGTCATGGAGCCGTTCTTCGAGGCTCGGTTTTCGAGCAAGTCCCATGCGTTTCGGCCTGGGAGGAATCCGCACACGGTAATTAGGACGATAAGGAGTAATTTTGCTGGGTATTTATGGTTCTTGAGAGGTGATTTGCGTGAGATTTTTGATGATATTGATGCTACCATTGTCATGGATTGTGTTGAAAAGGTTGTTAAGGATAAAAAAGTATTGAATTTGATTAAGAATGGTCTTAATACACGGATTAGGAGCCGAAAATCGCAAATGGATGATGATAATAGGGAGTCAAGAAATAAGAAAAAGAGGAGGGCTACTAAGAAAAAAATTTTGAACGAAAATGAGCCGAAACCGGACCCTTACTGGTTGAGAACTTTCTATGATTTTGCCCCTGAGGAGGCGGCAAAGGTGCCTGATTATGGTTGTTGTGGGATTTTGAGCCCATTGCTTGCTAATGTGTGCCTTAATGAGTTGGATCAAATGATGGAGGAGAAGGTAGTTGAGTTCTTTAGGCCGAATAAATTGGATTCAATATGGAAGGAGTCTATTGATGACGGCTGTCATAATCCTTCGTGGCCGGAGTTTGTTCCTTCTAGTGGGAAGGAGAAGACACGGAAGATGGATTATATTCGTTATGGGGGTCATTTCTTGATTGGGATTCGAGGGCCTAGGGAGGATGCAGTCACAATTCGAAATGAGATAATTGAATTTTGCGAAAGAAAATTTGGGATTAGGCTGGACAGTTTCAAAATTGAGATTGAACATATAACGAGAGGAATTCAGTTCTTGGATCATATACTTTGCCGTAGAGTGATATACCCCACACTCCGTTATACAGGTAGTGGAGGCAAAATTGTGAGTGAAAAGGGTGTGGGAACTTTGCTTTCAGTGACTGCTAGTCTGCAACAATGTATTCGACAGTTTAGACGGCTTGCTTTGGTTAAGGGTGACAAGGATCCTGAGCCTCTGCCGTGTACTCCCATGCTTTACTCAGGTCAAGCTCATACAAATGCCCAAATGAATAAGTTTCTTGAGACTGTGGCTGATTGGTATAAATATGCCGATAATCGAAAGAAAGTTGTTGGATTTTGTGCTTATATCATTCGTGGCTCATTGGCTAAACTTTATGCTGCCAGGTATAGACTAAAATCACGAGCCAAGGTGTACAAGATTGCTTCACGTAATCTCAGTCTTCCACTTAGGGAGAGGAGTAACAACTCTGCTCCTGAATATTCTGATCTTTTGAGGATGGGACTTGTTGATGTAATTGAAGGTGTTCAATTCTCTCGTATGTCTATGATTCCCTCTTGTGATTATACTCCATTTCCAAGGAATTGGATCCCAGATCATGAGCGGGTTTTACTTGAGTATATTAAGCTACAAGACCCAAAATTCTTTTTTAACTTACACAAGTCAATAAAACGTCAAGGTTTGAGTTTGCCTCAAGATGAGATATCTGAGATTGTATGGGATTACAAGACCCTGGGAGTCTGGAGGCACCTGCCTACCAGTGATAAAGAATCAGATATTGCTGCTCAAAAGTAGGAGGATACATGATGGATGCTGATGTGGAATTGATGAAATGGATTGGTTCTTGGACTCAATATTTATAAATTATGGGCCATGGGGGCTACACGTATGGTTCCCCCAGAGTTCACGGTCATTTATTGTCTCACCAAACTACAAACTAAGTATGGTGAAATTGCTTTGAATGGCAAACAGTGTTCCTGAACCATCTTGGATTAAGTCCTCTAAATTGTGAATTGATGATTTTCTTTAGGAAAATAGGGAGCCATTAACGGCATTGAAAATGAGGATGGTTGTTGCACTAGGGAATTATGGCTAAAATATTGGAACAAATTTCGCATCAGATGCTGTGAAAGGCAGGAATTTGACTACATGAAATGGAAGCATTGTTTAATTATTTACTGCAACGACAGATTGCTCCTGTGAGTTGTTCATACTTTCAAGCTCTAAGTGCTCAGTTGCTAGCTGAGGGCAAGAGAGAGAGGGAGAGAGAGAATGGTTGAATAATGATAGGAACATGGCAGATGAAAACATTGACAGAATCAGGCCTTAAGCAGGATCAAGAAGCTGGCCCAATTGGGATCAGAAGCTCAGAACACCCTTTCAATTGAATTTATCTAGCAGCTCCAAAGTTCTGTTAAATCTCTTGTTCGGTATTCATCTGTGGATTCCTGTGCTCTATCATTAATAAAATTCATTTCTTACAAGCCATTATTCGTAACTACAAGCAATATCCTTGGACTTTACCCTTCACCCCACTTGACCAAAGTTCTGATAATTCTCTTGTTTGGTATTCAATGTTGTTGAATTGATCCTTCTGAAATCAGTAGGCATGCACTTTAAAATGATATTGACTCATTAGGGTTGTCAAGAACTGGATGAAGGATAGCATGAAATCATTGTTCGATGGGATTGGCATTTGCATCCATGATGATGTTGAACAAATAGACGGATGATTATTATATCTTAATATGGATTCAAGATATTCATTTGTTCTGTATCTTCAACTCCGCGATGTCGTTCGGCCGGCGGAAGAAAGGCCATTTGGCAGGCGGATCTCTTCAAGCACCTCGACGGAATTTTTCTTCGCGAGGGCGTCGCCGGCGCATATCTCCGCCCCCTCACGGTGGCTCTCGATCAGTCGCTGAGATGCCGTTCCTTTTTCTTCCCTTCGAAGTCAATTGGTGCGAGACACCGTAGAGAATATATGGGCTTTTTGTAAGGGCAGCGTGGACAGTGAAAGGGTGGGTGAAATGACGAAATTGGCCTTCTGGGTGTTTCGGTTTTAACGTAGGGAGGTCATGGACGCATGGGTATTGTGTGGGATTTGCCATGACCAGAAATTTGAAGTTCTAGAAAATAGGGTCAATCTGGAGGTGAGTTGTTCTCTCTCTCTCTCTCTCTCTCTCTGTTTTTTTTTTTTTGTGTGTGTGTGTGTGTTTGTGTGTGGAAATTTCCCTTCGAAATTTAAAATCCAAGTGAGTGAATAAAAATATAATTTCTTAGTGCTAATACTTTTATTTTTTAATTTGAGTAAAATATCTCATAAAATTAATGTGTAAATTATTAATTAATTTCTCTTAATTTCTTCTTAAAATAATTCAAAATATTCATTAAACTGTGAAATAATTATTGAATTTCTCATTTTTCTCTCGTAATCTGACTTTTTTCCTCTTACCATTCAAAGTTGAAATCCTTGGGATTTTCACATTCTGGTGTCTCCTTGAAGACAAAATAATATGTAGTTCTTTTAACTTGCTGATATAATGTTATGCTCTAAAAGATCATTACAAACTCACCATTCTTCTTATCATTGTTTTTCTGAGCATCATTACTCAGCAATATTTATTAATAATAAATGGTAAACACAAGAAGAAAATAAAATATTCTTTTAATTATTCCAATTTTCAATTAAAAAAAAAAAATAAACAGATGAAAGAAATTGAAGGAAAAGTAGTGGTCATTCCATTTTGTCTTTGGCTTTGGCTAACTGCGTCGGTGTACATATAAAACCTATAGTAGACAACAATAATATATATATATTAACCCATTAATAACAACGGACTATATGTCATGAGATAATTATAAAGAAAACACCCAACAAACCCAGAATAAATGACAGATTAAACAAATCAAAAGAAATAGGGAACGTGCACTGCCAACCTGTTCTTGTAGTGGGCAACAATGGAGTGGCAGCAGTTGCTGGTTAAAGCTAAGTTTTTGGTAATTTCTCATGGTTTGGCTTTCATTGTTATTTCAGTGTAATGAATTAAAAAAAACAATGTAATTAGATAAACATAACATTTTAAGTTAGATTAAAAATTGGAAACAATTCTGAATACAGAATTGTATGTGACACAGAGTTAGAGACAAAATCAATGATGGGATTCCCCCCACATTTCCAACAGATACTTCTGGCAGCTGCTACAACAGCTGCCATTGAAAAACAGATCGTGGCCAACCCTTTTGATCCTTTTAGGAGCGCGGGTCCCACTGCTACTGGCCCCATCATTCTTCTTGAGGTTGTGCCTGTACTCCAATGCAACCTGCTCGAACACCTCCACCTCAAACATATTCAACTTGAGCTTTGGACTCATGCAGTCTCGAACATATGCAAATGCCAACTGGTCTCTTGGGTTGAATGCTTCCAGCTCATTGAACAAAAGGCACGAGAACAGATTGCTGCTCAGTCCATGCTTCCTTATGATCAGAGCACTATCTGGTACGTCTGGTCACATAAGCAGAAAAAGGTTAGAAAGATATTTGTACATCATGTTTTGTTCCAATCAAAAGGGTCAGAGAAGACAGAGTTAACAGCATCTGCATGCAAGGCCCACAATTCAATACTTCGAAAGCTGTGTTATGCTTCTTCTTTTTTTTTTTTTTTTTTTTTTTATATATCTATTTTTTTTCTTTTTAACATGTTAATAATTAGTTATTAGGCTGTTAACAGTTAGTGGGGACACCGAGGGGTTTGTGTTATGCCATGAACCATGGCTTTTTGGTGGCCGGAACATTCCTTTCACTTCCAGGACCACACTTCAAAATTTACACTTGTTAGAGTCTGGTGGTCCCCCTAAATTTACTGCTGTCTATTTTTGCTCATTCCAAGAAATTGATCCCAAACATAGTTTATGAATTTGTATTAATTCATCCAGGGAAAATTTTTATACAAAAAAAATTTCCTAGTAGAAGATATATAACAGTGCTAAGAAACCATAAATTTTCCAAAAGAATTAAAAAAAAAAAAAAAAAACTGTGCTGAGAACCTAAAGCTCAACTCTAGCCGGATGAGATGTTGGTAACTAACTTAATGAAGGCCAATCAGCAGCTTGAAAATGAATGTGCACATGGTAGCATTAAGTATGTCACATTTCAACAACCCAAAAAAAAGAAATGTCAAAATGCATTGTAGCTTGCTCATATTACAACTCTCAACGAAATTCAGCTGAACATGCTATCAAGAAATTTTCAAGGCAGGCATTTTTAGCTTCCTGAGCAGTTGATTAATGGTGTGGCTGGCAATTTACATGTCAATGAACTTCCACCATGGAATGCTACATTTTCTAAATTTTCCAAGCAGGCATTATTAGCTCAACATGGTAATTTAAAGAATCATGATGCCTAAGAATTCAACTTAATGGAGTTATCTCCACACCTGAAAATCTCAAATTTGTGTCTTAATCGGAGCTGATTAATGAAAGAAAAAGAAAAAAAGAGCCTGTGAATTTTTTTTTTTTTTTTTTTTTTTACATGCCCTTGTTTGGCTGAACACAGGGCTAGCTCCAGGTCGTCTTTGACTTACCTTCTTATGGTCAACTTCTAATTAATCTTGGTGGCATCAAATGGCATAAGATAAACAGAAATTTGGTTCTAAAGCAGCAATTATAAAGATATACCAATACCTGAGTGATAAGGGAGCTTGTTGGGCGTCCATGGCAGCAGCCCATTCTCACAATAAGTCTCCATTTGCAGCCTCAAACCATCAACATCCCACCATTTCCTCCATCTTGCAGTTGCCATCGCTTCTTCCATTGTATGCACAAAGAATGGATGTTTTGATATTGCCATGTCCACATTGTTTGACACAACCAATGCATGAATCAACAGCAATGGATCCACCATTAGTTGCAGCTTTGCATCAATCCAAATGCTATACTTTGAGTTGGGAAAAAGTCTATGAAGCAAGAACTTTGGTATCACTCCATTCATAGCCGGATTCTCATACAGATGCTTGCTTGAAACCTTTATAATTCTCCATACGCCTACGTTGTATTTGTGGGATTTTCTCGATATGATTTGGTGAGAGTCTAGTCGTGTTAAGGTGATATCATCCACAAACAAGAAGAAACACACAAGATCAAGGGTTTTGTAGCCAAGGCTTTTCGGTTGCCGGATTTTGTCATGGTCATTGAAGATCGCTGAGACCACAACAACTCCACGACATCTCTCCATAGCAATTTGATCTGAAACGCATACAAAACCACCCATCAGAATACTTGTTAGTCCGCTTAAAATGCTTGATTGATTTTCAACGTGAAGTAATTTTAGACCCAGAATTTTAACAATCCCATTAGCCAAAACTTACAAATTTACAAATGAAAATAAATGCCAAAATAGAAAAAGTGAACAAAAAAATAAAAAAGGGGATATTAACAAGAATTGTAACAAAAACTAACCAGAATTGCTGACTGGGAACTTCTTAAAAAACCCACAAGGAACCTCAACACTATCACTTGAATGTTGAAAATAGGAAATTCTCTTCTGGGTACTGAAATTTCCACCAAACCTGTCACTTTTTCCTTTCATATACCTCAACCTTTGAGAAAACTCTAATGAATTCTGACATAAATCTTGGATTTCTTTAAACGCCAGCCAGTAATCTAATCACAAAAACAAAAACTCATTAACAAAAACAACCATTTAAACCCATACTTGAGCCCCAAAAAAGAACAAAATACAGAACAAAGCAGAGACATTAAAAAGGGATAATTTTTACCAGGGAAATAGACAGTAATCTGATATAAAAAACAAAAACCCATTAACGAAAACTACCATTTAAACCCATAATTCAGCCCCAAAAAAGGCATTAAAAAAATCAGAAAAAAAAAAACAGAGACTTTTAAAAGGGATAATCTTTACCAGAAAAATAGACAGGGGAAGAACAAGAAGAGCGATGAGTGGGGATGGCGTACTTGTGCTCGCCATAGGAAGGCGGGTAAGTGAAGAGAGGAGTGAGAATGGGATCGAAAGGAGAGGATCTGAAGAGGCATTTGGACGGAGATAGAGAAGTGTAAAGAGCCAAAAACAGAGTGGTGAAAAAGTATAGCAGAGAAAAACAGAGGAGCTTTGATTGGAAGATCAGAGGTGTCGACAGCTTTGCCTTCCCCATAAACTCCTTTCCATCATTTGGGTTTCCTCTGCCACTGCGCTTTTTGGTGACTCCAGTGCTCTATCTGCCTTGTGTTCTGTGTCCAATCAACAAACACTAAAGGAAATGATTTATTTAGCAACACACACACATATATATAATAAAAAAAACACACAAATTAATATTTATAGTTAAAAAAATTATATTTTACTCTTATACATAATAAGACGTGTGATTATTTTTGTCTAAAAAAATAAAAAAAGGATTATTGATTGTGTATAGTGAATTCATCAAAAGAGTTTATTCATATAATTGCATTATTATTCAATAAGCATTAAAAAATTGAGATTAGCACTGAATTGGTAAGGTAATTGAGAAATGGGAATGCAACTCTATTATCAAATTTAGGAATAACAATGTTTCAGTCCTAATTACGAGAACCAAAACCAAATAATGTTAAATTGTTCTATTTTAGTTCTAATTTTAATTATTGAATTAGTTATAATTCGATTATATATTTTAATTCAATTAGTTTTTATTTGGCTCTTGTTTTGAATTTGGTTTTAGCTGTAGAACAATTTATTTTTTAGATAAAATTATATGATATTTTATGATTTTCATAGAAAAAAAATTTGTGTGTTATTAATGTTAAGACTAAAAAAAAAAAAAAAAAAAAAAGAAAAGAGATTAAGGAAAATTTTAAATAAAAAAAAAACTTGAATGTAATTCTTATGCTTAATTTTCTTGATTAGGTCGAGTCTTGACTTCTCTTGCATGCTCTTGGCCAAAGTCATGCTTACCATATCCAAATAAATACAATATTTTCTTTTGAGAAATTTGGTTGATTGGTTTTAATTGGAGCTTAAACTTGAAATGTATTTTTTTTTTTTTTATAAATATTCTTTTCAGCCTATTAAAAAACTTATTTAGTTATAAATTATATACGATAAGTAATTTTTTTTATTTACATAAATTCGACACCTTTTTTCCTGATATTAAAGCATAAAAAATTAAGCTTCATATAAGAGGATTTATAAATATTAGTGTCAAGCCAAGTCGACCCATTTGACAATTCGAACTTCAAAACCAACCCAACCGTTAAACTAACCTATAATGTGGGCAGCCAAGCCCGAACAACATCGGATTGGCCCAAGTTCACACGTTTAGGAACTGCACGAGCGAACCCCAAACCCCGTAAACATGTCTACGGGGGCACTTTAAATCAATATTTTCTACCATTTAATATAAGAGAAAATTACAAGGGTTGAAAAAAAAAGAAAAATCATATTATATTATGACGACCATTACCATCATTTACCTATTTATAATTATTGAACAAATGACTATAATTAACGATGGAGACAGGAATCTTTGACCATCAAATGTTGGCCCAGTCTGCGTTAATTTGTAGATAAAATAATATAAAAATGGGTTTAAAGAGAGTAACAAAGAGATTACTCAAAAAAAAAAAAAAAAAAAAGTGACAAAGACAGCAAATGCATGCAGGGAATGCCAATGTATGGTTTGAAAATAATTTTATTCCTAAATCTTGTTATTAGTATAATGTAGGTTATTACTTTCCCCCCTTGGCTCGTGCACTCTGGATGTCTTTTTTGAGCGACTCGACAACGCTTTTAAACTCATGGAAATCTGTGACGTCTCTGAGCAGCAGGCGGCCGCAGCAATTTAATGCCTCTCCGTTTGACTGCTCATCCGGGGGAGGCGGCATGCTGTTGAACTTTTCCCAGCAATCTGATGCCTCTCCGTTTGAGTGCTCTAGCATGATGTGAATGATGGCCTGGAAGAGATTTTCACCAACAAGGAACAATCTGGGTGTTAGTAATTTAATTCAGAAAGTCCTTTCCACTTATGAGAACAAAATGATACTCCAACACAATGAGTCGACAATCCAAGCAATTTTCAGCTGTTAATGTGTCCGTTGCAATGAGCACGATCGTTAGTACAACAGTAAGGTTTTTCCCTTATAACCGGAAAGTCACATTTTTTAGCTCCGAAAATACCCTCTTTGGAAAAATGCAAGGGGAACTCCTCGTCTTCGTGCATAGTACTGAACTTCGTGTATTGGATTGACTTTTTAATATATTAGCTGCAATGTCGAATATGATGATAGCTTAAATAGTATATCAAGGTGAAAAAGGGAAGAGAAGTGCTCACCTTATACAGTGGACGTCTTGGATCAGTCATTGCTTCATCAGTTAGGCAATGGCAGTTCAAAGCCTTCTTGAAATCCCCCTGTGAATGTGCAAGTTACAAGAATTACTGGAAGCAATCAAAAAAACAAATGAAAATTTTATGCAAGCAAGAAAGCTTGTATTATTCCTGGATTCATAGGCTGGTCTGCGTGTTGCCTTTTTAAACAATGATATACCTTTCTCAATTCCCTTGTAGTTTTCCTAATGTTGGTTTCCTACCATGAACTATGGTTCTTTACTTCACTTTGAAGATACGCAAACCTAAAAGCATCTATTGCAATTGCAAATGACGTCAACTACATCAATTGTGAATGGAGCACATTGTTGCAGAACATGAGCAAAGACATCGACAACAATGTCAAATTACAGAGGACATGTTTTTGTGAGCTAGGCATCCATCATTGCAAAGCACTAGCCAGGGTTTATGTAAAAGAAGAATTAGAAGGTGAAGTGAAGTTAAAACCTTGTAGATGTACAATTCGACGAGCAATATGTCAAACTCGTCAGCTTCATGTGATCTTTTTTCCCTGATGGCTTTTTCTCGCGCTTTTTCGAGTATTTTGATTGCAGCTGCTTCCTTTCCACTCATTTCCAGTTTAGCAACAGTGCTCTTACAATCAAATGTACAGAAATCATGAGCTCACATTTCTTGAAGAAAACTTGACACTTGGCAATTTGAGCATTCTAGTATATGCAATATGTAAATCTTAAAATCAAACTTCTGAAGGAGAAACGGAAAGGCGAATTGGATCAATTTTTAGTAGAACTAACATGAAGAAAAGCTTTGATGGATTGAAGCGAATGCTGACAATAGCAAGTGGGGACGGCTAACCTGGAGCTCATTGAAGTCAGGAAGGTCTTTTCCAAGTAGCTTGTATAACTGACATTCAGCTTCGTCTAGTGATGCAGTGTCTTTAGGAGCAAGATAATATTCAGCAAATCTCTCCACGGCAAACTTGCCTCCACGTAGAGCTGCCATACACAAGGACCTTGAATGGACCTCTTTGGTGCCTTTCTGGACACGCTCTGCATACGCCCATGCAACGTAAATGCCAAGAAAAATTTAAATCGGGTTGTCACTACCATTGCTCCTTACGTACTTTGTGATCAGAGTGAAAAGGTTAAACCTTTCAGCAGAATATATGATTTATATCACATATCTTATTTTACAATTTAAAATTTTTAATAGAATAACTTTTAAATAAAAGATTAAAATTTTTGTAAAATAATTATAAATTTAAATCTGATTACTTTAATATCAAATTATAAATTATTCATATTTTAAATATGTAAAAGACAGTTTTAGTATATAATATATAATTTATATTATTTATTTTATTTAATTATTTTAATTTTAATATATATAGTGAGATTTAAATATATAATAAATAATTTAAATTTTATTTTAAACTAAACATGAGAAGAAAAATTAATAAATAATTTCTTAAAAAAAAAAAAAAAATAAAATATAAAGATAAAATAAAAAATTTAATATTTTTTAAAAAAAAATAAAATAAAAAATATTAAAAAAATTATAAATATATAAATAAAAAAAAAATCAAACAATATAATTTTTATAAATAAAATAATATATCGTGAAAAAATTTGTACTAATATGATTGTAAATTTATAATAAAGTAAAAAATAAAGAATTATTTTTTAATAATTAAAAATTTAAATTTTTATTTTTGTAATTTAAATTTTTAATTTTGAAAAACGAATAAAATTTATATCAATATAAAAAATTATACTCATTGTATAACTCACAATTTAATAAATTTTTTTATATAAATTTTTTTATAAAAAAAAAAAAAAAAGAGAGAGAAAGAAGAGCAAAGACTATAAGGACAGCAGTGTTAATATAAGAAAAAGGAAGACAAAAGAAATAGGCATACTCAATACTGAAGAATGCATTATTAATTCTGAGATTAAATATTTAAATGAACACAAAAATTCTTTATACGGGCTAGTAAAGAAATGTTTAAACAATATGTTATAACTCTCACGCCCATGCGTTTCATTGTTGATTATCTCAATCGAGCTATGATATGAGAGAGTTCTTACGACCACTGTCCAAAGGGAAAAGAATTAATCATTCAAGGATCCAAGATATGAAAGTTCTTCCTTTTCAGTTGCATCAATGCTAGGATGATCAATATGGTTGCAGTGCTCGATGGTTGCTGTGACATTCCTAACGGGAAGGTTCACTTTCAATACCTTCGTTATACCCGTCTCGTGCAAGAATGACCACAGGACGGAAGACATGCCTCAGTGGGCGGCGGCTTGTCCGACTGCTGGCAATTGAAAGAGAAGCATGTTGATGATTGGAATGAGGTTTGTTTGCCCGCAGACGCAGAGCGCTCTCCGTGGAAGAAATGGATAAGAGCCGAGGGGCCCCATCACCAAGGCAAAGCATGGATTCTGCCGTGAGTTTTAAGGGCATACAGATTGCCACCATCAATTTATTGTTCACAACTTTAAGTGAATGGAACAATGAGGTATTAGGTTATATAGGTTACATAGCTCATATAGCTTACTGGTTTTGGTAAGAAGGAGGACAACTTTTTTGTTACTTCCGACAAGTATAGCAACATTTGCTTTAGCTAGCAAGGCATCTAGATACCATGTGTATAAGAAAAATGACTTGTAAATGGAGACATCCAGAAGCGGTACCGGCCAGAAGCCTCTGAAAAAGTATTGAATAGAGTGGCAATTTGCTTCTACTTTATAAACAGAATAGCACGTTCCTTCTATTCCTGTTCTCCTCCTTTTGAATCTTACATCTCATTGCTCATTTTCTTCTCTCCATTAAGGCTGTCATTTGAATCACGGCAGAAGAATGTACTGAAAAGTTAGTTCCTTGGTATCTAGGAAAGGAATAAAGTTAGTCTTATCTGTCAATGGTACAAAAGGTTGGTGCACACAAACGCCAAGTCCCTTTACCCACCAAGCATGAATGAGTTTCGATTCCACTCCTTTAAAATTCAATTTTATTATCATTCTTTTTATATTTTTTTTGGCAAAACAGAATAAAAAAAAAAAAAATTAATTATATATTTGATCATCTTGTCTTTTATCATAATAAAATTTTTAAAAGAATTAACAATTCTTTGTAATATTTAAAAATTTTTATTATATTACTTTTTATTATAACATTATTACTCATTCATAATTATAACTTTTCTTATTTAAAATTTTTACTTTTTGATTCTTTTTCACTTTTAATCACATTCCCTCTTTTCTCTTTGATTTTTCACTAAGTTTAAAACAAAATATTTGAAATTATGTATAAAGAAATTTCTCAAATCTTTTATATATAAAAAAAAAAAAAATTCATTTCATGTTGAATTCTTTCTATAAAGAGAGTTGAATTTCAAAACAAAAAACTTATCTTCTAGAGCATCAATCAATAATATACCAATCAATTGACTTAAAATTTTTATAATTTCTTTTTAAAAATTTCAAAAGCTCTTCAATCCCATTAACAAATTGCCAACATAATTTGATCAATTAATTTAAATTTTCTATAACTTTTGCACTCAGTAGCTTGAACTCTTTCAGTTATTCAATCACCATCAAGTTGATTGATGTAAAATTTTAATAATTTTTTTCACTATAACTTGAAAATCTTTTTAGTGTGCAGGTTTGATCGGCGAACTTAAATTTTTTACTTTTTTTTTTTTTTTTTGTTTCTCTTCACTTTTTCTCATGTTGTTAGGACACTAATCTTAAATTTCTTTTACCCTTAAATCATCATGATTTCTCATAATTTCCATTAATACCATTATAAAAATAAAAAATTGAAAAAACACAATATTTTTATACAATTTTTAACTCAATTCAAAAGTTCAGAGATATTATTATAAATATTATATAATAAAAGATAATTTTTTATGTAAAATTTATATGTTATTAATTAATTAATCAAAAATTAATAAAAAATATAATTAAAATAAAATGATATTAATTAAATATAAAGAATGCATTAAAAAAATATAAAAAAATAATATATACATTTAATTTTCATAATTTTAAAAATCTCAGCAATCTTAATATTATGATCAGGCAAGCTTTTAATATTACCATAATGGTCACTATTAATGATGCCAGCTCTATGATTCTGGCCATTAAAGCTCCAATTTTCAAACTTTTTACTCCCACGTGATCCCTTACGAACTTTTGCTAGCATCTAGTTCCCGAGGGGAAGATCTTCCCTCAATAAGCAATAGTGTAACTTATGCCCATCTTCAAATGCGCTTTTGTGAGGAATCGGGATCTTGATTGAGAAATTCATAGTTAATTAATAATTAAATATATTATTTAGTTATAAAAATTTTAATGTTATATTAAAAAATTATTTAATTTAAAAATTTAAAATATAAATCATATATTATACTTTTAATATGTTACAAAAGTGTTATTTCATATTTTTTAAATATATTTATTTAGTCATATTTCCTCTTTTTATTAAAATATTATCTTAAATAAAGAAATATAAAACATCACATCTAATTTCCATAATCTAAATATATTTTTTTTTTTGGTCTCTTAAAACATAATGTTTGTGATTTCAACTCTCTTGAAACAATATAAAATTTTCACTCTAAGGAAACAAAAAAAAAATTAATATTTGTGTTTTAATTAAATTATTAGCATTCAGTCACACCACATTTATATTCTTTCCATATATTTATAAATTAATTTTGTATGTAGTCGCATTCTTTTATTAATTAATAAAATTTTATCAAGCTATGCATATTCTCACCTCTAAAAACTAAGATCAAAGTGGTGACAAAAAATTATAAATATACCACTTTTTTTTTATTTTTAAATATATATATATATATATATATATATTAAAAAGGGGGGCTTACAGTACGGGTCACTGTCCCGGTAAGAAAGATTCTTGATTTCTTAATTCAAATGTTCAGCGCAATCCCTAAAAGGACAGAAGCAACTAATCTCGGCCTCAGTGAGTCGAACCTAAATTCCACATCAGCCTCGGGCTGGTAGCAACGAGTTTAAAACCCAACACGGTGATCGTAGGCTAAAACTCAAAAAACTTAATCTCGTCTATATTCTAATTATTAAAAATTTAAATTTTTATTTTTAAAATTTAAAATTTTAATTTTTAAAAATAAAAATTTATAAAAATAAAAAATATTTTCATTGCATAACTTACAATTTAATAATTTTTTTTTTAATAAATTATCTTTGTTACCCAAGACTCAAAATCCTCGCCTTTGCATTGCTCCAGCTATTTTGCTCATGTCAATAGCCATAACTCCCAAATAATCTAAGTCTTGATGCCTAAGAATCCATGGACAAACCTTGATCATAGAAATGATTTTTTTTTTTTTTTATTTTAAGCAGCTAATACATCGATTAGTTAGCTTGTTAATAATTAGTAGGAGAAGATGACACGTGGATCAATTGAAGGTTGATTATTAAAAAAAAAAAAAAAAACCAACATACTGGACTACTGGGTCCCAATCCCACAAGTGTGAGATTTGATTTTAAGGTCGCTAAATACCCACACATCGAACCCTCTCACTAAAATCGTGGCATATAAGGTCCTGGCGTTTGTGCAATAATGTTGTGATTCTATGATATATATTAATAATTTTCAAGTATCATTTTACTATTAAGATATTATATGAATTATTTAAGAATAATATTATTAATAATAATTTTTTAATTTTTTTATTTCATTAAATAATTTTTAATTAGTTATTAAAATATTTTTTTATTTAAATAAAATTTTTTTAATTAGTTAGATTATTTTAATTATAAATATGTATAAATTAAAGAGTTAAATCAATTTAATAAATAAATATTTTTAATAAAGATATAAACTTTATCATTATCTTTTTTTTTTTTTGATAAATCTAATTTTTTTAAACTTAATTGAATATTAGTATAATTTTAGTTAAATGCTACATTAACAACTCTATCATCAAACTTAGGGATAACCACGTTTAGGTCTAATGACAAGAATCAAAAACGAAAAAATGTTACATGATTTGATTTTGATTATTAGATTAGTTATAATTTGATGACGTATTTTAGTTGAATTAATTTTTATATGGTTTTAGTTTTGAATTTTGTTCTAGTTTCAAATTGATTTATTTTTTTTAAAAAAAAATTATATAATATTTTATGATTTTTATAGAAAAAGATAATTTGAATGTTATTAATATTAACATTGAAAAAAAAAAAAAATAGTGATAAAAGATAAGAGATCAAAGAAAATTTAAAATAAATAAAAAATTTGAACTTAATTCTTATGCTCAATTTTCTTGATTACGTGGAGTCTCACCTTCCCTTGCATGCTCTTAGAACATAAAAATTCAAGTTCATGTCTATTAAAATGTCCTCTAAGAACAACCCAATCGTTAAACTGACCAATAATCAAGATTTTATATCATTTAATATAAGAGAATGTTTAGCGGGTTTAATGACAAACAATGGAGACAGAAATCCAAAGCGATTACTAAAAAAAAAAAAAAACAAAAAAAAAAAGAGAGCTGTAGAGAATGCCAATGTATGTTATTACTTTCTTTGTTGGTTTATTGAGACAAGGAATTGAACTTTAAATTTGACACTAACGATTGAGGTAATTTTATTATCAGATTTTGTAATTAGTAACATGAATGTTGTCACTTTTTCATATTGGCAGGTGCACTCTGGATGTCATTTTTGAGCAGCTTGACAACTTTCTCAAACTGATCGAAGTATGTAATGGCTCCCTGGAGCTGGTTGTTGCAGCTCCAATGCGAGGGAAACTGCAAATGGTTTCGGATGTCTATGAACTCTTTCCAGCATTTTGATGCCTCTTCTTTTGGGTGGTCTAGCATGATATGAATGATGGCCTGCAAGAGATTTTTTCCAACAAGGAACAATATGGGTGTCAGTAAGTTGATTCAGAAAGTCCATTTATGAGAACAAAATGACACTCCAACGCCACTAGTTGATAATCCAAGCAATTTTCAGCTGCAATGAGCGCAAGCTCCTTGCAAATTATTTAGTTCCACATCTTCTTGCAGAGTATTGAACTTGGAGTCTTGGGAAGTCCCTTTTAATATATTAGCCGCAATGTTGCATATAATGACAGCTTAAATAGTGTATCAAGGTGAAAAAGGGAAAAGAAGTTCTCACCTTATACAGTGGACGTCTTGCATCAGAAATTTCTTCATGAGTCAGGCACTTGCAGTTCAAAGCCTTCTTGAAATCCCCCTGTGAATGTGCAAATTACAAGAATTACTGGAGGCGATAAAATAGCAAATGAAAATTTTGTACAAGCAAGAAAGCATGTATTAGTCCTGATTTCATAGGCTTGTCTGCGTGTTGCCTTTTTAAACAATGAGATTAATTTCTCAATTCCGTTGTAGTTTTTCTGATGTTGGTTTCATTCCGTGAGCCATGGTTCTTCACTTTCTTTAAAGATACGCAAACCTAAAAGCATCTATTGCAATTGCAAATGACGACAACTACATTAATTGTGAATATAGAACATGAGCAAAGACATCAACAACAATGTCAAATTACAGAAGACATGTTTTGGTGAGCTAGGCATCCATCATTGCAAAGCACTCGACAGGGTTTATGTAAAAGAAGAATTAGGAAGGGAAGTGAATTAAAAACCTTGTATATGTACATTTCTACAAGCAACATGCCAATCTCGTAAGCTTCTTGTGATTTTCCTTCCTCGTTGGCTTCTTCTAGCTCTCTTTCGAGTATTTTGATTGCAGCTGCTTCCTTTCCACTCATTTCCAGTTTAGCAACAGTGCTCTTACAATCAAATGTACGGAAATCATGAGCTCACATTTCGTGAAGAAAACTTGACACTTGGCAATTTGAGCATTCTAGTATATGCAATATGTAAATCTTAAAATCAAACTTCTGAAGGAGAAACGGAAAGGCGAATTGGATCAATTTTTAGTAGAACTAACATGAAGAAAAGCTTTGATGGATCAAAACGAATGCTGACAATAGCAAATGGGGACGGCTAACCTGGAGCTCATTGAAGTCAGGATATTCTTCTTTAAGTAGATCCTTTAACCGAACTTCAGCTGCATCTAGTGTTGCAGCGCCTGCGCGAGCATGATGATAATCAACCAATCTCTCCAAGGAATACCTGCCTCCATGTAGAGCTGACATGGACAAGGACCTTGTAAGCACCTTATGCCCCTCTTTTTTGCCTTTCCAGACACGCTCTGCATAAGCCCATGTGATGTAAATGCCAAGAATAATCAAAATCGGGGTGGTTGTCACTGCTATTGCTCCATACTTTGTGTTTACAGTGAAAAGATTAAACAAACTGTCTAAGTGAAGATCCCAATTCCTCAGAAAGGCGCATTTGAAGATGGGCATGATTTATTATCAATACTTTGTTTTACTGCTGCCTACTGAGGGAAGATCTTCCTCTGGGGAACCAAATGCCAGCAAAAGTTCTTGAAAGATCATGTGGGTGAGCAAAGTTTGAAACTTGGAGCTCTAATGGCCGGAATGATAGCGCTGGAGCTATTAATAGTGACCGCTGGGGGCAGTAATTGAAGTTCACTATTTTGGGATGGTTGCAATTATTGAGATAATGTGTTTTTATGTATTTTTTATATTTAATTAATATTAAGTTATTTTAATTATATTTTTTTATCATTATTTGATTGATTGATAATATATAAATTTTATTTGAAAAGTTATTTTTTATTATATATGATTTACGGTAATATTTTTAAAATTTAAAATTTAAATTAAATTAAAATTTAAATAAAAATATATTTTTTTTTAATTTTAATTTTTATAAAAATATTAATTGAGATATTGATTAAAAATAAAAAAAAAATTTAAAAATTTAAAATTAGATAAAATTTGATATTGTTAACATACACCATCAACATGACAATACAACCAAAAAAAGAAAAAAGAGAATGAAAAAAAGAAATAAAAAATTTTGATTAGTCAACTAGACTAATATTTATAGTTGACCAAATACTATAAAAAAAAAAAGTTTCGAAAGAAGAAGAGAAAAAATTATTAAAATTTGAAACCAATTGATTTAATTGTGATTACAATTATCTAAAAATAACTAATAGAATTCAAGTTATTAAGTGTAAAAATTATATAAAGTTTAAGTTAGTTAAATAGATTATATTTATAATTCAGTGATAATATTAAAGTGTTTTTGAATTTGAAAAAATTATAAAAATTTTGGATCAATTAATATGTTTAAGTAATATAGAACTTATACTTCATAATAAAAACCTTTTTGTTTTAAAATTCATTTTTTTTATCAAAATAATTCATTTAAAACTTTTTTTTATAAGAAAATGTGAAAAACTCTTTTTTTTTTTAGATAATCTTAAATATTTTTATATTTATGTGAGTGAGAAATCAAAATAAAAAATAAAAGGTAATTAAAAGTAAAATGATCAAAAAAGAAAAAAAACTTTTTGAGAGAGAAAAGTTAAAATTATATAAAAAAAAAGTAAGAATGTTATAGTATAAAGTAATAAAATGTAAATTACTAAATATTATGAAAAATTGTTAGTGTTTATAAAAATATTATAAAAATTTTTTTTATGATCAAAATTAAGATGATTAAGTGTATAAAGTGGTTTTTAATATAAATAAATAAATAAATAAATATATATATAATATATATATATATTTAATAAAAAAAAGTAAAATTTTAAAAAGTAAAAATAAGTTTTTAATTTTAACTAAAATTATTATAAATTAATGTATCATTTTTTTATTTATTATTTTTTTTTATTTTTTTTATTTTTTATATTATTTATTTATTTATTTATTAATTATTATTTATCTTATTATTTTTTTAAAAATAAGATTGAGTGTAAATTAAATAACTAAATTAATTAAATTTAATATTATTCTCTTTGAGTTATTTTACAACCAAAACATATTGAATTATTTGATCTCATAGTTGGTTGGTGGGTAAATGCAATTAAATTTTTCTTAATTTAATATATTTATAATTTTATATTATATAATAAATATAATATATTTAAAATAAAAATAATAAAATATATTTATATAATATAAGATTATAAATAAATTATAATAAAAATAATATAAAAACCACCAAAGATGTCTATGGCATTTGTTAACGGGAACCATTTACAGATAAGACAAACTTTATTCCTTTCCCAGATGCCAAGGAACCAACTTTTCAGTACATTCTTTTACTATGTTTCAAGAAAGTTGCTTTAATGAAGAGATGCAAGTAACAAAAAGGGGAACAAAAATAGGAGGAAAGTGCCATTCTCTTCGTGAAGCTGAAGTAAATTACCACTCTATTCAATACTTTTAAGAGGCTTCTTGTTGGTATCAGTTCTGGATATCTCCAGTTGCAAGTAAAACATTTTTCGTGCATACATGGTATCTAGATGCCTTGCCAGTTAAAGAAATGCTGATATTCTTGTCAGAAGTATCAGGAAAATAAAAATGCTTTTCTTCCCTGACAAAATCCGTAAGGCATATAACCTATTCCTTTTTTTTTTTTTTTTTTTTTTTTTTTTTTTTTTTCACTTAAAGTGACAAAGAACAAATTGATTGTGGCAATCTACCTACCCTTGAGACTCATGGCAGAATACATGCTTTGCCTTAGAAATGGACCTCCTCGGTTCTTATCCATTTCTTCCATCGAGAGCAGTCTACGTCCACGGGCAAACAAACTTCATTCCAATCATCGGCATACTTCTCTTTCAATTGCTGGCAGTCGGACAAGCCGCCCACTGAGGCATGTCTTCCGTCCTGTGGTCGTTCGTGCATTAGACGGGTCTCCAGTACCTTCAAGCAATGGCAAGAACCACAGCCTAATTCCGAAAGTTCTGGTTGCATCATCTGTAGTTTTTGCTATTGCTCTAGGCATCGCCAATGCCAGGTTAATCATGAACCCGAAAGCCATTGCGGGTCCAAGGGAATTGTCTCGGAAAGCTCCGGAAGTAGTATCATTCCCTCTGGGAGGGAAGGCTGCGCTGCAATCATTACTGGACATCACGGCCTCTCTGTGTTCTGGTAAAGTCGAACGCCCATTTGAAACATTTAAGCTGCCTTTAAGGCCTTCAATGGAAGATGTTGAAACCATCAAGGTGTGTTCAGTAATCTCTTAATTATACCTTGCTTGCCTTAGATTGTTGATATTTGTAAGCTATCAGGAACATGAATAACAAAATGGATGATATGCCAAAGGCTATCTGCCATCCTTTAATCATCAGATGATGCATCCTTAGTCAATTGCTTAACGTCAATACTAAAGTTCAGATGATGGGTAAACAATGGTTATGTTCGCAGATGCAGGCAGTACGGTTAATAAAGAGCAGGAAACCAGAAGACGCCGTTGATTTCCTGCTATATGCGTATGATAAATACAAGTACGATCCTGAGCCTGCACACAACGTGGAGATGGCATTGGTAGAAATTCTGATTTGCCAGGTACGCAGTGGATCTTTACCTAACTCTTCTCAGGGACTTCCAGAAAAAAAGTTCCCAGTCCACTCTCCCTGGGTATCACGGCACACAGAATAGTAGATTGCTCATAATTTTAATGACTGAATCTTAATATAGATTGTATAAAGCTCAGCTTCTGAAGCTGAGAAAAGAAGGGCAGGTTTTGCTGTAAGATCACTCCATTATGATCCAGAGGTCATTCTCATCCTAGAAAAAGCCTGTTTGCAAAAACAAACATAATGATATATAATGAAAATAGGCTTATTAGGTGAAAAATCATTGTGTTGCATCCCCGAATCTGATTGCAATCACTGTAAAATTAAATGGGGGAAATGCTTTGCAATTTCTGAAGACCTGCCATCACTGTCAGGACATTACAATCACAACAATCCCTCAGGCTGCAACACATAGTGAAAACATAAAGGCTTTATTGCAATAGTGCTGCTTGTGTGCATGTGCAGGGAAAATACGAGGAAGCTTCGCAATGTGACTGTCTCAACGAAGAACACCGTCACCCCTCAGACGCACGGTTTCCCCTTTACAAGGTCCATTTAATTGCACCCTTTTTGTATTAGGACTTGGCCTTAGAAATAGAAGCAACAAAGCAAAACTTAAATTTAATGCTTATCTATTTCTGATATGATATCTCTATGTGTGCAACTAAAGGCTATCATATGCACCATGTTGAATGAGACGGAGGAAGCAAGAAAATGGTGGGAAGAATACTTGGAATCAGTTGGAGAAGGATTTGAAATGTGAATCCTTCAATTAGGAATGTCACAACAACTATCGATCACTCCATCCATATCGCTTTAAGCATCCTAGCATTGATCCAATTGAAAAAGAAGAACGTTCGTATCTTGGATCCTTCAATGATTAATTCTATCCTTTTTGAACAGTGGTTGTAAGAGCTCTCTCATTTCATAGCTTGATCGATTGAAATAATCAATAATGCAATTTATGCACGTAAATTTATGTGGTGTAAAATTTTATGTATGCTTTTTCCATATTGATTAAACAATTTTGTATTAATTCAAATTATTTAATCTTAAAATTAATATAATTCTTTAATATTGAGTATGCATATTTTTTATTTTTTTTTTTTTTTTATATTTTAACACTTTTGCCCTTATAAACAGGTTCTTTACTCTTTTATTTATTTATAAAAAAATTATTTGATTATGAGATATATAACAAAAATAAATTTTTATATTTATATAAATTATATATATATATATATATAACATTAAAATTCGAGACTTGGAGATTTAAGATTTTAATAGTTAAGAAATACGCCGAGGGAATATCTTCGACCTTTGACTTCTTTCCAAGTTTATAGCCATGTCAGGTCAGCTTTGTTTATAAAAATTTTTCTGTTTCTTTTTTTTTTTTATTTTTTCCATTTATACACTTATGATTTTCTTCTTTTTCAACTTTGTTATTTTATTTCATTTAAAAGAAATATTATGCCTCCGTTTTATTATTTTTTTTTTTATTTAGCCATTTTGTTTTCTAAGAAATTATTTCTTAATTTTTTATTTTTTTATTAAAATAAAAATGAAGTTCACACTGTAGTTAAATTATTAAGCTAAAATTTAAATCTCACTACATGCATCTTTTTTCCTCGTTCACGAATCAATTCAATGTGCAACCAATCCCGTTTTCTTTCAGTGTTTTTTTCTGGAAATATTTTTTAATATTATATCATAATAAAAATCTAAGATGAAATTGGTGGCCACAACAATTATAAATACACTACTCTTTTTTAATTTAAATTTTATATATTTTTCAAAGGGAAAAAAAAAAAAAAAAACTTTACAATACATGCTTTCTTAATTCTAATTTTCAGCCCAACATCCTTAAAAGGGCAGAAACATCTAATCTCGGCCTCGGTTAGTCGAACCTAAAAGCCACATCAGCCTCGGGCTGGTGCCAACCAGTTTGAGCCTTTAATAAACCCAACATGATTGTCGGGTCGTCCAAAACTCATAGAACTTAGCCTCTCGAGAAACATTTTAGTAATTAAAAACATAAATGTACATTTTTGAAACTTTGAACTCTAATGTTGCGAAGGGAGATATGAAGTTTATAGGAATGGAAAAAAAAAAAAAAAAAAAAACTATTCTCATTATATAATTTAGAGTTCAATGAATCTCTTAATAAAAAAAATCGTAAAATTTATTTTTGTCACCAAAAATTTAAAATTTTTGTGTTTTATAAGATATAAATACTTTTAAATTCTTTGTATTTTATAGTACTAGATAGAAAATAGAGTCATCATTTTGGATAGAACAAGAAGAATTCTATCAACCAAGTGCAATTGATCATGTTCCCTAACATAAAACGCAAGTTCAATATCAATGCAATTGGTTAGAAATCCATAACGACAGAGGGAGAGGCGTGCATGCACAGTAAAATGCTTGATGCAGACCATGAGCCGCAAAATGACCCATCTAGCAGGGACCAATAAGACCCAAGTAGGCAAATGACCCACCAGTCAGGCACCGAATGGGCGAGCCACAGCTGGATTAAAACACGTGATGGGCTTAGTCCCTCTGGCCCATGCTGGCTTCAACAAAGAGCTTGGTGCATATTCTGCACCCATTTTGCTGGGAATTTTGACGATGATCTTTTGTTGACAATACACTAAAACAAAACAAGAAGTCGTGGAAGGGGGTTTGCTTGTTTATAAGCCAAATCTGGTGTTTTACTCAAGGCGGCCAATTGCTTGTTCAAGCCACCCGTATCAACTTCTACATTTGTCATCACAGTCCTACAACGTGTGGCAATGATATTTTGGTTTTGTTGTATTATGTTCTTAGTACTGTCTCTAGCATTTGCTTCTGTTTTCATTTTACTGCAAATTGTTTTGCTTGAGATTTGTCAGAATTTGAAGTTCCAACTTCGTTTCCATATCCCAACCATGTTAAACACAAATCTAGTACCAGATTCAGATTAGGGCAGGACAGAGCAGAAAAACAAAATAATAATAATAAATAAAAACTGATAAAATATTGTGATTTCCAATCTCATCAAATGAACTCTACCAACCAACTTCATTTATTCTTTTTTTATAGGTCAGCTTGAATAATTTTTTATTTAAAGTACCAAGAACAACCTCATTTATTCTTTCTCTCTCTCTATTGGTGTCAAATGAGCTCTTTTCTCCATGTGAAATATTGGAATGCAAATAAAACTAAATAGAAAAGTGTAGAACCCGAAAATACCTAAAAAGGGCTTTCGAGAATTCTACGCACAGATGAAAGAGGAGAGCAGTGCTTCATCAGAAGTTTTGGTAGAAAAATTATGTTCTCTTTACCCAGTGGAGTAGAAAAATAAAGATTAATAAAATATTTTTTTTAAAAAAGCCCTTTACTTGTTTATTATTAATTTCTTCTTGCATGAAGCATCCCTCGCCTCTTTCATTTTTGTGAAGAATTTAAAGAGATTTTCATTTTTTATAGTTTAGGTTTTTACATATATTCCATTTAATTTTCTTTGTATTTGTTGACACTCCATGACACAAATATTTTGATTTTTTTTTTAATTTCTTTTATCCTCTTTGTTGATTTTTTTGATTCTTCGTTTAGTCAAACAAAACCATTAATGGTTTTACTAACTTTCGTTCAAAATTGTACTCACTTCAAAAGAAGTCAAAAGGTATAGGACTTCTATGATAAGTGAAAAAAAGTATAAGACTATGTAACAAAAGGATTTGACAATATGAAAACAAAATCTCACAAATTTATTTGGATATAATAAGATTTTATATTATATAAAAAATATTTTATACCATTATATTTCACAAAGGAGATTTTATTTTAATATTCACCATTTATCACTATAGAATCTCTTTTATTTGTATAAAATATTATTCATTTAATAAATTATTTTATATGTAGCATAAAGATTTTTTTTTTAATTCATTAAAAGGTTCATTAGATTGTGATCTATATAATAAAAGTAATTTTTCTTATTTTTTAAATTTCATACCTCTCTTACCAAAATTAGAATTGAGAATCTTTATATTCTTAATTGTGATACGTATAAATGATTCAATGAGATTTGTGTCAAAAAAAATATATTTCTATCAATAAAAAATTTAATATACCAAATTGAGGGTTATCTCTGTTGCTTTTTTGGTTGCTCGCGTGGTGCTTGAATCAACTATGGGTAACCTCGAGTGTCCAATTCAGACAAAAATGTAAGTGATGTATATATATATATATATATATATAGTTTATGGTTGTTCTTACTCCGTAGTGTTAGTACTAAAATAGTATGCATTTCGATTTTACTTGCTTGAGCATTGTTAGAACATGGAATCTGGCTGCCAATTACTTTAATTGGTCATTTTCTTTTTGAGATAACCCCAAATTGGGTCTACAGTATTTTGATATGTTCAGCCTCTAAACACAAGAATGTCTCTTGTTGAATCGTGAATCCTCTCCAAGTGAGAGAGGTTTACCATAAACCCTCTCATACGATCCATCCATTGGATGGTGGGGCTCTTCGTGTGAGGAGAAATGATGATGGACCGACTGAATGCAAGGAAGAAAAAGAAAAAAAAAAAAAAAAACCTATGTCGGACGATATGATATAAATCCTATTACATGTAGTTGCTTGTCCAAGATGATACCAAAGAGGGTGGTGACTCTCTTTCTTTTTCCTCTGACTTTGGCTTTACCCCATTAAATTATTGCACTTTCAACGTTGATGTTCTCCAGGGTGGCCAAAGTACTAGGAACTTTCGATTTTAACAAATGATATGGGATGTTATTGATCGGTGTATCCCGATAATTCGGGGATCTTGGATACTATCGGAGAGGAGTTATCATTGGTTCTTTGTTCTTTCCGAAAAGCTAGCCGCACAGGCTGTCAAAAGAATGATTGAATTGCACGAAGAAAGAAACCAATTATCACTACTTTGATCTTTAGAGATATATATTGGCACTATTACAACAAGATTTCTCAAGCAACATTGCAGTTGGGATCAACTGTTGCCATTACGGCTAATAGAACTTTAATTATGTTTGGTACTGTGTCTTAGTGACCACTGTTAACGTAAAATTGTAGCTTAGATTGGTGTCACGGATTAAATTCAAAAAACCCCATTTCACAGTATCAAAAAAGGAAAAAAAAAAAAAAAAAAAGAGAGAGAGAAGGTCTAAATATATTTTCAAAATACCCAGGCTTCTAGAGGATTGAGAACGACAATGCAAAAGTCGCATCTTTTCTTAACTATAGGACGATAGACTGTAGATATATGCCCTGAAAGCACAAGGAAATGACTTAACAACAATTACGTATAGAGACTTCTACTGAATTTTTGAAAATTCCAATTAAAATTAACGTCAACTGCGATGTGACCAAAGGTTACGCATCATTGGAAGAATAAGACGGCAAGAGACAAAACTGGAGATCGTAGCTTACACGATTTGTCCAGAAATAGGCTGACCTAAAAATGTTGGAAAGCATTGGCAAAATCCCAAAACAAGGACAGAAAATAATACGTTATTCCAATTGTTGCCCAAGTCAAACAGAGCAAATCAAATTTATATTAAATATCAAGCAAAAGGGAAGGAGAAAACGAGGCAACAAGAAGAAGACCAGAGCAGCATCGATTGACTTTTCCACCTAGCAAGCATGGCATGATAATTCTAAAGGACGCAAACAGCTAATCGAAAGAATATTAGACCTAATCCACAGATGGTAATGAGTGTACGAGAACATCACATTTTTCCTTTTATATATATATATATTGGCCTAAATCATTAAACTGCCATAAAAAATCTCAAATTATCAGAAGTTCCCAACCAACATTAAGTATGACGGCAAGTTTCTTTTTTAAATTTAATTATTATTTTTTATTAACAAAATAAATCTCACAGATATTTTATATAAAACCATGGAACCATCATCATTCCTTTTAAAATATGTTATGCTTTACATCTTGCTAATATTTGGAAAGGCAAGATTTAATTCCTCACAAAAATTTCATTTGATTCTTAAATGATGAAAATTTAAAAAAATAAAAATTTTTTCCCTTCCATTTTAAATGTTGATGTGAGGAAAAACTTTATCCCTCACAACAAAAATTTACATTTGCTGAGGACATTTGCATTTATTTGCAATAAGTGTTTTTATTTCTGTGACCATGTTAGATGTACCCTCACTAAAACAATGAAGGATAAAAGGCAGCAAGTTAATGATAATGTAACACTTGTTGATGGGTTGCCACTCCACATAAGATGAAAAATGGCAATATTTTTTCCAAACAAAAAATTACAAATGACATAAAAAAAAAAAAAAAAAAATAAATCTATTTTCCCACCAATAAAGAAAGTCACTATAAAATTTTCTTAGAAGAGAAAGGCACTTCAATTCTGTAATGCTGGATCAATGAGCTTGATATTGGTGATCATTCAGAATGTAAAATGTCGGGTGTCAGAACCTTTCCAAGTTGAAATTGGGTTTCTGCAAGGAGGCTGACTTCCATTTATAAAAAAATAAAAAAAAAAAAAAAACTATATTTACGGCTTCCTTAGAACCCCCACAAGCGGAGTTCTGCAGGTTCTGCAAGGAGGCTGAATTCAAACCGTGTGCAAGATGGTATGCATTCACAACCTTTAAATATTTGAAAAAAATTACACGGCTAGAGAAAAGTAAGACGTTGACGTGGACTTCCCATGCTTTTTGGGTATGGCCCTACACGGTTTCTAAATTTTTTGTTTTCTCTTTAAAGATATATGACGTATGAATAATTAAAATAAAATATATACAATATAATTATTAAAAATATTAAATACACATCGTTGATATTTGTTTACACAAATTATTTTATTGTATATATTGAATAAAAAAACAATTGTTGAATTCACACATCACATCAGCCGCGTTAGGATCCATTCAGCGGGATCCTAAATATTTGCACATCACTTTCGGTTGTGCCGGATCAAGATTTGACCCTGGGCGTGTGGTTTATGTTGTACATATCAATTTTCCGGGTCAACCATATACGAAAATAGACCAGGGAGGCTCATCGAATATCAATGTGGGGTTTCCAAGAATTTTATTTTTTCTCTGAAAACAACTCGGCATTCTAGTTTTTGACTTTGTTTCAAATTGCCCAATAAGTGAATCTTCATGGACCACATCCCAATGCCAGGATGGTTCAGCAAAAGCTGTAGTCCAAGTGACAACGGAAAGGGTTCTCTAGGCAAAATAACAACCCCCGTCACTCACGTTCATTTTACTTGTGCTTTCTGGTGTTGTTTCATTGGTTCTTTAATCACCGTTTGAACTCCATCTAGACTCTATTATAATTAGGCATTTTTGCATACATTGAATGGTTGTGCATCATCCCATGTAGAACAATAAATAGTAAATTATAAAGAGCCATGGAATAAATACAATATATATTACTTATTTTACTGTTAAATTTTCGTAAATAAATATATAATTTAATTCTGATTAATTTTTATTTTAATAATATTAACAATATTTATGTAGTTTAAAATTTGAAATTTAAGTGAAATTAGAGTTATATACGTTAAAAGTTATAAACCTAAAATCTGTCAAATATAAAACGGATGCCAGCCCTTTAAATGTCTGTCATGGCTTTTCCTTTTTGACAATGAATCACCCCACACAAAGTATACTCTTTCTGAATCCTAAAGATAAAGAAGTTACTGAATCAAATATTAATGAGTAGAAAAGCCTTGAGGAAAAAGAGAAAAAATATTAATGAATTGCCATTTATCATAAGAAAATTTCTGAATAGGAAAATAATCAACAAAATTACTTAATATTATAATAAAAATAAATTAACAAAAAAAAAAAAAAAAAAAAGAAAAAGAAAAAGGTGGTATGATCAGGAGGGACTGAAGCCCAAGTCTCATCTCTGATACAAGATTTGCAGGCCAGTTGTGTTGTTGGATCTTAGAACAGATATATTACCTGTGGGTCTGTGTGCTCCCCTAACCCAATCAGATTTCATGCTTACAGCTCAGGGCAGGGTGGGTAGTGGTTTAACCTAAAGCACGAGTTACTCTTCACATGCAAGAGCAGCTTACTCAACGCAATCCTCCGCTCAATCCCCAACCCATCAGCAATCATTTCAAGCACCTCAAAAGCCATTTCATTAGATAATCATCTCAATTAATACCTAATTATATAAAATCAAATAATTATTTTATCACTTAATAATTTACCTTATCAATTTATAAATTAGATAAATATATTATTTTTTTATTACATCACTTATTCTTAAAATAAATAATAAAAATTTAGCTATCATAATACATCAATATTTATAATATTAATTTTATTCATAATAAATATTAATTTATTTATTTATTTTTAAATAAATTATATTTTATAAATTTAAATTTATTATAAATCAAATAATAATTATTTATTTATTAAAATTTTAAATTATTATTTTATCATTAAAAATAAATATATATTATTTGAATTAAAAATTTAATTAACATCATTATATATTTTTAATATAATAAAAATTTATTATAAAATATATTATAATTATTATTTATATAAAATTATTTAAATTAATAATTTTTAAAAATAAATTAATACACTCTAATAAAAATTTATTATAAAATATATTATAATTATTTTTTGTGTAATCAATATCTTTTAAAAATAAATTAATACACCCTACCAATAACGATAATCTAGTCATTATAATTGCATCTTTCATGTCCAAAGCTTTTTTTTTTTTTTTCTTTTGACCATTTGGATTTTCATTTATTAAAATAAAAAATTGGTAAAATAATTAGAAAAAGAGCCAATAAGGAAAAAAAAGAAAAAAAAGGATTTTCTTATTCAGAAGGCCAGTTGGCTTTCCCATATGGTAAGCAACGCCCGGGCGCTCCCTCTCCCTTTCGCTTCCTCCGTCTCTCTCTCTCTCTCTCCGTTCGCTTATTTATAGCCATCTAGCTCTCCACCTTCCTAACCATCTCTCCAGAGCCAAGTTCATTTCTCTCTCTAGCTCTCTCTTTTTCTCTCTTTATTTTTGTGTATTACACTGATAAAACTCAGGCCATGGTTGTTCTGTCACAGCAAGCTTTAGAACAGTTCCCTCTGATCAAAACATACAAGCCTGCTGACTGGTTCACGGGGATTCCAATCATAGACATGAAAGACCCTGATGCCAAGAACCTTATAGTCAAGGTCTGTAAGGAGTTTGGGTTCTTCAAGTTGGTCAATCATGGAGTCCCATTGGAGTTCATGGCCAGGCTGGAAGCCCAAGCCATCAAGTTCTTTAATCTCCCTCAGTCTCAGAAGGAAATGGCTGGCCCTCCTGACCCTTTTGGCTATGGCAACAAGAAAATTGGCCCAAATGGTGATGTTGGTTGGGTTGAATATCTTATGCTTAACACCAATCCTGATATCACCTCCAACAAGACTCCCAAAATTTTCCAGGAAAACCCGCAGATTTTCCGGTACTATTCCGAACCAAACACTTCATTTTCTCCCCCTCTTTCTTCTTTGTGTGAACTTTTCTTTTCCCCTAAAAGGTTAATTAAAATATCCAAGCGCAGGGATTGATCACGGCCTACGCCACAGAATGAGTCTTTAAATTTTATGGATATATTTTTTAAGTATAATCTTATTACTTTTTTAGCTTTCTCATTTTAATTTTATATTTTGTTTTATTTCAATCCATTTTTGACGAAATTTAAATTTTTTAGCATATTCTATTTAGTCAATCACTTTTTTTTTTTTTTATAACAGATTAACTAATTCTGTCCAAAAACCAACTCATATAGAACAGGACATAAAAATATACAATCAAATGAGAAAGCACAGGGTAATAAGATTATATTGAAAGAATTTATAAAAATTTGGGACTGATTTTTTATTTATTCTGATTGATCACAATCATGCTCTTGGTCACAGTTTTAACTTGCAACGCCAACAAGTCAATTAGTTACCCCTGTTTTTTTTTTTTTTTGTTTTGTTTTTTTTGGTGTGTGTTGCTGTAGGTCTGCAGTGAAAGATTACATATTAGCAGTAAAGAATATGGCTTTTGAGGTGCTTGAAATGATGGCTGATGGGTTGGGGATTGAGCCGAGGAATGTGTTGAGTAAGCTGCTAAAGGATGTGAAGAGTGACTCGTGCTTCAGGCTAAACTACTACCCACCCTGCCCTGAGCTGCAAGCATTGAGTGGTAGAAATTTGATTGGGTTTGGGGAGCACACAGACCCACAGATAATATCTGTTCTAAGATCCAACAACACAACTGGCCTGCAAATCTGTATCAGAGATGGGACTTGGGCTTCAGTCCCACCTGATCATACCACCTTCTTTATTAATGTTGGTGATACCTTGCAGGTAACATTTCTATGACACTTATTTATTGTTATTCTCCAACAATGTCTTACAGTTGTGGAACTCATCTCTCTCTCTCTCTCTCTCTCTCTCTCTCTCTCTCTCTGTAGTTTGTGTTATTGGTTTTTCCTTTTCTTATTGATTCTCCACCTTTTTGTCAAAAGTGACATCTCATAGGCTTATACCAGGTTAGAAATGATCTTTCTTTCCAAAATCCCATTCAGTGGTCATGCAGTGGGTCCCTACCCAATTTACATTTAAAAGCTTCATATTTATGCCTTCTGGCTTTTGATCTTTACATTGAATTGTCTTTGGGGTTTTGGATGCAGGTACTGACTAATGGAAAGTTTAAGAGTGTGAAGCATAGGGTTTTGGCTGACCCAATGAATTCAAGACTCTCTATGATCTTTTTTGGTGGTCCACCTTTGAGTGAAAAGATAACACCTTTACCTTCTCTAATGGCAGAAGGAGAAGAGAGCTTGTACAAAGAGTTCACATGGTTTGAATACAAAGCTTCTGCATACAAGTCTAGGTTGGCTGATTATAGACTCGGCCTGTTTGAGAAAAAAACAGCCCATTAAATGTGATCAAATTCCCAATTTAGCAAAATTTAGAGGGTCAATTCTTAGACTAGGTTTGCAGAAGGCTGACTCAACTTTGTCTTAGATGGAAAAGAAAACACTTGGTTCGTTTTACTGTACTGTTCCCATTTGTGACCTACCCCTTTGGTAATTTATCTTTTTCATTTTTTTTTTTCCTCCAATGTTTTCTCTGTTTTTCTCTAGTTTAAATGCAACGGCAAGTTCACTTCTGCCGTTGATGTGCCTCCATCCTCATCATGTCATCATGAATAAGGTGATACATATCACAATTCAATCTTTTCACTTTTCAAGAATATTTTAATTAAAAGGAAGAGCTCTACAAATTAAATTCTACAGGAATTCATACCATTCTCACATATCTTTGAATTTCGACTGTTATGCTTTTCTGGGGTCTATTTTCTTGGACACCATAATTATATGTTTCCAACAACTTTGAAGATAATGGTTGAAAGAATTTAGAAGCTACATGGATCGGCTTCTTTTCTTCCAATATCCAATTCAATTTCTCAAAAAATAATAAAAAAAAAAAGCTTACTGCTAATTCTGATTTGTACATTCATCCCATCATGATTGAAGAATTTGAGAAGGATCATTGGCGTGCTTTGTCAACAAACACAAAATGGTCTCGGTAATAGCTCAAAATTACTCTGATCCAATTTTCTATCATTTTTGAGTTTTCTATCTTACGCTTCCATTAAAATGAATGGCATGGACACTTACGTTTCTTGTTAATTGGGATTCACTTGCACCCCTTTTGCCTACCACATTCAAACCGTGGCTACCGGTGCAAGGATGCGGCCACCTCTTGAGAAGAGGTAAGAGCTAAGCAGATTTTGAATGGGTCTACGTATATATATTTTTTTTAATATTCAATAAAAAATTCAGATTTAGAATTCGAAAAATTTTAAGATAGATGTTTCGGTGGTTAACCATTGAGTGCACTTCACTATCTCCGTGAGATTTCTTTTTCTCCATTTTTTTTTTTTAATGCAATTTGAGAGTGGGGAAGGGGATTTTTTAAGGATTGATCCCAGGGGCTTGTTCCCCGTGTATTCTTTGGGCGACTCCTGGGAGCTTTCTGACTTCGCATTTCATCGACATTAATTCCACACAAAAGAAATGTTGGGAATTGTTTTTTTTTTTTTTTTTTTTTTTCCCCCTCATTTATATTGCTGAAAATGGGTTTGTGTACTTTGAAATGACCAGGGATAGCAAGAAAAGTGGCTTCCTCACTGCTACTCAACAGCCCCATCTTTGATTTGGCATCCAATAATTGCAAAGATCAAAATAGAAAACACAATTTTTTATTCCTCCATTGTACTAAAAGCAGTTATTATTATTGCAATTTTCCAAACCTCTACAAGGAATATAATTGTAATTAAGATTTAAGCAACACTCGATCGCTACATGTTTCGAATCTTACCACGGCGGATGCGCATTGGCAAAGGCGCAATTGAAGATCTTGTAAAAGCTTTACCAATGAATTATGAGGTACACATCACTTCAAGATAACTTCGAATGTGGTGTGGATCCACGCACTTAGGATTAGTAGATTAGTCAGTGGAAAAAAAAAAAAAAAAAAAAAAAAAAAAAAAAAAAAAAAAATGAAAAACATGTGGGATTTGATCAAACAACTTTTCCAAGATCACAGGTGGGACAGCCGTCATGTTTTTCATCATCGATTACTGCATTGCAAAAGGTGACATGAAATGACCACACATTATATTCCGAGAGAAGAAAAGCTACAAGTTAACCATGGAATTAATTCCACTGAAAATCGACTGTTTCACCTTTTCAGCTTCGAAATGTCATTGGTTTCCCTTTTCTGTATTTGTTTGTTCATCTATATATATATCCTCGGGCGAGTCCTTGCGAGTTCATCCCAAACAAAGCGATTTATAAATATTTTTTAAAAAAAAAAAAAAAACTTAAATTACAATTTTTTTAAAAAATAAATTTTAAAATTTTTTATTTCTAAAAAAATTAAAAAATTTAGAGATTAATTTTTTAAAAAAATATATTTTTTATTTTTTATTTTTTTAATTTTTAATTATAAAAATTTGTACTGTTTATATTTAAAAAATATATAAATAATTATTAATATAAATAAAATAAATTATACTATATATTATATTATAATTAAATAATTTAAATAAATTATGTATATTTTAAAATATTAAATTAATTAAAAAATTGTATATAAAATTATAAATTAAGTATTATATTAATTTTAAATATTATAATTATAAAAATTTATTACAAAAATTAAAATTTAAAATAAATATTTAAATATTTTTTAAATTAAATAAAAGATTACTACATAAATTTTTCCTCAATTAATTCTCTCTCTATATATATATATATATATATATATATATATATATATATATATATATATATATATATATATCTTTATCTCAATTTTAGTAATTATAATATATTAATATTATATTCATACAATATGTAGATATATTATATTTGTTAAAAAATTATTTTTATTTTTATTTATATAAATAAAAAAAATTTAAAAAAAATATATATTATTAGTTTTTTTTTTAAAATAATAAAAAAAAGTATAGAAATCTTTTTTTATTAAGAAAAAAAAAAGAAAAAAAAAAATAAAAAAATTATGAAATTTTTAAGAAAAAATAAATTAAAAAAATATTATTTTTTTTAAAAAATAAAAAAATAATAATTTAGAATTATTTTTTTTTATTATTATTATTTGATTTGTATAAATTTTAAATAAATGTAAAAATTTATTAATATAAATTAAATAAATTGTAATTTATATTATATTATAATTTAGTAAATTAGATGTATAATGAAATTTTATTTAATTTTAAAATTTTAAAAAAATTTTAAAATTAAATATTAATTTAATTTCAGATATTACAAATTATAAAAGTTGAATAAAAAAATAGAATTTAAATTAATTATTGAAAATTTTCAAGAATTAAACAAATATTTTTATATAAAAATTTTAATGATATTTATTTTTATTTTCTACAATATATATTTTAAAATTATTATATTTATTAAAAAAAATATATTTTTTGACCGTATTTTATTTAAATAAAAAATAAAAAATATCTAAATTATTAATTTTTTTAAAAATAAATTTAGAAACATATATATATATTTTTAAAAAAGATAAAAAAATGAATTTAAGACTTTTTAAATTATTTTTGTTTTTTTTAATTATAAATATTTTTATTACATATATTTTATAAATATATAAACAATTATTAATATAAATTAAATAAATTATAATTAATATTATATTATAATTTATTAAATTAAATATATATTAAAATTTTAATTTTATTAATATAATAAAAGTTACAAATTAATTTTTAAATTAAGTCGAATATTTCATATTATAAAATTTTATTAAAAAATTAAAATTAAAATTAAATATTTTAGTATTTTAATAATTAAATAAATATTATAATATAAATATATCATTAACTTATTTTTCGTTTTGATCTCTCTCTCTCTCTCTCTCTCTCTCTCACACACACACACACACAGACATCATCCAACCTGGCGCTTTTGTGGGAGATGTTCCCTGGTTGTCAATTAAAAAAATAACTTATGTACGATGATAAAAGGTTAGAATACATAGAGTAACAGCAAAATAAAGTTACTATCATAGGTTTCCTCCCTACAAAAGAAAATTACTGCTAGGTGCCAGTTGAACGTCTCAATCTCGTTACAAATCGAACTATTCTATGGGTATGAAGTGACTCTTATTATCTTTATACAATTGAGCCATTCTTTCCTCTTTACCCTATAGCTTGTTGAAAAATAACTATCTGTGTTTTTTTTTTTTTTTTTTTTTTTTTTTGTTTTAACTAAACGCAACAGCTTCTCTCTCAACTTATATTTTATTTTTATTCATCTATTAGATTTTAGATTTTCATATTTATGACTAAATTTTTAATTATTAAGTAATTAAAAAGTTTAAAATTTAGAAAGTTATTTTAATTTTATTTAAATTAAATATATTTTTTTACTATTAAATTTAAATAATTTAAAATTTAAATGTATATTATATATTATTATATTTAAATAAAATTAGAATCATTTTTAGAATTTAATTAAGAAGTTAGGTATTGTCTTAGAATCATAAGACATGAAAGAATTATTCACTATATTGTGATTAATAATCTTATAAATTTATATTAATATTATGGAAAAAAGAAAGGTTCCAAAGTACACAATATGCTCGTTACATGCAATGTTCCTGCCAACTCTATATTCCTTTTTCACTTAACTTCACTTTAATTAATCACTTGGTGGGGAACAATGGCTTTTAAAGTAAAGCGTTTGTTAAAATGCATAATGTTCCAATTTTCTTCGCATTACGTGGAAACATTTGACATTCCTGAGTATGGTGCAATGGATCAGATTCCTTTGTTTGTCGATCTTGTCTAGATAGAGTAAATCAATGTGCGAACTCAATGCATCTTCAGGACTCTACCAAGGATTATTGGCCGTAGAGTGGAATTGTACTTCTGGAATAGAAAACATAGGAGAATAATGTACTTACCTATGCTGTCACTTCTTCTGAGTACGCATGAACATGGATCTATACCTATCCAGAATTAAGTGGTTGCATGTGTGTGTGATCGATGTTTTTTATGATCTATTAAAAGATTCATTGAACAAAACAAAAACATTGAATAATGTTCTTGTTTCTCAAAATCCCGCACACCCATTTGTCAGTTTTGTCCAAGCACTTAATCATTAGGATTTTGAAAATACGATGTTTACAGAGATTCACTGTTTTTTTCTTTTTTCCTTTTTTTTTTTTTGTTCTTTGAACAGCGGTTTCAACCTTATTCATAGCATCCTTTTAAAACAAGGAGACCCCAGAAATTGCAAAGTTGCTACAAAGAAAACAAGACTCTCTTATAGCTCAAAACAAGAAAAATAAAAATGAAAACAATATTCACTGTTTTTTTTTTTTTTTTTCTTGAATAGCAAAGTGCTACAGGGATCTACCGCATAATTATCATTCTTCAATATTAGATAGGATAGCCAAAAACAAAAAAAAAAAAAAAAAAAGCTACAAGGATGGAACATGCAATTTCAATTTTTTATTATTATTAAAATGGATATAGTTTAGTTCATATCCGTCAGATCTATTATTTTTATTCGTACTTCTGTTTTATTCCCACAACTTCTCCTCCATCTTGTGAGATTCGTTATTCTCTTTTTATGGTGTACTGATCTCTTTCTTTATTTGTGCTTTCCTTCGATTTAGGTGGTTAATCTAACAAGTCATGTTATTGCACTTTGTTTATATGATAAAGACAATGATACGTTTATCATATGATTTAGTCTAGTCTTGTTATAATTAGTATAATTGCTCTAATGTGACTTGAACGTTCTATGTTCGAATTATAAAAATGAACTTTTCCTAAGATAACAAGCATCTATTCATTTTTATGAACTTTAATGCGGGAATCAAATATATTGAGACCCTTTTTTGTTTTTGCATGATTCATCCTTTGAGGATTGGTTTTCAAGATGTGATCTCTGCAAAATGCAGAGATGTAGAGTCATCCAGGATGGATCATGATGACATTAACGTCATAAGCGAATGGGGTTTTACAAAAGTCATTCGATTGGCGGCATTGAAAGTAAACTTTTATTGATTCTGAAATAAAAATGGTTGTTGATGGCACAATTCATTTGATCCAGGGCATCATCAGCAGACGGTCTGACACTCTCTGTAGGAACCAGAATTTGTTTCTTGTTATTACGAATTCTATTGTACTACATCTTTGCTATTTTTAGCACTCGAATCTGGTCAGCACTTTCAATATCTTCTCGAAAGATTGTGTTCTCTTTTGTAATGTGAAGTTTGAAAATAGCGTTGCACATCCAAGTTGCAACAAATAATAGCATTATATGCAGCAAGGAAACCCTTAGCCCACCTGACCAATCGCTTGGATTATAAGAAATTATTTTTCTTTTAAATTGCCAAAAACTTTATCCACACTATCTTCAATTTCTTTATTCAGGTTGACGTGTGCCTCTTTACAGGATACTACCCTGCCAACCAGCAAGAGTTGAAGGTAATTGGATCATAAATGGGCAGTAGCAGGCCTTAATTCATGGGAATTTGGTGGGCTATAAAGAGCAACAAGCATCAATAAGGCCTCTTTCAAAGTGGGTACCTAGAGGCTTTTACATATAGAGAAAAACCAAAAAAAAAAAAAAAAAAAAAAAAACACCAGGATAAACCTGCAAATAGTAAACAGGATAGCCAGACAGACTTCAGTTTAAAAGCGTTGACTTGTCCTGCCAATAACAATCTGCGAAGCTGCTTCAAACACCTGACTAAACCACAAATCACAGCTAATGACAACTGATCTTCCAGTTTCAAAGTCGCTAATAAATTTCATGGAACCCTTTTAGTACTAAATCCAAGGATTCGGTACGTAGCCCGCAAAGTAAGTATAAATAGCCATATTGACTTGTTAAAGTAAAAGAACAGAGCAAGCGAGTAAAAATCTTAATTGAATAGTTTTGTTTTACGGGTTGTTAAGTTTTCAGATAAATTGTGTTATTATTCAAAAGCTAACGCTGTTTTAGAAAAATTTGTGTTCTTGCATGTAAGTGGTTTGGATTAAATTAAAAGTTTATATTCACTTTTTAAACTTTAAATTTTAATAATTTAATTTTGTTAATTTAATTTATTTTATAAGATAAAAATAAATTTTTATATTAAATTACTTTTGATTTTAATAATAATAAGATTTTTACCAACAATTATTCACTTAACTTCTATCACATTACTCTCTCAAACTCTTAATTTTTTCTCTCAAAACTCTTACCGTGGATCTTGAGAAATATCATTCAATTTCTCAAGGTTCTTTTTTCTACAAAATAGTTTTATAATTCACTTATAAACAAAATTTTTTTTTTTAAAAAAACCAGTTACATTAATTTTTTTATAAAAAAAATAAATTATAAAAATAAAAAAATTTAAATTTTAAATATCATGTACCTGATATTTAAATTAATTAATCAGTCTAAAATTTTTATAATTTTTTAATCTCAAATCTTATTAAATTAATTAATAATTATAATCAACTAATCTAAAATTTTTGTAAATTTTCTCTTTTTGGTTTGAAATTTTTATTCATGTCTGACCCAAATTTTATATTTTCATCTTATTTTTTCGTCCCTTTTCCTCAATTTAAGAGATGTATGTCATAAATTAATTGATCTCAATTTTTAAAATTTTAAAATTTCACAATTTATTTTCAAATACTGAGAATATAATATAACAAATCATTTTATTAATCTCAAACACCACATTCTTCAATATATCAGCATCTTCGATTGCTTTAGCAACTTGTATTGACATCATAAATGTTCTTCGTTATGATTTTAAATGAAGTACGTTCTCTGTTCTCCGAGACAACGTCTGCAGATGAATTAACAGATGATTTTATGGCTAAAGCTTATAACTATATTGTACGCTTTTGTTGTGTTGTACACTTTGCTTTACCGAATAGGCAGGTTGAAGAATTCCTACGGGGCCTCAGAAACATTATGCTGTTCTGAGCGCAGCTTATTCGATAGTTTTTATTTTATATCTTAAGTGGACCTGCCTTCAAGAGCGTCTGTCATTCATGCAGGTGCTACAGAGACATTAGTAGAGGTACACATATTAAAACTATCTCTTGGGCCATCATTGCTTTTGCTTCGGAATAATAGATGCAAAACACAATTTGACACCTAAAAAAGTTGGAAGCACCATCCCAACTCAACATTGTCAAGTTCTTGAACATAATCTAGTAGAGAAACCAGAGCAAAATGTAGCATCACAAGATAAAGACAAAGGAATCTAGAAGGCATGTCAAAGTGCAGCAGAAAGGATTCTCTGAACTCCAAATTGCTTCTATGGATACCCCTTCAAGGGGTCAGCTGTCTTCCCTGATCTTGCATCAGTCCATGCTTTTGCAATTGTCCTTTTCATTTCATCATCCCCTTCGTCGTACATATTCTGCAAGTTTGGACAAAGCAGAACAGTTTTGAGCACGACACTAGAAAGTGCGCAACTCTAAGGGCACCAAAAACATTACATCAACCACTGAGGGAAGTAAAAATGTGCTTCTGCAAAAACTCTACCTTCATCAAGTCCATAATTCCTGCCATGGGATCCCTTTCTTTATCTAGGTTTGGCTTCAACTGTAAAATAAAGTGAGAATTCAAAATAAGAACAATATTTCCATTTCTATATTCAAAAAGTTCATATCAGACTCGACAGCCATACTTTGCAAGGCAGGGAGCGGGAGAGAGAGAGAGACAGGTTGGGTATTTATGCTTTACCTTGTCCTCTTTGAAGTGCAAATCTAACCAATTCCCCTTGGAAGTTTTGAACAAAGTGATTATGACCCTTGTAGGCTTAACTAACACTTTAGATTTCTCTGGTGCGATCTCCTTGTTCAATTTTGGTATTGTTAATCGATAGTTCTTTCCTTGAACATCATGGAACTTCATGTCAAATGACATTGGCCTGAACTCAGTCTCAATTTTCTCCTGCTCAACACCCTCTAGAGAAACATAAATCTGCAAATGGGAAATAGGAAACCAAAGCAATCAGATATCGCAATTAACGTGCCATGATACAAGTGCAGGACCAGGCACCCAGAGCAAAGCATGTTCTAATTCCATTGTTCACCCTAACCTGTAATTCCACAAGCACAACTCAATTGTTACCTTGACTTTGTCACTATCCTGATCCCAGCTGAAAGATGCAAGTGTGGTATAATTAACCGAAGAAGTTGCAGGCACCTTGACACCAGTTGAAATTGGAGTCGGAGCTGGAATTGAAGCAGGGATGGGATCCTTTGTCAACTAGAGCAAGCCAAAAAAGATCAAATTTTAGTGCAACGAGCAAAAGGCGCACAAAGAAATTCTATTGAAAGTCCACAAATTTAGTCAGCCATTCAGGAACAATTCAAGAAGGCAGTGGTCTCGTAGCCTAGCAACACTCCTATGCCCCAAGACAATCTCCAAACAAAATTGCTACTTTAACAAGCCTAAAGATCACACTTGAAAATCAAACACCATGTACCCTGATACTACAACGAAAGCACCCCACAAGCTACACAACGTCTAGACCAATAACTCCCAAGCAACAAAAGCTTTTCCAAGAATTGTCAAATTCCGGTTAAACATAATATTCGTCACAAGCAAAGCGTTCATACTATCAATCTCAATTACAGCACCATTACATAGACACAACCATTCCATGGAACACAGTCAACGTTACGCGTCCAGGATGCAAGCCCGCATTTACACTTGATAAGACCATTACGATCATACAACGAGAGATCAAAAAATGTAGCAATATATGAAACCCGTAACTTTACTGTCTGATTGGCCCGACACTTCTGTTCTAAACTAAAGATTAATCTGCTCACTGTCATGTCAAATTAGAGAGCAGAATGCAAAAGAATAGATGGATAGTCCTGTAACACCCCATGGAGGGGTTAAATCAAAACTGTAAACTACACAATTTCCAGACTTCAAATGTTCAATCAATCAATCAATCAATCAGTCACAAAAAATAAAAAAGACCCAAATGGAAAAAAGAGCATCCCAATTGAAAAGTAGACCAAAATAAACGTAACAAGCCAATAAATAAATAAATAAAGGGAAATTAAACAAAACCTCCATCTCCAAGGAGCGAATCTGGGAGGAGATGAGAGAGAGGACGCGAGGCCGCTTGGATATGCTCTGCAATTGCCTCAGCTCCTCCAAATCCATTGCCAACTCCTCTCCCATTGTTTTGTTCTCTCTTTGGCTTCTTCTTCTTCTTGGGTTTTACAGTGACTATTAGCAGAGACTCTTTGCGCTTTTAGGGTTTTTACACTATCAATTTGTTAAAATAGATAAATAAATCAAAATGATGATGCAGCAGCAGCAGTGTGTGGAAAATGCTAGAACCATCCTCCAGACTAGATATAGGAGGGGCAATTTGGAGTTTTCACTTCTATCATTCATTGAAATTTAATTCTGATGGAAGCTACTAGATATCTCTCCAAGCTCCACCTCCCCCAAAAGAGAGTAGGCCTTTTTTGTTTTGGTTTTCCACCTTGTTAAGTTTTCTCCTTTTTTTTTTTTTTTTTTTTTTTTTCTCTTTTCTTTACTTTTATTTGAAAAAAGTAAATAAAATTTAAATTTATTATCAATTTCCTCAAATAAGTGTAAAAAAAAAAAAACACCACTATATTGTATAAAAAGTAACATGAAGATAATAATATGACAATATAATAATTTTTTATTTAATTTTATTTATTTATAAAATTAAATAAAATATATATTTTTAAAATTTTTTATTATTAAAAACTAAATAAAAATAAAAATGAAAAAAAAAAAAAAAAAAAAAAGCATGGATCGATCGTGGGTTGGGCATACACTTCAATAAAATGTCCATTTTTATTTTTATTTGCCACCCAACTTTGGGTTTGAGTAGGAAAACTCATTCACTACATTTTCATGTTGTTCATAACTGTGTCCCTTGCTTAAATGAACTGCTGTCAAAATTGCTGTTATAAAAATTCAAAAAAAATAAAAAAAAAAATTTACTTTGGTTTACTAAACTTTTTAATGGATAAAAAAAGAAAGTTAAAATCGCAGTCACAATAAATAAATTCAAAGAATAGGACCTGACAACACCAGGAGTAGAGCTAAAGCGCGACTTTTGGTTAATTCAGTCCCAAAACTATGACAATAAAGTATGAAAATTAATGTACTAGTTAAAAATTTGAATTAAAAAATGCATGAAGACTAATTTTGACTTCATTTTAGAGACTGTAAAAGCTTAATATATTCCAAACTCAACTTAATTTAACTTGTGTTACTTTAAAAAAAAAAAAAATAGTGAGCTACAACTTAAAAGATCCTTAATACAAATAATTTAAAATTTGATTAATTATAATTTAAATAAATTTAAATATATAAATAACTTAAATATAATAATTTAAGCATAAAATTCAAAAAATTAAAATTTAATGTATTTGAAAGTTAAAAAAAAAATTTGAAATCTAAAATATTTAATAACTAATTAATTTAAAATTCAATAATTTAAGATAATATAAAATTTTACTAATATAAAATTTAATAAAATTAAAATTTGATAAATTTTAAATTTAAAATATTTAAAATTTGAATAACTTAATATTAAATAAACTTAAATTTAATGAACTTATAATATAAAATATTTATAATCTAAATAATTTAATACTTAAAATAACTATGAATTAGGAAAATATTGTAACTAATAAGAATAGCCATAATCTTTCAATTATCCTTAATACCCATACCATATATACTAATTCTTGACAGACTTTCTGAAACACTACAAATAATAAGATATTAAATTCAAGAAATATACTAAAAAATTTCAACCTCCAGAGTCTATAAATATTAATCCATTTCCTATCAATCTAAAATATACCTTAGAGCAGAGCCACCGTTCCACTTCTACAAGCATTTATTTTGCATGGTTATAGGCTTTAGCCTTGCCTAGAAACACTGCTACTGGTCGTAGTAATCTAGTGATTTAAAGCATTTGTTTGTATTGTGAGGTCTGGTTCTGCATGGTGTCAAAGTGATTAGTAACCTTTCCTGGTCTTTGGGTTTGCTCACTCATGCTCCGATGCAGTGGTTTGATCTACTTTACAAGTTATATTCTCAAAAACATAGGACTAGTGTTTTTAAGAAGGCTTGCAAGCTTTCCACAGAGTGGTGTGGAAACTGCAATCATAAAAGATTCTCACTAGCCAAAAGGTCTTCTCCTTTAGTCACACTTCTGTTGAAATGGTCATCGACCATTATATCAACAGAAATCCACCCCATGCCTCTAGCTCTTTTCAACTTTTTAGAGGCTCACCTCAATGCTAGGTCGACCAACTCAACCTGCAGCTCAACCAGGTACCATAACACTGGAACTTCCTAAGGTGATTTTGCTCTTTTGTAGCACTTTTTTTTATTTTTTTTGGTTGCACTAGGGACTTCCATTTTTCCAAAGACAACTTTGGCATTTTAATGTGTATATATATGCTTTTCAGAATCTCTTAACAGCAAAATTGTTTTTTTTTCAATTTCCACTGATATTTGTGCATTAGATATCAGATGAATGAGAAATGGAGAAGAAGCAAGGTGAAGAGCTTGATCAAATCAGGAAAGCAAGTCAGACTAAGTGCTGGTAGAAGGCCCCCATTGAGGAACTCAACTTATTACAGCTTGAGGTGCTTAAGGTGGCTTTAAAGGATCTCAAGAGCAGAGTGCCAAAGCAAACCAAGCAGCTTTTGACTCCTGGTTCAAATCCACCTCAATGTTTCACACCAGAATCTTTTGATGGGGTTCCCAATTTTGGGCTAGAAAATTATGCGCTCAACATCAACATGGTATTTTACGGATACAATCATGTTGGAGGTCCACTCACAATGCAAAAATGGGTTTCGACAACAGCTAGAAGTTGTTGTGTAAAGACCTAAAACGTTTTCTATTATCTAAACAGCAGTTTTCTGACTACATATCATAAAGGCGTTGCAACATTCCTTGCGTAGCGATGTTCAACGTTATTGTAGCAAAAATAAAATTGTTATATAAATGCAGCGGTTCTTGTGATTAATGGCAGTGATTTTACAAAATTTTAAGCAGTGATTTATAAATATATAGTCAGTAGTTTCTCAGTTAATGAACATGGTCTAAATTTTCTATTGTAATGACTTTGGGATTAGAAGGCAGTGGCTTTGAGACGACAAGACAACACTTCTGAAATATAAAGGTAGCAATTTTGAGAAAAAAAATAATAATTTTGATGCATAAAAATAATAATTTTAAAATAAAAAAATAATGATTTAGAGATAAAAAAGTAGTAGATTTGAAAAAAAAAAATAATTTTGAAACAAAATAATTATATATTTGACATTAAATAATAATAATATTAAAATAAAAAAATAAAAATTTTTATATTAAAAGATATTTATTTTTAAAATAAAAATATAATAATTTTAGATAACGATTTTTTATTAAAAAAACATTAATTTTGTTTTTTTTTTTTTTACAAAAAAGTATTAATTTTTAAATTATTTTTACTTATTTGATGTAGTGATAGCTCACAATTGACATATTATTTTAAAAATATTGCCTATTAAGATAATTTATCAAATATCCAAATAAATAAAAAATTTTAAATATAACATTTAACACATACAATACAAAAATATATAAATCAGAATATCCAACTAAAAGTTATTAACAATCTATAATTACCATATAGATAATCTAGAGTAACATGACTAATTATGTTGTTAAACTTGGAAATGTTACCCACAACCATAGATTTATGTTTTAGCAAGAAAGATGTCAAATTAGGGAGCTAGTCACACCATAGAATTATGATATCAAAAAAGGTTAAAAACACATAAATAAATGGAATCAGGTTCATAAATGTGTAATAAATATATATTTGTTTGTAATGAAGTGTTTTTATATATAACAATCAATAATAAATGAATCTATAACCGAACTCTTATAATATGCCATAAATAAATTGAATATAAAAATTAAAAATTAATTAAGAGATATTTTTATTTTCAAATAAAAATAGATTATAAGTGGAGGGGTGAGATTCAAGTTGTATTTGAGTTAAGTTGTTTCAAATTTATCGTCATTGAGTTTTGAGTTTATTAGATATTAGATCATTCAATTTTTAAATTCATTGAATTTTAAATTTATCAAATCTTGAGTCATTCATATATTACATATTTTGAATTATGAGTTGCTAAATTTTGAGACAATCATATGCCAAGTTTACCAAGTCATAAATTTATTATCTAATTTTTAAACTTAAATTATTTAAATTTCTGAGTTTCATATATTTAAATTATATAAATTTTAAATTAATCTTATTTCAAGTTTCAAATCATTTTTTTACCCTTGAGTTATTTAATTTTCAAATTTTTTTAGTTTTGAATTATTTTAGTTATAAATCATTAAATTTTTCAATCAGTGTAAATTAAATCAAGTCAGAAATCTAGCTACAAGTTATATTGACTGTTCTATGTAATGCATCTGCCAACATAAAATAAAATTATTTTTTGTTCACACTTTATGATGAAAACATATAAGTAAAGATAAAATTAATAAATTCAAAAAAATATAAATAATTTTATGTTACGTATAAAATATTTTATATTATATTAATAATATTTACATAAAATATAAAAATTTATATCCAACTAGTCAAGCTCATCCATGGTATTCCATCCTATTCCTATAGTATGCACTGTTCCGGCCAAAACAACCACACCACGCCCTGACCATTCACCTAAGTCTTTAAACTTCTGTCCTAATTTATTTGTGTTTGTGATCTTATAGTTCGAGAGTTTGCACAACACACACACAAACACACACACACACACACACACACACACACACACACACATAGCCACCAATGAGATAATTTAAAAAAATGACCAAAAGACTCATTGGTCGGCATGAGATACCTTAGCTACCTTCCATTTTCATAGAAAGATTGAAGGAAAGCGTAGAACAGATAGAAAAGAGAATTATGAAAGTTTTCAAGAGAATCAAGATATCTGGGGTTAGTCATGTAATAAACTCTATCCACCATTTATGCTTCAACTTTTGAACTAACAAATTCAACCTTGAGCAACCGGCTGCTATTTCCTGTTTGCCAAACAATTTGTGGTCTGAATAACTGTGATTATGAATAGCCACAAACTGACAATGTTATATTTCAATGGTAATACAGACAGTGATTTGACAATCCAGAAAGTAATTTTCAATGTTTACACCATAAAAGATGCTCAACATAATGCTTTTACTAAGCTTTCTTAACAGATGACATCTTCCTATGTAGAATCTGTAAGCATTTGTAAGACTTGTACTATATGCCCACCCAGAATGATGAACCAAGACCTGGGTTTTATTTGTAATACTGTGATAGTCCACTCAGCATCACATTGTCAAATAGGTAACCTCTTGTTTTATCGCGAATCAAGTAAAACATGTAAACAGGATTCTAATCCCGACCAAAACAACAAAATGGGTTCTGCCCCCTTACATTGGCAGTGTGACCCCATCGACGTCTTGCCTTCTAAGTGTGGAAAGTAGTGGCTGCACCTCTGATCAGCAGACCGCTAATGAATAACAAGTGGTGGCAGAAAGCCAGGAAAAGAAAAGGGAGAAAAAAATACTAGAAAAAAAAAGCTTACTCAGAGTTCAAGACCAAGGCCACTGAGCATCTCTCCACTTGAAACAATGTATCCCATTGTTCCTCTCAGCCGAATTTCCCAAATGGTGCCCTTCAGTTTGTGTAGGTCTATCTTTGTCCCATGCACCTGCCTTACAGCATTGAAGTTTCTGATCACGTAATAGAGCTTCATTCTTATATGCAGGGTCAGCATACCTAGGATGTTGGATGAACTGCACATTTTGCCACCATAGCTTAAAAGCCTACAGTTGAAACATATCATGAAGAAATTGAGTGGAGAATTACTTAGATTCAAGAAACTTTACATTTTTATTATAATCAAATATTTTGTTAAAGACAACAGCATTAATGTAACAATAAATTTATTCCATTGTAACCTAGATGTCACAAGTGTGAGTTGTGAAAACCTCCTTGTAAAAACAAGGTTAAGGCTGCATACGTTTGGTCCGTTCTTAGACCCTTGTACACTGAGATGCCCTTATTTTAATGCTACTCTGACAGTCTACGGGTAGACAAATTGAATCTCTTTTTCCGTCCAAAAAATACTTAGCTAACTCAACAGGCGGAAAAATTCACCAAGGAGAGTGAAAAAATAGAACAGAGATGATGATGTCAAAAGCATAACCAATTTCACCGGCTATTCAACTCCACTTACATGCCAATAAATCCACAATGCAACCTTATGAGGCATCAACCAGAAGAACATAGCATGATCAGGTAACAAAGATGAGGATAGTCTTTTGGCCTTCAGTGTAGCCACAAAATAATTGCCAAGTTCAGGGTGCTGAACAGAAATGTACACAGACAAGCTGTCCCCAGGGGCATTTGCTTTGATTCTCCAGTTCCCAAGCATATCCTGCATTTTTAACAAATGTCTTACTTTGGAAAAGAGAAGGATCTCATTTCATGATAAAAGAGGATGCCAACTTAAGAGCACCTTGACTCTCCAAATTTCTAAAATTAATAAAAGAAGATGAAAGATCAGGGGACAAAAATGATGGTCTGGAATATGCAACTCTTCTATAACTTCAAGTTCCCTTAACACACTCATATACTCACTGAGTTTCGACAGGGCGATAGAACATCCACAAACCATGCAGTGTCTATGTTGAAGAGTGATGTGGCTTAGTGGCTGCTAATGCATAAAAAGGGGTAAGAAAATGTGTACCAATTCCATCTGAAGCCCACAATTGCCATCTACTTCAAGAAGTATTATCAAAAACAATCAATGCTTAGCTTGGCCCAAACAGTTTCAAAAAAGCATGTGCCCTTCAGTTATTTTGTTCAAAATACAATAATTTCAAAAAATGCCAACCCCCAATTAGCTTTAAGATAGAAACATGGCTTTGTCTGAACGATTTGCCCTCTTCTCTAATTTCAACTCAGTGCCTATTAGTGTTAGGGGTAAAGTATATATATCACATGAAAAATGAAATTAAAAAGTTTGATCATCTTATACTCCGGAAAATCCTCAGATATTTTTCCACAACTAGCCTATTTTGAGGTTAGGTAATCTATTGCATAACAAATACATGTGTATTTCACTGTGTCATGAATACAAAAGGCTAATGATGTAGCATTTACCATATAAATAGATCCATATACAATAATAACTCATGTAAAGCCCTTAAAAATGAGCTACCAATCTTACAAGTTATCAACGGTAATTTCATTAACACTTTAGCTAACTATTCTTGAGAAACACCTACCTACAGGTAGCTCCATCTGCATTTATAAGTATCTATTTTCTTCAACTGTCAAACTGACAGCAGTTGTATAAACATACCAGACCCAATTACATCAGCTGTTGGAGACATGTTAATTGCAAAATAAAGTCAATCCTTTTATATCACTGACTTCAAAATAACAATCTAAAAAAATGCAAGTTAAAATCATATAAAAATGATTTGAAGAGAGACCTTTATGTGTTAGAGATGCTGAGTCTGTATAACATAGTTTTGGACTGAGACAGTCTGTAGTGATTAAAATCTAAGAAAACTATACATCAATAATAACTCAAAACATGGATGGAAAACCATAAAAATCAAGTACAAGAGCAAAACACACACTTAGTCTTACTATGAATGGGCTGACATGCAATGGTTTTGCCACTAAATCTGAATCTGGATTGAAAACAAATGTAACTCTTTCACCCCATGGTGTATTTGTTACCTAAAACAAAGCAGAAGTAACGACAGGAGGGACAACCCAATTAATTGCATAATCATAACAATAGCTATGCCACAGTACAATGTGCTCTCCCTATTATGTATAATAATTAACATATCCAAAGACAAACAGATATGACAATTTCAGTTTAATCACAAGGTGATGTGAACCCTTCACTTGTCATAGCATCAGAAAAACAGGTCAAAATTATATTCCCACAGGATATTGTCTTAAAGGCTCCAATGCATGATACATGTGGGACGAATATTTCCAAATGTTTCTTGCTTTTAGTTTATCTATTTACTTGTTTATCTATTAAATTGAGGAACTTATGCAGTTCAGAAAATTTAGGCTCCTAGAAAAAGTGTGAGTAAGCTTAGGGATGGCTCCACTTTGAACTCATACTTGCAAAGAGATTGATATGCTGATGATCACAAAATTTAGAACTCAAAAGCCTTCTAAATTGAGCACAAAATATAGAAACACATACCTCAGCAATGCACCTTTTCAAACTCCTAGAAGATCCTTCCCCATCATAACAGTAATACAGACTTAGTGGATTTTGTACATATCCAACACTAGGAGGTATTGTCAAGAGAAAACTGCAAAAAGATTCCACAACCAAATCCCAAACATCAACCACACTAAGTAAAATATGAATTGAGAGAAAAGGCTGGAAGAAATATAGAGTATATAATGTCAACAAGAGAATTGGAAACAAAACCAATGAACAAGTTCAATAAAGAGACAACAATAAGCAGTTTTTAGGATACCATATTTTCCTAGAAAATAGCACATAGTAGTAATGAGTTATTCTCACAAGGAAATCCAAGCAAAAACCTTTTCTTTTTTTTTTCTTTTTCATGACATGAACTCGTACCCAATGAATCTCAACACAGAAAATTTCAAATGAAATTCCAAATTTAAATGACGGCGATGAAATGAAACCTTATTTATAGCCTTAGACTTCCCTCAACTTGGGGTTGTAAGGATGCTAACAAATCAATTCCACACACAGCACTTGTCTAGACCAATCCAAACAGAACACTGAACACCTCCAACAATTACCATAACAACAATTCTCATCTCTCATGCTAACTAAGACCATAATCATGTTACTCCTATAGATGTGAGACCCTGGACATGCTTCCAACCATTTACAACATTTACAAAGACATTTTTTATTCTCCACAATAAGCACTTGCCAAACTATCCCACTAACTCTCATATTTGGAATGACCCCAAAAGAGCAGAGTGTAATGGATGACACTAAAAATAATAATAATAATAAAACCAATAAAACTTTGAACATACGGGTTTTGCTCTTTCCATCCAAAAGTCTAAAACTTTGGAATCCATTCCCTCTAAATTGTGCATTTTAACCAAACTCCACAAAATAAACACTTACAATTTAGCAATTAAAAATAAAGAAGTAACCTTTCTAATCTAGAAAAAGAGCTCAAGAGAAAGTAATAGTAGCTACACTGGTCCGGTGATTCCCGCAAGGCGACGGGCCTCGTCCGCCGAGAGGTGATCGGGTGGCACGTTCAGGGCGTAGTCGAGGTCGAAGAGGGCATAACGAACGGCGTAACTGAAAGAGTGGTGGACGGGACGACGGCGCTCGTGCCAGACGGTACCTTCGTAGAGAGAGATGGAGTCGTCATCATCGGCGGCGGTGGAGGGAGCAATGGCAGGTGGAGGGCGGAGGCGGTTGAGAAGAGTGCGTAAGAGGAGGAGGAGAGACAGAGCAAGCGAAATGGCAGATGTGGAGACGATTGAGAATATCAGATAGAGCACTTCCATCTCCCTCTCTCTCTCTTTCTCTCTCACTCTCTGTCAGACGCCAACCATTGGCTTATGATTAGAATGTCTCGATGACTGCCTCATCAGCTATGAATCTTTTACATTGTTTAAACAACGTTTCAGGACATGACAACACGTGTTAGTCCAATACATTTTGGTCTAATATTAAAAATGTCGTTGTTTGTGATATTAAAAATTATAAATTTAATTGTTTTTTGGTTAACTCAATGGATTAAATTAATATATGTAAAATTTATTTATATGATATTACAAAATTTTTTTTAACGTAATTATAATATAATTGTAATTTTTTAATAATAATAATAATAACAAATCTTATTTAATTTGTCACATGGACAAGGGGGAGAGGTTAGGTTGTAGCTAACCCTTACATCCTAATGGACAACGGATGTAAATCTTCAAGTTGAACTTGAAGAATGTGGCTAGATTGAGCAAGGGGGAGAGGCTGCAGCACCAGCAAGGCAGAACAAACAGCAATAGCAGCAGTTGCAGCAAAGTGGGAACTGTATAGCAGCTTCCTGGGCAAAAACTGGGGCAACTCCAGCAAGGTGGAAGCAGTAGCAGCACAATAGAGGCAGCAACAACAGCTGAGTTTACAAGCAGCCACCTACAGCAAGGCATTCTCCATCAGTAGCAGAAAGCCAGTTCCAGAAGCAGTGGCGGAATTCAAGCTGCAACAGCAGCAGGTTCCTCTTCAGCAGCAACTTGCGGGAAGCAGCTCTCAACAATGGTGACTGAACCCTGCACAAATCATCTCAATTCCAGTTATGTCAAAGAGCCAAGAACAGAAGCAACAAGTTGAGCAGCAGCCGCAATTCCAGCAACTGAGAAATTAGCAAGTGAAACCTGCCTCTACAGTAGCTAATGGCAATCACAAGTAGTTGCAATCTTTCCCATGTATTGAAAACATCCAAAAAAACTGAAGAACTGACAACTAAAATAGCTGATTATGTGACAAATCTGAAAAAACAATTACTCATTGATGCTATTGTGCTTCAGATCCAAGAAATATTGTTCTTTCCAAACTCCTCTTCCTGCCAAAAAAGAATGTCAAGCCAATGGTCTCAGCTGCAGATATGCGATATTCATTTATCAGGTAGATTGAAATAATTTAAATGCTATGTCATAGTAAGCATGCTATTATTCCATTATTTCCATTACATTATTTTCTTTTGTGTAAACATTAACTGTTAATATATTTTTTCTTGATTTTAATGATATTATTATCTGTTTCGTTGCCACTTATTAATAATATTTTAAGGTTTTTAATTTTTGTTGGTGTATCCTGCTGGATGCAGCAACCATTCCCTGATAGGATCGATGCCAAACCCAAAGGAACGAGCAATGCTAGCTAGTTGCCTCAACTCTGCTAAGAACTACTACGTAATACGATTGTGCACAAGTAAATGAATTGTTGGTCGAGGACAGCTCTGTCCTTCTTCAGGTTTCTCTATGTTACCAAGTTTGTCTGTCCTCTCTTCAGGTTTCTTTAAGCTACAGGTTTCTTTATGCTACAGGTTTCTTTATGCTACCAAGTCTGTCCTTTATTTATAGGAGGACACATAAAGAAACCTGAAGAAGAACATAGCTGTCATAGCCACCAACAATTTATTTACATGTGTACATATATACTACGCATTGGTCGTTCCTTTGGGTTCAAAATGGATCAGGGAATCGCTGCTCCATCCAGCAGGGTAATACAACAAAGCAGATGATAATATAATTAAAATTGAGGAAAAATATATTAACAGTTAAAATGTTTCTAGTCTGAATAAAAAGAGATGTAATGGAAATGATGGGATAATAACATGCTTGCTATGATATATCATTTAAATTATTTTAATGTAACCAATAAATGAATATCGCGTACCTGCCTAGACAGGTGAGAACACTGACTTGGCATTTTTTTTTTTCTTTTTGGGCAGGGAGAGGAGCTTGGAAAGAGCAGCATTTCTTGTATCTGAAGCATAAAAGCTGTGGAAGCAACTACTCAGCGTTTGCTGTTGAGATGTTCTCAATTTGAGAACAGCATTGCCTGCTTGGATTTGGAGCTCTGCTCTTGACTCGCATGGGTACAAAAGGGCACGTGTCTCATCCCCACAATACTGCAACAATAACATAGTCACAATCACAATCGACAACAGTTCAGGCACTCTTTTAAACCGTAGTATCAGCAAAGTTTTAAAATACTAAAACGAAGTCAAGATGATCACAATATCTTTGTTACCTGGTCTGTATCCATGAGAGTATCAACAAAATCTGGTTGGTTGGCAAGTAGGCGGGGCTTAGCAGAAGGGAATGGTTACGAGTAGGAGAAGAGGGAGACCTGTGATTAGCTTCATTGTTTCTTTAGAGGACAGAGGCAGGTAGAAGTGTAAGAGGGGCTTCAAATTTAAATAGAAATAAATATAGCTTCATCTTCTGAAAACAGCTTATAAGTAGAGGTAACAACCTGCATGGATTAGTTAATGCAAATTCTTTTTAAGTTAAGTCTCAAAAACTTGGTTATTAAGCATATTGAACAATTATTTACTAATTATAGATATTCACTTAATTCATAAAATTGTATAAAAAAAATTATTGACAATTAAAATTCTCTTAGTTATTGAGTTAATCAAACGATATCATTTTAAAAATTAAATCAAAATTTTTTATTTAAATACTCTAAAATGTAAAATCAAATTAAATAATTATTAACTGTGAACTACAATTAATTTTGAAATTTATAATTAAAGGTTATTATATATGATACTTATCGTTTTAAAAATTGAAATTGAATTGAATAATCCTTTACTTAAGAAAAACACAAGTAGCCCAACGCGAGAGGGAGTCTCAAAAAAGTAGCCCAACGCTCGCTCACAGCAACGTTGAAAGACTTTAAAAACCAAGAAATCAAACTCTGTTTTTGTGAGTGTTTGTGTGGTCTGTCTGCCTGTATTTTCACGGCTTTTTAACAGAACTGGAACATTTCACAATACCTTCTCTTCGTTTTCTCCGCCCATATCATTGCTTTCTCTTGTATAAATCAAATCCTCACTTTGTCTCTTTATCGTCTCTCTGAATCTCCGAATCTTGAGGAGCGTAACAGAACCAAAATGGCTACGGTTTTCCAGGGATTGGGGGCTGCAACAAGAGTATTAACAGCATCCAATTCCTTCGACTCCAAGAAACTCATCTTTCCTTCTCGCAGTTCTCCTTCAGGTTTTGCTGTTTTTCCAGTTTCTGTTATCTGGGTTTCTTGTAATTCTTCTTTTCTTGTAATGGGGTTGTGTTTTTCTTTGCTTGATTCAGAGAAAAAACCAAGCTTTCTTGTGGTTAGATCTGATGTGAGCTTGAATCTGAAAGTGGGTTGTGTTCCAAATTGTCGCAGGGCCGAGCATTTGATTTCCAATGCGGTTGCAGTTAATCATCCACCTCTTTGTCTCTAAATTCCAAGCTTTATCATTGATATTCATAATGATTGAGACTTATGTATACGCTTCTTGTTGTTTTGTTTGGATTGGAACCTAATTTCAGATGTTGGTTGTTGTTTTGTTTAGACGAAAGCTGATACTCCTGTTGCTTCCTCCACATAAACCCGGGTATGCCTGTTTTTGCTTATGGTTATTTTTAGTTAGGCACTATGCAATTGAAATTAATTTCAGAGTTAGTGTTTTCCCGTTCATGGTCATTTCAATGATGCTTTGGAGGCTTTCATGGGCTGATGGATGCAACTTGGTTTAGACGGGTGACTGGACTGTATGTTTGAATAAATTCTCCTGATTGCAACAATTCTTAATAGAATGACCCTCCATCCAATACTGGTCATGATATCTAATCTTTTAATTGCAGAATAGTGATATTACCTTCATGAATGCTTCCATATTGATTATTTAAAAATCAATGTGCAATTGTGGAGGTCTAGATAGTTTCTTGGTTGTTTGGAAAATTTTCTTGGTCATCTACTCCATAAACATGTGGCATCTAATGGAACAAAATGTTAGACATCTTCCCGTGAGTAACTAATGTCAATTGCATGTGGTCATCCATTTTGGATATGAGATTAGTTTCCACTTTTACCATTGATTGGGGTTCATTTTAACCTGAACTGTATTAAGAGAACAGAAGGACATGCAGACAATCTCTATAAGTAATAGACTTCTTAAGACTGTCTTTCATTTGTTAGACATGATAGACTCAGAGTTGCATTTCCCACCTCAATTTGAAAGCTGTAATATTTCTTAAGAGTTTCTTTCATCCATTATTTATTTTTGCACAGTTATCTTGGTCTTACAGATACTGTAGCTATGCAGAGCTGTCAGAGATTTTTCTGTGTACTACGAGCCTGCTTTCTTCCTGAAGTTTTGTCATGCTTAGTGCCTTTTCTCTTTGAGTTGCCTGAACTTTTTATTCTTGTTTGGTTAGTCTTCCTTTGATTGTAAGCTGGGGTGACATAGTCCAGTTTGAATAATTTTCATGACCAAATTCCTTGATTCTGGTTTGCTAATCTCTCAAACCATTTCAAACTGTTCTACACAGACTCAAATCCAAATCGAAAACAAATAGAATATCTGGTTTAGTTTCCAATATGATTCAGGCCATTAAGCACCACAAGATATTTTTTCTATAATGTAGGCTAAGTGTAAATTGATTCTATGCAAATTAACCACCACCAGATAAATGGCCAAGCCTACCCAGCTCAGCCACATTATATTATTGTCATATTATGGTTGGGTCAAGTTCTTTATGTATATTCATACATCAAGTATTTGAGACAAAATTATTTGTATAGTAGTTCTTCATTGACTGGGAAAGTGGAAGATAAGAGCTTGACCAATTGATTATCAAATGGTTGCTAAACCCAAATTCTACATGGGCCTTGAAAGTTTGCCCAGCCCACATTTGGGCAGATAACATTTCTCTACCTGATATTTGTTTGACAGTATTGTACAGCTTAGATTAACTGCCCAACTTATGGTCCTAACTCCAAGGACAGTCCTAGCATTAGAAAAATGGTTGATTCCCTATGTTTGACTTGGAGCTCATCTCACATATTTTGGCTTGATGCTTTAATCCTAATGTTCTCAATTTTTTTTCTGTATTCATATTTAGGCATGAAGTTCTACTTTTTGAGGCCTTACGAGAAGGCTTGGAAGAAGAAATGGATGGGGATCCCCGCGTATGTGTCATGGGTGAGGATGTAGGTCATTATGGAGGTTCTTACAAGGTAACCAAAGGCCTGGCCAATAAGTTTGGGGATCTAAGAGTTCTTGACACCCCAATTGCTGAGAACTCCTTCACTGGTATGGGCATAGGAGCTGCCATGACTGGCTTGAGGCCCGTCATTGAGGGTATGAACATGGGTTTTCTACTTTTAGCTTTTAATCAAATCTCAAACAATTGTGGAATGCTCCATTACACATCTGGGGGACAATTTACCATACCAGTAGTTATTCGTGGACCTGGTGGAGTTGGCCGGCAGCTTGGGGCTGAGCATTCTCAGCGCCTTGAGTCATATTTTCAATCCATCCCTGGAATCCAGATGGTTGCATGCTCAACCCCTTATAATGCCAAGGGCTTGATGAAGGCTGCAATCCGTAGCGAGAATCCAGTAATACTTTTTGAGCATGTTTTGCTCTATAACCTGAAGGAGAGAATCCCGGATGAGGAATATATATGTAATCTTGAGGAAGCCGAGATGGTTAGGCCTGGAGAGCATGTCACTATTTTGACCTACTCTAGGATGAGGTATCATGTGATGCAGGCTGCCAAAACTTTAGTGAACAAGGGATACGATCCTGAAATAATAGATATCAGGTCTTTGAAGCCTTTTGATCTTTACACAATTGGGAATTCAGTAAAGAAGACACATCGCGTACTGATCGTAGAGGAATGTATGAGAACTGGTGGCATCGGTGCTAGCTTGACAGCAGCTATCACGGAAAACTTCCATGATTACTTGGATGCTCCAATTATGTGCTTGTCTTCACAGGACGTGCCAACCCCTTATGCTGGGACATTGGAAGAATGGACTGTTGTACAACCTGCCCAGATTGTGACAGCATTTGAGCAGCTCTGCCAGTAGTTGCATTCATATAAGTACTCATCTCTCATGGTAGAGTTGTCATGCTCCTCGCCAAGAAACTTCTCCACTTTTTATCAATGTTTGGAAATTGTTATTTAAATTCACATTAGCAATTTTGTGTCACTGGAACTTGCAAGCTAACCATGAGGTTGAATCCTTATATTTGTTCTTGTACGCTGCTGGCAAGTGGGCCAAATATCTGAGCTTGCCTTGTCTACGTTTAGGCCTGTTCACGAAGATAGAATAAATGCCAATTGTTACGTAATTTATTGATCAAATTCATCTCAGTTTAGATCCAAAATTTAAATCTCAAGTTTAACTTGTACAGTTTTTATAGCTTCAACTGCATGGCTGCTTGATTGTGGTCTATCAAGGACTTGCATTCTTCAAATGCTTCTAAGATGTTGGCTCTCTTAAAGCCCAATTAGCGTTTTAAGTGTCATGTTTCCAGTTTTTGGGTAGTGACTTACCAGTACATGAAAGCAGGATAATTAGCATCTAAATGATAGTCATGCTTTTGGATTGGATTTGACCATTTCCAGATTCCACGGTAGGAGAAATAAATAAAAGAAATATTGCTCCTGAAAACAAACAAATGAATAACATTTGATACCATAACTTTTTCTCCTGTTTCATTTAAATTATTCGATATTAATGGCGTGGCCCAATAGCTATAGTTACCCATTTTTCATGATGAAGATCCAGAAAACTTGGGCCACTCTTAGAGGTCCTTAATTAAGCACGGATTGCCTTTTGGACACAACCCATTTGGACCTGCCAATCCTTGGTAAGTTATATGGAACTCTTTTGCTAGAACACAAAGTGCACGAACCCTTGGTGCTATTGGAAGTTCCAGTGAAGCCACCACAAAGGCAGTTGATGAGGTTGCAAGCTATTGAGAGCACGTAACAGGCATCTTCTAGACACACAGACTTTAACAGGTGTCAGAATGATGTCTAATATTTTACTGCTTTGATGTCCAAAGTGAAAAAAATTTATCTCAGCGTATTGGGCCTTCTTGTATAGGACTCTTGCTCCGATGGGGTGTGCTGGTGCGTTGGGCCCACTTGGAGTAGTCCAATCAACAGCAATTAACTTGGTTCATTATTGCATGGTAGACCAACTTCACTAATAATTTTGTTAGGATTGATTCAATAACCAATTGATCTTCTGTTTAGCTCCTCTCACATACGCCATATACACAAAAGGCAAAATGTCCCTTTCTGTGTTGATGATAGCTGGTTCATGGTAGACAATGCAGCAGAACATCTCGTCCAATTTCCATTCTGTCCAAAACATGCATAAACATGTCTATATCAGCGTCAACTGCTATGCATGTGTGTCTTTCAAGCAAGAACATAGCCATATGAGCCCTTGGCTAGCTGGTGCCCTATGGAAGCACAGATTTGACTTCTGTTTTACAAGTATTATTATTTTAATGAAATTGGTTAGTTTATTTTTAAGCTTCCATGGACAAAAATATGTTGGAGATATGGTTTGTCCCTTTCTCTGTTGCTCAACTGTGCACTTTTATTACTGAATAGTGCATTGATATGCTAGTAGTATATGTTACCCAAGTGGAGGATGTGGAATCGAATCAGATACACAAAGTGCTTCTTCTCTATGATTTTTCATGCTCTACTTTTTCTACAACTTCTGGGGTATGATTCCTGTGTAACCTTATAAAAAGGAAAATTCTTCTCTTTTTCATGTTTCTATTGTATTTTCTGCATCGCGTACAAGTATGTTGAATTTGGATTTCATGCAGATTGTAGATTAATGACACGGATTATTGCCATGACCCATCTTCATTTTTCTTCACATTCTGCCATGGAATCAAACAAAGTTGCGGAAAATGATTGACAGAAGAAATCTGCTCCCTCTTAATACAGAAATTGTAGGGAAAGTTAGAAGATTATCCCGCCTGATGTTGCGGCTTGTAATAGAATAAATTAGTTAAACAACAAATATTATACTGCTTTTTTTTTTTTTCATATTATTAATTGGAGACAACTTGAGAAACAAAACATACTTTGTATCCATTACATTGTACAGCAAAGAATACAATCCGTTCCAAGGCCTGCTGGATTGCCATCAGCCACGTATAAGTGGACAAAAGCTTGAGTATTAAGTAGAAATAATCAATATCATTCAGAGTATTAGGATCATTTTACCATTGTAGAAAACCCTTTTTTTTTTTGTTGTCTTATTGGATGGGGGAAGGAATTTAACTATAAGTAACTACAATTCCAAATCTCACTTTATGTTTTATGCTTGGTGGCTAGTAGGTTACACTTTGTGGTTATATAGATAACTTCTTTTTGCAGTGGTGAGAATTTCTGGGGTGGAAGCAGTGCAGCAAGACATGCCAAATGTCACAAGATTCTTTTTTGTGACATGTTCTAAACATGTCTTCAATGGAATACGTTTATGATCTATCCATGATTGTGCTCATGTTGGCTCCTACAATTACAAATAAAGAGCCAAGATACAGCTTTCATTTTCTTGCTTCCCCGGTAAGTGAATCGGTGAAAGGACTGCATATTGCCTGGTGTTGTCATACATTCACTGCCCCAAGTGCATGATCAGAGTAGTCAAGGGTTTGCAATAGCAGGCATCATTATTTTGTGAATGTCGTTCTTTGTCACCAATCACTCCAGAAAAGAAATAAATAGGTAATGTGACCTAAACCTATACCCCATGTGGCAACCACCTGGAAAACTGGGATTGGATGGCAATGTGTTGAGTAGGCATGGATGCTTTGATCCCATATGTCCAGTACCAAACATCTTGGCATCAATTAGGCAACACCAAACCTCTTAAATTCTGCTCTCAAGTTATAAATTGCAGCCCCCAACTGCAATTACATAAGCTTGCTATTGAATTGGATAGAGAAATGAACTTTTGTTCTTTACACAATTCAAAAAAAGAAAAATGGTTGTTCTGCTGGAACTTTTGTTTAGTCCTGATTCAAATTCTACAAATTGCCACTAGCAGAGTATATAGAACAATTTTGGGCCTCCATGCTTTGGGCTATCCCCACCAACCCCCACCAGCCCTACATGTATCTAACATAAAAAGGTTATCTGTGATCTCAAAAATGCCATAACAATAACATCACATTCTTCTGTTTCATATATAGCATAAAACCAGCATGTGCTCTGACCCAAAAAAAAAAAAAAAAAATAAAGGAAAAAAGCCAGCAGGTGCAAACGACGATTGTGGTAGCTGGGATGGCAAATGAGTGATGTGACTGGTGGTCACCCAAGAGAAATTTTCCAGAAAACCCAATAATATTGGTTCATGGGGACCATGTTTTGTCGGATCATCACAAATGGGACTTAGATGTCTTGGTCCCTAAAATTATGCTTTTTTTTTAAAAAAAAATTAAATAAAAAATTTATTAAACTGTAAATTATATATGATGTTTAATTATATACGTAAGCTTAATGCCATCAATGATTCACCGTATGACGCGAGAGGATTTGGTATGGACCAACACAATGGTTTCAAGCAACCACAATTCAATTCCATTCAAACTTCTTAACCTATCTATGTGGACTTCGTCTCCTTTAATTTCCGACTATTTTTGTTTTTTTTTTTTTTTTTTTTGGAAGAGAGGAATAAATGTTATATTGCAAGCATTTAACTTTAATTTTATTTATTTAATATAGCAGCTGCCTCATATTCATCAGCTTGAAAACTCTGAGGGTGTCACTGTCTCCTGATTTCTTGGCAGAAGTATTGTGTTCTATTTCAACATAAAAAATATTCCTAGCATCTGGACTACACTATTATAACTATGCCACGTTCCAAGTTACTAGGAATCTCCAGAGCTTTATATATATATATATATATATATATTGTATATTAATTGCTCTTAAATTTATTATTAAATATTGTTTTATATTATTGCCATTCTCGTGTTTCCATGTGATTTCTCGACTATTTTTTTGTTTGGAACCTAACTTGGATTGCCTTTTCTATGATGGCATGTTTATTTGCACCACATTACACATTAAATAATTGAATACTAATGTAATATTTTAATCTCCTCATTGTTATTATATAATTTTCTTTTGAGCTTAGAACTTTAATAAGATTCTATGCATCCAAACAATCAGCACCATTCTTATGGTTTTACTCAATAATTGAAATTTAAATTTTTTAATTAAATATTTTTTTTTAATATAACATTAAATTTTATAATTAAAAAAATTTGTATTTAAATTATATTATTTTTATATTTAATTATATTTTTATAAATTAAAATTAATAACATTTTACACCAGAAAATATAATAAAATTTAATATATAATTCATTCATAATATTTCACCTAAATGGTTGAATATACACTTCTAGATAGTTTGAGATTACAAGCTATTATATTCAGCAGATATATATGATGCAAGTACTATATCATTGGATATATTCAATTAATCATTCAAAGGATACATGCATGCCACAAGGCATGCCACCAATATTTCCTATATTTTTGTGTTTCTATTATAGCATCCATGTATAATAGTTCATCATCAACGTCAGAATGCAAATGTAATTCCCGTGGAAGCACAGTTGTAAAGCCGATTGCAATTGCAACACAGCAGATATAACCACAAACACCACAATCTAAAATGTGGCATGTGGCGTCAATCAAATGGTTCGATCTCTCAATCAAATGACTGCTATAAGTCTTCGTAAGTATGAACATACCCATCAAATTAATTAATTAAGTATGAACACAGAAGGCTTGATTGTTACCACAGACAGAAGAACTGAGCCATTATTTCTGAATACCAATCTGTTGGAGCTAAAATGCCCAATATCAATATACCTAATTCATAGTTATGTGCCACATTTAACCACAAAAACTAACCTTGAGAGTTCATTTGCACAACCATTATTTCTAATGCCAATCTTTGACCTAATCCTGAAATTTATAATGTTTCAATTCCAAGACTTACACCTTTCACCTAACACAAAAAAGAGGCCTCCCAGATGCTCTTAAGTTATAAAGGGCTTGAGACTTTGTTGTTGCAGACTAGCTAGTCCCAAATACAATTGAATAGCATGGGGGCAATGCTATGAGAAAAGGAGCTATATTTATATTACAGTTTTGGCTACTGCTTTTTCTTATCTTTATTAATTGTATTCACTCATTTTTAAAAACGATTTGTATATGCATCATTGTGTACTTAATTAACCCCATTTGTCCCACTCCCAATTGGAAAGTAGAAAGACTTCGATTTTAATTAATGATTAGTACCCATATTCCCACTGTCCGGACAAACGGGTAACGTTGCCTTCCTTGAGGAAAGAAAAATGGCCATTAAGGTCCCTTTTGGCCCATAATGTGATCAAATCAATAAGAACTTGATTAGAGAGATGGGAAATTTAGATATAAAATAGATATTAACATATTATAATTATCAATTATAATTAATACGTTTTTCATGCATAATGTCAACTATAAAGTCAGTATCTATTTTACGTTTTCTTAAATTTTTAAATCAATAAATGTTGCATTGTGGCTGCAACCCGTTCCACTGCATGTGAATTTCACATTCATTGCAATTGCTTTGAATTATTCACGCGGGTCAGTGTCACAGCCATAACGGCGCCCATTAGTGATCTGAATTGGATAAAACTAGTGTACACCTGCACCACTCATTTATCCTAAAACAGAAGGTAAATATTTTAGGATATGCATTATTGTATGATTCCATTTGACAAAACCTGTCAATTAGTGGCAGTTTAATTAAATATATCAAGCGTGAGGCAGTTGGGGATGAGGGCAGCATATTAAACATATCTATTAATATTTTTTCTGGGATTTTAATAGCTTTCTGTGTTTTGTCAAATGCCCACTTAACTATCTACGCGGTTCTGGAATTAAGGTTTCGTTTCCAACTTGTTTTTATTTTGATTATCCTTAGAATTCAATGGAAAAGTGGCATTTATCCAACCAAACTCGAGTGGAGGAAGCATCGGCGGCCACTCCCACACTTCACTTCCAGTACAAGTTTAATAGGTTTTGAACCCCATATTTGTTAACAGAATACAGTAAAGTGATGCTTATAATAATGTTTTGTTAGTTACTGATGTTACATGAGGAGGAATTGATACAAATGTGCATGTTGTTGGGTGTGAGAATGACATGCACCGGAAATATAAAAGGGTGGCTTCTTTTAAGTGCACGTAATTTTCTAGTGAGAATGTCAGAGCTCACGTACACAACACTCTAAACTTCACAGATTTTAAACATTATATCAATATATTTGTCTAATTAACCGACCCCTAAAATAATTGAGGGTTAAGTTTATTCTGATAGAAAATAATTAAAAAATAATATATTGCTGTAATAAAATATATATTAATAAAAAAAATTTTGGGGTCATAAAGCATGTGTAGTATTATCTTTAAAGATAAATTTTATTTTATAATTAAATTATTATAATAGAATAGATTATAGTGACTACTTTTTTTAAAATACGATAATCATTTTTATTAATGTATATTTCACATAAAAAAAAAATAATAGAAATAATTTAACCTTTTTATTAGTAAATTTTTAATTGTTGAGAGTAATGTGTCCAAAAATAAGAGAAATATACTAATTTTTATTAATAATAATTTAATAAATTATAAAGTGAAATAATATAGATGATAAATTTTTAATAATAATAAATAATAATTAATTTTATTATAATAAATAATGACTAGTAATAAATTTAAAAATATAAATTAATTTTTTTTTAAAATATATTAATTTTTAATAATTTTTAATTATTTTAAAAAAGTTATTTTTGTTAGATTAATTAACAAGAATATAATACATTATTTTTTTTTTTTTTATCTTTGTAATTATGAACCAAAAACTATGAGCATAAGTTTTAACATTAAAAAATATAGTGAAATAAATATTTTTTTTTTTGAATATAATATTTTTTTTTGAATATTAATAAACTTGTTTCTATAATATATATATTTTTAAAATCATAGTATTGAACTCAGTTTATCTCTATAAGGCCTTGCATTCACCTAATTTAGTTTTATAAAAGTTCTAAAGACCTTATTTAGGATCTAATAAGAATAGTCACACTTCATTCTCATATAATAACACACCATTCATAGTAGTTATATAATTCATTAACATTATAACTCAAATTTAAATATTAAAATTTTATACCATCCATAAAAGTAACTTTATAATTTTAATAGTGCATGTGAAGAGGTTAATTAGTGATTTTATTATTATTCAAATGAATCTATTTCAAAAAATCTCTTATTAGATAAGTTAGGTTTTCATTGCTTTCAACTATTTTTCTATAAATATTCATCTCATTCTCCTTGATGTATTTTACGCTAATTTTTTGCTTAATAACTTAATCAAAATTTAATTAAATTCATTTTTGACTTTACAAAATTAAGTAATTACTTGATTCTCAACAATTGTCTTATTAACTTATAAGTTAGACAAATATGTCTCTTTTTTCAATTACATGACTTGCTTGTGGCATGAACAATATAGATTTGGCTATACAATACATCAACATTCCCCACTGTAAAGAAGTCACAAAACAAAGTTTTCTTCAATTAACGTTAGAGAAAAAGGGTCGTAAGAAGACAATAATTGCGTACCCAAAAACAAATAAACGAAAGAAGTCAAAAAGGCTAGAAGTTTGGATCATTCCATTCGTCATGCTCCATAATTCTAAGGCCGTAGATGATGAAAGAGCAGCATCTTCCTGATCTCCTCCGTTTTCTTGAAGTCCAAGGCACCGAAAGCTAAACGTGTAATCCCCACTTTGTAGAAATTTTGAACATGGGGGCGACTTAATGGGGGAACTTGTGGCCCGCTACTATGTACATCAACATACACATTATGCACAGCACAAAAGAGAAGAGAGCCTTTACGGTGAAAAACACAGTAATAAAAAATTATTAAAATTAAATTCAATTAAAAAAATCATTATATTAATTTAATTCTGTCTAATATTTTCTTTATTTTGCTGTTATGCTTTTATTTTATTTTATTTTTCAAATAGTTCAGTCAAACTTTTTGATTTGAACTTCGGGATCCATTCCGGACAACAAACATCTTCGAATTCATAGCGGCCATTGTCGGTCTCGGACACGACCAAAAACCGGCAAGTGTTTTTCCTTTTCCATTTTTTTCTTCGGATTTGATTGGTTTACCTTGTAGCTTTGATGTGGACTACTGTCTTATATAGGTGTCATTTTGGTTGATTTAAAATCAGGACTGACCCAGAATCGAACAGCAGTCAGGTCTAACCCAATCAAATCAAACGATTAGATATAGGCTGTTCTATGTTTATTTGGGTTTGACAGAATTGTTGCCAGTTGCAAAAGAGTTGAGTGAACGCCGTTTATCGTTTTCAATGAGATATTTTGTTTGTGTTAGCTTATGAGGCCAAGAATTAATAAGTTATCAAAAAGGAATACTGTCTTTATTGTATCTGGGCTAATCCATATCAGGAATCAGATCACGGGGATGGAACCAAAGGAGAATTTGGGAGGTGGGTAAGAATCTAGGGTTGAAAGCGACTGATGGCGAAGGGAATATCTCGGATAACTTGGAGGAGATGGAAGGGAAGGGTGGGGGGGAGGGGGGGGGGGGGTTGGGAGGAGTCTTTGTAAATCTGTCTGTTGGGTGGGTGGGTGGGTGGGTGGGTTCTGTTTGTAGATATAGGGTTTGCACTTTTGATATTAAGGAGTTGCTATAGTCTTTATGCAGATTTTTTGTTATATTATATGCTTTGGGTAACCTCATTTCATGGGGCTGACATGAATGAAAGAAAGCTTTATTGCCATTTGAAAAAAAAAAAAAAAAAAAGCACTGTTTTTATTGTATCTTCATATGAGAAAGGAATCAGAAGGTTAAGAAATTTTTTTTTTTTTTAAAAAAGGTGATTATCATTATGTAATAATCTTCCATGACTCACGTACCTTTCATTGGATAGAAAAAAAAAAAAAAAAAAAAAAAAAAGAAAAATCATGCTTTAATTTTTCTCCGTCACTATGCACTCTAATGTCGGCATGGCTTCACCATCATGACTATGTTTGACAAAAAACTAAGAAATTATTGTGCCAAAAGAAAAAGGGAATCGTGACTTAGCACAGAAAGTTGATTATTTATGCAAACATTGCCGTGTGTAATCGTTGACTTAATTGACAAAGAAACTACGAAGTTATAACCACGCGACACACTAGTTTTTAAATTGATTCATAGAAATAATATTCGACTAGCATTTTTGAAAGGGTTTCCATAGTCATCTTGTCGGTCTCCTTGTTTTGTAATAGTGTATGCAACAAAATAAGTAAGTGGAGAAATTTTTTTTGAAGAATAAAATACCAAAATTTATTATCTTCACCAACAATTAGAAAATATCGCCTACACTAGAGTACATAACTAGGTCTAAACTGATTGGTTAGGAGAATGGAACTCTTGAAGAAAGACGAGAATGCAAAGCACCATTCTTTCAGAGCATATTTAATCGTTGCTCAAGTCTCTGAAAATAAACATTAAGATGGGTTTCTTCTTTTTTTTTTTTTTTCTTAGATTTTTTTTTTTGAACAGAATTATCCATTTTATTTATTTAGAGCATCTCTAAGTAAAAAAGATACCCAACAAAACGCAACGCCTAAACAAAAGATCTTTAGAGAGGTCACATTCCTACACCCAACATCTAGATGCTTTTATCAAGTAAACCAGTTGATACCTACAACAATACTTTCAGGAAAAATAAAAACACATACCAAAAGAATCTATATTAAATGTCACGGGAAAATCTGTTGTGATCGTGTCTCTGAATTGGTCAGAGCACTTTTGATGAATTGATATCTGTCCAATTATTTTGGCACCAGTGGGTTTAATATTCCAACAATACGAAGGTGGACCAGACTCTGCGTGCCCTTTTGTTTGGGAGTTATTACGGGAAAGGAAAGGTGTGCAAGAAAGCTGATCGTGTTGAAATTCTTTGGGCGGTGCGGTAAGAGGACAAAAGAGAATTAAAATCTTTTGGTAGGGCTCGTAACCCTTTTAATATGCAGTCTTTTCAATGTTATTAAGCATCAGATTGCCTAATCATGGCTTGTAAGGTCCCGTGATACACTCTCAGTTCCCGCACACTTGGCAGGATTTCACGTTGGGTTTGGAAGCATGGCGAAAAATTAAACTCAGCTGTCGACGTCTAGTCAGATAGAGAATCGAGTTAATGATCCAGTCAGTGTCACTAATGGCTCCTACACGCAATGGCATGGTTGGTTGCACATTGGGTGGAAGCATGCTTAAAAATCTAGAACTAACCTATCTTGAACAAAGGATTGATGTAATGGCTCATTCAAGAAGTTGAACAGAATGATAGTTGATATTTTTAATAATATTTATGTATATATTTTATATTATTATAATTAATATTAATTTATAATTTTTAAGTAAATATATAAAAAAATTATATTTATAAGAATAAAATAATATTTATTTACTTTATATTTATAATAAGTTTATTATGTAAATAAATTTATACTGTGAGATATTATAAATAAAATAAATATTTTTTTTTAAATTAAAAATTTAAGTTAATATTATAAATATTTTACTTTAAATTTAAATATTTTTAATGATAAATAATTATGTAAAAAATTTTAAAATAAAAAATTCAACTCCAAGTCCACTAATCGACTAAAGGGTAGACTGAGGCCATTTAAGTCAATGGTCTAACCAAGGCTTTTAAAGAATCATGTACACCAGTCTGACCATGTGAGGTAGAATGGTTTAACAACTATGGCTGGAAGCCACGAACCGACCAAAACATCCTTTAACTGTACGGTCTGCCTGCCTTCCTGGTATCATTTCACATTTCCGTCCTTTTTACTTGTTGATTCACGTTTTGGAGATCGAGATTACTTATAGTACTAATGGGCGGTGGATTTTCTGCATTTCGAGGATGAGAGCTGCCTTCACATGGTTGGTGGTACATCAGGTTTCTTGACCAAACTAAAACGTGTTTTTTCTTTTTTCTCTTTTTTTTTTGACCTTTTGTACCATTATATTTCTTGGATTTGAAATTTGGAATCATAAACTATTCTTAGTGATTAAAGAAGTAGATGTATACAATTTAAAATGAAAAGCTTCTATGATTAAAAGTTTTAAATTTAAATATTAAAAAAGAATATGAATTTTTTTTTTCAAAAAAAAAAAAAAAAAAAAAAAAAGAAACTCTAAAGCCATTTCTCTTATTAGCTTAGAGCTTTATGTAGGTCTTTTACTCGTTATTCCTTCCATGGAAGACGTGTGGAAAAGAGGGAAAGTCGGTGAAAAAAAAAAAAAGAGAGAGATGGCCTTTTCCAAGACATTGTCTACCCTGATACATATCTTGGAAGATGAAGGTTTTGACCTTTTAGGACAATCTACGATAAAATAAAAAATAAAATAAAATAAAAAAAGAATTGTGGGTCCTTATATACGCAAGGACCCACGCACATTCTCTCACTCTCAGGAATCGGTGGCAGAGCCCAACTTTTAAAAGAAAAAAATGCAACCGTTATTGCTTTGGGCAAAAGTTATGGCCAAGATTGGTTAGGCGGCAAAATTAGAGGAATTCCCCTTTTTTTAAAAAAAAAAAAAATTCTGGAAAATAAGGGTGTTGTCACTATTTTATTGGCTTTCCAACCAACGGGTCTTCTCGTTGTCTCATAACGATTACGCTTAAGATAGGGGACGGATTTGGAGGGACGAGTAGCAGGCATGGAGCGTGGGACCTGCGTGAGTACCACGTTTTTATTTTTGAAAGAAAAAAATATTTTTTTTATATTTTTAATTTTTTTTATATATTTAATATTAAATATTATTTATATCTATTTAATTTTAATTTAAATAATTATATATATATATATATATATATATATATATATATATATATTATTTTTTTTATTTATTTTTGTTGGAAAAAGAAAGAGAATTAAAAATAAAAAGTATTGTCTGCCCACACCGCCTCCATACCGGGCTCCTAATGATTGACATTTGTTTTGTCGTTCTTCAAATTGCGTGTTTAATCTATAATAACGCTTGAATGCGGCACCCAAAAAAAAAAAACTATACGAACACAAAAGCGATGGATATAAACTAAATAAAATTAATAAATTTTATTCATTGTGTCAAACTGTATTTGTCTTTTTTTTTTTTTGTCTTTTTTTTTTCGGGTTGGGCAACTGTTTTTCAAAAGGGAATACTTGACCAAACGTAGCAACAAGTTGCAATTCTTGACCTAGTCTTCTGTATATTTGGTTTTATTGATTAATTGGTTCGAATTAATTTAGTGTATTTCAAACGTAAATTTACATTAAATTATTATTGTAATTGCCATATATATATATATTTTTTTTATTTTCTTTATTATTAATTATAATTATATACTTAAAATTTTAAAATATATAATTAATAATTATTATAATATGACAAGTTTATTTGTACGACTTGTATATAAACAAACATTTATTAGCTTTAGGTGCCAATTTTCAATGTTGCCTTACGTGGTCATAGGCTTTTGGGTTAGCAAGTGAAGTTAGTGGTCGACGATGTCTCTAATGAAATTTGACTGCCAATATGCAAGTTGATGCGGTTTGCATATAATATTATTATAACATTATATATCTTTTTTATATTTTAATACATGTCATAATTAATAATAAATTATTAATATATAATTAATAGTTATAATAATAAATATAAATCTGCATCGAAATACCTATTTTTCCCCCCATTTTACTGAGTCCAACTGAGTTAGAAAATATATGGTTGAAACTCTTGGAAATGTATTGTACTTTCCAAAGTATTCTTTATATATATATATATATATTTTGTTCTTTTCAAGGGTTGTAAAAAACAACGGATGAAAATATATATAAAAAAAAAAAAAAAAAGGATCCACGTGTTTAAATTGAAGGTCATCGTTCAATCCGACGTTGACATGTATGCATATGAAAAGTTACCGAATTTATTTTCCGCGAAAGAATTAGATGGACGAGGTCCCACCTCACAATGACATGGCGACATATGTCTCATATGAGTTACATACTTTTTGTCTGTGAAAAATGCGAAAAATGCAATGTGGGTATAGTTAAAATAAAATAAACATGAAAACTAGAAAAATGTACGTACAAATTGCAAAATATATACGGTGAACCGTTTTCACTGTTTATACATTTATTTTGACAACATTTTTCAAAAAATTAATAAAGATAAATAGGGCGTGGGATCCACATAAGACCCCAACTCCGATTTGTCCTCCATCTTTCGTCTCGTCCATGTAGCGAAATCCTATTTATTTATTTGATTTGTAGGCCAAGGTCAAGATTTTGACGCATCCAAAATAAGATCTATTCGAGGGTTGAATGTATTTGGAAAATTTTGGTCCAATCAGCAGTGAAAAAATTAATTCGAATTCATAGTATTTTTATAATTTTTTTTTATCAATAATATTAAAATAAATAAGAGTGCTAAAAATAGCTTCAGTTGATGCAAAAATTTTCTTTAATCCTGAATTCTAGCTATATCTAAGTATAAATTTCTGGGGGTTAAATATTAAAGCAAGTGCACGACAATTAGTTTGTGTTTCGTATTTTTGAATTTGAGTTTAAGACTCAAATTGGGGGTGATAATTTTTGAGTTCTGTCCAATTCCTTCCTAAATAATTTAGTAAATTGTTTTATTTCATTGTCTTCCATCTCACCAAATCGAATTAGATGATTTTCCAATTCCCAGGAATTTACCAAATTCAAGAAATTTTTGTGTGATTAAAAAAGAAAGGCAATCAAGAAATTTTCATTCAAAAGTTCTCACAGTTCTTCTAGCTGAAGCTAGGCTGAGCAATGAATTACAGGACATTTTTATTGGAATATATTGGTCTAATGAATGAATTCTGTGACCAGAAAAGTGGGGGGGGGGGGGGGGGGGGGGAGAAGCCCAAAATTTAAGACTGAACAAACAAACAAACAAACAAACAAGAAACTCTATTTCTTCCCATCGGACAATTTTTGTCCGAATGTTTAAAAAGTTCAAGTGGCAAAACTGAGAGCGATGGTCCAACATGTAGGCACCGCTCATTTATTCCCAAAATTTGAGGCAATTTGCACTGCTTTTCCTACATCCGAAAAGAAGGAATTAGTGCTTTTAGTTGTACACAACCTTTTGTTTAATATTATCTCTTAAGCAGTTAGATGCACGTTTAAAGTGATTACACGAATGCTTTTAAGGGATCGGATGAATGTAGTGTCAATATTTATTATTTTACTCCGTCGCAAAGCAACGAGTGGTGCTTGGAGGAGGCAACGTAGTTCATCTAACAATTCATTTGTTTTTTTTTTTTTTTTTTTTTTTTTTTAAAATTCAAGAAAATTCTTATCAAATTCCACCACACCGACAAATACCAATGGCATTACTCTCATTACATTACATTGTCACCAGGTTTTTCCGCTGACATTATTGCTTATGCTTTGGTCTAACATAGAGCCATGACCTCTGTAATTATTTGAATAGTGTATTTGTTTTGCAACAAATATACATGTCCTGAATATATGGTAGAATTAAGATTTTAGCAAAGGAAACAAGGAGTTTTAGTGTAAACAAGAGTTTGGAAAAGAGAATTCCAAATGTTCACACATATCATAACAGTAACTAAACCCCAAAAGTACAAAATAGAAAAAAAAAAAAAAAAAAAAAAAAATTACATAGAAGGAAACAAACAGGAACCAGCTGAGCTAGAATCTATTCAATAGCTACAAGCCCGATCCTGAAACTTTACAAAAAGAAATAGAAGAAACATAAGGGTGTTGTAGTTTCTAATATGCAGGAGAATCCGGGGACCTGTCCAATCGATAAAGCAATCCCTCAGGTAAAATCTCCTGTTTTTCACACACAAAACTTGCTAAAAAAAGAAAATGGCGATCCCATTGTCGCTATGCTATGCTTGATTTTCCAAGGCCTTTGAGTCTATAAAAGTGCCATGGAAACCATACGGCACCCTGGAAGGTAACTTGACCCTGGCCTCCAACTGTAAATTCATGGCGTTCACAATTTGGAGCTCTGATTTCCAAGCCTTCTCGTCATGGACAAAAGCAAGAATGTACCCATCATCTTCAGCCTCACAATTTGGATCCCTTGGCAAGAAGAAGGGCTCACCACCGTACCTTTTATCACCGTATGTGTATTTTTTAACTTGTCCGGTGAACAAGTCCACCTTGGCAAAGCCAGACACCTTAGGCCAGGGCTCAGCAATGGCTAGATAGGCGTATTGGGTTTTCCTTCCTAGCCGGTTTCTGTTCACCATTCCGGCCTCCAAGTTGACTTGATCACTTGAGTTTTGGATTACAGGCCGGCGCGTGGACTTACCTGTTTTGAGATTGAGCCTGATTTCTGATAGCACTCTTTAAGCTCTCCTCGCATTCGTTGAAAATGGAATCCGGAGGGGTCATGCAAGATCCAATTACGACCACCTCATCGGATTCCGGCTCTTCCCATGCGTTCCAGAGGTGGAAGCAGAAGGTGTCAGGGGATTCGACCCAGATAATGTCCTCGGCATCACGGGCATTCTTTGCAAGAATCCCGAACCGGGACTTCTTATTCTTGTCGTAGATAACAGGAGAGCCTCCTGTTATCATTTCCTGAAGCTTGAACACAACCTGTTGGTCTGGGATCACCACGAAATTCTCGGTGATTGCGAAATCATGCATCATGGTCGGCACCGGAAGAGGAATGTCAACGTCCGGCAATTTTTCACCATTGGGTAGGAACCGGAAGTACTTGAGGTAAGGCTTTTGGACAACATCGTAACTAAGCGCGAAAAGCTCCTTGGAAAAGGGATCAATCTTTGGGTGAGCAATCATGGTGTGATTGAGTTGGCCATTGAAATTGTGTCTTTCAACAGTTTTAAGATCACCGGAGGGAGTGATACGGACATGATAAGGAAGGTCGTCTTCAGACATGGCGAGAAGCCGGCCGTTGAAGTAGACTAGGCCGGCGTTGGCCACTCCGGTGCCTTCGGTGTGATCGATCAGCCCGCACAATCCTCTTGCATAGAAAAGGAGCAGTCTTGCTATACAGAATGGCCATGGAGCTCTCCAATTGCTTTCGGAAACACTGGCCGTCCCAAGATTCTTTCTTGCTTTAGCCTTTCAGTTTCGGTGAACCGGCTGGCGTAGCTAGCCTTGCCGTTTTCAATTGTGACGGCGTGGATCATACCATCTCCGTCGAAGAAGTGGTGGCCGGCGACGGGCTCGAATAGCGGGTTGGCGCCGTTTCTACAATAGACGCCATTAATGCAATCGGGGATTTTCCCGGCGACTGGGAGTGCACGTCGGACGGGCTGTTCTGGCACTGGAGCGAAGTTTCCGGCGATTTGGACTCGTGGGTCGGCGGTTTTGGGAAGTGGGTACCGGCGCTCGTGTGAGACCAACGCCCCTTCGACCATGTCCAGGGCCACTGCCGCTGTTCTTTGCAGAAGGTTCCACTGTGGTGGCGGTTGTTTTACTGTTACCGAGGAGGAGGAGGAGGGGGAGGCGTCTTTGGGAATTGCTGGGATTTGGCAGGGCTGTTTTGGGAAATGGAGGACTGATGGTGTTTGTAGAGCGCAGTGAATTTCAGCTTTTTTACTGTTGGGCCTGTCCTTGGAGAAGCTTAAAGAGCCCAATTGCACCAGTGATGGTGATGATGATGAGGCGGAGGAGGAGAAGGAAGATAGAGGGTGTGAAATTTGGGTCATGGCCCAACTAGGGTTGGGAGCTCTACTTGATGCCGCCATGGTCTTGGTGGTGGTGTTGTGGGGTTGTGTCAGAGATTTTAGAGGAGCTCACAGTTTTCTGCTTTGAAATGGAATAAAACAGAGAGACAGCTGAATGAGCGATTGTGAAGGAGAAACAGAGAGGGATGGAACTTGGAGTGAAAATAGGAAAGAAAACGGGGTATAAATAGAGTTGGGGGGTGGTGGGAAGGGGAGTGGGGTTTATTTGTTTGTATTCAGGTCCACCTAAAACATGTATGGGAAGACCGCGTGGTGGATTCATGAAAAGCCACTTGGCATTTACAAAAGGCCCAAAATACATCAGGAAACTTCAGAGTTATTATATTATATTAAAAAGAAAAGGGATCTGTGTCCTTGTGTGTATCCAGAGACACAAAAGGCTTTGGAAGAAGGGGAGAGAGAGAGAGAGAGAGAGAGAGAGAGAAGGGGGGGGGATGAAACGGGTTTTCTCAGGGGATATTAATTGGAAGAGGAACGCAAATTAGGGAAAAAAAACAAAGAATGAGAATCAAGAGATTTTAAATTTTATTCATTTGAATAATAAATTGAATTAACTTAATATTATGTGTGAGTAAAAATAAAAAAATTTAATTAAAATAAAAAAAATTTACAATTCAAGAAAATAATTTTATTATATTAAAAAAAAAGTTAAATAAATGTAGTAAATAATTGAAGATTAAAATCAAGGACAACGAGAGAATTGAGTTAGATATATAAGTGTAAACATAGTCCTTGATTATTGGTAGGTTTGGTTTAGAAAACTTTTGTTGTTGATTTGATCCTACTCCGTTTTCTTACGTGTTGACTGGGGGGTGGGGGGGGGGGGGGGGGATGGGCACAAACATATATAGACAATCGAAGACCCGACCACAAGGCGGCATTCTCCACTCCTCTCGACCACAAAAAAAAGTTATGGTCACCATCACCTGCCCCACACGTTCACTCTCGGACACATGCACATAAGATCCCTCCAATGGGAGTAAATAGAATGAGAGTGAACCATTTCGATGCGAATTTCTTGAATAGGTAAAAAGTGTGAGATGCAGTGTATTGTTTGTTAAAGTTTAAAATTCAGTAACTGTTATTATGTGTATGTGTTGGAGAGTTTTGTTTGAAATTATCATTACTCGTGTTACTGATTATCTTCGTTAAAGAGATTAAGTTACAATATTAATGTGTTATTCTTGACTTAAATTTGTATAAAAATGGTAATTAGTATATTTATTATTATTTTTTTTTTTTTTTTTGCTTAAAATAAAAAACACATGGGAGTGGCCTCTTTCTCCATCAATATCCATATGACCCCCCCCCCCCTTTTTCTTTGTCCTCGACTAACACATTCCCAACACCCATTATTTCTCTGTCCAAATTAATCAGCACCACATTATTTCAACATAATTAATTATATGATTTACGTACGTCTTTTGCAGCATAGCTAATTTATCTAATTAATATTATCTTTAAAAAAAATATATATTAATTTGTGGTGTGAATCTCACAGAATATTAATTAGATATGATGACTTTTGAGCATAGGAACTAGGTGTGAGAGATTCTAAGCTGCATTTTAACCCTTGCATTTGAGGTGATGGCAAATACTCGATTTTAACATTAATGTGGATTCTTTGAGAATATTACTTTTTAACTAAATATGAATATTTTATGGTAGATTCATGAATATGCTTATAGATGTACAACAAAGAGATAAAGCAGCTATCAAAGCAGAGCCCTGCAGGGATAATTATTTCTAATAATGTTCAGAAAGACATAAAAAAAAAAAAAAAAAGACTTGGAAAAGGCATCATCCTTTTAAGGGAAAAGCTTTTTCCCATGAATAGAGTAAGGCATAATTCTCTAAAACACATTTTTCAGGACTCCTGCAACGATCCAAAGCACAAGATTTTTGTCCATCATGCAATTCTGTAAGAAGATGCATCATCAATTAGCCAATTAATTAGCGCGAGTCCAATTGCTGCCACCCCACAAGCCTGTCAATTAGGATGTTATTATACTTGTGATTCTTATAGAAAATTTGTGTTTTTTTTTTTTTTTTTTTTTATAGGTCGAGTCTAGTTTTATTTAAAAAATTAATAGTCAATAAAATACAAAGAAAATGCTAAAACGAACGAGAAACTAAAACCAAGTAATGAGACTAGATTGCCTAATAATTCTTTATTTCGCAAAGGTATCTGCGACAAAATTAGAAGTCCTGTAAATGTGCTTAAAACACAAACTAAAGCTAATACAAAGGTACTCAGAAGCCTTGGAAAAAACCTCCTTTCAACTTCCAGGGGCGTTGCCATTTCTGCTTCAACCAGCTGGATGCAATATTGGAATTAGATTCCAGATGATTTGTCTATTCTTAACGATATCGTTAGAAGCAGTCATTTCCATGGCTTGTAAGATGGCCAATAATGTAGCATGGTTTGAATCAGCTTCTCCAGCTGAGAAAGAGACACTTTAGAGAAAATGTCCATTGGAGTCTCTAAAAGCACCTCTAATACTTGTCGGACCCCGGTTTCATTTTGCTGAACCATCCACATTCCATTTTAGAAATGACATATGAGAAGGAATCCAAACCTGAGGTCTTTTGGGTGAATTTGAGACAATTCTTTGCTTTAATGCATTTGTTGAAAGGTGAAGTGAGGGTGCATCTACAGGAGAGTCAAAGTTCTTTACCTTTAACCAAAGATTCAACTGGATCATTACAAGTTCAAAAAGAAAAGAAAAAAAAAAGAATCCCAATTAGGATTTGAATCCTCAAAGACAAGCTTATTTTGTTGTAGCCAAATAGTCCATGTCACAACACAGAAAATATTAATCCAATTGTAACCTCCATCAATTTCCTACTACGCTCCATAACTTCTAAAAGAATGGACAGGTGATTAACAAATTACATACAATTTCGGGATCCTTTCCACAAAAAGGATATAAGATGTTGTCAATAGAGATTAGACTTTTATTTTTTAAGACCACCCCAGTGTTAACTCGATCTAGCATTGCCATCCAAACAATGATTTCAACATTTGGAAGAACTAACCCAGACCACACATTAGGGAATTGAATGAATGGGGTATAGAAGTTACCCTAACGATCTCATTGCAGAAGGATTTAACCAAGAAGCTCCTATTGGAATTTTGCCTCGAAAGCATTACATCTTCTTCAGCACGACAAAGAATGATCCCATGCAAGTTGTCAACCAGTCCTAAAAGCAATTGGTTTTCTCAATCAAAAAGAGATCTCCATTTTAATTCTCAAAACCACATCCCATTGCTCCATTTACCCATGTCAGCAACCATGACATAATCATATTGTGCCGTGCCATAGAATGAAACCTTGGACATCTTAATCTCAATGGTGAGTCCTCAAGCCAAATGTTATCCCAAAACCTTATTTGAGTTCCATTACCCAACAAAAAATTGATATTTTTTTCCTTGGCCTTCTACAGTTCTAATCATTGATTCCAAGGTGTAAAAATCCCCCGAAACCCTAAAAGGCCAGTTTTGAAGGATGTCATCAGGCTCCCACTTTTGCATATTAGTATATCATATTTACAACACAAAAATCTCCTCCATAAAGCTTGCTTCTTAGTTCCAAACCTCCAAACTCATTTGAAGAGAAGTGCTTGGTTCTTATGTAGGATAGAACCAAGCCCTAAACTACCAAGATTCTTTGGCTTCATGATCGTCTCCCATCTATCATTACAAAGCTTCCTTTAATCAACATCAATAGACGAGAAGAATCTCCACTGAAGACTAACTAAAGTATGTGCAATGCCTTGGGGAATTTGACAGAGCGACAAGTAACATAGGGGTAAATTAAAGTGGATGGATTTAATATGAGCAAGCCTCACCCTTATAGATAATAGACGCCCCTTCCACATTGCTTTCCTCCTTTTCATGTTGTTAATTACAGATTCCCATGTAGATTTATGCCTTGGATTGGCTCTTAGAGGGAATCCCAAGTACTTGTCTTAAACCCTTATAAAGGCGCACTTCTTGAAATGGGGAACTCTTGACTAAAACTACTATTCTAATTTTGGTAACACGCTCTCTTATCCAACCGCCCCACTTTGTGCCAAAATCCGTTGCTTCCATCATCTTATTTAGAAACTTCTATGAAAGATAATCAAAAGTATTTTTTTGGGAAATAAAGCTTTAACAAGACTCCAGGAGTTTTAGATTTTTTTTAAAAAATTTTTTGAGAAAATCAATAGCCTCAAAGGCAATAAGAAAATTTATTTATTCTAATACAGAAGTGAAGTTTTCTAGTTCCCCAAAGATCTAAACAGCCTCATTTGACTGTTATAAGTGACAATAAATGGATGATCCCTTTTCCATTTTATTTCATCCAAACTTGTCAAAAACATCAATGGTCAAGTCATGTACCCATGTATTAAACAAATAATATTCATGTTCAGTGCATTTAATATATACATGTATGTCTATATCATCCTGTTTTTATCCATATCATCTTTATTTCATATCCATTTTGATAACATCACAGAATATGACATTCCCATTTTGATCTTTACTTCGAATAAAGCAATATGGCATCTTATGTGGAGGTCCCCCATTTGTCCATCTACTCAAAGAAAATGAAATTCAATTGCACCTTTGTTAGTCTCCAAAATGAAAGATATATGTGACTCCATTAATGCCCTTAGTGCCAAGGTACTACCCAATTTCGATTCAAGAGGCCTATCCCAGCTGTGTGGTGCACGATTTGTGGTCCAAGGCACACACCACCCCCATAGGAGACATTGCCGAGGACCATCGAATAAAGAAGGACATGAAATTGATGGTAAATTAAGTCTCTTTCTTAAGTTTCCGAATCTACAATTTAAGTATATTAACAGTACTTTTAATTTCATTGCGTATGGCTTAGCGAAACGAGACACAATTGGGCAAACAAAATCTCTATATGGCTCCAATCTTTCTTATGACTAAGCTCCTCTGCTGTTTTGTAGCTTTTCACTCTTATATTTCCTTAATAACATGGATTCGATTCATCGAAAAAATAATTTTTCAAATCTACAAGCCAAATATTGTTGTCATAATGAGCAAAGAATTGTGTTGCTTCTTGATCATGATCATCAATCTTGTTCTTGTTAGTGCTTTCTCTAAGTTCTAATTATTTTATTCAACCTTTCACCCTTCCTTTATTTTTAGTGCTTTGTTTTGGACTATGCCCTAAAAACTTTTTATTATTCTAAGTGCTCTTTTTTTTTTTTTGCAAATGTCCTTTGTTCTCCTCTACCGGCAGGCAAGTGAAAGTTAGGTCTCCCAATTTTAAACAGCATCGCATATCTGTTCTCGTTTTCTTATATTGAAAGCAAATCTCTTATTGGAGAATTTTTATTTCTCTTCAGCAAGTAATGGGCCTCCCCTTTCTCTCTTTCTCTCTCTGAGTTAGTGATAAGAGAAGATTGTAATGTCCAATCTCAAGTTTTAGTTGCATCTTTTGAATGCTTTCTATGGTGTAAATGATATATACTAAATTATAGCGGTTGTGAACTACTACTTATAAATTTGGTGGAATAATTTGTATTAGTACCATCAGGCATGCAGCTGTCGACTATTTGTATTATTGGTCCAAACTGCAGCTATTGGCCTCTTTGTAGGCCTATTGCTTCAAATAGTGGTCACGATCATGGCGTCACAATACACATTTATTGGGGTTTGCTATCAATTTTCTGATAAAATATAAAAAATAAAGATAAAAAATAAAAAATAAAAATGTCCCAACATATCTTACCATGCTGTACTAACTCTATTTTGATTGTTTTTAGCCACCCTTATAATTGAGAAGTCTCGAGTTCGAACCAGGCTCCCATTCTTCTTCTATGTATATCACATTGACTTGTCTCTTTAATAAAACTTGATTCGGTCTATATAAAATGATAAAAGGAAAAAAAAAAAAAAAAAAGCATTGTCTTATATTACATGTTCATGACTTACGAATGATAAATCTATTAATCCGTTGGTTCTCCGAGGAAACCACTGAGGCAGCACGATAGGTCTGTGGAACCGACAATTTGTGCACTGCTTAACTTGAAGTTGCTCAGTGTCCTCTGTCAGTGCCAACTTGTTATCAAGTCACTGTCGAGTTTGTGCACAATTTGACTTCGGAGTCCAATTTGGTGCAAGCTATTGAGACATGTAAACGTGAACAAGGTACATACTTGAAATCAGACAGCCGTACATAACAAGTGGTTGATCCAATAATCCAAATCAATCTTCTTAGTATGTAGTGACCTAGAAACGATTCCTAGGTGGCTTGTGGGGCTGCCTTTGCCACCATGCCATGTACTTGCAACTTTATATGAACAACTTGCAGAAGACGATGCAAAATGCTGCCAATTATATATGCTTCATCATTTTGGCCAATACTTTCTGCATACTGAGTTATCTTGTGTTAGATGATGCTGCACGTACTCTTATCTTTTTTTATGGTTGAAATGTCAAGTTACTGGTCAGTTCGGACAGCCAAGTTAATTATGGAAACACAAGTTAGTTTAAAATAAAAAAAAAAAAAAAAAAAACGAAGAAGGAAACAAAAGGGAAAAGGGAAGCTATCCCACTTGTGAAAAGAAGTGACACTCACACCTCATAGGAGTGCAATCGACAGCACTAATGCACAAGTGGCTTCATTTGGGGGGGGGGGGGGGGGGGCGACAAATGTGCTACAAGATAATGTTACGTACGATTGGAGTCTAGGGGGTAATAATCGCCGGTAACATAAAATTTCCATAGCATATGACAAGATTTTAGAACCCGAATAATGAAAGCCACTGACCAAAACTTTTTGGATAAGAGTTGTCAATATAATAGAATAGAAAATAAGAAATTCAATGTCTGAAAAGTCAAGCACACCAAGCTGGTTCGAAAGACAACAAAAAAAAAAAAAAAAAAAAAAAAATAAACTGTAGCCAAAGGCCACTATTTACCATATGGGCTGCAATTCGATTCAATGATACTGGGCATTAGCTACAGTGCTGATTTCATCCCCAATCCTTAAGTTGGATTATCAAAAGTTTGAATTGTCGACAAAGGCATAAATCTATTTTCATAAATCCTTTCAAAGCTGCACTCATTATAAGCGTCATATGCTGTACTGTTAGTTCCATCGAGTCCAAGGGAAAATGTTGACCTATTTACCAACAATGCTACGCGTACCATAAAGAGAAAAGAATGGCGTGCATACGATGCGGTTGCTTGAAGGCTTAGGAAATGAAATGTTAAGACAGATGGTTTACAAAGTGTCGTAAATATTACCTTGTAAGAAGAACTACACCTTTGTTTCTTTTAAAATCACATAGAAAACAAAAGCTCTATACACTCTGATTGCAGCTTTTGGCCACGGTATTTAGCACTGGACTCGGTTGGACTCTGCCCTACTAGCCCTCCCATACACCAAACTCCCCTCGTATCCACCTATAGCATACTTTGCAAGGAATCAAACTTTCAGGGATTATTGGTGCAGTAATCAAAAATAATTATGCGAAAACCAGGGAGGCTTGACAAAAAAATTATCAAATTTAGATTACTTGGCTGTAACTTCATTCATTGGTTAACAAAAATTGTAACGTTGTAAAAGAAAGTTGAATTCTGTACTGTTTATGTACATAGGGCAAGGTGTTAGGCATGCTTGACGATGGCAGCTCAAGAATTTTGGTGGAAAATTGTATGTTTCTTTCTTCTACTTTTAGCTAACTTGTTCAATTTTTTAATTTTTTTCCCTCAATTTTTCACCCTTCACTTCACACCACCTTGGGGCACTTCATATTTTCTTTTATAACCAATGTAATTTAGTTAAACTTTTAATAATATTGCCTATTCATCATTAAGGAAAAAAAAAAAAAAAGGAAAAATGCTGCTCGATGGAAAAGGATTTCCATAGTTATAAACCATTTGAATGGTGAAATTGAATGCAAAGTAGCTATATCTGGTCTCATTGACACGGACAAACAACAGATGGAGCATAATGCAATAGAAATTGTTATTTTTTTAGCTAGTTGACCTAAGGGAGATTGACAATTTTGGAAGGATTTTGCTACTCAATAATATGAAATATTTGGGAATCGTCACGTCTTATAGTGAAATTTTACATATAAATTTAAATGAGTTGAGGCTGTATATGAGATCACAGATTACACCACCCACCTACCGTGTAATCTCATGTTAGGCTTACGAAGAACTCTTTGTTCACACTTCATGATTCAAATCACAGTCTCGGACCAAGAAAAGGAAAAAAACAAAAACAACATCAAATTAAATCATCTCCACATCACTTAGTACAAATCTTTTAATGAAAACCTTAATTAGTACTCCAACATTACTCCTTTTTAATTTTAAATTTTATTTTCGAAGTGATAAAATATTCCAAAATAAGTCAGGTCAAAGATTTGGGCCGGCAGAGTCCATGATCCTCCTTTGGAAATCACACGATTTTCAACTCTTCATAACATGGGTTGCTAACTATGATCGAGTTGCTTTCTTAGTTTGAACACATTGAGATTCCGATCACCTAGGTACTGATTATTAGACTTATATCTTAAATTTTATTTAATAATAAAATAATTTTTTAATATAATATTAAAATATTTATAATTAAAAAATTTTCGTATTTCAACTATAATGTCTTCTTAATATTTAATTATATATATATATATTTGTCCTTTTATATATAATTTTTTAATTTAATAATAAATTTGAGTGTTGTAAAATGAAATATTTGAGTGAAATGAATGATTGGGACTGGTACTTGTTATCATCAAAGTGGCGTACAGAAGTCGGCAGTCCACTCAGTGATCATCACAATCAAAAATTTTAAAACAGCTTGACCTGCTGTACCAGTAAATTAATTTCTTTGTCAGAATTATATATCCAAAGAAATCAAGAAAACCCAGTTACCAAAAAATAAGAGTTCAACCTGAATAAATAAGTATTCATTTTGATATTAACTATGTTGCCGACTGATATACTGCCATCCTGAAATTCGAATTTTAAGAATGAGAATGGACAACACCATATGCAGTTTAGATGGCAGTTGTGGTCGGGTTGCATGTTGCGTGCTACGCAGATAAATGCATGTTGTTAATGCAACTACATTAATTAATTAATGGCTAATTAAAAATTCTCTTATAGATTTGTGCTTTTTGTTTTTTTGTTTTTTTTTTGGGAAAATGTAACTGGACTGGTAAAAAGGGACTGTGGTTGAAGCTCCGGTATTAATGAGGCATTGGTTGCAAGTAATGCCGACAACATGGTTTTTTTTTTTTTTTTTTTTTTTTTTTTTTAAAATATTGAAACTCGAAGTTGAAATCTTCAAATTTAGAGACGATCAGTCTGCAAAAGTACGGGTCAACATCAGATGTCCACACATGGGTCGGCATGTGAGGCCTCAAGCATACCCCCTACATCGAATAACTTAGCAAAAACTGAATCTACAGTTCGATGAAAGTTTCAAGAAAATATTCTAATAACTTGCATTTGTAACAAGAAAAATTATTATATATATCCCTAAAATCCATATAGTAAGTAGGCCAAACCAACCGACAATTCTTGAGCCCCTCCTAGTTTTTAATTTCTCCCTCCTAGTTTGCATTTAATTACTATCAATATCACTTTTTAATATGGTTCGTTCGGTTTATACATGTCATGTGTACATGATAGTATGAACCAAAATTGAAGATTTTACGTCTCAATATTTTCAGGTAGGTAAGACGAAGGAAATCCAAATTTTCAGGTAGTCATCCTCCCCATTCTTTTACCAACTGATCTGACTTAACACAATTAAACTACCAACTGCCATGTCCCCCTCAAATTTGCAAGCCAACTTACTTTAAGCTGATACTGTGTTACAAAGTAATGTTGCTGTTTACGACAATCTTGGGCAAAACGATGGACGCTTCTCTCTTTTATCCTTAATTTTTTCAAAGTCCTAGATGGTCGGCTTTTCCCTCTAGTCGACGTGATTTTTTTTCTAAGTCCAATAAATTGTTGTTAGGTGGGAGAAATTGAAAAAGAAACCAATGTTAGAACATAGTCAAAGTTGACAAGACAAAAGTAGGCTCCCCAACAATATGTGTGTTGTGTTACAAAGAGAGAAAGAGAGAGGGAGGGAGATTTTTTATGGGGTTGTGTTTGGTAGCACATGGCATGCATAGAATATGGGGAGAATGAGAGATGGTAGATATTTGAACACGAAGTAGAGGAATTCAATTGGGTCCTTAAAAAGAGACGAAACTCTTCTCATGGTTTGTTTTGCGAGTAGCCATTGGTTTTGCAAATCCCTTTTCGTTAGGCTAGAAGTTAGTTGTGGTTAACATTATTAAACCTATGACCTTGATTGCATATTTATAATATTTAATTATTAATTAGGTTCATACATCAAAAGATCAAAAAAGTGAAACCAATGATCATAATTGTCTATGTGTGTGGGTTTGCATGCTATTCGTGTACCTAACACGTTCTGTCTCTCTATCAATTTTTTTGTTTTTTTTTTTTTTTTATAAATCATTACATGGTGGGTTCGGGTAAGCAGAGGAAAGCATAGCAGCAAAGGTGTGTTCGAGATAATTACGGATTCTAATCAAGAGTTTTGCACGCCATCATGACTTTCTAAACAGTTAGTCAATATTCCAATTCTCACTCTCTCTCCTTCCTTTTCCTTCTCCTTTTCCTCTTTGCATTGCCTAAACTATTCTCGCTTTTTCAAATTTGCCTAAAAATTCCACATTCACGATCCATTGTCGTTGGTTGCTAAGACCAACGAAGGATATTTGCGTCCTGATTCGTGATTCACACCATTCATTTAATCTTTTAGACATCTTTTAGACCAAGAACGATTGGCATCTAACGTCCAATATAATGTGGCACTCGCGGGACATTTCATGAATTATATTATATTTTGTATAATAGAAATATGTTGGTCAAAATTAGCCAATTCTCCTTAATTGCATTCCATTTTCTAGTAGGAATCCGTCGGCGAGAACCTTACAACAACTCAGAGTTTGTCCGAAAGAAATTCCACGTTAAGTTGTAATGGTGGATTAGGTAGTATTATAAGATGTAATGTGGTCGAGGTAGGTCCTACGCCCTCCCATGCGTGTGTATATAACCAAAGAAAGTTGAAAATTCTTTATCAACGATTAAAACTTTCATAGACCAAAATTAAAAAAAAAAAAAAAAAAAGGGATTATGCAAGTTTTCATGATCATGTATATGACCAAGGAAAATAATCTTTTTTTTGCTAATGATTAAACTCATTCCCATCATCATAAAACAAGTCTCTTCTTTTCCTAACGATACATCTCAATTGTTTTCTCGTTCTTTTTCTTCGTTTCTTTTTTCTTGTTTCAATTCGAGAATCCAATGATCGTTGCGAGTTGTTGCTTATCTCAATTGTTGAAGTGACATTAATGTCAAGGATAGACCGACTTGCTATATTATTAGTTTTGTGGTATGCTTGCACAATGGCACCCCTTGCATGCCCCATGCTGGCTTAGTCTCGGAAAAGTGTCAAAAGAAAAAGAGAATCTCTCGGGATAAAATATATATAGCCCACCGTCTATTTATTTTGGTATTCCAACCCACCGTTTTGACACAGAGCACACACGCCATGTTGATTGCATTGGAAGCAACGTCCCAGAAACAAGCAAGTTGCATAGATATGCATTATCAAAACCAATTATAAATCCATCTCTAGAGCGCTTTTTTTCATTAGTCTTCGCGGCTGCGCCGTTTAGCAGCCAAAACGGGCCATGAACCACCAATAATCCACTGATTTGGGGTTTCCGTGGCATCAATCAACTTGGAAGGACATCTCTGGAGACATACGCTCATGTTAAGATCAAATACACGTTGTCACGATGAAAACTCAAGCTGTTGTGTAAACGTTCAAATTTTATTTCTCTGAACATTTTCAAACTCCCATATAGCATTAAAGGGCTGTACATCCGTTACAGGAATCGTGCATCCGATTAAATTTTCTCCTAGAAATCAAATCGTGAAGACAAACAGCGGGTTGCAATGCTAACTTTCTCCAGCTGCCCATGTCATCAGCCGAATTGTTGAAAGTTAATGTTACTATCCACTTGTTGAGAGGGATTTGCATATTTTGTATCACCTTTTCATCACGTTTCCAAATTGCATGAGTTGTGTTCTGACTTCTTTAATTTTGACATTAAACTTAGGTCATTCTCCATACTGTATCCCCTCATCGCTTTGTACTGAGCGTGAAAGAAACATTTTCGTGTCTTCCCAAGTTTCTCTAGATGAGTTATCCATGTCAAACCCACTTTACACTGGGACACTTCTTGTTTCTTTTCAATGGGCATCATAGCCGCAATTGGTGCCGCTTTATATGTTACAACTTATGCCAAACATCGATTGCTATGGATTTTATCAATTGATTGGAATGTTAAAATATAATATATGAATCATCTTTTGAATCTCCTCTAACAATTTAAATTATACAGAATAAAATAATTTATTTACTTAATATTAAAATTTTTATAATAAAAAAGTTTTATTATTTTAGTTATATTACTCTTATATTTGATTGTAAATTTTTGTTGATTTAAGTAAACTTATATTTATTTTTCATTGATATTTTCAATTTAACAAGTTTTTGTATAAAAAATTATATTAAAATATAATATATAATTTACATTTTAAATCCTATTTAACAATTTCAGCAATTAGGTGAAATAGTTTCTTGACAAGGAGAAAGGCCGAGATGAGAGGGATGCAAAGATCAAATCACTGACCTAAATGACCAGTCTAAACATGTCTTAATCACATTCACCTACCATTGAATGATCCAGTGATGAAAATGGAGGTGGATCCAAGGGTTCCATGGCGAGACCAATTCATTATTGTATGGTGAAGTGCTGCACAATTACAGGTCAAATTTCCTTTAAGATAAAACAATGATGGAAGTTGGTCGTGATGTTGGATGTCATGCTAGACTACTATTTAGTTTTCCTGGAGTTAATCACTTAGAATTTCTCGTCATTCAAACAGAAAAAAAGGATACTAATCACACCCACTACTCTCATCGAGAAATCCATTAATAGGAATGCATTTGTGAAAGGCATGGCATCTCTATCAATTTTTTTGATATGATACTAAAATTTTAATAATTAAGAGATTTTGACTTTTAAACCACTTTGTCCTGAATCCTCGCATTTAATTACGAAATTTAATATACCCTCCATTATGCTATAATTATTTGCAAACTGAGTGCTTGATACGGTGCCAATGCCATACATGAATTCTTGTCGTATACATAACTTTGCGTGAGGAGAAGAAGAAAGTGTACAGAGCTTGTCAAACATACTGAAATGGAAGGATCACCGATTCACTGAATCCAATATTGCCTTCAAACTATAGATAGTAGTACATATTTGGACGATTATTTTGTAGTTTGTGCAATGTTTGGTAAACTTTGGTCGGTCCCAAACCACTTCAAAGTTCGAAGAAAATGTGTATTTTTCAATGCCTTCACGCAAAAGAACTCGGACGACCCATTACCAGTGGCCAAAAATATTGAGCAGGAGTAGAATAGCTACTGAAGCACAGTCTACCAAATTAATGAGCCACCACTAATATTATTTGTTACGTACCCACATGCATGTGTGACTAGATGGGTTCACAAACTGAGCACAAGTGTGGCCACCACTGCTATGGGCTTTATTTTACTTGTAATAGAAGAGCCCATTGTGATTTTTTTTTTTGTTTATTTTTGAAGAGCCCATGATGATTGATTATGGAGATTCGGCTTCTTGGAGTGTCCATGGGCCCCCATGATTTGACTTAAGTTGTTGAACCCATTTGCCCGAGCCCATGGGATCTCAGGATTCCAACGATGCTGACAGTATGGCCATTGCTAAAGTTGTTGAACTTGTTGCATCGAATCAAAGCCTTTTCAAGAGTTGCAATTTGAGTGTTGAATCTGATTCCTTTAGTGCCATTTCTTGGATAAATAATGAAGTGTCAAGGTCACGGAGACTTCAGACTACACTTATCACGATTAGGAGATATCTTGATTCCTTAGTAAATTGTGTGTTCACACACATCAGCAGAGCAGGTGACTCTACTGCTGATACTTCAGCCCAACAAACTGTTTTTAGGAACTAACTTATTTATTTATTATTAATATTAATTTGTAATTTTCCTTGACAAATGGGGTTTTTTCTTTCTACCTCCTATGTTGTAACTTTCACTTTTCATTAATATATAATTCATACGCTGATTCATAATACATATATAATATGTATAAGGATCATTTTCAACTTCCTCCCAAGAATTATTTAGCCAAGGGTCTTCAAATTCTAATTAAACAAATCATACAGAGATTATGCAAAGCTAGCGTCCTTTGGCTTTCTCGTAACGCAACAGAAAAGGGCATCAGAGTAGAGAAAGTGACATGCCTCCATCATCAACGACTTCCTCTCTCTCTTTGTCACTACTGATAATAACCAAAATTGATAGATAACAGATTGGTAGAAAGATGGCAATGAAACTTTGACCCGTTTGGGTTATTTCTTATGAACACTGCAACAGACGAAGTGTGATTTTGCAAATAGGAAAGCTTTTGCATCCTATGTTTATTAGCTCAATTAGATCATCAACCAGATGCATTGGATTCAATAAGAAACCAAGCATGACTGTATGGACCATTTGGTGGGGTTTGGTGTTCAACCAGATCCTCACGGGATTTGGTAGGGTACCAACTTGTGTTTCATTTTCTCATTATTATCCAAACAAATCTTTTTTTTTTTTTTAAATATTAATTAACACAAAAAGATGTTAACTAACAAAATAATTGGAGTAATATTTGAAATATATTTTTTTTTTTTTCTAACTCACGTAAATTATAATATCAATCAATATTATTTTTATCTTAATTAATTAGTTGGTGAAAATTTTGGTATATTTTTTTATATCTTTAATACTATTTTAATACTTATTATTTTTATTTTTTTTATTAAAAAAAAAACTTGGAAATAGACAAATAGTTAGTTAGTTGTGGAGGAAAAACGTTTTTCCAACTCCCAAAAGCTTGGTGGCCATTAAAGCTAGCTCAAGTGATGATTGTAATCATTATTATCGATATCCCCATAAAAGTTTATTCCAATAACTGTGTATTGCGGTAGCACCTCCCAATTCTATTGAAATTTAAATGGAAAGGAGGTATCTTTTTTTTTTTTTTTTTTTGGTTTTTTTGTAGGCATCATCTTCAGCTTATAACATCATATCCACACCACACATCTAAGCCTAATTTATTCTTTTTCTTCTTTAATTGGCAAGTTTTGACCGTCCACTTCTCTTATGTGAAACATTTTGAGCACCTAATATCTATCAGCAAATAAAATCAAATGAAATTGAAAAATAGAAATTTAATGCCCCATTAATGAGTTCCATTTTGTTGGATTCTATATTTATAAAGATTATGTAAGAATGTTATATTGCTATCACTTTTTGCAAATTAGAATATCAAAATCATTTGTTCTGTTAACATTTAGATTCCATTTCAAATTAAATCCTTTATTAATCACTGCTTTAAATCACATTTTTCTGATGAGTCAAGCTAACACAAAATTGATATATAAACAAAGTTAGAGTGTAATCTAGAGATTAATCAAATTTTATTTATACAAAAGCCCCTAATCAACCTATTACCTAAAAAAAAATCAAAAGCCCACATTTTTGAAGAAATTAACACTCACTTGTTTTTTATTAGAAAAGATTTTGCAAATAACACAGATGAAAAAGTATATAGTCTATTCAGTATTCAAAAATTTAAAAAGAAAATAAAATGAATAACATAAATTTAATTTATCTAAAAAAAAAAAAAAAGACATAATAAAAAAGATTCAAGCTTTTACTTTATATTTTGATATAAGATTTATAAATTAATTGTTCTAAATAGGCAAAATTTCTATTACAAAACAATGTGTTAGCTTATCCAAGGCTTTTATTTTTGGGCCGTTTTTTATTAGGCAGTTTCCACCCCATTTGGGTCGCCCACTTATCTTATTCTATACATTTTTTCTTTTTTTTTAAAAGAGTTTTGCCTTATTAAACACTCATCTGGCTTTTTATTCAATTAAACCCTTTTAGTCCTTAACCAACGCGTTAGGCCCCACTCTGGCTTTTTATTCAATCTCCCTTTCCCATCTTCCAATTTCTTGATTTTTTAACTACAGTCGCAGCAAAAAGCCTCTGCATATCACGCACCACCCCCGTACTAGAAAAGGCAAATATTACATTTTAGCCATATTTATTTTTTTTAACGAAAATAACTTAAATTATATGTTAATAAACTGTATAAATGTGCAATCTAATGGTTTTTTTAGTATAATATCGAAAATAATTAAAAATATTGGAAACAAAGTGTATCAATTAATTAAATAAATAAATTCTGTCTAATTAAAAAATAAATACATATATAAAATATTAGGTAAATACAATACAAAATAATAAAAAAAAAAAATTATATAAAAATAAAATAAAATATATATAATACCAATTATTAAATATTATATTATTTTATGTGTATTATATTGTATATTTATTAAATAATATGTCTAAATAGTAGAAATTTTGTTAAAAAAAAAAATGTAGCAGGTAAAATTAAAGGGAAATTCGAAACGTGCTGTGATGCTTTGGAAAGTGGTGAGAAAATTCCATTAGCGCGTGGACCTTATGGTTAGAGTATCAATGAACCGCCCCTCTCCACCTCTTTGTATTTGTTTTTATTCTTTTATTCGGGTTTACACAGTGAACCCTTCTTTGCCACAAAATATATTCAATCTTCCTTTGAGAAGAAGGCTGGTCTTCTAGGTCACTTCTTGTTGCAAAGAGATAAAAAGCAGGCCTGAACAACACCAAAGTTACCATCTTTTCTAACAATTTCCTAAGCAAAGTTCTTGTCTGTAAGTTGACAAATATTGTTTTTTTTTTTTTTTCTGTCTTTTTCTAATCTTTGTGTTTCTTAGGTTGTTTTATATTCTGGAGTTTGGATTCTTAGTATTTTTTGTTAGTTTAGTTTCTTCAGTTGTATTGATTACTTGGAAAAAATAAAAATAAAACCTGTTATAGCTTCCAATTCTAATTGTTTTGTGAACTGTGCTTTTGTGCGTTATTAGTTTTACTTAGAGAAGGGTAAAACTTAGTGAATGAGAGGTTTGTAAGATACTGTTGCTACCTGGTTTTTCATCTTTCCTGCTTGAGGGTTTAGGTGTTTGTCAACTTGATAAGCCAGTGTGATGATAGAAAGCACTGGGTTTCCTATGGAATTGAGAAAGTTTTGTTCTTTGATGCATATGAGTATGTACAAGGATTGATTTGGATGTTTTGCTGCAGATTCTTTTTGTCATGTAAGGAAATTACATGGATGAAATTGTCCTTTACTTTGAGTGATTTGAGAAGGATAATTCTTTGTTTGCAATAGAGTTACAAAGGAATACCTAGTTGGGAGTTTGGGGTGGATTTCCTTCTCTCAATTGGAATTTGGCTTCTGTTGCTATTCTTTAGTATTGCCAATTGGGAACGCAAAGTAGACTCATTTTGTCATCTGGGTCTTCTATGCTTAATTGGAGAGTTTAGATTTTTTCAAAAGAAGAAAGATGCAAAGGGTTCGATTGTCATCGCAACAAGCTCCTGTGCATAAGCTGGGGGATTCCCAGATGACATTATCTCCAAAATTTAGGTTAGCCGTGATCCAATCTTCCTTGTTAGAGTCTTCATCAGAGTCGGAGTTATCACTTCAGGCCGAACCCCTTATTCCAGGGCTTCCTGATGATATTGCTCTCAATTGTCTACTCCGGCTGCAGTCAAGAGTCATGCAGCCAGCAGAGCTGTTTGCAAGCGGTGGTGCTTACTGCTTGGCAGCAAAGGAAGGTTCTTCACCCGTAGAAAGGAATTTGGTTTCAAAGATCCTTGGCTCTTTGTCTTTGCTTTCCACAAATGCACTGGAAAGATTCAGTGGCAGGTTCTAGACCTCACTCATTTTACTTGGCATACTATCCCGGTAATGCCCTGCAAAGACAAGGTCTGTCCTCATGGATTTAGGTGTGTGTCAACACCCTCTGATGGTACACTCTTTGTTTGTGGGGGTATGGTCTCTGATGTGGACTGCCCTCTTGACTTGGTTCTTAAGTATGAGATGCAAAAGAACCGTTGGACAGTGATGAATCGGATGATTACAGCCAGGTCATTTTTTGCCAGTGGGGTGATTGATGGAAAGATATATGTGGCTGGTGGAAACAGCACTGACCTCTTTGAGCTTGACTCAGCAGAGGTCCTGGATCCTGTGAAAGGGACTTGGCATCAAATTTCCAGCATGGGAACAAATATGGCATCTTACGACTCTGCAGTTCTTGATGGCAAGCTTCTGGTGACAGAAGGCTGGTTGTGGCCATTTTATGTCTCTCCCAGAGGCCAGGTTTATGATCCAATGACTGATACCTGGGAGAATATGGCTGTGGGGCTGAGAGAAGGATGGACTGGTTCAAGTGTAGTTGTTTATGAGCGCCTGTTTGTGGTTTCAGAGCTCGAAAGGATGAAGCTCAAGGTTTACAATCCAGAAACTGATTCCTGGGAACCAATAGAAGGACCCCCTCTGCCAGAGCAAATTTGCAAACCCTTTTCCGCAAATGCTTGCAACTGCAAAATTTATGTTGTTGGTCGTAATCTTCACGTGGCTGTAGGTCATATCTCTAGGCTGAAGGAAACTTGCGCTTCTGGGAAAAAGTGGAGATTTGCTGTTACATGGCATGTGGTGGATCCGCCGGAGAACTTTTTGGACTTGACACCCTCAAGTACTCAGGTTCTCTTTGCTTAGCTTTCCAGTTATTTTTTTGGACTGTCTTGTATGCTGTTATCTGAGTTGTAATTACATAACCTTATGAAAGCTATAGATTGCAAAATACATCAATTTAACACTACTTGGTGTTCGTTCCTTTCTTCAGCTCTTAGAACTGTTGCTTATTGTGTTTCACAATTCATTGTTACTTTTGTACTCAATTGTTGGATGCTTTCTTCATATTATTCAAGGAAGTAATATTTTGCTCTAGCATGTGAAACAATGGTAGTAGCTGTACTTGAAAGAATTTTGATGAATCCATATTTGATTACTGTTGCTTAAAGTGGCCAGGTCCCAAAGTGATTATGTCTATCTTCATTTATCTTATGGTCAGCCTTAGTTCATGGGTAAATGATCCTTTATATGGGCATCATTTCGCAACTAAGCAACACATCTTGATGTTTTTCTTTAGAATCTCTTATGGAATGTCATCTGGAACTTCATTTGAATCAAAGTGCATGAACAATTTTCAGCTACCTGGCTAGATTCATGAGTGGTATTTATGAACCAGAGGTCATAGAATTCAATTACTCTATTAGTTAATATTGACAGTAGCATCAAAATGATCGGATTATTCTTTACACTGTGTCTGTAGTTACCAACATCTTTTCAACTCACATCATCCTTAACTTTTCCACCGAATTAGTGGCATCAAATTTACATTCAGATGCTCTCTCTGGTGGAGTGAATGGTGGGGGGGTAGGGGGTACAATGGAAGAGTAGTCTTCTCCCAAATATAGCAGCGTCAGTGATGCGTGGTGTTGGTGGTGGTAGTGATGGGATGCAGGGGGCTGGACAACGTTGATGAGGTGGCAGTGTCCCTGCCATTATGACAATTGACAAGAATGAACAAGAGTAACGGTGATAGTTACAGTATTGTTGTTAAGAATTTGACTAGTTTTACGTTAACTAGAAACCTAACAAGACTTAATTTTCTTACCACTAATCCTGATAGTTGCGGTATTGTCCTGATAGTCAGGATTGTAGCTTTCCTATGCTATTTTATTTTAGTCCCGGGACTGGGACCAAGAAACCAGATGCCCCCCCCCAATTCAAGGTCCACCGGGTCACATCATCAAAGTTATTGTCGAGATAGTCAGAATTGTAGCTTTCCTATGCCATTTTATTCTAGTCCCGGTACTGGGAAGAAGAAACCATATGGCACCACCAATGCAAAGTCCACTGGGTCACATCATCAAAGTATATATATATATAATTTAAAATGATTTTTAACAAAAATGACATGATTTATACGAGCATTAACAAAATATGCCAGAAGCATGATGAAAAAGTGCAACAAAAATAGTATTTTATAGTATTTTACTTTTTATCAATTTTTTTGTATATTTTATTTAATTTATTTGTATGTTTTATGAGTTATCTTACACATTGTACGATTTTTTTAAAAAGAAAGTAACTTTTTTTATGAACAAAATAATAATAATTTGATTATGGGTGCCGGCACCCTATAGGCCCTGGGTTGTTGCTATGTCATTTTCCTGCTTTTGGCAATCATTTTTCATTTTATTCCTAGTTCCAGCATTTCTCATTGCGGTTTATATTCAATCATTTGGGATAAAAGCTTTAGATGAGCCAAGAATTCTTTCATGCAAAACTCTAGTTGCTAACACAATACCTTATCATCATGGCTATTCACTTAAAATATAGAATTATATTTAAGGAGATTTGAGCTTAAGGTTGTGTGTTTAATCTGCATAATCTCAAGTTCGCTTTCATGAGTGCCAAGCTTCAAAAGGCTCAGTGCAAAGTCTAAGCGGGGTGAACTTCAATAAATGGACCTCCTGCTTAGAGCTTCTTATCTGTCTAAAATTGGACAACCCATTTAAGAGATTCATTGGGTGGATTGGTAGGCTAGAGAGTAAACCTTCTCCATGCTCCATAATCCTCTCTCTCTCACCGGTGGTACCCTTCTGCCTTCGATTTGAACGTTCAAATTCGCTACCGTTGAAGGTAAAGAAATTTATACTGTAATGTTACACAAAACCTCAGACAAAGAGTCGCATGAAGGACGGAAGCAGACCTACGAAAAATGTCATGCGGCAGTATAATCGTCATTGATTGTCAAAAAATTTTGTAACGATGTTATGATTGTTGACTCCGCTGAATCTCAGACCTTCATCATCAAAAATAGTTATGGCTGTCTACCGCATGGCTTCCAAGCTGGTGGGCCTCCCATGTTTCTAACCCACAGCACGTCCTAGACTTGGAATTGGAAAAGAATGGCACCTCACCGGAGAGAGGTCTAGGTAGAGTTAAAAGTATATAATAAATTTACCAATTTGATATTATATTTTAATTTAAAATTTTAACAATAAATCATTTTTACTTGTATAATACTTATTTTTCTCTTTTCCTTCTAGCGTATGGAATTCTAGCATAAAAGGCTAAAACAGAAATACAATAACAAGCTGACAAAAACTCTTTGGGAATGCATGACCCCTCGTTGTATGAATCCAAGTCCAAGCGATTGAAGGTCAATTCGGATGTTAAATCTGGTCATGTCGAGTGCAGCAACATGGGACATGCGGACCCATCTTAAGAGATATAATTAGTTAGTCGGATGTTTTATGAGAAAGAAGGGGTTCCAAGCCATAGCTCGGATTCATGAGTAATTGCTTGAAAACTCGAACGAGTGACCGGTAGAATTTTAGATGAATCTAGCGTTTTAGATGGACCTCACCGAAAGAAACCTTTTCGTGCAAAGTTTGTGTTTCCTTGTCAATTCAGAATTTGATAATGTATCTAACCATTTCAGAACGATTCAGCTGTATCATATCAGGTTCAAAAAGGGATGCAAGAATCTGACAATAGGCAAAAGTACATGTTCTCAACATGATACATTGCATCGGAAATTGGAATGATTAGCCTGGAAAAGTGGCAAATAAACTGCCGAGCTACATCATTTTCCATTACATAAACAAAAATAAAAAAGAAATAGACATTCCCTTTTGACGAGTAGCATAAATAGCAAGAAAGCACAAAGAAAATCATTTCCAGGCGCAGAAAGAGATCGCCTATTCCTTGGTGGGGCTTCATTTAAATTTAGCTTGTCACTCAATTTAGTTAGCCACTTTTCTTTTTGGTTTATAGAAAGTCTTAATGAAATATAAATTAAATATCAAAAGTTTTATGCTCCTAGCACACAAGAAATTAGGATACCCTCGTCCTCCTAATGACCTTTTTTTTTTTTTTTTTTTCTCTCTAGCCTTTCGGCCTCCTTGGTAAATTAGGCACTCTATTTAGGTGTAAAACAAATAAGGAAAGAAAAATTTAATGGTGGTCCTAAGAAATTGTTGAACACCATGTGCACCGCGTTGGCTGAGGTGAAACAGACAGACCATCCACATCAGGTTCAGCTAAAACTTGATCCTATATTTTCCCTGGCACATCATCCGTACAGTTTCCTCTACAGAGATAGTGCAAAAAGCAAGACAACCATCCCAAAGCTCCTTTGCAAAAGGAAAGCTGAACTGATCCAATGCTGACGCTTGTAGCGGCCAATTGAATAAAGCTGGGCCGCCACAATATCCTCCCGTGGATATTCAAACAACCAAAAAGAACCCACCAGGGTATACCCTTTTTAATCTTTTCCTATTCATCATCTCCTGAATAATCTACAGTCACTTTCGTCCGGATATATTATTCTAATTTCTCTTTAGTATATTTGGCGGTAGAGAGCGCGAGAGGAGGAAAGCAGAATATTTAAAATCTTGGTATGTCTGGAGAAAGTCATGGATTCCACGTCCAAAAGTAGGCAAAGATACATTTCTTTGCCTCCAAGAACGTGAGATTGATAATGCAATTTTCACCTGCTAGCCGCTAGTGTTTAATATATAATTTATTATTAATTTAATCCACAGATTTTATTTTTTATTTTTTCAAAAGATTTAATATCACAGTCTTTACTTTGTTGATGTTTTCAGTATAATAGATTTGCAAGCAAAATGTTATTGTCTCTTAATAAATTATCTCAGTAATTAAAAATTTAAATAATTGTTTTGAAAGTTTTAAGTTCTAAATCTAGGGAAAAAAAATTAAGTTTATAAAATAAAGATAGCAACTTTCAACATGTAACTCAGGGCCATGAACCTCTGATGTGACGCAGGATGGAAACTTAAATTGAGTTTTTGCATGAATTTTAGAACCCACAATAAACAACAATGATAATTGATCTTAATATACTCAATTGACTTGATTACAAAAGAAAAGGTAAGCCATATTTATAATAAAAATCTCTAACTAAATAGGTTAATATTTAGTGACCAAATAAAAAAATTAAATTAAGTTACTAAATATTTACTTAGTAGATGATGCTTGATGATTAAATATTTTATAATAATTTTAATTAAATTTTTTAATTAGATTAGAATATATTACAAAACGGTTAAAAATATTAGAATATATAATCCGTTTTTGTTACTCACTTAATTGGTTAAGTTTTGGGTTGAATAATTTTCTAACACCAACTACATATTCTTTTGATTTCTTTCTAACAATAAACTCATATTTTACACACAAAAAAAAAATTTCCAAACATCTGACATAAAAACTGAGAAACAAATATTATTCAACTTCTTGAGCAATTACAGTAATCACGATGAATAATCTAAACGAGAAGGCATGCGTCACAAATGGATGGGCTACGTATGCATATCCAGCTCATTGTGAAATCACTGTCAGCCATGTGGACTTCTTTGTCAACTTTGTGCACAACATGGGAGCAATAGTACCTTCGTTCTTGCTGTAGAGGTCTCCTGTTTTGAGGGTTAGAACTAGAAAATGAGAGTGGAAATTAAGGAAGGCCCCCAATGTGTTCCTGACCAATGAAAAATGTACTTATATGAATGAACCACATTGCTTAATATTGTCTTCTCATAAGAACTTGGAAAGACAGCAAATACACAAACATCCAGTACAACAAGCTTTGATATTCCTTCTTGGCAGCCTGTTCCACAATAAATGCCATTTAAGGAGAAAAGGCATAAAGGGAAAAAGAAAAAAGTAAAAGAAAAAGATTAGATTGTTGTTCATCAAATAAGAAGAAGATACTATTATGTAGTTGTTGAGCTCAAATTCTGCACATATTTTATTAATAATCACAACATATAATATACATACAAATGGCACAACATTTCATCAATGACACTTTTTTTCTTGTCCAACTATGTACAGTAATGTTCTCTTGGACATATAAACATAAAATTTAAGCTATGATGGTATGGAAGATTAAGAAGAATAAGAACCTCTATGGCTTTACCTTGGCGGCTGAGGAAGCAAGAGAGACGGAAGATGGAGATGTTGATGAGGACCGTGATATGGCAGAGAGCCCCACATTGTAAACCATGGTGCAATCGGGCCGAAAAAGGCCATAATTTTTCTCTGATGCTGGTCCAGGTTTCAAATCCTCATTGAACAAAGCAAACAAGTAAACTTCAAGTCTCATTTTAGGCCTTAAAGGGGTGCCTTCATTTCCCAATTGCCTTCTCAACAAATTTCTGTTATAAGCTGCTGCATTATCAATAGTTGCACCAACCTCACTCGGGGTCCCCTTTTGATGGCCAACCGGTCTCCGAAACACTGACTTCAATTCCATTGTAACCCATTTTAGCAATTGCAAAAATGACGGCATCTACTTGAGCGTAGAGCATATTTTCATACTTCAACTTGGTATAAGGATCGACCATCCCTGAATTAGGATTAGAAAGTACATAGTCCAATGGTACCCCATTAGGATCATCCTTATAAGCAAAATATGGATATGCATTGATCCAAAACGGTGCCTTGGTGCTCGACAGAAACTGCAAAAATTGTGACATTACTCCCGAAACTTCACTTTTGAAACTGCCTGCTGAGGGTGGGTATGATTCAGCGAGCACAGCCAGAGAATTAGGTGTTGAGACTTGAATGGAACTACCTAGGCCTAATTGGACTAGTGCCCCATAAATGCTAACAATGGCTGGAACCAGGTCTGGCATCAACGACATGTCATCATCCGTGAAGACCTCATTCCCCACCGCGATTCCTGTGATTCTGGTGGCTGGAAAGTATGGCTTGATGTGGGTGCTAACCCATTGGAGTGCTTGTTGAGGGTCTGTCAAAACTGGTAGCATTTGGTTCTCCACGGTGACAATAAGCTCAATTTTGGAGTTGGCAAATGCTGTCAAAACTTGAGGATTGGTGTCATAAATTCTAACCTTGGTCAGCTTCAGGGAGCTCAATAGATCAACAACTTTCTCCGGCGGCGGCAAATTATCGCCAACTTGACCATAGTTGATACCAAGAGACGTAACACCTCGTAGAACACCCCAATCTGTAATCAATGCACGTGCATGCAACAAATTCAGATACAATTTTAAGATAGAAATGAATATGCATAATGAATAGGTAAGGGAAAACACATAAGATATTAAATACAACCTGAAGTAATTAGAGAAAACAGGAGAAAAACACGAATCATGGCAATTCTTCTGGAAAACTGATACTATCAAGAGATGAGATAGAGCAAGGCAGGGAGAAATTGGGAGTTGGGTAGAAGAGAATAGAAATAAGGAGAAGGAAAGAGGTTTATGGGGCAACCATATGAATTCTTTTCTTTGCTTGTATGAATATTTTTGGAGTTTTAAAGAGGTTTTAACTTCCTTGTATGTGTTGCCTTTGGCTCTTTCCTCTGAACTGGTTTTAATTGAAACCTTTGTGAGGAAGGAGGTGGGGGGAGGGGGTCTTTCAATTTTCTTCAACTTGATATAGCTTTTCTTTTGGACTAACTTGTCTCTTTCCAACCCAAAATTCCAACTTCATCCCAGTTTCTTGTGACCAAAATGCCTTCAGCCACTTTCTTAAGGCAAAAGCAAAGGGAAATCCCACTAAATGGATAAACTAGTTATGGAGAAGAACGAATTTGAAGGATCCCAAGATTTGAGATGTGTTAAAGAAAAGAGTTATATTATAGAAATAAAAAAAAAAATATTAATTTATTATAATTATTAATTACAGTTGATACAATTTTTTATGTAACAATTAATTATAATTAATAATTAGAATAGATATGTGTCCAAACTTTCATTTATTTTTTATTACTCTCTAACATTTTTGTAAAGAAAATAAAGTTTATATAGTTAATAAATAATGACCATAGTGTTCTTCTTTCAACTACCTAAAGTCAGATAGTCCTAAACTTTAGGCGGAGACCTTGAAAACCACCACATGGCTGACGATGGATAACCCTTTTATGCAACTTGGAGATGATGACTTTCACTTTTCTAATCAAAACTTCCTTTTATTGCGAACTAACTTAAGCTTGAACCAAGCCCGGCTTATTGTTACTCTAAAATTGAACATTGAACACAAGTTAAATCGGGGACAAGAACAAACCAACCTATTGGCTCCTTTTGAGCGTTGGATCAGCGGCACAAGGTAGGGGAGTAGCATGGAGAAAAAACAATGATGCCAATTTTTGGAATAAGCCCCCGATTAGTCTTTAAATTTTTATAAATTTTTTTAATGGACTACTAGAAATCTTATTTCATTTAAAGATTTCTAGGAGTGGTTGTATACCAAAATAAAATAAAATAAAATAAAAATTCTAGTAGTGATTAATTTTGGCTCTAAGTTTAATAGTGATTTTAAAATGTGAAATCATTGGGCCAGGCGAGGGCATATGCCCAGATCTAACTCAAGTTGGGCAAATCAAAGATGCCATTGCTAAAAAGCTATAATTACTAAAATATATATATATATATATATATATATATATATTATACTAAAAAACTATAATTCTCTCATATTGCAATTCTCTTCAAAACTATAAGTTTCATATTTAAATTATGCATTTAATGATGGTAATTAAGAATAAAAAATTTACACTGATTGAGGTGGCAAAAAGGAGTTGCAAAGTTTTCTTTTCATTTCATTTCGTTTGTTTTCCCTCAAAAGATTGAGAGAAAGGTTGGGGTCATTTGGGTGAAGAGGGAAAAAGGTTTGCATGAATATACTCCGAGAAGCAGACAAGCCGAGAAGTGTAAAGGATTTATGTTTGGTTGGTGGGAAAATTTAAAGTTACCTTACGTACCTTACAGGTTGGCCAAAGAAACCCACGTTTGAAATGTAATTGTTTGGTCAAAAAAAAAAAAAAAAAAAAAAAAAAAAAAGTAATTGTTCGGTAAATGGATAACGAATGGAATACGTGGGAAATTTAACTTTTGACGAGACAATGAGACGCAAAGTGTTCTTATCTCTTTTATTTTTAGGGGGGGTTGATGAAAATGGAAAGGTGTAAAGGATTTGTGTTTGGTTGATGGGAAAATTCAAATTTGGATTACGTACCTTAGAGCTTGACCAAAGAAACCCATGTTTGAAAAGTAGTGATTCGGTCAAAAAAAAAGACACAAAAGTAATTGTTCGGTGAATGGATAAGGAACGGAATTACGTAGTAAATTTAACTTTTGATGAGACACTGAGTCGCACGTGTTCTTACTTTTTTTTTTTTTTTTTTTTTTTTGATGAAAATGAAACAATATAGACGATATTTTAAAATTGCGTCCTATCAAGAAATAAATTCTGAAAGCGTTGTTTAACTACACTGAGTGACTCAGCGTAAGTGTTCTTATCTTAAGACCATCTACGACTGTTCTGCTTTCCCTTGCTTCCTTTTCTTATTGCCGATGCAATAGACAATCTTGTACAAGTTTGCTGCTTATGCATGCTGAAGGGAAGCTTTATTGGGGCCCACTTTTGATACAAAATACTGTTTTTTTTTCCTTTTTTTTTTTTTTTTTTTTTTTTTATATTTGTGGTTAGATGATAGATATACAATGCTAATTGTGAGTTGGGACAAAAACGAAACTTTACATAATCAAATTCTTAAATTTTAGATTTTACTAGAGGCAACTGCCCCACTCCCTAAAAAAAAAAAATATAATTTTCAGATATGTCTGGTGTGTGGGCATGCAAGTATATGCATCAAATACAATATTATTAAATGCAAGCTATAAAGTTTGTACCGTTTGATGCATCAATTAATTGTTAGATACTTTGCCACGGTGCATTTGGGGGCCGGGTGGGGGCTTTTGACAAACCAAAAATATTACCCTTCAATTTCACGTCGTTTTCCAATAGATGTAGACTGCCCCCTCCAAAAACAATTGACTGAATTTTAACGTTGTACCTTCGTTTTCACTTAAATGTTCACTTACAGGGGCACATCCCGATGAAGTTGGGTTGGGATGGATCCGGATCTAGATCTTGAGTGGGATCAGAGAGAGCCTGGGCTTGGATGCGTAGGTCTGATAAGATCCGTAACTTGTAAACTAAAGGAAGACTAAAAAGTGTGAGATCTTAACTCGACATTAACATTTCAATGATTTAAGAGAGGAGTCTGACTAATGGTTAGTGGTTAGGAGCAGGTGGGAAATCGGAAAGCTAGGAAATGTGGCTACGGGGAATACTAAGATAATTCAATTATGGCAATAGATAACGCAATTAGACAAATATAGATGATAAAAGTAGACAACAGACTGCAAAATCCTAGCAAAAAGTGACACAGTAGTATCCCAGGCCGAAGGTCCAAGGTACAAAGTTGACTAGACCAGGGTCCTTGGGTCCAGTTTACCCAAACCCACATCCATGCCGTCGTATGTCAAGTAAGGAGAGGCCCGAATGGAGCTCGGGCCATGGTAGTCCAGACGGTTAATTACTCTCTAATGTCTAAGGATTAGTCTCATAATCGGTGATCATCTCATTAGTTCTCAATTGCCTACACTAGGTCAAACACCGCCCATGCAGTTAAAGGAAACATCATGCGTTAGGCCTCATTTTCGTGCATTTAAACTTATTTCTCGTATATTAAAATACGCAAATTAAAATATATATATATTTTTTTATATACATCTTTTATTTATTTATTTTTAAATTTTTATTGACTTAATTATTGTAATATTAATGTTAAATTCTCACCTAACAATTCTTAGTTTTTACTATTTTGTAGGTGTCTAGCTTAAACAAACTCAAACTCACCAATGACAACTCAAAAAAAAAAAAAAAAAAAATCACTTGGAACATCGCCGACATGTATTTTGGTTTGGTGGGCAATGCTATCGTTTCCCTTTCATATATTTTTTTATACAAAAGATTATGTTTTCTGGTGGGTGTGTGTGTGTGTGAAAGAGAAAGAGAAAGAGAGACAGTATAAAGAAGGTTTAGAAAACATAATAAATACAAAAAATATGAATCAATCTTTTTTTTTTTTTTTTTTTTATTGATACAAACAAAAAAATTTTAAATTAAAAAAAAAATTACTTTAATACTCTCTTAGGATCACTGCATATCGAAATAAGCATAACTACACAATATTGCTCGATAGGATTTCAGGTGCAAATGCAACAGAATGAAAGTTTGGATTGAAAATGCATGTGCAAACCGGGCAAAGCTTGTTCAAACAAATTGCTTCTTCGGGTGGATTCCTCGTCATATTGACCTTAGCTGTCAGCACTACAAGCTTTAATGGAGGACTCCGAGGTTGCCCATTTACCAAAGGGGCTACTACCCATGTTAGTAAATACGTATAAAGTTGTGGGTTTTCAAAAGAGTAGGCAGATATTTCCCAATTTTGCACTTTGTGACAAGGGCTGACATGATAAGAAAAGCAGTCATTGGTCAATGAGTTTTTATTTATTTTTCTTCATAAATTTCATTTTTGTACACCGTTGAAGTTCACTTAGAAATCCTCTGTAGTTTGGGCTACATTACTTTAATAATCTTTATCCCCGTGTTAGTCAAATAGAATAATGGTACTATATATTATTGATATGATACTAATATCATTTTTTTAAAAAATTAACTCTTTAGTTAATAATGTTAGAATAGTTACTCTAATATTACTTACAAATAATTAAATTTAATTTAAATTTTTATTTTAATAAATTTTTAATTTAAATTAATTTTTAATATGAAACAAATGATATATAATCGACCTGACATGACATGGCTCCATCTCATTGACATGCATTTGGTCACTTGTTTTTGCGATTTTCCTTCTCTTCCCGCGAAGCTCATTCCTTTTCAAATTTGGGCCAAAAATTAGAAAATTCAATATGCGTTAATAATTTTTTATTCTTGTATCTTTGATTATATAAATTCTTTGCCTGAATTCAACTCAAAAAAAGTACATATTATTTTTTTATATGTGAGTGAGGACAAAAAAAAAAAAAAAAGGGGTCATTATCTAAAAATTTCCACAGTATACTTTTCCAGGAGAACAACATTCAAACTTTTCATTCCTTTTGGCTTTCCTTTTGCTTAGTTTCTCCAATTTTCCCTTTCAAAACCGAGGAATACCGAGCCAGTTGCGCAACTAATTTCAACGAAATAAAAAGGAGACGTCAAAGTCAAGATGGGTTTATTATTCCAACGTTCGAGGAGGTTTGAAAAAATTGAGGCCATCAGCACCGAGCAGGCCGTGCTGTCTAGAAAATGTACCGCATTGTCAAGCAATGACCCCAGTGGACCCAATTGGCTTGGACTATTGCGTACTTGCTTTTACTTTGATTTTAACGATTAACATTAATTAAGAAAGAAAATTTATGCAATAACATCATTTAAGTCCTTAATTTAAATTTTTAATCTCTAAAAATTAAAATTAAAAAAAAAAATCAAATCATCATCCGGTGTTTGATTGATAATGTGTCGAAAATTACAGAATCAAGCTTCTGATTTATAATCACGCTGGATGGTTTTCCAATAACACACTATATAATTTTAACCAACACTTGTAAAGAAAATTCTTTTGAATACAACCACTGAAAGGTCAACTACTCTGAGCAAACTCAAGCCATTTATAATTTGTTTGAAATTGTTTTTTGTAGTTTGAAAACATGTGCTTAATTTTGTTAGTATATAATAAATTGAAAAATTTTTATTTAACAGAAACACATTATGTTTTAAAAATATAGTTCTTTGGTATAATAAAAAAAAAAAAATACAAGAAGCACTTCATAACTTAATAATTTTTTAAATAATTATTTTTATTATTATATAAAATAATTATAATTTAATTATATAAAAAGTTTATTTTTTATTATTTTTTATTTTATTATATTTTTTTTATTTTTTTTCATTTAAATACTACTAATAATTATCAAATAATTAATAAATTTATTAATAATATATTTTGGAATTGTTAGTTTGTCAACCATAGTAATAAAACTTAATTACAGTCTCAAACGGACTCTTACAAAATTGAGGTTATTTTACATGAAAAGCCTTTAGGTTTTTTTTTTTTCTTTTAAGAAAAGAACATCCTGAAAGTCTAACTCTGGAATTAATAAAAGTCGTAAAAACGTTCATGAACTAAGAAAATTGATAGAGAGAGAGGGCTGAAGGAGGGGATGCGGAACGAGGGATACTTTTTTTTTCTTTTTTTTTTTTTTTTTTTTTTCAAACGGCAAGAAAGATATTATTCATGGCATCCGAGAAGATGTGGACAAGCAAGAAAGATCCCACATGCCCCTGTGTACAATTGAAGCCAACTACGCTCTCAGCACTTAAAAGACAAAAACTGCCGCTCCATTAATGCCTATCAAAAAACCAAAAAAAAAAAAAAAATTTTACACACTATTTTATGTTTCGTTGCATAATTTATTATTGTTGTTGTTGTATATCTTTTTTTTTTTTTTTTTTTTTTTTGACAAAAACCTTAAAATTTGAAATATATATATATATATATATATATTAAAAAATGAACAATTTTCTAACTATCAGAGTAGTAGTATTTATTTTCTTATCAGTTTATATTTCTGATTATGCTTATCAAATTTGGAATACTAATAGATTTTTTGTTATTACACAACTGGCTTTAACTACAAAAGGAAATTAGTTCTCAATTTTCGGTCTAAACATAGATTTTTCATTTATAGATACCTGGCGTTGTTAGAACTGGAATCACAGCAGCTACTGCTACCAGCCTTGGAACGCCATGTAGTTCAGAACATTATCTTTTATACTATAAAAATTTACATACAAATGTGTTTATACAATTATATAACCGAAAGCCTTTGTGGAGTATGGGGAAAGTTATGGCTGTTAATTCTCTAGCCGACAACTTATTTGTGGATATGAACTTCCTATGTAGCATCCTACAAAAGGCTACATGCCAGCTGTACTCCTGGTTGCACAACCATTCCCTTCATGTTACGGCCAGTTACAGTATTTGCTTCACGCCCTGACAGCATGCCTCCCTTGAAGTTTTGTTCTGCGGCGGCCACCGTTTTAAAGACAAATGGGTTAACTCCGGCTTGTTTTATGGAATGTGCTTAGAGTAGAGTCAAATTTGAGATTGTATCTCCACTCAACATAATCCCCAAGTTCCAGGCAAAATAAGATTTTTTAACTTTTGTTGTGTAAATTGCTAGTGTGATATGACTTTAAGCATGATTTCTTTAAATTAATTTGTATATGTTACAAGCTGGTGTTTAAGAGAACTAATAAATGGCATTCAAAATATTTTTAAGAAATTTGACTTGAAAGATATATATCTCCAATGTCAATGATTTAGAGCTCATTAGGTGGCAAAGTTTATGTAATTATTAACAAAGAATTAATAAATAAACAGTGAACATATATTGCAAAAAATGATGATGATGATGATGATGATGATGATGATGATAAAATCATAATAAATTTCATTAATTAAGTCTGCATCACTAACATCTTAATAAACTAAAGCGGATTATTCTCTGCCCACAATTTGCGCCACTCCTCCATTGGAGGCAGATCTAAGATCGTTCTGTCGAAGTCCTTAAAGGACAAGTCGTTTGACAATTTCAAATCACCATTATCAATAACAGCAACACCTGCAACACCATGACCCCCTGAAACCCCATCATTCTCAACTCCTCTAGAACCATGGCCATTGACCGGCCTCTTCCTCTTCCTGCCAGTGAACCGGCTCTCCTCGATCCATTCAATGCATGAATCCTTACCGGTAAGACTCTGAACCACAGACTTGAAGCTCGTGGCATCGGTTACCACATACTGAGTGTCAACAAGCACCACTTTCACCACCTCACGGCTCGAAGAACTAGCAGTAGCCATTTGAAGGTCACTTCCACTCCCTTTTTCTTGCCTCTCTCCTTGATGGATCGTCCTCTCAAGTTGCTTTACAAATCCTTTTTATGTATTGCAATGAAGAAACTTGAACTAGCTAGCTAGGGGATGATAAAGAGAGGGTTTGTGATGTCGTTCGTTTTGCGATTTTATAGTGGAGATTGGGAAGGGGATGATAAAGAGAGGGAATTTGGGCCAAAAGGAAGGCGATGAAAAAGGTACGGTTGACCTGGTTGACCGTTACTAGGCAGTCTTGAAGGACCAAATCATATAAAGAACAAGGAGTGGTAGGGAAATGGGATGTACAAGTCAAGCAGGCAGTTTGGAATTTTGGAACAAAAGGTCATTGACCATATAAGAAATAGTGATTTTGTGGCTTGGAAGAGTTCCCCCCCAATTAATTTAGTTGATTAATTGGGGTACTTGCACACATCGCACGAATGATTTTTTCTATGCATGAAAGTCTCAATACATTGAAGAATCCTTTTTCATTTTGTCTTTTTCTTTAACAAGTCATACTAGAACGATCTGAATTGCTGAGAAACTTTGTTAGATATGTATCAATTTTAAGCTTGACTGTCAACATCATGCGGTTTTGTCAAGTTGAGTGGCTGCATGCATATGCATTGAAGCTTCATAATGCACGTCACATGCTTGGAAAAGATGATTAGTGTGTGAAATTGACTAAGCGAGAGGTAGGGACTATTTATTTATTTATTTTTATGAAGTCTACATCTTGAGTTCGACTAAATACAGACAATTGTCAAGAGAGAAAAACCCCTTTTTTTTTTTTTTTTTTTTTTTATTAACGCCCCTTTGTGTTGAGGCGTTGGAGGGGTAAAGGTTTTATAATAATGTGTTCCCTAACTAAAATATGTTTAGTATATAAAATACAACAAGATAGTATATATAATATATATAATAGAATCAGATTAGTGTATTTTGTATTAGTTTAGTATGATTCATGTATCAATCATAAATTTTTTTTAAAATAAAATTCTCAAATTAATCTATAATTGGTCTTTCTATTTTTTTTTTTTTTAAATTTTCATTAAATTGTAAATATAATAAAATAATTTTTTTTATATTTTTATATTTTAATTTTTTAAAAAATTAAAATTAAAATTTTAAATATTTATATATAATAACCAAATTTTGAATTAGTGAATGTATTATGAAAAGTTGTGATTTAAAATTAAGTATATTAGTCATTTTTTTTTTTCCTTTTTCGCATCAAAACCATGAACAATGAGTTTTCGACTTTCCATGGTAACGACAGCTGCTGGAGTTATCGCGGAAGCCTCTGTGGCCAGGAAAAATCGCGCCTTTTCCTGTGGGGGAAAAAAATTATCGGTTGAAAATACTGAAAATCAACCTAGAAAATGCTTGGAATAAGAGTTGTAAATTAACCACGTGCGAAAAATTAAAGGATTGATATGAAAGAGGGCCAACAATATTATATTCTTGTGTTTCCTTCTCACAGGGAAATTACAAAGGGAATTTCTTTAAGCTTTCGGCTGGCTCCAAGCCCCACAGGCTCCTTTTGCACCTTCTGCTCAATTTCCCCACTTGAAGCTATTTTCCATGTTTCTTTTGGAAAATGAGCATTCAGCAGCCAACAGTTAGAAGCAATGTTCAAATTGTAGATAAGTTCTCTGTGTACGAAATTTTGATTTCAGTCCCCGGAAGATTCCACTGCAGAGAAACTTGCTTGTTGCTTTTTAAGAACGTGACAAAGTATTGGAATGCACTCTTTGTCTTTGGCGTCATCAACAAAGGGGAGTCCGCTCTGCTGTGGCAATCGGGGGGGCAATTTCTGGTGGTCACGTTAGGAAGAGACACGACTTGTCTTTAATCAAACTAAAAAGATAGACTTCAATTATGTACCCGGAAAAAAAAAAAAAATTAATATTGTTTGAATTCAATAATGAAAAAAAAAAAGAAAAAAAGGATTATGGCATAGACATTAAGTACAATGTGTTTTGATGAATATAGGTATGACTTTTTTTTTTTTTTTTATGTTAAATAATTTTTATTTTTTTATTTATTAAAAAAATTCATTAAATCTTAAACTTTACAATAAAAATAAATTTTTTTTTTTTTATAAGTTTTATAATTTTTTTTAAAATTAAAATATGAGATTTTTAAGTAAAAATAGTTTAAAATAATTTTAAATATCTTTTAAAAATAATATTTAATTATTATTATTATTATTTATTTATTTAAAAAGATGTTGTTTTAGAAAAAGACATCGCCGAAAAAGTTATTTAAAACAAATCTAAATAATCAATAACCTATAAATTCACCAATTAAAACTAAAAGTCTGAACTAATTTTAGGAGTCTAGGAGAGTTATTGACTCGGCCAGACAAAGCTATTTCTCTCATGATAAATGAGTCCATTTTGAACTTTTTGAAACTTGGGAGGCAATCCAAGGGGATTTTGGATGACTGTTCTCACACTTTCACTGAGTGTGAAGTTGATGCACAAGAAGAGCGAGTGTCAACATGATTGATCTCCTTGTTTTTTAGTTTTTTTTTTAAAAAAATTTTTTAATTTGTTTTGTAATTGTTTTTTTTAATTTTTTTTTTTTTTTTTTTATAAATATTTAATAATTTAATATTTAAAATATATTAATTATTTAAAAAATTATTAAATTAAATAAAAAATAAATTATTCAAATTAAACGTTGTTTTATTCTAATGGTGTTAATTTTATTTTTTTTTGATAAATTTAGTGTATATTGTTACTGAAATTATAAAAATTATAATAAAAAATTATAAATTTAAACGGTATATAATTTGATTTAAATAAATATTTAAATCTCTAATTTTTTTTTATAAAATATAATTTTTTTTATTTTTTAATAATACTAATTAATATATTTTTAAAATATATAATTAATATAAAAATAATTTAAATTTAAATAATAATTATAATTAAAAATTATTTTTTATTTTTTAAAAATAAATATTTATTATTATATTATTTTGTATATATAATTAAATTTTATTTGAATAATATTATATTTATTTTTATACAATATAAAATATTAATTATTTTTTGAAATAAAAACGGATTAATTATAGAATCCTTGTTCAGGTCATCATGATCTTGTTTAGTTTTTATAACTTTTTTCTATCCATTTGAAACGGGAGAAACGGGAGAGAGGATTTAACTGTCAATTGGGCTTGAAATTTGAATTCAAATTACAATAAGTTTTATATTTTGATAATCATTATATTATATTTACGGGTTTGAGCCAACCGATTGTAAACGAATCGTCTCAGTAACCCAAATCCAGTTGTGTTGAGATAATTACGTTACAGCCCACTTTGGGGCTTTCGGCCCCGACTTCCTTGATCCCACGTGTGTAGCTCTAGATGGTAACCTTGGAAATTAGCTCCATTTAGGCCTTCAAGAGCAGTTGGACTTGGACCTAAAACCCAATAAATAAAGGCTATAAACTGTTACGACAGTGAAAGTTGTGAGAAAAAAATAATGAGAAAGAATGTGAATAGAAAGGAAATTTTTTTTTTTTTTTTTTTTGGTTAATGTAGAAATAAAATGAAAGAAAACGAGTAAAAATATTTTTTATATTAAAAAAAATAAAAAAAATAAAAAATATATTTTTAAAATTATTTTTTTTAACTTATATTACAAATTAAGCAATAAAAGGTGTTGTGATAATAGTTTTTTTAATTGAATGTAAATTAATTAATTAATTTTTTTTTTTTTTTTTATCAAAAAAAAATAATTTGATGATTATCACTCTAATTTATTATTATTTTTTTTTAATTCACTTCAAATAATAAAAAATAATTTTAAATTTTTTTTTATAAATTTTTTTTTATTTTTTTTTTTTTTTTTTTTTTAATAATTTCTTAATTGTCATCATTTTAATTTATTATTTTTTTTAATTCACCTTAAATAATAAAAAAATAATTTTTAAATTTTTTTTTTATGAACTTTTTTTCTTTATTTTTTTTTAATAATTCAAACATATTGTTAATATAATAGATTAATATTAAGAGTCCTTGTGAGATATATAAAATAAGATAACTTTTTTTAATTTTTAATAATTTTTTTTATATATTTTACTAAATTTAGAATAAAAAAAAAAAATTAAAATTAGAATAAAAGTGAGAAGAGATAATAATATTATTATATATATAATTAATTTACTTTAAAATAATCAATTATCAAAAAAATTATAAACCTATAAAATTAATTAATTTACATTAACACAAATAAACATATAAAATTATCCAAGCCAAATGACTTAATGATGTGGGCACTAAAATTAGTTAATTTCCCTCTAATTAACAATCTCAATTAGAAAATAGTCATCATCATTTTGTATTACCTCTCTTTTTTTGAAATAAGTTAATAAAAAATAATTTAAATTTTAAATTAATATAAGTAAAATTTAAATTTTATTTTGAGAATTTGAGTATTATTTGTTATTAATTCTAAATTAATTCGTGAATTAAGAAAAATACACCTAAATTTAATCAATATTAATCTACTAAAAATGAATGATTATTTTATTAGAAAAAAAAATATTTTTAAATAATAAAATATAAGTGAATAATTTAAAATAATATATATAAAAATAAATATAAATATATATATATTAAAAAAAAAAATAATAAAAAAAAAAAAAATTATATATATATATACTATAAAAAGTTAATTAATTCGCTCGAAACCAACCTAAACTAAAAAATTTACCACATCCATTTACAATATTTACCTCTCATACCTTGACATAAGTCAATAACAAATAATTTAAAATTTAAAATTGATAAGAGTTAAAGCTGGAAATTAATCTGAGAAAATTTTAATATCCTTTTAGTCATTAATCCTGATTTAATTTGTAAATTAAATATATATACAATAAAAATAGAGTATAATTGCACCCAAAAATTAACAATAGAAAATTATACTTATATATATAAATAATTAATTAAATATTTTCATCTCTCTCTCTCTCTCTCTCTCTATATCTATCTTATTTTAGTATTTTCTTCGCAAATCTTCAAATCTTTCTGTGTTCGGACAATGCCCTCATAGAGATCACTCTTCTCGTTGATGTCTCTCCCGACCAAGCGCACTGCGACCGCCACTGCCACCTCCAGCTCCTCCTCTTCCGACGCCAACTTGCCTATCATGAAGAAAGCCAAGTCTCAGGCCCTCTCCGCCTGCTCTCCGCTTGACAACAAAAACGGTCTCCACCACTACTCCTCGGCCGCAGCCACCGGTGCCGCCGCCGATGATAGCGTTGTCTTCGACCCCTCTGCCATGGCTCTTGACGACGATTCCAAGCTCGACGACCGCGCTTCCCCCACCGCCGCTAACTTGTCTCGGAAAAAGGCAACTCCTCCCCAGCCCGCCAAAAAGCTCGTTATCAAGTTCGTCAAAGGTACAAATTCGTTTCTTTTAATCGAATTTCAATCGTAATTCGATTTTTCTTCGTGGGTTTTGAGTTTATCTTGATTTAATTAATAAAAGGGTTTTGCTTTATTTCTTTCAATTTGGGCAGTTTTGGGTTTAGATGTGTGATTAAGCTGATGTTTTGCGTGATTTTTGGGTGTGGATTATGAAAAGTCAATTAGATTTCGGATCTGGGTGTTGGTTGAATGGGCTACTTGATTTCATCTTGAGAGTGAATTGAGCCATTGATTGCACAATTGGTGCTCGATTTAAATATTAAAATTTTGAGCAAAACTTATGAGTGCTTCTATCTTTGGATCTTGGTCGTTGGCAGCATAACCTTCTGCGGCTTATGTTTCACTCTTATGTATTCCTTATTGCTTCATCTGGGATTCACAATGGTCTTAGTTAAGTTTTTGTTCCATGCTGTGTCTATTGGATATTAGGCTTACTATGCTGCTTATCAGAAGTGCTGTAATAGAGTGTAAGTAGATATTTTTGCATACATTTTGCTGATGTATCTCTTATTTCAGTCTGTGTCCTGTGTTTATTGGCATTATCTCTGGTTAATGTCAATATTATTTTGTGAAAAATGATTGCTCTATGAAGAAAATGTCTGAGCTTTGGAATTCTTTGTGTTCTAAAAGGCAATTTTTTATCACTCTTTTTGCTCAACAAGTGCATTCAAAGACTCAGCTTACTGCTTGTGTTGTATGAAGCTAAACCAACACTCCCTACAAATTTTGAGGAGGATACTTGGGCAGAGTTGCAATCAGCAATTAAAGCTATCTTCCTGAAGCAACCTGATTCTTGTAACTTGGAGCTGCTTTATCAGGTGCATATTACTTACTTTTTTTTTTGTTTTTCTCCTGCTTTTAAGCTATAATTAGAGTAGCAGTTTGCTTATGTGAATCTCTTCTCTTGTTTTCTTGTTAAAGCAATTTTGCATTTTTTATAGGCTGTTAATGATCTATGCCTACACAAGATGGGGGGAAATCTGTATCTGCGGATTGAAAGGGAGTGCGAGGCACACATAGCTGCGGCATTGCAGTCTTTAGTTGGTCAAAGCCCAGATTTGGTGGTATTTTTATCCCTTGTTGAGAGATGCTGGCAGGATTTTTGTGACCAGATGCTAATGATTCGTGGTATAGCTTTGTATCTAGATCGAACATACGTGAAACAGAGCCCAAATGTGCGTTCCTTATGGGACATGGGCTTGCAGCTTTTTCGGAAATATCTGTCTCTGTCTCTGTCTCCTGAAGTTGAGCACAAAACAGTCACTGGCCTTTTGCGAATGATTGAGAGGGAAAGGTATTATATTACAAGAAAAAATTAAAAAAATAGTTAAGCTTATTTAAGTTTTCTTGCTTTTTGTTGATGGTAAGATCATTCATCTTTAAATCCAGTTGTAAATGTCTTTCTGTGCATGGTTGTATTTTAGTAACTCCAAAGAACTCATAGAAATGAGAATTAAAATAAACAGTTTGTTGAACTTGTCTATTTGAACACAAGATCTATGTACAGACTCTTTCCAACATAAATGTTTGAAACCAGTGTCCTGTTAAATCTTGGGTGCTTGGGAGTACTTTCTTCACATGCATGAAATATACAAAACGTACTGATACACATAAAGTGCTTTATATAGGTGCATAGATTGTGTTTATTTTCATCATGGATGCTATCTATCTTTGCAGGCTTTTCTTTATCTCTTAAAACTTCTCAACATGGAAGAGCCCAAACTTGTTCCAGTGTAGTCCTTGTACATTTGACCAGTCCATGGTCAATGATTGACTGCTAGCCACTTAATCATGACTAATAATATAATGATCTACTAGAATTACTAATTAAGTCGAATTGGATCCTAATAGATATTTTCATTTATTTTTTGTGGATTTGTAACTTAAGGTGCATGGAGGGTTTTTGACATCTTGTTATATTAAAGGGGAGGGTAGAGGTTGTCATATACATGTAATGTTAGAGAGGGATATAAGGAGTGATGGATCTTTTGGGCCTTAAGTACTAATGCAGGTAACACAACGAACTAAGGGGGAGATCCCAGGGAAAGGAGAGTAATGGTGAAGGTGTAATGTTTGTAAAACATTTTAAAATAAAGAAATTCAGTGAGAAAATCATTCCAAATCTAAAGTGAGCAAAAGTTTTCCAATGGTTAGCTAAAATGGGAGAAAGTAGTTGATAAATCAAAACATATCGGCATATGTTACAAAGGTATCAGGTGGTGCACATGTCTTGGAAGGTTTTTGGGTCATGTTTGAACCCCTATATGGGTTAAAAGAATCACTAGAAAGGGTTATGAGAGACTTTTAATGGTCCTCCGAGCCCAGTAAAAGGATTTTCCTAAAAATACTACAAACTTGTGTTGATGACAATTCTTTCCATCAATCCTAAAATTATGACATGAACTTATGTTCTAATGCTGGGGGCTGGATTAATCATTTCAAAGGATTTTCCTTGCATTGATGCCTTTCGGGATACGTTGGGGATACATGCTATATATTTTTGTGGTCTAAGTCTTTATTTTTTTGCTTGATACTGCATTAAATTTTTGCTTTTTCTTCTTCTCTTAAGTGTGTGTGCAAGTTTATGTGAAGGATACATTTCTATGAAGAGTGGGTTACCTACCACCTCATGCTGACCAATGATGTGATTTGAGTATAATCAGTCAATACAGTGCTACTGCCTAGCTTCAAAATCTGCTGCACACACAGATTTTTACTTAAAATAACCACTACAGACTGTTTTTTTTTTTCTTTAATCTATTTGCTGCTAAGAATATGATTTCTGTGTAAATTTTATCCATCTTAAATTCTAGAAAGAATCTGAAGTTAAAAAGCTGTTCACTTTGTTTATTGAATTTAATGATGCAAATGTATTGAATTTTTGCTCAGTGTAATTAAGTCTATAAATGAATTAATGGAGTAAAAGGTTGCTTTGAATCTCTTAAGAAGACACTTCAGCAGTATATTGAGACTTGATATAAGGGATGTTCTCATAAATTAGCTGTTTACATGTTTGGTTTGAGAGAAATGCTTTCAGTTTTAGGATGTGTAGATTGCCTCCTTTGTAATAATGAGAATAGAACTACCCCAAATCCTTTGCTATGTTTTTACGTGTCCCTCCCTAGGTATATGTTGGATATCTGCCCTATATTTTGACTGTTATCTCATTCAAGAGCAGGGATACCTGACTACTTGCATTTTATAAATTCAATAGTCATTATGGTTTTGTTTTAAAGGTATTGGTAGGAACCAAGCAAAGGGAATTGAAACATGTCATTACATATTCTGGATTTCGATAGTCTAGTTTTGAAATATTTCATGCCTTCTGATCATTAGAATGTTTCATCATTCATTTGCCTCTGGAAAATTCAGGATCCCTTTTCACTCATGCAGATTAGGTGAAGCAGTTGATAGGACTCTCCTTAATCATCTTTTGAAGATGTTTACTGCATTAGGAATTTATTCAGAACGCTTTGAAAGACCATTCCTTGAGTGCACATCTGAATTTTATGCTGCTGAAGGAATGAAGTACATGCAGCAATCAGATGTTCCTGATTACTTGAAACATGTGGAGGTGCATTTTTTTTTTTCTTGTTGATTTTGTCAGTCAGTGTAGCTGTGCTATTTTTGTAATGTGTTCACTCTTGAAATGTGATTTTTTTAGGTAAGGTTGCATGAAGAGCATGAAAGATGCTTAATCTACCTTGATGCGTGCACTCGAAAAGCACTTATAGCAACTGCAGAAAGGCAACTTCTTGAACGGCATATATCTGCAATTCTTGATAAGGTGTTTATGGGTATTAATTATTGTTTCTCCCTTTATGTGTGCAATACATTTTCTTGGAGTGAATAACAATTTGAATTCTCTGTTCTATCCAGGGGTTTATGATGCTGATGGATGGACATCGAATTGAGGACCTGCACAGGATGTACTCACTCTTCTCAAGAGTTAATGCTCTTGAATCTCTAAGACAAGCACTTAACTTGTACATACGAAGAACTGGACAGGGCATTGTCATGGATGAAGAGAAAGATAAGGATATGGTCTCATCTTTGTTAGAATTTAAGGCTTCGTTGGACAAGATATGGTATGAAAGCTTTTCCAAGAATGAAGCATTTTCCAATACCATAAAAGATGCATTTGAACATCTAATTAATCTTCGTCAGGTTAGTGCACCTTGCTTGGATCTATTTGCTTTGTGCATTAGCAACTGAATTCAGGCTAGAGCATCTAACTAATCTCTTGTATGCTTTCATTGATCTTCCAATACTTTATATGAGTTGTTTCTGATTTCATTGTGTTATTACTGAGCTTCCTCACTGAGAGTTTGAATATGTTCTTCCTTTAATAGAACCGCCCAGCGGAGCTGATAGCAAAGTTTTTGGATGAGAAGCTTCGTGCTGGAAACAAGGGTACTTCTGAAGAGGAGTTGGAGGGTACACTAGATAAAGTTTTGGTTTTATTCAGGTTTATTCAGGTAATGTTCTTGTATTTTAGATAAAGTCAGTGCTTTTGCTCTTGCATCGGATACTTGTCTGTTATTTGTACATCTTGAGTTCTGCTAAAGCAAAATGAACTCTGTGGTATGTGCTTCCTGTTTTTTTTTTGTTTACAAAGGGCAAGGATGTCTTTGAAGCATTCTATAAGAAGGATCTCGCGAAAAGACTTTTGTTGGGAAAAAGTGCTTCTATTGATGCAGAGAAGTCTATGATATCTAAGGTTAAGTGCTTTAATATTCAAAAGTTTGCTAAATTCTTTGCTTCTGTCAATTATATTAACAGGTGTCTGTTGTTACTGCAGCTCAAGACTGAGTGTGGCAGCCAGTTTACCAACAAACTTGAAGGAATGTTCAAGGTGTGTATGACCATGTTTGTGTTTGTGTGTGTACGTTTGTATTCATGGGTTGTGATGGTTCTATATCAATGTTGATGCTTCAAATTGATGATAGTTTATTGATGTGCTACATATATTTGTTTATCTTTCTTTTCCACCAATATGCTGTTCTGGCTTGTATTATGTATTGGTCTAACTTGTAATGCTGGTGTAATGCTGGTGTAGACCCAGTTTTACCAACTTGTAAAAATCAAGCCATATTGGTCTTCTTTTGTTCGAGTTATTGACATATTCCTAATGGGTTTATAGTTTCATGGACTGCACCACACTCCTTAAACCATTGAACTTGAGGATGGGCAGTGTTCAATGTGAACAATTAATAGCAGCCTGAGGCATGTTGTCCAATCAATGGACTACCACTCATACCATAAGCAGCAGATTATCTGCATCAATGGTAGCATTTTGTAGCAATTTGGCATTTGCATTACCAGTTTTTTCCTCTTTGTGTTTATTGAAACTCAACTATGGGGAATTACATACTGCTTTGAATTTCTTCTAGGGCCAGTTGGAAGTTAGACTCTAGATATTGCTAGTTAGCTCCATTAGATCCTAACATCTCTCTCTCTCTGTATAAGTATCAGGTAATGAAATTGGCTTGTTTACTTCTTTGCAGGATATAGAACTATCAAAGGAGATAAATGAGTCTTTCAAACAATCATCTCAGGCAAGGACAAAACTGCCATCAGGGATTGAAATGAGTGTCCATGTCTTAACAACAGGGTAGGATAGATCCCAAGTTTCTGAGTTCCAAGCAGATCTTATGTTCATAAGCACTGTATTCAGATTGAAGTTTGATTCACATTGGGTTGATTTCTGCAGGTATTGGCCTACATATCCACCCATGGATGTTAGGCTTCCTCATGAGCTGAATGTGTATCAGGTTAGGGGCAAGCTAGAGAATTCAATTCATTATAAGAATGTAATTGGAAAAAATTGCCTGATCTTTATCTTCCCCACGCCACAGGATATTTTTAAAGAGTTCTACTTAAGCAAGTACAGTGGTAGGCACCTAATGTGGCAAAATTCACTGGGTCACTGTGTCCTGAAAGCTGAATTTCCTAAAGGTAAAAAGGAGCTGGCAGTTTCTCTGTTTCAGGTTGGTCATTTGTCTTCTGTGCATTAGTTTCTAGTTTGTTTAACGGTTAATTTCTATCTTTTATTTGCACTAACTGCATAAGGGACATGATCTGATTTTTTGGTTATCATATTTTGTGCTCCAGACTGTTGTCGTGATGCTGTTTAATGATGCCCAAAAGCTTAGTTTTCTAGATATCAAGGATGCCACTGGCATAGAGGACAAAGAACTGAGAAGAACTTTGCAGTCCTTGGCATGTGGAAAAGTTCGTGTCCTACAAAAGGTATGTTAAAATTGGTATACTTTTACACTGGCTCTTTTATTTTTTTGGAACATATTTGGAGGGAAAACAAATGGCTAGAAGATGTTTCTACTAAATAATGTTTCTCTTCATGCTGGGTAACAAGCAATTTATTTATTTTTTTCCCTTTAAACACTTATTCATTGTCAAAACATTTGCTAGCTAGGCTCAAGATATTCTTTTCTAGTTTCATCTGGTTACCTCATTTTTTTTTTTTGCACTTTCTAAAAGAAGAATATACAAAAAAAATTGGTCTAAAACCTTTATGAATTTTTATAATTGGATTTTTAATTTTTTTTTTCATTTTTATTTGAGTTCTATAACTTTTGAATTCATTTCAAATTGGTCTTTTTTGGATGGAAAACAATTCAATCATTAATAATTTACTTCTAGTCAATGTACAAAATTTAATGATTTTGATCGTATTTCATCTAAAATAATTGATTTGGAATGAATTTAAAACGATATGTAACTCAAATAAAAATGTAAAAAGACTTAGGATCTAATTGTAAAAATTCATAGAGATTTGGGATCAATTTTTTGTTTGTTCCCTTTCTAACGGGGATATGAATGGCAATATAGGACTTTAAAATAGAGGTGGAAAATGAGAAAGTGCTTCAAAGTAAAGGTTCTCTGTCATTCCCTTTTAACCATGGATTTATGTTTTTCAGTTGCCAAAAGGAAGGGATGTTGAGGATGACGATGAATTTGTGTTTAATGAAGGATTTACTGCTCCTCTATATCGTATAAAGGTATATCGCTTGTCCGATGTGTCAAGTTTGTATGGATATGATGGCAATCAAATTTTTAATTCTCCTTTAACATTGTATTGTTTTGTAAAACTGAACAGTAATACTCACTACTTTTTGTGGTTGACCTGCATGCTCTTTCTGCTAGCCATCCATAAGTCGGACCCCTAAGCTAACACTTATTTTGGATGCAGGTCAATGCAATCCAGATGAAACTGTAGAAGAGAACACAAGCACCACTGAGAGGGTGTTTCAAGACCGTCAATATCAGGTTCACTTTTGCTCGGGCAATATTTTTGCCATTTATTTTTTTCTGTCAACTTGAGCTTTTTAAAAAGATCTTGCAGTAGCCAGTTAAAATGTTAGTGATGCTATGTAATGCTTGCAGGTTGATGCTGCTATTGTTCGGATAATGAAGACGAGGAAAGTGCTAAGTCACACGCTGCTGATAACCGAACTGTTCCAGCAGGTAATTGTTCTCCTATTGTTTCTTTCTAATCTAAGCTGCCTGTTGTCTCGGATCACAAATCACGTAATGCCATATTATGTCAGTCGTCACTGTATATAACAATAGAATGATTAGAATAATATTGTTGATGACGTGGGTGGGATTAAATGGGGTGGCAAACTCGTTTCTTTGAAACACATATTGGGATGAGCTGATTGGTGTATATGTGAATCATGTGTCTTTACCGTGAATGAATAGCTCAAGTTTCCCATAAAACCTGCCGATTTGAAGAAAAGGATAGAAAGTCTAATCGACAGAGAGTACCTGGAGCGGGACAAGAACAACCCTCAAGTATACAACTACTTGGCATAATCCATTTTTTATCATGCTACAAGACTCTTTGGTAAAAGGCGTTGGGAACTGTTTTCCACTTCAAGAGGTTGAATGTTCCCATGTCACGTCAGATTGATGTACAGAGTAGTAAGGTGTAGTTTGTTTTTCTTCAGGTCAACTCTGTCATTGTAAATTATTCTTACCCTTTCCTCTGCTACTTCTGTTCCTGGTATGGACCTTGAGCTACTCGAAACAGTAACAATTTCAAAAGAAAATAAACAAGAAAATCCAAGAATTCATTTAACGAGTGCTGGAGGGAGGTGAGAAAAGATAGGTCTCAATGTGTTAACAGCTACAAGGAAGCCGTAGATTTCATCATTTTGAGGATTGATATTCATTTTTGTTAACAACTTACTGTATCCCAAATGCTGGGTTGAGCCCATATTTTGTTACATTAATAGCTTCTGCAGCATTTGGACTTCTTCAAGTTCTACACTTGCCCATTACCCTTCTATTAGGTGTTACTGCCATCCTAGAATTTTTCAAGCTCTAGTGCTGGTTTGATCAGGTTTGAGAGAGATACTAAACCAGGCCCTGGTCCATTATTCTCCGTGGGCATGTATAGCACAAGTATCAAACATACATACAGATTGTCCACAGAGCCAATTCATCTGCTAAGAAAGCTTAGTAAAAATATTATGTTGGGCATCTTTTATGGCATAAGCATCGAGAATCACTTCTTGGATCGTCAAGTAACTGTCTCTATTGCCGGTGAAGCGTAACACTCAGTTTGTGGTTGTTCATTATGACAGCTGAATCAAGACCACAAACTGTCTGGTAAACAGGAAATAGCAGCAGGTTGCTCAAGGTTCAGTTTGTTAGTGCAAAAGTTTAGTGTAAGTAGTAGATAAATTTTATTGCATGACTAACCCCAAAGCATCATGATTTTTTGTGGAAAACTTCCTTAATTCTCTATCTATTTTTTTGGTAAATGAAAGGTAGATGAACTTTCTCATACCTACAAAAAAAAAGTCCTTGGAAACCTTTTTAAAGAGGAAAGTTGCATCAAAAAGAAAAATCCTTTGATCCTTAAATTTTGTGTTCATTAAGCGAAAAAAAAAAGAAAAGAAATCCAAGGAACAACTTGGTTGTATGCAAAATTTGGAACTATAACACCAAAAATAAAAGTATAACAAGAATTTAAAGATTTTAGTTAATAGAGCAAAGGCTGTGTGGGGTGGTTGTTTCCCGGATTGAACAGTGCACATGATAGAAAATAAGTAAGTGTGGACAAGAAAATATCATATTCTAGATTTGATATTGATATAACATTGCAATGAATAGTTGGCATAAATTTAAAATGTCAACGATACCTTTTTGCTAACTTGTAGTTAGAAGTAACTAGCATTATTTGGATTTGAATAACTCCTCTTAATTTCATTAAATAATTTTAAATATCAATAATCCATAACTTAAATAATTTAAAATTAAAATAATGACTTGAAATTTGATGAATTTAAAAACTTTTTAAAATTTTAAATACTTAAAAATCTAAATAGGACTGTAATTCTTGTCTATCCCTCCACTTGTAGTCCATTTTTATTAGAAAATTGAAAATACTTCCCTAAATTTGTCTTATTTTTTAAATTCAGTTCATTTGAGACTAATATTATATAAATTAATATAAATAAATAAATAAATACAAACCGATATCATTTAATTATAATCATTAATTATTATATAAAAAAATACGTTAATTGTCACCTAAGAATTATATTTATATTTATAAATTTGTGTCTATTTACCTACTTGTCCCTGGCTTTTTCGACATCATAATTCTGTGGCGGGACTAACTCCAAAGCCTGATCGTACATATGTGGCTGTGGCTTGCATTTCCCAGTTCAACAACACAATCAGTCAAATCTAGAGTAGTGGACCTCCAGAGTGATTTTATCCAAAAGATACCACGTTGGTGTTTTAACCCGCAATTCTCTGGCTCAAATTTAGGAGCCCCACCAAGAGAGTCTGATGGGAAACATGGAGGTGGATTTGAGCTGAAAGTCCGAAGCTGCTCACCTCGCTTTGCCACTTTGTTATTGAAATCCTCTAGAGCCACCTTGAGCACCTCAAGCTGTGACAAGTTGAGTTCCTGAATGGGGGCCTCCCAACAGCACTGAGTTGACTTGCTTTCGTGATTCGGTCATGGTTGTCTATGGAAGAAGGAAATTTCTAGTGCAACAAAAGAAAGAAAATAAAGCAAGAAAAGAGCAAATTCACAATGGGAAGTTCTATTGTTTTACGGTGCCTGGTAGAGCTGCAAGTTGAGTTCGTCGATCCTAGCATTGCGAAGAGCCTCTATAAAAGTTGAAGAGAGCCAGAGGCAGAGGGTAGATTTCCACTGACATAAAGATCAATGACCGTTTCAACAGAAGGGGTGACCTTTTGGCCAGGAGAGAATGCTGTGACTGCAGTTTCGGCACCACAAAGTGTGGAAAGTTCACTGGCCTTCTTAAATACGCTAGTCCTACGTTTTGAGAATGTAACTTGTAGGTTGCGATCATTTGCTATTTTTCCATCTCCATTTTCTGGCGACCCTTTGTATTTTTAGGCATGGCTAAACCCTATAAAAATTGCTAGCCTGCAGAGGTGAAAAGGTGGCTTTACTCCGATATACATTTTCGATACGAAGGAAATGGATCAACATTTATAGAATCCTGTGGGTTGCAATTTCTTAGTATTTTTCTTGAATTTAATACTTTACTGCTTTTGGTGTTTGAGAAAATCCGACTGGTATATATGGAATGAATAATGAGGATAATTAAAAGAGCATGGCTCCTCTTTGTTGTTTATAGCCCTTTCCTAATTCATTAGTGATAAAATAGATAGAAGCCAGGGTGACAAATGGACCAGTCGAATTAAATTTGAATAAGTTATTTTGAGTAATGGATCATTTTCGTTATGAGTATTTTAAATTACAAATTTATTGATTTTAAATTTTTTAAATTTTAAGTTATTTGAATTTAAAATATTTTAAATTTTAAATCCATCAATTTTAGAATAATTATGATTTTTAATATTATTTATATGAAATTATTTAATTTTAAGATCTAAAATTAATGTTTAACAATGATGTTTTTATTTAAAAAATTCAATATGTGATTTTAGAGTATGTGTTTTGAAATTGATTATTTTTGATTTAATAATAAAGTATATCAATATACATGATTTGTCGTTGTTTAATAATTAAAAGTAAAACTTCATGCAGCTATAACAACTTTCAAGAATTATGGATTAGTTGTTATGTATTTGTGATTATTCAGTTTTTATGATATTTATTTTTTTTAAAAAAAAAAAAAAAAAAAGAAGTTAAAGTCGTCGGACAAATGCTATGTAGTCTAAGAGATCGTCCATTCTTTATTTATGTTTGGATACAATGGCAACTTATCAATTTGTTTACCGCAGAAGAAAGACTTTGCTTTATGGCCAAAAGAATTGGTAATTCCTATTCATGTTGAAAGGTACAAGGAAGACCATCAGACATAATTAATTCCTTATTAATTAATTAATAATAATAATAATAATAATAAAAGGATAGCTTGTAATTAATGAGTGTTGAACTCATAATTGTTCACGTTTTATTGAAAATAAATGAATAAATAATAGTAATTATCAATGCTTTATTATTTTTAAGGGTAAAAAGATTATAGAACCACACTGAATTGGACTCTTGGGAGTGGAATTCAGGTTCTGTGTAAGAAAAGGATTGTTAGCAACCATTAAGCTAGACTGATTTTATGAATTGAATGCAGAATCAATAATACATTTTTTGACCCTTTGAGGAAGACAAACTAACTAAAACTGAAATTCTACAAGGCGTGCACTGGGGTGCAGAAACGTCATGAGATGAATTAAAAAAAAAAAAAACGTGAAGAAGAAAGCTGCGTGTGGCCTTGGGAGGGCAACAAAGTATTTCTTGTGGTACAAGGGATTTTCCTATTTTATGTTTTCGAGCTATTTTGTTTTGCAGAATTAGAATAGGTAGTCAGATTCCTAATGGAAATCTGGCTGGCAGAGGGATTGACGTCTTCTTTATTACAAGAGAAATAACTCGATCACTTGGGAAAACGTCCAACACCAACAACTAGAGCAAAGAAGAATCTACGTATCAAACGTTAACCTTTCCCATTATATTCATATTAGTGTAAACACTTTCATAAATTAAAAGAATTTGCCTTAATTCTATAATTATTTTTTCTTAATTTTTACTATAATCACTTAAAATTTTTCGTATTAATTATATAGTTTAAATTAGATGTGTTTGTTTATATTGGAATCAAACTTAAGATTATGAATTTTAAAAGTAAATAATATATAAACTTATCACTCACTAAGCATGATTAAGTCATGAACAGGGAATATTCTAACAAAACATTCTTCAGAAGTCAGAGTCTTGGTTGAGTTGTGCTTCCTTGTTTGCTGCTTTCGTTAACTCTTGCAGGCGACAATAGGTGCGATGATGAAGAGAAAGAAATACTTGATGAAGTTCATGGGCAGTTGTTTTGGCTTCGGAGGAGATCCCGGCGGTGGTTTTGAAGGCTCCGAAGGAGCTTGTTGGGTTAGAGTGTCGAGTCTTGGCAAAGGAGGTTTTGGAGATGTTTTCTTGGCAAAAACAAAGCCGTCAAATCAACAGAGCAATCTTCCTCGTTTCATTGTAGTAAAATCTGCAACTATGGAGCAATCTTGGTCACTTGTGTTAGAAAAACAAGTTCTTTGTGAGCTGAGTGCTTCTTGTCCTCACGTGGTGCGGTGCTATGGCGATGAGATCACGGAGACCAGAGAAGGTGAAAAGATATACAACATTCTTTTGGAGTATTGTTCAGGTTTGAGCTTGGAACTTCAAATCAACAAGTTTTCTGGCCGTGGGTTGCCACAGTCCCACGTCAAGCTTTACACCCGAGACATTCTTCGAGGACTAGAGTATATCCATCAGAAGGGATATATCCACTGTGATATTAAGCCCAGCAATATATTGCTTGTACCGGGTACTGGCGACAGGAGTGGAGTTTTTGTGGCAAAAATTGCAGACTTTGGAGCGGCGAAATCGTTGTTTGATGAACATGAGGGTGAAGAAGACTTAAGAGGCACATCTCACTATATGTCGCCCGAGTTGGTCAGAGACAAGAGACCTAGGCGTCCTGCAGATATATGGGCACTCGGCTGTTCAATTGTAGAGATGTTGAGTGGGAAGCCAGCATGGGAGTATTCTGATCGCGGACTTCTTTTACAAATTATTGGTTATAGTGATCTGCTGCCGAAGATGCCTGACAACATATCTGAGGAGGCCAGGGATTTCTTGGGGAAGTGCCTTGATAGGAATTCTAGACATAGGTGGTCTGCTGCTAAGTTACTAGAACACCCTTTTCTTTCCAGAGGTCTGTAAGAAAAGAAAGCATGATTTACTATGCATACATTGCTGCTGCACAAGCAGGTTTTGAATGACTGAAAATCAGAGTTCTCTAGCAGATATTGTCTTCTTTTTATTTTTGTTCTTCCATCTTCTGGTTTTTTCTTTTTCTATTCTGTTTTTTTTTTTTTTTTTTTTCTTTGAGTTTGGCAAAACAAAATAGACTACTAGGAGGATGGAAGGGCAGTGTCAGTGTGAATGTGAATTGAGATAACTGTGCACTTGCCTCTCTCCCCTAAACACTCGGATCCCCCTCCCCCTGGCCGCTCAGTCTTCTCAGAAAATAGTGAAACACTAACATGGACAAGATGTGGGCCCTGTAAGAAAGGTGGGTTCCATTTGCAAGTGGGCCCTCCTCCTCCACATGAACTGCCTCTTCAACTTGGGGGCAAGAATTAGGAAATACATTGATCTTAGTCGCATATTCTTATTTGGATAAGCTTAGAGAATGAATTTTGATGGGGCCATTGCAAAATGGGTTTTATACCTTTTTCAAGGAAATTACGTATTCTCTTCCTTCTTCCAAATTTTATATCAGCATCAACTTCAAGACCACATTCAAAGCCGCGTTGGCAATCTATCTTAGCAGAACTTGTTAAGTTCACCTTATTTTTGGTTGCCAGCCGATGTATTCAAGAATGAGATACTTCTCGTTTACCATACTTTATGCAGTAATGCCACAGACTGAATTCATTTTCAGTAACTTTAAAGCAGGATTCCTCTGATACATTATACAGCAGAGAAGAAAAAATAAAAAGCATTTGTGAACAGCAGGATCGGAAAAATATCATGATTAAATATGCAGGAAAAGCGGTGGCCACAGTCAAATAATACTGATTCTCGTCACAGTATTCCAATTTGTCCAAAGTTTGATTAACCTTTCAATCTGAGATAGAGATATTTCAATTCTCATCCCCTCTTTATAACCTGGCTGCTGCATGAGGAATGTCCCAGTCAGTAACAATGTGGCCACGAGTGATCTCCTTGAGAGAGCGGCATCCACTTAGCGCCATTGTTAGCTCAAACTCATCACGAAGCATCTGTAGTACTTTCCTGATCCCTGCTTCACCTTCAGCTGCCAGTGAGTACACAACTGGCCTTCCAATCTGAGATTGCATCAAAGGATCACTTTATGAATATAAGAAAGTTTGGAAGATAGTAACATAGAAATATCCATATTCGAATTTTGATTCTTATACAGCGTTCTGTGGTTTTAAGGCCTATATGAACTAGTATATAATACTATAATTAGAGTGCTGGAAAAATTTGTAGGAACAAAATCATCATTATCAATTTGAAGAAAAACAAGTGTTCCAGTAACTTGCACATCATGCTTTGGCCACCTCAAACCTGTTGTTGCATTTTCTGTTTCAAGTCTAGGTAAATAAGACCAATTCTTATATTTACTCCATGGTCATTGACATATTTGTGCACTTACAAATATTCCAGATGCTCCGAGTGCTAATGCTTTAAAGACATCTGTTCCACGTCGAACTCCACCATCAAGAAAAACGGGAACTCGGCCTTGTGCAGCCTTGACAACCTGTAAGTTGCATCAGCAAAATGTGTTGGTACAAATTTCAAATGTAACCACATCTATGTTTATGGATGTTGGATCTATATACATGTTGTAACAAATGGAATGGGCATTTGGGTGGGGGGGCATGCAAGGGTGTGGGCAGGTGAGGAGGATTAGTAACACACCAGGTCATTCCAAGGGATCTACCAGCACTTACCTCTTCCAAAGCCATGATAGTTGCAGGAACATAATCAAGCTGGCGAGCCCCATGGTTTGAGACTATGATTCCTGCTGCTCCACTCTGTATTGCTATTCTTGCTGCATTGATGGCAGAAGGATGGAAAAACATACAAGAGCGTACAGAGTAATTACGGAAGTCCTTACTAAGGATTGAATGAGAAGGAAAGTTTGTTCTTCCATGCTCTAAAGGTATGGAGAATCAAAGATTGGTAGCTTATTTACCATCTTCAGCAGTGAGCACACCCTTCACTAGAATTGGCAGTGATGTAATTGTTTGGAGCCACTTAACATCCTATACAAGAATCCAAGAGGGTTTTTCAAAATATTGCTTTTCATGTTATAAATTTAAGATCTTTACCGATCAATTCAGGCATCCAACCTTCCAGCTAAGTGTCCTGTCAATTTGGCCGGCAACATAAGAAGCCAGTCCAGAGTCATTGGCCTGCAATATTAGTCCATAAAAGATTAGAGATATTTAGGAAAAGAGAGTAACTACTATTATAGTGAAATATGTGGCCCTATCATTACCCACCTTATCCATTTTTCCAAGGTCCAGGCCCTCAAAGTTCTTCAAGGTCAAAAATGGTGGCAAAGTAAACCTGCAAAGGAATAGATTGGGAAACATACTTAGTCCCGCATAGCAAACTGATTTGCCACTTTTTTCTCCCATTTTCATTTACAATCTTCATTTGTTCTATTAATTCCAACCTGTTCTTGATATCTGCCTCTCTCCGGCCAAGTCTTGGAGTATCCACAGTGAGGGCAATTGCCTTGAAACCAGCCCTCTCAGCTCTTCTTACCAGCTGAGCAACCACATTCCTGTCCTTGTACACCTGAATGAAAAGCAAAGGATGGATATCATTAACTGAGAATGAGAAGAAAATAACAAGAAGATACTTGTCAAGCATCTTCCCATGTGATGCATAGAATGAAGCCATGGAAGAGGGTGGAAATTACAGTGATCCGTAGCAATGTCAATGAACAGTGAATGATTATGAGTTGATGAATGATTTCTAGATTTTCACAAAAAAAGTCAGGGCAAGTGACACTAAACTTCAAAAGACAGAGGGATATGGTTCCTTTTAACTCACATAGAGTTGAAAGAAGCGAACACCAGGCCCTGTTGAAGCAACTTCCTCGACACTAGAGGTTGCCCATGAGGACAGTGTCTGAAACAAAGTCACACCCAAAAGTAAGGCACACAGTTGCCATCACAGAACATAGCTAGATTGTGTAAGTTAGCTAATGACAGACAGTGCTGTAACATGAATGAAAACATAATCTCAAACTTAAGAAACCAAAAAGAATCAAACCATAATTGTGCCAGCTGCTGAAGCTGCCCTTGCTGTCGCATATTCTCCTGCATTTAAGTACATTAATCCAGTCAGAGATAATTTCTCTTTTCACTCTTCAAGATCAAGAAGTAGTAGAATAACAGAGTTAAGATTGGCAAGAAGACACAAATGAGGAAATTGCTGTCAACCAGTTACAAGGGCAAAGCATGACATTAGTACTCGCATTTATGTCATACAAATCCGCATTGGCCAAATGCATTTCCTATCACAGCTTATTGGTTAACAATCCTTTAAGAAGCCACTATAAACCAGTAGATCTATTGGCTAGAACAATGACATGATGGCAATGGTCGAACAAATACAATACCTGCAACAATTGAATTGTCCATTGACATTTTTACAATTGCAAGTCAGAGCAAGTGATGAAACTTGGAAATTATATCTCATATGGGAACACATTATTGTTTTAGAAGACTTTTAAATTTCAGGTAAAACAAAAAGGAAATTGGGAAAACCTGATAAGAACTGTCCATTCAACAATATTGCTCCTCAAGAAATAGTGAAGACACAACCATTGTGCAAGGAACATTAAGTTTTGGAAAAAGATTTCTGCATATTTTGGAAAAAGATCACATTGTAGTCATTCAGTGCATACAACGTATCTCTCTCTTCAAAACTATTTCTATTGTTTGCAGTACAAAATCTGCACCTTCAACTGGAGTTGGGATCCATAAAGTATTGCATGTTATGTTTTCTTCCTCCAAATGGTTACTATAATCATTTCTAGGCCAGAGATCATTGTACTTTCCAGGCAATGAACATATGTCAAGACTATGTTTCAAGCAAGATGTTGCTGTAAATTTAGTAGTGAAATTTATTTATGTCATAGGAACACCTGTGCAGGCATACATAAACACAAAGTTCATAAATTTGAAAATTGTATGCAGGAATATGCATATTGAACTTCTAACTCTGAACATAAAATCCAATCAACTGCATTTAAGGGGACAAGATCAAAAGGGCAGGGCATATACCATCAGGATGAGCCATTTTTTGCATGGCTGTTGGAGCAATCATGATGGGCATTGAAATCTTGAATCCCAAGACAGTTGTGCTCATATCAATCTTGCTTACATCAATAAGAATGCGAGGCCGAAACCTATTTTCAATAACATCAAAAGACACAAATTCAAGAATAAAACACCAACATTGAATCCAATATCTGGAAAGATGGAACATTTATGAGATAAGAAAGCACTTTCAGAAATGTCTGCAGTCGAATAAATAACTATGGCCTTTTCACAATCTTCCTTATAGAAGCACATGACAAGAAAGCAAAAATCTATTTGCAATAGCCCGACTTTCAGTTCGAAAGAAATGAACTCACAGAATCCGAGAGAATGCATTTCGGTTTTCCTTAAGAGTCCACTGGTCCTCTGCACCTGATGCATAGTAGTCAAAGACCATCTTTGGCAATTTCTGCCTTGCAATTCCCTCGTACTCCATAACATTAGTGATCTCCATCTTTGCAAATCAATTATCCTTTAGTCTTCAAGAATATTCTGAAACATGTTATCATCAGACAATCAAATCAAATTAACATACAACCAATCTCTGCTGTAGTTTACATGAAATACAACTAACCTTCAAGGAAGACAGAACACAATAGCCATCCAAAAAAAAACAAAGCCATCCAAGAAAGAAGTTAAGAAGGAAACGGGAAAAATGTTTCTGTTCCCTAACAAGGTTAAGGTCTCCAGAAGTAGAAAGCAACTCTCAGAAACCAGAACAAAGTTTTGTTAGATGCTCCTGCAACTGAAAGTATCACAGACACTGAAAAATTACTATGAGAGTCTTGGTGGAGCTCACAGGCTTTATAGAATACACCCCAAAAACAACTTGGTGTAGGTTGTTAGTTTACTAACTTATGAATGTTTCTTTGATTAATTTTTCCATTAAACACACACAACCAGAATATCAATCTACAAACCGAAAGTGCCAATCGAAGGATTTCAACTCATTTTTTCACTTATAGAAGTGAAGATTATATCAAAGTTACATGCTTTACATAAATTATCAGGCCCAGATACTAAAATAATCTTATTAGCTAAAAACAAACATCAAAAAGAACTTGATATTGATGAAAGAAAGACATATATCAAGTAGAGAGAGAAGTGGCATACAAGTTGCTTGTAGAGAAGGAAGAGACCTTTGGGGAGAGAGCAGAAGAAAGAGGGAGTTTTGGGGGTGGGGCAATTGTGTGAAATGAGCAAAGACTGTAGATAATGTTCAGAGAATGTGAGTGAGAGAATGGAATCAAGAGAGCTGACAAGCTACCTAGCAATGCAGAAAAAACAAACATGAGATGGCAAGAAATAGAAAAGAGTGGTGGATAAAGACAAAAATGGAAGAGAAATCATCAGATAGATGAGTGACAAGGGGGGACTTTAAAATCTGGATTGGTTTTTCAAGGTGAGCATTTGTAGCCAAGTCTGCTTCAATGGCAATTATAAGACGTGTGGTGAGCATTCTCTTTGGAATATTATCATAGCCCAGCTCCATGTTCATCCCCATGTTTGGTATTGGTATTTCTTTCTTTCTTTCTTTCTCTTTTTTTGAGTTTCAATTTTTAAGATAATTGCAAATGTTTTTTTTTTTTTTTTTGGCTGCTTTTAAACTGACTGACTAGATGATTTATTCTGCGAGTATATACTCGGAATTTCTCCTTTTTTTTTTTTTTTTTTTGATAATTATTAAATACTTGGAATCTTTTACAGTATTTTGATTTAATATTAATATTTATTTTTACTTCAATAGAAAATTTGCTACTCATGTAAATTAGATTTTTGGTTCTAAAATGATTTAGCTTTTCCATTCCTTGAATGTAATGTTGGCTAGCAAAGCAAAGAGAAGAAATACTTTTCATCCAAGCCAACTATCCTTCATTATCCTCAATGAAAGGACTGAGTAACTAACTTATGGCTGAAATTGATTCCCCATACAATATTCTTTTATTCTGGTATTTTAAGATGTTACATGTTGTATTTGACATAGTGACAACTCTGTATATATTAGCAATCCTTTTTTCTTTTTTGGGTAGTTTATAATAGAACGAAAAAAAACCCCCTAAAAAAATATTATGTAGTCGATTCCAATTGAATTTGATATCAAAATTTTGTTGTGGTGTTGTTGGTCCATCAGGGAAATCATGAAATGATGCATAGAAGTTCAAAGAGATTGAAATATCCATTGAGCTCTCAGAAAACACTCAGCAATTGGACAGGATTATCAATATACTTCAATCTAATAAGCTCTGCAGCAAAGTGTGTCACCTATTTTCACTTGCCTTGCTACAGTGTCTTCAAAATGTCAAAGAGATTGACAATATGACATTGCCGTTTGATTGAGGAAGCACAGTTTCAAAGTCATGATCGCACTTTCAGGTGACTTGGAGAAATACAGAGCAGCACCTTCCTTTGAAGCATTGGTGGGCTTGGGGGTCAGACGCTATTTCTTAGTAGATACATGTTGACAAACAGGGAAAGAGGTAAGTGCATGAGTCCAACTGCAGAAGCACCGCAGCAAAGTGGTCAAAAACTGCATTGCACAGCTAAACCAAATAACTTCTGGAGTTGAAAATTTATTGCTGAAACATGAAACAACGTATAAAAATGAAATGACAATTGTCTTCTTTTCTGTCAGGCTATTTTGTTTCTTCTTTGAACTTGTTGCTTTGTACTCCATGTGCAAAGTACATAGAATTTTTGAGACTGCGGGTGAGAATTAAAAGATTAATTGATCCTCAATATTATATGCAGCTAGTAGCTTAGAACAAATCATATTCTGCAAGCCACAAAATTATACGTCCAAGCAAGAAACAGAATGTTGTGGCAGGTCTAGCGCTGAAGCCGAGTATGGAGCAACGGCTCAAACAGCATGTGAAATGTTGTGGGCGAAGTATCCTCTAAAGGAAATGGGGTTCACACATGACAAGCCTATGAAAATTTTCTGGGACAATCAGGCTGTTATTTACATAGCAAGAAGCAATCCAGTGTGCCATGAAAGAACTAAACATACTGAAATGGTTTGTCGCATCAATAGAGACATAGGAAGAAGCAACCATCTGGATATAGCACACGTAAAATCAGGAGAGTAGTTAGGTGATATCTTTGCTAAAGCTTTAAGTCGGGCTCAATTGTGTGGTTTTTATTTCATGGTTGACATGTATTTTCTAACTTAAGGGGGAGTGTCAAGAAATAAAGTAAAATGGTTGACATATATTTTTTGGTTTTCTTATTTTTACGTTATTATAAATATCAGAAACATACATACACATACCTAAAATGTTACTTCTCGTCCAGGGCAGTTTATGCAGGAAATGCCTTGAACCAAACTCAATTTCTGTAACCATATAGCAGGATTACTCTGATGGATCATACACATGCAAGGATTTTGGAGTAGGATAAGAATCATATCCTGATTTGATACACATTTAAAGCAGCAGTGCCCATATTTGAAATAATAGTATTACAATGCCTAAGCTGTACCAAATATCCATGAACCCGTCAATCTGAGTTTGGTTATTTCTATTGAAATACAGGCTCTCAAAGCTGTTTCTTTCTCCATTTCCACGTGCAAGGGCATTAGTGTCATCACCTCTTTATAACCTGGCGACAGCACGAGGAGGGTCCCAGTTGGTTACAATGTGGTTACGAGTAATCTCCTCGAGTGAGCGGCATCCGCATAAAGCCATTGTTTGCTCAAACTCATGACGAAGCATATGAAGTACTTTCCTAACACCTGCTTCACCCTCAGCTACCAGTGAAAACACAACTGGCCTGCCAATCTTCAATGAGTCAAAAGAACACCATAGAAACTCAGTTTGAAAGCTTCAATAACAGACATTAGATAATCATACACAATTTTGCGATCATAAAAATGTATTGATACAGGTAATATCAGTTGGGGCACAATCTTGTGGTCTAACAACCAAAAAGTTTCTATATTTGACAAACGGGTATAACTGCCTTATCCATGCACTTACAAATATTCCAGATGCTCCCAACGCTAATGCTTTGAAGACATCTGTTCCACGTCGAATTCCACCATCAAGAAAAACAGGAACCTGGCCTTGTGCAGCCTTAACAACCTGCCAGTTGCATAAATAAAGTTATTTAGTCAAATTAATTCAAATTGTCAATGTGAACATAGTAATTTTGGAAGATGTTTCCAGTACAGATTTGGGTTCCAGTATTTAATCTGAAGAAATAAATGCTCCTAGAACAACTATTAATGCATAGCAATGTGGAAATATGCAATGACTTCAGGCATAAATGTACAAGCTGATCATTTCAAAATTTGTATGCTTAGATAATATGTCAAACCCCCCCTTCTCCCCATAAACTTCTGTTAATACTGCTACAAGTGCATGTACCTCTTCCAAAGCCACAATAGTAGCAGGAACATAATCAAGCTGACGAGCACCATGATTGGAGACTATAATTCCTGCTGCTCCATTCTGTATTGCCAGTCTAGCTGCATTGAAGCAAAAGTGTGGGAAAGCTGGTGGAGGGTAAAGCAAAGGAACTATTGAAGTCCATAACAAGGATCATAAGAAATTTTCTTTTTTCCTCATGTGGGCTGCAGGGAAGATTAGTCTGTTTACCATCCTCAGCAGTGAGTACACCCTTCAATAGGATTGGCAATGATGTAATTGTTTGCAGCCACTTCACATCCTATGCAAGAATCCAAGAAAGTATATCAAAATATTGATTTTCATTTATTTTTTTATTTCTGTTTTTTATTTTTGAAGAGCTGCAAATGCAAGCACAGCCAATATTGCTTTCCATGTTATGGTTTCAAGAGCTGTACAGATCAATTCAGGCATCTGACCTTCCAGCTAAGTGTCCTGTCATGTTGACTAGCAACATAAGAAACTAGTCCGGAGTTACCAGCCTGCAATGTCAGTTCATTAAACATCATCAGTATAAGGAAAACAGAGTAATAAAAAGGATGAAATTGGTATGGTGAAATATGCAGCTCTATCATTACCCACCTTATCTATTTTGCCAAGGTCCAAGCCCTCAAAGTTCTTCAAGGTTAAAAATGGTGGCAAAGTGAATCTGTGCAGGAATAGATTGGAAAATCACACATGATAGCTAAATCACACACTATAGCATGTGTACAAACACACCCTTGGTCTATTAATTTCCACCTGTTCTTGATATCAGCTTCCCTCCGACCAGATCTTGGAGTATCCACTGTGAGGACAATTGCCTTGAAACCAGCCCTCTCAGCTCTTCTTACCAGCTGAGCAACCACATTCCTGTCTTCCAGTACCTAAGTGAAAGCATTGGGACTATTCAGCACTACAAAATAATAATGAGGAACTTGGGTTCCAAGACAGGAGATGATGTCTATCACAGATAATAATCTCCAAGTTGCTGAATAAAATTGACTTTTCAGAATTGAATCAGAAAATTGATACTCAGAAAATTAAAGCAGTATCTGAAAGGGACAGATTGATCTGGTTTCTTTAACTCACATAGAGTTGGAAAAAGCGAATGCCAGGACCAGTTGAGCCAACCTCCTCAGCACTGGAGGTGGCGAATGTTGATAGCGTCTGAGACAAAATAACACAGAAGATGAGTAAGTCATTTGGTCAAATTGTCCTGCATTTTCACCAATAATCTACAGCCAAGCAGGGTTATATCAGTTAGGCAACAAAAACCAATACTGTCTGATGAATAAAAGAGATACAATATGAAATCTGTGGAAGCAAAAGTATCAAACCATAATTGTGCCAGCTGCTGAAGCTGCCCTTGCTGTTGCACATTCTCCTGCATTAAGATACATTAGTCAGACAGAAGTCACTTCTCTTCTTTCCTCTTCATTGTGAAGAACCAGATGAGGAACCGAGTAAAGGACCTCAAAGGGGGTGAGAAGGAAATTGTAGTCAATAGAATGACAACAAGACATCCAATGGACTGGTTAGCAGAGGCCTTTCAGTGTCTTTGCACTAGTAAATTGCAGGAGGCCACAAAAGGCAGTTATGGTGGAACGCATACCAGGATATGCATCATTGATTTACTAGAATGTCAATTTTTGAGTTAAAGGGAAACAGAAATGAAGAGAACTTGGTCATAAAAATACAACAACATCGTGCTGAAAGCCATATATTTCAGAAAAAGATTTTCTGCTGCTTCTGAAGGATGTTCAGCTCCAGAGAATGTTCCAAACTAAGTTTTACCATTTCACAAGGCTACTGAAGTTCTTTTTAAGGCATTTCATTATATCAAAGGATTCTTCATGTTATGACTTATAATGTCTTTCATGCACAAATTTTTCCGTTGATGCATTAGTGACTCTATAAGCAGAGTCATGTATATTGTAGAAACACCAGCATGAACATACATGAAGAGATAACTTCACAGCCATGCGGCATCGATGCATATACTTAACTTCTAGATTGAAACATAAAATTCTCGATCAACTGCAGTTAAAAGCTCATAAATGCAGAGGCATATACCTTCAGGATGAGCCATTTTCTGCACAGCTGTTGGAGCAATCATGATGGGCATCGAAACCTCGTATCCCAGGACAGTTGTGGTCATGCATATCTTGCTTACATCAATAAGAATGCGAGGCCGAAACCTATATTTGGCAATAACAAAAGGCACAAAGTCAGAAATGAACCAATCCCATGTTCACAAAATCAAAACATTTATCACAACTGTGATAAGAAGCAATAAATCAAAACGACATTGTCGCAATCTTCCTCATAGAAGCACATGAAAAAAAATGGAAATATGCCTGACAGATTAAAACAGCCTCATTTTTTAGTCTGAATTTAAACAAATAAAAAAAAAATTTGAGCTTACAAAATCCGAGAGAATGCATTTTGATTCTCTTTAAGAGTCCACTGATCCTCCGCTCCAGACACAAAGTAGTCAAAAACCATCTTTGGCAATTTCTGCTTTGCAATTTCTTCATACTCCATAACATTAGTGATCTCCATCTTTTACAATCAAATATGTGTAATCTCTCCAACAATATTCTGGAACATGTCATAATCAAATAATAAATTTGCTCATCGCATTGAAACCAATATCATCCATACCTGAATCCAACATTAGGAAACAGGAAAAAAGCTTCTATTCCAAAGAGGGTTAAAGTCCAATAGGATTCAAAAGCAAATCTCAGAGTAAAATTTGAATTCCTAAAACGGTTAAAATCTGGTGACTCAAAGATCACATAAACGTATATTCCGGGAGGTGCTTTCCTTGTTGTCTTCTAAAACAAAATTATGCAACGAAGATTCATTAATCCCCCAGCAACATAAAGGGAATGATTCTGCAACCTCCATTGTTTGACTGCAACTTCTATTCTCCATCCACCTTATAGAATATGATCAAACATAAAAAAATTTACAGGATTACGATTGAGACTAAGCAAGTCCTAATAGAGCTTATACAAGGGAAGACTACCAAAGTTACATGCTTTACAGTTTACACATAAATTATCATGAGACCCGGATACAATAAAACCATATAATCAAAAAAAATCATTAAATGCTGAAACCCAAGAACATGATGTTGAAGACTGAAAGAACAGACCTTGAACTACCCTGTCCAAAGGTGAGAGCAGCAGAGAGGAGCTGTCAGAGATGAGAACAGAGCGCAGATAAATGCTGAGAACTTCAGAAAGAGTGAGTGAGAGGAGAGCTGACAGCTAAGATGCTTCAACTCATGCAGAAAAACCCAAAAAAAGCATGGAAATAGGCAGGCTACTTTTTTTACTTTTCATTTTTTCGTTAATTCACTGTTTAAATTATTATAGCAATATTTACATTATTTTATTAATTATGTCTAACTATTTTCATCAGCATTGCAGCTACTTTTCAAAATTAAAATTCAACAACTCTACTGGGAGCCCACGTGCAAACTTAAGTTTTTTTATTCTAGGCTTATACAAGGTCTAGCCTTCTAATCCATGGACGAGACCAACTTATTATTTTCTTTTCAAAGACTTTTTGACAAAAAAAAAAAAAAAAAAAAAATAATAATAAATTAATGCAGAACTTATGGAGACATTTTACTCAATATGAAACAAAGTCCCAGGTTTTTTTTTTTAACAAGTCAAATGAATAACACACACACACACACACACACACACACACAACTAACATCAACTCACAAGGGCATTTCAAAGGAATATCTGAATATGCAATTAATTACAAAATCAGTAAGTTTGGAAAAAAAAATAAAATATAAATATATAAATATTGCAATTAAGTGGCTTCACGTCTGGACAAGCTCCTTTACTTTTTCTGGAAAAAAAAAAAAAAAAAAAAAAAAACAATTTTGTCCCTTATAATATGTCCAAATCACAAACCAATCAGCAGGCCATGTACAAAGGCCTTTTTTATTTTTTTTTTTTTTTTGGACCATGCGATATTGCGACGTATCTGCCAAGTTGCGTGAAGTTAAATTAGATGGTCCAACCACCTATATATTTTATTGTTCTGATTTTACAATTATTGATCCTCTTATATTTCATGTGAATTTTTGTCAAAAAAAAAAAAAAAAAAAAAGAGAGAGAGCTAAATTTCAAAAAATAAAAATTTTATTAGACCTTGCATGAACTGTGTAAGCCCTTTCATGCTAATGCATTTGTTCTTTTCCAAGCCTTGGTGTAGAATTTATTATTTTAGTTATACATTTTATTGATACTTTTCCCTATGGCAGCCTAATTTGGTTTTGTCAAAAACAGATGTGGGGATAGATATTTGTAATTGTGGTCAACCTTATCAAAAATCTACAAGCTGACACCCTGGTATGGTTGCCCATTGTCAATCACATATCACTCTTTATCTATTAGAAGTTCATTCTTCAATGAACTACCTAATAGGGTAATCTCGCTTTAAATTATATCCTCCAAGCTTAATTACAGGATAATTGGATCTCAAACATCTCAGGAGAATGCTAAAAGGAAATTTATCAGCTCATCTAATTGCATGATGATCATTGGCTGCTAGGGCCTACAAAAACGGACAAACCCCTTACCTTGGAAATTACTTTGACCCTAAAGTCTCTCCCAACCTCTCGCTCTCATTCTTTCCCTACAAATGGACAAACCAACTCCAACTAATGTCTGCTAAGACTACCAGCAAAAAGGCTAAGAAGGGAATGCCCTTCTTTGACTTTGTTTTTAATATCTTCATGTGTATATATATCTCCATTTTCCACGCTTTCAACCTCTCTCCCAATTCAATTCAATGCTGCTCAACAACACCGACTTTTGGTTATTCATTTTCAACACTTCGTTCATCATCCTTGCCTTGTACTATAGTGCATTACTTTCATCATCCAAACGTAACAACATGCATGATCTGATGAGAAAGCAAAGAAGTTTTTCAGCCCGCACGCGGTATCTGGAAACCATGAAGACAAGGATTTGTCCTGAAGAACATGCCGGGGGTCTCCAGGAAAAAAGAAAATTCACCCATCAAAGAATCGGGACCCTGGAGAACAGATTGCCAATCTTTCCTGCGTCCAAGCCTGGAAAGCCTTGTAGAGTTGATTTCCAAGCGAAGAGGTCAGCAAACTCCTTGAATCGCCTCCCTGCAAAGATCATTTCAGGTCAGGACGTTCTTCTTGTCTCAAAAAGAGCTACCTGTGAGAAAAGGAAGATTACACCAACAACATTGCAAAGGAGTAAATCGGAGGATATCAAACGGGTGGTGATTGACGAGAGTAAGAACGTTGTCTGGAGGTTTGAAACTGTATGGCATGAGCCATCAGAAATAGAATCTGACGAAGAAAGAGATGAATATGCGTGTATGTCCAACGAAGAGCTAAATAAAAGAGTTGAGGATTTCATTCAAAGGTTCAATATGCAGATTCAGCTTCAGAGGTCAGAAGCTCTTGTAAATTAATGATCCATGCCGGATCAGACTTCATGGGACAAGAATAATTATGTTTCTGCTTCTAATTAGTAAATGGGAGAAGATATTCAAAGAGGTTTCTAAGTACTTGTCATATTTGTCAGTGTAATGAGTCCAAGTCTTTTGGTTTAAAATGCTCCCCCAATTTCAAAAACTCAACAGCAACCTACAGAACTAAGCTAGATGCACGAAGCTCCTGCGCTTGTGGCGTTTGGAGAAAAGTGATACCCTTATTTTTCACAAAGTAACTATTTTTGCAGCTCAAACCTGTAACTTCCAAATAGTAATCTTTCTGTTTCGCTTGCCCTTCAATCTAGAGGATTAAGCTGATTGGACCCAATGATGAGGTACATGAGTTTGAAGGCCCCGGATGACACGTATATCCTGGATGCAGCCGAGAGTGCAAGAGAATGATCTGCCATATTCTTGTAGGGCTGTTGCTCGCTCAACCTGTGGCTAGAAGATGGTCACGAGGGCTCTGCGGATCAATCATTCAATCCGATGGTTCCTTTGTTGAGCCTGTGTCTATGAGAATTTCCTTCAATTGTCAAGTTTGTTTGAGGATCTGTCACGCATTCGAGCTAAAAGGGCTCTTGTGGACCATTTGGTTAGAGTTTCCAGCATGCCTTTTAGAGATGCCACAAAAATAAAAAAATAAATAAGTAAATAAAAGCTCTAGGCTAACTGTAAATAAAGACTTGTCTTTGTCAATGAATATTTTCTACTTGGTTCTTTTCTTGCAATTAACTAGTTTATTATCAATTACAAATTTATCTTCTAATTACATTCTTTTTTGAACTCTATTGTATTTATCGTAATGCAAGTCAGGCCTCCTATGTTATTATATGGACAATTATCAAGAAAGGCAAGAGCAATGCCAAGGTAAAAGAAAATTAACAATAAAGGATGTGCTTTGTCTCATCTTCCCATCTAAAACAGGAAAGTCACTCTATGGTTTTGATTCTGCCTAGCTTTTGTATGACCAAAGGAACAACAATCTTAAGCAAATTTAATTGACCAGATGGCAGCACCCTTTATATTAAGAGTTCAGGTTATAATTTATAAACAAGTGCTTTGAGGTTAACAATGTGCGCGCAACACTATCCACTATGAGCACTCTTTTACAAGTTGAATTTGAAGTGAAAAAGAGTTACACAAAATGATTGCAAACTCTGTATCTAGACAATTTTTCCTTCTTTTCTCCATTATTCTACTTAATAAAAATTTTATTCTTTTTTTTTTTTTGGCAAGAAATTAAAACCCGGATATGACATAAATCTAAAGTTAAAATAACTAAAAACCCCAATCTGAAATGTTCCTTTGCAAAGTTTGATCACTGAGCCCTTTAGTGTTATCTATCTCAGAGTAAAGGGCAATATTTGACCTTGTCATCAGTTGTCACAGGACATGTTACTAATGTGCAATGGTCAGTTAAGTACGTCCATTCCTATATAGGTCCTGGATTGAAGAGTCAGGAAGGCAAGAGCATCGTCCATTCCAGTCAATATAATATAGTGATGCCTATGCTGGTTAAAACCAGAAAAATGCAGCAACATGCAAAGCTTAAAGCTTCTGGTTTTTGGTTTTCAGGGGCTAAGGTGGGGGGGGGGGGAGAGAGAGAGAGAGAGAGAGAGAGAGAGAGAGACTTTCATTCATAACCCGCTAATATACAACAAAGATGCTGGAAAACATCATTACATCAGAAAAACAAAGCTTTGTGCATGTAGATAGCTTTTCTAAGTAACCAAAGCTTTTACAAATTACAAGTTAAACTCTTTAGCTTCCAAGCATACACAGTAACTTGTAAATGTAGACAAAAAGACATTTGGCAAGCTTCTGACTCGCACCAATCTTTTACAGTCAAATTGAAAAATAATAATCATCATAATAATGAACTTCAAATTCTGGAGGGAAAAAACTTGACAGCAAAAATGTGTTGCTTCCAACGGCAATGGAGCAGCACCTGCTAAGCAATACAAGCATCAGCCCAGCCCCCATTACGTATGATGCCGACAGCATGAGCCCACTTCTGCCCGGGGAATTTTACTCACAGCAGCCACACTACCGCCCTCGGTGAATATCACATACACTTAGGACGTCATCAAGATTTCCAAATTCCCGGATCTCCTCTGTATCAATATTTTTGCAAACCCTTTCACGTAGACTACCAAAGCAGTAATTTTGATAACGAATAAACCCCCCCCTCTCCTCCTCTTGAAATCTCGTCATAAGTGACAGCAAGATGAGGTGAAAGACCAAAAGAAGTAACCCTTCCTGGGATATGAGGAGCAGACGCTAAAGCAAAATGGTACATTAACGAAGGGAAAACACTCTTTCTCACCATCATACTGAAGGGTTTGGAATCAATATCAGAAAAGAGAGAGGCGAGGAGGGGCCTGAGCTAAGCATAAGCATGACCTATGCTGTTATACTTAAATAAGAGCAGGAGGCTGAAGACCCGCTGATCCTGCTTGTTTAGCGGGAAATAAGTTTGTGCAATTCTTTGTTTTTATGATTGATCCGAATATCCTCAACAGACTGTGGGATTGACATTATCACCTTCATCGATCCAAAGTTCCCGGATCTTCAACCAACTCAAACAATATGTTTTCTTTTGGTAAAAGATTTTTTTATAAATTAATAAAATTATAAAAAATAATAATAATAAAAAAAAGCTGAAAGCAGTGATCCAGTCAAGAAAAAACTTGTGTTCATTAATGAGCTGAGTGTGCATTTACGACAATGTCACTAATTGGTATAATTTTTTTTAATTAAATTATGATCAGACAGTTCAGTATAACTCTATCTTGCTATTTGTATGATAAACAATAGATATAAAATAAAAATTACCAAAAAAAAAAAAAAGAATAATTCAAAACTGCAAAAATCAGACACATGGTAGTTGAGGAATCGAACCTTAATTATGTGGCACTTTTCATTAGTTGCAAAAATCCTACATAAACCCATGTTGGTGATTGTCTTCGTGGTTCATGATTGGTTGGAATCTTGGGTGTCACCCATCATTTCCCTTCTAATTGATGTGAAATCTTATTCTGATTATCAAAATTGAGAATTGAAGATTCAAGAAATACTTTTAGTAGATGAACAAGAAAGACATAGCAAGACCGCACATATTTGAGGCAACTCTCTTCCTACGCTTTGTGTAAGCATTGAAGTCTAACTTCATTTAATATTACAAAAAACTTGTTAATACTTGACGTAGATATGTATCGTTGAATTTTAATTGTTAATTGCAATTAAGATGTCTTTATTTAATGACGTGAATTTGTATTAAATTCTTGTACTTATCAAATAGAACTCTTGATATAAAGAGATTCTAGATTGAATCCACAACGTCCAAGGGCAAGACCTGATTCAATCTCCGTGCCCATTGAAATGTCATGAGACGCTAGAGAGAGATCCAATATGTCAAGCGTTCAATAGTGCTGGATGGAATACATGTTACTCCAATGAAATCGCTCGAGACAGGGTAAATTGTAAAGCTACGTGTGTGTGTATAGACGTGCGTTCAAATGGGAAAAACGAAAAAAAGTGTGTAGACATGGGTTTTTTCTCTAAAAGAGGCTCATGGGGCGGATCGCATCAATGGTACAGAATTGGGAGGTGGGTTTAGATTTAGCCAATTTGAAAGTGATTTAACTAGTAAAGAGTAGTAATGTCATAAAACCCTACCTCATCCGACACAGAGTTGGTTGGTTCCACCAATGAGTCATAAGTTTAATTTGCGAGTTGATGGAATTTGTCATTTATATAATATTTATGTACGCATTCAATACAATTTTTTCAATAATAATATTATTTTATAAACTCTTAAGTCAATATTATATATCATGAGATACAATAAATTAAAAAATAGTTTTTGCTCTACAATTCCTTGTTCCCTGCCAATAGAAATCATGGTACAGATTTTCAGTTGGCTGGATGTGCAAACGTTGCTCAAATTGAGGTCTGTGTGCAAGCAGTGGGGTGCCTTGATAGGGCTTAAGATGGTGCCTGCATCATGACCTCGGAAACAAAATGTTTATATCACATAAATAGTATTTAATACTATATAATAAAATTATATAAAAACAAAGTAATTTTTTATATAAAATTTATATAATACTAAATATTATTTATGTAATATCAAATATATCTCATATAATATAAATTATACTATATCTATTTGTATCTGTCAAATAGTATGTCAATGTAACGGGGTCTTATTAATGTAACAGAACTCCATCACATAACGATGAACTGGTTCCCATGGTAGGGCTTTTGTCATGGAATCTTGGTTTGGGATCGGCCCACGGGAAGTTTGAATCTGGACTCATTAACAGACAGTGTCCGCAGCCTGGCTATGGCCTGGACCAGTCCATAACTTACTCAAATGCAATTTTATCCACCAAGAAAAGGAGCTGAAAAAATCTTTGAAACAGTTTCAGTTTTCAGTTAGAAAGACAGACAGGGTGAACAGTGAACTAACATGGTTTTGAGTTGCCTACATGGTATTGGTATCTCCTGTGTCCCTCCAGTTCTTAGGACGTACTGTTCTTCTTCTGATTCTCAAATTTCATCAAAAAGCACCCTTATTCTTGGAAGGCGAAGAGCAATGGCATTGGGGTCTAGTCTTGTAGTGGCATCTGTGCTTGAATTGTACAATCCCATCCCAAAAGTACCTTCATTTCACTCTGCTATTGCCCAACAACAGCAGCAGCAAGAAGATGAACTTCAGGAAGAAGAGGATCGCATTGTTGATCTCTTCCAGGTCTCTATGCGTGTAAAGTTTGTGAATTTTTAAATCTACTGATGGCTTTCTGCTTGATTCTTAATTAAATGGATTATTTCATGATGACCCATTTGGCTTCAGACATGCTTGAGTGAGTACAAGCTTGAATTTGACCTTTTTTTTTTCTTTTTTCTTTCTCTTTCTGGTATTTTAGTTATATGTGAAGTGTATGATTAATGACTCCTTTAGCTTATAGTTTAGTATGTTTGGTTAATAATGATTGGTATAAATATTGTAGTTTGGATACTGACTCCCAAATCATTTGCTGATCCATTGGTCTTTATAAATTAGAAATTTTGTTTTTATGGTATTTGTGCTGGGATCATTGGTAGTAATGCTCACTGCCATTTTGAGCCTAAGACCAGCAAGCAGGGAGAAGCTGCACTTCAAAGTGAGCTAGAATTGGCCAGTTTGGAGGGAAATGAAAAACCCTTTTTGCATTATACTTTTCATGTCCATTTATTGACCTGCATAGAATATTATTGTTGAATCTATATTCCACTTTTAATGAGCCATGAAATATTAATCTCAAAGTTTTTTTCTTTTGATTTAATTATGGTAGGCAGCATCACCATCAGCTGTGTTTATCGAGGACCTTGAATTAGCTAAAATCCCCAAGAGTTCTAGTAATGCTATGAAAACTGAGGATGAAAATGCAAAAGTTGAAGGGACTGGCTCCGGCTTCATTTGGGACAGATTTGGTCACATAGTAAGAAGCATTCTCTCTCTCTCTCTCTCTCTCTCTCTTTAATTGTTATTGAATTCAAATTCATCACACATTGTTACATGTAGTTGCTTCTTATATGCTTTACTTAAAAAAAGGGGCATCACAGTTCACGAGGCTCTCATATTATGGGTCTGGGGAAGGGCCATGGCCCTGTTCTTGTTTTCACAAAGAGGATGTTCCCACAACTCAAACTTGTTCCCACTATTACCCTAAGGTTTGCCCTTCAAAAGGAGGATAATGCAGAAGTACTAAAGATTTAGGAGTTTATGCTGTAGCTATTAGACTTATATGTAGCCACATCTCATAATGCCCTCTGAGAAACACTAGTTTTTAAGTACAAGTGCTAAATGTGTAGATGAATGGGTCTTTTAATTATCTGTTATCTATCGATATTTAGCGTCTCATAAAAAATGTAAATAATAACTTGATTGTGTTAAGTTTCGTTTTAAGCTTTCTGTCATAATCCCACCAATATTTTGGCATCCATTTATCATGTACAATGCCTTTGTTCATACTTTTGTATAGTCAACAACTCGGCATCCATGTCCTTATCTAGTCTAGACATCAATTTGTAAATCACAACATTCTTATGAACTATAATGACAACTATTCTGATCTGATGAATTATTTGTTAGCCTTCAATGATCTATCTCGAGATCACCATCTGATTCTGATTTTGTAATTTCTGATTCGCTGTTGCTATTAGTTATAATTTTGGGATGATTTTTTCAAAGTCCTTCATCGAATTCTAATATTGTTCATTTGAATTTTATGAAGGAGACCTCATTGATTTTATTTGGTCCAAATACCTTCCTTCTTTTAGTTTGCAAATAGAAAGTCCCACGGATAATGATTTTTTTTTTTATGCATGCAGGTTACAAATTATCATGTTGTAGGTAAATTGGCAACAGATAGAAGTGGTTTGAAATTGTGTAAGGTCCTGCTGAGATTATCTCTACTGCTCTTCTTATTCAGAACATCACTAGATCAGTTGTCAAGTTTCCCTGCCATCTTTCTAAATAACTTCATCTTGTTGGTTTATGTTTTATAGGTGTTTCTTGTTGATGCAAGGGAAATAGCTTCTATAGAGAAGGCAAGATTGTTGGTTTTGATCCAGCCTTTGATCTGGCTGTTCTTAAGGTATATTACTGAGTCGTGGTTGCTTTAAAGGGACCATGCCATTTGTGAAGTATTGAAATTCTGATAGCTTGAAAAATTCTTTCAGCTGTTTTATGATCTAGAGCTTAGCTAATAGATTCCCTGTAGACAGTGAAACAAACCAATTCAAACAATATGAGGAGCAGTATCAGTGAAATTATGGATGAGGTTAAATTTTCTTGTTAAATTAAATTAGTCAGGCATCTTATATTTGATCTAAGTGCCTCATGAACCATATATAACATGCAGCTCTATCTCTCTTACAAGCAATAAAGGAGGTTTTCTAAACAACACACATGCAATTGTATGCTATTTAAAAATGTCACATATGTTTGCTTACATGATAGTATCAAATGCAAACTTTTTCATACTGAGGGACCTGATGAAACTGTCTTGCATGATAAGTTTGTTTATAAGCAAACAGTAGATAATCCCCCTATCCTTTCACAAAGCAATAGTTATAAATGTATTCTTGATTACAAAGATGTCATTAAGTATGCATGTGTCATTCTTTTAATGGATAAATTGAAATACATCCCTGCCAATGGTTGGACAGCCTTCAGACTCCCTAAAGCAAGTTATCTATGAAATGCAAACATGCAGTTGGATCAAAAATTTATTGGAGTAAACATTGTATGCTATAAAATGTTTACTCTCTTCAACAGACTTAACAACATACTTGTACCTTTTCTTCACAAGATGCTCCATTATTTTGGTTTTGGTTACTGCGGTTTCGGGGATTCTTCATGGGAATTGATGTGGGCTAGGACTAGGTGGGAGTCCATTAAAGCATGATCTGCTTGACAGAATGCATCTAGTTTAGATATTATTCGGGATTAGCTATTCTTTGGCTTTGTAAATGCTGAAAACCTGTCTCTCATCCTCAAAGCTTCAAGTCAAATTGAGCACTAAGAATTTGAAATAGGCGCTTCCTTAGACCTCTTGCTTGCATGTTAAGTTGCTTAAAAGATTCAGTTGCCATAATAAGGTCATTGCAAATCTTCTTTCAATGCAACCAGTTAGTTTACTTGATTATCTTGATTTTCATGCAAATTCTCGCAACATTGATAACCATTTTCAAAATGATTATTTGAATGCCTTCTACAGGTTGATGTTGATGGTTATGAATTAAAGCCTGTTGTTCTTGGCACTTCAAAAAATTTACGTGTGGGACAGAGTTGCTTTGCCATTGGAAACCCTTATGGATATGAGAACACTCTCACAACTGGGGTAACTTCGCAATAAATGAATGTATTGTGCAGTTTATAATGATTTGTAAGCTCATATGGCTATATTTGATAAATAGTTATTCAACCCAAAAGCTTTAGGTGATAGGTCATGATTCCTCCTTTTAACCACTGAACTTCTCCATGGTGCTGTGACAATAAAAGCCAACAGTAATTTTTTGTGTAAAAATAGTAGAAAGGAGCACCAACAGAACATAGCCCATGTAGAAAAGAAAGATATCATTGACAAGATATAGTGCAACATCTAAGCCATCCTCGGCATTATTATAGCAGTTTCATTGGCCATAAAGCTAGAATTCCAAACTATCTATAATAGCAGAGATGACTTCCCCAAATACCCTTATATTTCTTCTTCTCGAGAAGAAGCCAACATTTTTTAGTAAATTGATTAGGCATTTAAGACTTTGGTTCAATTTCTTTTACAACTTACATGCTGTAAGTTAATTCACTAATTGTTCTATTTAGCTTGGTCACTTCTAGAATCATAACAAGATTTCTTGAATCCAGTGTCTTTGTAGACTCAACCTGATGTATATTCAACATTGACTTGAGCTAAAGGTACTGGTCGGGACTCAGGAACCTGACAGAAATGAAATAATTGTCTTGAATAATGCAGGTGGTCAGCGGCTTAGGACGGGAAATACCTTCTCCAAATGGAAGGGCCATTCGAGGAGCTATTCAAACAGATGCAGCTATTAATGCAGGTAATGCATATTTGACTAGTTTCCCTCCGCACAATAATCAAACATTCTATGTCATATTTGGGGTGTTTTGTTTCTCTTTTGTCTTTCCTTCTTTTTTGGTCATTGGAGGCAATGCTGGGTTACACGATGGGTTTAGCCCTCCATCTTCATCACATGTCATCTTGGATGTGTATGTGTTTGACTTGATGTCTCTGGGAACAATACTGGATGCTTTTATTTGCTCAGCTAGATACAATGCAGCTGTGCTTTTCATTCATGTTTCAGTGTAAAGGTAGTCTTCATTGTGCAGGCAACTCAGGCGGGCCATTGATCGATTCGCATGGACATGTTATTGGAGTTAATACAGCAACTTTCACTCGAAAAGGTGAAGAGCTGCTATTTTTTGTTTGCCTTTGAGCAAATGAGAGCAACACATTCAGTCTAGAGTTTGAAGATGTACTTCCTTTTTTTTTTCACTTTTATTGCAGGGACAGGAGTATCCTCTGGAGTGAACTTTGCAATACCAATTGACACTGTTGTTCAGACAGTACCATATCTGATTGTCTATGGAACCCCTTATAGCAACAGGTTTTGATGCCATTTTCAGTTTTGTTTTACGAAATACTCTGTTTACTGCTGGCTTTGGACTTTAGGAAGTATTCTGGCAACATCAGGCATGGGCTATCAGTATAAGTGGATTGCCAATTGTATATTCTTCTAGTTTCCACTTTCAAGTCTCATTAAAATGAACGAGAATTCCTTTAAAGCATCACTATAAAATAAAACAATTCAACCCAATTCTTTATTTAAGAATCTATATGAAGCAAAAAATTAAACTAGCATTCAATTATTAAATCAATTGAATTGGATTTGATCCTTAGAATTGAGATGTATTGAATTCTCTCAAAGAGTGGATACCAAACAAGCTAACAGACTGCAGATAGCCCTCCACTCAGCAGAGGTCATGTTTCTCATGTTGTCCCCAGAAGAAGATTGTTGACTGGAAATAGTCCTTTTACTCCTGATCCTTCAGCAGTGGTCATTGTTCTTCGATGGAGCAATCCACATGATACCGTTCCGCTGGAGAAGGAGAATAATGTCGATATTCTACTGCATCTTGGATAATGATGTTTCCTTGCTTGTCAATGCAATGAAAGGTGCCAATGAAAAAGCATCCTTCTTTAATAATTCCTACCAGCATTCTACGAGAAAACAGCTTCTACATGTCCATCTCTTGTATTGATTACTGAAGCCTGTCAATGAAAATCTAGAGAACAATAGAAGATTTCAGATTTTCACCTACACAGTTACACCAACTAACATGTTGACTGCTGCCCCAAAACAAAACCTGTAAGACCAACCAAGGCTAAAAATAGTTCCCACCCCCCCGGGGCACCCCCGGCCCACACACACACACACACAACCCCACCCCACAAACAATCGTTCGTTGCATTGCCGGGAAGGGAATTCCTCGTCATCAAAGACAGCAACCATACATTGCAACAGGGTAGAATCAAAAGCAGACCATGACATCTCTCAACAATCAATCAGAACAAAACGCTAGCAACCAAGAGGCCATATTTAAAACAACGGTTATGTCTTGCCCATGTAATCAAAAAGTAACACATAAACCAGCAAGCAGCCAACAGCAACATTGAAAAGTGAGTCAGCATGTCGTACCAAATATGCCTTCCCTCGATTACAACCTGACGATGAGTTAGTGGAGTTCTCAGAGACACAGGTAGAGAGAGAATCATCGTTACTTCAGATAAATGTCGGCCTAATTTATATATACCTACTTTTTAAATCTTTCTAAGCTTAAAGCAACCGAAGGTACGTCTGACAGGAAATCGAACAGATTGAATGCTATTTTAAATCCTGCAGTAAGATGGTACGTGACAGATTATTGTGCCTTTTTTATCAAAACCCATCTAATAAAAAATAACAGATCTTGATTTTCTGGTCATTTTCCAATGCAACCAAAATGAGAAATAGAATAAAGGGTTTTAACTCATTCTATGGAAAATAATAATAATAATAATAATAATAATAAATAAAACGAAAAGTCTCTGTCTCGGGCTTTCGGTAGTGGGTTAACGGATCTTGTTGTTGGTAGTAGACCCGCAAAATAGATTGAAGGGTTTGAAGTGACCCTTACCATCCGGACCCGGATTTCCATCGACCCGAACCATAAATTTACTATATTGTTGTTTCGGCACAAGAGTTCCAATCTGGGCTCTCTCTCTCTCTCTGTTATTGGGTTTTGCTTGGTTCAATCTCACTGGAAAGGTACCGGCTTTACCAACTTAGATAACTCAATCTCAGAATGCAATTGCTTCTCGTTGAATCCCTCGTGTTGTCTTTATTATTTCTTTTGTTTTTTCTTTTACCCCAGATGGGTTCCTTGGATTTTCATGCTTCGATCTTTAAATCTTTGTTTGGTTCCGTGGAAAAGTATTGAACGATGGATTCTTATATTTGAATTATTGATTTTGATTTCGTTTTCATAAGCTCTTGTTATTTGGATGGGTTTAGTGTGCCAGTTGATTTCTGAATTGCATATAATAAGCAAACACATGGTTGGTTTTTTTGTCTGTTTTGATTGGCTGGTGTGTTAACTTTTAGGAATATGAAAAGTGAAAGCTTAACGTATAGCCTTATGGTTTTTGTAGCTGGAGAGACCCGAAATTTGATTGTATGGTGCTCTTGTATACAATTTAGTTTTTTCTTTCAGGAAGCACTTGGTATTTAGGGGAATGGGTGAGACTGGTAAGCGATTCCGTTCTCAAAGAGATTATGATGGGGACAGCAGGAACTTGAAAAGACGGTTGAATGGAAAAGATGAAAAGGGTAATGATGAACTGGTTGTTTATAGAATGCTATGCCCAGACAACGTTATTGGGAGTGTTATTGGAAAAAATGGGAAAGTCATAAATTCGTTGAGGCAAGAAACAAGGGCAAAGGTTAAGGTTGTGGATCCATTTCCAGGGGCTAAGGATAGGGTCATATTAATCTATTGCTATGTTAAGGTTAAGGTAGATGTTGAGGTTGATGATGATTTCAATGAGAAAGAGTCTTTGTGCCCTGCCCAAGATGCTCTTCTCAAAGTTCACGCTGCAATTTCAAATGCGGTTGCATCTGCTGATGGCTCTGAGAAGAGAAGGAAAGACCAGGAGGAATGCCAAATTCTTGTCCCATCCAGCCAATCTGCAAATGTGATTGGCAAGGCTGGCATGACTATCAAGAGATTGAGGAGCAAGACGAGGGCAAACATTAAAGTTACTGCAAAGGATGCCTCTGACCCAGCTCACTCTTGTGCTATGGACTTTGACAACTTTATTCAGGTTAGTATCCAAGTGTTTAAATATGTTTTTTCCATGTTCTCAGCTTTTAGCGAAGTATTAACTTTTTAAATTCAGCTTTGCATTTGTACCAATGTATCTGGGTTCTTTTTGCTGTCAAAGTTACGTGTTTTTTTTTTTTAATGTTTTTAACTTTTAAAGCCCACGAGAAACTGCAAGTAAAGCAGCATTGCAGGACCTTGGATGAAGCTTGACTCTGCTGTCATGTTTTGACAATAATTTTAAAATTTTTCATTAATTGTTCTGTGCCTGAATAAGTTAAAAGTTTCTCATATCTGTTTTTGAGGATAAAATATGTTGCATGTCAGCACCTGGAGCTACATATATTGCATTCTGTCATGCGGAGCTGATAGCCAATTAGCTTTGGATCTGTACTCAAAATGTTTCTATTTTAGAATGATGTCTCATTTGTTTTCTCTTTTTTGACCAACTTACGGAACTGGTGCTTTTTGATGCTTGGTGAGAGGGCCTTTGTAGAATTGTTTATTTGCTTGATTTTATGTTGTTCTGAGTCTTCTAATGTTGTTATGTGGTTGCTGACATGATCTTGTATCTCTGCAATTTGGATTTCTTTTCTGCTTCACTTTACACCACCAAAACAATGGAATTTATTTAATAGTTACCCTAGACATCACTTTCTTTCGGCGTATGACACAGTTCTATGCACTTTATAGATATCTCTGTTAACATAAAGGATGGCAGAATTGATGAGAAAGAATTTGTGTCCTAGGAGGCAGACTCATACTCTGTTTATATTAAAACAATAGGGAAAAGACACATATATACTCTTTAATAATCTCTTCCATAGCATGGCTATTTTAGGAATTATTTCTTATTTTTTCCTGTGAATAGATAACTGGTGAGCCCGAAGCAGTGAAGAAAGCATTATTTGCAGTTTCTGCAATCATGTACAAGTTCAACCCTAAGGAAGAAATTCCTCTTGAGACAACCATACCAGAAATACCTCCCAGCATCATTATTCCATCAGACGTCCCAATTTATCCATCAGGCGGTCTGTACCCAAATGCAGATCCAATTTTCCCTTCCAGATCAGTTCCACCAATCTTAAGTGCAACCCATGTGCCTGAACTTCAGGGATATGGGGATGCCGGGAGTTCGTGGCCTGTTTACTCATCTACCGTCCCTGTTCTTTCTAATTTTGGCAGTGCCTCTCAATCGGAGGAATTAATCATTCGAGTGTTGTGTCCCTTTGACAAGATTGGGCGTGTCATTGGCAAGGGAGGTGGTGTAATTAAGAACATAAGGCAGGAAAGTGGAGCTCGTATAGATGTTGATGATACAAAGGCTGACCATGATGAGTGTGTCATTACAGTCACTGGAACAGAGGTATGGCTTCACTTCTTATATGCTATTTTTGCTACTATTCTTGTATCCCAAATATCCTCTGTTTGTTAGTGCTTAGTTTCACAGAAATATCCCATTAAGGAGATGCTTAAATTTATTTATATTCTCCTTTTGGTCCATTGAAGGCCCACTGGGCCATGGATTATACAAAATAGCGGCACATCTTCCCATGATCTGCCATTCCTGGTGTATGTGGGATAATACTCCAACGTCTAGTAGGATACCTAGAGATTTTTCCACCTTGAGCTAGGTAACAAATGAAATGTATTTGTGTTTTTCAGCTTCGTTCAACTAAGTCTTGGAACTTGTTTGAATAGGGTCAGGTACATATTCTGTCTTATGTGCACATAATATATCACTATTTTTATGCACCAAAAAAAGTATATAGCAGTAATTTTGTGAAATGTGTTTTCCTGTCAAATATGGTTGAGCAAAATGATCCAGTGATTTTCTTTTTCTTTTACAATGCAGAATTGTTGCACATATATTTTATCAAACTGCAGTCAGTATATTTTCTCAAATCTTGGAATAGTGCACATCTAATGTGGGAATTTTCTCATGATATACATTTAATGTTTTTTGCCTAATGGAGTTGACATATTGCAGTCAGCCGATGACTTGAAATCAATGGTAGTTGAAGCTATTTTGTTGCTGCAAAAGAAGATAAATGATCAAGATGATGATACTGTTAGCATTCGACTTCTGGTGCCATCTAAAGTTATTGGGTGTATTATTGGAAAAGGTGGATCAATAATAAATGAAATCAGGAAGAGAAGTAAATCTGATATCCGTATATCAAAACGTGACAAGCCCAAGTGTGCTGATAGAAATGATGAACTTGTTGAGGTCTCATTCATGGAACATTACAGTTTTGCCTGGTCTTCTTTTACTTTATTGTGTACAAGCATTGGACTGACTTATTATTCCAACAGGTGTTTGGAGAAGTTGATAATGTGAGAAATGCACTTATCCAGATTGTTTTAAGGCTCAGAGATGATTTGTTGAAAGAAAGGGGCAGTGGCCTCAACCCTTCAGTAGGTACAGATGCTGTATATTCTAGTGGCATGGGTATCTCTGTACCCCCTCTACTACCTTCAGTTCCACCAGTTGCCTCATTGGAGTATGATAGGGCAGAAACAGTAAGTGGCTTGGGCCTGCTTTCATCAAGCAGCCTCTATGGATCTTTGTTGGTACGTTAACTTTTGGTCCCTGGAAACTACTTTAGTTATTAGCATTATACTGGTCATCATTGCAAGTTTATATTGGAATCTGTGTGTAGCTTTTTAATAATTTTGTCCAAGTCCAGTTGAAGCAGAATAAGGAAATGACAGTTGGTAGTTCTTTGCCAAATGTTGTGCGCTCTTTTTTTGATGGTTCTCTCAAATAAACGAAGAGTACACTATTGTTGGTTTTGGTTCTGTGAGATCAATTTTCCTATGATGTTGAGTTTCTTGTCATCTTCTGTTTCTAAATCCTATTTTCTATGATTGATAGCATGAATAAACTGCCATAATTGTGGCACCAAAAGTTGTGAATGCTTGTAAAAAGACCTCTATTTTATAGAATGTTTTAACACCCCAGATTTTTCCTGTATAGACTATACAGTGTATAGACCTTTCCCAAAGATATATCAGTTAGAGACGTTAAATTTTCTATTTTTCTCTCTTTCTTTGTGTTTTTTTTCCCCACTCTTTCCTTTCTCCAGTGTTGGGTTGATGTTTATTGGTAATTTTTTTGCTTAAAGGGGATTTTACATTTTGGAAATTGTTTGTACTTAGAAGTTTTTTATTTCATTTCTTCTTACTTGAGTTGTGTGTTCTCTATTTCATTTCCATATCAGATGGGAGACAAAGGCTATGGTTCAATACCTTCCCATTCATCATCTAAGCTGTATGGAGGGTTAGTTCATTATTCTTTTAGAAGTTTTGTTCTGAACCTTTTGTCTCTCAACTTCTATTACATTTTTCCAAGATTATTTTCCTACATTTATGCAGGTTGCCAGCACCTTCAACTCTTGAGATGTTGGTGCCTGCTAATGCTGTTGGTAAAGTAATAGGCAAAGGAGGGGCCAATATAGCCAACATCAGAAAGGTTCTGTCTCTCTCTCTCTCTCTTTCTCTCTCTCTCCCTGGATAGATTTTGAAGCTTTTGGGATATTGGAATTCTATGCAACCATCCACAAATATTTCCAAGCCTTGTTGAGGCAAAATCTGTTGATTGATCAACCATCCACAAGTTTGGTTTGCTAGTTTTGCTACATGCTCATATTAAGTTGATGATCTATCAATTCCCATGGATGATATTCTGTATTATGTTAAATTTTTTATTTTTGCATGTTTTTCTTGCAGAATATGAAAAGCAGCAAGCTTGTTTCATAATATTACCGTCATTGTTTTTACATAATGCATACAAATTCTGGGCAAAAATTGAACATCTATGCCAATCATTCATGCCGCTAGTTAAGTTCTGTTCTCAATTTTTAATGTTTCTCTTTCAGATATCAGGGGCAATGATAGAGATCTCTGATGCCAAGACTAGGGGTGATCGTATCGCTCATATATCTGGCACACTAGAGCAAAAGCGTACGGCTGAAAATTTGATTCAGGCATTTATAATGGCTGCCTAAGTTTCTTTGTTTTCTTCTTTTTTTTCCTTTTTAGGAAAAAAGAAATTTCTTGATATTTGGGGTGAATGGTTAACATCTTGGAAGGCTCTTCAAGCATTTCCTTAGGTTCATTTAGGGGAAGTTTCATATCCTAGGCTTCTACAACTGGACTCTTCCTGTTCCATATGTCACTGTGCCCATCAAGATCCTGTGGAAAGATTCACTTCCAGTTCAATGCTCATGGATATGGGTTTCTGCCATTGTCGAATAAAGAATTATCGCATCTGCAGATCTTAGAACTTCCTAGGCTCTTTCTTTCCTTTCCTCCTGTTTTATCAGGTCTTATCTTTATCAACTGTGAATTCCATCTTATTTTCCAGCACTGTTTATAGTGTGATTTCAAGTCGTGATAGGAAGTATTTTCCATAGTCATAATGGCTAGACTGGTAACGCACATGTGTTGTTTCTCCAGCCATTCAGTCTCTTGCTACCTGCTTTCTTGTCCATCAATGATGTTATGTGCGGGTGCCCGATGAATCTCTACTTGATATTTTCCTTTTTCGCTCCCATATTGCAATTTACAAAAGGTGATTGCTCTGCTTTCTTCTTCCTCTCCCTATAAATTAGAATCCTGTGTTTTCTTCCTCTTTGTGAATGAGAACTCAAATCTTTATAATATCTTACAATTTCTTGGTTTTTCAAAATGTTTTCATTTATCCATGTTACTTGATATTTCAGATAGTAGATTTTTTCAAAATTCAAGACAACATCTATCATACATGAAACTTTTTATGTTGAAGTCTGTTTCTCTTCGTAATGTCCCTGTAAACCTTACCCCAAAAAAGTCATGTTCTTCCAGGATTTGGTCTTAGGGTATTCCAGGTGCAGAATCCATTGTTTTGCTTGTTAACTTTTTGATTTGGAGAGATCATGGACTTAACAATGAAATCTCCTGCTTCCTTTTACAGCTTAGTTTTGCATTTCATATGTTAGTTTTGATATGGAGAAAAACTCAACTTGAAGAGGGAAGATTTTTGAGAAGCCAAGTTAGAGAAAACTGATTTTTTTTACACTTTTGACTCATTGGTAATGATAACAAGATAATTTTCTCTCCCTTACAAAGCCAAACTTGTTTCTTGTTAGGGTATTTTCCCTTCTTGGGATTGCCAGTCACATTCTTATGTTCTCCATATGTCCAACTCTTTTGTTGGTGATAGTTGATTCCCGTTCATCTGATAGCTACCGCTCTCTTGAAGTGCTTGAAGCAGTGACTGCATTGTATGAATGCTCAATTTCCTCTCCATATTTTTACCACAATTTAGCTGCTTCTGTTTTGCGCAATCTCATAAATGTCTGCAGACTGTGGTTTCATCTGGAAAGTCTGCACTTCCATCTCTGAATTACCTAGGCATCTTTTTTGGCATAAAAAGGCTGTTTATAATCTCTTTTTATTTTGGTTCTTTCTCGTGAAATGCCTCTAGTGAGCCACAACATTTGATGCCCTGCCCTTTGACAATTATTAATCATTTTGTGCAGCTCTTATGGGGATTTTTCGTGCTATAAGTTTGTTGGCTATGTACTGCTTTGTAGTAGTTGGACACTTGCATGTTGATGCTTGATTCCCCCTTCAAACTTTTGTGTTTCTGTTGACTATTTTCACACAGTCACTTCACCACTGAGTTTTATTTGAAGAATCCAAACTGTCCCAAGCTCTCCTGTTCTTCTATGAACTACAGCATGGCAAAGGCTATTGGCAATTATTTATTTTTGCATCAAACAGCTCTGGGTGGTTGGCACCACCTGGTTTGATATTTTTACTCTTTAGTTATGATTCCTTAGACATCTCGTATGGCAGCACCTATGGCTATTCCACTGTATCCCATGCGTCACTTACTCCAAACTTGCAATGCAATCTAAAATAACTTTTTACTTGGTTTAATAGATCCCTTCTGCTGAACATAGTTCTGGTTGCTGTAAATATGGCCATTGGTGTTGATGTCTTTTTTTTTATTATTTTTTTTCGGGTCTGTTTTATTAATTTGCCTCAAGCTAATTTGAGCAGCCTCCTACTTCAGCTTTCCAGATAATTCTAGGGTCCTGCATCCTCCATGATAGAATGGCAAGATACTGCATCTTCCTCCACCTGAGATTGGCATCTTAGCCTGATAGTTTCTTTCTAGATTAATAGGATCTAGATTAAGCATGGTTTCTAGTTCATTGCTTATTTTCATTGTGGTTATTGCTAACTTGCCGTTTTGATAAGCGAGATGATAAAATTGTAGAATGCTTCATCGTTTGTCCTCACCTTAGTTTGGCACTGTCATCACATGTTAGTTTCTTTAGTTTGCTCACTTTATGTGAATCTGAGGAGATTGTATGAGAAGCAATGTAGTTGGTATTTGGTAAGTGATGGGGTTACAGTTTACCTAGCAGTTCTTCAATATGATTGTAGTCTTCAATGAGAATGAAGAAGAGAAATCCTTTGTCTGCAGGCGTATATTTTGTAAGAGGCTGTTGCCTTAAGATTTTATTTCATTTTTTGTAGCAGGGAGGACTACTTGACAATCTTGAACATAATTTAATGCTAATGTAATGGCAGAAAATCAGTAGAGGTCTACTTGTGGTTTTGTCTGTATTGATTGATTAATGATTTGGTTTGATTCTTCAGCTTGATTTTCTTTTCATTCTTTGTAGCCTAGCCTAGTGTTATTGAATTTATATGTTTTGCTTGATTCCATTAAGTACTTTGTGTTTTCAATCCCAGTATCAGTGATGACTTTCATTGAAATTGTGATGTTGGGAAGAATAAAGATGTCAACTTTAGAGCATGCCAGCCAAAAGATGAATCCTATATACCTATGAATTTTTAGTTCTGATTGTCCATCTCTTTTTGTTTCTTATTCCATTAAAAGAAATTTCTTTTAGTGACAATTTTGCTACCGTTTCAGGATTTTTAATCATGATAAAAAACACTTTGAGTCGTAAAATTAATTTATTTGTTAAACAATAACTTTAAACTAAACTCTTTTGCATCCAACCGTGGGTCAATGAGAAGGAAAATTCTCCCAAAATTTATCAAATTCTTGCGATAGGTGGCAGCCTTTTGTATTGCATTCATTGCCCTTCAGTGCCATTTCACCATAGCTAGGAGGTAAATGTATAAAATTGAGATCGGATCTGCCTCTTCCCTTTTGACGTTTTGAGTAGGGTCAGAAATCTGAATGGGATGGCACTGAAATTGAAGATAATCCATCCATTGCCCATATTCCAAGGCGGAAGGCACGTTGGAGACCCAAGAATGCTGAACTTTTGGTTACTGAATGTAAATTATATACAGCAAAAGAGACAGCCATTAGGCTTTGTCATCTTAACCCGTTGCTGGGCTCAGGAGTTAGAGCTCATCTTATTATTATAGTAAAACAACATGTGACCTACAAGGGCTTGAACCTTGGCTGGATATCATTATTGTCTGTTTACTGAAAAATGCTCAGCCATCTGTTCCATGACTATTCAGGACCTACTGCTGCCCCTGCATTCATATTTTTATACCAAGAGAATGCCATTTCTCGTTTGCTAGACTCTGCTATGGTGTCATGGAATACATACAATGATAAAGATGTCGGTTGCAACAATGATCATCTTTATATTAGGGAGTTACTGACGGGAAGCTCCTCTATTTTATTTTCTGATTCGGAAAAGACACATAGATGGGGTGGAGTGGACGCAGGGGAGACAGGACTAATGGGGCAGACATGGGCCTACGCCAACCCATACACTTTTCGATTTTTTTTTTTTTTTTTTTTGGTTCAAACATCGGACGATGTGCATCTATGAACTTTTGATGGTTGTTTACACATGCTATTTGTCTCTGTTGCCATTTATTTTATTTGGTTAGTGGGACTCTTTCTGTCTGGTTATTTGTATCAAGCCAGGACCACTAGCATTCGGTTGGAAACATTATTTGGGTTGATCACAGCGATGACCATTCCTGGCTGGTTCAAACATTAGCTTAATCACCCTTTTTGAACCTATAAATTGAAATTGTGTTCACTTTCCTCTACTTCAAATTGCATGTGACCTGTGTGCTACCTGTCTAATTTCAGCGGTAATGGAAGGGATGGATGATGCAAGTTTGTGAAAATGAATGTCCAATATTTATGTGTATGTGGTTGCAGCATGGCCGCGACAATCATTAACGAGCATTCAAAATGTAACACTGCCACTAAATTAAGATAGATCAGGACAGTTATCCTAAGTGGGTGCCACATTATAAAACTTAATGATAATCTTATGCATTGCTCAACCTCATTTTCAATGGGAATGGGGTCCCTTTTGGAGGCCAATGGCACCACTACTCAAACCAAAAGGACAGGGGACCATGAGCATCTGTGGAAACAAATCATGAATTATACAGCACCAGCCCCAAATGGCATGGGCACTAGCTATTATTGAAAATAATAGTTGTCACAGACATATCTTATCATTAATGTTATTTTTCCCATGCCATGACAAAGTTTGTTTTCTTGGTTATGCCTTTTCCCCCATAGCTTTACTATATCTAAACTGTTGCTCTCATGAATTAACTCCACCCCCCCCCCCCCCCCTCCATAAAAAATTCAAAAAAAAAAAAAAAAAAAAAACAAAAGGATTTGTGTGAATGTGTTGTGTCTCTTGTTGCTTTGCTAACTACAGAGGCCTCAAGTGAGGAGTGTATGAGGCGCATTGAGGGCTATGAAAGCAGCACTTTGTCTTCCTTTGGTTGGTTTGCAATCTCTTTCTTTAATCATGTATTATTATGCAACACTTAACTCAGACTCTCACGACCAGACTTGCTCCAACCAAATTCAACCATGCATCCTCCTCGGTGAACCCCTCGTCACTCTCTCTGGGTTATGAATCTCGAGAGTAGCTCTCACGTCATGCCTTCAATCTATACTTCTATATTTAATCGAGTGAAGTTGACATATCAAGAAGTCAAATACATTGTAAGTGCAAACAATCTCAAGTTTTTGGCCGTCTGTCTCATGTATTTCCTCGTAACAATCTCAAGATGTGAGGCTTTTTGTCATAAATTAAATCGGATGATGGATTGTTACCGTAATGCGACGGCCCCAGCAGCCATTAAATATGTGATTTAGTAGTAGAGCTGCCAGATTCTCAGTCTTAACAATCAGCGTTCCAACCAACGAGAAGAAGATGTGATGTGGCTGGAAGGCCCGAGGTTGGCCTTCAGGTAAATACGGACTCAGTGTGCTGGTACTTGCCAAGTTGTTGGTAATAAATTTCTAAATCACCCGCCACTAACTCCCAATTCAACAAAATTAACCTGTTTCCACATTGGAACTTCAAACTACAACTTCTGTAAACTGGCCATTTATCCGCATTGTTGGCTTGATGCGAAGTGGGTTGGTTTGGTCACAACTCCATGTCAAATTAATATGGTTGCTTACGATGGAAGTCACCAAACCGAAATTGATGGCCAACAGTAAAGTCTATTTTTTTTTATCATAGGAGCTTTAAAAAACTGGATAGCTAGATCTAAGCAAACTGGTTTACACGCTAAGTAATGCTTATGTTTAGCATTTTTGGTTGCTTGTGATGTGCATGATGGCTCACCATTTGAATTGATCCCTAACCTTGAGGCTTCAGCCCCTCTCTCTCTCTCTCTCTCTCTCTCTCTCTCTCTCTCTCTCTCTCTCTCTCTCTCTGTGAGAACAAAAAATAATTGAGGCCCCATAATATTTCTCATTCAGCCACAACCATCACCATATGCCAAAAAAATAATGGTCACCATATGCAAAAATTAACACTTTTTAATTTTTCTTTCTTTTTTCCTTTTTGTGCTAATGTAATCGAAATGGAAAAACTAACTTCTAATCATACGGACTAAGTTGCAAAGGTGCGGCACTGTAGTTAGTTAGGTTAACCATCTATATATATATATATATATATTAATTGAAGCATAGATTGTGGTAAAATCAAAGATAATGCAAAATTTATTTTTTTTTTTTACTTTTAAAAAATTAGGATAAAATGCAGTTGGTTGATTGAACTAAGATTAAGCAAAGCCAATAGTTTTTATCTACAACCCCAGATGGCTGACTGGCTTAAAAAAAGGAATTAATTTGAAATCTATGGTCAAAACCCATGTTAAATTAAAAAAAAATCTAAATTGCAAAGCTATGACTCCAAAGAATTCCAGACTTGGGTCACCTGTCCAACTGTTGACCCTATTTATCCGTAAGTTATCAAAGATTCCCATAGGCTTTGAATCTATATATCAAAAATCAAGATTCCCCTTCCTTTTAAAAAGAAAAAAAAAAAAAAAAAATAAAATAAAGTTATCAATATGTGCATCTTTTCTTCATTGATTGACATTGTTTCCACAAGGTAGGATACCCACAATTGTTCTCTTAACGTTGTTGGTTGGCATAGGTTTTAACAAGATGGAATGTTTTGTAGGTGCAAAAATTCACTTCAGTTGCCAGTCAATCGGACGGCTACCTTGATTTTAGCCCCCTCTTAACATTGTAACAAAAGGGTCAGTTGAACATATAACGATTCTTTGCTTTAACCGTTGATTGCTATAAATTTATGTGTTGTGCAATGCTCCACGAACAAACCTAATCTGAGAGACACAGACTTGGTGGAATCATGCAATTAAATGCGCCATTTGACCTTAGAATCCAAAGCCAACCCTGGTGGCAATGAGATAGTTGGAAAAAGGCAACCACCCCCGCAAAAGCGTGGAAAGGGCCAAAAAGCACAAGTTGCTGCCCAACCCTCTCAACTTCCCTTGTCACTTACCTGCCAACCCCATAGATTTAACCTTTCCTTAACTCAACGAGTCAATTATCTCTTAATGTAATCAATTGATGCAATTTAATTAAAGATAAAGATCAAAATTGTTTAGTTTAATACAAAATTCATAAAAAAAAAAATCCCATACCTAATTATTCTTTACAAATGAATTTAACATTAAAAAAAATAAAAAAGAAGTAACACTAAATCGCCCTACTTCTCTTCTTTGACTTTTGTCTCCAGCCCATCATAATGATAATAATAAAGATATTATAAATAAATAATTTATCACTTATTCTTTATTAATTATTTATTAATATTAATATTAAAAAAAAGACTAAAAAAAATAATCAAATTATTTATCCTTGAAAAAATCCACATCATCACAAAGAGAAGAAAAAAGAAAGTCAAGTTGAACTCTCCTCTCTCTCTCTCTAATTTCTGTCTCTAACAGTCATGAGATTGAGACACATCTCTCTGACTCTCTCTCTCTCTCTCTCTCTTACACAAGCATTCCTGTAAAGACAAAGCTGTGGATCTCTCCCTATGCCTTATCTTCCCTTAGCTTTAGATCTACTCACCTGTTTTCACCCTCCTTAGAAAATTCATACTTCTCTCTATGGGGTTTTGTATGTGTTCAGAGCAAGAAATGATGAACTCGGATCCGACGGCCAGGATCCACCCGGAGCCCGAACCTCATCCCAGTTACTCCATGTCAATGATCGACCATGACGACCACTTCGACCGGCTGCCGGACTCCCTCCTCCTCGACATCTTCAACAAAATCGACGACGTCAAGGCCCTCGGCCGTTGCTGCGTCGTCTCCCGTCGCTTCCACTCCCTCGTCTCGCAGGTGGACAACGTCGTCGTCCGCGTTGACTGCGTCATCTCCGACGACGACAGCTCCCCTTCCTCCTCCTCCGCCGACAAGTCCCGCTCATCGTCGGCGACGCCAGCTTCAGGATTCTCTTCCCTCCTCCGGATATTCTTTGTCAAGTCATTACAGGCTCTGAGTCAGTTGCTGGGAACCAAGAGAGATATGCTGAATTCTTACTCTTCGCCAAATGGGTTGTTTTCTAATTCCTCAGGTTCTTCTGGGTCGGCCTCGAATGATGGGGAGATGGATCGGGGCGGACTCGTCACTCATCATTCTCCTACTCAGGTTCTCAGGAATTTTAGTGAAATTCGTTTTCTAAGAATCGAATTGCCAGGTGGGGAATTGGGAATTGAAGAAGGCGTGCTATTGAAATGGCGGGCCGATTTTGGATCCACCCTTGATAATTGTGTTATTCTTGGCGCTTCTTCAATTTCACAAGATAAAGGCACTGATGGGGTTTGTGGGAATAGTTGTATTAGTAATAGTAATGGTAATAATAACGATGGTGGTGATGATAATGGGAGCATACCAGAGTCGTTTTACACAAATGGGGGACTAAAATTGAGAGTGGTGTGGACTATTAGCTCGTTGATTGCTGCATCTGCGAGGCATTACTTGCTTCAGCCAATAATTGCCGAGCATAAGACTCTTGATAATTTGGTATTGACTGATGCAGATGGGCAGGGAGTGCTGTGTATGAATAGGGAACAGTTGGAGGAGTTGAGGGTGAAGCCTTTATCTGCTTCTTCTGCGTCAAAGAGGACACTTGTGCCTGCACTGAATATGCAACTTTGGTATGCGCCTCACTTAGAGTTGCCCGATGGGATTGTGTTGAGAGGGGCAACTTTGGTTGCTATTAGGCCTAGTGAACAGTCAGCTGCCAAGAAGGAGGTGTCTGATGCATCATGGGTGTCCACTGCTTTTGAAGGGTCTTATGGTACGGCTGCAAAGATGCTTGTAAAGAGGAGGACTTACTGCTTGGAGATGAACTCATTTTAATGAAGATAATGGATGCCGATGTAAACTTCCAATACTGTTATTATGTTATTAGGCTTTCAACCTTGAATCACCTGGTTTGAACTAGTTTTTGAATCGAAAGGAGCACGAATGTTTGCTGTTGCATTACTTTTTTTCTTCTCGTTTTGTTGTAGAATATATCATTGGCAGGTTACATGACATTTCACTTGCATGGATATTTCTCTCCTATGTTGTGGCTTTCATGTCATCTCTTTGATGCATGCCGATTTTCACTTGTAGTCACACCTTTAATGTAATTTGTCATGACCAGGCAACAATAAATAGACTTGTTTTTGGTGGCTGAATTAAGCGGAAAGTTACAGTTGGACATCTTATACATTATATGCCTTTACCCGAATGTTCTTGCATTTTATCACTTGGATATGCAGTTGCCTAATTAGAACACAGGAGTCTCGTGTATCCTACTTTATTTACGCCTTTTGTTATTTGCAATTCAAATGGTTTGTCATTTAACTTTTAGGGAAAGCACAATATTTCACGGGGAAGATCTGCAAGCTATCTGAGGTTGGAGAGTCAGCAGATAATTTTGCTTCACTTAGCTTGAGACAGGTGGTGTGTGCGATATAGCCAAATTGGCCTTCAGATTGCTACTGCTGCACTAATCCTCGATTATAAATGCACGGATCTACTGGCATTTTTCATTTCAGGCACGTGCTTATAAGGGTGCACACATTTAGCAAGATAATTGTTTTATGAGCTTTTGGTTGCGATTGTTTACTATAATCTATATTCTCTGCAGGTGAATATTGTAGGCATGATTGTATGAATATGTGTGCTTCTTTGACAGTTCCAACATACATTGAACAATGTAGTTTTCAGTTAGCTTAAAAAGAATTTTTCTCTCTCACATAAAATTCCCACCTCATCTTCCACTGTGTATTCGAAGTAGAAAAATCTTTAGTTGCTTTGCTTGCAACTAGTATGATTAGATGACTTGAACAGAAGAAATGGTTGTACATGTTTTAACATTGCATCAGATTTTGCAGGACTTGTGATAACTAGAAATGCATTGCTGCTGGAGTTTAAGTGGGAATGGTGGCCTTAGCTAGACATAGATGAGAGGATAAATATTTTAGACCTTGGAAGAGAGTGGTAGTTAACCAGGCATGTAGTGAATATTTAGGCAATGACAGGGTAGAATATTTAGGCATGGAGTTTGTAAGGAATACTATTAAAAGCTATCGTCAACAAGTGTAATAATTTTATCCCTTCCTTAACCTACCAAACCAAAGAGTCACTAAGTGATGGAATATACAACATGGTAGTTCTAAATATATAATCTTTATGAATCATAAAAACAACGTATTTTCTACAATGATCATCATTAAAAGACTGAAATATAAGGCCAATGCTTGCATGCATACATTAAACAGGATTGTGCAAATGTGCATGTATTTGCATATGTATGAGGTTTGTGGGGTCTGCTCCTTTATTATAACCAGCTAGATACCTCCAAAATTTGGCCAGATATTGGCCATGTAAAGGGTCTAGGTTCTCTGAAGTTTGGCATTTGGGTGTGCAAGTTAGATGCTCCAGGTGTGTGTAAGCCTAAACACAACAGTTTTTTTTTTTTCTTTTTCATTTTTTATTTGATGCTGCTGCTTCCCCTCACATCGGAATGTATGCTCATGATTTGAGGAGCAATGCATGCCTTATGTGTTAAATTGAATAAAATAAATAGTCTGATTATTATTTCCTGACATTGCCTTGAGTAATGATGTAGATGAGTGATAACAAATAATAAATAATAAAATTTTATAAATCACTTATCTAAATCATCCCTTAAGTGGAATCTAAACAAAAGTCAGGAAGGAGAATCAAACTATTTAGCATTACTTCGGTAAAGTAGAGGGGAATGTCATCTGCAGTCTTCTTAAAAAAAATGTCTGAAAAAAATACTTGGCTTCATTGCATTTCTATACTTTCATGGATGTCGAGGATATACTGCTATGTTAATTCTCACTTTGTCTTTTTTTTTTTTTTTCTAATACCAAGTAGCGAAAAACAAGCTTTTGTTGTGATACATAACATGGAATTAACAGTTACTACAGTGTGAGGGATTTTTTTGTTTTTTTGGGGAATATGGCTCTGACTCATGTGGAAAGACTAGCATCCACATAAACTAATTTTAACATCATTTAGTTGGGACGGTTTAAGTATTTAATTTAGGAATCTGTCAACTGTCCCAACAGGTTCAGAGTGGACTCATCATTCCTTGTCTGTGGACAAAACACCTTTCTTTGCTCCCTCTAGAATAAATTTTTTGTGCCATTAAGAACATACAGCAAGCTTTCTTTTTCTCATTGACCACTTCAGCAAGTTGGCATTTTAATACTTGAAGCTGTTGGGTTATGATTATCCATCGGCATTTTCCTGCTTTCATTGTCCATTGGTATTATATTTATGAAATTGACTTGAATTAATAGAGTTGCCCAATGATGCATTGATAGGTCCCTGTGATTATGCTTTCCAAGTAAACTCACTAATTCAAAGGTCAGGATTTCTCTGGAAAGTGAATCTCCTAAAAAGAAAAAATTGATTGCTTCACTTTCAAAATGTTGTGCCTACAATGTCCTCCATACATAACCTCAGGTGTTGCAAGAATTGCTCTTGATGAGCTCGGTCTTGTTTAAAAAGAGGTGGGGCTGTGTGTGTGTGTGTGTGTGTGTGTGTGTGTGTGAGAGAGAGGTAGTTTTGTAGCAGAATTGATTGGAATACATTTATTAGAACTTCTTAATTTTGTATTTAACTTTGACTGATTATAGTATCCTTTCATGACTTTTCAGCTTTTCTTGTAAGAACAAAAAATAAAAATAGAAATGAAAATAAAAACACCAAGAAAAAACACCAATAATTCATTAATTTTTTTCAAAAGTTTTCATGCCAATAGTTTATTTTTTGTAAATATTTTATACATAACTACCTTAATTTATTCAAAATGTTTTTCTTTTTTATATATAATTAATCATAGTATGTGCAAATGAGAAATGACATATAAAATCATTTTGATGAAAATTAAGATGTCATTAATACAATTCTTTACAACCAAAATTTAAAATGCAATGGTTGATATATTAAGAAAAAAAATTAATTAATTAATTAACTACAAAATTTTGAATAAATTTATATTAATTTAACTCCTTGCTTAAATTCTAGAACTTTTATTGTAGTATAATATATTATAAATGTTACTCTATGACCCTAATATATTATAATTTTTATTATAGTCTGATATATAATCAGAACTCTTTGTTTTTCCCAAGTGCAATTCTTTTCTTTTTCAACTAATTAGCTGGTTGTGCCTCTTCCGCTACCTGTTTGTCACATGAGAACTCTAGCTTTTAGGTGGAGCTCGATACTTAGAAAATCCACGTGAATGAAGCTGCACGCTTTATTGGAAAAGGCAATTGGACTCTTTGTGCTTTATGATTTTCTGTTCCTTGTCTCTGCTTTGCCTTTTATATTATTATATCCCAATAGTTCATATTACCTCTTACGAAAGGCAATCAATTTCATGATGGGGATGCCACAGTTGACTTAGCACTTAAATATCTAGTGAATTATATGAGAACCATGCATGATCAAACAAGCCCCACATGCTTAGATCTGTACAGGCAATGGTTATTATGATTTGTGATGAGAAGGTGTAGTGGTAGTTGAAATAATAATTTGAGAACCTAGAGGAGCCACCCATGGATTGATGGAAACACATAATATATATGTTTTTTTCTTTTTTGGGGTGGGGGGGGGAGGGGGAGGGGGGTGGTGGTGGTGGTGGTGGTTTCTCTTTCTAATGATTATTGCTTCTCCCATCCTCAACTACTTTTGAGTGCTGGAAACATTTAGAGTGATGTTGTTCATATTTAAGCTGCTGAATTTTGAGGAGAATTGGCATTATGTGATGGTTTAGTAGTTGAATCTATGCCCCTTTTGGGGAATGCTTATTAAGAATTATTAGTAATCATCTATGGAAAATGAAGGGAACGACGGTGTGTAACCCTACATGATGTGGTCACACACAAATTGAAATAATGCGGAAGATAACATCTGGTGACAGTTAGTGATATTATGACCTTGATGGACCAGCCAACGACCTGTCCCTGTGTAATTTTCTGGATCGAGTCTTTTCATTCTTGCCTAATTTTGGGTCAAGACCATCTTAGCATCTAATCTTTCATAAGGTTTAAGATAACTGTTTACTTATACAATAAAGAAGCTACGTAAACATGAAATCCCATACAAAAATTATACATAAATTTACATTATTAAATTTTATTTATTAGATATAATTAGTTTATTATTTAATAAAATTCTGATATTTAATAATATAAATTTATATATAATTCTTATATTTAATTTTCGTATCAATAATAGAAACATTTTTAACTTGTGTCTTCTTTCCAATGTGTTATTTATTTATATATTTATTGCCTTTAGAGCTTTGCTTTTTATTCGAATCCTATGTAATTCTTTTATCAAACTTTATATTCTTACTCAAAATTACTTTTTTCATATTAAAAAATGTAATTTTAAAAATAAAAATTTGAATTTTTTACTGTTAAGTATTTGAGGGATTGATAGTCTTCTAAAATTCGCCAACTCACTGCACTTTTGGCCAAGAACATTTCTTAACGTTTAGAGTTAGGAAGGAGATTGGTATGTAATAATTGGGTTGAATGTCCAAATCGAACATCCAATACATCTGTGTATTCTAGCTATGGTGCATCTATGAACATGTATGCATTCTATTTCTCTATTATTGTTATCATTATTATTATTATTATTATTACAGTAATGGTATTGTTTTTTAAGACTTAGTTATTTAACTAGATGGTAAGGTTGAAAATGCAAGGAGAGGCAAGTTTAGAATAAGAAACTTTTTCTTTGATATATATATTTTTTTATTTCATTTTGTTAAACAGATTAGTTTACTTTACTTTTTTAGTATATTTGTACAATTTAGTGAGATAACCAAGTCTGCAAAAAATATCATTATTCTTATTATCATATATCGATGTTATTTCCTGGTTGCTTAGTTGAAAGTTCCTAAGTCACTTTCATGCTTAACTGGTGTCAGCTGGCACATTTGCATGTAGCATATGAGGAAATCTTCTTATTGTAATTAAGAATATTCAGTATGTTCTTATCAAATAATAATAATAATAATAATAAGTATGTTACCAACCCCATGTCCTAAAATGCTCGAGGATTTCTTTTCTCATTGTTTCATTTTTTAAAATTTTGTTTAGGATATTTTAGTAAAAGTAAATTGATCACTGTTACTCCATATATCACAGTTAACCCACCCCCCATGGGAGACCTGAGTAACGTGGTCTAAATTTATTTGTATGGAAATTTCAACATCATTCATTCTTCACCAGTTGCAACTCTACTTTGGGGTGCTGCCCATTCTGGGATTCACTTTGTTCCTTGTTCTAGATATTCAACATCATCAGAAGCATAAACCTGTGCTTCATGCCTTTGATTCTAAAACTCATCTTGCTCTACCCACTGAGTAAGCCTTAATGGTATTTGAGTCGTCTTACAGATAACTCCAAGCAATGAGCAAACCTTAGAGGTTCAAAATCAATTGACAAAAGTTAAATAAATAAATAAATAAAGCAGCTTACTTTTACTAAACAAGAGTATGTAGTTTGCAGGCTGAATAAGATTGCAGATCATACGATACTCACATTCAGGAAAACACAGGAGACAAGATCTTGTTTATCTAGAATCAGAAGTTTTTTATCGACAATCTTGAACTTCAAAGTGAAGCCGGGTCCTGTTGCTAACTTCTAGATTAGAATTGAGATTGAAATTAGCATCAACAGATTGCAGCAATGCAGCTGACCAAGAGGAGAGACAGAGGCCTGAGTTGATTCTTAAACGGATAGCCTTTTTTACTCCTGAATCTTTAACAGTGATAATTGTTCTTCGATGCTGCAATCTACATGACAAGAGGTTCGACAAGAGTAAGGGATGAGAACAAGACCAAGGCAACGCTGTTCCATTGGAGAAGGAGAGGAGCGACGAGTGCTACGATATTCTACTGCATCTTGGAGAATGATGTTTCCTTGCTTATCAATGCAATGGAAGGTACCCAAGAAAAAACGCCCATCTTTGATTCCTACCAGCATTCTGCGGAAAAGCAGCTTCCTTGCACGAGATATAGGTCCGGAGCTGCTTGGTGTAGAACCATCTGAGCTCCCTGCCTGCCTCAGGGATGACCCTTGTTCTCGCTCCATGTCCATCTCCATCACCTTAAATTGATCACAAAACCTGTAAATGGAAATAGAGAGAAAATGATAAATAGAAGATTGCACATTATCGCTCTCTCTCTCTCACACACATACTACTCTAATAAAACAAAGCATGTACTATCAACAAGGCTAAAAGAACTTCCCAGCCTATAGACACACTCAGAAAAGTGCTCATACAATGTTTTGTTGAGGAAAAGCATTTCAACAATTTGCACATTCCATCCATAAGAACGCCAATACAATTTGGTATATAATTTAACCTAGTGTAATATGCAAATAAATTCAACAACAATAACAACAAAGCCTTAATCCTGTATATAATTAGGTTAACTACAAGAATCTTTCTCTGTCATTACATTTTATTATGAGCTGTGCATAGGTGTAGGTGTCCAAAATCCTTCCTAACCAAATATTCTCAAGTCAACTAAAGTTGTGCTCTCCCTATCATCTTGTCATTCACATAGATTTCATCTCCCCACTTCATCAGAACATTTGTAGGTCTGCATTAGACATGTTCAAACCAACACAAAAGCCACTTCATCAAGTTATATCCAATTGGTGCTACACCTACTTTGTTATGAATATCCTCATTTCTAATTTGGTCTTTGCTGTTGTGGCTACAAATTCATCTAAACATTCTCATGTCCACCATACTCATTTATGTAAGATGCAAATAAATAAAGCCACTAACTAAAAGGAACATATAATCAATCACAAGAAGTGTATTGTTCATTCACTTCAAATTTGAATGTCTTCTCATCGTCCTCATAAGGAAAAAAAGTTTCAAGAATTTAGGATATATTACAACAGAAGCTGTTCTAATTAAATTTACTTTTGTGATTTTTTTTCGAGTCACTGCTACTGTTTTTCTTGAACCAGAAACTAGCTCTTAATCTATGTTAAAATTCTAAGAAACTAATGCAACATCATAATTCAAAATTCTTTCTTTTGTTCTGTCACTATTCATCTTAACTAGATTTCGTGGTGATACGGCAACTATATGGAAACATTTCCTTTAGAGAAGCCAAACTTACACTTAGCTACAGGCAGCACTATAACAAATATGACAGAAACCTCTGCAGATGCAGCTAGCGGATTATACTTATTTCCAGCAGCCTCACTAGCAGTCCCTTTTACTTTCCTTCTTTCTGGCATTGAGCAGCCTACTTCTTGCTGGAAAGTTTTTCTTTTCCTTTTGCTTTTCAGAAGGAAAGAAACACTTTTTGGCAGCATGAAAAGAGTTTAATTTAAAGAGAGTAAACAAACTAAAATACTTGGTTTTAACCAAAAAGCAAAAACCAGTGCTTTTTACTAAAAACTGAAACTCATGGCATAAGTGCCACCCTCTCAGTACTATCACCATCTCTCTACCATTGCTGCAGCTGTCTCTGCCGGCATCACCACAACATTGAAATCATTATTCTATGTGCAAGGTAAGAAGTAAATCTGATTATTCACCAAACATGCATTTAATTCTATTGCTTTTGCTAAATGTAGCAATATGTGAACTTAAACAGGAAAAAATTTTTAACAGACAAAGCAGATAAACTGTCAACAGCTTTGAATTGATTACAAGCCCCAACTTCCTTTCTCTAGTCTTCTGGCTGCCCCACATTTATTGTCAGCTCTCTCCTCTCTCACATTTGTTGATATCTCATAACAAATGACCTCAAATAAATAGTCTTCCCAGTAAACAAACCTAAAAACAAAAAACCAAATACCTCAACTGTAAAATTGTTTTCCCATCCTGCCAGATTTCAGCTAAAAGGAACACCTAAATGTGTCTCAGGTTCCAAATGTAGGAGACCTAGGCCTAAAACTCTTTCACAGAAAAGTTGACAGAAACAAGAGAATACTTAAACTCCAACTACACTTCTGATCCCATCATCCATTTCAAGTCCTAACCCAACAAAAACCACCACCGCTGTTAGGTTCACCTCTCATTTCAATCCAATTATGAAAGTAAATTCCCATCAACACACAAGCAAATATCCAAGAATCTACCATAAACAATGTTAAGCATCCACGTTTGAATCAATTACAACAAAAGAGCAAACAAGCAGACATTAATACCACCAAATATTCATGTCTGTATAGGAGTGGCCAAAGTAGACTTAAAAATGTTCTAATTAAGCAGAGTGACCAAAATCCAGGTAGATGGCAAGAAGAGATTGAGAGGATAAGCTAAGTTGGTTTAGGAATTCTTAGTCACAAAGGATTTAGAACAATCAAATCTCACGCCAAACACAATTTATAATAGAGTGAAATGGCCAAAAAAGGTTCTTGAAGCATTGTTGTTGTATTCATGTACAGCCCTCCCTCCTCACAATAGCCATGCCGTTGAGAGATCCTATACAACCACCCCAATGCCATTTACGCAGCCACAACCCACAAACAATCATATACCGCAACATGGATCGTACCACAAGCAGTCCATCTGAAAATATATCTCAGTAATGACATTTAAAACAATCAATCACAACCAAAAAACAAGAAGGAAAAAAAAAAAAAAAAGAACTTGCATGGCAAAGAGCCCATAAATCGAGCCACGACAGTACAAACAGCAGGTGATATCTTATCCCATGTTAATTGTAATAAAAAAAAACACAAGTAACAGAACAAAGATTAAACAACATATACATAAACCAGCAACCAACAACACCTCATTATACTTTACAAAGTTATACTGAAAATGCTTTGCTTGAGTTAGATATCACTACCCAAATCCGCCAATAAACGTACACACGATTCAATTCTTACTGAATTTAAGGACCCAGATCTTGATTTCCCGTTTTTTTCCAATACAATCGAAGTGAAGGTATAAGGGTTTAAGAGACAGAGAGAAAGAGAGAGGTTTCTCGGGTTTTCAGAACTGGGTTAGCGGGTTTGTGGACTTTAGACCCGCAAACTTAGCTATATATTGCCGAGATTGATCCAGTTGCTTACCCATCCGAACCCGAATTCCCAGCGGTGCCATTGACCATAAAGTTATTATCTTTAACATTTAACTGGGAAATCATTTACATTTTGTATGGAAAATTTTTGCTGATAAAAAAAATTATTAAATCATGAATTATACAAAAGAGAATTATTTTAAGGTTAAATGTATAAAAATTTAAATTATTAATTATTAAATATTTTTTAAAAATTTAAACAAAAAATTGATTTTGTTTTTTTATTTTTAAAAGAACATAGGAGGAAGATAAGTTGATATTAAAGTTTATCCTTTTACCCTTATTTAGAAAAAATCATTTCATTCAATAGAGATATATTAAATGTTTAATATGATTGTTACTTTAGTGGAATATGTCTTTTTTTTATTTTTTCAAAATGGGAAGAAATGGTTTTAGTAGGCTAAAATAGAAATTTTTATTTTTTTTTCTCCTAATACACTCCACTAAATATAAAACAAACAAATCATGTACTTTTTCTTTTTCTCCCTTTTGGTTTTTCTCCAAAATAAAGTACACCTTTGGTAACCAACCATCTAGCTTGTTGGTTGGGTTTGTTTCCTAACAACCAAAAGAATAGAAGTTCTTCTTACCAAAAAAAAAAAAAAAAAAAAAAAAAAAAAAATGTTATGGAGATTGTATCACCCCTTCCCAAAAGTGACTAAATTTGAAACGTTAAAGCTTTTTTTATTTTTCCTAATTTTAGACCTTGTTTGACTTGCTTATATTAGAATCAAGATTATTTAGAAAGTATTTTATTTTATATTAAAAATAAGAATTTTCTTTTACTAATGTATAATACAATATTTATCTTATATTGTATTAATAAAATGTATAAAAAAAAAATTCATACATGTGTAAATAACCCAAATTTAAGTTTAATACGGAAGGATCAATGTGCCTCATGTGGTAAACATTTTAAAATTTTTTTAATTAAAACCTAAACCTAAACCTTTCTAAAATTTTAATTAAGTACTAAATTTTTTATTTTGGACATAAAAAAGTTTATCAAATGACATATGGTATTAAAAAAAAAAAAAAAGAACCTACAAACGATGAAAGAGTAGAAACTCTCAAATTATGTAAATTTAAATCCTAATTTTCTATCCCATCACCAAAATTAAATACTCTCGTCAATGCAATTCAAATTTTTGTGCCCTAACTAAATACTCCCCCTCCAAACACAAAGCGCTCGTTTTGAGGTGCAAAAGTAAATTCAACAAAAATATTTAATGTGTTATAATTCAATTGCTTTCTATATAAAATATTTATTTAATATATATTTTCAATAATTTTATTCAATATTCAAGTAAAATTAAATTTAAATTATTTTTTTTTTATTTAAAGATAAAAAGATTAATAAAAAATTTAAATATAAATTAATAAAAAAATATATTCAATTATTATCAGAGTGATAAAAAGGAAATATCGTGTGGTCCGAAAGTAGAGATGGCGTGTACGAACCAATTTTAGAGACGTAATCAATCCCATAAAATCATTAGACTACAAGAATAATTGAGTACTATTCAAAGAAAAAGTATTAAAAACATAGTCAATATTACATAATAAAATAATGGCAAAAGGTCGCCTGCCACACGAAATCAATCTTAAACAACCCAACCTGCCCAAACCAAGAAATAAAAATAATAATAATAACAAAAAGCCTATTTGTGCATTAATTTTATGTCTCCTGTATCTTAGTCGTTGATAAGACCATAAATATTTAATTAAGATATTAGTGGGTAGATTAATTTTATTATTAAACTGTATTATGGTTGTGGTGGTTTGTTAATAATTATTGTAATCATTAAGCTTATATATAATTTTAATAATATATATATATATATATATATTTTTTTTTTTGGGTTGCGAGTTCAGTACAGCGACCTGATTTATTATAATGAAAGATTTGTGGGTCACCGCATGATTTCCTATTTTACTTTCCAAAAACGGGAAGAAATCTCACGAAGAAGACAGAGAAAAGTCTGACAGAAAAAAAAAAAAAAAAAAAAAAAAAAAAAGAAGAAAGCGAAAGGATGAGAGAAATGTAGAAACCGGAAAAAAGAAAAAGGCCTTTTCATTTTATTTTTTCGTTTTAACTGTGAAAATTTCGGTGTCCGTTGATTCAACCAACTTTGAAGGGTTTGATGTCGGATCCAACGGTCTGTATTTGTGCCGCCTGCCCAAAAAATCTCCGAATTCTTCATTTTTAAATTAATTTTCTTTGGAAATTCCTCTCTCTCTCTCTTGCAATTTTATTTTCGATTTTTCTGTTGAATTCAAGAAGAAAAAGGAGGAGGAGGAGGAGGAGGAGAAGATGAGGGTTGCTAAGTCTCAGGTCTGGCAGCCGTGCAAGAAGAAGAGGTTTTGATCGATATGTGTATATATCGAATAGTAATATAAATTTTATTTTGAGTGGAGAAATTTGGGGAGGTGGTTTTGAGAGAGGGAAAGGGCTTGATTTCGACGTGGAATGGCGGCGCGTGGGAGCGGCGGTGGCGTCGGGGGAAGGATGCGCGTGGGGAGGTACGAGCTTGGGAGGACGCTGGGAGAAGGCACCTTCGCGAAGGTGAAGTTCGCGAGGAACGTCGAGACTGGAGAGCATGTCGCCATTAAGATTCTCGACAAGGAGAAGGTCCTCCGCCACAAAATGATCGTTCAGGTATTCGATCCTCTCTCTCTCTCTCGCTTTTCTTAAAAAAAAAAAAAAAAGATTTAATAAAATTTTCTTTTTTTTGTTTGTTTAATTTTAAATAATCTCTCGAATTCTGAATTTTCTATTATTTATTTTTTCAGTTGTTGATTTGAAGTTGTTGTAGAGCTAGTCAATGATTTTGTTGCTGTTTGGTTTCGGAGACGAAAAAGAAATGAAAAATGAAATAGTTTTCTATTTTTTTCGCTTTTTTTTTGGTTAGTTCTAATAGAGCAAAAAAGGGAAAAAAAAAAAAAGTTACTTTTGGGGTTGCTCATTATGTTGTTTCTTACTTTTGTCATTGCTTTCCTTTGCTTTGAATATTGCTTGAGCAAAAGGGGCAAGAAAGAAAATTTCTATCTTTTCTTCTCTGATTAGTCTTATTAATTATTAAAAAATGAGAATTGAAACAAAGATCAGTTAGCATACATCAACTTTCTAATGAGTGGTCAAATAATTAGATGTCTCTTTCTGAAATGGAAACTTGTCTGGCTTGGTTGCATCGATCAGAGTATCTTCTAGAGCAACGAATGTGTGTTATGACGACAACATATGCCTGAAAAGGGACAAAAAGGAAGGAAAAAAAAATTGGAAAAAACACTTATTTTCCACATAAATACTTAATAGTCTTACCACCTAAATTAAGTTGAAGAAATGAACTTGAAATGATATTAAAATCTACAGGATACTGCTACTGTATAGATGAGCTTAGCATTTGACAAACTTCCAACTCCTGGGATGAATGACTATACCACAGAGATATGTAAGTTAATGGTTAATCAGTTGTGATTCTTGAATTTGCGATAGTAATGTTAACAGTGCTAAATAGTAAAGACATCATTAGTGTACTGAATACAGGTTTGTGGGTGAATCACTGATCTTAGTTGTCTATTTTTGTTTAATACTTTTTGCACTTTCATCGCCTGTATCAATTCTTCTTCTGCAATGTTCTTTCAATTTTCCTCGTTCTGTTGTTTAGTTTGAATTAATGAAAAGCAAGGGAAAGAAAACTGCATAAGCTTTTTGCTATGCTGTGCCTACTTAATTTTCGGGAAACAATGTGTTGTTTCTTGTTAAAATTTTTCTCTGATAATGCAAAGAGTGATGCTTTAGTTGAGTAGATGCCAATGTGTCTTATTGTTTGCCTTTTGCAGATTAAACGTGAAATTTCAACAATGAAACTGATTAGACACCCAAATGTGATTCGAATGTATGAGGTTAGAATGCCAATGTTCCTTTTTTAGTCTCTTTTTTTCATTTTTCTGGGACCATTCTCTTTGATTTTCAAATTTTTGTTCTTAATCTAGTACCATAATTTGTTACTTGGTTGATTATTCTGTTGCATATTCAGTTAGAGGTTCTCTCCTAGAGCTTGATTTTACTTGTAACAGTTACCTTGTATTTTCTATTTTCCCTAGTTATCTCTTTTCGTGGTTTAGTGATGTTGGAGTATTCTTGTTGTAGGTGATGGCAAGCAAGACAAAAATATACATTGTTCTTGAATTTGTGACCGGTGGTGAACTTTTTGACAAAATTGTAAGACTAATTTGTCAAAAATGAACATTACCCTGTCATCATAATGATTTTATTAAAGAAGGAAAGAAAAAAAGCATTTATTAGTTAATAATTATAAATGTCCTTCCATCTTTATTTTGCAATTTTTTTGGTTGAGTCAGGCAAGTAAAGGGAGGCTAAAAGAAGACGAAGCAAGAAAGTATTTTCAGCAGCTTATCAATGCTGTGGATTATTGCCATAGCAGAGGCGTGTACCATCGGGACCTAAAGGTGCATTTTCTGTTGCAAATGTTATGATATCTACCGAAATTATGTTAACATGTCTTCAATAGCGTTTTAGGGAGAAATATTAGTTTCAAAATGCAAGCAGTAATAAGGTGTTTGCTATAACAAGATGGGAGTTTATGTTGGTTTTAAACAACAGCCTGAGAATCTGCTACTGGATGCTAATGGGGTTCTTAAAGTATCAGACTTTGGGTTGAGTGCACTTCCCCAGCAAGTTCGAGTGAGTACGATGATTTAATATGTTACTTAATTAACATAAAATGCCATTGTGATATCTGTCACGTAACAGTCATAATACTTCCCACATTTTTCCTTGGAAAATTTGGTAACTTACTTTCTTTTTCTTCTATTAGGATGATGGCTTACTTTACACAACATGTGGGACACCAAATTATGTTGCTCCAGAGGTTTCTTGGTTTAAATGCGACTACTTTTACTTTTCCCTTGGTCTCTGTTCTCTTTTTGTTGTTATTTCATGTCTTATTTTTTTTTACAGGTAATCAACAATAAAGGCTATGATGGAGCAAAGGCAGATTTATGGTCATGTGGTGTGATTCTTTATGTCTTAATGGCTGGGTACTTGCCATTTGAGGACTCCAATCTTATGCAGCTATATAAAAAGGTGACTATTTAGTTCTTTCAAATTACATTACATGTTTACACACACACATGTACATATAAGTTTGTGTGCCTGTTCCACATGAAATGTATTGTGTTGTAGGATTCAGTCTTTTCCTCTTTTCATTATCTTGATTAGTTGGGTGTGATCAAAACCTCTTGCATTTCATTTCCATGACATAAAATGTCCATTGGTGCATCAACTTGTTTGGCTTAGAAGAGAAAATCCAAATCGATTGCACAATGCAAGTTGACTTTGGCAGGAATCAGTATGGGAATCCTGTTTATTTGGAAAGAACTAAATCTTATGTACTAAATGAGTGTAGAATACACAGTAAACAGTATGGTTCTTTCCACTAAAATGTGGGCGGTAAAAGAGAAGCTTTGAGAAGCTTCACAATCTGTTGGTCTTCACGAATAACACAGAGACATTTGATATACAGAAAATTTTGATGTTCTCCATTCAATAGTTGTGTTTAGAGAGTGCAAAATTTTTAGATTAAATTTTCATTAATTTCACGTTTAATAAGTTCCATGATCCTGTGCATGCATTTAACAGTGCTGGATGTTAATTATATGGAAGGGTTGCATATTAATTATTTTGAATGATTTTGATATACTATCAGAACATGGAACTTTGTGCATCTGCAAAAAATGCATTCTAATTTGCAGATTATTGTTGTTGATGTTTTGGAGGAAATGTGGATTTGGACCATGATGAAATAGACCCAAATGCATATATTCTTTCATTTGAGGATGTCTGCCTTATACACAAATTGCCAAAAATTTCGTACATTACTTAGTATACATACTTGTGGGTATTACATATCAATGTTTGGTGCAAATTCCTTGACAATACGTGGTGAGTTTAGAGTTTCTTGAACTGTTAGTTAATGGTGTATGAAGTCTATAATTAATAAAGACAATTTGTTATGCTGCAGCACATTGGCGGTGCTGATGCCAAGTGCTAGAAATTATTTGGTCGAACTAAGCTCCTTTATATTCATTTGGACTGTATTAAGGATCCTTGAGAGTTTGTGTCATTAACCATTTAGGACATGATATGGATAGGTCTCAAACCAAATGTTATCCTACCATGATAGTCACATAATACATACCTAGCAGATGATGCCATTTTGCCAAGCACATGACTTGGAAGCTCGACTCAGAAAAATAGGGAAGCCTTAATTTTATCATGGGTTTGGTTCATTTAGTGGACAAATAAGCATGAGAGAGTTTCCACACAAGCTTATTAGGGCTGAATTGGATTGCATAGATCACTTTTATTATGTATTTTTTATGAAAATTTTACTGCTTATGTAATATGAATCAAGTGCCACCTCAGAAAGTTAATTCAGCAAGTGAATAGCCAATGAATATTTGATTCCCAGATCTTGCTAAGTAGGACTTTGTCAGTGTCAAACTATTCCATTTCTGACATTTGTGTACATTTCCCTGTTTATGGGTGTTTGCATTCAAAGCTATCTGTCTTTTGTGATTGCAGATATTTAAAGCTGACTTCACATGCCCTCCATGGTTTTCATCAAGTGCAAGGAAGCTAATAACAAGAATTTTGGATCCTAATCCAGTGACTGTATGTTTCCTTTATATTCAGATATGAAAGTACTTGTATTTTATTGTGTCTGGAAAAAATGGTTACCATGTATGTTGTTAACAGCGCATTACTATTACGGAAGTTATTGAAAATGAGTGGTTCAAAAAGGGCTATAAACCACCTACTTTCGAACAAGCTGCTGTTAGTCTTGATGATGTTGATTCAATCTTCTGTGAATCAGGGGTAAGATTCTTGTGTTCAACTTGTGTATCCCGCTTTTTATTGGTCATAATGCTGCAGAGTATGGGTCTGTATTAAAACCTCTTGTTTAATAGGATTCTCAAAACCTTGTTGAGGAGAGGCGAACAGCACCAGTAGGACCTGTAGCTCCTGTGGCCATGAATGCATTTGAACTCATATCGACTTCTCAGGGTCTTAACCTCAGTACTCTCTTTGAAAAACCAATGGTATGTTTCATACAAATTCTTGTTCTTGGGAAGTGATGAATAGACTAGGGAAACTGGAAACTGGAAACTTAGAACCAGATACTTCTGTGCATATTTGTGGCTCTATATTGTCCTTCAGTGTGATTTTGATACTTAAGTACCTGTTTATCTGTGGACTAGTTAAAAACATTTGACAATGCATTGGTTGATTCTAATATTTACTTGTGAGCCTTTTCAATTCTCAATGACTATTTTAATATGTTCCAGCAAATATTAGTGAATAATTGCAATGACATTGAGAGCAAATGCTGTGTTACTTTGTACTTGAGTTTGTACTTTTTTGGCAGGGACTTGTTAAACGGGAGACAAGATTCACATCAAAACATTCTCCTAGTGAGATCATCTCCAAGATTGAATCTACTGCAACACCTATGGGTTTTGATGTAAAGAAAAATAACTATAAGGTTTGATAATACTACTCTCCCTATCCCTATCCCTATCATTGAGTGTTTCCAATAGAATGAGTATTGCCTATATTCTAAATGGAAGTGTCAAATTACAATCCTACCCGCCAACCTAAAATTGGGGTTAGGGTCTTGCAATTTTGGCCCTAATCTGAAAATGACCTGAAGCCAAACAACTCAGATATTCTCGGGTCAGGTAGATATGTGGGCCAGAAGTTCTCTTTAAAGAACAAAAGTAAAATGAAAGGTTCTAGGATTTGAACCGTGGATCTTATACACAAAAGAGAACATCTACCATTTCAGCTATCAAGTTCTTTATTTGAGGTTTATTTTTTCTATAAAAAAAAAAAAGCCAAAATTGCCTATTACTTTTTTAACTTCTGAGCATTATGAACACAAGGATACATGTGTACTACTTTGTTTTTATATATTTCACACACACACACACACACACACACCCTCCTATCTTTGACATAATATGAACATATATAATGTGTGAAATATAAATATTTAATCTTTTAGATAAAATATGTACATACTTTTTAGTTAGTCCAACATGAACTTTAAATGTTAGGGTTTAGATTTCATGACCTGAACTCAAAAACAACCTGGCCTAAACTGATGTGAGCTTGAAATCTCTAATTATAAAGAAAATGACCTTTGGTCTTCCTCTATCTGACTTGTGAGATCTGCATTTCTTCCACCCTAATGCCTTTTAAATAACAGATGTCACGGTTTTGATTGACCTTAATAAATTTGATATGTATTTCTATGTAGATCGTTAATCTTTAGTGAATCAAATTGTCAGTTTGATATACACTTTATACAATAAAATGAAATAGAGAAGAAAGCGGTGTGCTTCCCAGCCAATCTATTTAGTCTTTGGCTGACTCTAAACAGTGTTTTCTCTGATGATACTATATTTGTGAGCTCAGATGAAACTTCAAGGCGAGAAGACTGGACGTAAGGGTCATTTATCTGTTGCTACAGAAGTATGTCATTGGGATATCTATTAGAAATGATTCTTGTGTGAATAAATTTTTAGCATCAACCTTTTATTAAGATAATTTTTTTTCTTTCTTTTAGATCTTTGAGGTGGCCCCTTCTCTTTATATGGTTGAGCTTCGCAAGTCTGGTGGAGATACCCTGGAATTTCACAAGGTATATTATATGCTGAGGTTCTTGTTTTGAAACTTGTTAAAAGAAATGAAAATTTGATGATGTGCACAAGAATGTCTCTTTGCTCCATGGTTTTAATCAGCAGTATTTTGGGTCTGTGGAGCCATCATCTATGTCTATGCATGTCTGCTGGTTGGCTGCAAATGAGTAGAGCTGTTTGTCAATTGTGCATTCTTGGCTAATTGGTTTTTTATCATTTTCCATCAGATGGAAATACTCTTCCTCCCAGCCTATACATTCTTGGCATGACAGCATTTATACGATTCCTTTAAAGTGAAATGGAAGATCACAATGGCTCAAAGCACAAAATGCAAGAACATTACTGGAACGAGTTAGTTAAAACTTCAATGAATTTTGGGCCCAAGACTAAGAAAAAGTTGACTGTGTTATAGTTGTTTTAATACCAAGGCTAAGTTAAAACAATTTCCAGGCTTCCTAGGTTGTAAAGTCTGTAAAAGCTAGAATTTATGTGTTCATCTGAGCTTGCTGTTTGAACTGTACTTGGCAAACAAAAGAAGTTTTCTCTAGCCTCACATCCTTTTTTAACCATGCAGTTCATTTGTTTTTTTAGTTTAAGTTTGATTTCGTTTAATCTCTTGTGAAATAAGTTCTAATCAAGAAACCATTTTGAACAACAGTTTTACAAAAACCTTTCAACCGGACTGAAAGATGTTGTGTGGAAAACAATTGAGGAAAAGGAGGAAGAGAAGGCGGCATAAAATGGTTAGTATTTCTTACCATTTCATCTGGTTCAAATCCCTCAAATAATGCAGTCTTGTACTTTTGAAGACATCTATGCTATATAGGTACAATCTCTGCAACAAATATCTATCATATGTAGTGGCATGGCCAAAATTGGAGTTTCTTGTTCATCCTTATATGCAGCATGATTGGGGAATGTCATTGACTTCTTTTGTGTTTTTGTTCTGATTGCTTTAATTTGACTTAAGAATTTTGCAACGATCCTTGCTGTGCTGGTCTACTAATGGATTCATAGCCGAACAATACAATGCAGACAAAAAGGATTGCTGTTGGAATCAGACACAGATTTGTCTTATCAAACCTATTAAGAGGAGAAAAAAAAAAAAAGGAAGAAGAAACCAGGCTTAGCAATTATCACTTCTTTTTAATAACTAAATCAATTATCTCTGTTATCTTTATCTCTATCATCATTATCATTATTTTTGTTTTGATGCCAAGGAAGTTTATATCACAGATTTTATCGTGGATTTGCCTTTTGCTCTCTGCAAATGGTTATATTGCATTAGATTTAATTTATTTTTGTTCAACTTTGTTTTGGTACATTGGAAAAACTATCATTATTTAAACTTTGAAACAGGGTTTTCATTTATCTCTACAGCTGTTGCTGTTCTTACTCATCTCAGAAGACGATTCCTTCAATACTTCAATTTGTACAGACTGTTGCTTGCATCGAGAAAGGTATCGTGTGTGCATGTTGCAGTTGTGTTCCTTGAATTGACCTGTGTGTTAACCTTTTCTAATTGTCCTGTGACTTAATTCTAAATTTAATCGGAATGTTTGCATAATTTTTTATTCTCCATTAAGTTATGATATGCAATGTCTCCTCCAATGGACAATAAAATAAAATAAACAAAAAACAAACGATGATTGTGCAAAGGGTAACCCACAAGTGCAATGGCCCAAGGCAGTGAAAAACAAAAGCAACGGCTTGCTTGTGCAAAGCGATAGCCACAACTTGTGAGATACAAATGGGCAAAGGAAAAGGCCCAATTTGACCCTTTAGCTTTGACACTTGCCTTCCCCAATGCCGTTCAAATTGCATGGTATTGCCAAAAGCAACCATATGTACATGCAACATGTATCCTAGATGCTGCCACCAAAAGGGGATAGAGATTATAACCCCTATTAACTAGGCTAGTGCGGCCCAACCAAGCAAAGCTCAGTTTAGGTCATTATATGTGGGTCCTGCAGCAGTTGCAGTCATTGCTGTTGATGATGCAAATGCATGCCTTAAGCAGTGCCACCACAATCATCACAACGCTAAGCCTACAAAGGGCGCGATCAATTGGTGTGTTCTAATCATGAACTCACGCATCCAATTAACAAGAAAGACTGCAATGCATTAGCGCGTGCCCTCTTGTGGATCCATTATCGGAATGTGTCCAATTGTTTGTATCCATCCAACTAACTCCATTATTCTGCCAGACTGTCAGATCGCAATTTAAAGCCATCTAAATCAACAATTTTCCGATTAAACAGTTACAAATGAGGCAAAAGACTGTTTTTGGTCACAGGTAAGATTAAAAGGGTTATATGGCAGAAGCAGAAGTTGAAATAACTACAGAGAAATGGAAGAAAAGAATAACATCAATTGAATTCATCTTCAGATCTCTTCGAAATACACAACTCTTTGCATGCATAGATAAATTGCAAGCTGAACTCACTTCAAAACGGATAAAGCAGAAATGTGAACAATTTCAGAACAGAAGGATAATGGTAAAATAAATTTATCACCCAAATGCAGTCTGGAAGGATGCATTGGCTTGCAGTCTCGCGGTGATGTCTGCTTGCTGCTGTTTCTCCATCTTCACATTCCTTAGTCAAATTTTAGCACTGCAAATCAAATCAAACATAAATCTTCAGCTATCAGATAAACCAACCAAGCTTGATCTTTTAAAAACATTTTCTATGGTAGCATCAAAACAGTCACTAAAACAAGAAACAAAAGGGAAAAACATGTGATTGAAGAACTCCATATGCCACTTCAAACTCTTTCCAAATTCTGAAAATTAAATACCAAATTAGAATCTTTAATTTTCTAAGTTATTTTATTTTTTTGGGTGTTGCTCCGATTGAAACTCGGATTCAACATCTTCAGCTTTGGAAATGACTTACAGCTACAGTTCATTGGTATTTCCTAAGCATTTAAACTTTTCAAACACTTGCGCAACTCTACCAACCAGTTTGAACATGGACTTCTTAAGCCCTTTATCAGTTAAGAAGGCCGTGTTTCAAGGTCAAGAATAGCATCCTTAATCAGAACCATTGCTGTAACATAGACTTCTTATGCCTTTTATCGGCTAAGGAGGCTGAGGTCAAGAATAGCAATGCTTAATCTGAGCCATAGCTGTGTGAAGCATGCATGTAAAGTTTGAAAAATTTTGTCATGCACCAGGAAGGCTGTAGACTGATGAAAAATTTCTCATTGAAATCACATCATCGCCATCAGAAATTAAGCAAAATTTGATCAACTAAATCTGTGAGTAGATGCGCACAGTATGGATGGCACATCTTAAATTGCAATACATCACCTGGTTCAAATTTTATGGTAATTAATTTGTTTAATTTCTCGTTTTGCTTTCTTTATATATACGAATATTAAACTACTACAATTTAAGATGGGAAAATTTTATCTATTTGACCAGACTGAACTAGACACTTCATATAACTTATTGGTCCACATTACCACCAAATGAGTATGTGCTTTTATTTTTGATTTTGTACATAGCATCTTTATTGGCACCACTTTCTTTTTTTTTTTTTAGAAAAAAAAAAAGCCCTCAAAAATGTTAAACACTGCAAGAGAAAAAAAAGCATCCATGGAGCTAAAGCTTAAATTTTTTTTCTTCCACCTCAATGGTAGGGTAAACAAGACAAACTACAGCTTAGCCATTGCTGGGACAGAAAAATGAACATGACACTATCTCCTATTCTATCATGGAATTATGGACATAATTGATCAGTTTTTAAAGTGATTGGTATAATCAAAGGCAAGGCAGCAGATGGCTCTACCACCAGGAACATTAAATTCAAATGTTATTAGCTAAAAACTCATCCATTAATTAATTTGCTCAGTTTTGACTATATCTCCTCTAAAATACTTAATCATATTAAATATCCATCCTATTAGCTATTTAAAGGTCGTCTTTTTTTTTTTTTTCAATCTATGTGGGACTTTGTCCTCTTTTGAAAATACACTAACACTGTAAAAGTAGGATAGCCCAGATACATGTCTTCATCAAGGCCTGTCTTCTCATTTGACTTTACAAATTCAAATCTAAGAATTTCTAAAGTTCATTCTTTTCCAAGTATAATTACGTAGTCACAGTCTCATGTGCATAACCATAACTCAAACGCAAAGTAACCATATGCCCCATAAGAACCATGCATTGCTGCAAACTGCCATGCGGTGCGGCATGCAACAATAGATTGGAATTCTAAAGCTATTAAGGTTTCACCCTGTAAAGGTGAACCTTAATACATACGCTAATGTGTTCCAAATGTCAAGGAGAAGGGAATCAGCAAGAGAACAAGCAAGCAGACAACCAGCCGACTACCCTTTCACAGCAATCCATGCAGGAATCAAATAAAGACAAGTTTGCATGTAACACACAAAAAAATGCACCCAATGAGCAACTTTGTTTATGAATTTCAAGAAAGGAAAAAAAAAAAATTATGTTGGTTACTATACCGAACAGCCAACATAGATCCAAAATCTGGCATGAGAAAGGGAAAGCAAAAGACCTATTGCAAAAGACAAGCCAAAGAACCAGACAAACAGTAGAATATGTATGACCTATGAGAATAGGAAAATGCTGGAGATTAGACTGTTTTTGTCTTACCAGGATGATGGCCCAATGGAGATGAGCATTCCAGGCAGTTATATCAGTTCTTCCTTTTGCCTTTAAGGTCCGAATGCCTGCTTTCATCATCATAGCAGAGCTGCAACCCAGGTGGAAACTGATGGTGGTGATGATGATTTTCTATAGATGTAGGTGATGCAGCAGCACCAATGAAGAAAGGAACATTTGTGGATCCGTCCATGAGAGAAGACGTTGAAGAAAACCTCTGGAGGTGAGGCAAGAGAGAGGGCGGTGATGATGATGAATTGGACTGAAGGGTCCCCCTATTGAAACCAGAAAGGCCTGACGAGAGAGCAAAATTCAGATTGTAGTCCACATTTGTACCCGGGTGTTGACTGTTGGCCACTGGCATCAAATGATCGGTAACAAAAGGGAAATGCTGCAGCTGCTCCTGGTTATTCTCCGAGGATACACTGAATAGTGGAGTTGCAATTTTCATTGCCTGTGGGCTAGAATTTCCCAGTTGAATTTGCCCAGAAAATCCAGATGTATTGTGGGCTTTCCGCGAGGATGAAGACGGCCCTAAAAGCTCCATGCCGAAGTAGTCCATTGAAGCTAAAGGCAACTGCCTGGCTACAGCTGCTTTGTGGAACAAGTTAACCTCAGAAACAGGACAATTAGTAGCAACAGTACTATTGTTGTTACTGTTGTTGTTGCTAACACTGCTGATCCCACCAGTTAAAAGCTCAGTAAATGTGGAGTTTTGAGACATGGGGTTTAAGCTAATATGATGTGCAATACGTGAATCTTTCTCTTTCTCCTTCTCCTTTGCAGCTCTCTTCTTTGCTCTCTCCCTTGCCTTTGCACGATTAACAAGAATGTCAGACCTTGAGAGCGACAAGCCTGACCCTTTGCTTGTCTCTGAAGTGCTACTACAAGCAGATTTAGACAGAGACAGATGCTGATTCTGGTTGTGGTTAAAATTTGGGTCGTCAAGCTCCACATCAGCTGAATCAAATCCTTGATCAGTTCCATCACTGCCTCTTCTCTCATCACTCAATTGCTTTGGAGTATGCGGAAATGAGCTATTCAGAGAAGGGAGTTCAGCAATTGCATCTGCAGCTGCTTTAATCAGCCATTCCACGGCTTTACTTGGCTGATCATAGCCCAACCGATCTTGGAGATCATAGAATTGTATTGCTGTAGTCACCGATAACCGGACCCTACGGTCTCTTAGTCCCTTTGAGGTCCACACCTTGCTGTGCCGATCTTTCCCACCAGATGCCCTGGAAACCCTGATTATCCTTGAAGAATGGTTCCAACTGCGAAGCTGACTGGTGCTAATTCCATCTTCTCCAACACCGCCACCACTCATAGGATTAGGTCTTTTGAGCTCTCCATCTTCTTCATCATTGCCACCCCATTTCTGGCCCATTCTACTGGTTTCATTCCTGCCATTACCAACTCCAGAAAACTTACAAGCTTGTGTCTGAATCTCCTCCACCTCCATAGCACTTTCATGCCTTTATAAGAACAAATACGCAAAACCAAGACCTAAAAATCCTTTCCTTTTCTCTTCTCACCCTTGGCTTCTTCATCCAATATCCACTCACACAGATAGGGAAAGAGATGAATGTTTAAAGTGGGTTTGAGTTATAAGAGAGAGAAATGAAGATTGAGCAGTCTAGCTACGAAGAGTGCAGGTGAGGTTGCTGTGTCCAATGCACTGATGACGATATCACAGCACAGCGAGTACTTTGTCTGTGTGGTGATTAAAAAAAAAAAAAAAAGGGCTTCTTTTCACACTTTGATATATCGCAATCCGAAGTCAGGACTCAGGACAGGGATTGAGATGATCCCTTCTCTCTCGTTTAAGCTTTTTTTTTTCTCTTTTTTTTTTTTTGCAATTTTGCAGAAACCCCTCCCTGAAAAAAGGCAAAAGCCTGAAATGGCAGCCTCTTGGCCCTGCAAAACCGAAAACCCACCAAGTAAAAACCAGCAACTAAACGAGAGAGATGAAAAAGCACACCCGCACACAGGCTTTAATCCACACAGACATCGACTCGTTCATTAAATAGCTAAGATCTGACTTATTGTACGATTGCATAAACAAGCTTTTTCATCAGCTTCAATCTAGCTAAAGATGATTAGCTTTAACAAAAGTTGAAGACTTTAAAGCTTTTTACTCAGTAATTGCGCACAGCTCGCTGATCCCAGCCGACCCTTTTCATCTCTGGTCTGTATTTAAAGCTTTTGCTGACCCTAACAATGGCAGACACTAAGCTAAACCCAAACTAGAACTGGACACTAACAAGAACAATAAATAGCAGAAAACCTATTAATTAAAACAGTGTTTCTGGATTGCCAACAAAGCTATAAGCTTCCATATCAAATTAAAAAAAAAAAAAAAAGAAAGATAGAAAGATTAACTTACACTGAAACAGTGTTGGATATGGATATAGTTACAGGTGTCAGGCTGTTAAAAGACAAATATGGCCAAGATATCTTTTTTTTATTTTCATGTTCCTTTTCTTTCTCTCCCACAGATCTTTGCTTTACAGGCCTCCATAACTCATAGATCTGTGACCCTAGCTGCTTGAAGAAGATTGGCTTCAAAGATCCGTACTTGCACTGCCAAACAACAAATAAAACAGAAAAGGATGTGAGTTTTGTATCCCATACCATAAATTCCATTTTTTTTTTTAATTATATTTCCCTGTAAGAAAGAACCAAAGTTTCTTTCTTTTCTCTGTCTTATTCTTTTTTTTTATGGTTTTTCTAGTGGCAGCCAAAATAGCAGTTGATGCATCTTCTTATAAATTAATTTAATTACTTAGAAGCTGCCATGATTAGCTCATTGAAGATAATGAAGAGCTTCCAATTGGATCAGCTCCTTCATATAGAGTAACAAGAAAGTAAGAAAAATGATTCACAAAGAATTTTACTTCTTAGTCTTTTCCGTATGCTCAGCTTCACCTAGAAATAGCAAAATTTTGCTCAAAGTGAGCTGGAAAGGGTTTTCTTGGAGCTTGTTTTTGTAACAAAATTGCCTATAGCTGGTAACAACTTTCACATATATGGATATGGACTACAAATTGGCACTCGTGATTCCTAGAATGGCAAGAAAGCCACCATTGAAAATAGCTTGAATTTCACATAAATCAACCAAGAATTCCAACAAGCCAACGAAAGAGACTGATATAAAGAGCTCAAGGCTCAGCAAAATTCCCTACCTTTCAAGATGGAATGCTTGGAGGTAGACAAAATGAAAAGTATTAAAAAAAAAAAAATTCCCATGAAAAGGGCTAGAACATATGCATAAAATATACAAATGGGAATTGCTACAAAACATCAAAGAATGAGTAACTGAGTTAAAAAATTTTGAGTTATGGGATTTTTTTTTCCTTTTTTTTTTGAGCAATAAGTTATGGGATGTTAGAAAGGAAAGGGGTTTGAGAAAATGAGCAGTACAAGCAGAAGTAGAGCTGAGGTTGAAGAGAAAGTCAGGGAAAGACAAGAGCTTTGAGATGAACTGAACTGAAGTGAGGTGAAGTGGTTGGTGAAAGAACCCTAAATGGTTATTAGCTTTGATGTTTCATTCCAATGCATACCCATTGTGGCTGCCTTCATTTCAGGTGACTGAATAATTTTTTTTTTTTTTTTGTTCTCTCTTAAGTCTTGTTGTTACTCAGTTATGTAAAATTCAATAAAACAAGAAAAATTTTACCCCTTTCTTTTCGTTGCCCGTCTTTTTATTTTATTATTTTTTTTTTTTTTTTTGGGTGGCCAAGGACTAGGAGCATTCTCATTTGGGCCTTTACGGTTGTAACAGCAGCATGGAGGGAAAGAAGCTAAAGTAGAATTTTCTTTTGTTTGCTTTTCACAAGTGAATTTTACTTTTCTTCTTCCTAAATTTGTGGAGCAATTAAAATTGAATGAACAGCCAACATCTTTTATTTTGTTAATTAATCACTTTCTTGAATTTGACAGATTCATTGCAATGTATGACAATTCCACCGGTAAGGTGCATTCAACGTCATGCCTCATGTGTATTAAGGGGCATTGTTTGAGAAAGTATCCCTTCTAGAAGTGGGATAATTATATTCTTACATCTAGAATTTATTTTTTTAACATAATTTTAAATATTTTGAGTATTTTAATTTAATTTTAAATATTTTTATTTTATTTTAATTAAATCTAAATAATAAAAAAATAATAATTTGATTATTAAATAAATAAATAAAATTATGTAAATACAAATTAAAATTATATTTCCCTCAATATACCTTTTAAAATAACTCTAAATATCTTACCTTGAATTAAAAATTAAATAAGAGTTTTATTAAAATATATAAAAAAATATATGATTTATATAATTTTATTATTTTTTTAATTAATTTAATTTATTTAATTAATAATTAAATTATATTTTGTTATTAATTAAATTAAATTAAAATAAAATAAAAATTTTAAAATTAAAATTAAAATATTTAAAAATATTTTTTAAAAATAAAATTAAAAATATAATTGTTTCACTTAAAATCTAATAATAAATTCTGTCCTCCCACATACCCCAAGAGACTGTTATTGCGTTCTAATGGCTGGTGATAATGGTAGCACTGTAATCGCAAATAACTAGAAGGGAAAAGCTTGGAGGGGTGATGAAAAGGAGTGGTCTTTTTTAACTTGTAAAAGAGCTGTAAAAATAAAAAAAAAAATATATATTGTAATTTAACTATTCTAATAAAATAAATTTATCATCTAAACAGTGATAATTTTTGACTGACTTACCGCACATTTAGCACAATGATTACCAAATCTAAGTAATCCACAACCGACTTCCATCATACACCCCACCAGAGGTGTTCGGCTGGGTTCAAGCAATATTCTACTTGCATGTCACGTTTAAAAAGACAAATACATTAGCTAGGTCAAATATTGGTAAAAGGCTCGTGGGGTTACGGGCAAATCAAAACAGAAGTTCCCATTTTGTAAGAGTCTCTAAAAGAGGTGAGATTTGAACCATCAACCCGCGAGTTTTATTCTTATTAATCATCAACTAAACTAAGCTTAGTTGGCATGATTACATTAATTGCCTATAAAACCGTGTGCGCACGTACCCATTTGCCCATAAGTATTAGAATTATTTACAGTTCTTAAGATTAAAGTGAAAATAAAAAATAATAAAAAAAGAGCACAGAGTTACATCACAAGCAGGCTGTGAGTTCAATGGAGGCTTAAAAGGTATTTTTATGCAGGCTGCTGGTGATGTGAAGAACCTTGGTAGGCATTCCAACTGTTCCACCATTGCATGCTACTATTAGAAGTTCTAATTTCGTAACTTGGTTGTGAGCTTTATTTGTAATTTTCTTGTAGTGGAAGTTCTTCTTCAGCTCCCTTTTCTGTAACTTCGTTTCACTGTTAATTTAATTGCATCGCTTGATTCATCAAAAGAAAAGTTACATCCCAAGCTAGTTAGTAGTTACTGCAATGAAAATGAAAACAAAGTAAACAAGCTATGTTAAATAATCCATTATTAATACCGTCAAACTTGCAAAGAACATCGAGTTACATATCAAAGGGTAAAAAGATTATTACATCCTTTTGATTGATCCATGTAATGCCAACACTCAAACTCGATGCCTTGTTTTCTATTTTAAGGTTTATGTCGTATCCCACTTTGTACCGTATGGTTCTATCACTTAATTAGTGGCTTATACCCATGAAGAGAGTGTAGATATAATAGACTAAGGCACCCACTAATCATGCATAGAGTTGGCATACGAGGGCAAAGGTGATAAAAGGGAAATGGGGAGATGGGAAAGGCCATTTTGATTTGAGTTTTCCATGTAAAAGGGATTGGGGCGAGAGACAGAGCTTTGTGACATGCTCGAGAATGAGGGAGGCAGAGGCACGTGTCGTGATCTCAGGGGAAGAGGTAGTCTAATGTAATCTAATTTAAAAGGAGTGTAAATGTAGTGTGTTTGCGAGGCCACAAATGTGCGAGCTTCGTCGTAAACGATGATACCTCTTTTTACGCATTGGGTTACGTTTCAAATTCTTCCATGGCCATTAACTCTTTGCTTTATAGGCAGACAAGTAGCTTGGTAAGTGGTGTAGCTCATGTTCAATGCATGGGTGTTCAGGAGACCATGGAGCTACCAATGCTAGGATGACAAGGGTTTTTTTTTTAAAAAAAAAAAAAAAATAAATTAGGATACCGAGAGATAAAGTTTGAGTTGTGCTTAAATTGGCGATAATTTACATTCGAATGATTATCAATTTTTTGAGATTGAAAAAAAAATATATTTTGTGCTAGCAAATTTGGAGCAAACATTAAATCCAAAAATTGTATTGTACAATCGTTCGATCTAATAATAAAAATACATAAGTATAGATTCAATTTCATTGAAAAAAAAAATGATCGATTATCTTAAATAATCATCCAAATTTTCTAACTTAACAGTATGTATTAGCTCCAAACTGATATGATTTGTATTATATTTGGGTTGTCAAAAAAAAAAAAAAAAAAAAAAAAAGGCCATGTACTTATTCTCAATGTTCAACGCCTGATTTGACGTGAGTTGGGGCTATGGCGGCTCTGTTGAGCTTCCCCTACATGCCTATTTTTTTTTTTTTTGATTCAAATTTAATATCATCTATATTTTAACATAAAAAAGTAAAATTTATTATTATTTAAGTAATAAATATTTGAACAATTTTTAACTTTAATTAAAAAAAAAGGTGATTTACATTTTTGTGATATTATTATAAAAAAAAAAAAAAAAAAAAATACAGTTTCACACATGCTTAGGGTCAAATAAGATGACCCACAGGTCCCAATCTCCATAGCCAGTTTAAAGTTGAGTTGGGGTTAGGGCAGAGTTTTCGATGACAAGACCAGAGCACGTGTCATGGTCTTGGTGAGGGGTAAGCTATTGAGTGGGTGGGGAAAGTGCACATAATGATTTGCCCATCTGTGTTGGGGTTGGTGCCCTTTGCATTTTGGCCCCTTTGAAACCCCATCCATTGTCCATTGCCATGGCTTTTTACTTTGCTTTTTTTTTTTAATTACATATTTAAAAAATAAAATAATAAGATATTAATTCTCACTTAAAAAAATAAAAATAATTAATTATTTAAACAGTAATAATAATAATATTTTTAAAAATTTTTTTTCAATTAATTACAATAATTATTAAATTTGTAAGATATTATCACATTTTAACTCATATATTTGTATTTTAGAAAAAGAGTGTTGCGATGAAGTTTGAACCTAAGTGAAATACGCAAAAACAATAAAAATTAGTACCAATTCACTTTTCGAATATATATTATATTATATATATATATATATATTTTTTATATTAGTTTGTGATTTCTTTCGTTATTTCTTCCTTTGTGTCGCTTATTGCATTTTGTTAATTACTCTTTCTGTTGTTATCCATTTTTCACTTGTTTTTATGTTGAAGCTTTGAATGGAGCAATCGTGCAAGCAATTGAAATGATCAGTCGAGTGCAATTAAAATTCTCACTATTTTTTCTTTTCTACTCTCAACTTATGCATATGCAATGCACCCACCGCAACACACTTCAGTTTGTTTTTACTAATGAATTTGTGCATTTTTTCCATGCTGATTAAATTTAAAATAGGGAGAAGGGCACATGCAATTGTATTATTGCACTTGCTTTTCTGGAGGACCACATATCTTTTTGGTAAGATGTTACGATGTTACTTGCATGCAAATACAAACCTAGGCTGTGTGTACTTGCGTGCAAGTAACCAAAAACATACTCTATATATATATATATATTTTTTTTTTTAATTTTAAAAATTATTAATTATTAATTAAGAATAAAATTATTTTAATTTTTTCTTCAGAAAAAGGGATGGTTTGCATTCAATCGCACTTAAATAGTTATCAAATACAATATCTAGACTAACCTTTTTGCATACTGATAAGAAGATCAAAATGAAGTAATTAACCAAAACATCAATCCAGTTTAGTACTTCCAAAGGGGCATGCTCCAACCTCCATCATCTTTTTTTTTTTCTTTTTATTTTGGGGGGGTTTGGAAAAAATCAGCCAATGAAGAGCCTAAAGTATTTTGGTTTCGAGCATGAGTGAAGTGGAGAGAGAGTTCTTCTAAATGTGTATGCTTACAATGAACGCAATGTTCATTATAGACATAAGGAAAAAGAAATAATAATAAAAAAAAACCATTGTTAGACAAATAAAATGGTATGCAACTAAGGATATGCCACATGTGATTCAACAAGAATTAATAATCAAACAAGTTAAATTTCAATGTAAAAGGAGCTTTCTATCTTGAAATATATTAGGTGACCAGCTAGACAACCTACCAGCCAATACCTACATGCACCTTCATGCTTTTCTCTGTGGCAAAAGGTTCATTCCTTCACTTGACTTTTAAATTGGCTTCAAGAAAACCCTACAACTTAGACTCTTTCGCTGTTACGTTTTGCTTTGGCTGCAACAAAAGGGACCTGGGAATGCTGTCAAGATCATAATTAAGAGTCAAAACAAGAACCTTCTATGTTAGGGAATAAGGTATTGTTTATTCATATCCATGAATGTGTCTAGATGGTTGGTTAGAGTCCTCCATTGCTCTTTCTCCAATTAATTGACTAGATGGTTGGTTCTTTATTTGTCAAATCATGATGTAAACAATGCTTTCTTTTCTTGATTAGAAAAAAAAAAATTGCTGAGAGGGAAACTTGAAAGCATGATGAGACTTCAATTTCACATCATGGCTAGCTAGAAAGGCTGCATCTCCCATGAACTTATTCCGTCAAATCAAAATGAATTCTTGGAGGCAATGCGACTGTTTCAAACGTGAAGTCATGCAATTGCCCTGTTTTGAAAGCTTTGTGGCGCACTAGGAATGACATGAAGCTTGAGTTGTGTATGCTGGGAGTGGTCCATGAGTCCCCAGTTGTCCAGATTGGGCACTCTGCTTTGACTGTACATGTTTTGGGCCTAAAAATACATCTGGCCCGACCTGGTCTGTTTATACCCGACGTGCTTCAGTCCAATTTGTTTTAATTTTGACTCAGACCATCTCGGCCGACTGGCCCTACTCCATATATAAGGTAAAATGCACCACTGTCCCTGAACTTACCATTCAAATGAATATTAATCATCCAAACTTGATTTGTTGCAACCCGATAACTGAACTATGGAACTCAGTTGTTACAATGGACCAGTCCGTTACTTCCCGTTAAGATTCACTAGCGAAAAACAATTTTTTTTTTTATTTTTTTTTTATTTTTGGTCCATTAGATGACATTGTTCAGGGGAGAACCAGATAGATACCATGAAACAAAACTTTCACATTTGCCAGGTTGCAAGGTGCTTGTGTATTAATAAACATTACAACGAATGGCAGGATTCACGAACATTGTCCATTATGAGCTTTTGGGAGCTCATTTTCAAGTTTAATTTCACACCTTGTCAAAAATTCATCTCCCTCCCATTTAAGTTTATGATTGGGTTGTAGGAGGTAAGCTGTTGGGAGCTCCTTTTTGATTAAGTTTTACTTTCATTCTTTTCTCCCACCGCTTACGCCAATTTCAAGGGCAGGAAAACATCTGCAAAATTAACAAGCATCCCATGGTTGTCCGAGTCAGTGTCCTAAACCAAAGGGTATCTCAATAATATTTGGATATGTTTAAGATAATATTTTCCATTAATTAAAATAATTTCTCTCTCCTAAACATAACCATCAAAAAGATTGATCCAAAAACATCAATGGGGACTTGCCCCTCATTCCATTTTCACTTTCCTCCTAACCAAAAGAGAACACCCCTTTCCTTAGCAACAAAATTATACTCATCCAAATTTTAAACAATGAACACAGAACTTCAAATCCTGAGAGAGCTACCATCAATCAATCTGAATAGGAGTTCTCCGATCGCCGCTCGGGAATTTGATTCCCACGATGATCTCCATTACACAAGCTTGAAGGACATTATCATCAACTCGCCGCCCCCATCACACACAACAAATAATCATGAAGGGGGTGAACATTTTAGCCCTTCCAATATTACGATCAGAAATCAATTGGTCAAGCGTGCAGCCTCAGCATACGTTCAATCGGCCGCGGTTCTCGCTAGCCGAAACCACAATTGTTTGGAGAGATTCTGGGAAAGGCTAAGGAACAGGCTTGCATCAATCTCATGCTGGCATGTATATATTTGGTACCCTTTGCAAGATTGCTTTTGGCAAGTTCGTTGTTGTCTTGAATACATTGTGAAGGGTGCTTTCAGTAGGATGCTTCGGATCTAATATTAATGAGCTGGGGTTTTCCTGTAGGCTTGCTGTGTTGTTTACCGTTGTTTTTGCCCTACGCTGCACCCATATACCTATTTTACATTTTTTTCTTTTCATTTTTGTCTTGTGGTACAGTCCATTTGTGCATCTTAAACTTGTAACCATGTTGTTTTATGATTAATGTGATTGTACCTGCGGGACACCACTCGTCACTTTTTTCTCTTGAATTTAAGTGGTTCCATGCACACACACACACACACACACACAAGCTTCCAATCAATTACTTTCAAAGTATTCCTGCAATCACCAACTTCATTAAACGGCTAAACTTGCAGATTATTTTAGAAATCCCTGCAAAGATCGTGTAGCTTATTCATTTATGTTTATGGGGTGTCATTTGATTCAAAGACGCCCCAACTGATATTATAATTTAAAAAAAAAAAAAGAAAGAAAGAAAATGTTAAAAAAAAAAAAAAAAAAAAAAAACACAGTACTTTTTGGTTGGAGGAATAAAAGGGCAGCAGAGAGCTCAGGTCCAAAAGACAATATTTGACCTGCGTCAGGGTACCCTCAAGCACACAAAGGACAATGGAAAGCGATTTACTGACAATATTCTAAACGACGGCGTTTCAGGCGTTCCTTGTCGGCTTGTCGGTTCCTCCCCCCACCACTTTCCTCCTATAACGATCCTCGACTCTCTCTTTCTCTGTCATTTTCCGGGAATCACATTGATGCTTTGCTAATTGTGGGTCATTCCTTGTTCAATGCTTTATGGTGCTCTTACCGTTGAAACTTCCTGTACATAGGCTGATCATGGATGCGTCTTAAGAACTTCACGAAAATAGAGGAATAAATAATTGTTATTATTTTTAATAAATGCTACTTACAATTATGAAATTTTGAGTGTTTGAGGGGATAATTTAGTTGATAATGTAATAATTTTTTTAATTATTGAAATTTTAAATTTTTTTTTAATTATCATTTGTTTTGGTGATTTATGTTGAAAGTGATTCTTAACTTTTTAAATTTATTAATATTGATATTAAATTGAGAAAAATTTTATTTAAATTTAATAATATTTAGATAATAAATTTTTAAAATTAAATAAATATAAATAATTTTGATCTTTCTTATAAATATATATAATTAATATATATATATATATATATATATATATATATATATATATATATATATATATATATATATATATATATATATATATAAAAAATTCTTTTCTAAGTGAACATTAGACCCAGCCTGATTCCACGGGTCTACCATGCGTTTTGGACCACTTAAAAATTTCAAATTAGACACCGTTGAAATAAAAAAAAAAGTTATAAAATAGATTTGTATTGTTTAAAATTAAGTGTTTTTTTATGCTAAAAAATATTATTGTATTTACTATATTAAAAAAAAAAAAGCGTAATGGTTTTTTTTTTTTTTTTTTTCTTTGGGTTTTCAAAGCTAATTTCATTGGCGTGACTATGTGATTCTTTCTGTTGAGATGTCTTTTGTGCGTACTGCATTACCCTTTCTGGGTCGTCCCTCACCACCCTGCATGTAAAGTGGCAGCAGCAGAGGCAAGGGACCCCCCTCGATCATCATCAGTGCGTGATGAATTGATCAGTACTGATCACCCAAATTGTTTATGCTCTTTCCTTTCTTTCTCTCTTTCTTTCTGTTTGACCGCATTTTATGCCACTGTAGGCCTACGTTACTAGAGTTGATTACAAATACACAGAATTAATAGACAGGCTACCAATATATATATATATATATATATGTACGATATCTTTGGGTCCTGCCATCTCTGTGGTCTCTGGACGGCAAGGAAAGAGAGGGTCTGAGCAGGCATGCCAAGGCAAAGCTAGAAAAGTTGATGACTAAGGAGAGGTTTTATGTCCGTACATTTGCAACAGAAAATCAACTGTAGAGAGATCAAAGCCGTCAGAATTTGCCGGGGTGCAGCGCAGCAAAGACCAGACCAGAGACGTGCCACATCTGGTTTCATATACTTTAATTCTCTTTAAACTTTTTATGTTCTGTATAGCCTGTAATTGTTTCTGTTTATCTATATATATGTATGCACTATTCATATCCTTTTTTTTAGTACAAAACAACGTATCATATAAACCCGTGTCCTGTTTCTCTCCTTTCTTGTCTTTCCATTTCACTACCTTTCGTTCTTTTGCATCTTAAGCTTTTGCTGTTAAACGCTTCCATTGTTGCTTATTCTTCTTCTGTTCTAGTTAACTTGAGCGGGAAAAACACATCTTTGTTCGCAATTATCTTGTGAAAAAATATAAAGTTGTAAACTTTTCTGCTAGAGAACACAAGTTTTTGAAATGGAGGTGGCAAAGAAATCAGCTGGAATCCAAGTCGGGGTCGGTATAGCAATCGACGGCGAGGCTCCGGCAATGGTGACGGCAATGAACAGCAAGCTGGACAGCCGCCCTTACGAGATTGTGAGGCAGCTGGCGGCCAATAACGCTGTGGTGGTGTTCAGCGCTAGCGGGTGTTGCATGTGCACCGTGGCCAAGCGCCTCCTCTTCGGCCTCGGAGTGGGCCCCACCGTCGTCGAGCTTGACCACCACGCAGCTGGCCCGGACATTCAAGCCGTCCTCTTCCAGATTGCATCAGAAGGCCAGCAGCCGGTTCCTGCAGTGTTTGTGGGTGGCAAGTTTCTGGGTGGCATTGAGACCCTCATGGCATGCCACATCAATGGCACTTTGGTCCCTCTTCTTAAGGATGCTGGTGCCCTTTGGCTCTGAACCGTCTCATCTCTCTTACCACTCATCAATCATCTAACTTCCTTCATCTGCTTATTGCAAGCTTTTAGTTTCTATATACAACCAATATATAGGATGATATATGTCTGTTAGTCTACTTTCTTTCTCATGGTTGCATAGGGTAGAAAATGTGATATATACGGAGTCACTGAAGTTAATTACTTTCAGTCTCATGTTTGCTGGTTCACTGAAAATCTTGCTGGTTGCAATCCTAAATAGTAAAATGATGATGGTTCAATTCTAATTTTAATTTATTTTTTGCCCTGTCAAATTGAAGTACTTAGCACATATTTATGGTCCAAAACTTATGATAACTGTATCATTGTGTGTGAATGCATTCTCTTTTGTGGGTTTTGTTGCCGGAGTTTACAATTGGCGGTGCCCACAGGATGCCACGGAGAGGGTTGAAAAAAAAAAAAAAATAATCACAGAGCCGTGCAGAAGGAGTGTCAATGGAAAATTACCGGCCATGAAATAAATTAAACATAATAAAGAATAAAATAATATGAGTAATAATAAAATTCGAAATCAAATAATCGAAGTACAGACAATTCTAATTAAATTTGTAATTATCAAACAAATAAAGGAAATACAATCCATGCTATAAACCCACGTTTATATATTATTATCCACTAACTATTTGCAAATACACAGTCACATGTAGACATTTCATATAAGGTGAGCAGTATTTTCAATTATAAAACTAATTATGTTACTTCTTAACATCTCATCTAATTTTCCTAAACTTCACTCATACAATACATTGTTAAAATAGATTATTTTAAATTTGAAATACTTTGAATGTGCTACATAAGTTTATCAAATTAGTATATTACAATTGTGGATTTTCCTTTTTTTTATTTTAACCATATCTTTACTTATTTAGCCTGATCTAATTGATTTTCTATTTACAAAGCTAAGTGAAACCATTCAAAGAAACTCTATACTAATAAATAACATCTAAGAACTGACCATTTTGCAGTCTATAAACTTGGAGAGCTAGTAAACTTGAATTTCACTAATTCAAAATCTCTAGGTTGAAACCAATTAAAGAAACTCGGTACACTAATAAATACATCAAAGGGGCTGACCATTTTGCAGGCATATTGACGACATGGAGAGAGTCAAAGGTCTAAGTTGCAGGCATTTGACGAGGGAAGAGGCAATGGCGGTCATATTATAATACTCTCTTTTTTGGATTTGTTAAAATCCGTTAAAACCTAAAATCCAAAAGAAAACTACTTTGACCAAAACGATTTTCTCATTTCCAATACAGAAAAAATACATGCGATCTTCTGCCTCAAATTTCATGACGTGGTGGTATGTGTCTGTTAATTCGCAGACGTTTGACTGCTGCTCGCAGCCGTTGATTTACCATGACTCATATATGTGGCCAGGATTGCATCAAATGGCCCTTTTTATCTCTCTTATTTGTTTTGCCCCCCTTTTGCTATTCAAGAAATAAAAAAAAAAAAAAAAATTATTTGTTACGTTGGTTGTTGGTTTTTGGTGTAATGAGTGTGAGTGGCTATTAGGGCAACCTTCAACTTTATTTATCATTGCATTACAATTTTACTTCTATTTTTTACTTTATATTTCCTTAACATCTAATTTTATTTAGTTTAGAGGTTAAAGATTAAAAGATTTGATGAAATTATTAAGAGTGAAACAAAAATTAAAAAATGATTTGAGTGTTAACCCAATTTAAAAGTAGTGTAACAGAAGGTGAATGGTTGTATTATTTTTATTTTCTTAAATTTATAAAACATTGTTGGACATTAACTCTATAATTTTATTTATTCCTTCAAAACACTTATCCCTATTAATCCCACATCCCCTACTTTGTTTATTACTCTCTTTATAACATTTACTCCCTTAACCATGACATTTGTTAAACATATGACATAACTCTGATTTTTAACCTCAAAATAAGAACCACCTACATGTCATATATTCACATCCAACTTTGGCTCACTTTGGACTTCAGCCCAATTTTATTTTCCAATCTCAACTCCAACTCCAACCCAGTCCAAGGTTCAAGTGTGATTTTTTTTTTTGTTACAAATGATAAAAGTATAGTCATTTTTTTTTTTTTTGAATAGAAATTAGTGATTTAACCTTATACAAGAAATTAAAAGTTTAAATTATTTTATCATTAAAATTTATGACTGATGGTAATTTTTTTTTTTTTTTTGAAAATATTATGTATATAAAATTTTAAATTTGTGTATTTCAGTTTGTATTTTATTAAAATAACTTATATTATTCCAAGCAATTTGTGAATGATAGAAAAATATTTCAAAAACAAATATTTTGCATATGTGTTTAAGTTTAAGATATGCAAATATATATATATATATATATATATATATATATATTACTTTTTAAAAAAGTACGTGTGATAGTCATGAGAGAGATAAAATTACTTCAAAAATGGATGAGAGTTAATTGAATAATTACTTGAATATGAAAATGCTGCGTGGTATCATATCTTTTCTTATTTCGTGGAGAACGAGTGAAATATGAAAGATGGTAGGAGAAAAAGTGGAAGGAAAAACTTAAAAAAAAAAAAAAAAAATTTAGTTGGGTCGTTTCAATTTTGGGCTATATGATATAGGGGCCACACTCTGTTGTGCTTATGACTTGAGTGGGCCCAGGTAACAAACTTGGACAATGTTAAGAACCCAAAACGCCAACTTAATCAATTTCCAACTTGCAGTGTCAAGCCAGCCATTGAATTTTTCCTCAAAAAAAAAAAAAATAAAAAAAAAAAACTATATTTGCATGCATCAAAGTCTAAATTCAATATTGCTTTCAAAGGATTGAAGGTCATTTTCGAAGAAGAAAGCATCGTGACTTGTAAGTTGTGTTTCATAAAATCGGGGGGGGGCGTGGTTTGGAATTTCTATCCCAATACACTCTAAATCGACGGATTTACTACAAACTATCAACTCACACACTGTACAATTTGGAGAAAGTTTGAAGAAGAGTAAAAAGTTACGTAACTTTAACTTTACTTTTACATGAAAAATTATTTTGTGACTCGACTTCGTGACTCCAAACAACAACGGAGAATGAGGTAGTAAATTGTAAGAAATTCAAGCATGGCATACAATGATCTGCGGTTATTTATTGAAATGAAAAAATCCCAATTGCAAATTTCAGTTGAACAATTTTGAAAATGGTGGGGACATCAACGTTACACTACCACCATTGTGTTTGCCAAAGATTATTCTATCTGTACTATCAGATCAGCATCTAAATCACTTTATTCTGATTCCTTTTCTTTTTTATTTTTCCCACACGCCCGTTTGGTCTAATTTCTGAGATATTTTACTTTCATTACCATTCTAGAATCTTTGCAAAAGTCTGCTTTTGATTTTGGACTGCGTGAACAGACGTGGGGAGTACAATGATGGGAAGGAATTAGTTTTCTTTTGTTTGGTTTGGAAGAAAATGAGAAAGAAAATTTCTTTTGTGGGGAGACATAAATTTTATAAAATAATAGAAAGACTCCCATCGGGAAAAATATACCAAATCACAAATACCACCAAACTGGTCACACTCTGCAAGCAGCCTTTTGATCACAATTGTCGCCTCTGCGACATGCAACAGCAAGTGGAGACAATTGTTAAGGTTGAGTGCATCAAATCAACAAAAGGGCAACATGCAATTCTTTTTAACTTTATTTATAATAATAATAATATTATTATTATTTTAATTTCTAATTATTTCTTTTAATATTTTAAAATTAAAAGAATTGTTCACGAAAAATTCACCTGCTCTGCTCGATAAAAGTTTGACTTGTTAATGCCACGATTTTTAATTGAAACAAAAAAAGTGGCTCGTTAGATAAATAATATTATTAATAATAAATTCTTTTTATTTTTAAACTCATTTATTAAACAAAGACAAATTTGAGTACGTTTAAACACAAAACGACTTAAGTTGCTGACCATTGTCTTGATACGTCAGCACACTTTCATTCACTTTCCGATCAAAATAATTTAACCTTTGCATTATTTTTCGTTATCGTTTCATTAGAACAACAAATAAGAGAACGATTTGTTTTTCTCCTCTTTTCTTCCTCTTCAATTTTCGTTCCTCACTATTTTTTTCCTAAATAAAGATGGCCTCAGATTTCATTTAGATGATCAAGCAAATATTAATAATAATAATAATATTATTATTATTATTATAAGACTACCACGTAAAAATTCTTATAGGCGTGGTTATAGTTGTCACTAAGCCAAGCAAATGACTTATCAAAATAATAATAAAAAATAATAAAAATAAAAATATATAAATATATGCTCTTATCACTTCGATGAAGACAAAGAAAGGGATATATATATATATATATATATATATATATATAGAATAGAATAGGAAAGTGGTAAAGAACATTTTATGACGTGGCTGTTGGCACAGCTAGTAAAGGCCAATAATAATATTATTTATTACTAAAATGTAAAATATGGTAGAAAAAACCAAATCCAAATGCACTAACGACGGCCGCCCAAAATAAAAATAATAAAAAGAAAGGATAAGGTTTGTCGAAATGAGCTAACTCAACTTTTATTTGCTCCTTGTCTAAAATTTTTTTTTTTTATTTGCTTAGTTAATTAAATATAATGTATTTTACTAAAAAAAAAAAAAACAATGTAACTTTAAGGAGTGGAAGGTAGGAGTAATCTTTCAATTACTTCAATAAACATTATTATTTACAAAATATTTTTCTCATATTATATAAACACATGGTATTATAATAATAAAGATATTGTTAATTATTAAATAAAAATTTTTTAAAGGTATTTAATGAAATTATAAGTTATTGTTCTTATATTCATAAAAAAATTAAAATTCTTTGAATTAAAACTTTAATCGATGAAATGAGGAGCGTGCCAACCTTCTCGATTGAATAAACACTACAAGTACACTAAAAGTTTTTATTATCAGAATGATAGCCTTGCTGTTGCCATCACTTTGCTTTTTCGGAAAAACGTAAGCTTACCTGATTTGACTACCATACCTTATTTTTTTTAATTCATAAAAGAGCATAGTAAGAATATTATTTTTTTTTTCTGTAATATCTTCAGCTTAGGATCAGTAATTAACACATCATTTAATTTTTATATAAAAAATTTATCACTTAATTAATAATAATTTTAAAAATATCTTTTTCTAATTTTTGTCTATTTAGAGAAATATATTATCTTACAAATTCAAATATAAATTAATAAAATAATAAACACACTAAATTATCATTACATTCTCATATGGGACAGTGACTGCTACACCTTCGTCTTTTAGTTTACTAGAAGACAACAAACTTTTCGTAAAGCAGACAAAAGAAAAGGAAGAAGCAACTTTGATTCTATTGTTCAGAAATTTTCCACAGGCAAAGTCGAATCAATTCAGTAGCATCTAAATGCCACCCCCATTATCTATTTGTAGGCACTAAAAGAATTAAGAGAATTTTGGTGATATGGTCAGGAGAATAAATCTTTTTTTTCTATTAAAAATTAAACTAATGATTCTAAAATCACTTTTTTATTAAATATTATGAGTTTAAATTTTAATTGAGATCAATTATAATAAAAAAAAATAAAAAGGGGACTTACAATGACAACCTACATTATAGAAAATGTAATCTTAATGTCTTTTATGATTACAAGAGATTTTTTCAGTTTTAAATTATTATTATTATTATTTAAAAAAATGAAAAGCATTGCAAATGAAGGAATCATAATTATACCCATTATTTTTTTTTTAATAAAATTTTCTTGGGGAGGAAATTTGGTTGTTCAATCACCTTAGAACCTGTACTGCAGCATTTTGTACTTCATGAGACTCTTTTGAAACATTGGTTTGGTACTACATCTGAATTTTCCTGTTTGAAGAGTATGCAGTCAGCTACACCCCTGAGAGAAGAACGGTATTCAAGTCAAGGGTCAAACATGATAGGCCACAAAGACCAGAACCTGAGCCACCCCAACTGACCCAACCTTACACAAGAAATGAATATAAGGCAGGTCTTCGCACATTGTTCTTCTGCAGTTACAAAGCTCAGCATTTAAAGTCTTGCCTAATCAGTTACCACCAAAATTAATTACAGTAGGTGAGGAGAGGATGGGGGTTGTTTCATCTTTTTATTTCTACTTTAATTAGTCTTTCTTTTATAATTTCCTCTTCTTTTTGGTGATGCCCCTGTTTTGATGGTTTCTGGTAATGGAAAATGGGGTGATTGGCTTGGTTTGGTGGTCTCCAGGAGTTTTTATTTGTTTATTTTGGTGTGTGTTTGATTGTGTGTGAGGAGACCAATTTTCTTTTCTGGGTCAACTTGTGTTGAGTTGCCTTGATAATGTTTTGACTGGGAAAAAAAAACTTTTTCTTTCATCTTCTTGGCACCCTAACATGTTGTGGCTGTCTAGGGGGATGGGGAGGGGTTAGAAATTGAGTTTCTTTTGTTTCTGTCTTTTGTTTTGGGTTAGAAAGATTCATGCTTTTTTTTTTTTCGTTTGGCCAGAATTGCTTGAAATCTGTAATGGCGGAATCAGAGATCAAGAGTACAAGAAAGAGATGGAAATTGGTGGGTATGGGAGCTGCTGTTGCTCTGCTTCTCGCTTTAACCGTTGCTTGGGTGGCTGCACCAATGATTTCTCAGCTTTTCTCACAAAACAAGTCCTGCGGTTGTGCCAAGGTAAGCTAGATTTTGCAACTTGCATCTCTCTCTCTCTCTCTATATATATATATATACACACGCGCACACACATATATAATGGTGCATTTGTGGATAAAATGAAGGAAATTAAAAAGAAAGTGGAACCAAGGATGAATTCAAATCTCGCTGATAACAAATTTGCTAATTGGATTTTCATGTTTTTGCTGGGGGGACCCAAGTATAATGAAGAAGTTCTGTACTTTATTCATTGTGCATGGCTGCTGGATTTGTGGTTTTGACACGAATGGTTCAGGGAGGGGAGCAAGTTCTCGTTGCAATCATTTTTGTCCTAGTGAGGTTGAGTTTTTTTGGTATTGGATTGAGAGACTGATCAAGTTTCAAATTCAATAGCACCTTCCTGGTTTCAGTTCACTGATTTCATCAGTAAGGTGTTTTTTTTTTCCTCTCTCTTTTTGGGATGATCATGGCGGCAATTTGTTTGTTATAGGTTGTCATGGCAGTTATTGTGATTGGTATTCTATGCCTTTTAGTTTGCCTTCTGTGGATTGGCAGTTTGATTTGGGAATTCAAGTTTTGTAGAATCTTGTTTTCAGCTCATCTTTTGTCTAATTATTTCTTTCTTCTCCATTTTTGTTTATCTTTTAATTATTCTTGGTGGATGCAGAAATATACTGGTATGGTGGAGGACTGTTGTTGCGACTATGAGACAGTGAACAAACTGAATCAGGATGTTTTGCATCCATCTCTCCAAGAGCTTGTGAAAACTCCGTTTTTCCGATATTTCAAGGTTTGCTACCTAGTTACTTTTAAGTTGCAAGCCAATTGCTGGTTGGCAGTTCATCACTTTGCAAGATTGTTAACTGCCAATAAAATTATGAATTCTAAACATATTGACTTAAGTTTCTGTTTTCTTGTGTTAGTCCAAAGTTCAATTTCTCATTCGTCTAATGTAAAAGTATTTTGTTGGTGTTTAACTCAGATATCAGCTTATAGGTTTGGGTGTAGTTTTGGTGTTTAACTCAGATACAAATCAACTATTATGTATTTCAGTTGTTGCAGATTTTTCTAAACAAAAAACTTTGCTATCAATTCTATGATAGGTTAAGTTGTGGTGTCAATGCCCATTCTGGCCTGATGATGGCATGTGCCGCTTGAGGGATTGTAGCGTGTGTGAATGTCCAGAAGGTGAATTTCCTGAATCATTTAAGAATCCCTTGAAAATTGCCCTTCCATCAGATGATCTAGCTTGTCAAGAAGGAAATTCGGAGGCTTCTGTGGATCGTACCCTGGATAGTAAGGCATTTAGGGAATGGACAGAAACTGATAACCCCTGGACATATGATGATGAGACTGATAATGGTGAGTGTTATTTCTGTTCTTGCATGATGGGATACATGGTCATGAATTTGCAAAATCATTTTTGTAAAATTTAATTCTTTTCCTTCCAGTTATAGATTTATTTTCACAACAGTTTTGATTTCAATTCCTTTTGGAATATAAATGAAGCTGATTGTTCTGTTTTACAAACATACTTGCTTCCTCCGTATGTTCATCTTGAAATGAGATAGCATTGTTACTTTGGAACATTGACTGAGAATAATGAGATGTCTTAATTTGCAGCTGAAATGAGTTATGTCAATCTTCAACTGAACCCTGAACGTTACACTGGATACTCTGGTCCATCAGCTTCAAGGATATGGGATACTGTTTACTCTGACAACTGTCCCAAATGTGAGCTTCCTCTAGATTTCTCTTCACTTGTGCCTGTGTGTGCTTGTTGTTTATTTTAATTATAAATATCATAAATTACTGCACAATATGCAGATCCATCTGGAGGATTATGCCAAGAGGAAAGAATTTTGTACAAAATGATATCCGGTCTTCACTCCTCTATTTCGATCCATATAGCCACAGATTATTTAGTTGATGAACCTCAAAACTTGGTATGAATTTTTGATTCTGCTCTTTCTAGTCTTCTACATGTATAAATACCATAGCAAGTCCAAGATTGTATTGGTTATCTATCTTGTCCATCTAACCTGTATTTGTAACTTGAAAAAGTCCTGACAACTTTATGGTTAAGTTCTTACTAGTCATAGCCTAAAATTCCACTGCTGCTTCATGTTTTGAGGCTTATGAATTGTCTATCTAATCAACCTAGGAATCAATGATCATTTTCTCAGGCATGATTTGGGATGTTGCTGATACTCTATTGGTTTAGTTAAAAAAGTTTGTAATAAAGGACTGGAAAACTCTTGCCAACCAAGAAGAATGCCTGTTGCCAATTAAAAGATCTATGTAATATACGCAGTATAAATTGATGGAAGGGTCTGACCTTTTTTCACCTGTTTTCCATTCCTACTGCAGTGGGGTGAAAATCTGACAGTGTTGTATGATCGGGTCTTGCAATATCCAGATCGTGGCAGAAACCTGTACTTCACATACCTCTTTGTTCTCAGAGCTGTGATGAAGGTGATTGTTGACATTTTCCTGTTCAGCAGTGAACAAGCTAAATGAAAGAAATGCTCTTGATTAACATGGGATGTATGATATGTCAAATTGATTGTACTTGCTTCTCCTGAGACTCTGGTGTTTGCTTCCTAATGCATGTCAGGCAGTAGATTACTTGTATCAGGCTGACTATGAAACCGGGAACCCCACTGAGGACCTGAAGACACAGTCCTTGATAAGACAGCTTCTTAGCAATCCAAAACTTCAAACTGCATGCCCACTCCCATTTGATGAAGCTAAGTTATGGAAAGGCAAACATGGACCTGAATTGAAACATAAAATTCAATCACAATTCAAAAATATCAGGTCATTCTTGAATACCCTTTTGACTTTCTTTCTACTTGAAATGCAACCTCTTGGATTAATGACATATCAAAAGTTTCAAATTGCATTTGGCATCAATCTTACTCTCATATTCAGAGAAATCGGTAAAATGTAACTTAGTTTCTCCTGTCTCCACCTTTCTTCTAATTTCGGTATTCAAACTTCCTTCTTCACATGGCCAACTATAATTTTGTCCCATGGAATTGCAGTGCACTGATGGACTGTGTGGGCTGTGAGAAATGTCGCCTGTGGGGAAAGCTTCAGATTCTTGGCCTTGGTACTGCCCTTAAAATCCTCTTCTCTGGTGATAATTCTCATGAACGAGTGGGACAGAATGTAAGTTTCTCTTCTTAAAGCTGGCTACAGTTAATACTTCAGTTTCTCGTTATATGCACGAATTTTCAAATTTTGGTATCCTTTTCAGTGAAACATTAGTTGAATAAAATAATATGTAAAATGTTTAGCTGTGCTCCATGAAATGGTATGCTTAACTAGGTATGCTTAACTATACAAGTGACAGGCATTTTAAAGGAAGGATATTGCTTTCTAGTTGTGATAGAGATATTTTGTGCTTTCTATATTATATCTGCATCAAAGACCCTTTAGTTGGTCCATTCAATTGTTGGCCGTATTAAGCCCTAAAGCATTTTGACCGGACTTGTTTCAACTCTTTTGATAAGCCATATTAGGGGTAGTTGAAAGATCAACTCTTTGTTCTACATTTTATCTTCCAAGTTTGGCACCTGAGATTTCCAATTGAAATTTTTTAACTAGCATGACAATGCTTGGATGTTTGAGGTGTTCTACGTTTCTCTATTTGAGTGTGGCACCCAAGATTGCTAATCTAAACTTCTCAACTAGCATTGCATTGCTTGGACGCTGTTTCTGATGCTTGAATTTATTCTCCCTGTATATTGTGTTGTGCATTGAACAACATTACATTCGCTTTCAGCTGCAATTGCAACGAAATGAAGTGATTGCCCTTGTGAATCTACTCAATCGGCTATCTGAGTCAGTCAAAGTCCTCCATGAGAAGGGGCCTGCTGTTGAAATGATTATGGGACTGTCAAAGTTCTCCATGAAACGGGACCTCGTGTTGAAATGATTGCAGGAGTGCAGATCTCTTCAGCAACTTACTGTCTAAGTACCCCATGGCCGCTCGTTGTACTTAAAGCATAGTTAATGTGTCTGTTTCCAATGCTCACCGTATCATTTATCATTTGTGCGTTTTGCTGCTCGATGGCCTCGCCGATACTTTCTAACCAAATTTCGGCTTGCATGCATCAATGTGTGTATTGCTGTTGAGGGATTTGAAGTTTGTATGGAGAAGTGCTGTATTGTACCTTTGCCAGTAACCTTCAATCGCTGTTGATGGCCAAGCACGGTTCCTATTGTGTATGGAAGAATATGGAATTACAAGATCTCCAGAGATGTATATTGCAGTGTATTGTACAATCTCTGCCATGAACGTGTCACAGGAACAATAAATTTTGTATCATAAACGAGTAACGATTGAGGCTATTTAGCAGCATTTTGTACTTTATTTGGAAATATTTTACTTTCCTAACTATTATCTTTTAGGTCCATTGGGCGTCTTTTTTTTTTTTTTTAATCGCTTAATTTTGGCACACTGATGTTGTAACTATTCTCAAACCATATTAACCAATAAAAAAAAAAGGAAACATCCAGAAGCTGACAGGAAACCAAAAAAGATATTTCTAGACCCTGCATTTTCTTCTCTTTGGTGATATTAGGGAAAATAACAGCCAAACCAGAAGCAATGAAAAACAAGTCAGAGTTCAACTTCCTGGGGCACGAAACCCCAACACTGTCAGCTTCTAGCAAATGCAGAATGTCCTTCGGATTGAGCAAACATCCAGATTGGTGCCACAATTATAACCTACATTGGCAAGGTTGTCAGCCACCACATTTCCTTGGCCCATTGTATGTTGAAGTTTGCTGGTCCAATGCTTAAGAAGCTCAACCCACGTGGTGCACAACAGCATAATGAAGCAAATAGGTGACCACAATGGTACCAAGGATGATAGATGCATATTGCTTGTGATAAAATGAAATAAAAATAATGAAAACATATCTGATTGTTGTTGACTAAATCTGTGGCCAACTGAATCCTTGGTGGTAAAAGACCTACTATACCAACAGAGATTTATAGGACATATGCCACATACAGCACTAATGGCAATGCCACATCTTTATGTGTCTCAGCCATCAGATCTCTGCTTTTGTCTAAAAGTATCAAATTGCTGGGAGCCTCTTACATAGGCAGGCAACAGCAGCAGCATTAGTAAACATGAACATTCCCCACCATGCATGCAGGAATACCTAGATGGTGATGCAAAATCTTACAACATACTCAGCGGGGCTTCCTTGCACGCTTAGAGGGCCTCATTGGCTCTTTCCTTGAATCATCAGGAGCTTTTAAGTCCATAAATGGCTGCAAGTATTTTCAATGTAAACTACAATTAAAGATACTGAATATAATAAAAACACCACATTCTGCTAGTCCATTGATAACAGCATCTAGTAATGGAGTTTATGCTCTACAGAGGCGAAGTTCTAGAAATCAGAAAAAAGGCCTCTTAAATTCATATTATGAATGGTTCGACCATTAAAGGAGTGTAATGAATTAAGTACTCAGGAGCAGTTGGGATGTGCTAATCATAACACATTCAATTTCTATAATGTAACGTGTTAATTATTTGACTAGCTTGCATAATGTTCTTAAATAAATAAGCAAAATATCCAAATTAAAATATGGAACAAGCATTCCCATCTTGTTTATTTCTTTTTTCCCTCCTTTCAATTCCGAAAGCAATGAAGCAGGTGGCTATCCTACTTAAACAGATACGATGCATGGGAAGTTGACTCACCATACGATAAAAGAGTTGAGGAAAATGGAAAACTAACGGACCAGATTTTTACTCCTCTCAACAATATCCCACTTGATTCTAGACAATTAAACCTCCATTCCATTTTAATTTTTCCATGCAATAGTGTTTTATATCTCAGGAAGGTTTAGCTATATTGCAAAATTTTCCAATTATTCTGTCATAACACAAATGTGCAACACACTCCAGATTTAATGGCACTATGAGCATGAATTTGGCAATGCAAGTTGTTAAGTGACAATTCTGTTAGTTATAGCAACAACCATTGTCATGAATCCAGATTTTCAAATTCCAAAGATGCTAAAACAAAGAGTTCCACTGCTTCTCTAAATCAAATTCACATTCCTCAAGTAATACAAGGGATGGTTCCCAACCATTAACCATTGAATTCAATCAGCAGAGATGATAACTCAAGTGGTTGGCCTACCATTCTCCTTTACTAACACAATTCTTGTTCAGACAGACAGACAGTGGAACAAAATATCAATGGGATCATTCAAAGGATGTTTAGAAGTTCAACTATGATTCTTCCTTAAACACACTTAAGTCCAACTTCCTTCACACTGGGATTTCCACAAAACTAGTACTAAATAGAGCATATCAATAGTACAAAGAACACATTTCTACTTATCCAATGAAAAACTTTTTGAGTTCTGACCTCCTCATGTTTATTCTGTAGTTCCAAAAGTTCTCGACAGTAATGAAGGCATTCATTGTGGTATACTGCAGCCAACTCTTTTATCAAGGCCTTCCTTTTGATGATTCCAATCACTTTACACGAAAAACAAAGTCAAAGGTCAGACACACAATAGAAACCATAAGCAAGATGGCCTCCATAACAACAAAACAATCCCCAACCATCCAAAACAAAGCCACCACTTAATGACCCATTACCGCAAAATCTCTCAGCTGACAGAAATAACAAAAATTTCAAACACCCCAGTTGATATTTCTTGTTAACATGCAAATTCTCACATGAACAATCATATAATTTTCTATGTTCTTAAGAGACCAGTATATACACAAACCCTTTATATCACATATACATAAACCCCACTATTTATCAATTCAAACTTGGATAATTAGTGAACTAACTATTCTTATGAAGCATAATGTGGAGATTCAATTCATAAATAGCAACAAGTACCCCAAAAAAAAACATAAATTGAAGAAGCGCCCAAATTGAAACACAAAAGGGTTAGGATGAGCGAGAGAGGGAGAGAGAGAAATTTACTTCGACTGGGATCGAATGGAGGGGGCGGCGAAGCTGGAGGGCCAGCCGGAGGAGGAGTAGGATCCGTTTTCGCCGCCGTGGAATGGCATGCTGCGGCAGAGGAGGGAGGAGGCGCAGTGTGTTCTTCTTGTTGATCCATATTTTCATTTTTTTTTTTCAATAACAAAATTTAGTTACAGAGTTATTTATATTTTTTTAAAAAAAGAAGAAAAAGAAAATGACTAAGATTCTAATATTAGAAAAAAGGGAGAAAAAATTGTTAATGAATATCATTCAAATATGAATAAGTTGTCTTTAGAGTTGACAAATATGTTGGTAGGGAAATATGGGTCGTTTTAGCCTGCAGACCAATTCTTGTCTTGTTGTGGAATACTCATATTTAATGAATTAAATTATCTATGTTTTACTTATTTTAAGTTAAATTATTTTTAATTTTAAGTTTTAAATTATTTATTTTATTTCAAGTCAAATTATATTTTATTTTGTCAGAAGAATCAAGTTTGGGTTAAATAGAATTTAAGTGAAATTGAATTTGAGGGGTTTAATTATCACATTATTTTGGATATTAAATTATTTTAAATTCAAATAATATTGTACATTTGTTTATCTGGATTGTAGTCAGGCTGAGTTTCATAGGTTGGAAAGTTAGATTTAATCACATGCAATGCCAAATAAAAAAAAAAAAAAATCATCAATATTTTTGGAACTTATAAAATGGTAAATTTTTTTTTAATAACTTTAAACATTTATACATGCATGTATTTTTTTATTTTTATTATTATTATTTTGAATAATATCATTTAACAATTCTGAATTGCAATTTGTAAATTACAAATCAAATAAAATCCATTGCTCTTCTGTGATGACAATTGTGAACAATACAAGAAAAACAAAAACAAAACATAATATTGAACAATTAGATTACCTGATAATTAACTAGCATTGTGAAACGAACATGGAAGACCAAACTTATTTTTGACACTTCACTGATTGGAGAACAGAAATTAGTACATAGTGCATGAAAAAAACTGGAGAACAGACAAGTCTATAAAGCAATGAAACTAGAATCACAGAGAAAGGTGATGCAGCTTCTCACTGAAACCATCAATATAAGAGTCCTCAAGGCCTTTGCTCAATAAGAAATCCCTCCATTTTGCATGATTTTCTCACATTTTTTCCCACCTGGCTGTCACCATCCATAACAGCTTTTATTGCATTGCAGACCCCACCCCATCTCATCTCTTGTGAACAAGCCATCTTCTTCACCTCTGGCAATCTCAACCCCAACATTGAGATCTCCACTCATTTGTCTTGCATTGATGGGCTGATCTCCTAAAATTGGTGGAAACACCAATTGACACTTACTCACCAAAGCTTCTGACAGTGAACCAAACCCACAATGAGTCACAAAACACCCTACAGAAGGGTGGTTTAGAATCAATGGTTGCTGCACCCAACCCCCATGAACAAGCCCCCTTCCATTCACTCTCTCATGGAACCCTTCTGGAATTTCCGAATCAATTGTGTCAAATCCATGTGGGGGTCTAAGGGCAGCCAAAAAGGGCAAGCCTGTGAGCACAAGACCCAACACCAGCTCCTGGAATTGGTCTTTTGAAAGCAATGCTTCACTTCCGAGAGCAACAAACACTACAGTCCCGATTTTGAAGCTAGCCAACATGTTGCTAAGTTGTTCTTCTAGTATTGAAGCTGTCGGCACTGGCACAAAAGGACCAGCCAAAATCGCTGGCTTCTTGAACTGACTCTCAATGTATTGGCTGTAAGATTCTTCCATTCCCTTGCACAATAAAAAATGTCTAATTAATTAAAATAATATTAATTTGATTAATTAATTAAAAATGTAATATTAATAAAAATAATGATTAATAGTTATAAAATGCATTCGCAGTGCAGATTTCTCATTTACCAAATAGGCCGGAAAGAAATATGTATGCAAAGATTAGCTGTTTCATTGCCATTGAAATCGTTTTCAAGATTGTAAAGTTCCAAGTTCAATACCATTAAACTAATACTTAGGGCTTACACAATGACACATCTGACTTTCACGTTTAAGCATTCTTGTTTAAAATGTTCGAGATGCTTAATGGCTATATATATATATATATATATATATATATATATATATATATATATATTTATATTTATATTTAAGTACAAGAATTTGATTTTCGATATTTGGATCATTGGAGTTGGAAATTCTCCAAGGAAACTTAATCACTTTTAAAAAATAATAATAATAATAATAACAACAAAATCATTTGAAGTAATTATTTGTTTTGTTTGAGCAGAAATTTAAGTTTAGAGAGCCTAAAAATAAAAAAGGGATTTGCCTAAAATTAAAAAAGAACAAGAAAGTGGAAGAAATGAAGAAAAGTAATGAAAGTTGAGGAAAAATATCAAAAAATTAGATGGAATGTTAAATTAACACACGTAGCCATGTAGCTGATGAAATATTTGTGAAACTTTTACATCAAAATCTAATAATAATAATATTGTGACATTTTTTTTTTCTTTTTGAAAAAAAAGAAGGCTAATATTTCAGGAAAAGGGCTGAGCCCCGAGGCAATGGTCCCCCTTCCCGCGTCATCTGTGCCTCCCCAGTGGCATCATCAAGGGGACATGCATATCAAATAACTGGTAGATGGTGTTTTTATGACAATGTCCTCATTTTGCAATTCATTTAGTGTATGATTCTTCCTCTGCAGCATCATGCTTTTTCTTTAGGAACACTATTTCCCATCTGCGGTCGCTTCAAAGCTGCAACAAAAGAGAATACCCAAATCCTGACTCAGAAGAGAAACAATGAGAAAATAATACATACACACACACACACACACTTTTGTTTGATCATCTACAGAGACAGACATGTTACATAAATTCCTTTTTCTTTTTTTTTTTTTTTGGATAAGCATGATAATTACAAACATGAAAAGACATAGTAATTCCATGGAGTAATGGAAAAAGAATGTTGTATTTCACAACAGCCAAAATAAAAAAAAGGTTACAATTTAGCACCAGATGGGTAAGAAGGAAAAAAGGGAAAAAACAAACAACACAAAAACACAAATGAAGAAGATAAGGAATCATAAACAAGACAGAATATCTGGCTGTGGAAGAAAAAAAGGATTACCAGAATTACATTCTTAAAAAACAAGATTAGCAAGACTTTAGTTCATATGGTGGCAAAAATATGACACACAAGCACAGTACTCACATTTAAGAGATGATCCGGCAAGACAGGTCAGCCTTGATTTTGTGTTCACCTCAGCCAATGGATTTGGCTTCTCCTTCCTGGCTGTGCGAACATCCCAAACACGTATAATCCCATCTGATGATGCACTTGCCAGCAAATATGGATCATCAGCAGCAACGTCATCATTCCTTGTAAGGGCAACTATACCTTTGATGCGGGTAGAGTGTGCACCCTCAATACAGTATGCACTACTCCCACTGTTTTTATCCCATGCTGTGATATTTCGATCCTCACCACCAGTAAATAGAAGTCCATTCTGTCAAAAACCAAGAAAAACAGTCAATACAGATATCAAACATAGCAAATATGTAAACTAAATGTGAGGGTTCTATTGAAATGAAACTTGGATCACAACAGCAAACAGCCATGGTACTACAAAGATTCATCTAGTTCCTCTGCACAATTAATACTTTGTTTGTGTATTCCAAGTAGATCCAGCTTTGGGTGGTTAGATATATAGACAATTGTTGAACAGCTAGCTTTACGCAAAGTTTGAACTTCATATGGAGGGAAGTGAAAGAGATGTTCTATTAAGAAAAACAGCTTGCAAAATTGTTATCTGTGTATTACCCCAAAAGTAATTCACTAATGGAACAGTGCATAGAGAAGTAGTTTTAAGAGCAAAGTTTTCTGAAAAAATAAAGCTTTTTTTTTTTTAAAGAAAAAATATTTAATATTTTCTGAAACTCTGTTGAAATAGACACCACGAACTTCTATCACACAAGGGTTTCCACAGATTCTTGTTTTATTCATCAAGAAGTGCAAATGCAAATCTATGTAGTAAATCAGACAGCCATCTATGCAGCATTAATAGACCATTGATGCTTTAGTAAAGGAAAAGGGATAAGCAGATTCCAAGACTGATTAACTTGTTTAGTTAAGTATGCACCACTAACTTATTGTACCCTTAATTCTGTATGGGTTATAAAGATATCTCATGGAATAAACTCATGATCAGCATGTTCCCATTTCGTAAATCTGACAGCCATCTTTATAGCATAAATAGACCATGTATGTTAATGATTAGTAAAATAAAGGGGATCAGTACCATGGAATAAGTTATACCCATAATTCTGTACAGGTTATACAGATCTTTCATGGAATAAAATCAAATCAGGATCAGCATGCTCTTGTTTTTTTATGGAAATGTGAATATGGATAATTGAATGGAAGCACAGAATGTTTTCAACATACTGCAAAAGGATTTATCACCTGTGTCAATTGTGGAGTGCCAAGCTCCAAAATTCCACAAGAATATCGTCTGTTGAAAGCTAGGTTCAATGGGAAGTAGAACCATGAACTGCTATGGATATAACTCTTTTCTTTCAGGCAAAATGCCATTCTAGTTCAGTAAACTGAATTGAATTCAAACGAAACAATAAAGTAATCGTTCACTAGGATGAATTCATTCAAGATTTCCACAGATATTCCAAAACTAAACCTTTTCACGCATCCAATCCTAGAAATTCCAAAACCCCAATCAAATTCATTCATTTCCACCACGAATTAAGCAAATCCAAAATTGACCAGAAAAAAAAAAAACCTAACCTCTCCAGTGGCAGCACAAAGAACCCGTTTGCGGCACTTGAACTCAGCCACCAATCTCGCATCTTCAGCCTCATGAACCCCAACGTTTTCCTCTGTAACCAAAAACTCTCCCCTTTCAAATCAAATCTCACCAAGCTCGCCTCCTTGCCGAGCCGACAGCAAAAGCTCCGCCTCCCTCTCACTAAATTAAGCATCGCCAAGCACTCATCTTTCCCCACTGTAAGCGCCAGTTTCCCAGTTGGGTGCACGGACAAATCGTTCACGCCCTTCTTGTGGGCTCGAATTGTCTTGAGATGAACAAAAGGGTCGGCGTCGAACACGCAGACGGAGCCATCGGCGGCGGCTGAAAGGAGGTTCCGGGGGAATGAGAGGGAAGGAGGCGTGAAGAAAGAGAGGGAGGTGATGGAGGCGGTGTGGTGGTGGAGGGAGCCGAGGGAGGCAGCGGAGGAGAGGTCGTAGAGATGGATTGTATCGTCTGAGGATCCGGAAGCGGCCACGGGACCGGTGGCAGCAGCGGCGGTGATGGGGCCCAGGTGGGATGGGTAGGAGAAGAGTTGGGTCAGAGTCAGTGCGTCGTTTGAAGGACTGTGCTTTAGAGGTTTGAGCTTGAAACCCCATATAAATTTCTCGTAGGAGCCTGCGATTAGACTCATGATGGTGCTGGCGGCGACGGTGTCGATGTGGAGGGGCAGTTACTTTCAGCACAATGACTTACAAATCGAATAAGAAGCTTTCCGAGGAGGCAGGAACAGAAGTGGGCTTTGTATGGGTTTAAGGAAAGTATAAATTGAGAATTTCTTAGGTTCAATACTACTTTTGTTTGTTAAGACCCTAAGTGTACATATTGGTTAGAAACAAACTTTTTATACAGGTATTGTTATGGTTTAATAATTATAAAAAAGATTAATATATAAAAATAATATTAACTTATGCATATAATCAATTTAATTTAATATTACGTATAAAATGTAATAATTTATTTTTTAAAATTTAAATATATAATAAAAAATATATTATTAATTATTTTTAAAAAAAAATTATTAAATATTTTAATTTAATTTAAAGTAGATGGTAATATGAATATAAATATAAAAAGAGGTATAAGTGTCATTTTATTTTTTTTTTTAGATTTATTGAACTAATTATAATTATGAATTTAAATTTAAAATAATTTATAAATTTATAAAAATAAAATTATTTAGAAGGAAAATTAATTTTTTTATCAAAAAGAAAAACTAAATTATATACCCACTATTTTGATTCCAGTAGGAATAAAAAAAAAAGAAAACAGCAAATCTAAAAAAAAAAAGAAAAACCTAAATGGTACTAAGAAGAAAAAGACTAAAATCATTAAGTCCACTGTAACCCGAGTCCACTCTTCTTCTTCCTTAGCGAATTTTTTGTCTCTGCTATTTTAGACAAAAGTACTACAGTATCTCACTTTTTGTTGGATTCGTTTAAAATCTTAACCTGGTTCAAGAATCTCGGATTGAGTTACTCACCCCCGAACAACACACGTTGCCGAATTTGAGCAACTGGCAGGCCTCCAAAGGAATGATTCCACCGGATGATTGTAACTATGAGCACCGGCTCATCGTCGTGGAGTGCCCAATGACCCAAACCCCACCAAGGAGGAAATCATCAATTTATATGTCCCAACACTGGTTTATGTCATGGAAAGTATTAAATTTAGATTTTTTTTTAATTTGAGTTTTAATTTTTTATATTAATTTTTTTAAATTTTTTTAACGTAAATTTTATTTTTTAATTAATTTATATTTAAAATTTTAAAATAAAAAAAAAATTATTCAATATGATAAAATATGATGAGTTTAATATATATAAAAAAAATTTATATAAAATTAAAATTATTTTAATTTTTTTAATTTAATTTTTAATTTTAGAATTAAAATGTATATAATTTAATTTTTTATAATTATTTGAAATTTAATTTTTTTAATTTAAATTTAATTTTTTTTATATTAATTTTTAAAATTTTTTTAACATTATTTTTATTTTTAATTAATTTACAATTAAAATTTAGAAATAAGATAAAAACGATAAAAAAATTATTTAATTTGTTCTGATTTAAGTTATTTTTTTAATGTTTTTTAATTTTTAATTTTAAAATTAAAATAATTTATGTATAATTTAAAATTTTTAGATAAAAAAATTAAAATTTCTTTTAAATAATTTTATTTTAAAAATTTAATTTATAATTATTTTAGATTTAGACTTTAAATTGTAATTAACTCAACAATATAACACCTAAAACTTTTAATTATAATTTTTTTTTCTATATTACTATTTAATTCATATTATTAAAATAAATCAAAATATTTGATGAAAATTATTAAATAAAATTAATGATATATTATTTATATTATATATATAAATTTTAAAATATAAATTATTATATTTTAAATGTTATATTAAATTTATTATAAAGTGTTAAATTGATATTATTTTTATATATTAATTTTTATAAATATTACATAAAACTCCTAGGAGGAGATGTGAAAGCCTTATGAATTATGATGGAGTGTTCTTGTATGAATCAAATGACTTATTTTCCAATATTCCGTCAGTCACTTGCGTGCAAAATACTTAAGTTGGTTGATATTGTTTTATAAAATGAAATAATCTATTTGCTTATTCTGAAGTGTTAATGAAAAGAGTAATATGAAACTTTTGGTATACTTTTTAATTTGATTGTTTTATTGCCTTCTCATTACACATCATTTGCGCCAATCATAGAAATGTATGTACCTTCTCCATTTAAAATCATACATTAATAAACCGTCGTGCCTGGCTAACCAAGTGCAATTGTTGGTGTGGAGACTCCGTGCACCACATGAACCCTCAAATTTATGATCCACCCCCAAGATTGTGTAGTAGCCTCCATGATTGGCACCGAACCTAAAACGGCATCGAAGATTTGTCGTTTGATGTGATTTCACGACAGGTTGGAAGTGATAGTCATCACCAATCGGCACAACATGATTGCCGAGGTAGTTTTCACTAGAGAAGCATTGGAGGTTGAGATCAGTGTTCAAGCCGTTAATGATGTAAACAACGTAATGTTTACCTGGCTGGGACAGAACACGATTTGTGCATAGTGTTGCCAATGCAAGCAGGAAAAAGATTGCGAAACTTTTGTTGTTTAAACTCATTATATGAGTTTGTAATCTCCACGAACTACAGTGTAATGAGATGAGGGCATTATACGTTGTTGCCTTATTTATAGTGAACCTATTTGTGGCGTATCCTTTTAAGGATTTCCACCATAATTGACACTGCCCCGCATGGATTTCCTCCTTTATTTCCATTTATGGCTAAAGATTTCCGCCAAGATTCCTATTGATATTATTGCCTCGTAAAAATGTCTACCTTAATTCATATTTATGGTAATGGCTTGTAAAAGATCAGTCACTTAGTCTTTATTTGTTGTTGCACCTAATCATTGTCTCATTGATTTTGATTTGGATCCACCACCAACGGACAATAATAGTAAAATAAAATTGATCAATGATTATAAGTTAAAGAAAACCCCTTTTTTTTCATAAAAATATTTTTATTTTTTTGTTAATTTAACAATTATTATTTATTATTTATATATTTTTAGTTTGACAAATAAAAAAAAAAGAAAAATTTTATAAAAAATTTTTATGAGAAACAATTAAACTTAAATTAAATATAATTTTTTTTAATTTTAAAAATAATTATATTTTTTATGTGTTATAATTATTAAAATATAGAATTTCAAATTAAAATTTTAAATTTGTACTTGTAATTATAATTAACCTAACAAGTCAAAAAAGGTGACACGACACCTAAAACTTCCATTCATAATTTCAATTTTTTTTATCTATATTATAATTTAATTCATATTATTAAAATAAATTAAGATATTTAATAAAATTTGTTAAATAAAATTAATAATATATTATTTATTTTAAATATTTAAGTTTCAAAATATAAATTATTATATTTTAAATATTATAGTAAATTTATTATAAATCGTTAAATTAATATTATTCTTATATATTAATTCTTATAAATATTAGATAAAAATTTTATTTCATATAATTTTAAAAAACCAATTGGAGATGTGAAAGATTTATGAATTATGATGAAGTGCTCTTATATGAATCAAATACTTAATACTCTTCAGTTAACTGGTTGATAATGTTTTATAAAATGAAATAATCTATTTGCTCATTCTGAAGTGTTAATGAAAAGAGTAATATGAAACTTTCGGTATACTTTTTATAATAGAACGGGACGCTTTATAGTTATTTCGAAGCTTGTTTAATGAAAGTGGAAACATAATATGGGAAGCTCATAGCCTCTTAAAAGGGTCGTATGAAAAAAAAAAAGGGAAACATATTAATTATCTCGTAAGATTGAACTCATAAAATCAATTAATTAATTTGATTGTTTTATTACCTTCATTATAGGTTCATTACACATCATTTGTGCCAATCGTAGACAGGCAGGTAGCTTCTCGATGGAAAATCATACAATAATAAACCGTCGTCCCTGGCTAACCAAGTGCAATTGTTGGGGTCGAGAGTCGATGCACCACACGAAGCCTCTAATTTAGGATCCGACCCAAAGATTGGGTAGTCACCTCCATAATTGGCACCAAACTTAAAATCGCATTGAATTTCAGTCGTTTGTTGTGATTTCGCGTCAATTTGGAAGTGATAGTCATGATCAATTGGCAAAACAAGGCTGCCGAGGTCGTCTCCAACAGAGGAACAATGGAGGTTGAGATCATTGTTCAAGCCGTTAATGATGTGAATAACGTAACTGTTACTTGGATGGAGGTAGGAGACGACACGATTTGCGCATAGTTTTGCCAATGCAAGTAGGAAAAAGATTGCGAAACTTTTGTTGTTTAAACTCATCGTATGAGTTTGAAATCTCCACGAACTACAATGTAATGAGATGAGGATTTTATAGTGAACATATTTATATTTATGGCGTATCCCTGTAAAGATTTACACCATAAATCACATTCATGACAGTGCCTTGTAAAGATTCTCTCCTTAATTAACATTTATGGCATTGTTACCTTTAACTCATATTTATTGTAAAAATGTCTACCTTATTTGGTAATTTTTTACAAAAAAATTTAGTAGATCTATTACCAAAAGCAGAAAAATAATTGGCACAGATCAAAATCAACGAGACGAATTAAGATATGTTTGTTTGTTGAAAAATAATTTATTTATAAAAAATATTTATTGAGAAAAAATTTTATAAGAGAAATAGATTATTTTTTTTTATGTTTGTTTGTGTTGTTGAAAAATATTTTTTTTGACTTTGGTTGTTACAAAATAAAATGAAATTTTAGAAATTAATTAATTACTATTATAAAAAATATAAAATAAAAAAAATCAATTACTCCCTTACAAGATTAAACTGATTTTAATATAAAATGATAAGAGTAATAATACAATTAATCAAAATAACTTTAAATTAATTTTTTTTATAAAAATATTTTATTTTTTATAAATTTTATAATTATTTTTTGTTACTCACACATTATTAATTTAACAAATATAAAAAAATATAAAAAAAATTATAATAAAATATTTTATGAGAAACAGACCAATCAAAATTGAATTTGATTTCTTTAGTTTTGAAAATAGTTACCTTCAATCGAAGATATAGTTTCCAAATTCCAAGCAAAGATATGTCGTAGATTCATGAACATGGGCTTCTGTCTCTGACATAAAAACATCCCTTTTCCTGTCTTCAGATACAACCTGTGAGGGTCTGCCCGTTCTTTGTGGATGAACTCTTGAGAGGATTTCGCGCAGTTTCGGTAGTTCGTTCGCTTCCAGGACAAATTCTGCTATTTGTGCCTCATAAAAAGCAGCAATAGGTTGATGAATCATTACCCTGAACTAATTATAATTATGGATTTAAATTTAAAATAATTTATAAATTTATAAAAAGAAAATTATTTAGAAGGAAATTTAATTTTTTTATCAAAAGAAAAACCAAATTATATACCCACTATTTTGATTCCAGTAGGAAAAAAAAAAAAAACAGTAAAAAAAAAAAAAAAAAAAAAAAAAAAAAAAACCTAAATGGTACTAAGAAGAAAAAGACTAAAATCATTAAGTCCACTATAACCCGAGTCTACTCTTCTTCTTTCCTTAGCGAATTTTTTGTCCCTGCTATTTTAGACAAAAGTATTACAGTATCTCACTTTTTGTTGGATTCGGTTAAAATCTTAACCTGGTTCAAGAATCTCGGATTGAGTTACTCACCCCCGAACAGCACACGTTGCCGAATTTGAGCAACTGGCCGGCCTCCAAAGAAATGATTCCACCGGATGATTGTAACTATGAGCACCGGCTCAACGTCATGGAGTGCCCAATGACCCAAACCCCACCAAGGAGGAAATCATCAATTTATATGTCCCAACACTAGCTTATGTCATGGAAGGTATTAAATTTAGATTTTTCTTTCTCAATTTGAGTTTTAGTTTTTTATATTAATTTTTTAAAGTTTTTTTTGACTTGAATTTTTTAAAAGTTAATTTATAATTAAAATTTTGAAATAAAATAAAAACAAAAAAAAATTTATTTAATTTATATTATAAAATATGATGAGTTTGATATATATGAAAAGTTTTCATACAAAATTAAAGTTATTTTATTTTTTTTTAATTTAGTTTAATTTTTTTAAAAATTTAATTATAAAATCAAAATAATGTGTATGTAATTTAATTTTTTTGATAAAAAAAATAATTTTTTAAATTAATTTTATTTTAAAAATTAATTTATAATTATTTTTTAAATTTAAATTTTTATTTTTTTTTTTTTTTAATTTATATTTTATTTTTTTTTATATTAACTTTTTAATTTTTTTTATATAAATTTATTTTTGAACTAATTTATAATTAGAGTTTTGAAATAAAATAAAAATAAAAAAAAGATTTATTCATTTTTTACTGAGTTTAGTATTTATGAGGGGTTTTTCATACAAAGTTAAGACTATTATTTTTTTAAATTTAAGTTATTTTTTAATTTTAAATTTTGGAATCAAAATAATATATGTGTAATTTGATTTTGGGTAAAAAAATTAAAATTTTTTTAAATAATTTTATTTTTAAAAATTAATTTATAATTATTTTAAATTTAAAACTCAAAATTATAATTATTTAAAAAATATGACACTCAAATTTTTAATTATAATTTAATTTTTTTTTTTATATTACTATTTGATTTATGTTATTAAAATAAATTAAGATATTTAATAAAAGTTATTAAATAAAATTAATAATATATTATTTATATTATATATATAAGTTTTAAAGTATAAATTATTATATTTTAAATGTCATATTAAATTTATTATAAAGTGTTTAATTGATATTATTTTTATATATTAATTCTTATAAATATTAGATAAAAAGAGCAATATGAAACTTTTGGTACACTTTATAGTTATTCGAAGCTTGTTTAACGAAAGTGGAGACTTAATATGGGAAGCTCATAGCCTTTTAAAAGGGTCATATGAGAAAAAAAAAAAAAAGGGAAACATGTTAATTATCTCGTGAGATTGAACTCGTAACATCAATTAATTTGATTGCTTTATTACCTTCATTATAGGTTCATTACGCATCATGTGCGCCAATCATAGAAATGAATGTACCTTCTCCATTTAAAATCATACATTAATAAACCGTCCTCTCTGGCTAACCAAGTGCAATTGTTGGTGTCGAGACTCCCTGCACCACATGAACCCTCAAATTTAGGATCCACCCCAAAGATTGTGTAGTAGCCTGCATGATTGGCACCAAACGTAAAACGGCATCGAAGATTTGTCGTTTGATGTGATTTCACGACAAGTTGGAAGTCAAGGTCATCACCAATTGGCACAACATGGTTGCCGAGGTTGTTTCCACCAGAGAAACACTGGAGGTTGAGATCAGTGTTCAAGCCGTTAATGATGTAAACAACGTAATGCTTATCTGGCTGGGACACGACACGATTTGTGCATAGTGTTGCCAATGCAAACAGGAAAAAGATTGCGAAACTTTTGTTGTTTAAACTCATCATATGAGTTTGAAATCTCCACGAACTACAATGTAATGAGATGAGGATTTTATACGCTGTTGCCTCACTTATAGTGAACATATTTATATTTATGGCGTATCCTTGTGAAGATTTCCACCGTAAATCACATTTATGACAGTGCCTTGAAAAGATTCCCTCCTGATTGTAATTTCCACCAAGATTCCCTACTTTTAACTCATATTTATTGTAAAAATGTCTACCTTATTTGGTAATTTTTTATAGAAAAATTTAGTAGATCTATTGTCAAAAGCAGTACAGATCAAAATAAACGAAACATATTAAAATATGTTTGTTTATAAAAAATAATTTATTTATAAAAAATATTTATTGAGAAAAAATTTTATAGAAAGAATATATTATTTTTATATTTACTTGTATTGTTGAAAAATATTTTTTTTAACTTTGGTTGTTACAAAATAAAATAAAAATTTTAGATATGAATTAATTACTATTATAGAAAATGTAAAAGAAAAAAAATGGTTTCTATTAAGATTACAACACCAGTTATGTTACATTTCACTCGACTAAGATTTATAAACAATTTTATAACCAATTTTAATTATCAGAAGTAATATTTACTATTTTTTAAAAGTCTTTATTATTTTTTAGAAGTATTTACTATTATATATGAGTTATTGCTATCTTTTAGGAGTATTTGTTATTTTTAAAAAGTTTATTTATTTATTTTCAAATATTTTACGATGAATTGTTACCATAAAAATAGAGAGCAGTTAAAATATTATATATATAAAAAGTCTTATAATCATATAAATAAAACATCTTATCATATCCCTATTTCATACGCATCCTTTTTAATTTTATGTTCAACATTTTGGTATCAGAAACAAGTTTATGAGCAATTATCTGTTGACAAGATGAGTGATCTTCAAATAGTTAACGAAATCAAAAAACTCAATAGCCAAAATTATAATGCTTGGTCTACATGCATGATGTCTTACATGCAAGGCTGAGACATGTGGGAGGTTGTGAATGGAAGTGAAGTCACTTAACCGGAGGCAGAAGATGCATATGTTACGCTATGAAAATGGAAGATAAAAGCAGGCAAAGCACTGTTTGCTTTGAAGACAACGATCGAAGAAGATGTGCTAGAGCATATCCAAGATGCCAAATCCCCCAAGGAAGCTTGGGATACACTCACTATGCTCTTCTCAAAGAAAAATGACACAAGACTTTAGCTACTAGAAAGTAAGTTATTGTCGGTGGCTCAATGTGACATGATAGTCACTTAATTATTTTATAAAGTGAAGTCGTTGTGTTAGGAAATTTTTGAATTAGATCCACAAGCTCTAATCGGCGAAACCAGGATGAAAAGAATAATCATTCATGGTTTGAAACCTAAATATAGAAGCTTTGTTGGTGTAGTACAAGGATGGCAAAATCAACCATCACTTGTTAAGTTCAAGAATTTACTTGTTGGTTAAGAAGCACTAGCTAAGCAAATGGGAGGAGTCTTGTCAAAGGGTATAGAGGAGGCACTCTATGCTGACAAAGGCAGACAAAATTCCAAGCAATATCCTAGTAGAGGATCTAAAAGAGGAGAGAACAAGGTAAAGAGTCATCAAGGTAGAGTAAGTGCACGTGCAAGGAGAGTGTCAAATAAGCATGACAATGGCAAAAAATTTGAAGGGAATTGCTATAATTACGGAAAGAAGGGCCATATGGCGAGAGATTGTTGGTCAAAAAGGGGGCCTATGGAAAGTAATGTTGTTACTTCTAAAAGTGAAGAGATATGGGATGCAGAGGCAATCTTTATTGTAGATGAGGAAAAGCTAGCTCTTACAGCCACAACATTTGATGAAATTGATTATAAGAAAAACTGGATTATTGATTCTAGTTGTTCAAATCATATGACAGGTGATAAAGAAAAGCTGCAGAATGTGTTAGAGTACATGGGAAGTTGTGTTATGGTGACAACAGACAACTCAAAGTTATCGATAGCTCATGTCGGTAATACGACGGTCTCTTCCCATTGTAATGCTATAGAGGTGTCACTCCAAAATGTTTACAATGTCCTAGGTATGAAGAAAAATCTTCTCTCGGTAGCTTAATTAACATCTTTAGGCCATGTTTCTTTTTTTGCTCCATAAGATGTGAAAGTATATTGAGACTTTGAGATTAAAAAGGAACTGGTGATTAAAGGACAGATATTAGAGTTGATTTATGTAATGTTCGTAGAAACTACATACATAGACAAGATAAGGAAGAACGAGACAACATATTTGTGGCATATGTGACTAAGTCATGTTAGATATTCTAAGCTAGATGCAATGTTGAAAAGGTCGATGCTGAAGGGACTTCCCTAAATTGAAGTAAGAACTAACACAATTTGTGCAGGATGCTAGTACAGAAAAGTGCATTAGTTGCCATATGAAGAATCTAAATTTAGAGCAAATGAACCATTAGAGTTAGTTCACTCTAATGTGTTTGGACCTATAAAGCAAGCTTCTATAAGTGGGATGAAGTATATGATGACTTTTATTGATAATTTTTCCAAGTATATGTGGGTTTATTTCTTAAAGGAAAAATCTGAAACATGTTCAAAATTCAAAAAATTCAAAAAGGTAGCAGAAGTAGAAGTTGTTAAGAAAATTTGTTGTCTACGCACAGACAATGGAGGAGAGTATACCTCAAATGAGTTCGCTAGCTTTCTACAAGAATATTGAATACACCATTAGTTTACTTGTGCCAACACTCTACAATAGAATTGAGTGGCAGAAAGAAAGAATAGACACCTTGCAGAAATCTATCGAAACATGCTTCACGCTAAGAATGTGCAGGGAAGATTTTGGGCAGAAGTAATAATGATGACTACCTATGTAACCAATAGGCTTCCCCAATAGAGGTTATGTTTTTGTTCATCCTTTAAGAAATTATGGAACATGAAACCTAATGTTAGCTGTTTTCGAGTCTTTGGATGTGTTTGTTATGTATTTGTACCTAATCATTTACGTAGCAAGATGGACAAGAAAGCTATTAGATGCATCTTTGTAAGATATGATAGTCAAAGAAAAGGGTGGAAATGTTGTGATCCTACAACCGGCATGTGTTACACATCATGAGATGTGGTGTTTGATGAAGCATCCTTATAGTGGTCCTCAGAGAAGGCGATGCTACCAGATTCAGATGTTTTTAAAGAAAAACTATAATCTATTCAGATCCAGTTGGGTTTAGGTGAAGTTAAAGATGCAGATAATGGCAGCAATGTTGAAAAAGGCAAAACTCAATGTCCATGGAAAACTGGTGTGTACGAACAACCAAATGGACAAGGTGATCCTACTGAAGTAAAAGCACAAGCTCCACTTAAAAGGTCAACAAGAATCAGGAAGCCAAATCTTAAATATGCTAATGCAGTCATACTAGAAAAATCAAGTGTACGAGAACCATAAACATTTAAAGAAGCATTACAATATCTATACTGGACCAAAGCTATGGAAGAAGAAATTGCTACATTGGAACGAAATCAAACTTGGGAGCTTATGCCAAAGCTTAGAGATGTGAAGCCTATTTCCTGCAAATTGGTTTATAAGATAAAGCATTGCATAGATGGATCAATTGAGAGACACAAGGCTTGTCTAGTGGCTCGAGGTTTCTCTCAACAATATGGAATAGACTATGATGAAACCTTTAGTCCAGTTACAAAGCTTACTATTGTTAGAGTCTTACTTGCACTTGCAGCGAGCAAAGATTGGAACTTGTGGCAAATGGATTTGAAGAATGCATTCTTGAGTAAGGAATTAGATCAAGAAATCTACATGAATCAACCAATGGGTTTTCAGAATCAAGATCACCTTGAATATGTGTGTAAGCTACGGAAGGCACTTTATGGATTAAAGCAAGCACCGAGAGCCTAGTATGGTAAAATTGCTGAATTCTTAACTCATAGTGGTTATTTTGTGACACTTGTAGATTCTAGTTTATTCATTAAAGCTAATGAAGGGAAGTTAGCTATTGTGCTTGTATATGTAGATGATCTAATCATAACTGGAGATTGTGAATAAAAAATTCTCAAAACAAAGGAGAATTTATCAAATCGGTTTCAAATGAAAGAACTTGGACAACTTAAGCACTTTCTTGGTCTAGAGATTGATCATACCCAAGAAGGAATATTTTTTCATCAACAAAAATATTTCAGAGATTTGATAGAGAAATTTTGGAATGCTTAAGTGCAAGCCGATATCAATGTTAGTGGAACCAAATGTCAAGATATGTGTCTATGAAGGAAGAGATTTGGAAGAATCAACAATGTATCGAAAATTGGTGGGTAGTTTGATCTACTTAACTCTAATTAGACTTGACATTTCTTATACAGTTGGTGTGATGAGTCGATACATGCAAAATCCAAAAAAGCCTCACTTGGAAGTAGTTCGCCGAATTCTAAGATATGTGAAAAGCACGCTTGGTTATGGTGTCTTGTATAAGAAAAGTGAAGATTGTAAGCTAGTTGGTTATCGTGATGCCGACTATGTAGGTGATCATGATACCTAACGTTCAACTATTGGGTATGTTTTTATGCTGAGGTCTGGAGCAATTTCATGGTGTAGTAAAAGACAACCAATTGTGTCTTTGTCAACAACAAAAGCAAAGTATCGAGCTGTAACAATGGCAGCATAAGAGAGCATTTGGCTTATTCAATTGTTAAAAGACTTACATCAACCAATAAATTATGTAGTTCCCTTATATTGTGATAACCAGTTGACAATATGTTTGGCAGAGAATCCAATTTTTCATGCAATAACTAAACATGCGGAGATACATTATCATTTTATCCAAAAAAAAAGTATTAGGAGAAGAGATTGAGTTGAGGTAGATTAAAACAGAAAATGAAACTGCAGATTTGTTCACAAAAGACTTGAACAATATTAAATTTAGAAGTTTTTGCCAACAAGTCAAGATAGTAAAAAGAATAGAAGCTAGCATTGAGAGAGAGTGTTAAGATTACAATACCAACCACTCGACCAAGATTAATGGGTAGTTTATAACTAATTTTAATTATCAAAAGTAATATTTATCTTTTAAGAGTATTGACTATTATCTAGAAATTATTAAAAGTGTTTGCTATTTTTTATGAATTTATTTATTTATTTTTAAATATTTTATGATAGATTATTATTATAAAAATAGAGAATAGTTAAAATATTATATATTAAAAAAATTTGTAATCATATAAATAAAATATCTTATCTAACCCTATTTGGAACGCATCCTTGTCAATTTTATGTTCTAATAGTTTCATCGTCTCGTATGACGATGACAATGGTGAAGAGAGGGGATAAAGAATAATAACACCAAAAAATAATAAAAAAAAAACAACCGTAAACAAAGCCAATAGTAATTATGAAGTTCAACATGGATGAATATATGTACTTTCTCGGAATATGATGGCTATCTTCGCCAAGTTTCTTCATTTGACTAAAGTGGAGTTAATGAAGCCAGTCATTTTTGAAAGAGATTCTAGCGGTTCTTTGCTTATGACATGTAAAATTCCAGTAGGTACAGAGGTCAAGGTGCCTGGCATATTTTACAGTATGCAACAAGGCATATCTGAATTTTCAAGCACTTTACGTCACTCCATCAATAAACTAATTCTTAATTTCTAGATTTTTTTTTATAACATCAATGCTGAGTACCTGGGATTAGGCAATACACTTTCTCAGAAAGAAGGTATATTTTTATACTTTCAGCATGAAAATTGCAGCTGGAGCCATTTCGGAAGCATGAAAAAACATCAGAAGTTCCACCAATTACGAACAAGATTAGTCATGCAAGACATTTTTTTCTAATTTCCCACTGGCATCCTCCAGATTTCTCAATACAGAATATACACTCTGTGATTTGTGATGGCATCAACCTCCAACACAAAACTCTTTCTTTCCCATTCATGTCCCCCCATCTAAAGCCAACATTTTTATTTTATTATCTTTTTTTATTAAAAAAATTATTAAACGATGAATTATACATAATGGGGTAGCTCTTAACTAGATTAAAATAAAATGTTTCAACAATAGAGATCTAAGTTTCTTGAGGGAGAAAGCCTAGGATCTTCTTGAGTCCTTTATCTCGAAGAAAACTTCTTTTTGGAGGAACCCTTTCACTTTCCTGCCGTGGCAACATATATGCAAGAGAGTAATATATAATTTCCTGCATTTCTTGGTTGCAAGGTAATAAGATTCTCAGTTTCCATGCTTGGCATATGCTTCGTTCATTGGATTCCTTGAAATTCTATCTTTCTTGATTATTGTTACCATTATTATCATTATTTTTTATAATTTTAAAGCAGAATCAGAGTTAATGAGAAAAAAGAAGAAAGAGAAAGAGAGATTGGAATCCGTCTCCTCCGTTGGTATTATGGTCGATGACCATACACTTTAAAGCAGCTACTCTCTTTCCTGATCATTTCGTCATCAACATGTTTCCTTGCCAAAGATAAAGACCTTCTGTATGGTTCCAACAAAGCAAATTCACTGTACAGGTCAGTGGGAGAACTGTTAGTTGAAACTTGTTGATCCAATCCATTTATGGGAATGGATTTCTTTTGGGGTTTGACACAGTCTCCTTCAGGTTTAAAAGGGTCCGAAAGGTGACCTCTTCTGGCTCCTGCTTCAAGAAGTCAAACTCAATTCACAGAACAGTAGACATTATGACCATTACATTCATACCAATTTACATGTATATATATAAGATTAATATATGTTAAATACTATGATTATTCTCTTTTTACTTAACTTTAATTTTTTTATTAATTTGATCATTGGAATGTTAACACTAAAATTTATTTATAGCTTAACCCAAACACCCTCTTAACAGATATCTTCTCTGATAAACGCCTCTGAAGAGAGCGATGCGTCACCAATTTCATAAATTTGGTTTAACTCAGATTAAAAAGCTTTTTTTTTTTTTTTGCTCAACTAAATTAAAGAAACTTCTGAAATTTTGTCAGTTCAGGTTAGAATTACTTTTTTTTTTTTTGGGGGGGGGGGTACCTGTGAGATCTTCAATAATGTGTCTTTGTGAGTATCACAGCCTCTAAGTTTACCATTTTTCTTTCTAATTCGGAAAACGTACTTTTGCATTATCTTTCTGCTAATCTCTTAAATATTAGTATAGTCCATTATTTTAATTGTTAATGTTTTTTTAAAAAATATATTTTATGAATATGTCAAATATTACATTTGTAAATCAAATATTTCTTGTTGTTATTTTTATTTAATTTTTTTATATGAAATATTTAGTATTTTAATATAATTGAATTTTAATAAAAATTTTTATATTTAATTTTAATATAAATAAATTTAAAATTTAATATAATAATTTTAAAAAATATAACCAAATTATTACCAAGCTAACAAATCACAACCAAGTTACCGTCCACGGTGATTAATTGCTATATTCAAACTTAAAAAATTGCTCGTGACTTCAAAATGAACATAAGAATAAATCTCATGTTTTTTAAACAATAAGAGTTTGAATTTTTTTTTTTTTTTGGCCTAATGAACAATTTGGAACGTGTAATAAACAAATAAATAGAAAAAATGCCAAATTTAAGGACAAAAGCAATTCCTTTCCTGATCCTCTCATTACCCCTCGCTTTCACACAACCAAATCGAACTTCTTGTCAATTACATATATAAAGTTTGCAACTTTAAAGATTTTGGGCTTCGTTCGCGTTTTACTGAATCCATCCTTAACATTTTCTTTTTTGGGTACGCTTTTTTTTTTTTAATTTTTCATTTCCTGTTCTTTCTCTTTGGTTGCCAAGAAAATGCAGGAATTCTGACGGAAAATTTCTGACATTACTTTATTTCCTCGCCTTTGTACAAACGCTTTTCCTTTTCCTTCTCTGCATTTATTAGCTGCAGTGCAAAACTTTTGCATAGGAATTTGATTGCTGAAATAGAATTCTGAAACAATAGTTCTTTGAAACCTGAATGATTTGGAGGATAGAGCTGTAGGAAACATTGAGATTGCATTCATTAGAGTTCTTGTTGATGAATGAAATGGGAATGTGGAGGTGGGTTTGGTTTTGGTTGTAGTTCTCAGATTTGTTTCTGTTTATTTAGTGCAGGCTTTGTGTGATACAATTGAATTTGGTTTGATTGAATATTAATATTTGATTTGATGGATGTGGATGGAGGAAGTGCATCACCAGATTCTGCAGTCATTCGCTCTATCCCAATACATTCCCATCGCGAAAAAGGTTGTTAACTCGCATTTTTGCTTTCTTCTTGATTTCTGCTATTCAATTCTGTTGAAATCAATATCTACAGTACCGGGGTGATTAATGTTTTATACTGTAGAGGTGTTTCACAATTGAAATTGAAAAGAAAAAGAAATATTGCGACTTTGTACTACTTACATTACAGGCAAAAATGAGGGCATACCCCAGTTTTGTGTCTATTTTCAGTTTCTTTTTCCTCTTCAACCCTGAAAAGGAAAAATAGAAATTTCCTTGTTGTGTCTGGAACAAAAAGATTCTTTCAAGGCACCAAGTTCGATGCATTGAAAAATTGTTTTGTCCCCATAACAAATATAGGGGTTGTAATTTGATATTTATGCATTTGAAGGACAAGATGGGCTTGGAGCATAGAATGCTTTAAGCATGCAAAGGAAGAGAATGTTTGGGCTTCTCATATCAGCTGTTGTTGATGATTGCCTCAAAATAGTGAGGAACAGCCTATAGTGAATTTCATGGCATTCTGGCCTTTTCTTGGTAGTCTTCTTGTTGATGAAATGTTGGTTATCTTTAACTTCAGTGTTGTTTCTATAGTTTACAGGTTGAAGAGTTTAATATGGCAGGGGCAACTTAGCCTTACATATGCTCTGCTGGACACATACTTAGAAGTTGCACATAACACACCACTTTTCTGTGAATATTGGGATTTTTTTTTTTTGAAAATATAAAGTATGTCTTATTATGTGATTTGACAGCTTTCTATCAATTTACACAGCAGAGTCTCCCAGCTTGTAAACCTGTTCTGACACCAACATGGGTGAGCAGAAAGAGCTACGATCAGTATTTGAATCTTTTTTATTTTGTATTATCATTAGTTCATATCCTCTATATGCTGCTTTATCTATTGCAGGTTATCACTACATTTTGCTTGATGGGTATTGTTTTCATTCCTGTTGGGCTTGTCACTCTTCATACTTGTCATAGTGTAAGTGCATTCTATATTGGTATATACTTACTAAAGAGCTTCTTGCTTCTCTGGACATAAAGCATCTGTTTTCAAGTGGAGCATTTCATTTCTGGATTCTTGATTTACAGGTCATTGAAATTGTGGACCGATATGATGTAGAATGCATACCTGATGCTTATAAAGGCAATAAAGTGTCATATATCAAAGATGCTTCAATATTAAAAAATTGTTCCCGGACCTTGAAGGTGAAACACTTCCTCTCTCTCTCTCTCTCTCTCTCTCTCTGTTTTCCTTTTTTTTTTTTTTTTCCTTTTTCATAAATTTTATGTTTTGCATAGAATATATACATCTTTTCATAAAGCTATGGTGATCATAAATGTTGCCCTTGTGGTATTGTGAGCATTGTTATGTTGTCAACCATGGCTTCATGCAAAAAGAATTTGGCTGAAAGTTGTTCCAATACTTTAAACTCTTCATAACTTGCTAAGCAGGTTCCCAAGTATATGAAAGCTCCAATATACATCTATTATCATCTTGACAATTACTATCAAAACCACCGAAGGTGAGAGAACTTCTTCATTTCATTTCCATTCTTAAAAAGCTGAACTTTTCTTTCTTGAGCCTTTTTTTGTCCTTTTGCATTTATATTTTGTGTGTGTGTCAATTAGGGAAATCTGGATCTGTTCAGATTTTAAACTTATTTTCTTCAAAGTAACAAGGCTTTCTTCTTTTCTCTTGAGTGGTTACTTTCTGAGAGCATTTTTTGGTTTTCTGTCTCCTTTTTATATCTAGTGATGTTTCTAGATGGGTCTAGATTCTATGGAATTGTTTGGATGTGCAAATGTGAGCAAAAATTGTCCAATTGTGGGACTTTATGATACAGAAATGCAATTTGTACAGCCTGCAATCGGATGGTTCTTGAGCTTGTCCGCACATCTGAATAAGTGTATAGAATCATTTTTGTTAGTAGATAATGTTTATTTTCATCCCACAATCATGCGCTTATGCATCACCAACACTGTAGTATTTTTCAGGTATGTTAAAAGCAGAAGTGATCAGCAGCTCTTGCATGGACTGATGTATAACCACACAAGCTCTTGTAAACCTCAACAGTCCAACAATGGCCTTCCTGTTGTGCCTTGTGGATTGGTAGCTTGGAGTTTGTTCAATGATACATACACATTTATTCGTGGAACAGCAGAATTAAAAGTCAACCGGAAGAACATTGCATGGAAAAGTGATCGCAATCACAAGTTTGGGAAACAAGTATATCCCTTCAACTTCCAAAATGGGACACTGATTGGTGGTGGAAAACTAGATCCAAATGTCCCTGTAAGTATTAACAGAGCACCATACTATTACTGTTCCTTTTGTGAATTTTGAACTTGATCTGGCTTATAGGCCAGCAACACTCATTATGAATGGCTTTAAAGCAGTCACTTGATGGTGCTGCTTTTCATGTGCATTACTTTGACTAAAAGTTGACCTGTCTGGGTATTACATCAATAATTTGATATTTTATCTCAACATCAAGGACATTTCATTACCAATATGGCTGACACTATCCCCCTTAGTTTCACTCATTTTTGTAGCATGTTATATGGACTATAGATATTGCCTCACTCATTTTTGTTGGGTTGCATATAGTTCTCTTGTCTGAATCTTCCATTTTGTGCATTGATTCAGCTGATACCAAAACATCTGTCCTGCTGTTGCGACTCATTTTAGACTCACTTTTCAGCTAATAATTGAGTTATCTTTTTTGCCCCCACTTCCTCTACCTTTGGTTGTTGGTTGATGGGATTTATAGCTAAGTGATCAAGAAGATCTTATTGTTTGGATGCGCACTGCTGCTCTTCCTAGTTTCCGAAAGTTGTATGGCAGAATTGAAGAGGATTTGGATGTGGATGACATCATAGAAGTTAAGCTGGTGAATAACTACAACACATACAGCTTTGGAGGAAAAAAGAAGCTTGTTCTTTCAACGTCTAGCTGGTTGGGAGGAAAGAATGATTTCCTAGGGGTTGCCTATGTTTTTGTTGGTTCTTCTTCACTAATCATTTCCATTGTTTTCATATTGCTTCATGTGAAAAATCCAAGGTATGAAATACTGTAGTTTCTGCAAAGCCCTGCATGTTATTATCCTGCCAGAGTATGAATGTAGAAACAATGCATTCAGCAATGTGCATAACTTGTGCAAATTATCAAATCTGTTCTTTGAAAAATGTGTTGGCAACTATAATTTGTTTAGAGCTACCCCCTATTGGAAAAGTCACATTGTGTTTTTCCATTTTGCTGATCTCTGATTTGGTCAACACTTTATGCACCCATTATTTTTCCCATAATATCCCCTTCCACTGAAGTTTGTTCTCTGTATCTGCTGTCTTGTTAAATTGCAGGCCTTATGGGGAGACAGCTTACTTACCATGGAACAGAAAAGGCATTTCAAGTTGAAGTTGACATTTTTTTCCAGTCCTCACATTTTACTCCACTAATTTTTTTGTTGCTTCCAATTATGAAATCTGCTATCTGCTGGTGATCATGTTGTACATGTCTCAGTCCAGTTAGATTGTACATTACACTGGAGGTGTGTGGATGAGGATTGCACAAATAGTACATTCACCAATGACCAAAAATATCATTCCACTACTTGGTTATACCTATTAAATAGAACTTGAAAAAGTCTGGGCAAGCGACTATCCAAGCACTCTTGTTTTCTTAGGCACCATAGGCTTTTTGTTGTCAAAATAAGACAATTTTGAAGTGAAGGGTCCAACTTTTGTTTGAATCGTGGTGGCTCTAATCTATTAGAGCAAAGCAGCCCTTTTGTTGATGGAACCTGAAGCCGCCATCTGCCTGTGCGTGGTTCACGTGCCTTCCCAGGATTGTCTAGGATACTTTTCTTTCCTCAGCCTTTGGAGCGACGTGGAGAAAACCAAAAAGATCTAATTGAAGTGGTGTTATGATTTTGTTCTCCTTGATTGCCTCCTCTTTTGAGGGGGATTCCTAGCTAATGTCTAGTGAGTTGCCAAATGGAATGCTTTGCAAGTTTGCCTTGATTGAGTGCGCAAGTTGTTATTAATGGGCAAATTCCATTTAACATGTAAAAGGGCATTCTCAATGTAGGAGCATTAAGCATATCGTGAGGTTGGTATGAAAAAAGGTATATATATATATATATATATATATATATTTGGAAAAAAAAAAAAAGAGGGAAAAGGATTAAGCTCTACCATTTGGTGGTCCCAGACACACAAGACTTCTGAGTCTATTACTGGGAAGTCCCTGTCTAAAACAGCATCCGAACGACAACACTTCAATGCCCCATAATCACCCATAAATAATGGAAACTGGGAAGGAGAAACAAAAACTAAGAATGTGGTCCCGATGGCATGATGAGAGCCTGTGCATGGCAACCATGATGGCGCCAGAGCCTTGGATTTGGGCAGCCATTAACTGTATGTAACCTTGAGATGTCAATTTCTGGTCAAAGATCATTCGAAATGTCTATTTGTCCAATGCCGTACGTGCTCAAATCTTGACTCTCGTGGACTCAATTTCCACCGTTAGTTTGATCCTGAGTTGCCACCCCAACTTCCATCCCCTTTCCTTCTTGTTTCCTAGTTTTGGCCAATTGTCCCATTTTCGACACTTCTTTTTATATAGCTGCATTTCCCTAACTTGGGACTCAGATCATCCAAATCTATCTTCGTTGCTGATCTTCTTCAACCATCAAAGCTTCCAATTTTTCTCCAATACAAGAAGTTAGCTAAAACTTCCAGAATGGCGCAAATGGTGAAGGATACGAGGCACACAGATAACTTTGGTGAAGCAGCCCCAACCCTTCTCATATTCCCCAAGAAGGCTTCTAGACATCCAAGTTTGGAGACCATTATTGAAGAGGATCCACAAGGTTTTGAAGTTCCATCATTGTTGTCTTTGGTCACATATTTCTTGTTGCACGTGGATTTGAAGAAGGGATTGTGAAGTGTCTAATTATAGCAGAAATTGAAAATAGAGTTTGGAAAAAGGTAAAAAAAAAAAAAAAAAAAAAAAAAAAAAAGAAAGAAAAGAAAAAAGAAGGGATCAATTTGATGTCTATGGGGTATGTTAAACATCTCCAAGTTTATTGTACTTATATGAGGTGGAGTGCTTCGGTAATTACAAAGAAAATCATGTGGGTTTATGTTTCTTGTTTACATTAAGTAGATTGTGTATAATAGTTTGGGTAAAACTATTTTGCTTAATCTCGAAGAACTCCAGTGAACCACAAACATAATGTAATCAATCGGATTTTTCCTTTTTTTTTTTTTCATAATTTTCCAATAAGAATCAAACCCCAATTGACATGAATAGAGAATATCTCTCCTCAGCATGACTATCCTTTTGGATTACATAGTTTCATTGTCAACAAAGACAAAACCAGGAGGCCCCTTCTGCTACTAGCATAATTTTGACCATGAATTTCCCTGAAATATGCATTGATCAATCTGATTTTTATTTTTATTTTTTATTTTTGGCCTCAGTATAGTGCTAATTCGTTTGGAAAATCGAAACAATAACAGAAGATTTTGATGTCCTCTCACATTTCACAAGCAGATGGAACATAATGTTAGAAACCAATGAGCTCTAGTTCACTGGTACTGAAATCATCTCTAAAACTGAGTCTCTCCCATTAAATTTTAAATTATAAAGCTTAATTTTTGTTATGTTTGCAGGGATTGCTGTGAAATATCGAGGTATATAATGGATAATGGAGCAAATGGACGTGAGGTTTAGCGAGTTATTGTTTTGTGTCTGTTTGTTTTTGCTTTATTTGTTCTTTTTTTTTTTTGTTGCTTCATTTATTAATTCCTATAAGCTTTAGTTTTCAACTGAATTTACATATGTAATTTTAAGCGAAAATTTTCGTACTCAACGTTTTAAATCCATGAAATTTAGTCTTGGTATTTAAAGGATTCAATTTATAGTTTTTTATTCTGTAATTTATTTTTTTTCTAATTTTTTCCTGTGTATACATAGAAAAATTTTAATTATACCAACATCTTCTCATTGTTGCCTGAAGGAAAAGCAAAATTCAGAGTAATTAATTAATTAATTAATTAATCATATAGGTCTTTAGTTTCTATAATAATCATAGTATTTGAGGGAATGAAATTCCATATATGAAAAAGATACTTACCACTAGACATGAAGGGCACAAGGAAGAGGATGACGAAAATTGAAAAATTCCTTATGATTAATCAATTGAATAACAAAAAAGGTTCAACACTTGTATACGGAAATCTCAATATATGATGGTTGGCTGATATCTATGAATAAATTTCGTTTTAGAAGTTAATTTAATTTCCATTATGATAATATAAGAGTATTTATGAAGTATATATATCTATATATATATATATATATATATATATACGCTGAATGGCTGCTTAGCTTGCATGATTACTATTTTGGATGGTTGGACTTTAGATGAAGCATGCCTCTAATGTTTATGAGATTTTGGTTCCTAGCTCTTACGTGCTTCTTTGATCATAAAGTTTCTGAATGCATGATTCATGCAACGTGGAATACCCCTAGTATGAAGATAAATTGACATAGCCATACTGAGACTGTTTGATAAGAGTACTTGCTCCGATTCCTCCGATCAATCATGTTTGTTTGTTAGAATCATGGGCTCAATATGAAAAAATATTGACCTTATGATTTGATTGACTGCATGATCAATGCTTTTTTTAGTTATCAATTATGAATTCTGATTATACACAAAATCGATCTTGTGAATTTGGACTTCATAATTTAATTTGAATTTGATCGTTGTTTACATAAGTGCTCTAGATCTTGTGTAGTATCTATTTCACTAAGTTTTTGAAAAGAGATCAAGCATAACAAAGAAGGATCTCAGGGCTTGAAAGCAAGTGGAACAGTAGATATTTAAAAAACATGGAGTGGTAGACAAAAAATTTTCCAGAGTTACTTGACATTTCTTATAAAATTATTTTTCGACCCAAAAGAATAAAAGAAGGGAGTGTTACTAAATACTATATGTATACTATAAATACTAAGTAAGGTTTAAAGATTAAATTTTAGACTTGAAATTAAGAGTTCATGTGACTTTATTATATATACAAATATAAATAAAATATTTAATTATAGATTGTATATCACAAAAAAGAATTTCTAATTAATAAAGGAGTTACATGTGACAATTTTTAATAGATTAAACTTTTAAATGTTTTTTTTTTGCTTATTATTATAACATTATTTGGAATTGGGTAGACAGCAGAGAATTAGATAGAAATTAGGAATACGATTCAGTATAGCCTGAAAAATTCCATTTTTTTTTTTTTTTAATTTTTTCATCCCAAGTTAATTGTTTGTTAGATGGGGTGAGGTTCTTCTCCTGCAAGTTCTTTTTTTTTTTTTTTGGTTCTTTCATATCACATTGGAATAGAGTTCTAAATAGAGTTCCATCCTTCCAAACCAGAGTTGATACTAGCCATATAATAAACCATGAATACATACTTGGTAATAAACCATGAAGACAGACCAAAAAAGTGGGGACAAACACAAAATGTTGGAGAAAAGATAATTAGTTGGAGCAAACATAGAAAATGACAATAAAATGAATCAAAATTCCAAATTAAACTTCATTGTTGAAGGCTAGTGGGATGTACAAAAATATAATGGCACAAATGTGACAATTTTGCTTGATGATTAATGAGTTTCACCTCATCAAATAACTCCTATCAATCAAGAAATAAGATCCTAGAGTTACAAGCACAGGAAGAACAAACAACACCGGCCATGGCACCCCTACTGCATTAACTTGAAGCCTTTCGCTTCCCTCCTCAACAATGGTGTCCAATTTAGGAGAAGAAGAACGTCTATGGCGAGATGGGAGAAGTGGGGTTGCAATATCACCCCATTTTTGCCTGTATCTTATTTCCTTCACCGCCATTTGTTTATGCAAAGTAAATAAATGACAATAATAAAAGGGAAACCCCGAGTGCAAGAAAACAAAAGTTTTTTGATACTTGGTTTACAATGAATTCTACGCTATAAATATTGAATGGAAGTCAGAGAGGAGAGGGCAAAGATAGAAGGTGATAGTTGGCATGTATATTTGACTTTTCGTGGTGGAAATTGGAAAATAAAGGCGTCTGTAATTGTTGTTTGAAAATGTCAAAATTGGACAGCACATAACAGCTTGGTGAAACACATGAGCCACTATTAGTAAATCAGCATGCTTTTGTTAGTTGTTTTATGTTTGTAATTTCCGTCAATCATTATTTCCTTTGGGTGGCTCATAACTATTTTCTAAAATTGAATTACAATCTGGATACTCTAATTTCTAATTATTGCAATTACTGTCCTAATATATTTGAGATGTCATTCGACATGGCTACTTGGAGAGGAATGCCAAGCGGGATTTCCCCTTTCTCTATTTCTAGAATAGTAGGTCGGTAGGTAGGCTACTCGACATTGTAGCAGGAAATCTTGCATCCAACTTGATCCAATCTACAACTCAAATAACTTGAACTTAAACTCAAAAACATGCGAAATTCCATTGACTTAAAATTTAATATGCATAAAATTTGAAATTTTAAAATTTAAGAAACTTGAAATTCAAATAATTCAGACATTCAATACAACTAAACTCAAATCCAATCTGACATGTCTGTTTGAACCCAAATGCACACCAATTCATCTATGCCAGTATGCCATGATTCTGATAATGAGTAAAGTAAAAATCGAAAGCCCCATGAAATTACAATACGTTCATTATTTGTGATCTTCAATTAATACGTGTTCATCTTCTCCTTTTCACTAGAACAGTAAATTAGAATACATTATGATCACAAAGACCTGACATAAGCCGTATTTTACTAAAACATTTCATGGACTACATTAGGCCCTCATTCTATAAATACACAATAGCTTCCTATTAATATCTGTATAACCACAACCCTACTTGTGTGATTGTAAGATGAGAGAGTCTTATGAACATCTTAGCAACAAGTTGGACCAGTTGATATGATTGATGGCCATAAATTGTGCCTCTTGCCTTGGTCTCCATAAATTGTTCTTCTTCAGTTTCTTCTTCGTAAATTGTTTCCAGGGTAATCTGAATCTGGATCCTAGAGATCATGAAGAAGCGAGCTGGCGCGATCGCGGAGAAGGGAGTCTGGTTTGGGGTCTAGGGGTCTGGAATAACAGTGTAGGGAGGGAGAAGGGTTGGTGGATAGAGGCTGAGAAGGTTGCTATTGTCGATTGCGTTGTTGCCATGTTTCCTTTATGTGTCCACAGGGTTTGCTCTTGGAGGGGACCCTATAGCTAACCTTGGCCAAGTTCCATATTCTAAGGTTGATTTATATGGGAGTTGAGATAATAAAAATGTCCTTAGGTTTTCATGTAATCTCTATTTTGCTATCTTGTAGTAGGGTTTTGGCTTCTATAGTAGGGCATCCAAAACCTGGTGGTATCATCAAGGTTCCAACCTCTTTCAAATTAATGGAAAAGAGTTGCTGATTGTCTCAAAGAAATTGTTGGCGATGGAATTAGCTATTCCTAGTCAATGTGTCGTGGGTATAACTATAATTTTAACCATCAACTGGTACGAGAAAATACCAAATTTCATTTTTCTTTTTTCTTTTTTGAAGTATGAAGTTCATTCTAATTGGTTGAACTTATTCTTGCAGGTGTAACTAATCTCTAAATCCTAATTGGTGCTAATGAACATGAAAAAGCATCCGAGTGCATTAGTCTCTCACACTGCTGAAGCTGTAGAATGGTCATATATATGTTACCAAGAAAGGGTCATGCTAGTAAGATGGAGTGTAGCAACATAAGTATATGGATGCATGTTTGTTAACCTTTTTAGTGTTGTGCATTCTCCCTTCTTAAATTAAGAGGAAAAAAAAAAAAAAAAAAAAGCAAAAATTTGTGAAGGGAGGAGAAAAAGTGGGGGTGAGTTACCTATTAAGAATGGACCGTGTGAACTATGTTAGCCTTTTGTATTAATTGCAGAAAATATAAGACTTTAAATTTAAAAAGTTTCTGATTTTCTGATCCTCCATGGCAGTTTTCTGCGTCTGCTAGAGAATTCAAAATGAAACTCGTCTCATTCTCTTTGTAGCCGGAATGCAAATAACTTAAGCACCATTATCAAAAGAAAATTTAGCTGTTGTTGTTAATCCAATTTTGGACTTCTCAAAGGAACATGGAAACACATAAAGTTCCTTTCAAAATGGTAAGATCTTAGCCACCAAAAAGGAAAAAACAAGAGTACGCTAATCAGATCATATATATCCCACACTTAGATCATAACGAAAGAGATAACAAATAAATAATTTGTTGATTTCAGATTGAAGTCTTCATTACTTACTCTATATTTTGAGTCTTCATTATATATTTTAAAGTTTTGTTTGTATTCATTTGCATTCAAATACATATTAAGACTATAGTTTATTAGCTGAAAATCAGTAATAGTTCGTAACGATTTTGGTCTAAGACAACCTCCAGTGTAATAACGCCACATATTATATTTTTATCATATGCATTCATTTAACATTTTCTCTCATGTTTTGTTGATCTTGTAGCTAAGAGTGGTATTTGAGCCATTCTTTTTGTTGAGGGGGAGAGAAAGAGTATCCTATAGTTATCCTATAAGGGAGAAGCTAAGTGTAAGAACCAAAAGGTTAAATGTGATTGAAGAGGAATAAAATGAGGGTGTTCTAGGTAGCAAGTCCTAAGTGAAGTAGTAAGATCATTGGTGAACCCTAAGATGTACATAAAGAAATCTCCATAAACCTTCTACCACTCCAACTCTGAGCCTACCTCTTAAAGCTTAACTATGTATGTTATCTTCTAACCTTTTGCATTAAGTCATGATTCTGAAGCCTCCTCCTCAAGAGTCATCAATTGGGAAGAAGTCTTGATTGAAGATTTTGATAAATCTATAGACAAGTGGCAAATTTAAAAGCTTACTGAGAGGCAACTCTACCAATAAAGCTGGTTTAAGCTCTTATCAAGTATCAATTACACAATCAAGATGGAAGAACGAGACTATCATTTTTACAACTCCTTTGAAATGGTAAAGCTCCTTTCCTAAGCCTTTTTAAAGCACCACCAAAAGCGTTTGATGATTCTCTCTTAGGTATTATTGAAATAAGCCTGTGTGTCTGGTTTGATTTATTTTAATTATTTTACAAATTTTATAGTTTCTTTACATGATATGAATATTCTTGATTTTTTTAACTCTACAAACCAAGTTTTGATAGAACTCATCTTCCTCTTTTCTCTTGTATCAAATCTTGAAAAGCTTTAAAGAACTTCTTTTTTAAATTTCAAAGCCTTGTAATTTGTAAGTTACAAGTTTAATAAAATTTTATTTTAAAGCTTTGTTTGCTTTCATTTGCATTCAAATACATATCAAAGTTATAATATATTAGTTACAAACTAGTAATAGTCTGTAACGACTTTGGTCTAAAATAACCTATAGTGTAACAACATCACATACTATATTTTATCATTTGCATTCATTTAACATTTTCTCTCTTATTTTGTTGATCTTGTAGTCAAGTGTGGTATTATAGCCATTCTTTTTGTTGAAGGGAGAGAGAGAGTATCCCATAGTTATCCTATAAGGAAAAAGCTAAGCATGAGTACTAAAAGGTTAAGTATGATTGGAGACGAATCGAATGAGGGTGTTTTAGGTAGTAAGTCCTAAGTAAGGTAGTAAGACCATTGGTAAGCCTTAGGACATATGTAGGGAAATCTCTAGAAACCTTCTACCACTTCAACTATAGGCCTATATGTTAAAGTTTAACTATGTCTATTATCTTTTAACCTTTTACATCAAGCCACGATTTTAAAGTCTCCTCCTTATGACTCATCAATCAAAAAGAAGTCTTAATTGAAGATTTTCATAAATCTATAGACATGTGGAAAATTCCAAAGCTTATCAAGAGGCAAATCTACCAGTCGAGCCAGTTCAAGCTCCAATCGAGCATTAATTACATAATTAAAATGGAGGAATGAGACTATCATCTTTACAACTCCTTTGAAATGAGAATAGAACCCATAAACCAAATCCAAAATGCCTTAAAAATCCAAAAAGAAGACCCAAACAAAGACAACTCAACTAGACAAAAGCCAACCAAAAACATAGGCTAACATGTTCGATTTAGATAACCAAAGCTTAAGCCCTTTGGGTTTATAAAGCATTCCAAGCCTAAGAAAACAAGTCACTAATGACTCTTTTGAGTCATTAGACTCAAACCTTTCATCAAGTCTACCCAATATTTAAGCCTTTAAAAAATTAAGTCTAAAAAAATAAAAATTTTTCAAAGCTTGGTTTAATAAATTACATTATGTCAAATCAAAAGTAAAGTCAAAACAAAGACCTATACCAAAGTCTTCTTCTTCATCTCTACCAAACTCAGTGATTAAAGTTGTAAGAAAATGTAAGTAGGCAGTTTCACCACCTTCACTAAAGCTAAGGGCTTAGCCATCATCATTAAAAGGCAAAAAAGTGGTCACGGTCTCACCGTCCCCTCTACAAATCAACTTTCCAAAATTAGAAGTAGCAATTTTTGAAGCCCCTCTAAAAGCTTTTTCTCAAACTTTTCAACCATATTTCAAAATACCGAGTTTTTACAATATAAAGTTGGTTGAAAGTGGTTTTTATCATGAAAATCCGTAAATTATAGTCCATCATCTATTTCAGACTTAGTTTCACAAGCCCTGGGATTCTAGGAAACCTCATTCATACCATAAAGCCATATTGGTTGATACATAAATTATTAAAATTAAACACCATACCCAAACTAAAGAATATGCTTATTCTATCATGCAAATCCTCTAAATTATCCACCCAAATCAATGGCCAAGCCATTTAAACACATTAAAGCCTTTCTAAAAGCCTGTTTACCAAGCCTTACCATTTGCCTAGTATTTTACATATTGAGATTATAAGCAAGCATAGTATAATACTTTTTATTATCAAAATTCACAATTAAAGCATTTTCAGTTATTATTTTCTAGGAATCACAATCATAAATCATATTTCTATTATGGTTTGTTCAATGGTGGAACTAGTTTATACCAATTTTAAAAGTCTTTCTTGCGCCAATTCAGGAAGGTTTTCAAATATTTCAAACTCGGTATGCAACTTTATCTCATGAAGCTCTATATCTAAAATCATTATATTTCTGTTATTTATTCAAACTCCCATGGTATTATGCATGAGAATTCTAGCAACAGCCAAATTCACTCACAAGCACACTGGTCCTTAGCAAAATCTATAAGGTCAAGTTCTAGCATTAATTCTTGTTAATAGAAAGCTCATAAAGCTAGTGTTTTACAATGGTTTAACTAACATTTGAATCATTCCAACACCAATAAAACAAGTACATCATAGTTTTTGATGCATAAGTCCCAATCTCAAGCATGTTTAACTGGTGCTAAATCCTAAGAGGAATATATTCACTCTCTAAAATATGTTGTCAAGGAAACAAAGCAAGCGCTAATTGAATAAACATCAAGTTTTTTATCTTATGATCTATTTGCCAACCATGACCCAGCTGAAGGTGTATTCAACTCTTTAATTATTAAAGGTGATAAGACTTAAGGGAAAAGTAAGGATAAGCATAATGACTCACAGACGAGTAAGGATAAAGATAAAAGTAAAAGTAAAAAGTAAAAAATAAAAGCTTCGGGTGAAATAATATACTTTTTTTTTTTTCACTAAAAGTACTTTTATCTTTACCCTTTAATAAAATAATAGTATAAAAGTAAAAGTAGATTCTTTTACCAAAAGCACTTTTGTCCATATTCTATTTACTTTTAAGCTTATCAAGTATCCAAAATAATCTTTTACCTATAAAAAGACACAAACATTTCAAGCTCCGATATTAACTCATCTTCCCCTTTTCTTTTATATCAAATTTTGAAAAGTTTTGAAGAACTTCTTGTTCAAATTTCAAAGCCTTGTGATTTGTAAGTTACAAGTTAATAAAACTTTTATTTTAAAGTTTTGTTTGCTTTCATTTGCATTTAAATACATATCAAAATTATAGTATATTAGGTTAAAATCGATAACAGTCCATAATAACTCTAGCTTAAGACAACCTCCAATGTATCAATGCCATGTACTATATTTTTATCATTTGCATTATAATATAGATTATAGTGTACATTTGTTGCCAATTATTGAAGTATAAGGAAATTTTGACTTGTACTTACACTCCTCATTTGTCTTTAGGGATTATTCCTTTGAAAGACTGAAGTAATTTACTAAATGATTGCTAACTAGATTTGTTTCTTGCATTTTGAATCGATTCAACTACTTCTCAATATAAGTAGTATGTGATAGTTTCAAGGTACCAACCTTTTTGCTTATCATTATTCTTATCTTAAGAATTTGCTTCATAGCTTTGAAATCTTTCATTGTTAATTTATTAAACAATTCCAACGTCAAATTATTAGTTTCTTGAATAATAAAATTTTCAATGAGTATATTATCTACATACATGAGTAAAATAATATAATAATTGTCAAATTTCTTAAAGTAATAGTAATGATTTATGTCACATTTTTTAAAACTACAATTACACATAAAAACATCAAACTTCTTATATAATTGCTTAGAAATCTATTTCAAATCATACAAGTTTTTATTAAACTTTCACATAATATTTCCTTTTTAAGAACTAAAAAACCTTCCAATTACATTATGTAAATATCTTTCTCTAAAATCATCATGAAGGAAAGTTGATTTTACATCAACTTGTTCTAGATTCAAATTTCCATACTTAACATTGCTTAACACAGTTGAATTATTGATATCTTTACAATTTAAGAAAAACTTTTAGTACAGTCAATACTTCTTTCTATTAAAATCTCTTCACAGCAAGTCTTGCCTTGTATCTCTCACTGTCATTATGTTCTTTAATTCAATAAACTCACTTGTTTTTTAATGCTTTTTAGCCTTTTGAAAACTAAATTAGCTCTTATGTATTTTTTTTGGGTAGTGAACTCATCTTTCATAGCTAACTTTTAATTGGAAAAATCTTTAATTTGTATTGTTTCATCAAAGTATTTTAGCCCATCTCCATTAATTAACAATTAACAATATAAGGAACAATAGAACTAATGTGAAGGTTTAGATATTTTACTAAATTTCATCACTCATTTTACCAATGTTAAAGGCATTGATTGCACCAGGATATTTTCAAGATTATTTGAAACTCTTCTATCCACATCATTTTTCTAAAACTTTCTCAAACTTAATATATTCATTTTTTCTTAAATGTTTTCCTACACTATCAAATTATACTATATGTCTATTTTTATAGACAATATTTTCATTAAATAAAATATCTCTACATTTAATGACTTTTCAATTTTAATCATCCTTAATATCCAAATTCATCAATTGTATACCTATTGAAAAAAATACTTGTAAGATTTAAAATTTAATTTATCATCCTCATCAAAATCCACAAGCATATAAAAAATATAATCAAAGACTTTTAGATATGAAAGATTACCCTTTTACCTATCCAAGCTTGCTGTAGTAGTCATTCATCCAAGGGAATAAATGATCCAAGGTTAATCAAATATGTTGCAATGTTAACAACATTAACCTAAGATGTCTTTGGTAATTTAACATATATTCTCATGTTCCTAATATGCTCATTTAAGGTTCTATTCATACGCTCTATGATACCATTATGTTGTGGCATCTTTGCAACTATTTTCTTTATGCAAATTTTGTTATTTGTGCAAAAATCCTTGAATTTTTTCTTATTATACTTACCACTATTATTAGAACTCAAACATTTTATTTTTGCATGCATTAAATACAATTTCTAGCTGATTTTTTCACTTTTTAAAATGTAGAAACACATCAAATTTATTTTTCTAAAAATAAAACAAATTTATGCTTTCTAAATGGATTTATCAATAAAGGTAACATAATAGAATGAGTCACCTAAAAATTCTACTCGATAGGTACCCCAAACATCAATGTGCACAAGTTTTGGTTTTCGTTTTAACTTTAGAGAAATTGATATTTTTTTGTTTATCTAAAATACAATCTTCACAAATACACATTCACAGTTTTTATATATGATAACTTGTTATTTATTGCAAGTAACTTCGTTCATTTTTCACTCATATGTCTAACTAATAATGCTAAGTCTTAGAGTCAATCCCAATTCAATAGTTTTTATTGAATCCTTTATGCTTGAAGTCATATAAAGTGTCTCAGTTTTGATTCTTCTTGTTATCACTATTGCACATTTTATGATTTTTCTTAATTCACTAACAAAGGTTATAGGATATTTTTCTGTAATTGTCATTGCTCTTACTACTCGTTTGGCTCCATTAGAACCAAAACCTTGATACCATTTATGAGGAGATGAAATATTTGAAAAAGAATACAAGTGATTAAGAATACAAAAAATTTATATGATTCAAAAACTAAATGTTCATATATCTATAACTATATAAAATTTTATTATTTTAAAAATTATAAATTACTTAGTAAACATATCTTTATGATAATTCTTACACAAAATTAAATTATATATTTATCATTATATAATTAATTGGGCTCTATTCTTACAGCACAATGGATAACCAAGTAGTGGTATTGGGGAGGGTGGCGGTGGCGGCAGCGGCAGAACAAAGCGGTCGACTGTGACATTTGTGAACAAAAGGGGATGATGCACTTGGTTGCACAAATTTTGTGGAAGCAACGGATTAGTCATATCAAGAAAGATCTAACCATGACATCAGGAGTCTCGTTGGGCTTTATTTAATCGTAAGGTCTTGGGTCTAATCTCGTTTGAACTGTGCGATCAAATTGTAAATCATATGACGGTATTTTATGATCATCTAATCTGATAATTGCTGCCAACACCACACCACAGCATCTTTAACCTTAACCACCATCATGTGAACTAGCCATTCATGACTTCCTCTAATGTAACATTAATTCATATGCCCATTAAAAGTACATCCATGCGCATGTTACGGAGAATAAGGTTGTTGTTGGGAGACTTTCTAATTTGATTCATCAAGTTAACTCGATACTAAATGCGAGAGAAGAAAACAAAAATTAAATGAAATCCAATTAGAAAAAATTAAGTGGGATCCGATTCTTTAAAATGTAAAAGAGGTATATGCTAGACCCAAAAAAAATAACAAAAAAAAAAAAAGAAAAAAGACATAGCAAGCATTAGTTGGATACCAAAACCAACTCTTTTGTTTTTTTTTTTTTTTTTCACAATCCTAATTAAGGATCTTCCAAACTGCACAATGACTAGAACCAGGTGGCCGTCAATTTCGACTTAACACAACTAGGTATAGGTGAGTAAACATTAATATATATGCACCTTGGTCCACAGCAACTATAAATGCTTAAAAAACAAAACAAAAAATAACCCCAAGTATAACAACATGTACTATTAATGGTACCCAAAACGATATTAAAATATAGACACGTTTCCACTTTAAGCATTACATTCTTATCCTGGAGTCATGCTCGCATTGCTTTCTGCTATTTGCCGCCCCATCATCTTCCTCGATTCCCCCATGTGAGGGAATAAAGCGGAAAGAACAAAGAAAGGACCTGGAAAGAACAAGGAAAGTACCATACTCATCATCAAAGCATTGAATTGGAACTGGAAAACAACTTTCAACAATATTGAACTTTATGGGTGGTCCTTAAATATGTACTGTTTCAGTTGCCTTGGAGAAGAGGTAAACGTGTGGGGAATAGAGATGTTGAAAGAGCAGCAGCCACAATCTCAACAAAGACAAATCATATAACTCAAGGAGCGTGTGTGGACAATAGACCGTCTGTATCAAGTGAGGCATAAACAACAGATGATGGCTAATTATCTTACCAGTGCGTGACCATTTGTGGTATGCATTAAATATGAGAATATATATATATATATATATATATATATATATTTTATGACGGATAATTTTCAACTCCCACTTTCAGGATTTCTAGTGCGGGGCACCACTGCTGTTGTCTCACTTGAAACCTGGAATGTATTAGGAGATTGGAACCTGACACCATACGTTTAACTTACATAATCTCAAGTTAATCTTAATTTTGAATCAAATAATTTGACAGAAAATCAGGTTGATGTAGCCTCAGATTTACATCTAGGGTATAATGCTGACCTGATCAGAGATGCTTGATCTCAACTGTGAAGACGAGTGTCAGGCATAAAGCCTTGACCATCGGGGCATTTTCAAGTAGAAATTTATGGCCAGACAGAATAAATTTCTAAAAGGTTCTTCTTACAAAAAGTTCTGGCCTATCTTCCTTCAAACTCTAATACAACCTATCAAGCATAATTAGCACGTTGGATTCACTACCAAAAGAAAGAACCTCCATCTTGAGTGCTTCCACAGATTCACAAGCACTGTTTAACAATACATGACAGTTAACTAAAGATCTGCCTAATTCAGGAGTGTTGAGGGCCATCAATCCATTTAAACAATACTTTCTTCATGGACAATGGTTTTGAAGGACAGAATACGTGCATGGATTTGCAGAAGTTTCACACAACAAAAGAAATTATCCAAAGATTCTCAGTTCTGGAAGTAAAGATTTAGATTGTGCAGCAACCTAATAATCTCATCACTAAAATGTAAAGGGGATTATGTTTGGGTGGTCTCAGGTTCAAATGACCACAGTTGTTGTTTCACCGTTTTTTTCCCTAATATGGAAGGCCAGCTAACAGAAAATTTACTCCATTGTGACATAAAAGTCAGAGATGTCGTGTAAATAGTCTCTTTATAAATAAGAAGGGTATGGATGATTGGATCTGACCCTTTCCCATGCCCCATTTCACAAAGACTAAGGTTGTGTGCATCTCACTCATTCCTAGACTCCCATAGGGATGACTAGGAATAAGATCTCGTCATGTTTTCTCATCTTTCCATGAGCAGGTATCAAAGGATTTCCCTCTTGATTCAAGATTTAACAAGGAATTTCCCTTAAATTCAAGCAACCATATGCATCTCTATCTGTTTCTATTAAGCAACCAATCAGAAAGCTGCAAAAGACTCGGATAACTAGCAGATGATGGACAACTGGCTTGTCACAATTCGCCCCAGAAAAGTGTCAAATTGGAAGCCATCGTTCAAAACAAAAACCGTATCTTTCTGGATCATCTCAATTTCCACACATTAACCGACACTTGCCAGCTTTTGGACCCAGGGTGAGGCGACCTTGAAAGTGTCCTGGAACTATCGAGACTCTACATTTGATATCAAAAGTGAGTGGCAGCACAAGCTGACAGATATGCTTCACCTTGTAGAGTGGGACTCCTGACTCAATCTAATCACACTATAAATCTCCTCCACATCTCAAGTTTATGCTCATCCACAACAAAGCCTCCAGACTCCAAACACTTATCCCTCTTTCTTTCAACTTCTCTTGGCAGCAGATTTCCTCAAAGAATGGCAAATTCGCGGATAGCAAGGTTTATTTCCGAGGTTGCCCCACCGCAGTACATTACTGTCGCGAGGAGTAGAGCATCAAAGATGTTGGATACAATTAGTGAAGAGGACAAAGATGCAAATGCAAATGACTCTGTCGTTGCTTCTCTTAAGTCACCAACTTCTATTGCTTTCACCATCAGTTCCTGTACCACTTCTGTTGCTGCAACTAATTCCAAGTACTTTCTCAAAGAGGTTCAAAAATCCTTTTCAATCTTTGATAACTGAGAGTACTGATGATGGACTCTTTGTAAACTTGTTCAAAGAATCACTTTATGCTGTTGAACCTTTCCCTTCCTGTAGTTTTTTTTTTTTTCGTTGGTGAATTGTTCTCCGGCTGTTGCTGCAACTAGTTCCAAGTGCTTTCTCAGAGGGGTTCAAAAATCTTTTTCAATATTCGAGAACTGAGAGCTCATACAGACTCTGTAACTTTGATGAAAGCACTTCTATGTTGTTAAACCCACCCTTGTGAATTTTTTTTTTTTCTCAGCTGATGAGCCGTTTCTCAGCTTATTCGCAGAAGTTAGTTTTTGTAACACTCGGGGTTGTAATAGGCAACAGAATGATGGAATAAGAATGCTTTCTTTTGCCTTTCTGTTACCTCATTAAATAAAAGTTCACCACTTGCTCTACGTTTCAGCTGCCATGAAATAAATTATAGGAGCGGTGATACAGAAAGAAGAGGAGATTGGGTTGGCATTGTAATTGTTTGTGGTGTTTAAATTCGCATGCAAATTACATTAACAATTCACAAATCTTGTTCATGTGACGGTTTGATCCAAAAGTCCATTAGGCTGGGAGGCACGACCAAGCAAAATATGGAAGCAGCAGGCCCCTGCGCAAGTTATTTCTCGTTGTTGGCTTTAAACAGAATATTGTTAAGAACAATTTGCAGAGATCGTTTTTGCAGAAGGTTTGAGAGCCTTCTGAGCTTTAACCACGCACTTAATTGATAAAGAAAGCTTCCCCCATATAAAAGGCTACAAAGTTAAAATGATTACATGAAAGGCATGCTTAATTTGCATGTTGATTGCTCTCAGAATTTGCTTAACTAAACTAACAGCTTAACACACTTCCCGAAGATTACTTTTCAGGCTTCTAAACACATGCTTAAACTGACAAATGAATTATTATCAAGTCCTAGACATAGCTGCATTATAAGCTAGCAAACAGGAGCAGCAGCTTTGCTTCTGGTTTGGACTGCAACTATTGAGTCCTCCAAAGAAAGTACAGCAACTAAAGTAACTTAAGTTAGAAAAATTTTGCCTCCAAAAACCTTTCCAGCAGCTGCAATACAGGATCAACTCTATAACTTTGTTGTGTGAAGGATGATGTTAAAGGTACGATATCATCATATATGTACCGCACCACTTCGTTGATCATGAACTTCTTATCAAATAGTATGCCTGTAGATGTTTATTTAGCAAGACACCCAAACTAACCCGTTCACTAATCAACTTTGTTTTCTATTATTTGCCTGCTCTCGACGATTTGAAATGAATTTTGCGACTCCTGGATGTTTCTGATTCGACTGTCTCCTTCAATTTCTCCAGTGCTGATCAAAAGGAACAAATGGCTCAGTACAATTGGTACAACATCGAATTCCATTGTAATAAAAGCTAAAAACAACTTTTGCATGGTTTCCTAATCCACATTCGACCCAAAAACCACTTTGAACAGGATCTCTGGGCTACCATCTTTTAACTGCATATTCACTTTATAACCAACGCCATCTGGACTACTACAGCAAATGATCCATAGAATTTCATCTGAATTCATTTTCAGCGTATCCATCATCTAAACTTGAAGATCTAATTGATAAGGATCCATACAAGGGAAGCAAAGAGCATATCTATCAATGCAACTGAACTCATAAGCAACCAGAAACGAGATATTCCTCCATGCAATGTTGCATGACAGAACCCCAAAAACTTACCAGACACATAAATTGTGCGAAGCGACGCTATGGAGGCAGAAGGGACAGAGTAGAGAGGACAAAAATGATTGTTGGTTTTCTGCAGCAATTTCTTGAAACGATTTACCTGAAAAATCAGCAGTAAAATAGATAATTCAAAATTATAAATGAATACTATCAAGACATCAAAACAAAACATAAAGATAAATTCTCAAATTAAAGCCCAGCAGCAATAAGTCTCAAGCCTACTGCCATCTGACAATTAAAACCCAAAACAGAACAATTCAATTGACTCAATCACAGTCTAAATCTTCCAGATAATAAATTAAAACCAGTTCACAAAGTCAATTATGTAATGATGGATCTAGGTAATTGAACATCCAGTGCTTTGTTTAAAAAAATAAAAAAATATATAAAAAAAACTGACAAAACCTGGAATCAATGTGATGGAGATTATGCCCAAATTATAAAAGGTTGTCTTCAGCTTGGCTCAGGTGGCCCCCCCTAAATAAATTACAGCTCAGTTCACGTGAGCTCAAGCAAGCCATGGGACATCTTAAACCTGACTACCCGCCAAACAAATGTTGTGCTTATGTCTCATGGTTACACTGTCAGACCAGCTTGCTTGAAATCCTTTATATATGATGCTGGTTTCAAGCCAGCAAGTATTAAGAATAAGCCTTTTGAGAGAAATAAATTGATTTCAAATGGACCAAAAGAGACCATCACAATTGATAGAACAAAAAGGGTCAATAGTTGTAATTTGAGATTTAGGTGAGCTGAGCTTAATATCCAAAGCCATCATTGTGTCTGAAAATAACACTAAAAATAAGTAATTAGCATACAGAAAACACAATCAAAAGTGAGTAGCAACTTAGATTCACATCTTACCTCAACTTTACGCAATAATGTGAAGCAACGCCCAGTCTGGCCTGCTCTTGCTGTTCGACCAGCTCGATGAATATATGTCTTCACATACGCAGGCATATCATAATTTACAACATTTCTCACCCCTTCAACATCCATTCCACGAGTCATTGCATCAGAGGAAACAAGTACTTGTATATCCCCTTCCCGAAAAGCCTTCAATGTCTTGCTGCAGTATGTATCCATTACCAGTCCAACATTTCAAAACCTTAAACTATAACATCATGTACTGAATTCATAACCCAACCAGAAACGCATGCAGACTTTTCCATCAATGCTATTCATCTAAGTTTTCTATGAAAAAAAAAGCACTCCCACAACTAAAAAAGCATAAGTAAAATTCCAATAGGTATTCTTTTAAGTAGATAGTTAAATTGGAAAAAATTCCAAGGGATCACAAATAACCATGATGAAGCACTTACGTCCTGGTGATGACGTGAATTTCAAAGAGCTCTAGCAACCTAGCAAAATCTACACCGTGATATGTGTGAAAAAGAAAGACCCCGCTGCCATCCGACACTTAAAATGGGAGCAGGTTACAGGAAAGAATCTGTGCTAAATATTTCCTCAATCAAGTAGAATTGATCCAAATATTACCTTCTTACAGATTGACGCTGAAGACCTGAATACTCCTTGATCTTGAAGTTCAAATCATCAAAAAAGTTGAGCAAGGTGCAGAGCCTATGAGTTGACTCCACGGATGAGGTGAACACGATACACTTCTCACCCCCTAAATTCTTTAGAACTGAAATTAAGTACAGTGGCTTCAGCTTGGAATCACAAATCTGCATGAAACATGTGAAAATGTTAGATAAAGGTGTTTTCATCTTAATAGGAATAATGTTAATACGTTAATACTTCTATGGGCAACATCACTCAAGGTAGCAAGGCTCCCCTACTACAATTGTATTCAAGCAAAGGCATATAATGAAGGCAAAAGAGGAATCTTGTTCATCGGACAATTTAGTTGATGAACCAAAAACTATACATATTCCCCCAGTTACAAAGAAGCTCCAAGGAAATTATGACTTATAATAATACCACTTTTTTATACAGCTCAATATTGATAAGGAAACTAACTCAAAAATTATTTTACATCAGGAAATTGTTAACTGCTTCTTAAAACTTGTGCTTCCTAGACTATATCTCCCTATTTTGAATGGAAATGTTATTTCAGATTTTAAACTAAAATGCTATTTTTTGTAGCATGTGATTTTCCAGCAATCATACTTTGACTGCCACAAGATCCAAATGTTCCAGCAAATCACTGAATTTGAGATCAATTTCAGTTTGCAGAGAAAATCTTCAGAATCTCCCAAAAGATCTCCCAATCCAATTAAGCCAAATAAGTTTTGTGTTTGAAATGTTTCAATGTCAATCATTTCAGCACTGTTTTAGTAATTTAATAAAAAAAACATGCTGCATGAGTAAATCAAAAAGAGACAGCTTCTGAAGATTGGATTTCCTTTTCACTTAAAAGAGCAGAAGTGGGACTTCATTCTTTCCTGGTATTTTTTGTTCTCAGATTGAAGGTTAAAAAAAAATCCCTGTAATCAATGAACACGAATGGTTAACAAGGACTAGAACCCTGGTCTTACTAGAATAGTGACAACTTCATACCACTTGGTAGGATTCCAGCTTTTCAGGGAGCTGATAACGTCTTCGCCCAGTTGTCAAGAGTAAAGGGTGATGCAGATCAAGTTGAGCAAGCTTGCTTGGGTCCCGGGTCAATGTGGCTGACAAAACCATCTTCACAAGCCTAGGGTAAGATTTACCCTTAAATGCCCTTTCAACACCACTGTCAAAAAAAAAAAAGTTTCACAATCACATCTAAGACTGAGTTAATCATAATAATCATAAATTACTCAAATTGTCACTCTTATAGAAAAATTTTGAAGGGACTGCAGAACCCATCAATAGATTCAGTCAAGTTTCCTTCAACCACAGGGATCATATACTGGGCATCATTTGAAATGTCAATAAAATTGTAATATGTGTCAGAGCCCAAAAGTACACGAGTATATGACTATGCTGCCAAAACAGAAGTATGTATGCTGGCATCCAGTCTGCTCATTACAAAGCCAGGACAAAGTTCTATGCAGATATATGGTGAGAGACCAACAGATAATAAAATTTACCATCCCCTAATGGTTTTCAAAGAACCAAATGCAGAAAAACTGTTGACATGATGCATGAGGCTGTCATCATAAGAATGAGTCAACTTGAGCACGGTAGGAAGCCAAGACTGGTATGCCTCCCTGAGTAAACGATCTGTCTCATCAACAACCTGAAATTGTTTATATTATCAGCACCTCGGTTTTACTGATGACCCAAAATAAAGAGTATGCTACAATAGTGCCTGCAGCACTTGCATTCACACAACAATTCACTACTTCATTATTGAAGCTTTACAACTTTTCCGCATTTCAGTTTATTCTGATTTCCGTATTACTGAGAAATTTTTAAAGAAGGAACAATAAAATTCACACAAAAAACAAAAATGCTCTTTTCAACTATCACCAACAGAACTGCTAGCCATCAATTACTTTCCCAAACCAAGGAATGCATGTTTTCATCCATAATCCTGGGGAACTCTGCCATTACAAAATTCCAAAGTTCTTCATCAAAGCCACTATCAAAATGTGCCAACGTAACAATTAAAAAAGAAGATAAACCAACACTGATGTAGGAAATAGGTTATGATATAATACCACACTCAAGTCCAAGACATATGTTCAAGCCAACCGTGCTCCTTGTCAAGTGTGTTTAAAAGAAGATGACTAGCAACAAAGGAAGCTTAAGATGCACAGATATGCTAAAAAAGCCCCTCCACAGACTTGTTTGCCACAGAATTAGTATAAAAATTAATACACTAGAGTTGTAGCACTAGAAGGAAAATATAGAATGTGGAGGTAGCGTGATGAGCTACTTACAAGATAACAGACGTGCTCAAGGGAGAATCCCTTAGTGGTATTGATATGGTCCATAAGCCTTCCTGGGGTTGCCACCAATATATCTACTGCACTTTGCAACTCTTGAAAATGATCTTCTGGATCATAACAAATGCCTGCCTCAAACTTAGGCCTCTTGATCAGCTGTGAAATCTCTTCAGTAATGGAAGATTGGCCCACAGCCAAACCAACAGACAAGCCCACTGCAGGTGCGATTGCAGCAAAAACTTCCTTAACCTGAGCCAGAAAAAAGAAGGTAGGCATCTTTTCAGGTTAGTTATCAAATTAAATTAAGACCTATTAACCCATAAAAAAATAAAAATAAAAATAACTACAAAAATGGCTGCGATGTAGAGAAGGGAGTACTCAAAGGAACAAAATCACTATTGATCATGGAATTAAACATCCTCACATCACTACTATGGAACCAGTAATTTCTATGAAAAATGGTTTCCAAATACAGGAACAAGTTGATGACTGAGATACTGAACTAAGATCACAAATTTTAATGATGATTCAACTTACTCATGAAGCCAAAGAGAATCATTTACCCATTAATGAGTGAAATAACCATGTCAAAGGTGCAATTAATAAATCTATAGGATGACTAGAATTAGACAGATAACAATCAGAATAAAACCTGCAGGGCTAAATCACGTGTAGGCAAAACCACCAAAGCACGTAGACACCTAACAGCTTTTGATGACAGCATTTGCACAATCGGCAAGGCATAAGCTAAAGTTTTTCCGCTACCTGTTGGCGAATTAATGCAAAGGTCCCGCTCAAAAGAACCAGGTCCAACAGTCTCCTGCCAAACAGCAACTTGCACTGGGAACAGTGAGGAGAAGCCCATATTCTGCAGAGCCACATTTAACCTGAAATAAAAAGGATTCTCAACACCAACTATTACCAAAACACAGACACTCTATAAATAATTTTAAAAAGATGAAAAAATTCCACAGTAATTGCATTGTCTTTTCATCCCATTGTGTCCTAAACCAAAAGAGCAAATCCCACAAAACCCAGAAGGTACAATTCAAGTAGATAAACAATCAAGGACAGAATTTCAAACAAAGATAAGTGTGCAGCATTGATTTTTGATAAATTTGGGCAATGGAGGAGGTACCTGGGGTCAAGGCAAGGCAGAAGCTCAAGAGGGCACTCTTCAACGAGACTAACATCAACTGGGCTCCTCATCCATGGCAAAACTGGCACTGACTCACTTTTTCTCTCCTTTCTTGATTCCTCCATCTCCCTCTCTCTCTAAGTTGACCTCAAAAACCCTGCCCTGGAACAATTAAGGGAATTTATTAGTTTTGGTCTTTTAGTTGTTTTTGACAAGGACAGATAATGCTAAGAATGAAGGATTCTTCTCTTATTCAAGTAATGCCAATTTCATCCGTTTGTCCGACTCAACTTAACCCTTGTGTGTACAATTACTACCTCCAATTCATCTCCAACAGCCCAACTTTGGCTTTTATGCTTCTCTTTTTCAACTCATCCAAATACCCTTGGTCTACATTATGTTCCCCTCAATGAAAAAAGGGAAATTTATATAGGGTGCTATAACATGCCACACCCTATTTTTTCAAACTAAAACCTTTTGACATGTGAGCATCAGAAAACGTTGAAGATAATTGCAAAAAGGCCATCATAGGTGGCATAGCCAACCTAAAATCCCCCCAACACAAAAAAATAAAAATAAATAATAAATAAAAAGCAACGCAAGTTCCATCACGCTGCTCCAATTAGGAGCTCATGTGCAAAGAGCAGTGATTGTGACAAGCTATTGGGAAAAAATTACAGCACCAATGTGATTGGGATGTACACTAATACCTTGGTCTGAAAGCCAAAAAATTTGAAGTACCACTAGCTAGCAGAAAGGCCAAGGAAGAGAAGTTCCTAGACCAATGGTGCAAAAACTACCAGATATAAGCAATGATTGTGCATAAAAACTCTGCTTGTCAATACCAAGTTAAACACCAATTCAATGAAATACATTTGCAGTTTTAATCATAAAGCAAAAGTTTTGAAGGAGCCCTGAAAGCACGACGAAGGTCTAAGCTTGAAAAAAATTTTAATCTTGTAAAACCTACATTCCCTATTATATTCTCAGCATCTCCAGCATTACTTTTCAAATGCCTTCCCGCTGCTCTGATCAATGTTGTTGTTGTTGTTGTTGTTAATAAATAAGAATCTCAGTCAAATAGATCAATCCAAATCAATACTTTTTCCAAAGACAAACCAATCGTGTTTGGAATCACACGAACAACAATGTTGTATTTTCCACAAGAATTTCTGAAAATTTTCTGATACCTCAACTTCAGAATTCTTCCAAATTCAAGAAAGCAGCAAAGTTCAGGAAAAACAAAAATTAAAAAATTAAAAAAGCAAAAGTAAGCGACCAAACGAACCACCGAAGCAGCCACCGACGACCACCACCAGCAACACCGGCACCGCCGCCGCCACCGCAGGTACCGATCCTCTTCTCTTCAAATTTTCGTTTTCGATTAAGGGAGGGGTCGGAATAATAATGAGAAATATAATAGGGCTTTGGCTGGGTCGTTTCAACTGAACCGGCCACTTACATGAGTTTCGGTCCAACCAATAATTTAACCGATTATTAGTTATCTTTATATTATTCTTCGTATATTAAATATAAAAATTTAAATTTTTATATACCAAAATATCGAAATATTTAATGAAAAGTAATAATAAAGTTTTTACACGATAGTTACAATGGCAAACAGAAGAAAAGGTTACTGAAGCAGCTCGGTGCTTAATTTACAGTTCAACCCTTTATTTTAATAAATTTGCAACATCGTGACCTTATGACATTACTTTTAAGATGGTTAGTCAGGAAAAAAAAAAAAAAAAGAAAGTTAATTACAAAAAAAATTATGGTTTTTATTTTATAAGTTTATCATTAATTTTATTTTATATATATATATAGTTTTAGACGGAGCGATAGAGAGCCTTAGACGATTTTTTTGGGTTAAAAAAAATGGTGATTTTTTTTTTATGTGTGTTTCTTTTAGCTATGGTTATCTTTGTTATTGAAATAAAAGTAAATTAAGGGATCCGAATGAAAAAATTTTAGCAGACACAAAGATGACGAATTCAAAGAAACGTAAGCTAACAAAGTTGCATTTAAATTATTGAATTTACAGCTCTAAACTGTCCATTCTTGTAGTGAAGGCCACCTGCTGTGAGGACGACTTTTAAAGTAGGATACTTTGAACATGGTCTGATTACTTTTCTGGTGGCAATTGGAACATCCAAATCATCAGTCAAAGCAGTACCTTCTCTTGTGAAAATCAATGGACTTGGCCCCGGTTCTAATGACTGGGCTCCTGGGAGGAGGCTGTGGCCTTCTTGAATAAACCAGAATTGGTTTCTGCTGAGTCCCCCCGACTGGACTCCTCACTCGTATGGACTCGGATTGGTTTAGAGAAGGCTTGGTTGATTGGTTTTGTGGGGTAGAATGGTACGAGTAGGATGTCAGGAAAATAGGCAAGGAGAAAGAAGGGTCCCAATGCCCCTGTAGAGTATGGCGTTGAGATAGAATGGTTGATTTTCATACAAGGAAACATCACAAGAAATATAGAATTTTTTTTGGGTAGGAGAACAGCCCACAAATGCACATTTCAGTGTCTTCGGGATCAAGTTTTCCCTGGTGGGGGTGATGATTATGAACAAACATGATGCATCCAAATACTATGGGTGGAAGAGAGTTTAAGGATCCGAAGTCAAGGGGAATTCTTAGAGTAAACAACTCGAGGGCCTTTCCCCTATTTCATTCTACTTTGTTGAACGGTCTACGCACACACGAGCTTTGGTGAAAGATTCCATTGGTTCAATTCGTTTGTATAGTATTCCCTTCCAAGAATATGGACAAAAGATTGGAAGAAAATGCTGATGAGTTTATGGAATCGTTTGAAAATGACCTTTGCTTTAGATATTTCCTTCATGAGATAGACCAACAAACATGGACGTGATAATCACTGAAGCTGATCAACCATTTAGAGCCCATGAAAAAAATTAAGAAATTACCAGAAATACAAATTAAAAAGGAAAAATCTAATTTTATTCTAATTTTTCCAACTGATCATATCCCAATAAATTTGGGATTTTATTTTAATCTTGCAAACATACCCTATTGTCTTTTTGGTGATGCATTTGACAAGGACCCTAGACTTTAATCACGAGGCGACAGCAGCCCCTTATAATGCACAAAAGATTCTTTCTGGCCACCGATGCTTTTGTGGATTTTGATTTTATGTCAAGTCAATGCTTTTTTTTAGACCCCACAAATATGATAATTATTGAAATACCTCCTTTTTTTTTTCTTTTTTTTGTGATGCCTATTCACTTAAAGAGACTGGGATGGATCTAGGAAGGCGTGAGTGGGGACATCTAGCACCTTCAATATTTATATATAATTATCAATATAATTTTTTTTAATGCTTCCACTTTCTTTTAAAGTATTCCCATCAAGTTTTTGCCCCCAGAGTTTCTTTTAAAGCTGATCTTACAAAATATGAACAAGATTGTAAAGAGTAGCTAAGAAATTTTCAAGGTCTATGGTCTTTCATGCCAATTTCTTTGGCAGATATTCAACCTTGTGTTGTAGGATTCAATTGAGTTGCAGTCCCCTGGATGACCACGGAACAAGGATTGCTTTAAAATTGCAGGACTCTAGAGAGACAACTGATGAACATATGCATATGAAATTCAATTAACAACTTGCTTTTTACCCTGTAAATGCTTAAAAACACTTGTCTCCACTACCCTTGGGGCAGAAGATATGGCATGGAACACATAATTAACAAGATGCACTGTCTCTCAAAGCATCCAGTGCACTCAGTTTTAGCAATGTCCTGTAGTGGTGGTCACATTGTGGGGAATTTGAAGTGGGGTGGGAATCGAATTAAAGAACAAACACGAAAATTTCATCTTCTGCAATATTCTTTATCAGAATTGTTATCTAAAAACAAAAATATTATACATGTCAAACACTCAAACAATATTACAGTTCTCATCTTGATACTACTTAGCTTATTATCAGATTATCCAGAAGGGTAGTTTGCACCACTCAAGTAAATAAGCTACTGTATCATCGATTACACGCTTCGTTTCAAAACTGAGTACAAAATGATCCTGAATTTTCTACTAGTTGAAGAAATCTTGGGAGATGAATTTAGCCCATGCATCCTGTAACCACAAAATTGCAATAACAATGTCAGAGCTGTATGCATTCAAAACCTGAACAATTATCCTGTACTTAGTTGTTCAATCTGAGTTATGGTCTTATCATTTTTCTTTCCTTCCTACATTGTATCTGGGAGACCATAATAGAGCATCTGTAATGAGGCTACTTGATTCGGATGGCAACGTAAATGAAGCACGGTATTACTCATGGACGAATTCCTTTCCTGCCATAGCAAAAAAGGCTTACCTGAAGGATTGAAAATGCCTTCTCTGCAACATATTTCTGCGGGGTTGTGGCCCCTCTTTGTTGCAATTTATCTGGGTGGAGACATAGCCTTGCTTTCTGGTAAGCCTTCTTTACTTGTGAGCTATCTATCAGATTTGTGAGAGGGATTGCATGCCAACCGCTATTAGGCCAAAGAATCTGAGCACGAAGCCAATAAACCATTGTGATTCATTTGAATGCACTATCAGCATATTTGCAAAAGGTTTCCAAACATGAGAGAAGAAACACTAACAGCTAAAATCAGATGATCTTACATCATGCAGAGCCGAGAGCAGCAAACGGATATTGTTCTCCTTGCCAGCTGACCACAGTTTAAGGTCATCATCCAATGCCTCCAGCTCCATCTGCAGTTTTTGCAAATGGAATTCTCATTCCAGTCACCTATTTAGCAAAGATGCCAGAAACCCCAATTTCATAATATGGCTAATTTTGTTCAGCCTACAGATGCTAATCTCATGACCACTGGATCACAAGGGAAGCAGTCTTTTCTACTTACTTTAGAAAAGTTTTGACATGATCCTGAATTATGATATGCGCTTGAGCTTGCAACTTTTTCTGAATGTCCTCTATGTTCTTCTCTGTCCCATTTCTTCAGTTCTTATTTTTTCTAACTTATTTGCTCTCAGTTACACTAATTATACACAGATATAATATTTCATGCAAGTTTTGTACAAACCGTCCAAAAGGAGATATTGGTTGATTCATTACCTCCTGGAAGACAATATGTACAATCTAGTTATAGTTAGGCTATGCCAGTGATAAAGCAGGTTTGGTTGTAGGAACACTTACTATAACTATATTAGATAGGTAGGGTACTAGAAATCTTTTATTAATAAATGTGCCATATCTATCTAGCTTTTGGTGCTGCCAGTCCTTTAGTTTTGACAATACTGCAAAGGATCAGCACCAACAAAACCTGAAGTTGAAATGGCCATGATGATACGCAATTTCAATAGCAATGGAGACCTCCAATAGCTTCAATGGCTTCAGGAAACAGATCATTACCTTTGGAGATTGCATCCTTCCATGGCCTTCCACTTGTTGCTCAATAGATTCATGTGTTTTAGGCCTTTCTGCATGATAACCAACCAAATAGGAAAAAATTGTCATGCATCCTCAGAAACTTTTTCAGTTTTGAACCCCCAAACTCAACACTACAAGTTTTACAACATTACCTTCATGTTTAGCAGAATGGTCTTTCTCATGTTGTCTTTCAAAACTGTGTGCCTGAAACTTCTCCTTGGCCCATGCAATTGCTTCATCAATTGAAACCGCTTCGCAGGATCCCTCTTTACGATTAGAATTTATCTCAATGACATAAGAACTCATGACTTCTTCATCTTCCTCCTCCTCTTCCATTTCTTCTTGTGTCAGATTACACCCCACCGGTGCCATTGCCTCTTGTTCTTCACAAAGTGAAGAAACAGGAGATGAAGGGGAGTTGAGTTCCAAGTCATCCACCGATGCCTTGAAGCTTCTATACGAAACTGGTTCCAGACTAATGGTTTCTGGAGATGAAACCAGCCGTGGAACTTTGAAACAAGAGCTCCTTGCTTTGTCATTGCATCCATTTTCCATGAAATGGTTGTTGGTGTAGGTAGGAGGATTGAGTTTAAAAGATGGCATCCCTTGCCTTCTTAGCTGATCTTCAGGCCCCATTGTGGTTGAGTTCCATCTGCAGGGCACATTGATTGGCCTGTTAAAAAAACAAAAAAAAAAAAAAAATCAATATACATAGCATTCCACATTTCTGGGGATAAAAAGATTAAAAAAAAAAAAGACTTCAATTTTTTTAATTAAAAATATAAAATCTTATGTCAGCAAAACATAAATACTTGACCTACCTTATAATACCTATTAGACTTCCTATATAGCCATTTTGTCAATCGAAAAAATTAGAAAATATAAAACAACCTTTTGTTTTGATTCAATTAACTACAATTTTCCAAAATCAATAATCATAACCAAATGATAAAATTGGTTTTATTTCATTTCCATTGACTGCTTATACGATTTCATAGTTATTTCAAAACTAAGATTCATAACTGAACCAGAAAAATTACTTTCAATTTAGTTTCATTAAGTAGCTATGCAATTCAGTTTAATTAAGTATAAATTTCACTCCATTAGATAGGGTGCTGTCCATTAACCAAAATTTCCCAATTTATTAGAATTCATATTACATGTAAACAAAATATTTATAGAATATTTTTCCTTATAAAAATAACTATATAACCTAAAGAAAACGTAGCGATTTAGTTCAACCGTGCCACTTTTCTCACCTGAGCTTTGAAGCAAAAGAAGACAATGCGGGGTCGTCGCCGGCCGTCGGCCGCCGGAGTGGGCTAAGCTCCTCCGAGCTCAGCACCGAAGACGAGTTTGACTTTGACTTCCCTTTCGAGTTCGGCCGCGACCTCTCCCTCGACCTCCTCCCCTCCTCCTCCCCCTCCGACCCAAAAACGTCACTGTAGAATCCCCCTCCCCTCGCCGGAATCCTGAACGCCGGCAAGCTCCTCCCGCCACCCCTCCTCGAGCTACAACCGAACTCGGGCTGCCTGAAAACCTCCTCGTAGAACTTCACGCTCGACGGCGTCGCAAACTCGCCGGAATATTTACGCGACAGAACGCTCCGGGGTGGCCCTCCAAACACGTCGACGAAGTCCTCGGGCTCAAGGGCTTCCACGGAACGCCTGGTGGGTCCCGCCCCCGCCGTCCCTTCCTCCTCCTCCTCCATGGAACTCCGCCGTGGGATGCCCGGCATTCCCATGCTCATTCCCCATGTCTCCTCCATGCATATGTTTATATTTATATAAATATATCCTCGCTATATATTAGTATTAATTTGTGTGTGTGTGTATTATATAAAACTCCCTCTTGATGCTGTTGCTGATCTGTGTGTGTATGTATATGTGCAGACAAAGAGGGAGAAGAAGAGAAAGGGTGTGTGCGGTCAGTGGTGTAAACTAGTGTGGTGTTTATAAGTACGCAGTGGGAGTTGGGATGGAGAAAAAAAAAAAAGAGTTGCAGAGTATCCGAGCTTTGCGGTTCTGAACATTAATAGCATTTTAAAAAAAAAAAAAAATTGATGAATAATTATAATTAATGAAAAAAATAAATATATAATTAATAATTATAATTAAATATTATGAGTTTGCAATTTGTTCCACGTCCAATCCTCGCGTTTTAATAACAGCAATTTGTTCATGGAGAAAATGAGGCTCTTCATAAAGTTGGTGGGGTCTTGTTATTTTTTATGTTTTATGTTTCAACTTTCTGACCTTGCTGGTTTTGGCTGTTTTTAAGTGTCCTTTTCTGTTTTTCGTAAAGAAAAAAGTTTCTCCTTTGTGTTTTTTTTTTTCTTTTCAAATAAATGAATTTTGGTTCCATGTATTTGTGAATCTGATGTGGGTAAATGGTGAAAGGGGAGGAAATGATGAATTATGTTGAATTAGAGGAATATTTAGTTATAAAGAGTTTAGAATAATTTGATTTTTATCTTAAATTTCATTCACAATGCAATAAAATAAAGAAAAAAGATTTATGTAATTGATCTTAGTTATATTTAAAGATTAAAACTTTCTTTTTGTTGTATACCATATGCATCAATTAAATGACTCTATTATATATATTTTTTTTCTCTCATTTAAAAATCAACAGATTATAATTATTTAGAAATTTGATTTTACAATTTCCAAAATAAAAAAAAAAAAAAAAGACTCGTGCATCTCACGTTTTAACTCCTTTATTTCAAGCACTAAACTTCTTTTTTTTCTACATCATGCATGAAGGCATAATGAGAAATCATGTCAAAAGCTGTATCATTTCCATGCTTGTCGGGAAAAGATGTATTTGGACGGGGGAGAGACTTCTTGTCCCCACCGGACATTATATAAGGTGAAATTCACTTTCTTCTTCCTATGTTTGTCGTATCAAAATTATTATTATATATATATATATATATATATATAATAAATATTTTACAATCATATTCACATTATATTCATATCATAATTTTTTAGAAATTATGATATGTTGTCGTTTGTGTTTCCTGTCATGTTTGTATTCGTGCACCATAGTATGGGAATGAATTCGTCAGCATAACTATTATTTTTCAGGTGGGTAACAATTTATATATAAATGTATATATGGAGGGGTTGGTAGACAACGATCCAAAATGAATGTCTATTTGTCAATCTAAAAATTTTTAAGTAATTTAAGAGATTGGATAAAAATAAATATAAATGTTATCAATTTGGGGTTGAACAAAAAGTAAGAAACGGTATAAGTGATAATTATATATATCCAATCGTTTATAACATCCATCCGATCACTTTGAATGTGCATAGAATCGCTTGAATCTCTTTGGCAGATCTCCAATCAATTTCTCTATACATAATTTTGATTTAGGTAACTGAAAGAAAGTGGAACTCTCTCATTTTTCCTTTAACTTTTGGTGATTTGGACAATTTAAGGAGGAAGAACACCCTTGTGCGTTTTGCCTGTGTATTTATTTTTCTATTGAAAATTTAGATTTCATATTAATTAATTATCATAAAAATGATCTAAAAATGGACTGGAAAGCAATCTTTAACATTACATATTAATCTTTTATTATTATTATTATTATTACTTTTCCTCCTACTAGTTTCAATGGTGAATTATCCTTTGTGGACATGTAACACATATCAAACCAATATTTAAAATTTGACTATGTATTTTCCTTTTGGGATGTGCCAAGAAAATTTTGTTCCCATATTCCAATTTCTCAAGAAAAAGATAATTAAATTATAACCGTCATCTCAAAATAGGTTAAATCTGATACAGACATTTACCCCAGTATCCCTTGTTTTTTTAAACCCCCAAAAATTGATTGACTAGGATTGAGAGGACCATGCCCACCCCCTCCCCTCCCCGGGTTTCCCTCATATGACTTTGCCATTGGCTTTAATCAAAATCCAGATTAACCGAAGTTAGCTATATTTAAGAATGTTTCGATGGAGAAAAGGTTAAACCAGCGAAACATATGAAGCTATTTAAGAACGGTTCAATGGAGAAAAGGTTAAACCGACGAAATACGTGATAGAGACCAACTTGTTTTCATTGGGACGTGTCAAACTCAAGACAATGTAAGCCTACTTCTGTAGGACGTCTGTGTAATAGAATCTAGGCAAGGTTGTCGCCCATGCTAACCACCTTCAATTAATGCGACGAAAATATTACATAGATGCAAGTCTGCATCTGAGATGCGTCAATTTCACGACATCTAACACTTGCACGCAATGCCTTTGCCTTATGAAGACAAAACAGGGGTCTTTGCATGACTCTCTAGCTTGACAGGGTTCAACGGACAGCGAGAAGCAGAAGACGACATTTGAGAACCTTAACCTTAATTTGTATACACGAAAGACTGATATTCTAAGGCAAAAGACATTTTAGAGAGCAACAAATTGAACAAACCCTTGTCCCTCAACGAGAGGTTGCTGCTGCCAAGTCCATTAATTACTCTTAAATAAACCTACTAGGTTTTGACTTATGCTTATGTTTTCACACGCACGAGGAATATTTATGGTTAAAAACAAAAAACAAAAAAGAGCACATATATACACAAAGAAGTTCCATACATGTTAAGGTAAGGATTGCATTTGCACCCATTATCTCAATTTTATAAAGAGAAAACTCAAACTTACAAATTTTAATTATAATTAGAACAACCATAGTTACACTAAGACTGACTCATCCTTCTGTATTTAATCGCTTGAGCCTTAGAGCATAAACTCTAAGCATTATTACATGAACATAGTCAACAAACACAATTCACAGGTACATGCTCACATGAAATCAACTTTTTGTTATGTTCCTCAACACTCAAGACTCTGCAAAGTACAGATAACTTGTGTAGCTATGGTGGTGTATCTGTAACAGTGTTCGAGATGCAAATATTTCTCAACCATCAACCGAAGCATATCTGGTAAAGTCATAATCGAAATTCTAAAGCATGACCCTGCATAAAAATTTTTTGCTTCTTCGCATGAAGTGTCAAATAATGTACTGAAATTTCATATCTGACCAGTAGGTGGAAAAATCTATAGATATTAAAATGTAGTCTAGGTCTCTCTGTTTTGTTAGTTTGTGGTTTTATACCTTTTAACAAACATCCTTGACGTGATACAACAATGCAGGAACCAAACAAGGGGTTGGACTCATATGTTAGGCCCCACCAGCATTGAACGATCCCAATCTAATTAACCTGAACTTATGGAAGCCGTTGAACCACGAGGTGCGTCCAAGAGACGATAACCCAATTTCTGATGTTGTATCAAATAATGCCTTGAAACTCATATATATGTATGTATATATATATATATTATTTGAATAAAATTTTATATTCTTAATTTCAAATTTAAATCTAGTTCACTTTAATTTCCATTAATCCTAAGTTGTCAACTAGAAAGCCAACCCATGCTGGTTACCTAATGTTTTTGAAACATTGACCAATACTTGTTGTTTGGTCTCACTTGGCATCTTTTATTTATTTATTTTATTTTACTTTTTCTGTAGAATATTTGAAGATGGAGTTTTTGGGAATCGTATGTAGTGGCATCATTTCTCTTATTATTGCTACCATTTGTGGAATGAATCGTGAGACAACTTTTTTTTTTATTTCTTTTTTCTTTTCAAGAAAAGAAAAAAAGGAATGGCAAATTAGCTGTAGTGGGACAAAGTGTCAAAAGGGGCAGGTGAGGGAAAGGATGGGTGATACCTCAACAGGGGACAATGCGTGCACCAAGTTGATTGTCAACAAAAGCTTTATGCCCTATCCTTCTCTACTTTCCAACAGAGATAATCATCAACCGTTAAAGCAAAGATTACAACCCATCAACACACACACAACACCAAGAGGAAGGGAGAGCAACAGTGGGGGGGTGCCAAGATGATGGAAAATTGAGAGAAAAAGAAAGGGAGCACACCCCATTCATGATTACAAAATTTAGACAATCCAACATTAGTATCTCCTAATAATATAAGGCTAATGCAGTGAACTTAACCAGCAGTTTCAGTCTGCCTCATGTTCTGTCGTGTGGTGCTTAACCCAAGTCAAAGGTGAATACCATCTGATATTTAGCTCTGCTTAGTGGGAATGACAAGGAGGTTTGTTTTAAAAAAAAAGTAACCTAATTATGTACCAAAAACAGTACTTAGTTGAGAAGAAAAGGAAATTTTGATGCTCTTTGCTGCCTTCAAAAGCTTAATTTGCAATTGATTTCCACTAGCCTTCCACTTCACTCAATTATAACGCTTTCTTCCTTTTTAGTTGAGTTTTGGGCTTCGTTATGGGCTTCGTTACAAGGAAGTTGTTAACTTAATGCGTCGTATCAAGTTCATTTCTTCTCCATTGATCAAAGATAGGGAACCTTCGTACGTACAAATTTCCAGCACGGTAGCAGTCAACTTTTGTGCCATGCATTTTCTGCCAACCATTTCATTCAAGGCACTCAAATTTCCTAACTGAATTGGCAATTTGATAAGATGAACTTTTAGATTTCTATCAATTCTAGTAAATTTTTCTAATTCAGTTCTGTGATCTACTCCCTCCTATCTTTTCTCTCGCATTAAAATCAAAATGTCCAAAAAAAAAACAAAAACAAACAATAATTCTCTAGATTGTTTGAATCATTAGTCATGATGGATCCATTACCAATTGGAAAATTTGTGAAAATTGTAACTGATGTTAAGGAAAAACAACTGACAAAATGCCATGTACCAAATGTCTGACACTCGATTCCACATTCTTTAATGTATAGTTAATTAACATGCACGTGTTAATAGTTGGATAGTTTTCAAGAAGTTGGCATATGTCACCAAACAAGACGCATGCCAAACATAGCATTATGAGCAAAGATGTAACGTATCTATCTCCATAATCGCTTGCATTGGTTAGCAGAAGATATGAGACTAAGACTAGGAATGGCAAAGGTGGCTATTGGCCTACATTTTTTTTTCTTTTTTTAATGCAAGAAAAGACTAATAGAAAACAGTAACAGAACATCCATTAGCCCCATCGTGGGACACCTACACCACACATATCAGCTGTAAGCAAAAAGTTGCGAGCCTGGTAGAGGAGATTCCCATGGCACAAAATCCTTATTTTCTTCAGCTCCGAGGTTCGCTACAAAATCCGCACAATAGTTATCTTCTCCCAAGGTAGCTTTAAGAATTAAACCGATGATTAAAACAAAAAAAAAATTTAAAAAATTCAAAATTTAATTATTTTATTTAAAATTAAATTGATAAAATTAATATTTAATATTAAATATATAATTTTTTTTAATATTTATATGTTATATAAATTTATTAATAAATAAAATATAAATATGTACAAAATATAAGTCTTATTTATATTAGAGATATATAATAATAATAATAATAATAATAATAAGTTTTAAAAAATTAATTAATATATGTATCTATAAATATAGGTGATTTAAGAAAAATAAATTTAATTTAAAATATATTATAATTTATATATTTTTATTTTATTTTATATATTTTTATTAAAAAATAAAATATTTTAATATCAATAAAATAAAATAATTCAAATTAAAAAATAAATATTAATATAATATAATATATAATTTTATATATTTTTATTAAAATATAAATAAATATATCATATAAATAATTTTTAAAATTATACTATTTATATTTTAAAAAAATTCACTACTTTTTATTTAATATAAAAATTATTATTCATATCTTTTTTAATTTAAATTAGATATTTGTTAATTTTCAAAAAAAAAATTTATAACTAACAATTTTTTAAAATAAAACAAACTTAATTAAAATTTAATTCTTAATATTACCCATACGACGGTTTGACTGACTGCTTTCAAAAGCATGAGTTGTAATTTGCAATTCCCAGTCAATGTCAAGAGACGGATGCACTCAGCTAGCATAAGATGGTACAGATCAAAGTCCCAGTCAGGCTTACTAATTTTAGGTAGGGTGAGCAATGAATGAGTTTCGGTCACAAAGTTTTGAATGTCTTGCTTCCTCTCCAGTTCTAAGGCCAACACAAATCGTCCGTATCTCAGCCCAAAGGGCCATGGAAAGGCCACAAGAACCGGAGAATCCCAAGGATCCAGCGCCCACAACTCTCTCGTACCACGCCAACATGCCCAGCCAGTCCCGAAGCTCCTCTTGCACAGCCATCAACGTTAAATTTCAACATTGATAACCCCGATGGTTGCCAATATATGAGAGGTCTTTATAAAATTGTTTGAGAAGAAGAGTCCCACACAGTCATCTTTGCGTTCAAGCAGCCCATGGCATCATCCCAAGCCACTAAACTAATCTTCCTTTGTTCGTCCACATCACCCCAAACAAAGCGGCCATTACGCCTGTCAATCTCCTCACAAACAGTCCATGGCAGCAAGGTTATATGCATCATATAGCAAAGGAATCGTTTGAGAGACAGATTGTACAAGTGTTTCCCGGCCAGCTAAGGATAAACAACTTGGCTTTCCAACCACTGAGTTTAGATTGAACTTTGGCAAGAATTTCATGAAATGATTCTGGGGCTGAGTCTATCAAGGAACAAAGGAATCCCTATATATCTGCCCAAATTAGTAACCACCGCAAAGCAGAGTAGGCTATTTATGGTCCGTACGACAGAGCGACCCACATTGAGTGATAGAAAGATCTTGGATTTCTCTTGTTTAATACGTTGTCCAGACATGTTAACTTGCGAAGGACTTGGGATAATCGCAGCAGCCGTGGAGTCAGAAGCAGTGCCAAAAAACCGAGAAGTCATCAGGGACAAAAAACAAGTGAGAAATTGGTGGTCCATTACGCAAAACCTCCACTGCCTTCAAAACTAGATGTGATAATCTCTCAATACACGACATAAACAAATACAGAGACATCGGACCCTCTTGCCGCAACCCCAACATTGTGGTTTCAAGGACTCCTTTCTTTCTCCATTCCACAACACAACCATATCAGGAGACATCACATAATCCTTAACCAAAGACAGTAAGCCAGGAGGTAAATGAAGGGACCAAATCTGCAAGCTTGGATCCAACTATGTGCCAGTACCCCTGAAAGAAATATTGCCCAGGTGTTATCTCCCAAGTAAAGCCTTGTCCCTCCAGGATTTTGGATACGAAAACAATTCCTTCTGGTCTGAAATCGCACTATACTCCGCTGTCAATTGTGCTTCTAACTGTCCATTTGACACAGAATCAGAGACAAGAAGGCAATTTTGGATACGTTCGAGCCCCTGTCGCCTCTTCCTAAACAGGTCCCCGAAGTTGTTATTATATTCTAGTCTGTGACCGCATCTTGAATCCTTCCCAGAGCTTCTGGCACCAGAACTATGATTAGAGCACCAGTTCTGTTTAACCAGATTTTCAAATTCCAAAACAACAACCAGACAGCTCCTGAGAATCCCACGGGATCAACCCTGCACACAGCTTCAAAATTTAACTCTTTAATCAGGTTCACGGCTCTTTGTTAGTTTATAAGAGGTTCTGTAACCAAGACAATAACAAGGTTTATTAATGGAAAATAAAATCTTTAAGCGTACGACGAGTCATAGAGGTCATTTCTTCCCCGCACCACGCACATCCCAGCCCAAAAAAGATTCAATGAAAAAAAAAAAAATTGGAACACAAGTTGCTTGCTGCGATTTCTGCTATCAGTGACGAAGGCTTGACTTCTCTAAATTAGATGAGGTAAAAACGCAATGACTTCCTTCCACTTGCATACTGCTTTTGCCCACTTTCAATGGGTTGCAAAGATGGAATCTATGCAATCGATCTTTCCCATAGCTTGACAATAAGTGAGTTGCTCCATTGATCTCTTGGAGCCTTTTCAATTGATTTTTGACAGGCTTATATGAAGCTCACCATTAATGTAAGAAATAGCAATATCATCCTTCGTTTGGCCCCATCCCATCTTCTTCGTCGTTGCACACTAGAGAGCATTGCAGAGTAGGCAACTGAGCATCACCAAGGACCATTTTTTTGAAGGATTCACCAGTTGGAACCGGAATCAAATCCTGAAATTCATCCATAAGAATATCCTTCAGATCACTACTTTCACCTGAAATAGCGTGAACAAAATGCTCTAAACTGCTGAAACTCTTCCTCTCATGTTTTCTAGATTGCTAAGTGGGAAAGTAAAATAATGGAGGGCATTTTGGCAGAATTGGCCGTGATAGCTAGACCAAAGCATATGGCCTTCCACAAAAATAGCTACACAGATTCATGTAAGCAGATAGATTCTTGTATGTAGATTCATGTAGCTAGATGGATTCATGTTTTGTTTATGGTAACATTCTGCATATAAGTGAGAAAAAGGATGCATGTGAACACGCTTTACAGTCTATCATTGTCCCTTTTTCTTTGGTTTAACTGAGAAAATGGATGCAGGTAACCAAGCCTGTGATTGAACTGGCGGTTCAGGATGTGCTGCTCTAAAGTGATGCCATGAATCATGCTTCTTTGAAAAGGTAAAATCCATATGAAATCTTCCATCAACTGCTCATCGCTGTCAATACTTTCTGGCAGGACCCTTCTTCCATTCTGTAAAGTGGGTGAAAAACCCCAAAAAACAAAAACTAAAAATATACAATAATAAATGTTTTTTTCTTTTCTTTTTCCATCCTAATTCAATTAATGGTGTTACAAAATATTAATGTACCATAGGCATTTGCATCCTCACATTATAACCAAAACATCCAGAGTAACATGAAATCTCCTTGCTGAAACAAAAGCTTCCTTCTCAAACAGCAGAGCACAAAAAGAAGTTAAGCCAAATATATATGTATATATATATTGGGTACAAATGCTAAAGCCCAGAATTTCCATAGCCATAAGTTTCCACAATAAGGCCTATCAAAAGCAGATTAAAGGTGTAGAGGCAAAAGAGTTTGATTACAACAAGCAAATGAAAATTTCCATGCAAAGTCTTCAATTGGGTACCATTCAAGCCACTGGGCACTTTGGGATTCAGGAGGCAGTGCGTATGGGAGGTTGCACATTGGATACAGCAGCCAGGCATTACATTGAACTTACAAAAAGGCAAAGTCCATGGTACCTAATAGACGTACGTTTAATTTTATTGAACACTTTGACCACAATTTAAATTACTGACCACAGAGTACAAATAAAATTTTTTAACTGATAGACTATTACGATCAACGATTATTTATTTATTTATTTATTATTATTATTATCTTTTTTTTTTTCTTTTTTTGCATTTGATTCCACATTCTTTCACCTGCATTAATACATGATTAATTTAATACCTAAATTACATGTTCAAACTATCCAAGTTTTGGATAACCAAATGGGAGGAGGAAAGCGACTCGGTTGTACCATGTTAAATCTGCAATTTCACCCCATAAAAAACGATCTTAAAAAAAATGCAGAGACTTAAGTGCAACAGTTGACCTAGAAATGGTCCATTTGTAATAACTCATATATGAATTTACGATAGACTAATTTCACCTAAAAATTGCTCTTTTGGCAAAGAAGAGAACCAATCTAAAGACATCGCGTAAGGTACATAATACCGCAAAAGGGAAAGGACCCATAGAATCCCACAATTGTGAGTACTTTGAAGTGAGGGGGCCTCCTCCCAATCCTCAAGGCCCAGTGGCCTCTCCGGCAAGCTGAGGAGTCTGCTCAATGACATAATGAAATTTTAAGATTAAAATAAATAGTTTTTTACTGTAATGTTTTATAAGGTCGAAGAACTCAAATTGGACTCTGATCACGAAAAAAATATAATTAAAGAAAGTTGTGTGCTAGACTATCCTCGTAGTAGTTAATCAATAAATTAAATTAAGAATTATTCTTTTGCTTTATAATAATTTTCAATTAAATGTTAATTTTTACAAAACAAAATTTTTTATTTTAAGAATTTATTTTTAAAAATTATTTTTAATATTAATATTATTAATAATAAATATTATATAATTTTATTAAATTTATTATTTAATTTTTAATCAAACGCTACAATTATATCAGTTCATATTTTATATTTTATATAACATTTAATTACAAATAATATAAAAAAATTTTAAAAAATAACTTAAAAGATTTTATTTTAAAAAATATTATAATAAAAAAATAATATTTAATTTAAGCATTAGTCCAAAAGCTTGAGAAATACGAAAGGCCTACTTGAGGCAGCCATACATGTGCATTGACTTGACTAAACACAGGAATCTGAAGTCCTGAGCTGAGATGGGGTCCATAAAAAATAGGCAGAAAGGGAAGTCATGACGAATCAGCGCGAGAAGCGTAACTTGAGCCCAAATCGCGGGTAAGTTGACGCAGTCTTGCGTTAATTATAAGGTCATGTGTTACACTGTTACGTTAAATACCCAAAAGAAATAACCAAAAAAAAAAAAAAAAAGTGTTAAACCGTATGCCCCACTACTTAAAATGGCTTGAGATTTGTGGACAATTGGGCCTGAAGAACACTTTCAACTGCTCCTAACTTTGAACTTTCTTTTGTCTTAATTGATATCAAAATCTTTTTTCCTTCTAGAAACAGTCATACAATAAAAATGCTGTATGGTCATTTTGAATATTCCTCTTGGTTTCCACCAATTGAATTTTTGTTCTAAAATTTTGAATGTATATAGAAAATGCCTGTCCTATCACAGAGAAGACCAGGCAACTTCCATGAACAATTAACTGAGATAAGACTGAATTTAATTTTAATTTTTTGAGATTTTTTTTAATGTAATTCTAAACCTTTTTTTTATTATTATTTTGGTTTTTAAACTTTTTGAATTCCTGGTATACGTTAAAATATTTCTTAAATACTCAACCCACTAAAAGTCCTATTTCTTTTTTTCCCCAAATAAAATTATAGCGATGGTGAAAGAAGATATATTTATATATATATATTGGTATACTCTGTTGAATATGTTAAATACTTTCATATTTGTAATAATTTTTATTAAAAAATATTAAATTGTGACGGATTTAAAATGTTTAGAACTGAAATAAAAAATTTAAGATTACATGAAAAAAATTTAAGATTTTCAAAGATGTAGAAGCAAATTAAGTCTTATCCGGCAATTAGCTTCCTTCTTTGAAATTCAAGCCCTCCTGTGTTAGTATACAAGTAACAAACACAACATTCCTTGTACCAAAGTGTCAGAGCTCTCTTTGGCTGTCACTGCTGTCTCTTGGTTTGAGAGACCCAAAACAGAAAAGGAAAAGCAGAAACAGACGGAGAAGAAGCTGAGGAAAAAGGGGCAAGAAAAAGAAAGAGGATATGGCATGCTTTGTCCCCTTCAACAGCAGGAACTTGGACATAAGCCTTTTTGTGTTCAGGCCAACAGTTGTGATTGTTGATGAGCTTATTGAGATGCTTAAACACTTCTCTTCCTGCTCTCACAGTCTTGGTTGTGTCCAGAGTTCTGTATTCAAAAGCATCCATGGAAACATGGTAAGCAGACTAATTCAGAATCGTATCTTTCTGTGTTGCTTCAACGTAAGAGTTATGATAGTTTGAGATTAGTTTTTAATTTATTGTAATTAAGTGGGATTACTTGTATTCAACTTAGCAATTGATTCATAGGATTCTTTCATTTGCTCAATGTAATAGGCCTAGTCAATGGGTAGAGTTTTGCCTTCTTAGCGTTTTGGAAAATAACATAAAACTTCCTTTCTCAGGCTATTATGCAATTCTGACCAACCTATTTAATTTGTTAGAAGGGAGCCTTGTTTTTCATCAAAGAAATTAATTTCACAAATCAAACTTATGAGCTGGAAGTCATAATAGAGTAATCTTACTATTACACCAAAAGCTTGACGTTCTAACCAACTAATTTAATTAAAGATGATAACTGGCTTGTCCTTTGTTCCTGCAGATCATATGGTATGGAGCATGGACGAAGAAATCTAGTCAAAACAAAGAGTTGTTAAGTGCAACCCTTGTAAGTCTTTGTTTTATCAGTAGCACTTTCCTAGCTTGTTTATCTCAATCTTCAACTTGCACAACCTTTCTCAGCATTCTTGGCCTAACTGTTTCTTTTGTTTTTATCAGCTATCAATGCTATCAGACACATCAAGCATGGCTATCCTGCTTGAATACTTCTTCTTTGAGGCGTATGCTGGAGAGTCAAGAGATGGCTACTCTGCAACAAAATTCTCTACTGGAGATGCAATTTCCTTGAACTCAATGGCATCACCATCTGGTGACATCAACGAACTTTCCTACACGAACTTGGCACTATTCAAGTCCCATTTCGTGAAAATGGAGGGTTCAACTTCCGGAGTTTGCCTGAAATCACCAAACATGCTTATAGTGGCATCTCTTTGTGTGTGGAAATCCCTGCATAATTTTTATTCATGGATTCTAAATTCAGACTATAGAGCCTCTGTGCTACCATACCTTGATCGTTTTCCGCTCGATACCAAGTATGACATTTTTCGTGTAGTTTATGTTGATGGTGACAATAATGTGCTAAGCCATCAGCATATTCCTCTTAATCAGATGTTACAAAATGGGGGAGAAAACAAAGAAAAAGGCCAGGTAGTTGTGAGACAATGAGAAAGGATGTCATGCTGCAAAGGTCTAAAACTGCAATTGGGGTTGCAATGTTGTGATTATTGCGACACTATATAAACTTCAAGCATGGCTGTATTAGTCACAACTGTGATTGCATTAGCTGCAACAGTAATTTAAAACATTGCTGAACATTTCTGCAAAAATCTCTGTATTTCAAACTGATGGGGTTTATGATACTATGGCTTTCTCTCACTTTGTGTAGCGCAAACGCAAAAGGAATGGAAGCATGGCATTACGCTACTGGTTTATTGTTTATTCTTGTACCACGCTACCCTAAACCAGGTTTATTTGATGCCATTGAATTCAATTGTCAGAGTGGCCTATAGATTAGTCAATACATTAATATTTTAGCTTGTTGATGGATTGGAATGCTGGAAAGTATTTGAGTGCTAATTCTTTAAGTTGCAGTTGACTTCAAAGATGCAATGGACACTTATGTTGCTTGATGTCTTTGATTTCCTTTGTGTGTTCTGTCTTTCTTTTTGTGATGTAAACTGTGAACCCTAAAGCTTATGAGATATCATCAGAATTTTTTTCCTCTGACTTATAAAACTAAATAAAAGCATTTCAAATGTATAAAACTTTACACTTTAAGTAGAAATATATATAAATGTGAGATGTGTGTAATCTCATCTATATTTTTATAGAATTGTTGTTTCTGTGAACTTGTGAAGACAAATAAACATGAAGTCTATACCAAACAAACTTTCATGTGAGTTGCAAGCTCCAAGTAAGAGATGTTCTAAAGTTTAAATCAAAGCATCAATTTTGCCAACAAGAACACCAAAACCCAAAAAAAAAAAAAAAAAAGGGCAATTTTTTGGGCCCAAATGGCCCATTTTTAAGCCATTGTTTGTCAGCTAATTTGGATCATTTTTAAGGGCCCCATTGCCTGATTGAAGTAATAGATAGACCACGAGTCTCTCTCTCTCTTCTTCGTTTTTTTTTTTTTTTTTTTTTTTTTTGTGTATTAAGAATATGGGAAAGTTGGAAAATTGGAAATAAAGAATGCAATCTGATTTTCAAATAAAAAAAGAGTTGATACTGCCCTCCATTATAATGTTTCAATTAAATAAACTAGAATTCAAACGGGGTGAAATTTATTTTTAAAAAATTTGGAAAATTTTCGTACCAATAATAAAAAATGTTTTCCGCCTAAACAGAAGTTTGGAATGTTCTTTCAGATTTGTTAAAAAAAAAAACCAATAAAAAAAAAAGGGAAAACAGGGGTGGTACTGTAAGTCAACATCCATCTTAGAGTCTAAACCGAAGCTTTGGGTATCCTGAAGAATTAAAATCAAACGTGAAAACAATTAATCATAATTTTAAAACGATCAGCATTGGCCATTAACCGATTCCGTGACCCAAATTAAGTAAATAAAGGTAAATGAATGTGGTTCGTGCATGGTAAACTAAAGATTTAATCTTGAGATCCGAAGCAACAGGGTATTCCTTGTGAATTTTTCATTTTCTCATAAATAAATCATTTTCGTCCGATTAAAATCATTAATGCACCAAGTCAATAAAAGAAAGTGCACCCTTAAAATTGCTCAGAAAATGACTTGGTTTTGATTAACAAGATAGATGATCTGAAAACACTCTTTCCATTGAAATCAAAAACCAAAAGAGATTTTGATACAATGTATAAAAGCTAATGTGAGATGCTACCTAATCACCGAGAGGAAAGAAAACATTAAATAAATATAGAAAATTTGAATTGCCTCTCAAGAACCCTCCGTATAATTACTCATACTCCATTACATTTCAAATGTTCATTGAAAGAGGATGACCCACGAGGAGAATAATTAGGTTAGATTGACGCCTTCAACAACTGCTACGTCTTACTTTAAATTATTGCAAAAGGCTATATAAACCATCATTGACTATGGAGCATAACAAGCATAACGTATTGATTGCACAACCGAAGAAGTGTCACCTTAAAGGCCAAAACTTTGAAAAATCGAAAAAAAAATTGTAACCCGAGGGACCCATCTGCGGAGTTTGAAAGATTGCAATGAAATTCTAGTCAAACCCTTGTGTTTTTTAATTGAGTACTAAATTAGTATTCTTTCCTTTCATGTTCCGCATTTTTTCTCTGTAAGCTCTCCATTTATTTCACTGTAGAATTCCTGGCCTAAAGTCTAAAGCTTGAATAAGAGCTAGCTATTTTTGCCATTAACACCATGTGTCTTGGTCCAAGCTTATATAGTCTTAGATTCTTTGCGAGTTGTGCAAATTTTGAATCATTTTGAGAGGCAAACTGGAGTGGGAGGAGGGAAAGACCAAAGTAATATGATCCCACTACTTTATCTAGTCACTACATTTTTCTACTTTTTTGGGTTTTTAAATGGGTATAATGAGTCAACTTTACCAAATTAACGTAATTAAAGCACATCTTATCTTTCTATAAACTCCACAATATGAGAATTTTGTGCAGTAACACACCCTTTTCCCCCCTGTAACGGAGTAACAAGTTAGCTTTTTATGGCCTGTAATGGGTTTTTATTTTTTATTTTTTATCCAAAAAAAAAAAAACGAAATTGGGTGTTTATATGACTAGAACCCTGTATTTTTTATGGCCATTGTGCATATTACAGAAAACTAATTACACGAAGTAAGCTGCTGCCTGAACCCAATGGAATTGATTGATGAGAATTCCCTTTCAGAGGGTCTTTATATATTCCTTAAAAGTATCATTTAGAAATGCGAAGTTGGTCTAGTTACTTGATAAGTTGAGGTTTGAACCCTAAACCTAAGCTTCCCTAATATTGCTTGTGAATACACAATAACAACAATAGAGCATTCCTTTCTACGGAAATGCATAAATAAAAGATACATATATATAGTTGTTCAAAAAAAAAAAAAAAAAAGCCAATAATAAAATATTTAATTTCAAATTTAATTGAGATAGATCAAATAAATTTTTTTATTATTTCATTCTATTATAAATAGATATAATTGTTTAAAAATTTTCGTAACTAAAAAATCTATAAATCAACATACATCTCCTTTCTAATCTTATCATTTACCTAAATTTAATTACCCCTCTTGCAAATAGACTAGTTTCATGTAAATAACTTGTCCTTTCAAAGAAGAGAAAAAAGACTTTGTTAGTGTACGAAAAATGGCAAGCTGGGTGTTTTTCAAATGGAGATTTTGCCGGTTGTCCAAGCTTAAGTGCATCCGCCTCATGTCTGCAACTAAATTTGTGAGTTTTCTACGATGGCAATTCAGACGTGAGACAGTAGGTTGTTTTCTTGTTTAGAAGCTACAGCACATGGCTTCAACTTCCCTTGATAGCCCTTTTGTCTTTTCTTAGCCACCCCATTTACAAATCCAGTCACATGTGTGTCGGTACAGGCAGAGGGAAAAAAGATTCAAGTTTTGGATGGAGTCAAAAAGATTAACCCATTTTGGAGGTAGATTCAAAGATTTAGTTTTGATGGCAATCACTTTTATCTCACTTATACTGAAATAATTTTTAAAGTTTTACTCTCAATCAAAATTTATTAATTTAAAATTTTTTTAAAAAAAAACACACATTTTTTTATATTTTTTTTACACCAAATTTTATCCTAATAATATGCATCATACATGGAATATAATACAATAAAATAAGACAAATTTATCTGATTTTATTCTATATATATAATGAGATGAGATGAGATGAGATTAGTTTATTTTATATTATTTTATCTTGTCTCATGCACTAAATACACATATTAAAACACACCCAAGTACACCTATTCTTATCCTGAGTGGAAGAAATGGAAAATATTGACTTTAAGTGCAAATTATAAACTAATACCTGAATTGAGCTAAGCAATCGAGAAAAAACAAAAAAAAAAAAAAAAAAAGAACAACATTTATTTTTTTGTGGTTTATTTATCACCGATTGACCAATAACAATAAGAATTAAAATCAAGAATAACAACTTTTGAATCATTGTAGAGACTGACTTGAAACTTGCACTTCAAAAAATCACCAATGTGAGATGGGAGCTCAGCCCTTTATGTCATTACCTGATTGTCGAATACTTTCAACTTTTGAATCATTCCTTGGATTGTCAAATTACGTTACGCGTTACTTGAAGGAAATTCTCGTGCAGACTGTCTGACAAAACTCCAAGTTTCAACTAACATTGCCCTCCGATTTCGGGATTCTCCCCCGCCAGGGCATTGGGGCGCTGCTCCATCCGAGCGTGTGATTGGTGTGGTTGTTCCAAGGAGCTGCGAGACTGCCTGAGGCGTAACTTTTTTGAAATAGATTCAAGATTTTAACACCGTTCAAGTTCTTAAATTGTGGTGCATCTGCAAGGCACAATTTTTTTTTTTTTTTTTTTTTTTTTTTGGTGAAAAAAAAAAAAAAAAAGTCATGAGGACAAAAGTGCTAGGCCATTACTCTTGTGAATCCAAGTCAGTAGTTATTGTTGGTGTTTTCAATTAACAATTTTTAAAAAGAAAGACCAATTGCTTGAACATTGTTAATTTTGATATTTTTTTTTTTTTTTTATATGAATATCACTTACCATCAAATTGCTTTTTTCTAAAACGAAAAATAGGAGTCAACGTGTTTGCAACAATTCAAGCCCAAAGTTAAGTCACGTCGAAACACACACGAACACATTCAAAGCGAGTCATAATATATTTTTGAGTATTATCATGCAGTCACATTTATTTGCAACACGTAACAGTCCTATGAAGAAAAATCAAAATAATTTTTTAATTTTTAATTTTATTTATTTATGATGATAAAAAAATATATATGATTGGTCAATTTTTTTGTGTTTATTATGTGTCTCTTAAGTGAGTCCAATTAATTATTTTTGGACCAATTAAAAATGGGTATAATGTTAACAATTGTTTTTTGTGGATTCAAATTAAAATTACTAGTTAAAGCACTAATTCAACTTTTTAATAAGGAAAAATTCAACTCCCAAACAATGATGACACCACACAGCGATACCAAATCCAAACCTTACAAAATACCCCCCTTTTTTCTTTTCTTTTCTTTTCTTTTCTTTTCTTTTTTTTTTACCTATCAAGAAAGAGGAAAACACTGCACAAAAGTTCGAATCTCAATTAGTCGTGCAACTGTCCATCTAAAGTGCTGTGTCACATAATTTTTCTTTGTGGCTTAGAATGTGAAAGTCATTATTAATGCGACAATTGGCAAGTGGAGAATGTGTTCAAAGAAGTAGGCTGGTCGGCCGTTCATACTTTCAATGAAGAAGCAAACAGTCCCCGTGGGTCAAAAGCGACACCAAGGATATTCCATCCATGCATTCCAACGCTCTCATCCTCAGCCAAAGGGACATGGTGGGTGGACAAGCGACAAGGGGGAACACTCCATGTGAGTAGGGCTCAAAAGCCACAGTCTGGAGTCCGTCCCCATTGTTTAATGACGTCAAACTGTGGCGTCTAAAGAATGTTTCTGGACACACATCTTGAGAACAATACACGAACTGCGTTACATTCATTATATGTTGTATTTATATCGCTGTGTTTGCGTTTATGTCCGTATTCCACAGAACAAACCCTACACGCACGTTTGCATTTTACAAGATTAGAAGAGGGCGGCGTCAATAACTGGACTCGGTATCCAGATTAGCACTATTAACAAGATGCAGGCATTTCGTTGACCAATTCAAATCACTTTTCCAAGTTCTATAACCTTGGCAAGCCTTTGAAGACGAAATATAATAATATTCATTGGCAAAGAATTGGAGGGCTACCCTCTTTGTCTGCCTCACCCCCGTCGCCGCCGAGTAAAAATAAAAATAAATATTATTAAATTAAAAAAATACTAAACAATATAGTAAAAGCTGGGAATGTCATTGGTTTTAGGATAATAGTCTTGGAAATGTAAATATATATATGTGTGTGTGTGTGTGTGCGTAGCGTTGCTGAAGTCATCAGTCAAAGATACTTAAAGAGGCTGAAAACGCAAGAACCAATGCCTTCTTTCGTGTGCTCGCAAACGGATGAATAGTGTCAGACTCAGATGGTTCAGAATTCTAGAATGTGACCCTTTGCCTTGGACTCTTCACCATAAATTTTTTAGCTCCGTCCTTTAATAGCAAATAAAAAATAATATAATAAATTTTTTATATTTAATTTTATGTATGTAAATAAATAAATAAAATATAATTAATTTTTATTTTTATTATTGTCATAATATTCTTACTAATTGTATTATTTAATTTTATTTTATATTTTTATCAAATAATAACAAATATAATAAAAAACACCAAATAATAATAAATATGATATTTTATAAGAAATATTTTATATTTTTATTTTTAAAATTTTAAATTTTAAATTAAAAAAATATATAAAATTTATAAAAATTTAAAACTATATTTTTAATATACAATTAATGATTTAATAATTTTTGAAGAAAAAAAAAAAATCTATTGCGAAATTGGTTTATGTTGGTAATATCTTGTTCTTGGAAAAGTTGGAGGCTTTGGTCTACAATAATTTCTGTTTTACTTTTTTTTTTTTCTTCAGCATACTACCACTTCGACTAGATTGATAATTTGTGAAGAAAAATGAACGTAGATGACATAAAACCAAGTGAAATTTGCTTTTTCTTCTTTTTCCTTTCTTTTTTTTGGGGCATCAATTAAATTTTAAATCAAAACTTTGTTTATTCGTAGCCTAAAAGTGCACTAATTAAGAGAAAAATTGAATTCAAATAAATATTAAGAGATAAAAAAACAACATAAGTTTATTTAAAATTTTTATATTTAAAAAATTTTAAATATTTATAACTCACAATAAATATATATACGAACAAAAATTTTTATTTATTTTATAAACACTATTAAATTAAATTTAAGAAGACTTCGTAAATGTGTAAGAACAAATGAAGAAAAATTTAAGGAAAAGTGAACACTATTTTAGGTGGTAGTTGATAATATTTTTATTTATTTTTTATATTAATTTAAATTTAAATTTTAAGTCATAATATTATAATTAAATATAAAAAATTGACTCAAATTAATAATATTTAAGTATTAAATTTTTTTTTTTATAAAACTCTTAAATGAAAGCAAATAAAATAAATGAAAAAGCTTAATTTTAATACGATGGACAAATTTATATATTTTTTTTATTTTTAAAATAAAGGGAAAGAAAGTGCTGCAAATTCTCAACAACCAGATATTCAAACATCCCTTGAAATAAATACCCAACCGCTCCATGGACCATGTGCTCAAGGGGTACATTTGCCATTGCCAACCTTTTTGTGAGGAGAATTTCGGTGTGGGAAGGAAGCACCGAGATTAGGTCAACATGCATTTTCTGACTTCAAATTTTGAACAAAAAAAGTCATCAAAGTAGGCCGTCCAATTTTACCTAATCAGTGCCCGTGATTGTGCCTGCTTGCTTTTGACTGTCAAAGACTCGGTTTTCTCGTGGGGGTATATATATATATATATATATATATATATATATATATATATTTTTTTTTTTTTTTTTTTTTTTTTTTTTTTTTTTTTTTCAGGCACTATTTAATTTAGCTTCTCAGCATTTAGATTTGATATTAATTAGATGAATACCCTTTTTCTTTTTTTTTTTTAAAAAAAAAAATTCAAAATTAGGATTTGAATACTAAATCTAGAGCAGTTTTATTATCATATTAGACAACTGATAATTAAGTAATTATTCTAATAAAGTGTAACGTAATTAATTTATGATTAATTCATAATCAGACCTAAATTCAATTAGGATAACTGACTTTTTTTTCTTTTTTTTTTTTTTTGATTTAAACTAGCATTCTAAATATGCACACTCAAAGTTTGATTAATTCCTTTTTGGGCATAACCAAATCATTGCTCAGTGTTAAGTGTATAATTTTCTTCTGGTTCGTTGGTGCCGGGGTCAAAAGCAAGAACTAGAGATTGATTTAAATTAGCAAAATGGGTATAATCTCTATCTTATGAACTAAGCTTCCAACTATTACAGTTTGGCAGTAAAGAAATAATTTTGTATAAATCTCTTATCCCAATTAGACTAATTAGTTTGGTTAATTAAATCTCTTGTTGGTATTTTTGGAGGCTTGTGATCAAAATCTCGCTTCTTGCACTTTTTTTTTTTTTTTTTTTTTTGGTTACAAGAGAGATACAGGGTCAAGAAAAGGAACATAATATTATAATTTGAACACAAAATCAAAAAAAAATTCAGTAAATAATTTCAACCAATTGTGTTAAAAACGCAGGAAATTTGCTTTCATGAGAAAATGAATATTCTAAACTCTGTTAGGTAGGTCACAGACCATATGGGTCTACAGTGAACAACAAAGTAAGGAAAAAAAAAAAAAAAATTCCTCACATGAATGGATGCATGCCCACACCTGCAACAATAAAAAATAATAATAATTATTATTATTATACCACTTTTTGGCAGCAAAAGATTCAAAGCCACTGTTCAAAGGAATGGTCTTAATCATTCCCCCTGTTTCCTTTTGTCTTCATTGGGGGAATGAGGATTTTCCAAGCTTTGTTTTTGGCAAAAAAAAAATAAAAATAAAAATTATATATGTTATATAAATATAATTTTTTTATGTAAACTCAAAAACAAAAAAAAAAAATCATTTTACATAATCATGAATTTAGTCTCATAATTATAATTATTCAAAACATAATTACAATTAACAATTTACATTATATTTTTTGAACAAAAAATAATGTGCATTATAAACATGTAATAAATTATCGTCATGATATTAATTTATCCTTTTTAATCTAAATAATAATAATAAATGCAACTCCAATTCATTGGCGGGTCTGGTCAACAAATCGCCAGGTGGGAATGTGGACCCACTTGGTGACGTGGCAAGATCAGAGGTGGGGAACTTTGGAGAAGCTAAAACTGGATGCTGATCCACTCTTGTCTTAGTCTCTTCTGGAAGAACACAGAGGTCTCTCTCTTTACCCAAACCCAACATAGAGAGGGAGAGATTGAGAGAAAGAGAGAGAGAGACCCAAACCCAACACAGAGAAAGTGAGAGAGTCAGACAGAAGGTGAGAGGCTTGGGAGTTTTCTTTGCTGCTGCTACATTTTTGTGTGTGTGTGTGTGTGTGTGTGAGAGAGAGAGATCTAATGGAGTATGAGAGGATACACAAAGTTCAGGTATTGTTTTCTTTCCTTTATTACATATGGAAAAAATCTGTTTTTGAGTGTACATAAGGATACCCATTTCTTGTTTTTCCTTTGTTCCTCAAGTTTCAAGTTGTTTTGCAAGCTGATGGGTGCTCTGTCGATGCCTTGGTTTTTTGGGTTTTGGGAGTGGTTTGCAAGAAGTAGTTTGTTGGAGTGGTTTTGATATGAGCCAACAACGTTATTCATATTTGGTTTTTTTGTTCGGTAATGACATGCTGTTTGTCAACTACAAATTTGCAGAAACAGTCTCTTTCTAGAAGAGAAAAAAAGTCAAGGAGCTTTCTAATTTGATATTTACTTCTTCTTATTATTATCATTTCGGGTGCTAAATGGGGGGAATTTAAAATAGTATTTCATTAGTTTGTAATGGATCCTTTTCTTCTTCTCTTTTTTGGGTGCTGAGTGGGTGAAATTTAAAATGGGATTTCATTAATTTGTAAGGGAATTGATTGCAAAAAGACAGTGGTCCTTGATTTTGTTGGGTTTGCTTTGTTTGGTTGATTTTATACAAGTTGAAACCTGCTCTGCAACTTTCTTACTGAGATGTGGATGTCTGAATTGGGTCAGCTTTTTTTACTATGGTTTTATCTTCTATAATTATCTTCTGCAGACTGGTTTAATTTCTCCAACTAAGCTGAGGATGAAGCTCACAGGATCTCACCAGAAGAGAAAGAAGGATGGATCAAACAGTGATTCTGCAAGAACATCGCCCTCTAAGCTTGAGGATAATGAATTTATCAAGAACAGCTTATTAGCCTCAAAAAGTGGAGATTTTGGTGAGGAAGGTTTGGAGAGTGCTAACTTCATCTTTGGTTTTGTTACTTTTTTACCATGTCACACCTGGTAGTAATTGTGCAATTTCATTTTTCTATTCATTTACTTTGTTCTTTGGATTGGGATTGTATGTAGATTCTGAACTCTTCCTGCACTAAGTTATTGGTTTTGTTTCTGAGCTTTCTATGGTAATTGAACTATGCTCTCCAGTTGCAGGCCCCAGCTTAGAAGATGCAGCCAATGTGCCTGGGGGACCAGCTTTGGACACCAACCAAGGTGATAAGATACTTTGTCAGCCTAAGGAAAACGCGGAAACTGAACGTGTCAGAGTACAGCAATTCTCAAAAGCCGAAAGTGGTAATTCAAGTGCGGTTCATCCTATGAGAGCACTTGAAGACGAGAACCTTGATTATGATAGTAATGCTAGTTCTTCTAGCTTCGAGTTTCATAAAGAGAGACCAACACACAGTCAATTTGCAAGATCATTTTCGAGGCCAATGTCTTCTAAGTGGGATGATGCAGAGAAATGGATAATGAATAGGCAAAATGTACAGAATTATTCTTTTAAGAAGAATGCATTGCATAACCAGGCTAATCGGATGCCAGCAGCAAATATGATGAGGATTTGTCCTGACTTTGCAAATTATGATCCAACATCATCAGTCAGTAGGATGGCAGACACTAAACGTGTGGATTTCTGTCAGCCAGCTTCACAAACTGTTTTAGAGAGGTTCTCTTTTATCCCCCCTGGTGTTCACCCAATTTCTGGTCAAGCATATGGTGGAAATGCTCCGCTTGATCAGTGTACTGAGAGTAAGGAATTGAAGGAAGTGGACCAAATATCTTGCACAAAAAGTGTGGATGAAGATACAACAGGTAAATTTGCTTCTACTAAAGCTTGTCCCCCAGAAATAATAGGACTTTGTTTTAGATAAGTGACTGTTGTTAGGACTTTGTCTGATATAAAACTACTAAAAGGAAATGAAAGTGCTTTTGGTGATTTATAATTGCCACTGTGGTATACTGTTATCCTCAGAAACTTACTCAAGGATGGTGCATTTCTAGTTGCACTGTAAAGAAACAACAGGTGCTTAGATGAATTTGTGGCCACACTAGGAAGGACCAAGTGTGAAATGAGCATGTTCATAGCAAAATAGTTGTCCTTCAAATTGGAGATAAGGTGTGTGTTGATTCGGCATGTCCAACATAGACCTAAAAATGCTCCAGTTGGGAAAGAGGACCAAATCCTGTTGATAGTGACAGTAAAGGTGGAAGATGAACTCAATTGACTTTGGAATTTTTTGTTGGGAAAAATTTAGAGCACTTATATCTCACATCAAATATAGTTCATAATATAATGGACTAGCATGAAAAGATTCATATGGCCAACAGAATTAAATTTGGGATTAAGGTTTTGTTATTGGATTCATAGACTGCTTTTTAGATCATTCAGTTAAACTTCTGGATCTTCCCCTCCTACATCCTTCATATTCTGGGTGCAGCAGATTTTCATCCAAGGTCTCCCATGCAAGGTCGTTTGACTATCAATTTGTTGAGATGGCACCCAGATGGAGAAATCTATCATATGAAGAAAACCCCCTTCAATATATTGGGCTTGATAGCTGCCTATCTTGTCAACATGGTTTTGGAAATATGGATATATATCGATTTTGATCCTAGCTGAAGGAAATGTATTTTGAGATGCATGTATCTATTTTCATTGCTTAGAAGAATTGCATGCCCTTGACAAATCCTATAAGCTCTTGAAATTTGTCTGTTTTACCCAGTAGCATTTCTGGCACATGATGATTCAATGACATGAATGTGCAGTTCTTCCTGTCATAAGATCAGTCTGTATGAGAGATATGGGAACAGAAATGACTCCTGTCCCAAGTCAAGAGCCCTCAAGGACTTCTACACCTGTGGGCGCAACAACTCCACTCCGCAGCCCAACTTCTTCAATTCCATCTACTCCCCGAAGAGGGGCCCCAGCACCGACACCTACTGAACCTGGCACAGATGAGGATACACATCATAGCGCTGAATCAGGGAAAAAAGAATTGACTGAGCAAGAGTTGAAGTTAAAGACAAGGAGAGAGATTGTAGCCCTTGGTGTGCAGCTTGGGAAGATGAATATTGCTGCTTGGGCGAGTAAGGATGATCAAGAAAAAACAATAGAAACTACTAATATTGTGGAGCTTGAGCGGGTTGAATTTGAAAAACGTGCAGCTGCATGGGAGGATGCAGAAAAATCCAAACACTTGGCAAGGTATTTTCATTCCCTTGCAATCTTTAAAGTACATTTTGCCATAGGATTGATGTGCCTTTTATCTTTTTTGTTCATATCAATGATATTCTCTGGAATTTCATTTGACGGAGAAAATGTTGTATCTTTCAGATATAAACGTGAAGAAATAAAAATCCAAGCATGGGAAAGTCAACAAAAGGCCAAATTAGACGCAGAAATGCGGAGAGTAGAGGTACTGGGATGCCTTTGTGATTCTTGACATTTGGTAGAAAGATTAACATTATCTTTTACTTTCATTTGCCTTTTTGTCCGACGGAAAGTGCTGTAAATAGAGAGAGTTTATTGCATCCAAGAATTTTTTAGTTGCCAAGTCCATGCTTAACATTTTTATGGGCTAAAACTAGGCAAGTCGAGCAATTTTGAGGCTAGTAAGAATTTGTAACAGACTTCTCTGAAGCCTTTCCTTCTGGGAAACTTGTTATCTAATGGTTGCTGGGACTGCAATGTATTCGGCAAATCTCACTGAACATAAATGGATGTACATCTCTTTCAGGCCCAAGTGGAACAAACGAGAGCCCAAGCTCAAGCCAAGATGGTGAAGAAGATTGCAATGACAAGACAAAAATCAGAAGAAAAACGAGCTGCTGCTGAAGCCAGAAAAAATCGGGATGCAGAAAGAACTGCAGCACAGGTGAAATATATTCGTCAAACGGGGCAGATGCCATCATCGCAAAATATGTGCTGTGGCTGGTTGTCATGGAACTGATTATAATAATTGAAGGGAAACCTGCTCATACTCTCATTGAGCCAAAAGATTCTCTTGTTCTTATTCTGGATCTTTAGGTCCATGGAGTGTTGTCCTGCATGTTGCTCCATCTTGTATTCACTGAGTGAGTGACCTCCGCTTGTAATTGCATGTGAAAATGGGTTTCATTTTCTCCCTTTTTGTGAGCAAGATGATGTTAGTCAAACATCATGTGAATCAGTATGAGCTCAAATTTCTTAACATAGCAGTGACCAAAACAAGTTGGGGAAAGATCATACTTTTCAATATTATTTAATTTTGAAATTGTTGGGTCTTAATTGAGTTAAAGTGATCTGAACTTGATCAAGTACTTTCTGCAACTTGAGCTGCCAATGTTTCTTCACAAAACATAATGGTCAATTATCATCAGCATCTCTTAGGGGCAGTGCACATGCATACATACAGGCATACCTGACACAATTGATTGGGTGTTTTTGGTGCATGACTTCGATTGGATAAAATGGATCAAACATATATTAGATATATGTATTTATACTTTTATTTTTAATAAAAATATTGTTTTTGTGATTAAACCTTGTAATAAAATAACTCTACTATCATACTAAAATAGAGGTTCCATTGTTGTCTGGCCAAGGAATGTCCATTATCAATTGACCATTCTATTCACTTCCCAATTTTTATCTCTTATGACATCTAGCTTGACTCTTGTATTCCATCTTTTCTCTCCATCTGGTTAACCTAATTATTTTTCTATTTTACTTAAAAATACATTATTATTTCTAACGTGAACAGGTGGGTCACTATTAAATGGTTTTCTTTATATATTTGGTAGGGTGGATAACCTGGGGATTCTTGACATTGCCCAACTGGCCATTTGTTAGGCCCAAACCCTCTGTTTGCAGCTGAACTTTAAGGCCAGCCTACACAATATTGGAATTGGCTTCAAACTCATATTCTTGAAGTGGATTCACTACTAGCTTTGGATATTCAGAAATGAACTCTCAGGATTTTTGAAGTGATAAATCATAAAGCTTTCTTTATTCATAGGATTTGTCAAATGAAAACACATGGCTTGGACTTGGGTTTTCCCTCTTTTTTTTTTTTGGTCTAATGGTCTGGACTAAGATTTTTAAGCATCACATACCCAAGTATGAAAAATTAATTACATGGAGAGAGCAGCTCCTAATATCTTGGAATAATACTTCTATATATCATAAGCACAATAAAATAATAAAGAATAAAAATTTTTGAATATATATATATATATATATATATGTACTGTTTAAATCTTACCCAGTGAATTTAATATATGTACAAATATGACAAATGTCAGTGAAAGCATGATTATTGGCTTGACCATATTATCATCAAATCTTCTTATTATGAAAATATGTATCCATTGATTGTACTAGATTTAGAAAAATGATTGTATCCTTGATTAGTTATAATGGATTTGTGTCAAAGCTGCCAGTGCAGCCAATTGGGAAGAACACAAAATGTTCACAAGTGAAGCACATTTTACATATTTTCACATATGCTTGATACAAAGACCAATCACCATATGTTCATTATTTTCACCTTGACAGGGGCATGAAGCCAATCTTTTTTTCTTTTTTCTTTTTTTTTTTTGTTTTTTGTTTTTGAGAGAGAGAGAGAGAATGAAGATAGAATTAAAATAGGGACAGCCCACCCTCTTGTCTAAACATAAAAGGCCATTGGAGAGGGGAATTGTTGGAGGGACAACCCTTACCCTTTGGAATTTGTTGGTAGTGCCAAACATCGTCAAGATTCCACTCCTTCAGAAAATTCCTATCCACATTCAATTGCCCCCCCACAGGCACAACCCTACACAATTCCATCCATCCACCTTGGATTATACAGTGACAATTGACATGCAGCCAGTCCCACAAGAAAAAGAGAAAAAAAAGAGAGAGAGAGAGAGAGAGAGATAAGAGCTGAAAACCAATCCCACCTTTTTCTTCTATCCTTTCTCTTTCAATGGTTGATAATAATAATCATACTATGCTAGCTTAAAATTGGATTGGATGTTATAAATGGAGGTGGCAGCACGTGACTCACGTGTAAAATCTACCGACATTAGGCCTTCCCTACTCTGTTGATGTCAAAGTTAGTAAGCTTTCACTTTCATTGGGTGTGGAATTACTTATCTTTTTTTTTTTTTTAATGTTTTGTACCAAGAAAAATACCCCATTATTCAAACAATTCATTAATTAGTAATTCCTTCAGACGAGTTAAATAAATAATAATTTCCATGAACGCTTTCTTTCAATAATTAGTCAATTTTTTAGTGAATGAATTATGAGTTATTTAGCACAAGTTTACTTTTGCCATCTTTGGATATATTCAACGGAAATAAATTCAATAAAAAGAAAAAGAAGCAAACTGAAGCAAAACACTGTAAAGCTGACCTTTAAGTAACAGACGCCAAAGCCCACATGGCGAAGAGCAGAACATAACATGTGTGAACTTATTTATTTATTTTTTGTAAACATGTGCAATTGACATGCACGTAAAGGATTCAAATTCTACAACAAACGTGAATGCAGAAAATTTTATGTGTTTGGACCACTCACCCACCCTAAAAAGATTAAAAGCACATGGGAGCTCATGATAAATCAAAACAGGGACCATGAAATCAACTCACAGGGGAAAAAGGGCATTGTTTTCTTTAGGCCAAAAACTCAAATGTCAAAAGAATGGAGAATGGAAAAGAAAAGCCAGAGGCCATTTTCACATTAATTCATATGCCTACCAAGAAACAGTTGTTCCCGACAACATTTGTCTTAAATAAGGACCCATCCCAACCACGCATTATCAGCTTAAAGAGTTGAAAGCAAACTTGAAGTTGGGTATGGTTAAACACACAACCTCAAGTTCAAAACTTTATCAAGTATAGTTTATATTCCAGTGGCAGAAAATAATTTGCTTAAAAAGAGCTTTTCACTGTAAAAGACCAATATATATGTATATATATATATATATATATTATAAGACCCATCACATGACAATGGAAAATGCCTTGGTTGTCTTTCTACATATGTCATTTCATAAAGGCATAGCAACATCATTTTCATTCTACAGCAAACCTTAGCTCATCATATATTCACGGCTAAAAAAACAAAAACCAACAGCCAACGTCAAGAAACATTGGTCCCCTACTAATTATCGATCGCATATGTTTTGAGTGGCATAATAACAAGAAAGGATATCTTCTAATTACAGTAATAAGCTTATACATCAAATGTAAGCTTCAATTAGGCAGTCTTTCCATCCCACCTCTGGATGGGTTTGACAAGGCCCTAGCATTGCGGTAGAGAGACCAGTATCTCAACTGGTTAAATTGTTCAGTAGTCCAAAGACCCCACAGATGTTATACCAGTGCTCAAATTTCTTGACTCCTGCCGATTTGCATAGTCATCACAGCTGCCATTGGAAAGCCTCTGAACCGGAACAGAGTTCAGGAGATCAAGCCCTCGTTTTCCCATTTGTTGCACCTCTTGGAGTGAGAGTATTTTGATACACCACACACTGTTTACAAATTCCCTGGAATCAGAAACATTATAGCATATTAGCATTAAGTTCAACAAAAATGGTATAAAATACATAAGCTTCAACTGTTCACTTTCATAGTCATCATATTAAATCCATCTCATTTTTCCATTTTTCATTGTTCATAAACAAGGTTGATTGCGTACCAAAAGAAGTTCAGAGACAAGTTGGTACAAAGTAGAGAAGCTAGAAAACTTACGGCCAGGGGTCATCACCAAGGAGAAGAACATCACTCTCCCGGTCAATGAATACAAGCTGCCAGCCTGATCTCAAAGGGTCCTCCAGCTGGCCTTCAAGGCCAAACATGCGAGCAAGTTCACTACGCAACTCATTGTAGCTGCTGAATTTGGAAATATCCAAAGACCTGCCAAGGGACCCTGACTTGTAAACCTGTCAATAATTTTAGTGTCAAAATCCTTAACAAGGTCTTGCTAAGAAATGCCAGAATGTAACACCTTCATGATGGGAAAAATAGATAAATAAACAAATTTAGTTGAAAATAGGATGAAAAAATTGAACATCAGAATACATGATCTTATACAAGCCTGTCAATGTGGAGCAGGTCTGAGACCAAACTAGCAAAACTCACCTTCACAAAGGTTCCACTCGACGGATTAACTTGGCCGGCATTTCCTGGGGACTGCAAGAAACCTGATTCATCGATGCAACTGGAAGGTGTCACTGCTGGATTGAGAGAAAACTCTGCACCTGTGGTACTCATGTACATAGAAGAAGAGAAAGGTATAGTTGTGGAATTACTATCGCTGCCAACTCCTCTAAGTCCTGACACTCCACTCTGTAGCAGAAGAGATGAGGGTTCTATATTGACACCAAATAGGAGTCGGCTTTGTGGATCAGTGCAACCTTGGTCTATCAGGCATTCCCTTCCAGGAAAGGGTGGCAAAGATATAGAATTCTGAGAGATGTTTGTCTGAGGAGCAACCAACTGTTCTACTTGGGGTAGAGGACACTGAGGTGTGCCAGAAGAAATAAGTGGCTCAACAACCGCTCTCTTGGATGGCCTTGATGAAGAAGTTACCAAGGGGTTGGTCCGGGGCAGGTTGAGTAAGTTGGATGAGTCATCTTGTGGAAATGAACCTAAGAGCCTGTGAAGGGGAGAGCGAGAAACAACAGGGCTTGTCAAAGGGTTCCCATTCGAGTCAGAAAAACTCTGCTGATGGCACAGTGAAGAAATGGCCTGCATTGGAGGTGACTGGGAATGAGGGGCCGAATCAAACTGAGATATGGTGGAAACAGCACTCGCAATCTGCTGATGATCAACCAGTTCAAGTTGTTGTGGCAGTGAACGCTGCTGCTGACTATTAACTCCCTGCTGATGCTGCATTTGCTGCTGAACGATTTGAGATTGAGACTGATTTTGGTTTTCTTGAACACCAGGATGAAAAGACTGATGAAGTTGAGACTGCTGCAACGTCTGAGGTTGCATTAAAGCAGCTGTTTTGCCAGGAAGGGTCTGTTGTTGATGGAATTGCAAAAGGGATGTGGCCAATGGCTTTGAAGGATCTACAGCCCTCACCTCCTGAAGTGCAGCAGCAACCATAGCCTGGTAGGCATCAGGCTGCAAACCAAGCATTGAAGCATCAACTCTTGGCTGCATCCACGATGTGACTCCAAGTCCCTGAAAGTTCATAGATTGGATACCACGGTCTCCATCTCCTCGCAGCCACATAAGGGGAGAATTCATTCCCAGATCATCATCCTTGATACCTAAAATCAGAATATTTAAGAATGCAAGAGGGAAAAAAGCTTTAAAACATCAAGAGAAAAAGGATCCAAAACTTATTGAAGTCCCCAAAATGTGATTAACAATTACCAATCACCACAAGGGGATGGGATTATGTCCAAACAGAACCCTAGACCCCATTAGCTATTCGTGGATGTGATTCAGGACAAACAAGATAGAAATTCTCCTTCCTTATTCTTCGTCAGAAAGTTCTGAAAATGGCCTGTAAACAAACCTACCATAGAAAGCTGGTAATCCAGGTGGCCACGGTCTCTTCAGCCTCAGGGGAAATGGAGATGGATACATTGGAAATGTTGTTAGTGGTTCAATCTCCCATAAGGAAACCCTTGGCTGCCTCTCTCCAGCTGTGGATTCATCCCAGCCAACCTACATTTATGTACTTTGTTTGCATTAAGTTGGAAGACAGAACTTACAAAAGCTTTTCTCAACCAAACATTAATTAATTCAGCAATGAGCAATTCCATGGAATGTCCTTTGGTTACCTTGACTGAGCGCCAGTGTGACTTTGGCCACCTACCAGGATCTAAGTCACTTATGCCAGTAATTGTGCCCATGTAGCTGGATATGAACAGTTGTCAGATTATATTTGTAACATAAAAGCCTTTTTCACAGAAATTCACCGCATAAAGGGCAAAGAAAAGAATCAAATTAAACCAAATAAGCAGAAAATCATTTCTTGGAATACAATCAAAAGCAAATGACACTAGACATATTTTGACATGCAAGCACTATATAGCACAAGAAAATGTACACATCTAGAGAAGATAGCAACAAGAGTATAATGAGTCCAAAACATTAAGATAATAGTCTAAGCTTACAAGCCACTTATAGGACCTACCGGCGAACACTGGATTCTTCTGTTTCAAATAGCATTCTAAAGCGCATCCCAACAGACACCTGAGTACGGTAGACTGCCTTGACATACTTGCCCAATGGTATGACAAATTCTGATGGGCTCGCCCTGAAGTGATTCAAATGTTAAGGAAAGCACAGATTCCATTTTTTGCTGGCATTATCAAAAGCATACCTTGGATTGTAAAATATGGTGAAGCGGCTATTTGTTGCAGCAGCATGAGCTGCAGCAGCAAGAAGCCCCAGGTGCATACTATCACTAGATAAGACCGATGAAGGCATTACAGTTTGTGGCCGATTAGCACGTCGGATACCAAGGAGCAATTGATTCTTATCATTCCTATCAAAGCAGAACCAATACAATTAGGTTGGTAACAATATAATATATTCCACAGCTAATCATGTCACAAATTTATGAAGTTGGGATGTTTAACAGAGGCCAAATATGTTGAAGAGTCCACCACCCCAGACAAAAACAACAGTGTCTTCAGTTTCAAATATGGGAGGCACACACAATATGATCTTCACCTTGCATCCTTTTGCAGTACTCCAAGAAAGCATAAAAGTGGCAAAGCTAAGCAATCAGGACAACTACTTCAGGGCTTGAAGGCACACTGAAAGTCTAAATAGTGTGTGAAAGAGGAAACTAAAACACATTCTGTCCACATGCAAGCAGAAACACAAAAACAGAGAAGAAGAAAAAAAAAAAAAAACTAACTACTAGAACATCCAGAGCAAGGCAGATCATCAACAACCTACCAGATAAAAAGCACTGAATCACCAGCAACAAGTCTTTTAGCACTCACGAAGACACTCCACCCAGTTGTAAGGAGGTGCCTTTTTGGCTGGCCTGAATGAAGAAAATAGCTGTTAAAGAGAGATGCTCAAGTTAAAAACAGCTTTTTTATATTATAATTAGCACTAGAGTGCATGGAACTGTCAACCATCAACATGATAAGTAGCCTGCAACAATTCAAGAAATCATTGTGAAAATTGAATTAAATGTCACTGAACGATAAATTCAGTCATTTTACCACTTCTCTCGGACTTTCACCCATAAAACATTCAAAGAGAATTTCAGGTGACCTCTGCATATCTAATGCAATTTTTTTGCCCAGAAAATAAACTACACAAAGAGAAGGTACATGAGCCTTCAAGATGAAAAAGAAACTATGAATTCATCATAGAAGAAGCAAGATAGATAGGGAATTGCAGCAAGAAACAAAAATGCAGTCCAATGGCAGGTCTACAATGCTAACTATGATTAAAAATGGCAAAGATAATCCCAGCTGCTCAGCATTTATAAGCATTTGTTTCATACATGTCATGTTACATCCACTAATTCAAAGAGTCAATGTATGAGAGGCCTATTTTGTTGCATTAGCACCCAAATCAATTCAGAAAAGAAAACACAACTCACCACGAAAGATATGTCTAAATTTCCATTCATTATCATGGAGATCCCTAGCAATTAATTCCTGAGCTGGAGGTTGCTGTGAGAAGTCCTGCAATTGAACAGCTGTCATAAGAAATTTTCTGGAAGCCTTGAACCATAAGAGAAAAGATAACTTAAGATTCACGATCAAGCTCAGTCAGTTGGGTAGAACATTTACCAGTGGAGGAAACACTTTTTCAGCAGCCCGGCGAGGGACAGAAAATCCACCATGGGTACTTGTGTCACTTGCCGTCAAAGTTTTACAAAAATAATTGGTAGGCTGTTTGCTGGGAGCACCCAATTCTGCAGGAAGGTAAGCATCCTTTTGTTCTTGCTGCAGAATGATGTGGCAAACAATCAATTTGTACTTAAACACAAGAACAGTGAACCAAAATACAGTACAGAAACATCAGAGATACCGGGCTTAATGGCTGCAAGGTCATCTGCGCATATACCTCATCTGTTTCAACATCTGCCTGAAACATCATGACATCATTGAGCCTTATGGAACAGCCAATGAGAATATGCAACCCAGAAAATAATTGAACGAATCTTACATGCATGGTCACATTGTGAAGCTGACAGATAAGCTGTGGAGGTAAGCTTAGGTAGTTGGGAATATGGGCATCCACTTCCTGGTTTGTCGATGCAGAAACCTATACATAGGATCATGCAGACTTAATTCCATTTAAACATTACAGCAGCCCATGGTTGTGGCTCAAGCAAATTGGTACAGATTATTCAGAATAATTCAGAAACAAGATGCGGTCTAGGAGGAAGAAGAAAACACCAGATTTAGAAATTCACATGTTCAACTAATATCAATGAGCTAACAAACACAACTTTGTGTTACAGAAAATAAACAAGTCCAGATACTCTGCATATCATTGTTCAAAATAAACAACTATGCCAGAAGGTATTAATCATTTGAAAGTGCACACTACCTGAGATGAAGAGCTACCATTCAAAAAATACACAAATTTATCCACAGAAAATAGATTGATCTACTTCAGAATTATGCTGAAGAATTCATCATAGTTATAGGGAAGCAGGATATATTTTGATCTACCTGCTCGCTGTGACCCTGCGGGAAATAAACAACACGGCTCCCAACAGCAGGTAGAGAAACCAGAGGACCCGCACAAGCATGCCAAAGTTCAGAGTTTAGAACCCTCTTCTCCCCTGAACACATATTTCCAACCCAATGTCAATCTCACACAAAGTAAAACATTTTTAGTGCTTAAAACTTGATAATGACACCAACTATGGCGTAATAGAATATTATATTTGCCACACAAGGGGCCCAGAACTTCAATGGCAAATCGCAATCAGTTTCTTCTAGTAACAAGGTAAAAATATCAACATGAGAGAAAGTTGGCCCTCTACTGGATTGCTGAGCAAAACCTTTAAAAAAAGAGTCAAAAAACATCAAGATATTCCTATGAATTGGCTGTCAAAAAATGAGCCACAAAATAGATGAAAACTGAAAGAGCTTGATCCAATTTTGGAGATGTAATCTGCCAAGCATGGTTTCCAAGATCTCAATTTCCATCCTTCATTTTCTGTGAAAACAAGTGGTCATCCAAACTTTACAAATTATACAGAATTGACCTAAAAATTACTCTAAGCCCTTACTCTGCAACAAGTACCAAAAAAGAAGGAAAAGCAGAAGAGAAGAAGCACGAGAAGAAAAAGAAGCAGCAGCAGAAGAAGAAGAAGAAGAAGAAGAAAGAAGAAGCATAAGAAGAAAAAGAAAGAAGGCAAACAGAGTGAGTGAAACATTTAGGGCCCAAAAATAATAATAATAATAATCCACAGAACAAACAACAAATAATAACACACACACCTTCCTGAGTTTGTGGATTAAAACCAGCAGAAGAGAGCCTCATTTTTAAGGAACTTAACACCACCTTAAGAAAACCACTCCTTACCACACCAATTAAACTCCAAAATAAACCCACCAAACCACTCAGAAATCCTTCTCTGCACTGCCTTCTTCCCACATAGTATTTATTATACCTTCACCTTTTGCTTCTCTCGTCCAAAACCCAACCACAATTGAGAAGCATAAACTATTCACCCATCAAAAAGGCCACTAAAGTCAAATCCCATTCAATGTAGGCTTCACTGGGAAGCTACAACCAAGAACAATCCCACAAGAAACAAACTCCTTGAACTTCAGCCGAACCCCATTTGGCTGCAAAACACAATCGAATTCAGCCTCATTCGCTTGCTATCCTCTTCCCCCACAACCCCCAAGTTCTCCAATATTGACACTAAACACTCATGCCACAAATCATCCCCCAATGAACCCCAGCATTCTAGCTTCAACAATCACAACCACAAACCGTGCTTCTCAGAAGAGCCAACCAGATAGTGAGTTGATGATTTCACCACCTAATCAACAGAACCCAGGTGTCTAATCAAGCAAAACACCACTAGATCTCACTTGGACAACACCAGCTAACGCTCCCCCACTTTCAATTCTATCTAAAGCCCAGATCTTTATAACATAAACCCCACAAAGAAAATAAAAAAAAGCACAAACTTCGGAACCAAACTCAAAACAACTCAAAGTACAAAGCATTGCTCAAACTGAAAGCTTCATGGACGTGCACAGACTACTGCTTTAAACACATATCTGAAACTGTAGCCATAAACAGACACACATATACTTGTTTACAAAAGAGAGGATTTTATGGGGTTGGGCTGTTGTTTCCTGTAATGGAAATAGTGCTTTGTGGTGCTGCTGACGGTGTATAGCAGCTAGGACTACCTCTCACACTCGAGCTCCCCATCTCCTATTTTGGCTAAAATGAACGGACGCAGAACTGCTCTTATTTTTAGCTGTCTTTTTTATACCACAGAGAAAAGCAAACAAAAAAGAGCAGAATTCAGAGGGGGATAGATACAGAGTTGCTGTACAGTGCAAGGTTTCAGAGGGAAGAGAGAGAAAGTGTCAGATTTTTATTTTAGAGCGAGAAGGTGTTCTGTGTTCACTTTACTATGACTTTTTTAATGTTCGTTCAGACAAGGAGATTTGTTACACCCTCAAAGTTGGGAAATTTTACTTTGTTATCCTCGTTCTTTCAAAAACTGCCTTCTTTTTCTTTTTGCAGTTTTCCTTTCTTTATTAGATAGTCATTTTTCAAGTTTTATCGAGTAACCAATTATTTTTTTTTTAAGTTTGGTATCAATTATTGAGATTATTATACATTCTCCAAAAAAATTTGGAGAGTGCACACTCCCTCACATTGAGGGGTTGTTTATGTTCAATTAACCGAGCCATGACCTCAAAAATTACATTACATTAAATTTTTTTATTCCATTATTTTAAAATTTGATACCAAATTAGCATTTTTAGTTAATTGAAAATTTTAATTTGTTTCAATTTTTTTTTAATTCCATTGACTAATTAATATTTAATTTTAATAGATATATATAAATTGTTAATTTGAATGTAAATAATCTAATTTTGATTTATTTTTCAGAAAAAAAAATTATAATTATCATCCTCTCTCTATATATATATATAAGATAATAATTTATTTAATTAATTAAAATTTGGGTTCATTCAATTCAATCAGCTAACTAAGATTTTCAATCTTTTTATTATCCCCATCCACATCAATGCATTGCATCTGAAATTTTACCCCAGCAATGATTGAGAAAGAAATTAGGCCTCTTAATTAACTTATTAATGGGGACTAGATCCCATTGGTGGACTCGAATTTTTAAATACCTGTACGAAATATTATTGGACTCTACATGTGAATTATACTGGGTGGGTGGGTGGCTTCGGTTGGGGTTGATTGTCATGTACTTTTGATGTGGACCAACCACAATTTCCACTATGAGTAAAGTATCCTAACCCAAGCTAAGCTTCAATTTAAAATAATAATAATAATAATAAGTGACCCTTAATTTAGTTCAAAATATTCTTAAGGTCAAGGCGTTTGTGGGATTTATACAAAATGAGAGAGCTATTTTTCTGTTGTAAAATTGGCGATTTAATAATTTTTTTAATAGACCATGAAAACTCACCAAAAAAAAAAAAATTGCATTATTTATTTTTTTATGAATATTTTATTGTACATGAGTAAAAACTCAGTACCTTGAGTCAATGAGAAACCATTTTAACTTGTTTATTAATATTTTTTTAAAAAAGTAATTTTCAAGCTCAACTTTGAGTTTTGTTTAACAAACGAACCAGCCATGAGCAATTTGAGCTCAGTTCAATAAAAAAGCTTGCGTCTAGCTCATTAACAAGCTCAAACTGCTCGTGAACAATCAAGTGACTCGCCTTCTTCAAAGTTAATAATATTTTAGGACTTCTGACACTACATTCCTTTTTTTTTTTTTTTTTAATAATCATCCTTCTTCTGCCATTGCATTGACAAAGATGGAAAAGAGACTTGGAATTTGGAAGCCCAGGGGGGCAAACAAAGAGATCGTGACCATTCATCACACAAACGATTTTACTTGTAATAACTTAATAGGAAGACGGACAAATAATTTTTACATCAATGCAAACTATCATAACTTAAAAAAAAAAAAAAAAAAATTCTGATTCATAACTTATTTAATTCATTACCCAATTGATAAATTATTTTCTTGTGATCTCCTCTCTCTCTCTCTCTCTCTCTCTCTCGATGTAAGATGTGTGTCAATGAGAGGGAGGGAGTGGACCATGACAAAAAAATAGATTACCATCAATCTATTATAATTGGATGGACATGTGATATACTTCAATAAATGAGATGATAAGACTATACCATTTTTTTTTTTTTTCGTGTGTTAGGTCCATCCAATCCATGCATGTCCCTAGTCGAGATGACCCCATTGGAAAACTTATTATAATTATCATTATTATTATTATTATTATTATTATTATTATTATTTTGAGGAGCATTGGAAAACTTATTAATTGAGGGCCCATTCTTGTAGGGGCCATATATGAACAAGTTTTGGCTCTTTCTTACGGTTCAATACTCGATTAAACTATACTTCATTACATGGTATATTGCAATTGGTTGAGACGGCGGAATGCAATGCGTACGAGGAATTACAACTTTTTTTCAGTCTCTGCACGTCGTACCAAATTATCGGTTGATCTAACTAAAAACAATGCATTTATGTCGAATTTTGAGGTGTTTTATATTTAATTCACGTTAATGTTCCATACATTGTACTAGGTATGTATTTCCTACCCGTTTGCTCGAGATATCAGATCCTCAGCTGCAGAGCCATGGCATCTCCATAAAACGTGTATATTCACACAGAAGCAATCACAGTACAATTAAACACAATTAATAAAAATAATACAATTCTATTAATTTTTTTTTTCTTCCTTCCTTAACACATCTTTTATATTAATATAATAATATCTATATTATTTTATTAAATTTAATTACACAAATATAAAATTTTATATATTAATTTAGACACAATAATATTTTATATTATACAGATAAAATATTATATAATATAAAAAAAATTATAATAATTTTATATAATATATAAATTTTTATTAATATTACTATAAAAAAATTAATTTTAGAAAAATATAATTCTTGTAAGAAATCAGAAAATATAATTATTATTAATAAATTTGAATAATAATTATATAATACTTCTTTGATCAATAAAATAAAATAATAAAAAAAGAATTATATTATATTGTTGTATAAAAAATAAATAAGTTGTATATAAAATTATTTGTTTAAAATATATTTTTTTTATAAAAATAAATAATAATTTTTTAAAAAAAAAATTGGAAATAAAATAGTGTGATATTGAAATTGTAAAATCTAAAAAAATCGAATAAAAAAAAAAGTTCTTTATGCCGCGCCATATTGTTTTAGAAAAATATTTTCCCTTTATTACGTCAAAAAATGTAAAATGCTTGTTGTCCGACATTGTAAATATAAGCTTCTCGCAGGGCACTTCGGCAAAGAGAAAAAAAAAAGAAAGAAAAGAAAGTGACAGAACCGAATCTTTTGATCCTACGGACAGTACTCAGATATTATCTGACAATGAACGAGGGAAAAGGAGCAAAAGGACGAATCCTGACCATTGGCAATGGAAAAGTGGGACCCAAAAGCTATGATGGACATGACGTGACTACTGTTCACCTTTTCTTATTGGTCACTATCGAGAGCGTACGGTGAGGAAACGGCACACGCAATAAATTACCCACGCCCGTATCCGTCGACAGTCGGTGGCAGAAAATGGAGTAGATGGCCTTTTTGTTTATTTTTTTACCATAAAATTTTCGCTATTAAAAAAATAAATCAATTTATAACCTTAAAAAAAATTTTAATTGCATCAAAATCCAAATAAAACATTTGTATTATTTCATTTTAAATCCCAACATTTACAACATTACACATAAAAAAAAAAAAAAAAACTTAAATTCGTTGGTGTTCCTCTTTCTGAATTTAGAAACTATTATGGATCCCACGATTCCTTTCATCTATTTTCTAATTGGTGATGGAGGATTGAAATTATAACGGATTTAAACATTAGGGTTTTACATATAATATTTTAAAGGTTGAAATTTAGAAGAAAACGGATCCAAAACTTGAAAGCTTTTATGTAATTAGGGTTTTGCATATAATATTTTTTTTTTTTTCTCTTGAAAATTCCAAAAACAACTTTTCCCTTAAGTGAGTATTAGTCAGATGGGACACATTCCGTGAGCAACATATTAATCAAATTAATATTCTGATTGGTTCATAATTTGTTTCAAAATTAGTGTTTAACGTCAAATGGAGTGTTAATTATTAGCTTATCACCTGTGATATAGACTCGGTTTATATAATAATCTTTTTGTCCTTTTGTGCTTGTGAGAGGGCTTCAACGTTATCTCGTCACTTCCATAAGCTTTGCAACTTGCTTCCAATCAAAACATTTCTATTAATGTTATATAAAACATGTCTTAATCACCTTTGCACTTAGTGGTTTTTTTTTTTTTTTTCTCTATACAAGAAGAATGGTTTTTTTTTTTATTATTATTATTATTATTATTTTATAAAATTTTATAACTTCTCTCACTCTTGAACGTGAGAATTTCAAAATAGATTTATAAACTTTCAACCGGTTAGATATCTAAATGTGAGTGGTTTGTTTTGCATCCATTGAATGTAAAAATTGCCATTCAAAAGCAAAGTTTCAAAAGCCACCATCAAATGCAAGTATCTGCCATCCATTCACAAATCCACGTGAAACAAGTACAAAGAAAAGAAGAAAATATTGTACAAATTCCAGAGTTAGATTGTTTGTTTACCAGGAAAATTTTGTTCCATGCAACATGTTTGGATATTCCATTCTCATGTAGGAAGAAGAGATAAGAGATGCCTTTTAAATCTCTTCCCTTTCAACTAGCAAAAAATCAAAAGATCAAATCGTTCCATCTTTGGTTTGGATGCCAATGGCTCATGGCTCATGTCTCGTGCAAATTTGGAAACATCGTGCAGGCGATCATATAATTGAATCCCAGCTGCACATTTTCCCAGAACTCAACGTGGCCTGTCTGTCGTCGTCTTCTTCAATTCGGGGTACTTCTCATTTTTGTTCTATGATTGCACACCAAAACGTTATGCGAAGTGGGTATCTCAACGCGAATCAGATCCAGTTTCTGCTCGATAAAAATGTTTTACCAAAAATTACGTTCATGGAAAAAAGTCTTATTGCACGCATGCATTGAAATTTCATATTTTAAAAAAAAAAAAAAAAAGTGATCCTAACCGTGGAAATTATGTCATTTGAGACAAAAGTGAGGCTCCAACGTGACACCAACTTCACAAAATGGAATCAAAATTAATTTCTGTGTTCATTAACTCATTTTTTTATTTTATTATAGTAATCTTTATATCATTTCCGCAGAAAGTTTTTATTTTTTTTTTTTTCTTTTTCAAATACATATCTAGTTGAGTGAGTCGGTTTTCCATTGTTGTCCTAGGTCCATTCACCGTACGGTCTTTTTGCTTTTTATTTCAAAACAAAAAGAAGAAAAAGGAAGTTTTTTTTTAGCAAGCAAACCAAATTAAAGTCAACATAGAGGTAATGGGGCAAGGCACGCAAAAGTCAAAGTTGAAGTCCTCCTTTTCAACCCTACTTTATACTTTAGACAAATTCATTCAGTTTAAGTTAGGCAATCCCTATTTAATAACGATCGACTTCTTGGTCTATTGTTCTCGATGCTAGCCATTTTGGGTCGGTGGTTATTTGAGCTCTTGTCGAGTCAAATAAATCTTACTAGTGGGTTTTACTAAGTAGAATGCAGCACAAATACTATTTCACAATTTAAGTTTTATGTGTATTATTAAGAAATTATATAAACTATTTAAGAATTTTTTTTTAAAAACTTTAGATTATTTTTTAATAAATTATTAATTATTTTTATTAAAATTATTTTTTTGTTAATTTAATTATAAAAATATACAAATTTAAGGAATAAAACCATGTCATATTTGAGTATCTAACAAATAAATGCTTAGTGAAAAATGTAACTTTTTTACATATTTTTGTGAATTTAAAAAATTCTTCTAAAAGTTTAATAAAATATATAAACTTTTGTGTTTTTTTTTTCTTTTTGCTACCACTTAATTTAAACTTTTAAAGAGTTTCTTAAATTTATCAATCAAAAGGATAATAAGAAATTCATTGAGATATTATAATCATTTTATTCCTTATATATATATTTATAATTAAAATTATCTAATTAATTAAAAAAATTATAATATAAATAAAAAATAATTAATAACTAATTTACAAAATAATCTAACTAAATAAAAAAATCTAATGACAAATCAAAATAAAAAAATTATAAATAATTTATATAATTCTTGAACAATATACATAATTTTTGAATTATAAAATAATTTTCATAATATGTCTTATATCACTTACTCTTAGTATTAGGACATTAACCCTTTCTTAGAATGCAAGTCATTAAGAATATAAAATTTTACATCATTAAAATATAAAAACTCAATATAATTATGATATCTAAAAATTGTATCATTTAATAAATTAAGTCACTATAATACAAATATATCTTTGTCATTTTCTCCTTCATGCGAGGGCACTTGCTCTCTTCTTTTTTCTCTCCCCTCGGACCATTTCCTATCCGTTCTCTCTTCCCCTTCCCACCTCCACTCTCTCCTCTCTTTTCTCTATTTATTTCTTGTCTCCTTTTTTAAGATCAAACTTTATTTTCACCTATTTTTCTTTAAAATTATTTCACTTTTGTCATAAACTTTCTTTTTTTTCTAAATTTTCAACTTTATACCACATTTTTTTCATCAATTTTAAGATATTTTTACCTTAACTTCATTTATCTTCTGATTAAATTTTTTTTTTTTTTTTAGGTTTTACCCTCATATTTCTTCATTAGTTTATATGAATTTTGGACTTAGCATTGAGATATTGAATTTTGTATTGTATTATTTCAATCAAATTGTTAAAGTGCATTTTTTTAGGCTTTTATATTTTTCTTGTAAAAAAAAATAAAATAGTTATTAAGAATAAAAAATTAAAACATATAGCAAACACCTTAAATGACAAAAAACAACAATAAAAATTTGAGAATATAACTAAACAAGTTCTAAGTTTAGATATTTTCATTATTCAGTAAATGGTGGTGATTCAGTACACTGAAATGAGAGAATTTCAAACCAAAAAGGGTTATTTTTCTGGTGATATTATTCTAAATATCAAGATTATTCTAAAAATCAAGATTTAATGATTAGGATGGTTGTCACTCTCGTTTATTCAACTGACTGAACTCATAAATTTCGCTATTAATTTCATTTTTCGATTTGGCCTATGTTTTTGCTTAACCTCTTGTTTTTTTCGTGCTTCTAATAAATTATTTTCTCATTATACTAACAAAATTGACCAACCGACTCATAGCACAAATGAAAAAAAAAAAAAAAAGTGAAATTCATAATTCTCGCATAGCCATGAAACAAGCTAGTTGTATTCTTGATTTGGCATGAGTGGGCACTCAGTGGCTAGGCTTTGAAGGAGCGCATAATCAACCTATTAGGGTGGAAGTACCCTGTTGAGTCATGATGCCACTAATAAGTGACCATAGCACTTTGTTATATGACAAGACACCCCCCCCCCCCACCCCAAAAAAAAAATAATAATAATAATAATAATAATAATCAAAGTTTAATGTTAACTTTGGGTCAATTTGTCTCGTGATTAAAATTTGTGGGTATGGAATGCTATAAAAAGAGATACGTAATCATGCCATTTTGTAGCCGTTAAATACCTTGAAAAAAAAAAAATACAGCAGACATTTTTCTTTTTCTTTTATTTATAAATTAAAAAAAAAGGCATAAAAATATAATTTAAAAAAAGGAGACTCAAATACTATAATGTTTGAGGAATAGTTAGACATATACAACCTCATAACTATTTTTATATAATGAATGCTTACACAAGATTAGGAATAATAGCATAGTGGTAATATATTCTTCTCCTTTAATTTGTTTCCTTTTTCAATAATATTTTTTGGATGAAAGAAAAGGTCAAGAAAGTGATGATTTTTTGGGGGGCTTTTTTAAGTTGAGAAAGATGCTTTGATATTTTATACTTGGACATCCACTATCGGTGTTAAAATTCAAAAGAGAATCACACCTAAGACATAAGCAAAGCATAAGAGGATGCGTACTATAGTTCAGGTGTTATGATTTATTTTTTTGACTAAGCTTTAGCATATCTTAATCAACATGCAGACAATACATACATAAATGAGATGCTTCTCTTGCAAGGCTTGCCGGATTTTTCACTGCTCATTTCATAAGAATTGTCCTTGGACCTTTATCTGATTTACAGAAGAAAATTTATAAATAGCTTCTTTGAAATATGGCGAGTATAAATGTCGAAATTAAAAAAAAAAAAAAAAGGAAAAAATTGAAGTAGAAAAAGAAAATTCTAGGAATTTAAGCTTATTTTATTCCCTTAGAGCTTATTTTCTTGGTTATATATAATAAGAACATGTTGCGATTAGATTGAATAGATAAGGGGCACCTCTTGCAAGAGTGAGCTCATAAGATTACTTTATAGTGTGGTTAAAAACGCAACTTTTTTTTCTATTAGGAGATATTATAATAGTTGAAAATTTAATTTTTTTAAAAAAAAAATTTGTAAAAAATAAATAGAGTTATTTTTATTTTATAATTTATAGTTTAATGACAAAAAAAAAAAAAAAGAAATAAAAGTAAAAACGTAAACTTTTAAATTAAAAATAGCAAAAATGAAATCAGAGACACTCGTATATAAGACATCATGTATAAGACATCATGGTATGTCTTAAATTCGAATTCAACCTCTAATTTAATATGAATAGTTTGCATTTTTGACCCATTAATTTTGATTCATTCATTTAAAATGTGTACATGTTACGTGAGAAAAGCTCCCACGACCCAATAAGATTTTCATTGAACCAATAATTTCTTTATAAATATTTGTATAGGGAATATTAAATGTACACAAATTTTTTATACGAGGATAACACGAGCCTATGCAAAATACAATAATAAGCACTGAATTGTATATTTATATTTATGATCTTATTTTTTGTATAACTAATAATTTTAATTATTTTTTTTTTTTTAAACTCACATTACTACAAAGAAAAAAGAAATTACTGTTTAAAAGAGGGTTGAGGGTTCGGTTATTACTCTTCCTGAAGTCTCTCACTAAGATGAGATTTAAGGTATTTTTTGCAGCTCTTGTAGTATTTTTAATTAAACCCATCAATCCCTTTTTTTTCTAACACTTAACGACTAACTACTAATTATGGTTATATATGTCGGGTAATTGGAAGTCGGCAGGATATTTCTAAGTCCCAAATTCTCACATTTAAGAATCAACGCAGTCTATGGCATTCATGTGAAACCATGGAAAATGAGTGGCAAAAGGTAAACAGTAGCCCAATAATTATAATACAGAAAAAAGGAGGTTGTTCAGGGGAAAATGTGAGAGAGAGAGAGAGAGAGAGAGAGAGAGAGAGAGAGGAAAAGGGGTGGGTGGAGGATAAGGTCACATGCCCTCTCTCCGGAGTCCCTTCAAACATCCCCCCCCACCCCCCACATGCCCCCACTTGATCAACTTTTAATAATGAATAAAATTTGGTGACTCATTAACAGCTAATATAATACGGTAGCCTCCCGGAATATTTTATTTTATTTTATTGATTGAATCAGTGTTTTTACTTGTATCCATCAATTATTATGTATTAATTGAAAAAATAATAAATTAAGAAGAATTCGCCGAGTCTTCAAACATTTCGAAAATGGTTTTCTTTTTCCAACACATATTTTTTTTTTTTTGGGTACAAATGCTAACAATTTTAGCTTAAAAAATATAATTGACCAATGAATTACCCTACAAATTCATGTAACAAATATACACTATATGAATATTTCAAATATGTTTGGTGACAATAAACACAATAATCATAAATGATATAACTGATTGTTTCTTACAAAAAAAAAAAAAAAAAAACTAACAAGGGAATTGTACGAGGTTTTTCCAATTTGAGTTTTTTTTTTTTTTGAAAGAAGTTAAGTTAATTTATTGAAGATATGCAATCAAAAATTATGTTATGAAATGTGTGAATTTGTGTTAGAAATTAATAAAATTAAACTCTTGAGGCTACAATTTTTGGTTTGTCAAAAGAATCCAAGTAACAAGCAAGAAAGTGGAGCTTTCATAATCGTACGCGTATGTCATTTTCAAGTGTGCCATTGGGTTTTCTTACTTTTGGTCACTTTCTTTCCCTTTCTCTACACTATTCATAACTATTGAGAATTTTTGGACACGGAGAGAAAGAGACGGTGAGTGAGGTAGACCGAGTGGGCATTGGGGAAAGAGAAAAAAAAAAAAAAAAAAAAAAAACAACAGCTCACCTGTTAGATTTGTGGCCCCCACCGAATTTTGCTCCATTCTCTCTCTCTATATCTCTAGATTTCGTTTGACGCGACGACCCACCTCTACAATCCTAATCCTCTCAGCCACACGCTTTTTCCCCCTTCCCATGACGTTGCTCGACTTCTGCCTGTTCTTTTCTAAATATGAATTAGATATCTGGAGAATAAAAAAATAAAAAATTATTGAGTTAAACTTAATATTAACATTCTAATACTTAGAGTTAATAAAAAACGAGAAAGATAGAATAAGAGATTAATACGAAGATAAGATTAGGTAACTGAAATATAAAATATTTATAATATTTTCGGAAAATTCTTATTAACTAACAAAAAAAAAAAAAAGGTGAGGTTGGTACACCAAGAAGGTAACTTTGCCAGGTAATATGCTGGGATGCCTCAATGACTTGTCCCGGTGCAATGGAGGGGGGCGCTGGGAAAGGTCCGCGCAGTTGCCACTGAAGGCGTTTGTCCATTTTCACGAACATGAATAGCGTGTTCCTGGTAGAGACACGTCTCGGTCACCTGAGTTTCCGTGTCTTTTGTCCGTTTGGCAGACCCTAGTGAGGTTTGATCTGTGGAGTATTCACAGAGTATGGACCAAAGGCTCACAGTGGTAACATCCTTAATGTATGTCCCTATTATTCTTTGGAACTTACAATTAAATTTCACTTACGCTAACCTCTTTCTATAATTCTGAAGACTTTCAATCGACTCTTTGTGAGTTATTTTGTAGTTTTGGTCTGAGTTTTATCCAAGAGAGCTTGTTGTCACTTGAAATTGATTTTCAACTCACACAAGTTTTAGTTTTTTTTTTTTTTTTTTTTTTTTTTTTTACATTTTTAAGTGTAGTACAGTATTGAAGAAAAATTCTTAAGTTAGACTTGAGAATTTAGCCACATTGATACTATGTGGCTAACAGACTCGGAACCGAAATTCTCTAACATTAGTGTTATTTGTAATGGCATTAGAGTCTACATAGGTCCTGTAATAGTACCCTAAAATTAGGTGAAGGAAAAGCTCAGGCAAAAAGATTTTATCATGTCGATAATGGTCGGCTGTCGGCAATAGTCCGCATGTCATGTCAATCTAAGGTTGTTTTTTTTTTTTTTTTTTTCCCAGCTTTTGTTAAAGCCCAATATGGGCTTAATGCTTTACTTTTTGACTAGGAAATTTGTAAACATATGCGGCGTTGGTTGGAAAAATGTGCTCAGTATTTCCAGTTCAAAAATATTATAGTTGATCGTGTGTCTTGCGAATAATTCAATGTTGACGCTTGAGTATTTCCCTGTTAATAGTTAATCAAAGAAGAAGACGTTTTTTTTTTTTTTCCCTCTTTTCTTAACAACATAAAAGAAGTGCTTTGAACTCAATCTACATTTTATAGATGTCATCTCGTTTTAGTTTTTTTTTTTTTATAGAATTATTCTATTATAACATGAAAATTACAAAATTAAATATATAAACATTATTTTCGTAAAAATAAAAAAGTAAAGCTGAATGACCTTTCCTTAGGCGTGGGAGTATGAAAATCTTATAGACTTATGTTGGGTTTTGTCTCAAGTCCCACATTGGGACTCTAGAGAGTGAAGGTCAACATTGAGACTTTTTAAGGGAGAATACCAAAATCCCACATCGAAAGTGTGAGAATGGTTTTACTACCCTTACTCTTTATAAATAGGAGTTATGTATTGGGATTTAAAAGAGAGATATTAAGGAAAAATTAAGAGAGTTAAAACTTTATCTCCATGGGCCTTTAGTCCCAGTATATTGGGTATTGTAAACTAGGCTCTTAAGTTCCTTTTGTATTCTCCACTTTCGGTTGTGGACGTCCCTTTTGTATTCTCCACTTTCGGTTGTATTCTCCACTTTCGGTTGTGGACGTCCCTTTTGTATTCTCCACTTTCGGTTGTGGACGTAAGTTAGTTGGACCGAACCACGTAAAATTTATTGTCTCCTGTTTTCAGACAAACTGGTATCAGAGCCGTGGTTTTGGTTCTTTGGTTGGGTTCTTCGGGAAAATAGCCATTATGCCAATAACTAAGTAGGCCATTCTGGTTCAAGATGGCGTCGACGTAGCGCTGCTAGGGAGGCAGAAAAAGCCAGAGAAGATATCAGATGAGGAGTTTGCTGGTCTTGACAAAAGGGCCAGATCAGGTATCATCTTAAATCTTTCTGACGAAGTTTTAAGAGAAGTAGCTAGTGAAGTTACTGCTAAAGATGAAGTTTTAAGAGAAGTAGTTAATGAAGTTACTGCTAAAGATTTGTGGGAGAAATTAAAGTCTTTGTATATGAAGAATACAGTGGAGAATAGGCTTTATTTAAAGCAAACTTTGTATATACTCTGCATGCCTGAAGGATTGTCTATATTGTCGCATTTGGATAAATTTGATTCCTTGCTTATGGATTTGAGTAATATAGATGTTCATATTGAGGATGAGGATCAAACCCTGTTATTATTGTATTCTCTTTCCCATTCCTTTAAGCATTTTAGAGAAACAATGCTTTATAGTAAAGAGACTATTTCTTACAAAGAAATAAAGTCTATTTTGAAGTCGAAAAAACAGATTGACAGGGATATAACTGGGGAAAGCAGCAATAGTGGTCAAGTTGACAGTTTAGTGGTTCAGGATAGATCAGATAAGGATACAGAGGTCCAGTAGATATAAATCCAAACATAGAAATTTGGTGTGTAATTATTGTAAAAAGAAAAGGCATATCAAAGTTGATTGTTTGAAGCTGAAAGCCAAGGATAAGGAGAAGCACAAAGGTAATGAGTCAGTTCAAGTGAGTGTTACGGAAGATGAAAGTGATGGATCTATTTTCTTTACTAATGATAAATTAAGGTCTGCTCATGAATGGATCTTGGATTCTGGTTGCACGTACCATATGTGTCCCAATAGGGACTGGTTTTCCACTTATGAATCTGTTGAAGGTGGAGTTGTCATGATGGGCAATGATGCAGTTTGCAAAATTGCTGTGATTGGTACAGTTAGAATCAAGACTCATGATGGTGTTGTAAGAACACTCACTCGGGTCAGACATGTTCCAGAAGTGAAGAAGAATCTCATCTCTTTAGGAACACTTGAGACTCTTGGCTACAGGTACACCAGTGAAGGTGGAGTTCTGAAAGTTAGTGAAGGTGCCCTCATTGTCATGAAAGCTTACAGATCAGGAAAGTTGTATATTCTACAGGGAATTACAGTTGTGGGTACTACTGCAATCTCTACAGAAGCAGATATGCTTACAAAGCCTCTTTCAGTTGTTAAGTTCAAGCAGTGCTTGGACTTAATTGGCGTGCTATGATTCAGGAGCTTATAAAGAAGGTGGAGTGTTATTACTGTTGCTTCATGTGAAACTTGAGCCAAGGTGGAGATTTGTTGGGTTTTGTCTCAAGTCCCACATTGCGACTTTAGAAAGTGAAGGCGTTGGGTTTTGTCTCAAGTCCCATATTGGGACTTTAGAAAGTGAAAGCCAACATAGGGACTTTTTAAGAGGGAATACCAAAATCCCATATCGAAAGTGTGAGGATGGTTTTACTACCCTTACTACTTATAAATAGGAGTTATGTATTGGGATTTAGAAGAGAGATATTAAGGAAAAATTAAGGGAGTTAAGTCCCTTTTGTATTATGCTGTCTCCTGAATAAATGCTACCCTGTTACGGAGGCACAACAGCTTGAGAGGCCTCTTGGCCTCGTGGTCACAATAGCCAGACTGCCATCACCAAACCCAAGTGTAGCTCCGGATGTTGTACCAGTTGTTGAATGATTTGCAAGTCAACTATTTGGAACGAAATTGTTGAAAATAAAGAACGCGCCATAGGATTGACCTTTCCACTGAAGTAAACCAAACTTCGATTACTTGTTTGCCAAGTTGGTTGCTATTAGAATTTTGCAAAAGTATGGCGATTGGTCAATCAACTCGAGAACAATTCTTCCACCGTAAGAAACAATTCCCACAATTTTTTTGATACTACTATTCCTTCACCGTAAACAGAGGTTTAATTGTTAATTATTTCTGACTGGAATTCGAATACATAATTTTCTTTGAATTTCAGTTTTGTTCAGTGAAGTGTTTCGTGAACATCAACCCACTACATCCGGTCTCCACTTCCAAACATGCTAACACGTGCACGCCACGAATGGGATGTGCTCGACACATGATTAATGATTAACTTAAACCTAATAATAAAAAAATTTTAATGCAAACAACATTGAAAGCCACACATGAACCTACTCGTTGATCCACATAACCCCAATTCAATAACAACTCAGATTTTTTTTTTTTTTTTTTCTGTCACTAATAGGAGGAAACAAGCCAAGTTTAAGAAAGTCTGACACTTATGGAAATGCCAATAGATGATTAGTGTGGAGCCCATCTGTTAGTTATGTTATTGTCCAAGGAGAACATGATTAGTTGGTGACAAAGAAAGGTTTAAAAGGGGTCACTAATGATGATTAAGTCATGACTAATCCATCTCACATAGAACCCATTTGAGGAGAGGCATACAATGCTATGGGAGACAAGCATGGAATCAAAGGTTGACCACATGTTTGTGTGTGCTTATTTAATCTTTTAAAGTGGGGGCAAAGCAAGAAAACAAGCCAGCAGCAACAGCCTTGATATCTTCTTGATCATGTTTTGGGTGACAAATGAGCTTCTAAAAAACCAAGCCAAAACTCATTAGCGTATTTGTTCTAATTGTGTTCTTTACTGACAATGCCCCCTAATCATTTCCATATCATCTGGATGAGTAAAACAGGAACCATTGTCCCTCCTTAATTCATCCGTGTCCAAGTCAAATCTCTAGCTACCATTCATGTTTAACATTCTCTACTTTTAAACTCAAAATAATTTTAATCAAATCATCATCTTCTATGAAAGTTTTCGTGACACTAAAATAAATATAAAATTAAATACGAAGTAATTATAATTATTAATTGTAATTTACGTATTTTTATGTAATAATTAATTATAATTAATAATTATTATAAATTTCTTGTCACATTTATGTGTTTTTCTTAATTTTTTTATTTTAATAATAGAGACTCCACCCTAATTGATTACATGTATTCACTTTTTTGGGGTTGGTTTTAATGCATTCAGCTGCTATAATCTATAAAAAGGCTCCAATAATTAGAATAGTTTATATTCACCCCCTATGCTTAAAGCACAGCAACTGATCTTGTGGAGGTGGTTCAACCTCTTGATTTCCATGGTGGTAACGAGCACGAGGAGAATTTTATATGGCTGTGCTTTTGCCTACTGAGGCATGATTTATCCACCAAGTTTGCATTAATCAGCGACTTTGAATGCTTTACCAAACGTACGTGGCCTCAAATATCATCCAAATATCCATCCTCCTTTTCTTGGATACTAGATTTCTAGATATGGAACTTGATTACTATACTTGAATTATTTAATACAGATTCTTGAATGATACATTGGTATATTTTAAGTCCAAAGCAAGAAAAGAATGGGACGGCTGCTTAAAAAAAATGAATTTAGGTGCACAATGTATGGTTCAACTAATATCACCCAAGTATCCAATTTTATTTTATTTTTGTCAGAACCCGAGTCTCCAATTTTTTAAATTAGACACCTAGCATTTACATAGTAAGCATAGAATAGAATATAAGACAGAGAAAGATAATAACACAAGGGGAGAGAGAGAGAGAGAGAGAGAGAGAGAGAGAGAGAGAGAGAGATGAGAGATGAGATGAGATAATATAGCAATATAAAGCACTTTTGAGATCTTGCAAAGTTATCAGATAGATAGTGTAGGCCACAGGGGGAATAAATTATGGAAGAAGTGTGGGGAGGGGACAATTCTGACCCTCTCAGCATATGTACATGATAAAAGGAAAAATGTGCCATGAGAGACAGAGATGGCAAATCTGCTTACAGAATTCAAAAAATAAGAAAAAAAAAAATTAAAAAATTAATGAACCAGAAGTGGCTGTCTACCTATACTAATTTATTTATCTTTTGACTGGGATTCTTCTCCCAAGGCCTTTGCTGTTCCCTTTCAAAGGCTTCAAAGCTCATCATCATGCTCTTTTATTTGGTCAAATCTTTTGCTTAACTGGAATTTAGTAAAGTTTGCCTTGTAATAATGAGTGGGAGGTTAATGTGCAATTGGTCTCCATTCTTCAATACAATGTGAAAAACAGGAATAATAATAATAATAAAAAAAAAAACATCAAACTCAATTCTTACCTAGAAATCATATATTCAAGTTGTACAAACAATTTATTGGTAAAAATAGAAATAAGATTGTGTTGATGTGACTTTTTTTTTTTTTTCATATTTTATAGTGTTAAAATTTCATGTACTTAGATGTTATTCTTTATAGTCCTGTTACATGGCCAAAAGAAGAAGATAGGATGATGTTATATTAAATTTTTTTAAAAAAAAATTTCAAGTTTCACTTTAAAAATCATTATATGCATAATTAAAATGACAAAATGTGTAAGAGATAAGATAAAAAAATGCAACAAGCTATCAAAATATTTAATGACGTCTAGTTGCATATTCTTTTGCTTTTAATTACACATTTTGTTATTTTAGTTGCATATTTAAAAATTTTATACAGGAAACTGAAACTTTTAACCAAAAAAAAATCAAAATTTTTAATTTTTATTTAATGGGGCCCAGACTATGGCCATAAACCTTTACCTTATTATTATTTTTTTTTTTTATTTCAAATTATTTTCAAGATTGTTTGAATTTCGAAGTGGTTAGGATTAGTGGAAGAATGGGAGGCAGTAATGTTTAGGAATGAAGACGTGTTAGAGCTGGAAATGAAAACAATATCATGTACTTCAACTGTTAACAAATCCAAACTATCTAAATTTGGTCCAGCCCACGACACATATCAAGAAAGGCTGGTGTTAATGAAGAGGCTGGACAGCATCCCTTCTGATTCATCCCCCCTATGAACCCAAATGTAACAAGCTAGTTTGGCAAAGGACACCAAGCACATGCACATTAAGTTCGGTGGGTCCAATCTTAGTGAGCAATCTACAGAAACTAGGGTGCAAATTTATTAGTTGGATCCAATCACACTCGCAAAGGTGGCATCTTTTTAAATGAAACATGAGGACAAATCCTTGGGCTTCAACAGTTCATGTGCCACTGTCTCACTCAAAATGCTCGGCTATAAGCCTAACATTTTCCATTTTAGGAACGCTAATTACAAGGACGAACATGAACTGTTTTTCTGTTAAACTTACAATCACCATTTGTCACATCGCTTTCAGTTTTGCCCTCAAGATAATTCTATTGCATATGCTTTCTACGCAAACGATGATGAAATTTTGTTGCAAAAATTGCAGAAACATATTACCACTGTGTCAAACACCAAATTCAAGAGGATGAACCAGTGGAACTTTGTCTCTATGCAAGCACACACTTCACCCTGCCAAAGCCGTCTACACCGCGTCAAATACTCAATCCTCACCCCAACTGTCACGGTAATAATCAACACAACACGCTCAAGTCCGTGCAAGCTAGACCCCACAAAGGGACTGCCATAAGCCTAGTGGTAGGGGTAGGGGCAAGGCCTGGGTTTGATACTATGATTCTCTTTTTTGGGTTTTCTGTTGGCCCTGTTTATAAAATTTGATCCCCATGAAAAGTTGTTCTGGATCAGTCACTCCCATATCACTTGATCATTGGAGAAGCACTACTTGCATGTTCATTTGGAAGTTTAATTCTATTTTCCTTAGAAAACAAAACTAAAACACATAGTTTTATGATGTTAATTCATAAAGTTCTTGAATAATAATAGTCTTTTCAATAAAGGCAATGTAAAACTATACTTAATAGTCTCTCTCCCAATTAATACAAATATGACAAACTTTAAGATTTTAATTAAATAAAACTAAATATTTTTGTTACAAATAAATTTTACAACCAAAAAGTCAGAGAAGTACAAAGGGAATGAGTTAGTTCAAGCCAGTGTTGCAGAAGATGAGAGTGATGAGATTATTTTTATTGCTAATGATAAATCAAGGTCTGTTCATAAATGGATCTTGGATTCTGGTTACACGTACCATGTGTGTCCCAATAAGGACTGGTTTTTCACCTATGAATCTGTTGAAGGTGGAGCTGTCATGATGGGTAATGATGCAGTTTGCAAAATTGCTGGGATTGGTACGGTTAGAATCAAGACTCATGATGGTATTGTAAAAACACTCACTCGGGTCAGACATGTTCCAGAAGTGAATAAGAATCTCATCTCTTTAGGAACACTTGAGACTCTTGGCTACAGGTACACCAGTGAAGGTGGAGTTTTGAAAGTCAGTAAAGGTGCTTTCATTATCATAAAAGCTTGTAGATTTGGAAATTTATATATTCTACAGGGAATTACAATTGTGGGTACTACTGCAATCTCTACAGAAGCATATATGCTTACAAAGCCTCTTTCAATTGTTAAATTCAAGCAGTGCTTGGACTTAATTAGCGTGCTATGATTCAGGAGCTTATGAAGAAGGTGGAGTGTTATTACTATTGCTTCATGTGAAACTTGAGTTAAGGTGGAGATTTGTTGGGTTTTGTCTCAATTCCCACATCGGGACTTTAGAAAGTAAAGGCCAACATCAGGACTTTTTAAGGGGGAATACCAAAATCCCACATCGAAAGTGTGAGGATGGTTTTGCTACCCTTATCCTTATAAATAGGAGTTATGTATTGGGATTTAGATGAGAGACATTAAGGGAAAATTAAGAGAGTTAAAATTCTATCTCCATGAACCTTTAGTCCCAGTATAAACTAGACTCTTAAGTCCCTTTTGTATTCTCTACTTCAGTAATATTTGCTTCACTTTTACAATTTTGGTAAGACCACGACAAATGGGTGTTAAAAAATTACATGGAAATATAAAATATTAATACAACTTCCCTTCTCTTTTGCCGAGTTTCTAAACTAGTTTGTGGTAGCAGATATTGCCTGAAGAATATCCAAACCATTACTGCTTCCCCTGTAAAGATGGCTAGTTGCTTGGCTGCTGAACCTGCTGGCCACGAATGTCCATTGTTACCGTCGAAGAACTACACGTGCAGGTTGCTCTTCTGCAAACGGACAGTGCCTAGAAACATCACCGTATTGTATCTAGCAACACTCTGTTTCAAGGCATCGCTGACTGGGGAGAATCCATATTTGCTCTTCCACATTTGGACAAGTTCAGTTACTGAGGGAATCAGCAGCTCTGGAACTCCAAGTGACTCGAACATCTGGAAAATTAAGAACCCCATAATTAGAACTCGTTTCAAATAATTATAAAAAAAAATAAAAATAAATTAAAATTCATGTGGCTACGTACGGATTGCAACGCCCTTAGCAATATTCTAGACATCCCCTCCTGTCTGTGAGAGTGACGTGTTGCAATGAAAGGCATTTCAGCCAATTCATTTCCATGGATCCTGCACATGCACCAACTGTTAAGAATCAATATATATATATATATATATATATATTTGTGTGTGGGGGTGGGGGGGTTGTGTGTAAAGAAACGATTCAAATGAGGATACCTTATTGTTGCCACTGAGATGATGCCATCATTCTTCTCCAACACCGCAGTATAAAATCTTCGGAAATTAATCCTCATCAAGTCGGAACTAGAAGCAAGGAATTTTGAGAAGCATTACATTTGTTTTTTTTTTTATTCTTCTGCATATTTTTGGATTATTAGGTGCACTATATATAGCCATTGATCTGGTTCAGGGCCACCTTCAAAAGATGCATTATTAAATGCCATATTGTCTACGAGATAACAAAATTTCTTTACCATTTAATTCCTCTCTATCCATTGCATTAAATGCTCATTTCTTATTTTTTGGTTGTATGCTTTCTCTCTAATTATTGGGTTTTACATAAATATTTTTTTTCTTTTTAATTTAAAGCGACATGCTACATGGACACAAAATTTTTAACACAAAAATGACATACGTCGCAGGAAATATGCATCCAGGGATAGTTTTCATGCATTTAACAAATATAAATGTATGTATATAAGTGTGTACACACACATATATGTATATTTTTATCCAAAAAAATATATTAAATATAAAATATGTAACTAACAAAAGATAAATATATTTTCGTTAAAATTTATATATCTATTAGATAGTTTTTTATTTATATTAAAGATAAGTCTTTTCGAGTCATATAATATCACTCATAAAAAAAATGTAATTAAAAGATATCTCTTATTAAATTAAACGGGAATAAAATCCTTAATAGCAGAAAATGAAAGATAATAGGATTATATGTTATCAAAAAATATATATATATATATATAACAATAAGACCCTAGAGAATAAAAAATTTAAAAATAATTTTTTTTTCATATTATTATAATAATAATTTCAAAAATTATATCATATAAATATTATTTAAAAAAAAAAAAAAAATTTAAGAAATCACTAATTTAATTTTTAAAAAAAATATCACTAATTTATATATTTCAAATCATATATATATATATATATATGTCTATTTAAAAATATATTAAATTATGAATTATATAATTATAATAGTTATTTTTATATTTATAAAATTTATAATACCTTTTTAAAATTAAAATTAAAATTTATAAAATAAAAATTTAAGTGTTTAACTGTTAAAATATTTTTAAAAGATATTATAGATATATAAATAATTTAAAAAAATTTACACTTAAAAAATTTAGTTAAAGATTTTTTTTAGTTTAAATATTTAATTATTAAAATATTTTCTTAAAGATATATAAAAATATATAAATAAATTAAATAAATTTACACTTGAAAAAATTTACCTTAGAGTAACATATCTCCTCTATGAGAAAACATTAATATTCTGTATAAAAAAATATTTGTAACGCAAAACATCTGTCTTTACATTAGGCCAAATTTGTCAAACATTTTTTTTATTTAAGAGTGCATTTAATATATTGTAATATTAAAGAACTCTAGATCTAAAAAAAAAAAAAAAGACCTCGAAGAACGTTTTTCCTTTTTATGGGGGGATTTAATGTTTCGTATCCTTAAATGCCTTAGGCGAACACTTCCTTTTGGCGCTAGGTGATCCTAATATTTTCCTTTTTTTTCTAGGGGAGCATCTATTGTTTGGTAATTAGAATTTAAAGAAATGTGCATTGAAATATCTTTTAGTTTCACTTGTATAATATTTCTTTGAGAGCATTTAGTAGCATTTGAGAAGTGCTTAAGTTCACCCATTAATATTAATCCTTAAAAAAATGTGGGTTTATTTTACAACTTTTGTCAACACCTTTCTTGAGACAAGGCCTCTCTCTTTCTTTGCTTATTTTTTTTTCTTTAATATTCAAATAAAAAAAAATCTTTAAATTGAAAAGAGGATGTCAAAGTGCTTACCCTCGGCCATATACAACGCTTTGAACAATGTTTACTCCGGTGTATCGATCAATGTTTGCCCTAAAACATTCATCTAGGACCTCCCAAGCAATAGCAATCTTGGAGTTGCATTCAACTCGAACATGCTCGTTATCATACTGCAGGTCACTTGGCTCCATCCGTTGAAGTAAGGTCCAACAAAGTCCGCCTCCTAGCATCTTCTTTACTCCAATTAGGCTTTGAATTCGAGCATAAACCTTCAAAGAAAACTCTGATGTCAGCTCACGTCTTGAAGTCTATATAGAAAAATTCTTTTTCAAGTGGGCATATATCTATACGCTTGACTGAAACCTCATTGATTAATATATGCTTTTTGAGAAATAGGTGGTGAGATCGTAGCAAAGTTCAATAAAAAAGTTAAAAATCATAAAATAGATTGACCCATTATTATTATTATTATTATTATTATTATAAAAGACATATTAATTATAATTATTGATTATAAATAATAATAATAATAATAAATTAATATTTATTTATATTTAAATTTTATATCTTCTTAATTAAGTTAAAATTTAAAGTAAAAAAAATAAAAAATAAAAAAAATGATAAGAGATATTTAAAAAGCGAATATAGTTTTCTCCATCAGGACTATCATCTATACCTCCCTACAGCTAGCCCCACAAAATGAAGAGTCAAGTGCTTGGCTATTAAGATCACAACTCGTCCCCTCAATCAAGCATCGCCAGTGATCTGTAGCAAAAAATAATCAGTGCTCATTTAGTAGGCTCTAAAATTGGTACAAATTTGAGTAAAATTTAAAGTTTAGGCAATACGAAAAGCAGAAATGGTTGACACTAAATGCTAAAAGGTAACGGAAATCCCAATGGGATCAAGCATTGATAGAAATATATACGTACATTTTTTCTCACAATGTGTACATGTTACTAAAACACCATCACCACCTCCACATAACTTGCATACGCAGTAGGGGCACAGCCACTCTTCTTGAGATGTTCCCTGCTATTCAATATCAGAAATCTGCTACATTAAACAAGAGTGCATTCCATTAGGAGGACACGAAGGTCATGGATGAGGTATAATTAACTGCATAATGGTTGCATTGCATCCATCCATATACCCTTTTCGCGTCCTTCTAACACTTTATGATAAAACAATTCAACAAGTAAAAAGCTTCCACCCGAAATTCTAGCACAAAACAATCTGGTACTGACCTCCATGCCAATGCAGCTTGGATGGTAAGTAGATGGACATCGCTCGCAACAAAGTAAGTCCCCTCCATCAGCACATATCAAACAGCTATCATCACTTTTATCAATTGCTCCATCTTTTGGCAGAAACTGATTAAATTTACATCGCTGCTTCTCCTCCTCCTGGCACTCCCACGCCGTGATCTGGCATCGTAGGAGGGATTCATTGGTGCGCATCAGACGAACATCTTCGTAAGGCCTATCGGGTTGGGCCCTTCCAGCATGAGCTGCAAACTCACTTACAGTCATAATTTGGTAGCAGCACCTGCAGGAAACACCATCCCTCCTTGCTCTCCCCACCTTTAACAAAAAAATGTCACATATGAGTGCCTCATTGTTTTTGACGATTCCTTGTTCTATCAACGAGGATAAAATTGTTCCTTCTATTGCTGTATTGGATTTGGATGTGCTACTAGCATTGCCACTAGCACGTCTTGTTCCCCCCCTTCTCCTCCTCGTTGTTGTTGGTCTTCCTTGAATGGCCTGTTGGCTACTACTTGCCTCTCCGCCGTCCTCATAATTAATGTTCCTCGTCTTCAGACACAGGCTCCTGCTTGTTAATTCCATGTTTCCATTTCTGCTTCTGCCAGCATTGTTGTTCTCGTTGTTATTCCTCCTCCTCTGTGACCTCGGCCCCATGAAATCCGGGTCTGAAGACGTAGACGAATCGCTTGAGCTACTCAGTTCTATAACCCTTTCTAGCGTTATATCCATAATTTCTAGATTTCAAAGATGCCTCCTCTTGGTTTTGTTTTCAACACTTGTTTTGAGTATGAAAGAATGTATCTGAATCAGAATAAAAAAAAAAAAAAAAAAAAAGCATTGACATTAGGATAGATTGCATGACTAGCTAGTAGCTGGTGGTGTGCACAAAAACTACACATCTGTAAAAACATAAAAATAGTTTTGATTTGTTTCCTTTCTGAGCATGTTGGTTTCATTATGCATTAATTTCTTGATTTTAGATGCAGCGTTCAGTGCTCTCAAATAAGGATTCATTATTAGATCAAGCATTAGTGGAAGGAAACAGCTACCCCCCCCCCCCACCACCTTTTTTTCTTTTTTCTTTTTTTGTTTTCAACTATTCTGGTTACTATACAGTGTACATATAATTTGGAACGTTAGTTATAAGTTTATGCTTAATTTTCGATACCAACAAAATCAACTGCAATCAAAACAGGTTTCAACGAGTTTTTATCTGATGGTCTATAAATTTGGTTAAGAAATAGCCAAGAGCTTTAGTAAAGGGAAATAAGAAATATACACAGTCAATGACATATGAACAAAACAAAAATGAAACTGTGGGATTCACTCTCAAATCAAATATAAATTTTTATTCTGTTTTAATTTTTATATATGTGTGTGTGTGTGTGTGAATAAGTATATTCAATTATTGTATCTTTTATTATTATTATTATTATTATTATTATTATTATAAAGTTGTTAACTCAGTTGTGTCTAGGAATTATGTTTTGAAGAATTATATCTAACTAGGCAAGTTGTGGTGGAAGCAGTTTTTGTTTAATATTTTATTGCACCCAAAAGTAACTGAAAAAAAGATTAAGTAATTTTATCACCAAAGAAGAAAAAAAAAAAAAAAAAAATCTATCACCAAAGAAAATAATTTGAATAAATATAAATTATTGATTAGATAACATCTTTGCCACCAAAAAAAAAAAAAAAAATCATTTGTTATTGTTATTATTGTTGTTGTTGTTGTTGTTGTTACTCTTTAACATGGTTCCCTTCATGCACTCAGATAAATACATGTTGATAAGGCAACTATGCATAAAAAAGAACTAATTTATTGTTTATTTGTTTATCATGTGATTAATGAATATAAGAATAGATATAAATTCAGCAATTCTATATGCCATTGATTTTTATAAACCAGTAGAGTAATTTTTTTTTTTTTACTAAAATATAATAAGGTAATGATAAAATTCATAGTCAAATTAATGGAATGTGTAGTGACAAACATTTAACATAAAATATAATAAGGATTAAACCCCTAAAGTGTATCACATCTGACATTAAGGACTTCTTTGAAATTAATCACTTTAACCTTCTAATGAAACCAAACCAAAAGCAACAATATAACCAAACTGATCCACTACAAAAGAATCGGCTTGGTTCAACAATTTTGTTGCGGACCAAAAATGAAAAACCTCACTTTGATCCTCACTAAAATAAAAAAGCGCAAACATTTCAAAAAAAAAAAAAATCATTTTAGATAAAAGTAAATAATTCAATTAAAGCCACTCCTAAGAATAGAGAGCAAAAATAAAATAAAATAAAATAAAACGAGGCAAGAATTCATGAAGAAATGAGTTGATTGTCATGGAAAAATAATTAAAACTATGTTTTGCTCCACCAAATAGTTAATCAGAAAAATGGTCTTTGGTTTATTTAATTTTTCAAGGAAAGTTATAACTAAGGCAAACTCACACAGATTGAAGAGAGGGAAACACTCTTAGGTAAGATAAACAAAAATAAATTAAAAAAAATATGTTAGATGAATTATATGATGCATAAATCATGGCCAAACAATTTTATGATGCATAAATGAAATAAAATGTTTTGACTTGTAAATGATTCCCAAAAAATATATATATATAAAAAAAAATTTCCCTATTCAAGACCATTTTAACATAAAAAGCAAGGTTGATTTCCTTCAAAAGCAAGTCGCAGATCTCACAAAATACGCAATAAAAAACTCCAAATCTTGGAACCACTGCAAAATATTTGAAAAAAAAAAAAAAGGTTTATAATTACAATAAATCATAAAATTATATATACATAAATAAGTATAAAAAATAATTGTCCTCTCTACGGAAGAATTACCTTACTTAAGAGATCGACAAGAGGGTTTTATCCAGTAAACTCAGATTCCTGCAAATAAAATAGTGATCTGCGAGGTAGCAACCTCAACCAAAGCTGTTTGTTTAAGAACTACTTTGATTAAGACAACAAAAGGAGTTTTTCTTCTTCTTCCTTTTTTTTTTTTTTTTTTTTTTCTTTTTATACCAACGGACCCAGATGTGATAAAGTAATGTGAGATATGAGACAACGGACTCAGCTGCATGCAAGCAAAATGGCAGAATACTTTTCCTATAGTGCTCAATTTTCTTCATTTATAGTAATAGTCATGTAAGGATTTTTTTTGAAAAAAAAAGTATAATAGTTATTATGTTTATGAATCAAATTTATAATGACTTATTATTGTTATATTTATTTAATATTTTTATTAAAAAAATTACCGTATAAATATTATTAAATTTAAACAAATTTTTTTATATTTAATTTAAATATTATTATAATTAAAATTTTTTACTATACATATAATATTTAAATTTATTTTTTATCAAGATAAACTGTAACGATGTGGCATGTCTAGCCTTGACATGGATATAGGAAAGAAATTGATTTGTTAATAATGGTCTGATTACTTTTGGTAAAATATTTTTTTAAAATTTTTATTGTATTTTTAACAAATTAAAATTATATAATTAATAAAAAAAATAATATTTTTTATAGATAACAATTTCTTCTTAAAACAAAAAAAAAAAGTTATTTTTTTATAAAAATTATTATGAGTGAGGGAGAAAGAAAATGTGCAAATTAGAAATTAAAAAAAAGAAAGAATTACTTTCTAATTATTGTTAATTTCACTAGTCATTTGCCTATCTTATCGTTGCTTTTGTTACGCACTAATAATTAATTGTAAGTTAATTTCATTACCTTTTTCGTTATTTTTTTTAATCATCTTAGTACTAAAATTCATTTTAATTTATAAAAAATCAACAATTTTTTATACCATCTCTACAATTGAAATTCCAAGCGCCCACATATCTGCAGGGCGTGTAAGCCTCTTGTCCCTAACATATTAAGGTGACATGTATCGATCTGTGTCCCTTAAACCCTGCATCGTCGTGCTGTTCCAACAACGGTTTCACCGGTCCAAAGTCTGCTACTTTTGCTACAAAACCTTCGCTCCTATCTTCAGTAGCGGGCACAAGCAGTTTGCTATTCGGCTTGATATCACAGTTAATGTAACCCTCGGAATGGATTTCCTTTAGTCCTCGAACAAGATCCCCGGTGTAAAGCCTGACGTCGGACTCGGGCAATCCCCGGCGAAACAACTTGTTGATTTGACTATCCAAGCTCAAACCAGAACAATACTCCAAAAGAAGATTGTACATCTTTTCACCTTTTCTTGTCTCGGTGATCTCATCGCCATAGTATCGCACCACCCAGGGACTGGTGCTGAACTCAAGAAGAGCTTGTTTCCCAACTTGAGCGACCAAGATTCCTCCGCTGTTGCAGATTTGACAGCAATCAGATGGGGAAGATTGCTAACTGCTTGGTTTGATGGCTTTGTTTTTGCCAAGAAAACGGCCCCAAAAGCTCCCTTGCCCAGACACGATCCTCTAACCTCCATCGGAGTCTGCCAAACCGCCATTGAGGCAGCTACAGCCAATACAATTGGTTATCCCACAGCAGCCATTGTGCGCCCGCAATAATTGATGAAAGCAGCAATAGAAACCTTGCAAGAGCAACGGAAACAGGACTCTTCTGTCAGGTAACAAGTAAGTTTATACCATAATAATAATAATAATAATGGCTGATAAAGGATGATAATCTGAATGCCATTCTAAATGGGAATCTGAAAGAGACTGGACTTGTGCCAAATCCCCATTAGGACAGTATTACTATCACCTATTCTAATCCTACCAACCCAAGAACAGAACAAAAAGGAAATTGCTGCCCCTCAAGGCCATTTATAGAAATTATGATTCTATTTTTAACATCTCATGTTTTGATCTTAGAAGGAACATTGAAATTTATAAGAAAAATTATTGCGGTTGTGTGATTTACGATTCAATAAAATTATTAATGGACTACAAAAAATATTACTTGAATAGATTAGCTGACCTTTACCACAATAAACTCAACGAATCTTATATTATGGAAAAAGACACGCAGTGCAATGCTTTTAAGGAAATATGCGTACTAATCTGACAGTGATTCTCCTCTCCTTGCTCCGCTAGAGAGAGAGAGAGAGAGAGAGAGAGAGAGACCACCCCACCGTTTTTACGTTGCTCAGTAGGCCCCACTCAGCTTTCTTCTTCTTCATCATCATCTTCTTCTTGTTGTTTTGCATGTCCCCGCATGCATTTCAATTTCGATTCGTCGCTTGGTTAGGGGTCAAACTGAATCATAGACCACATAGCAATACAAAGGGGGTCCACAGTCCATACCGTTGAAGGGGAAATTGATCACCCAACGATGCCGTTTCCCTTTGATTTTTTATTTCTTTTTTTTTTTTTATATATTTTTTTTTGCCTTTCTTCTCCAAGCGACACAAAAATTTAAAACAAAACAAAATAAAAAAAAAAAGTGAAAATCTTTACAAATAAGTCAATTCACTCAAAATACAAACAAATAAATAGAAATTAAAAATCTCATGTACAGTAAAAGTATCAAATCGAGAGAGAGATAGAGAATGGCAGCGGACACGAGCGCATTGATGCCCATGGCCACCGTGTCTCTGCCACCGATCGCTCTCTCAATCCCCTATAAATTTACAATTAAGTGAAAAAAAAAAATATATATATATATAAAAAAAATTATTACATTCAATAACTTAAATCATATATTAAATTCTAATATGCCCATTGAATTTAATTTTATCTTGAGATCTTTGTTTTTTTTTTTTTTTTTTTTTTGGCTTTCACAGATGATGCATCTCATTGGTATGAAATGTCCACAGATTTATTATTAATGGACTCCAAGACTCTCTCTAAGGTGTATCCTTTATTAGACTGGATAAAAAAAAAAAGGGTTATCTTAGCTATTAGATTGGAATTTTATATATATTTTTATTAATAATTACTTGCCTTTAACTTGATTGTCCACTAAAATTAGTCTCCACAATCATATTGATTTTCCCATATTGGAAAAGTGTTCCACAAAATAACATTTTGGGGCCCTTCTCCTTGTTATGAACTTCGGTGTTTTGTTTTGTTTTTAATCTTATAAGACTCGTAGATATACTTCTTTTATGTTAATTATTAATAGATTAATTAATTGATATATAAATTATTTATATAAAAATGAATAATTATATATTTTTTTTTAAACACATTAAAATTAAATTATTATTTAAAAAAAAAAAAAAAAATTAAATTCACTATTATTATATTAACAACTATTTTTAATTACATTAATTGTATTAATTAGACAAAAAAAAATATTATTTTATTAATTATGTCAAGTTATATTAATTATTATTAATTATCTTTATGTTAAAACTTAAAATTAGATTATTTTATTTAATTTATTAAATTAAATTTTTATTAATTATTTAAATAATTATATATATATATATAATTATTAATTATAATTAACATAATTTTTTATAATTATAATTAATATTAATAAAAAATTATTATTTATTTTTTAAATGTCTTTAATAAAATTTTAAAATTTCATATGTAATAACTATTTACAATTCCTATCTATCAACTGAAACAAATGATTTCCTAATGTAATCACGGCCGTCAAAAATCAAATAAAGAATCACTTTTGAAATTTTTCATTTTGTTCCAAATATAATTTGGGTTTTCTTTTTTTTTTTAAATGTTTTTCGTTTTTCTATTCCAGTTCTCAAAAACTGTATGGCAGATGGAAACTGCCTTCTCAACTACAAAAGACACATCCACACGGTACAGATTACACACACACACACGCGAACTGTCCTTCTCACATACGCTTCTCTTTTTACCTCACTATCATCAACTCTCCTTTTTTATTTATTTTTTGATTTTTGATTTTTATTTTTTTTCTTACCGGTCAGTGGGTCTCTTTTTCTTTTTTCTTTTTTTCATTTTTTCTCTTCATTCCCAGTAATGCGGCTTAAATGCTGACTAATTGGGGTCTCTGGGTCTCAAATTTTGGTGGGGTTTTGCTGATTCAGCTGTTTTGTTGTGATATTGGATGATTGTGAACTCGATCTCTTCGAACCCATTAAGGTTTGAGTCCATTTTCTGCATTTTTATTTTTCCCTTTGTTTCTGGAGGGTTTTGGTGGTGTATTTGATTTGATTGCCTAGTTAAAAAGGGTGGTTGGAGATCCCAAGATTTTGTGGATTGTGCATTGAGAATGGGTTTCTTGTGAGGAGTTGGGCAGCTTTGGTATCGCATCTTTTTGCAGGTTTTTGAACTGGGTTTATGGGTTCTTTTGGGTTGTTAGAATATTGGGAATGAGAGAATCTTGGGTTTTGACAGAGTAGTTGTGTTAACTTCCTTTGTTGTTTATTGGGGTGTTGAGAAATGAAGAGGTTAAAAAGTGAACCTTCTAGTGTTAGGAGGTTCAAATTGTCACATTTGTTGCTGGGTATTGCGGCATTGTACTTGGTGTTTTTAGGGTTCAAGTTTCCACATTTTCTAGAGATTGCAGCAATGTTGAGTGGAGATGAAAGTTATGTCACACTAGATGGGACTATGGTGGAAGATATTGATGATTCTGATATTAGCAAACCAATTTTCAGTTCTGTTTATAAGGATGCATTCCACCGGAAGTTAGAAGATAACCAAGACCAAAATGCACCATTGATGCCTAAAAAAGGACCTTTGGAGGAAGAAAGAGGAGGTTCTAAACCTATAAAGCTGCTTCAGCACCCTTATGGTCGAATAACGGGGGAGATTATGAGACGAAGGAATAGAACTGCTGATTTTTCAGTGCTCGAGAGAATGGCAAATGAGGCTTGGACTTTGGGATTGAAAGCTTGGGATGAAGTGGAAAATTATGATGCAAAGGAGACAAGACAGAATCCTGTGTATGAGGGAAAGCCTGATTCATGCCCTTCCTGGCTTTCAGTGAGTGGACAGAAGCTGGCTGGGAGTGATAAAATGATGTTCCTTCCATGTGGTTTAGCTGCAGGTTCTTCCATAACTGTGGTGGGGACACCACACCATGCACATCAGGAGTATGTGCCTCAGCTTGCAAGATTGAGGAGTGGCGATGGAATTGTTTCGGTTTCACAGTTTATGATTGAGTTGCAGGGCTTGAAGTCAGCTGATGGGGAGGACCCACCAAAGATTTTTCATTTGAATCCTCGGTTGAGAGGAGACTGGAGTCACCGGCCAGTCATTGAGCACAACACCTGCTATAGGATGCAATGGGGGACAGCTCAGAGGTGTAATGGATTGCCATCCAAGAAAGATGAAGAAATGTTGGGTAAGAGATATTGTTGTTTTTTAGCTTTTATTTTCCTTTGCTCCCAGTTGATGGCTGAGTACAATGGAATGATAAAGATGAACAAAATAAACATGTAATTTACCCAATAAAAGAAAAATTCTCAAGTCAAGCATTAAATGTGTGCACTTGAGAAATGAAGCAAAATATTAATATTTTCTTTATTTGGGCTGAACAAAAAGAAATTTCTGCCCATAGTCTAATAAGTTAGCTGATGGAAAGGGTCGCCGTGCATATTTCCATAATCCAGTTAGGAGGTGCAGTCCTCTAAGGACATGGGGGAGATGGAATTTTTGAGAATATTGATTGTCCCGTCCTATGCCATGGTGCCAAAAGAGGACTCCATGGTTTTTCCTTTTTCTAATCAACTTTAATTATGAAACTGATAGAAAACAATAAGGCTTCTATCACAATATTTTAAATGCTGAATGTGATGGTGGGTTAAGAATTCCTTGTTGAGGCCAGCTCTAATTAGATGCTTGCTCCTCCATAAAGTTTCAGGTTCTTAGCTTCCTTGGTCCTTGTCAATGTGTGGAAGCTTTAATATGACAAAAAAAATTGCAATAAAGTTCTTTTTATGAGATTGAAACTCATTGGTATGGTTTCATTGGTGCATATGAAGGATTGGGGCCCATATGGTACAGTTAATGAGGAATTGATCCCATCTGATTTGCCAGGACAAGACTGGTTTACTTTTCTGGGCCTCTGACGTATGCTTATTCGGCTATGTTTGGATGCTCTTATCTGTCATCTAGCTTCTTGTTAGTACCCCATGTGATACCAGGTATTGATAGCCAACGGATTTAATCAAATTGTCAAGGCATGGCGATTTAGTGTGGTAGGGGGAACATTACTGAGTAAACTCTCCAAATTCTGATGCATTCTTTGTGTGTTGCTGTAGAACTGTTTCAAGTTGATGTCCTCTCTTTTATCTGTCTTCCTTTCCTGCTTCCTCCAAAACATGCACACCCGAACAAACATGAATGCTTGCATGCACACAATGAAACAGATTAACATGTTGGTGAATCTCAAAATCTGTGTAAAGCATGTTATACAATTTAGTTGTAACTTGTATGTAATACATATTTTGCAGTTGATGGGTACCTGAGATGTGAAAAATGGATGCGGGATGATATTGTTGACTCAAAAGAATCAAAGACTACATCATGGTTCAAGAGATTCATAGGGCGTGAGCAAAAACCAGAAGTTACATGGCCGTTTCCTTTTGTGGAGGGCAGATTGTTTATCCTGACATTGCGTGCTGGTGTTGATGGTTATCATATAAATGTTGGGGGTCGGCACGTGACTTCATTTTCATATCGTCCGGTATGTTGATGTGGATGAGGCAAAGTGATAGTTACCACTTATGTTTGTCTTGTTGTGTCTCTATTAATCATATGGCAAATTGTTGGCCCTTTAGATTTCAGGAACATGATGCTCATCACATTGTGTTTTTCTTTTTGTTTTTTCACGTAATTCCACATATTGGGGTGGGGGTTTTGGGGAGGGGATGGTCCAAATGGTGTAAAAGAACATTTCAGCTCTTATAAATTTCTTTTTTAGTTTATTGCATCTCTCAATGTTTTCAATTATTATGGCTGTCTAGTAGATTCTTTCAGTGCATTTTCTCATTGGCAGTTATAAATATATGATAGCATCTCTAAATTCAACTGTTTGGCATTTCATATTCTTTAAATTTTTTCTTTTCCGGTTGCAAAAAACTTGGAAATAGTTACTACCTTAAAATGTATATTGTTTCTCCAGGGATTCACCCTTGAAGATGCTACAGGATTAGCAATCAAAGGAGATGTGGATGTGCATTCAATTTATGCTACCTCACTTCCTAGCTCTCATCCAAGTTTTTCGCCTCGGAAAGTATTGGAGATGTCAGAGAAGTGGAAAACTCATCCTTTACCAAAGACTCCTGTCCGAGTTTTTGTTGGGATTCTATCTGCTACTAATCACTTTGCAGAACGCATGGCTGTGAGGAAAACTTGGATGCAATCCTCTGCAATAAAGTCTTCAAATGTGGTGGCTCGATTCTTTGTTGCATTGGTGAGAGACGTCCTCATTGATTCTTTTAGGCACTTATCATATATATGGATGTCAAAGTACCTAGATGTTGGGTTCAATTTATCTCCATTGTTGCCCTCAACCTAACACCACAGGCAGCAAGAAAATAAAAGTAGTGTAGGGTTAACTCTTAGATTCTATAGCCACCTTAATGTTTCTCCTGTTTTTATGTTCTTTTCTTCTTCATTTCACTGTTGTTGCTTCTCAAATGGATTATATATCTTCTATAACTTCAAAGAAGGAGGAGGAAAATTCAAAATTGTGAGTTAACTCAGGTCAGCTTCTTACCAATAGCAATATTATTGTTGTGGAAACAGTTTTATTAAACAAAAGGAAAACAAATGGATGGGGAAACTATTAGTCTAGTTGCATGCTTTGAAGTTAGCAACTTATAATTGAAATATTGTGAAGTTCAATTTAAACACATTGGGTAGCCTACCCTCTTCATGTTTGTATGTTTTAAGCCAATTGGAGGTAGCAAATAGTTGAACGATCATCATACACATGTATGGGTTTAGAAAAAGATAGAAATTTTTGCCATTTACAGAGGTAAGTACTTTTAATGGTCCAAATTAATTGGATATTAAGACTTTTTTGGGTTGTTAGCCATCTCTTTCCAATTATTGATAGCAGAACTTATGGAGTCAGTTCCATGTGAACTTATTTTTTGACATGGCAATATGTCATCCAGTTTTCTTTATCAGAAAATAGCTTTATGTATGACAAATTTGGTTCAATTAGTCCTATACAGTATACAAGCTGTCCTCATGCTGATACTGTGACTCTTGAATTCACAAAAGTGTGACATTTATTTTTTTATACTTGAAACGCACATGAAGCAATGGTGTGTTCTATGGTGTGTGCCACATGGATGCGCCCACCACATCTTCTGTGTTGTGAATTCATGTTATCCAGTGGCTGTCACTGTTTGCTGCTCACATTTTCCTTTTCTACCTTTCTGTTACATTTATGTTCCTGTTTCTAATTGCTGCTTGCACTTGTATTGAACATTAACTTCTAGAATCCAAGGAAGGAGGTGAATGCAATGCTGAAGAAAGAGGCTGCTTTCTTTGGTGATATTGTCATTTTGCCATTTATGGATCGCTATGAGCTTGTGGTTCTCAAAACTATTGCTATTTGTGAGTTTGCGGTAAGCTTATGCTTCTCTCTTTTGCATCTTATCATCTGATCTTCTCATAATAATAGTTTTAACTAGCCCAAATATCCTTCATGCAGGTGCAGAATGTTTCAGCTTCATACATAATGAAATGTGATGACGACACATTTGTTAGGGTTGACAGTGTCTTAAAAGAAATTGGTGGTATCTCTCCCAGAAAGTCCCTTTACATGGGGAATCTCAATCTCTTGCATCGTCCTTTGAGACATGGGAAATGGGCAGTCACCTTTGAGGTATGTCAGTTTTCATTTACTCAATCAAAATTTTGATTGCACCAATCCTCTGCTGTTGTGCCTTTGTCTATTTTTAATTCTCTTGTCCTTTTCCCTTTTCTTCTTTTCCATTTCAATGTGTATTGCCAGTACAGCACATAATTATTGAACTTTTGGTTGGTCAAATTACTAAACCCCAAGCTTGTATCGTTTAATGAGTGGGACTGAGCAGTTTTATAATTACTTGAAGGTATTTATTTTTCTTGTTTGAGTTTACAGAAAGGGAGAAAATGAAGCTATAGGAATGGTTCACTGGGCACCAAACTTGTCATAGAATTGGATGAGGAAAATTAATTCCTTTGTGGGCTTAGATTGTTGAAGACATTGATATCCAATGTGCTTATGCTTTCCCATGGTTGAATGGGTGTTGGCCTCTCCTCCATATAGGTTTGACATTTTGTCTTTGTGGGGGCAAAGACAAAAAATCTGTCATTAAACGGCCACCATGATCACTATCATTTATATTGCTTTCTAATGTCATAATCCAACCTTTGATGTGGTGTGTTGATTGCATGAGGATTGTAAAATGGAGGCAAGATATGATTTTTGGTGATGATTCCGTATTCACTGCCATTCGTTATTTGATAGCTTGCTTTGCCGAATGAATAGATTTTTTAGTGTGATAAACATTCTCTCTCTATTTTCATACTTCATTTAAAGGATTCTTGTCTAACATAACAGGAGTGGCCAGAAGAAGTATATCCTCCTTATGCCAATGGGCCTGGATATGTAATTTCAAGCGATATTGCTCGATTTGTTATTTCTCAACATAGCAATCGAAGCCTCAGGGTTAGTGATTCTAAATCCCTTCTAATACTTCTCACTAGGAATATGGCTTCTGTCAATCTTCTTCTCTTTCTTCCTTCCTGTCAATTTCATATTGAATGTATTTTCACCTCTTTTAACATGTGAAATGTATATGTTACATTTGGATTGCAGCTTTTTAAGATGGAAGATGTTAGTATGGGAATGTGGGTTAAACAATTTAACAGCACCGCACCTGTGCAGTACTCCCATAACTGGAAATTTTGTCAGTATGGATGCATGGAGGATTACTACACTGCACATTACCAATCCCCAAGGCAGATGATCTGTCTATGGGACAAGTTGGCAAGAGGCCGAGCTCATTGCTGCAACTTTAGATGATAAGAACTTGATTCGATGTCGTCGAAGACCCCTAGATGATCGGAGCAGTTTCATTCATTTGTTCATACCGTTGCTTCTATGTCTCACTGGTACCTGATGTGTTATTGCCAAAAATTTTTTGTTTCGATCAAGTGTGTTCAAGAGATGGCTGTGTGTTGAGTTACAGCCCTAATTTTGGCTGAATGCCATGGCTGTTTCAGTTTGTAATCTGAGAGGTCAGACACATTTTGGAATTGATCTTAAAACTCAGACAAATTGTACATGCTGTTATTTTCATTTTCAATCAATCAGCAATTGAATCCGTGCATCTCCAGTTTGAGTTTCTTTCCATGGTGTGACATCCTCTTAGAGGTGCCGAACGGACCATTGGGGTTGAATTTGTGACAAAGTTTGTTTTTGGTCTAAGGTCATTTCTATTTCAGATATCTCGGATTCTGAGTATATTGAATTCTGGGTTTTGAATGCATTGCATTTTGTCACTTGTTGCTGCATTATCTTCAAAACAATCTTCTTCTTCTTCTTCTTCTTCTTCTACTTCTTCTCTTTGAGGTAAAAATATGTTCACCTTAGTTCTGTACTTTGCATTTTGTCACTTGTAGCTGCATTATCTTCAAAACAATCTTCTTCTTTTCTTGAGCTTGTGATACTACTTCTTCTCTTTGAGGTAAAAATATGTTCACCTTAGTTCTGTATATTCTTTTTCCATGGTCTGTCCACCTTGATCTGCAGTACCCCCTGCCAGTCTCCATGCTCTATCCACCCCTAATAAACCAATTTGAATGGGATCCAAATTTGATTAAGGGACATGAAATCTCATTAATTCATTTAGGCTCTATAAAATTCAAGGTGCATAAAAAAATATTTTAAATACTACAAAAAAAAAATTGTAATGATATAATAAATATTAATATAAATTTATTTTTATATTATATAAAATATTTTACATTACATTATTTTATTACATTATTTTATTTAAGCGATTGTTTAACTAAATAATTTAATTTCTACAAATTATTATAAAGATAATAATTTAGTTAATAATTTAATATATATATATATATATATATATATATATATATATATATATATATATATTTAAATTTAAAATTATTATTATTATTATTATTTATATTTAAATAAATAAAAATTTATATAAAAAAATATAATATTAAATTTGATATTCGTTAATAATAAAATTAGATGTAAAAAAGATTTTTTTAAATTTAATAATATAAAGTAAATTTTTATATAAAAATAAAATAAAAATATATAATATTATAATTAATATATTTTTTATTATTTAAAAAAACAAAAAAACTATTACCACCTAAAGAATAATAAAAAATTGTTAATACGTAAGTGCCTAAAAACAAATTATTAATTTTCTTTCCAGTGGGGAAGAAGACGGAATAAAAGGAGTGCCAAAAAAAAGTTGTTATTAATCACATTCTATGTAAAGTTTTGATTTTTAAGTTTTGTTAAAATATTTAGCCAGATTAAATTTATATATTTTAGAGATGAATCGTTTTGAGAGTGATTAAATTTTATTATTAAATTTATCAAAAAAAAAATATATTTTTTTTACTAAATTTAATTTATAAACAGAATTTTCTTGGCAAGACTTTAACGTATGTCCCCTATTTTTCGGTTGTACTCGTTCCGCCAAGAACTCAGGTAGGTCCCAAAATTCCACTCCCCCCGTCTGTTAGTTTAATTTAACGTTGCAATGTCACGACAGCAAACGCGGATTGTTTATCACTGAACGGACCGGACGCGCCACCTTCCTTAGCCACATGCCGACGACAACGTGGGGAACTCGTGTGGGTCCCAAAAAATTTGGAGACTACACTGTTCCACGTCTACAGCAACAAGACAAAAAATATATATATATATATATATATATCTCTCCCGCTCCATTCCTTGTCGGCAAACTAGTGGGTCGTGCCACGTGTAAATTTTGTTTGCTTTTGAATTTGACTGTGTGATTGCGTGTGTGATATTAAAAAAAAAAAAGAGGTTTTAGGTAAATTTAAAAATAATAAATATAAGTAAATATAAATAATTTTTATATTATATATATATATATATATGTAATATTTTATATTACATAACTCTTAATATCACAGATTTTTTTTTTTCATCAACAAAGCCAATTCAAAAAAATATATTTTAATTTTTCATATTATAAAAATTAAAATCTACCATTTTCAGATTCACTTTGTAAAAAAAAAAAACAAAGATGCATGATATGGAGAAGAGTGAGGTCGGCAATCCAACAGTCAAATTCTTTTTCCTTCGTGGATAAGGCAACCAATCATGCCAAGTCACTGTATTGACAATGTTGCCCTTTTGGGGTCATCGGTAACCTAAAAATTTTGAGTTTTAATTTTAGTTAGAAATATAAAGTTTATAAAAATAAAAAACTATTATAATTCATAATTTAATAAATTTAAAAAAAAAATTATACTTTTTAATATGCAAAAGTATCAATAGATAATTACTTAGCAAGGACGAATATTCTAGTTACTAGCAAGGATGAATATTCCCATAACTAAAATTCTGATTTTAGGATTAACTTACAAAAAGATAAATTTATCTTTGTTTTTTTTTAATTTCAATGGAATAATTTTGTGAGAAAAAAAAATTTGATGAACGTAAAAAGTTTTGAGAATAAAATATAAGATAAAATTAAATAAAAATACGATTTGATTTGCAAACTCCGCAATTTAATCATGTTAATAATTTCTTAATCATATGTTCATTTAAGAAAATATAAAGTAAACATGAGTCTTACATGGAGTGCAAGTGATTATGCCTTAAAACTTGACTTGAGGAGTATCTAGAATCATAATTGTGATTTGAAAACCTAAATTTTAAATCAAATGTAGATTTATTAATATTTAATAAATAAAAAATGCATCACAATTTCATCATTTTTAAGATTATAATATTTATTATTACATAAGGTAATCCTACCTTAATCATATAAAAGAGATAATTATTTTTTTTATTTTATTAAAAATTTCTCGTTTCTCTTTCAAAATGCTATACACTATTATTAAACAGTATCATCAAGTTACTAATTATAACAACAAAACTCAACCGCAACATTAAGCAGATTCCAACGCATTAACGTTAAAAAAAAAAAAAAAAAAAAAAAGACATATATTCGGTTAGTTCAAAAAGCCCATTTTAGTCCTTTTCTTCAGCCAAACTGCTCTCCCACTCTCTCAATTTTCAATCATCTTCCACGCTGTTTATTCATGTACACACGAAAGAAAATGATCGAAACTTGAAAATTGAGAGCAAATCAGGAAATTAAATGAGTTCACAAAGACAACCACCACCACCGTTCAATGCTCTCCTAACTAAAACTCACTTTCTCACTCTCTTTCTTGTACGTGTGGGCGTGTCCTACTGACAAGCTACAACGACTACTTCTCTACCCGATATAAAGCCGACACACACATCCCATTTTGGAGGAAGCAAGGGAAGTGACTTACATTTTGTGCTTGCTTGTGTGAGAGATGGATTTCAGTTCCTTCTTGACGTCTTTGGTGACGTCGTTTGTGATCTTTGTGATTTTGATGCTTATGTTCGCCTGGCTCTCTAGGAAGCCAGGTAACGCCGTCGTTTACTACCCAAACCGGATCTTGAAGGGGTTGGAGCCGTGGGAGGGCGGGTCCAGTACCCGGAACCCGTTTGCGTGGATCTCGGAAGCGTTGTCTTCAACCGAACGGGACATTATAAACGTGTCCGGTGTCGACTCTGCTGTCTACTTTGTGTTCTTGGCAACTGGTTCGTTTTTGTTTATTTTGTTTCTCCGTCGTATGTGTTTGAATTTTGCTTGGTTTTGTTTGGAGGTTTTTCTTTTTTTTTTTTAGTTGGAGCTTGATTATTGTCGTTTTGAGATATTCTTTAGCAGTTTCCTTTGTCGTTAATGATTTTTTTTCTTTTCTTAGAAAATTCATTAAAACTTGAGTTTTTTTTTTTTAAATCTCATATTTTTATTTTTTATTACTTTACGAGATTTTGAAGATAAAAATTTAAAACACATTATGTTCTGAATTTTTATAAATACTGGATAAATTTTTGGTCTTTGGCATATGTTCTTGTTGCCAATTGACTTTTAATTTTTTTTTTAGATTTTTAATTCAACTATCTTTAATCCAAAGAAGGGAAAAAAAAAAAGGAAGAAAATAAAAAAAAAAAATTTTTTTTTTTTTACGAAAGAGACAAAATTTCTAACATGCCCCCTTTTTTTTGGATTTTTAAAGAAATGAACTAAAGGATATTGAATGAATAGTGGAGAGATTGTTAGAACTTAATGATATCATTATGTTTAGTTGATAAGTGTGCTGTCCTCTCTTGATGGACTTTTGTTAACATATTTACATTAAAGAACCCTTTTTTTTTTTTTTTTTTTAATTAACAATGACATGAATCGTGTAAAGATTCCGAAAATGAGAAATGACCCTCCTGAACTTTGATGAATCAATAGTTTGGGTTCATTCAAGGCACAGATATCAAGGCTTGTCAGTTTAAGCATGCTAAAGTAATTCACATTCTACCTCTAGGCGTGTGGTTTTGCAGGAGTTTTGAGTGAAGTTGCAATTTCGCTATGGCTTGTATCGAGTTAAATGATGTGCACAAAACATAAACCTGTGTGCATCATAGTGCTGATTTGAAGAAAACATGGACTTCTTTTTCCAAAGCATGACTTTTTAAGTGCATCTTGTTGAATTCTAGGGGTTGGAGAAAACTTGCAACGCTTCCAATTCATGGGCAAAAGGATTTTTTTTTTTTTTTTTTTTTTTTACATTTTTTTATAGAGGCCAACTTGGTGACTGGTCACGCTTGGATCCATCGAATTGAGCAATTTAAACTCTGGTGGGGTTCGCATCATTGCTTGGCATAAACATGTGCACTGAGTGATGAGCAAAATATTCATATTTGGTGATGACTTTTGGTTGTGTATGCCAGTGTCGGGAATATTGGTTTTGTCTGGCATCATTCTGCTTCCAGTTCTTCTTCCAGTGGCTGCAACTGATTACAGTGTAAAAAGTTCAAACAGCAGTACAAGCACGAGGGCTTTTGACGAACTTGATAAGCTATCTTTGGGAAATGTTGCAGTAAGCTCCATAACCATAACCTTATTGTGAGCTGCATCGTGTAGTTCATTTCCTTTAGCCACAGTGAGGAGAGCAATCGAAATATTATCATCACACAAATTTATGACGGTCCTATTTTTAGCCAATGAAATGATAGAATTACTCATGTGTGCTTCGGGTGTTTTGTGCAGGAGAAAAGTCCAAGGCTATGGGCATTCCTGATTGCCACTTACTGGGTGTCCTTTGTTGCCTACTGCCTATTGTGGAGGGCATATATACATGTTTCTGGGCTGAGAGCCAGTGCTCTAATGTCTCCGGATGTGAAACCAGAACAATTTGCAGTTCTCGTTCGAGACATACCTCCTGTCACCGAGAGTCAAAGTAGAAAGGAACAGGTTGATTCATATTTTAAATCCATCTATCCAGAGACATATTACAGATCAATGATAGCCACAGACAACAAAGAGGTAGTTTGCACGTACGCTGATTTTTCTGTAGATGTTCTGCATTGTTCTTGAGAAGCCAATATAATATTTTTACTTCCTGGTAATCTTGTTTGTGAAATAGCAGTATATGAAGCATTTTTGGTCTCAGATATTTGTGTGTTACTGTGTAAAAATAAACAGACTAGAAAGGGGGCAGGGTGGATCAGATCATTGCAATATTCTTCAATCAAATTTTACATTTTCCCATTCTTATAATTCTGTATGCTTCTTAGCTTTTCTAGTTCTAACCTTCAATGTTCCTTTTTTTTACATTTTTAACTCTCTTTAAATTCCTTGTAGGTTAACAAAATTTATGAAGAGTTGGAAGGGTACAGGAAGAAACTTGCACGTGCTGAAGCAGTCTATGCCGAGTCCAAAAAAATGGGTAAACCAGAGGGGTCAAGACCAAACACCAAAACTGGTTTCCTTGGTCTCATTGGTAAGAAAGTAGACAGCATAGAATACTACAATGAGAAAAAAATGAACTCATCGCAAAGTTGGAAGCTGAACAAAAGGTCACTGTCCGGGAGAAGCAGCAAGCTGCAGCTCTGGTGTTCTTCACTAACAGGGTGGCTGCAGCTTCTGCTGCCCGGAGTCTACATGCACAAATGGCTGACACATGGACAGTTGAATATGCTCCCGAGCCTCGCCAGCTAATATGGCACAATCTCAAAATCAAGTTCTTTGAGAGGCAAACAAGACAGTTCATTGTGTATGTTGTTGTGGCTCTCACCATATTTTTCTACATGATACCAATTGGGTTCATTTCCGCTTTGACAACTCTGGACAATCTTAAGAAACTTCTTCCATTTATAAAGCCAGTTGTGAATATTGGCCCAATTAGAACAGTGTTGGAAGCTTACCTTCCCCAGATTGCACTGATTGTGTTCTTAGCTTTGTTGCCCAAATTACTTTTGTTTCTCTCCAAGAAAGAGGGAATTCTTTCAGAGAGCCATGCGGTAAGGGCTGCTTCCGGGAAATATTTCTATTTCACGGTATTGAATGTTTTCATTGGAGTTACTGTGGGTGGGACCCTGTTCAGTACATTCAAGAGCATTGAGAAGGACCCAAATTCTATTGTTACCTTGCTAGCAGATAGCCTTCCAGGCAATGCCACTTTCTTCTTAACCTATGTGGCTCTGAAGTAAGATCACTTCTTCTCTCTCGCGTCCAATTATATTCCTTCTTGTATGCCATGATGAATACTGTTAATATTCTTACTTCTGTCATATATTTTTCAATTCAGATTCTTTGTTGGCTATGGACTTGAGCTATCGCGCATGGTTCCTCTGATCATTTATCATTTGAAGAGGAAGTATCTTTGCAAGACAGAAGCTGAACTAAAAGAAGCTTGGTCTCCAGGAGATTTTGGTTATGCAACTAGATTTCCCAGTGACATGCTCATCGTTACTATTGTCCTTTGCTACTCCACCATAGCTCCTTTGATCATCCCATTTGGAGTGGTCTACTTTGGCCTCGGATGGCTTGTTCTTCGGAATCAGGTATATGCCCACTTAATTTGTGCTTCCATCCATGTTACTTATGAAATTTGTTGCTTTGCGAGGCTGCTTCTTTGTGAAAGTAATGTGACACCTTGCTAGGTCTTGTTGGTACTGAAGAACTGAACATGCATGCATGTCCTAGCAGACACAACTTATGTCCCGATTTCGAGTTATTGAGTGGAGGGTATTGGCATGTTAGAAGTTTTATTTGCTACTCATTTTTTATTAAAAGGGGTGTGTTGAATGTCATTCTTGATATGCTAACATCTAATTCACTATCTTGTTCAATTAGGCACTCAAAGTTTATGTTCCGTCTTTTGAAAGCTACGGAAGGATGTGGCCTCATATTCACACTCGTCTCCTGGCTGCCTTGCTATTGTACCAAGTTACAATGCTTGGTTACATTGGGGTGAAGAAGTTCGTCTATGCTCCATTTCTAATTCCACTGCCCATACTCTCCTTGCTGTTCGGATACGTCTGTCATCAAAAGTTCTACCGATCTTTCAGCAACACAGCTCTTGAAGTTGCTTGCCGAGAATTGAAAAAAATTCCCAACATGGAACAAGTCTTCAGACCCTTCATACCTCCGAGCTTGAGGTCTGAAAAGGCTGAGGATGAGCTTGAGGTCTGAAAAGGCTGAGGATGCACTATCACAATCTTCGAGAATGGGATCCTTTGCATAACGTATTTCTGTATTTCCACTAGATTCTTCTGTAATTTGATGAACTTCCCTGGAACATGGATATGATTTGTTCAGAATGGATACAACCTGGCATGATAATACTAGGCCAAGTCCGTTGATCTCTACTCGTTACGACGTTGTTGGTTTGTAACACATAGGCTGAACTGCAAGTGTTTATAATGAATCAAAATAGTTACAACTTTTCCAAACAAAAAGAATAAAGGAATATTGTTGTTAGAACAACGGTTACACGCAACTCGTTACACACAGATAACAGGAACAGGGGAGTGATAACTCAGCACTAAATGGAGAAGGAATGTCTTCGGGCTCTCTAACATCAGAATCAGGTGACATGAACAGGTGAAGCTTCAATTAGTGAAGATCAGGAATGTAAGTAGCTGCCCTGCTCTCGCAAGCATTCAGCAGTGCTAATGCAGCTCCTGTACTATATGACCTGTGCCTGTCAAGCTATCCTCAGCATTACCTTCTAAACTAACCTCGTATACTTCTGTAACACATTTACAAAATTTGATTGCCATTTGCAACATTCATATACAAAAGAGACACAATTTTCAAGCTTTTTTATTAATTAGTTTCAATTAAAACTCGAAATTGAAACCTTAATCTTAAAAGCAACTGTGGGATCATTAAGCTAAACTTCATTGTTAACTCAATTTTCAAGTTCTACGGTACAACAATATTAGGAATTATTTTTCAACGTCTGTTGTGACGGAGACTTTGATTTTTCTTATTTCTTCCGTTTACATGGACTTGTTACACAATTTAAAAAGATTCAATTACACTCGTGTAACAGCCTTTTTTTTTTTTTTTTTTTTTTTTTCTTTTGGACATTTTCTTTTAGAATTTGAATACCAAACCAAGAAATTGTCTCTTCTCTCTGTGGTTTTTTTTTTTTTTTTTTTCTTAAGCTTGTAGAAAGTCACTATTGATAAAAGCACGATTCTTAAGAAGTGTCTTAAAATTCTGATTTAACCTTTTTTTTTTTTTTTTTTTGGTTGGAAGAGTACTAATGATTTTACATAATTTCTTTCACAACTAAAGCACAAGTGATATCGAACGTGAATTGTATGGAGAATCGAACTATTTTATTCAATTTGAAGATAGGGCTGATGCCATGACCCATAGACAGACAACCAGCTCAATAATTATAATATTATTTTTCCGCTTTCAAGGGAAAGAACAACAAAACACGGTTACAACCAGTCAAACGCTAACACCTTGACACCGTGTGGCAAGATAATGAACATTCAAACCTAAAATTCAAAGTTCAAGAAATTCCTTTGCATATATATATTGGTCCAAGCATCCCTCTCCATCGCTTCACTAAGAAACTTACAAGCCAAATTTGAGGGCACAATTCAATAATCATAGCCATGTTAACATTGGCTTGTAACAATCTTTCAATCCCCCTCCACGCCGGCGGTCGCCTTTTCTCCGTCCGATCCCGTCAACAAGAAGTTGTCGATCACACAATTCCAAAGACGGCCTCAAACCGTGCCACTCGCCATGCTGAATCACTATCTAATCTCCTACGTCTCCGCATTTGAAGCTCCACAAAGGACAACCATTGAGCACAGAAATTGGAATTTAGTTAGTGAAGATAGGCAATCTACTCCCACAATGTCTCCAAGGGAGGTCATCTCGGATAAATATCGAGAAACTCATGGTGCAGCAATGGATTGGGACAATTTGCTCAATCCGCTTTGCACTTGGCTCCGACGGGAGATTGTCAAATATGGAGAATTTGCACAAGCGACATATGATGCTTTCGATTTCGATTCATTCTCGGAGTATTGCGGGAGTTGTCTGTACAACCATAACAATATTTTTGAAAGATTACGTCTAGATAGACACGGGTATAAGGTAAGCAAGTACATTTATGCTATGTCACACATTGAGGTTCCCGAGTGGCTCAAGAGGACACATGTAGGGGAAACATGGAGCAAAGATTCCAATTGGATGGGCTATGTAGCCGTCAGCGATGACCAGGAGACACGTCGACTCGGACGTAGAGATATCGTCGTCGCGTAGCTTGGTACGGTGGCGCCGGCAGAGTGGTACAAGGATTTTCAGAGGGAGTTGGAGCCAGTAGGACATGGTGATGCCAAAGTTGAACGTGGGTTCCATAGTATTTATACACCAAAGAGCGAATGTACGAGGTACAGTAAGACAAGTGCCTCGGAGCAGGTCATGAAAGGGATAAAAGGGCTTGTGCAAAAATGCAAAGAAAATGGTGAAGAAATGAGCCTAACAATCACTGGACATGGCTTAGGTGGTGCGTTGGGCTCTATTGAATGCCTATGAAGCTGCAACGTCTCTTCCAGGCCTTCCAATTACTGTAATTTCCTTCGGGGCGCCTAGGGTTGGCAACGTTGCTTTTCGGGATGAGCTACACAAGATGGGTGTGAAAGCCTTGCGGGTGGTAATCAAGCAAGACATAGTCCCTCGAATGCCTGGACTTGTTTTCAATGAAAGTCTACAGAGGTTGCTCCATTCAACTGAAATGTTAGACTGGGTTTACACGCATGTAGGAGCCGAATTGAAACTGGATGTTCAAAGTTCGCCTTACCTTAAACACGGTTTTAATTTGTCCGGATTTCACAGCCTTGAGACATATCTTCACCTCGTCGACGGGTTCCGGAATTCGGAATCACCTTACCGGTCAGATGCTCTGAGGGACGTTGCCTTGGTGAACAAGACATGTGATATGATCGTGGATGAACTGAGGATCCCTCCATGCTGGTACCAGTCAGCTAATAAAGGGCTGGTTTGTAATGAGCATGGCAGGTGGGTCAGGCCCAAGAGAGAACACGAAGACATACCTTCCCCTGTTCATTGTGAAGCGCAAGACCATGCTCTTAAAATTGAGAACAGAAATCAAGAGAGCCATAAAGCTTTGTGTGCTGCTTAAACCAATTAAACCATTAATTTTTTATTAAAAGAATCACAATTTTGTTTGCCAATTATATTAGTTGTTCTGCAAGAATCTTCAATTTTGCTTTTGTTTCTACTCATTCAAGAGAGGGACAAAAGGGCATGTTTCAATTTCTAATTTTTGACACTGGTCTGTCATCGATTATGTTAACCCGCATTCATGTAATAAAAAAGTCCAAGAAGCAAAGTACCCCGTAAAATGAGGATGAAGATCGCAATTTTTCAAAAATTTTCAATGTTTTAATGCCTGATTTCGACAATAGAAATATGGAATCACGAGACAAGACTCGGGCCCTGTTTACTTAGCCTATGCATATGTTATCGTTGGACTCACACCTCAGAAAATCCATCACGATGAAGTTTCATCGTGGGGATGTTGTATAGTTTTAACTCCTTCCAAAAACAGCCTCACATTGTATTGTATTGTTATGATTGTTATATGCAAATTCATAATTTTCACTGTTAATTATAAGCATGTATTGAAAAACTAAAAAAAAAAAAAAAAAGTAATTCATGATTATAATATAAGAACATATAGTTCTCAATCTGAGATATATTCAATTTGTTGCTTTTGTCCAACCTTTTTTTTTTTTTTTTTTGAAATTAGTCTCGTTTTTCTCAGGTTGGTAGAATTGTTCTTGTGCTCGTATCTTCCACGAGGCCACCACATTTGATACAGTGTTGTCTCGATCATATTGGATTAGATTGAAGATATTAGTTCGACTCAATTAATTGACAAAAGATGAAAATGGGGTTGACAACAAAATGGCATTATTTAAAGGCATATTTATTGCATGAGATTTGGACGAAAATTCTCAAATAGTCATCTTTAGAAGCTGCATGCTTTAGGGTACATATTATTACAGGAGAGCTTGGACAAGAGAAAATAGGGAAATTTTATCAAGCAGAAGCCAAGAGAAGACGTCTGCCGTTTCTGCGGCATCTTGCCTCAGTCTCGCAGCCTCTGTTATACGGATTCGCTTCTTGCTCCTTGCACTGCTGAGGATTCTTCCCGCTGCAACGGGGATCCCTGTTCTCTTCAATTGGACCGTATCCGATAGGTGAGTTCGCGTCTGTTCCTCTTGCCACGAGCATGCACACAAGGAGCATGCCAAGAACAAAGCCCATCACCTTCATGGAAGATGCCGCCATTGTTATTGTTGAAGGATCGATGACAATTACTGAATCTCTGTAACGATCTTGACCCATCTTCGACTGGCACGGCCGGAATTTATACACGAAAGCGTTGCCTATGTTTGGACACGACAGCCTTGTTCTACGTAACTAAGAATGTCCTAACAATAACGAATTGCCTATATTTTAAGGTGTGTTACGGTTTCAAGCTAGCCCGCCCCATTCGGCATCCTCAAATTTTAAGATGCTTTAACGTTCAAGCAACTTCCTGCTATATTTTATTTTCTTAACCAAAAATAAAACCTGCTGCCGTTTTCACAACCGCACAACTTTTGAACTACATGAGCACATAGTTTTCGGAGACTCTTTTTTAAATTATGGGCGGGGAGCAACACTCCTGTTTTAGAGATAATATGGGTCAGGGGCAATGCAATTTATACATGGAAATGCTGTATAAATAATAAATTCAGGTTGTAACATAATTTTCGGGCACCCTTGGGTTGCAGGGAGTTTGTCTTGTGAAAAATGGGTGAAAGAAAATGATTCCAAAGAAGCTAACCCAAGTGATTAATTTAAACCTAAAATGTGGTTTTATTTACCTTGCGTTTGGACTGTGAGTGAAGGCCAGGAAGTACTTCAACACATTTTCTCATGTTTGGATACTCGAGAGAAAATAGAAGAAAAGCATGGAAAAATAATATCCTATCCATTTTCTCACCAAACTAAAGTGTTATATATATATATATATATATATATTACATTTATTATTTTATTTCTATAAAATTTTAGTTGAAAAAGATTAAATTATTTTCTCTAGATGCATATATATATATATATATATATATTAAGAAAACACAACAATTTGAAAAAAAAAAAATAATTTTCTCTATTGAATTATATCCTTCACCGTATGATCCAACGATGATAATGGGTAAAAATATATATATATATATAAAAGTGTTAAATTATATATATTACACAAATTTGCTAAACCAATTCAAAAAGCGCCGGCGGGAAGAGTTTTTGGCGGGACATGAAATTTTTCGAATAAAATGAATTAAGACAACAAGCAGAAAAAGAAAAAAAAAACAGATCAGAATCTTGAAATATATTGAAAAATTATTCTTAATAATATCATCATCTTCTTCTTCTGTCTCTCACTCAGTTGTTGTCTCAGGAAATCTCTGTAAATTCTGTGAGTCAAAGAAAAGAAAAGCAAAAAGGTAAAAAAAAAATGGGAGATCCAAGTTATCTAGAGAAAATGGGCGGAGAATTGAAATGCCCCATCTGGTAAATCTCCGTCATCAACCACAATTCTCCTTTTTTTTTTTTTTTTTTTTAATTTCTCTTGCTATTTTTTATTTGATTGATTTTCTACGAAAGAGAAAAAAATGATTACAATTTTTTTATTGCTTTTTTTGATTTTGCAGCTTGAGTTTGCTCGACTCTGCGGCTTCGCTTGTGTCCTGCAATCATGTCTTCTGCAAGCAAGCATTCTATCCCTTTTTTTTTTTTTCCTTTATTTTTGAAAAATAAAATGGGGTTTTTTTTTTTTAAAAAACAAAAAAAAAAAATGGGAATTAATGAGAGAATGTTTTAATTTTCTTGCATTCTGTTTGCTTTCAGTGCATGTATTCTGAAATCGATGAAGTCGGGTTCGGATTGTCCGGTCTGCAAAGTGCCATGCCGGCCCAGAGGTAAATGCTATTGTATTTTTTTATTTTTTATTTTTTTTATTTTCTTTGTTTCAATGGGTTTAACTTGGGTTTTTCCTTGTTTATGACAAATAGGTTTTGTGAATATGTTAATGTGTTTCTGGGTTTTTAAAGTTTTATACTAACTGGGCTTTCAAGGATATGCATGTGTTCTAAAGAAGACCCAAAAAAGGAATTTGATAAAAGGAAGTTGATTTGTTCAGTTGAATTGGCATTAGGGGTTCCTGTATTTGCAATAGATTATTTGGATTACAGCAATGAAATGAAATGGCTAAGAGAGAGTATGACTTATTTTGGAAATCAGCATCAAATCTAAACTTTATGGAGTTTGCAGTGGTTTTAGATGTTTGTGGATGTTTCAGAAACAAGGCATTTCAATCACATTTGAGTCTTGCTTATTACAAGAAAAGGATCCTCATTCATATTCAATGCTACTTTTTGTAATTGGGATGCATGTGTTATCAGTTTCCATTCGGCTATTTAGATCCAATTTCTGTTAACTTAATCCTAGATATGGAGACCATAATACTCGATAAAAAGGCTTAAACATTGGCTAGGGATATAAGATTTAGTTTATGAAGTTGAGTTTGCATGGATCCTTGTGACTAATGAATTCAACACCTGAACAATCTGGACCATGTTAGAAGTTTCTTCTATCCACCTTCTAAGTTTTCAAAAAGTTAACATATCACCTGTTAATTGTACAAGTTCTTTTCACTTTACATGGATGTTCTGATATGAATTTTTTGATTCAGATAATCACACAGGTTAGAAAGTCATTACTGATCTTTTAGAATTTAGTAATAGGTTTTTCATGTCAAGTCCGGCATTGAGATAAATGCTAACAGAACACCTGGCATTGATGCAAATGCTAAAAGAACATCTTCACATTCTTTGGCTTTTCTGCCTACTTGGAGACAATGAAGTTGTCTTGTTTTCTCACAAGTAAGTTTGTAATTTTGCTGCAGAGATTCGTCCTGCTCCTCAGATGGATAACTTGGTGAGCATTTACAAAAGCATGGAAGTTGCTTCAGGATTTAATATATTTGTCACACAGAATACATCATCAAATAAGTTGGCAGGTAATGCAGCAGATGCAAAGGATATGAAGTAATCCATGTATATGTGTGACTCATTGGGCTATGAGAGCACCTGAAAATTTAGGACCATATTTAACTTCCTGTAGCTTTTATCTTTCACATACTCTATATTTGCACTTTCTGCAATCCTGCTACCCTGCATTAAGTCTATATTTGTTCTTAGGAATGAAAAGTTTTCCTGTAAAATCTTGTGCTACACACTGCTACACAATATTTTTGCAAAACGAGCTGCCAAATTATCATTATTTTTTTTTTCATTTTATGTTCTTTTGTCAATCCCTCCTTTTTTTTTTTTTTTTACAATGTCAATATCTTGCATGTTCTTACCCCTTTCGTATCCACTTTTGGTCGTTCAATACTGTCAACATTTTAATAATGTTTATTGTTGTCCCCTGTCGATTATAGCAAGGCTTTGCATTGTTTCTAGCTGGAGAACCTGGTTATAAGTTGAAATCATCTGATGTCACTGCTTGTTTTTGCTTTACAGATGAACAAAAGCAGGAAACTCGTAAAAACTGCAGCAGAGAGGATATTGGCTCCAGTGCTGAACCTTCCTTTCCAGCCAAGAAAAGAGTTCAGGTGCCTCAGTTTCCTCTCTCTGAGACCCCAGCACAGTCTGCTAAGATAGAAACTGGATCAGACAAAAGCAATGAGGTTGGGCTTAAGAACAGTTCAGTGCCACTAAAGAAGAATCCTCCTCTCAAAGAGCAGGGAGGATCTGGGCTTGCACCTTTCTTCTGGTTAAGAGATGAAGAAAATGCTGATAACTTAAGTCAACACACTGATGAGGATCAACTTTTGGATATTACACCACCAGATGTTCCTACTTTCAGTGATATTAAGGGCTTGGATGATGAAAGCCCCTTTAAAACATTCACTCCTGTGAGTGCTCTAACAGTTTCTAGCAGCTTTAAAATTTGATTGGCATTAGATATAGATTTTTGGATTTGACTTTCTAATTAGCAATAGCGCTTCTTGCTTGGGAAGGAGTAAAAGCGGGGAAGGAAGGTAATATGTGAAAGAATGGATGAAACTTCTTTGATTTTTGTAGAACACTTCCTTCTCCATATTTCTCTCCTCCTAGCAAAAGAAAGTGGCTGAAAATTTCAAGCTACCAATGACCTTGTTCTTGATTTGTAGCTTGTTTGTTGTCTCATTCAAGACTGTAATTAGGTTGCTTGGTTTTCCCAATATACACTGATTTGGTATCTGCAGAACCTTCTCTAAACATGCCACATTTAATAGTGAATTTCAATCACAGAAGTTGTTTGGATTATGTGGAGATTTGGTCTTCTATTTCTTGCTGGATTGGGGAATCTGCTTGCTTCAAACAATTTAAAAGATTTATATTATATAATGAGTTCCTAAACTTTTCTCAGCTTTTGTATTTGATAATGAAGTTGGTGACTTGGTTTTCTAACATGATGCAGGGGGAATTATCAGATAAATTAGATGTTGAACATCTTTTTGATAGCGAGATGTTTGAATGGACACAAAGACCTTGCTCCCCTGAACTTTTTTCTAGTCCTGTTAAGATGCAGGTTCTTACATGACCATTATCCCATCTTAATGTCATTTACTCTCTAACTTTTACTAATGTTCTGAAAGAAATTCAGGGTGGAGTTGCTGATGAATTTGATGAAGCTTGGAAAAGAAAATCTGAATTGCTCTCAACAAGAGCAAATAAAAATATGAAAAACAAAAAAGCTGTGAATACTAGGCAACAGACTGACAATGCAGATGGTGTGCTGCCTACTGTATCTTCTCCAAAAGCCAACGGCAATAATAGTCAAATGAAGCATGGTGAATCCAACAAAAGGCATAAGAATAGTAAGAAGCCAGCAGTACAGAAAGGTGCTAAGAAAAATGTGGATCAAGGTCTTGAATTTCCCATTGAGTCAAAAATGAAACCTAAAAAAATTGCGCAAAAGGAAGCACTTGACAGGGGTTGCAGCTCTTTGAACTCGAAGAAAAATAGCAAGAGGACTAAGAAGGCCAGGTTACTTGCCTGTGCAACTGAGTCAAAACCTGAAGATGTTCCTCCATCTTCTGATATAGAGGAAACTGTGAATCTTGATGATGAAGGAATGGATAGTGAGTTACTTGTTTCATCAGTTAATAAGCCAGACAGTGATGAAGGTTTTAATATGAAGAGGAATGGAAAATCAGTTTGTAGAAAAATCAATAAAGAAGATCAGAATATGGAGTTCTCTTTGAAGTCAAAGAAACGTAAGCTAGAAACTATGGAGATCATTGCTGAAAAAGTTCCTAGAATTCAAAATCAAATAAAAAAAGATGCAAATCCTTGGGTATCCCTATTGCCTGTTCTTGGGGTTAAAGATACAAACATCTCCAGTAGCAAGGACAGGCTGAACAAGAATGGCAGGCAGGATAAGTCTGCATCAAGTACAGAAGGCAACCAAAACCTAAGATGTGCAGGGGATAGGAAAGTTTCCTTTGAGAGCCCATGTGGGTTAGGTAATAACACTCAAGATCAACATGTCCTTGTTTCTGCCAAAGAAAATCAACCCACCTTACGGGTTAGCAATGTTTCTGAAAAGGATACTCAATCCCCTGGTAAGGTTCTAGGGAGTTCTACTCCTTGTATCCTTGACAACTCACAAATGTTGGGCAGCCTTTGTCAACCTAATGAAGTGTCTTTAAGGAGATGCACAACCCTCACTAATGGAAATAAATGCGCTTTTTGTCTGTCCTCCCATAGCTCAGAGGTATATGTTCCCAGCCTTGCTTTATGCTACATATTTCCACATTCCCTTGATTGACTGCAATAACATGGCTTTGAGCTTACTGCATTTCTAATCTGCAAACCAAAATCACAGGCTTCTGGAGAGATGGTCAACTACTTCAATGGCAGGCCTGTGGTTGCAGATTTTGATGGTGGATCTAAGGTCATACACGCCCATAGAAACTGTACAGAGTGGTAAGGTCTTTCATGTCTTCTCAAAATAAAATTCCGATGACATCTTTATTTTCTTGTGCTTTGGATCGGTTTAATTTAGATTGTACCATGTGTCACACTTTTCTTGCTACTTTCAACCTTCTGAAGCTAGTAAGGGAGCAGTTCATTTGTCTAGAAACTTTCTTAAATTTTTTAGCTTTGCAAATTTCTTTTCCTTTCTATGTTGATCATCCATGTGCAGAAGCTGCTAGTGAAAGTGCTTTATTTAATGCCATAAGTACTTGTGACTTGGGAGAATTCTCAGAGGACATTGTTGATTCTGTGCATCGTAGTGGTTAGCTTCTCTTTGCACTATCTGCAACTACTTGAGCTGTTATCTATCACCAGTGTTTGTAAAGTTGGTGTGCACAAATGGTATAACAATTTCTATTCATAAATGCAGGGCACCTAATGTCTATTTTGAGGGTGACATTGCAATTAATCTGGAAGCAGAACTTGCCAGAAGCCGTAGAATCAGATGCTGCAGCTGTGGACTCAAAGGTGCTGCCCTTGGGTGTTATGAAAAAAGCTGTCGGAAGAGTTTCCATGTCTCTTGTGCAAAGTTGATCCCTCAATGTCGATGGGATACTGTATGTCCCTTGTAAATTGATCTGCATTTAGTAATTGATTCAAAGTCTACCCTGCATGCTAATTTTACATTGTTTTGACTTTCACCTATCTCTTTTGACAGGACAACTTTGTCATGTTATGCCCTCTTCATGCCTTTTCTAAGTTGCCTTGCGAGGACTTGGGAACTGAAGAGGACTTGGGAATTCAAGAGAGGAAGAAAAAGAAATGCTTTCCAAAGGGGTACACTAAATTTTTAGTCAATTTTATCTTAGGCTTCATGAGTTGACAGTACCCAAAATCTTATTTTATTCCTCATTACATTTCTCATTTCTTTTTCAGTCAAATGGTTAATCATTGCAACCAAATAATTCTCAAGAGCAACATCAGTACATCTCTCAATCGGAAGTCATTTATAGGGGCTGAGAAGTTGGTTCTTTGTTGTTCAGCTGTAACGAATGTTGAAAGGGTAATTGAACAGTTGGGTTTGGCATTTTGCTTGGCATATTCAATCTCTAAATCCATCTTTTTGCTGCAGGAACTTGTTTCTGAGTTTGAGAGGCTATCTGGAGTTAAAGTATTGAAAAATTGGGATATGAAGGTTACCCATGTCATTGCATCCACAGATGAGAGTGGAGCTTGCAAAAGAACACTTAAAGTTTTAAAGGGCATCTTAGAGGGAAAATGGATATTGAACATCAAATGTCAGTACCGTGTTTGTTTGGAGCCAAATGATTTGCTTCAGACTTTTGAATTTTGGTCTTTGATAAAGCTTAATTGCCTATCATGTACATTACGTGCGCTACGTGATAGTTCTGCTTGTAATTAATCTTTTCTATATGGTCATGACTTTGCATAGGGCTTAAGGCTTGCATGAGTGCCACGAAACTAGTTGAAGAAGAACCATATGAAATTAATGTGGACATTCATGGAATCAGAGATGGTCCTCAGTTTGGAAGACTGAGACTCCTGAACAAGGTGCGCTTCTGCTTGGCTCTTACTATATTAGGTTTCTTTATGTTATCCCATACATGCTCTAATATTTTCAATTGGCATGTGGTGTACTTTTGCATGAGACTTCCAGATTTCTATGCATATTTTGTCAAACCTATATGCTATGATCACATACAGAAATTTGATATATGTGCTTATATATCCAAATATATGGTTCTGAAATTTTTTTCATTGATTTATTCTTTGCTCAGAAGCAGAATATTGCAATCTTAGCTAGGTAGCCATCAGATAAACTAGTATAAATATTCTGGTTGTTAGTTTTGGACTATGGAGATAAGCATTGGGTGAAGTTTTCCTAGAAACACATTTTAAACAAACAGTTCAAGAAAAAGTTTGCCATGTCAACCTGGGACCATGCATGTGTATATTCAAGGTGACCCATCTAATTAACTATTTTCATTTTATGCAGCAACCGAGGATTTTTGAGGGGCTTAAGTTTTATTTCATGGGAGATTTTATGTCTTCTTACAAGGGATACTTGCAAGAACTACTACTTGCCGGCGGAGGAACTATACTGCATAGAAAGCCAATTTCTGAAGTCCAAGACCAGATGGTGGGTTCTTCAACACCTTCAACCTTCATAGTTTACAGCAATGAGCTGCCTGACAAGTGTGATCCAAGCAAGAAGAATATAATATTAAGCCAAAGGCAGGCAGATGCAGAGGATCTGGCGAGTGCAACTGGAGCCAAGGCTTTAAGCAACTTATGGATTTTGGATTGCATCGCAGGCTGCAAGTTGCAAGATGTTGCTGAATGACGAGGATTATTGCAGGAAAAATTAGTTTAATGTTCTAACTATATAACTTCTTTACTCGAAGTTAAAGCACAAGTTTATTGCCTAGTCTATCCTGTTGAGTCCTCATAATTGAACATCGAACTAGACAAGATGCTTAGTGCTCAGAAGAGTCCAATAAATATTCCAAGATCAATCAACATGAATTGCTTGCTTGAAGAAAAGACTTGTCTGTCTGTGGCCAGAACAGAATGCAATCTACAAAGTCTGTGGCTGCTTTGCTTCAAGAAAAGACTTGTCTTAGGTCCAATAATTGCCACTTAGTTTTTCCATAGGTATAGATAATTTCAAGCAATTCACTTTTGCTGCGGCTGCATCTGATGCAGAGAATAAGTAGAATCCTTGGAGCTTAAGGTAAGGGCTTACAACTGGAGGTGGTACACTAGAAAGCTTAACTAATCAAATTGTCTCTACTTGAAGATGTTACAGAATTGATATATAGCCTTATTATGTACGTTAATCCAAGATGAAGCTATCCAAAACTTGGAGTATTTCCCCTGTCAAATGTTACACCAAGACTTGCCGTTAAAGAGTGTTTCTACTGCACAAAGCTTCCTCACTGGAGTCCGTAGGTGTTTCCCTGTCAAATGTATTGGGGGAAAAGGAAACAAAATAAAATAAAATGCCAGACTGCGTACCTCCAGCTTTTTTTTTTTTATTTATTTTTTGGCTATCACCCTTATCTCTTCTTCTCATGCAGGAACAGGAGACTTGCTAGCATTAATCTCAGCTTTGTGATTTGCACATTCCACATTCTTCTCCTTGTGTGCTGAGATCATTGCCTCAAAACGTTCAAACATTTGCTCTAATGCAGAAATCTTATCATTGATATCCAATGGTTGGTTATTGTCCGCAGGCATTCTTTGCCTAAAGCTACGGATTCGTTCAAGCCCTGCAGCTGTGTGTTTTTCAATTTTTTCCATTGTTGTCCGAATCACTCTGTGCTTCTCTTTTGCATCTTTGTATTTCCTCTTTAAGGAACGATAGCTGTCAAGAGACTTCAGGAGTTGCTCCGAAAGTGCCCTGTTACGCTCCTGAAGTGCTGCACTGCTCTGAGCCTCGCCTGCTGTGCTAGATTTCTTCTCCTTCTGCTCTGTGGCAGAAGCTTTTAGCTTTGCCAACAATGTCTCATTTTGTGCCTTAAGGTCATTGAAAAGCTCCTCCATCTCATTCAGTTCATGAACCTTTTTTGCAAGCTCCACTGCCATAATTTCCTTTTCCTTTCCCAAGCTTGAACACATCACCTCTAGGCTCTTCCGTGCCGCCATGCTAGCACTAAGCTGTTTCCTTAACTTCTGATTCTCATCTGTTGGCTCTTGAGGCTTCCTCTCCCCTGCTGCCACAGGGACAAAACTAGGCCTAATCTCTGTGTTGCACCGCCTAAGCTCAGCCAGCCTTTTCTTGCCAGTTTGAGATTTTTCAATCCGCGATTTAACATCATCCAGTATGGTCATCATTCCAGCAATCCTTTGTGCCTTACGGTCATCATTGTATTTACCAATGGCCTCGTTATGATCTTGAATCAATTTCAGCAATAGCTTGACATTTGTGGCAATTCCTGAAGCATTAAGGATGAGAAATCTAATTAGAATAATCCTGCCAAGGAAGTTGAAACCAATAATGGGCATTGGCAGACTTGCCAGCCCCGACCATCCAAAGCAAGGCCTTTGAACATCATTTTGGATTGTTTTTACCACTTATATTCATTCCATTATATTTCTTATCATGTTTTTTTCTCAAGTAGTATGATTGTTTAATTTTCGCCTAACCTAACGTATTGAGTAAATTTCGTTGGTTCAGTCAAAGCGAGACCATCCATGCCGGAAAGATGAACATAATGAGGATTCAAACCATATTCCATACGAGATTGAGAAGCATACCTCACCTTGTCAATTAGGCCAATTCTTAGAATTATTTCTTATCACCTTTTGGCCATAAGGGCATATCTATGCTCATCAAAAACCTATAAATTTATAGATTCAGTCTCATGATTCTGCAATATTGTTTATGCAACAGATCAATCTCTCTCTGCAGCCCCAAATTCACCAATTATAAAAATTAAAAGTGGTTAAAAAAGGATAAAGATTAGGGGGGAATGTGTTGAATTACCTTCAAAACAGTAATCCTCCGGCCTTTCAGCTTGGATTGTAGGAAGGGGTGCCAACTCAGGAGATGAGAATGCTCTAGTTCTACTAATATTCTCCATGTGGGAACAGATCAAAGGAGAGAAGAAAAAAAAAAAAAATTCAGGAGCAAAAACAACACACAACCTTGGTCTCCTCTCTCTCTCTCTCAAGTTATAGACATTTACCAAGCAATGAGAAGAATCAAAACAAAGGGTTTATTTATTTAATTTAATTTAATAAAAATATATTTGATTAATATTATATGTTGTTTATGTTGAGAAATCCAAAAAAGAGAGATTGCTTTTGCACTCTCTCTTCTTCTTCTTCCTCTCTTTCTTTTTCTCTCTTATTGGGGGTTGCTTTGGTTTCTTTTTCTTGTGATCTGGCAGCATGTGCTTTGATGGCGTTGGCTCATTTGAGAATTGGCTGGTTCTTGGGTTCCCATTGATGCGCAATTCTTGGTGATTATTTGACTTTTTTTATTGGCCATTTGCTGCTTTGACTTTCTTTACACCAAGATGGGATTTGCATCCTACGTTTACGTAATGGCTTTTGTATCAGTAACTTACATGCTGTCTTACACCAATATGGGAATGAATCAAGAGGCCCCATTTTCCATTTTTAACTCCCTTGATATAATTTCATGCATATAATTATTTGGTGGAATTTTCCAAATTATAATCAAACATTTGTTACTGACATCAATAAACTAGAAAAATAAAAAAAAAAAAATTAAACATTTGTTTTATTCTTATTTTTGTTAAGAAAATGTTTGTATGTATGCAAGAGTTTATGCATTTTCGTTTATTGATTAAATTGTACAATACAATCATTTTGCCAAAGTGCATATTGGAGTTAACCGACGAAAACTCAACCCTTTTTTTTTTTTTTTTGAGGCTAAAGGTCTATTCCAACCATAGCCAATTCCTTTTGTTTTTTTTTTTAAAAAGAGAGAGAGAGAGAGAGAGAGAGAGAGAAAAAAAATCTAGCAAAAGTATCTTGGACGGTTGTGATGATTTAGAGAAACAAAACCAGAATTTATTATCCGTCTACTAACTCTTCCTGGTTCATGTAAGAAGTCCAAGTACAGTTCTTTCCAACTGCCAGATTAATGATCCAATATCCAAAAAGGCATGCTTTGGTGAAATTAATAAATTCTGTCAGAATTATCTTGCAAGTGCATGCGCCGGAAGCCACACATTTACCGCAATACTTATTGAACCTGCCGACTTCTGTGAAACACAGGAGTTTTTAACTTAAGATTTTTGAAGAATTTTATAAATATTTAAATAAATAATAAACTCATAAATTTAATATTATATTTTTTAATTTAAAATTTAAAATTATTAAAATTATAAATTATTCTCACTTTTATATATATATATTTTTTTATTTAATTTTCGTATAAAATTTTTTAATCCCAAAACTTACACTTAAAATTACAATACTAACTAATAAAATTTTAAAAATATTATACTTATAAAAGAGTTTGAAACTCAAAATCTCATAAACTTAAATTTTTTTTTTTTATATCATACAAATAATATTTTATATTTTATGAAAGAGATTTATATTAATATTTATTTTATATAATATAGTGGGGTGTATATATATATATATATATATATATATATATATATTTTTTTTTTTTTTTTTTTTCTCTCACACCATTTGAGTACAAAGGATTTGAGTCCGACTAGACCTTTCATTTCTAAAATGCTTTGCCCATAATGCAGTAACTATGAATTTGTGCTTTTGTTTTGGCACATGGGAGACCACAGAATCGTATATAGGATATAGTGGAATAACAAGTCGTGGTCCATATGCCAAATGCATCAATTTATGAATATGTACCCGAGGTACATGGAGCACCATTAATGCATGCACTGCACATTTTGTCACTCTCCTTCTCGCACAATTTCAAACCTTGTTGCAGCACATGACTGCGGGCGACTCTGGGTGGTTTCTGAATCCTGTTAAAATGGGACTTTGCCATGTAAAATGTGTACATTTGACCGTGAGGCATAACCTAGTGGCTGAATTTGGAGTGATATCAGCGGTTTGGTCCCACCCCAATCTCACTCAGAATTAAACCTCTTTTCCTAATTCTGCTGTTTTATAGGCGTACTAATAAACTAAAGAGCTCAGAGAAAATGGCTTATCTACCATTTTTTTTTTAAAAAAAAAAAAAAAAAAAAAAACTTCTTTATGTGTTATTTTACCTGAGAATTAATTGTCTAAATTAATACACATAGAACCACTAGGAACATGCTTTTGGCTCCTTGATTTTCATGGAAGTAACAGGAACCAATCAAATTTTTTTTTTTTTCTACTATTTGTAAACTTAATACTGAGAAAATATTCATACAGTCAATCCAAATTAACTTTAAAATTAAGACTTTTTTTTTTTTTTGTTTGTTGTTTTTGTTGTTTAAATAACCCTTAAAAAAAATCTTTTTTTAATAATACCCAAAAATATTTTCACACAAAACTGCATCCCTATCACTGATATTGGTCGAATCTCTTTGCAAACTTTTCTTTCTCTTCTTTTAGGTTCAATTCTATCCCATTCCGTATTATAAAAAAAGCTTTCATGTTAACTCTTGTAAGATTGATTTTATTTTAAGGAATAATTTTTTTCAATATTTATATAAACTATACAATCAAAATTTAGTGATTTGAAAAAAAAAATCATAATTTAATGATTTAAAATTTATAATTAATATAATATATAATATAAATTTAAAAAAAAAATAATTTACATAAAAATTTAACTTATTAAATAAAATTATATATTATATACTATAATGCGCTTACCTTTCGTCACCAATGACTCCCCCTTGTCTTTTCTTCCACTCTCATTATCATCGCCATCATCGTTCTTAAGAGCTTTTCCTTGCTTGTCTTTAATTTTGAAATCATTGGCATGCCCCAATTTTCCTCCCGTCATTTATCTCGCGTCCTTTGTCGCCATCTTTTGTTCCTTAGAAGTCAAACGAAAACCATGATAATGTATGTACCCCTCGATGGGTCTGATTTGACATTGGCAGCTCGTAATTGGGAATTAACCATATATATATATATATATATATATACAGTATCTCTCAACACATATTTTTTAAATAATAGACTTAGTCATCCGCGAACGGTGGGGTGCACGGTGGAATCCCCGAATAGGGAGGACCACGTGGATGGACGTGATTGAATCAGAATGGTGGGGACACCTATATGGAGATCATTTGGATTGTGGGGGTTGATGTGGGGTAGGGTTTTTTGGGGTGGGGGTCGGGGCGTGGGCCATGGAAGAGGACATTGCTTTAAAGTGAGCTGGTTGAGCTGCCTGGCAGTAGGCGGTATTCACTTGCACAAACCCCAATGGATTGCGAAAGGCCTCACCAACGTGGAATATCGATCAGGATTCAATGAATGCCGCTAAACCCTAAAATTGAATGCTTGGATTATTCGTATTTCCATCATTTTTTTTTTTTAAATTTTGGTTAAACTAAATGGAAACTTAAAATTCGTGTTTCATAATTTTACTAAAAAAATTGTACATTCTAAAAAAAAAAATCAAAATTTTTATACATATATTTAATTTCATTAATTGTCTAAAAAAATTCAAATTTATAATTCTTTACATTACAACTACTTCTTTATCCAACAGAAGAGTGCTCATGATCCTTATATTTATTTACTCATATAAGAAGAATGGTGTTTTATAAATAATAATAACACTATTTTTTATTTTTATATAAAATATAAACTTATATATAAATATATTTTTTTTGAATGGATGTTTAATAAACGTGAGTGAAGTTTATATCCACTCAAGCCTACAACATTGTTTTAACTTCTTAATAATAATAGAAAAAATTAAAATTTTAAAAATATATTATTATGAATAAAATTATAATGATAAAAAAATTTTTACTTTAATAAAGCTAAAAAAATTTAAAATAATTGCTTAATTTTATTTTATAATTGTAAATATACAACATATGATATGAAAATGAATTGACCAAAAATTTTCTTATGACACACTAAATAAGTTTTTCTTTTAAATATACTCTAAACAAGTTGTTTAAGAGTCTAAAATCATGTCATTATCTAAGTTTAATCCGTTTATTAAATGAGTTTTAACATTGTCGGTTTAACTGTTAGCTTAATGATTGAACTATTGGGTTAATTAAAATACGTTTAATTAAAAGAGACATTATCTCATTGGGGATTAATCCAAAATGACATGTTACATACATTTACGCAAATAGGGCTACATAAATTGAGGAAAAAAAAAACTTAAATTTTTATTTTTGATATTTAAAATTCTAACCATTTACAAAGAGATATGAAGTTTATGTTATTTTTTAATATATATATATATATATATATAGAAACTATGGAAGCGAAAGGAAAAATACTAAAAGTAATCGAACGGCTGGGATTGACACTTCCGTTGACAAAAGGACGACGACGTCGTTTGTACTCTTAAACTCGAAATCTCGGGTGGCGTCATCGTTCTTATCAGAGCGAAATTGAGACCTCTGAAGAACGGGTGAGTCTTGACGTCGGCGGCTCCTCGCCTCGACCCGAGCCTCTTATTTGGATCCTTGATCAGCAACCCGGAAATCAAGTCACGCGCGTGGTCCTCAAGCTTGGAGGACGGCGAGGGGCTGGGGAAAGTCAAGGGCTTCTTCACGATGTTGCGCAGCGTCAGGTCGTTCGATTCGGCTGCAAACGGTGTCCGACCGTAAATCAGTTCGCAGATGAAAATCCCCAGGGCCCACCAGTCGACCGCGTTTCCATGGGACCCACCAGAGGCGACCTCCGGGGCCACATATTCGTGAGTCCCGACGAACGAGCACGACCGGGCGGCGACCGGCTCCGCGACGAACTGCCGGTTGGGGCTCAAAGTCCGTATCTTTTTAGATCGGAAGAGCCGGTTGAGCAGGCCGGAAAAAGCTTTTCTGGAGCGCAGTCGGGTGTACTGCAAGCTAGGTGGGGAAGCGGGGTCGGGAGAAGATGGAGACTCAACGGCTGGGATGGCGTCAGAGCAGAGGGAGAGGTCAAAATCGGAGAGCATGATGTGACCGTCCGATCTGACTAGGACGTTTTCAGGCTTTAGGTCTCTGTAGATAATGCCCAACATGTGAAGGTACTCCAGAGTTACAAGCACCTCAGCAGCATAGAATCTGAAACCCCAAGAAGACAAAAAATCAGAAACCTTTTACTCTTTTATTTTTACACAAATTTTCAGATGAGGCTGTGAATGTGATTGGATAAAGAGAATCTAAGGGGGAAATAGTCTGATTTCTTGCATGCAAATGCAAAAAAATTTGAGTTTGGTAAAGTGTATGGTTCACAAAGACTAACTGTGGGGAGTAAATTCTATTTTGCTATATAAATAGGAAAACCTTCGAAGTAAAGGAAATTTGCAGCAAAGTCAGAAGGAAAAAGAAGGAAAATCTTGGTTCTGCAAGAAAATTAAGGGAAACCAAAGATGTCATTATTTCCTTTTTAAGCCTAATCAATTAATGTTGTCATTGAAATAAATTAATTAACCCAAAAAACTAGACCAAAAAAGAAACATTTTTTTTTTCCCTAGTAAAAGATAGACGAAGGGGACAAGACAAGACATATCATTTGATTTTCAGGACACTAGAAAACAAAAACAACCGCAGACACTTCCATGCAAAGAGCTCAATGCATTGTGGGCCTTTAGGACTTCAAAAAGTCTGCAGCTTTTTTTTTTCTTTTAGTATTTTTTTGTTCTAAAAATGGAAAATTGTTTTTGATGCATTGTTATGTATGGTGATTATAATTATACCTCGCCGAGGTGAGGGAGAAGCGTTTGTGAGGCTGCCGGTGTCGGTGAGAATGCAAGTCGCCGCCGGAACAGTACTCCGTGACAATGCAAGAGAAATGGGAAGACTCAAACTCTGCATAAAGGGTTGGCAGAAATGGGTGGTCCAGCATTTTCAAGATCTTCCTCTCCATCTCAGCCCTCTTCACTTTCTTCTTCACCGCCAGCGCCTCCTTGTCCACCACCTTCATCGCATAAAAGCACGTGTGCCGTCGGTCGTCACGATCTTCGTTGTGATTATCGTTATCCAAGTCCCCAATACCGTCATGATCGTGAGGGTTGTCTCTGAGGTGGCAGAGGTAGACGGTGCCGATGTCGCCGGAACCGATGCGGCGGAGGAGGCGGAAGTCACGGAAGGTGAGACCTTCCTTGCGGCGGAAAGTAACGGAGCGAATGGTGGAGTAAGCGACGTCCGAGGACCGGTGAGGCTTGATGGAGAGGTTTTCCGTGGAGGATGATCTCCTTGATGTTGTTGTTGTGTTTGACGCTGGCATCATCATAAGCTCAAATGAAAAAGGGCTGTAGCAGCTGTCGCCTCTGGTCGAACTGTAGCTGGAATTCGCCAGTCTTCAAGCTCCGATCACCGTGGGAGTCGCGGTGGCCGCACACTAATATTTAGTTAACCAAAAGAGGCTGTGTTTCTACAAGACCCCATTTTTTTCGGTTAGTTCAGAAAGGGTTGAAAACCGAAAGCAATCCACAAAAGAAGAAGAAGAATTGATTGATGAATGATAGAAGAAAGTTTTGCAAAAAGGCAAGAGCACAGTTATATTTAAGTCAAAATGATAGAAGAGAGGTATGGAAAGGACTAAGCAGCAGGTTGAATTTAAGAAAGAGGGCATTGAATGAATACATAGATATCATGAAATGTAGCAGGCTTTCGTTTAAAGGGTTCTGGACAAGAATTTCTGTAAATTAGATTGCGTGTTTTAAGTTTAAAGAGTAATTATAAAATTATGCGCGACTAATTGCCCTTTTATATATACATATAATATAAAAATTATTTTTTTATTATATTATAATTATTATTTTATACAATTTTAATTAAATTATTAAAAAAAAATTAAATATTTAAAAATTTATTTTAAATTATTTTAAAATATTTTTAACTAATTATAATATAAAATATTTTTTTAATTAATGTAATGATTTTAATTAAAGTATGTAAATTTTATTGTTAAATAATTATAATATTTTAATTTTTAATATTTTAAATAATTTATTAATAAAATTTTTTTTGTCAATTAAAATATTTTATCTTCTTCCATGAATTTAAAAATATTTTTTTTAGAAGTTGATTATTAACTTTTATTAATTATTTATTTTTTATTTTGACCTGTTATTAATTAAAATTTTTTTATTATTTTTTTTTTTAACTTTTTTTTGTCTCCAGTGTGAACAACTCTTAAAAGATAATTGGGAGAGAAGTACAAAAATTTGGATTATCAATGACCAATATTCTATTAAATCTTATTTATGGAGTTTATTAGATAAAATAATAACTTTTTAAAATATATTTTTTTATATTAGTTTATTAAAATATTAAAATTATTTAATTAATTAAAAAATTATTATAAGATGTACTGTGTATATATATTATAAGAAACCAAAAACCTAATTAGATGGATAGTCATTTTGTCGCTGATTTCCTCAAATTTTCTCCCATTTTTTAAAACCATTTGCCTTTCTCCTCCATCTGATTTCATTCCTTCTCCAATATCTGTCATATTTGTGAGTTACTAAAATTTGTCTCTCTTTTTTTATACGCAAAAGGTCTCTAAAAAGCCTTGGATTATGTTTTTAACTTTTCCTACTGCTGTCCTTTGTTTCTCGTCGCACAGCATCACCGCCGCACCCGTTGCTAACTGCCGGTCACCGTCTCTGCACGCAAGTCATCTATCCCGAATCGTCATTTGTTGACCTACGTGTTTCTGGACACCAACGTCGGATTCTAGTTGAGAAAAACTAGGAAGATTGTCCAAATCTATCAAGGATGAGTCTTTTTGCTAACACGACGCTCAGTTTGCTTTCTACTGATTGTTTTGCTTGTTGTGCTAGCAAAAGGTCCTTTATTATTTTGGTTCCAATTTTGGTATTTTTAATTTCAACAATCAGTGGCAAGAAAAAAAAATCAAAAAGAAAATTAAAAAAATCAAACAAAAAGAACTTTTTGTTTTTGATTTGGCTAGAAGTGTAAAAAAAAAAAAAAAAAAAAAAAAAAACTAAAAATTGTGTGTTCTGACTGTATCTTTTGATGTATATGTTTTATTTGGTTGGAGGGAAAATCAAGAAAGAAAAGACAATGGTTGTGGTTATTTTATGGTTGGAGGGGTTTTGGTTTAAATTTTAAAAATTCAGAATTTAAATAGTTTAAATATAAAATTTAAAAAAATTATAATTTAATATATCTAAATTAAATAAACCTGAGATGTATTTAAATTTTGATAAATTTAAAATTTGATATATTTAGAATTTGAATTACTTGAAATTTGAATTGTTTAAAACATAGATGCTAAGACATCGGTCTGGGTGTATCCCACCCAACCCGTCCATTACAGTTTGCCACCTCTGGAGTAAGTAAATTTGGTCCCACTAAAATTACAGTTTGTTTAACTGCGCGGTGAAAACTCTTGTTAACGGGGTTTTGGGGGGTAATTGTAATTTGATTCGAAAAGCGGTCGGATGACGTAGGCTTGAGGCACGTGCGGGGAAGGCCAACTTGGGTCTGTCACGTGGCGGAGGTTTGCTTCCATCACGTGTCACAATGGTTTGGAATTCTACGCCCCGTGTGGTCGGTCTCCGTGTTCTTGGACAATGGACGTCGAGGAAAAAGCTACTTGATGTGGAAAGGTGCTCAAAGTTCAAACCTCAAACATGGTGAGACCGTGGCCGCCCACTAATCAAACTGGTAATCGGGTGTTGGGTGGAGAGGTTTAATCAATAGTTAGTAAATAACTTTCCCTCTAAACTTTTTAAAAACCATATTTACGATCTTTTTTTTTTTAAAAAAAAAAAATAATAAATCATTAAAAAAAAAACTAAGAATCAGGTAATCATCCATATTAAATCATTTATAATTAATTCACTCTAATTATAATTCAAAACTCGGGACTTTCAACGATAAAGATGATTCAAGTATCAGAGAATTATAATTCAGTAGTTGGGTCCATTATTCTATTATTAGAAGGTCCACCTGCCATGGAATTGTCCATTATTCTGGCACGAAACGGTCCACCTGCCATGAAGTCTTTCTTTCCCCTCTTAACCTGTTCCCTCGTGATCTTTGCATGGGATTTATTCTGTATAGGAATCCTCTTGTTGACCCAACAACTTAGACAATTCGTACCTTTGTCTGTCTCATCCAATCATCTTTCCTCCCCAACGGACCACTGCCACAGTCTTTTGTTCTTTGGTTTTTGTTGGAGTCTCACATGTCTCACTCAAATATTATTGGTTTAATATTGTCAAAGCCTAGCAGTATAAAGATGTTTGTCAAACATCTTTGTGAATGAATTCAAGACAGCAATGTATGTATAAGTGCAGGGGGAGACAGATTAACATGAAATTGAAATCCACATGTGCGAAGAAAACAGTTCCTTCGTGACATGTCGACAAGAGTGGAAGCTAGAAGATGGTGGAGAATTAGCAGCCGGCGCTGTTAAGGTCGGGTCCTATATTATTGATGGAAAGCCAGGACAGCCTTTTGAGAAAAAATAAACACAAGACTTCAAAGTCTACACATTATTGTTTTTGTACCATTTGTGATCAAAGTATAAAATGGAAGGATGTTGATTCATTGGGACCCATGATGGTGTAGATGCAATAAGGTGCCTAGCAAAAGGCCAACAACAGAACCTACACGCAACAAGTTGGGAAGTGGTGTGCATTGGAGACCTGACAAATTCTCCAAGATGGGAAACCCTTTGCTTATTTGTTGATGTCGATGACAAAAATTGATGAACAACCCAAGAAACCAAACGTCAACTATTTTCTCACAGGATTAGCAAGCACATGACACCAGATGAAGGATGTTACGACACTCATGCTGGTGAATGGTGGTGATAGCTTGGCTAGCAAGACGACCTACTGGAATTCTGTAACTATGAAATCGGCTAGCTTAGTTCATCCTCTACATTGTCCAAAATTCCTTCCATTTTTTGATGTAACGATCGCCATTAGTAGTTTTTTTTTTTCTTTTTTTTTTGTCAGTTAAAAAAGTATACTGGATCATGAATCGTTAATCATCCTCATCTCATAAATCACTTTTTTCTCTTGTCTAGCTTTGAATTTGAGACTTAATTTCAATTTGGAAGCTTAGTCCTTGGCTAGGGATACTATTCTAATTACAATAGACTCAGGTTAACTTGTCATGTCCTTCAAGACTTTCCATTTCAATGAAATCTTAAACTGGCTATTATCTTTTTACCCTTTTAATCATGTTGTTAAGGGCCTATTTCAAATTGTTGTTTAGCTTTATTATTGCACATGTCAAATTGATGATGTAGAATCTAGCTGTAATCAATCAACTGTTAAATTTGTAAAACACAAACATAATTCCAAACACATCTTAAATAGTTTAGGCATAGGTACGTTGATCTTAAGGTGACAAAGCCATGACTAAAAGCCAGAGTGATTGCTATAAATTATTTTTTTAAAAAAAAAAAATTGAACTCGATTGCTATAAATTAATTGGAGGGAAAACCAGCCCATATGGCATGGAGGATGCCTAGACAGCCTAAAATGAGGTGATATTTTATAAGTAAAAGAGCAATCATTTACTTAGAACACAATGTGGGGCCAAAAATAACGTCTATAGAAAGACTCCTTTTTCACAAAAAAAAATGCAAAGAAAAAAGAGAGGATTCTTAAAGAACAGGTAAATGCAGCGCAGAATCCTAAGCCATAAAATTTGGTGACCAAAATAGTAATAAAGCATTCCAAATCCCTGGCTTCAAACTTTCTCATCTCAATTAGCAGGTATGGTGGGCCAAAGTCTTTCCTTTTTTATTTTTTTCAGGAGAGGGAGATGTCTGGCAGCTTATTGTTGGGGAACTTTGAAAAGTTAAAAAAAAAAAAATCTTAAACCTCAAGCGATCACACTAAGATTATGAGAGGATTTTACATCAAATGTTTATAAGATTTAAGAGTTGAGAGACAACTGCAGCTCATCTATTTGCGCTGCCATATTTCTTTTTCCTGCTTTTAAGATTCTCACCAGGACCATTGGATCTTATTACATCACATGTGAACAATATATATATATAAAAACTAGAATATGTTTTCAAGGTAACTGAAAGTCATTCACTTGTTGGCAATGACAAGATCTGATTACATTTGTCTATTTTTCCCCTTATAATGTTTCCGACAATGTTCCCTGAAAATGTTGTTTTGGGAAATGAAAGCTTGCAACAAGTTGTTGATTATGTGTCTCCTCGTTTCTCCTTCTTCTTCCTCTTTGGTTTTTTTGGGGAATCAATGAGAGGAAAATTACATTTACAATAATGGTGTTATATTTTTAAATGACAAATGAAGGTTGTTAATTTTGATAATTAGACTATTATGTCTGGTAAAAATGATTAATATCTATTAGACGACAACTTGTGACTGTCCAACAATTGAAACAAACACAAAACTTCAGAAGCCATGTAAGTTGTGGTCTACAAGATTTATTAACTAAGATAAACTATCCACACATGGCTCCATTCCAGAAATCGATACCCAACAACGCAGCAAAACTCTCCATGATCACTAACCCGTATCCTTCTTCGCCTTCCTCCAGGGAGAGCCTGGCTGGGGATGCACTCCACTTCCAAGGCCATAGTTACCGCTCCCCGATATCTTGCCTGCCTATAAGACCTTTGCCCACGGAGCCTCCTTTTCCTTTGCCAATCGCCAATAGCCATTTAAATAGCAAACCACTGTTCCTGTCCATCAACCAACCCCTCCCCGAGACCTCCCCCCATTTTCCTTTTCTTTTTTTTTTTGCTGACAAACCAGGCCCCAAGACACGAGGTGGACTCAACGAGAGAAATGTAAATATATCGGCAACGAGTTCAAGTAAGACTCGATAAGTACAAGACGCCTTGCCTCGGATAAGTAGCCCCATCAACTTTAGGAATAAGGACAATGATGAGGCATTGATGTTCTAACGCAATGTCCCAGTCTCATAAAAATGCCGCATGAACTCCTGAATATCTTTTTCAATCATCTTCCAGTTGTGCTTAATGAATCGCGTGGTAAAGCCGTCACATTCCTGAATAGCACACAACAGCTCTTCCTCCCGGAAAGGTCGTTCAAGCTCCCCTGCTATCAAAGCCCGAAATCTGATGTCAAAAAAAAAAAAAAAAAAGACTCCCCATAATGCTGCGTTTTTAGGGTACTTTCAAGGCAAGCTAGGAATGCAAAATGATATATAAACTTCAAAAAAGATGCCAAATTATCATGAAATATGATATAAATGCGAGAAAAATTGGACCCTTGATGGCATACCAAGGTCGAAGAACAGCACAAGAACATTGGAATATGGTTGATAAGCATAAAATAAGTGAAAAGTAAAGAGCACAAAAAAGAAAAAGAAAAAGAAAAAGAAAAAGAAATCCAAATGCCGTTCATTTCAATGAAGTATCACTAGAAAAATCAGAAGAGAAAAGCCAATGAGAACAACCCACCAATATTCTCGGTGTCCTGATAGGCCAATAACAGGTCAAAATGTGTGGCATTTCAACGTATACTGTAAACAAAGTGGGTGTTACTTGAAAGTCAAGACAATCCAAGGAAGTATACCAAATAACTTAGGGAAGCTAAATTAATTTAATAAGATTAATAGTTAGAAATACTAACATAATAACTGTTATCACTAGTAACCCAAGGCAGGTTAAAAGAATAAACCAAAGACTTGGAGAAGAATCCAAGAGAGGAATCCAAGTTTTTCTTTCTTGGTACCATAAATTGTCCACCAAATGTTTCCAAATATGTTCACCTTGCTTCTAATTTCAACTTAAATTTAAAATCATAATAATTTGGAATTTGACATTTGTCCCACTGTCTATCACAATAATGATCTCAAGAATACAAATTTTATCACATGGGCAGGACTTATATATATATATATATATCATTCATGCACTATGTACTATTTAATAAATATTTTATAAGTTAAATATATTTATAATTATCATTTTATTAATCATAAAATAAATCAAGAATAAATAAAGAAAATTTAAGCATGTATCACACCCTTTTAATTTCTCTCTTTTTTTTTTCTTTTTTATTGAAAAATAAATAGATAAATTAAGAAAAAATTTTTCCCCTTTTTTTTCATTTTTACTAAAATCAAAAAAAAATTTTGAGAATAATTTTTTTAAATTTATGAATTAAAAAATCGTCACATATAAACAAAAACTATAAGGTGGCAAAAAGAGAGTAATTGAGATTTTTTCCTAATTTTGTGTGTACACACACACACACTAGATTTAAACTTATGTGTTGCACAATTATATAGTTTTTTTTATTAAAAAATATTAATATAAGTTCAATTCAATATTGAGATGTTTTTTAATTATTGGGTTATTTCAAATAATATAATAATATATTACCATAAATCTAAATTTTGATTATAATTTATATATATTTTAAAATTTTAAAATATTAAAAGAAAATAAAATAATTTTTACCCGAAGCGCAGGAAAGTAAGTAAGTTTATGATAATAGACATGATACCTTCCTTTAGTTTAATCCAAGACCAAATAGACTACTTGAATCAGTTTAAATTGTAAATGAGTCAATTTATTGTTTCGGTTTAGTTTTAAAAACTGAACATAAATTAAATCAGCCAAAAATGAAAATTTTAATCGACTAAAAATTTGGGGAAACCACTCCAATCTACGGTCCTACTGGTTTAAGTAACAAATATAAAAAAATTATAATTGAGTCTTACATCTAATTTAAAATTTTAATTTAATTATAATTTATATCTACTTCTAATTTAGATGTTAAAATAAAATAATTAATATACATTAAAAAATTAATATATAACCAAGTTTTTTTATAATTTTTTATTAAAAATATTTAAATTTAATTATTAAAAATAATTTTTAGTAAAAATATATTATATATAATATATTATTTTTTTTCAATTACTTTTATTAATATATATTTATTATTCAACATCTATTCTACCAGATCAAATTTAAATCTTAAATCACTAACATTTTCAATCTGTGACCATCCTCGTTCTAACAAAATTAATCCAACCTAAGCCTTTTTCTTCCTGTAACAAAAAAAAAAAAAAAATCTATTGTTTTTTTGCAATCCTGTCAAGTGCTAATGCCAAGCGAGTTTAATGTTATTTCTCTCTTTATAAAAATTTAGATTTATATTTTTAAGATACCATATTCTAATCTTAGGAAAGAAAAAAAAAGCTATCTCTATGCATAATTTATCAATCAATGAACTTCCGGATTGAAAAAATAAGAAAAAGGAGATTGAGTGTGAGGGTGGGAAGAAGTGCATTAATTTTACTCGAAGGAATTCCCTTTTCCTCATTACTCTCTCAGCATTTGTAGGACGTCCACCATTGTGTCACTTGCCAGTCTTTAGCGAGTCTTTTACCCACCAATAAGCAACTCATTTTCCATCTGTGTCTAGAGATGGTCAGAGAGAAAAGGAGTTTTAGAGCTTTCCTCATTCAGACCTAGGGGGGGAGCATTTTGGGTTTGGCTGGGAAAGTGTAGAGGCTTTGAAAGTTTCTTTTTTTTTTTTTGTTTAAATCTCCTTTGCTCTCTTGGTTTGCCGTTCAGACAAATAGGTACAATGAGGAAGAAAATGTTGGCCATACAGTGCCTTCTGCTCCTGGAATGCTATCTGGGTATACTCTGTTTCTTGTTTGGTGACCATTTCTCTGTTTATTTTCTTCTTTTACATGGGGTTGGTAACTGGGGAAACTATTTGTCATCTATCTGTTTGCAGTTTCTTGGTTTCTCTGTTCTTGACTTCTTTCATGAAACGTCTTGAGCAGAACAATGGCTTCAATGGTGGTCAAGTTACTGTTTTGTTTATATTTATTAACCACATTTCTAGTAGGCTGATCTGGTTTTCTGTTTATTTTTTTGGTTGACAAAAAAAAAAAAAAAAAAATTCTTGACACTTGCATTGAGTTACATTTGTTTTCTTCTTCTTTCTTCTTCTGTTCTTTTTTTCCTTTTGGGTTTTCAATTATTTGTTGGACTTCCATGGAAGTGGTGTTTGATGTGGAAAAAAAAAAAAAAAAAAAAAACCAATGTCATTTGTTCTGTCTCTATTCATTGTCACGAAATTGATTAAGAGGAGGTTTCTGCGAAACTGACAATTATTAATTGCTTCACTTGTTTTGTTTCTTCAGTTTGCTTTGAGTTAATATCTCATTTATTCTCATTAGTATTTTTTGTTTAATATATTATCATCCTGAGAACCAAGCAGAACACATTCTTTATTTTATAATGACAATGCTGAGAATAAATAAAGATCTGAAAAAAAAAAAAAAGGTGAATTAGCAGACACACTTTACTTCTCAAGTGCATCATAGTAGATGCTGTAGGACAAATTCATTTTTATGGGTGTTCGCGGCCCAATGGCTGCTAAGATGATAAGGAGAAAGTAAAAAAAAAAAAAAAAAAAAAGGCTAATAAAATAGGTTGGTTATAGTTACAACTCATTGTGGTATTAGATAATGGTAGATCTGTTCCAAAAGAGCCTCTGATTTGATGTGTTTGCCGCTTCCATATTAGTGCAATTATGTGGAAAATTTTTGGAACTTTAGTCTTGAGAAAATAGTAAAAGTGTCTCCTTTTATGAACAGAAGCTGACAAGTTTGAGTCATAGAAACAGTCTCATTTCAATCTGCAAGGAGAATGCTGCATAGCATAGTTGATCTTCCTCTAGCTCTTGCAAAACAAGAGGCCTCTTTCATATTCTGTAGGCAATGATATATCAAATTGAAAGATATAATTTTCTATTTGTGTTTAGATTTAAACTGGAATCAAATAGTGCAGCAGTGGTAGAATGGGAAGAACATTTTTTATTGTTTTTTTTCCCTTTTTTTTTTTTTACACTTTTCTCATGGTACTTTAATCTTATTATTACTTCAGATGGCAACTAAACCAAGGGTCAACTTTTTAGGTAATAAACTGAATGCTTTACTAGATTGGGTCAGTGGGCATATAGATCAGTCCAAGTACATGTTTTCTTTCCTTTGCAAATTGCAATGAAAACCTGTTCTAATTTGTATGATTAAGGCATTCCATGAAAGCATTAGTCCACCAATCACTAATATTTTTTTTCTCCCTCTTTTCTTTTTTACCTTTTCTGTTCGTTAACATAGCCATCTGCAAGACTCAAGTCAGTGCAAGGGAGCCAATGGTGCAAGAGAAGGCAGAAGCTGCAATTCCTGTTACAACATTGTCACCTCCAGAAGGCAACACCACGTTCCTTGGTGGCACGACATGGTGCGTTGCCCATGCGGGGGCATCCCAAATCGATCTGCAGAATGCATTAGATTGGGCCTGTGGGTTGGGGATGGCAGACTGCAGATCAATCCAGGAAGGTGGAGTGTGTTTCGAACCTGAAACCCTGGTGTCTCATGCCTCTTTCGCTTTCAACAACTATTACCAACAGAATGGAAATTCTGATATTGCTTGCAACTTTGGAGGAACTGCTACTATGACCAAGAATAACCCTAGTAAGCAATCTCTGCGCCATTTTACCTTTGTCAAGTATTTTGTCTAGTTAGAACAATGAACTGTCGCACCAGACACCACCTGTGCTTTTGCATTTTGAGGAATTGAAGTTCCAGAATAGGAATATCCCAATTATTTTGGAAAAATGCTCCTTGGTTTTACTCAGTGATCAAAATAACAAGTTCTCATACTTGTAGGGAGCTAAAAATTTTACTACACTAATCCTTACCATTATTGTTGTACAGGTTATGGAAAATGTGTCTACCCTGCATCTGGGTACATTCTCATTCTTTTCTTGTTTCTTATGCCACCCTAACATGGAACATACATTTATTTTGTTGGGGTGTTTCTCAGATCCACAGGCTCATCAGCACCACCATTGTGCAAGTACAGACCAGTGTTCATGTGGTGGAAGTGTGCTGGAATTTATCTGCTTTTTTACATGAGAAGATGAACTTGTGGATGAAGTTGAATGTTGATTTACAAAAGCAGAATACTTAAAAAAAAGTTTTTATGTTATACTAAGATCACTCTTTATTAATCTATCCTTCTGTTCAGTTCAGTTCAGTTGTCAAGTAGATCTCTCCCTAGTCTTTATTCCCCTCGCTAATGGGTTAGGAATCTATGGCTATTATGCAATTGAAGCCCTTTTTGTCCCTCCACATGCCTTTGTTGAATTACATTAGGGAATCTACTAATACTACATGGACGCGTCTACGACGGGGTGGGAAGGAATTGACAGCGTCGGCCTCGGGTGGGTCCTACCGCCACACTTAAAGTAAAATGTACACATAAATATCATACAATGTCAATTTAATATTATTTTGAATATTTTTTTATTTTTTTTTTTTATTTTTTTTTTACACTTTTTATCTTAATTATTTGTTTGTATATATATATATAAAATTCATGCGGGACCCATGCCGTCAACCCCTCCGCCTCTCTCTCTTTCTCTCTCCGTTCCGTCCAGCTAACTTTAAACGCATCTTCGCTGCTATGTTTCTTCATTGTGAATTAAACAGAGGAGATTTCTAGGAGAAAACAAAAACATAAAATTATTAATAATAATAATAATATAATATTTTTTTAAAAAAAAAAAAATTTTGGTGGTAACTTTGCTTGCCAAAAGGGCAATAACGAATTTTTAGAATACAAAGTATGGCGAGAAATTGAAAGAAACAAAAGAAAGTTTAGACAGGTTGGCAGAGATCGGAAGCTACAAGGGAAAAAAAAAAAAAATAATTCGAAAGGAATAAAAACAGAAAATATACTAATCCACATATATTTCGAAAAAGAAACAGGGACATAACTTGAATAAACAAAATAAATTAATTACAATTTAAATTATTAATTATAATTAATTATATATCGATCACTTCATTTATTAATCTAACGTTCTCTCAATTAAAATATTTATTACATTTGTTTAATTTTTTATATAAATATTACAAGTTTATTATTTTTAATTATTTTTTTAAAATAAAAAAATTATTAGATCCCAACTTAACTCACACGAATTAAAGTACAAATCTGCATGAAACTAAAGTAGTGAATTTAGGAAGCAGAAACTGTGGAGAGGGGGGGGGCCCACAGCGAAGGCTTATCTGTCCATCTTTTGTCCTTGTCATTGGGCAGCGTTCTCTGCGTCGGGTCTATGCTATCACATCAAGACATCATCGATCATCGTGAGTTATGTCTTAACGTGAAAATCATAGACATAGAGCCATCTCTTTAAATTTCTTTTTTTTTTAATTTTTTTTTTAGGAGATACACAAAAAAATTTGGTATTTAATTTAATTCTTTTGTAGGATGGAACATTTTTTCTTCGTACAAAAAATTAATGGTATAGAATCCTCCCTATTTTTAATTTAAACAAGAGAAATGTGTTGATGGTGGTTATCAACAAACTGACGCTCTATCAAAGATCATATATTACAGAAAAGAAAAAAAAATAAAAAAGAAGTAATGTAATCTATTAAATTTATCTCTAATTTAAAAAAAAAAAATTAATCGTAACACATCAGAGATGATCTCATTTTTTTATGTGTATTTTCAATTAAATTTCAATAAGTGCAGATTTATCACATGAAATTGTTGTCCTCGTAAGGGTACGGTCCAAAAAATAATAACTCAAGAATATCGGTTTTCTCGTTTTAATTATTTTCTTTACACCTTAGGACACTTTAAACCAAAACGGTATGTAAACCCACACAAATAGTGGAGAATGAACAAGAATATTAAAGCAGAAAACAGTAAGTCCCCATCTCGGATGTGGCGAGACGGCATTGGCCTCACAATTGTAGTTGGTGGTGAAGTGTCTGTCTGATCGAAAATAAGACTGCACATAAAAATAATAATAATAATAATAAAATAATTTCAAGTTATTTAACAATGATATTCTTTTTTAAAATAAAATTTATTTTTACTTAATTTATAATAAATATTATATATATATATATATTTATATATTTATTTATGTAACTTGTATTATTAAAAATAATTTTTTTTATACTTGTATTTTAATGTTAAGAAAAAGTCTTTTTTTTTTTATACATGATACTTAAATGAATATATTATTTTTATGTAAAAATTTAAGAGTTATTTATCAATAAAAATATCTTTTAAATTTTATAAAAATAATTTTTTTAATGTGTAACTATCAAGTAAATTAGGTAATTTAACTCTTTGCATTTTAAAAATATACCAACAATCTCCTATTATTTTTAAAATATTAAAAAATAATGAACCCTTAATAATTTTAAAATTAAATTCATAAATAATAATATCTTATGATATGAATCAATACTTTGTTAAATATTCTTTATAACAAATCCGAACAACAACGGTAGGTAAGCTTTAAACTACTTATTCTCGCTGATAAACAGTGAAAACAATTTACACAATGGATTTCAACAGTAAACTTCCCATTTGTTGAAGTGACAAGTTTAAGGTTGTCTGTCTGTCAATATCCCTTTCATGGCGGCCCGGGATCAGTAGTAGGAGCAGGGAAATAAACGGGGTTCTTTTAGATCATGATTGATCTTTTGTAATCTCTGATTAAGTACAAGATATGTAAGAATCAATACATGGAATGCATTTGATCCCTTTTCCCATTTGCTTTCTCTTGATTTTTGCATGCGCTAAAACATTTGTTCTTGTTTTCTAGGGGAAAAAAAAAATGTTTCTATGATGTTGTTTTATTAAAATGGCGGTTCAAGTATTTTATGTATGATTTTTTTTTTTTTTTAAAATCATTTGTTGAGTTTCACTTTCTGTGAAATAATAATTTTTGGTCCAATGGGCCACCTGAATACCTTTACGTTTTAATGGCTTTGATTATAAAATACCTTTAAAACCTAAAAATTAATCTAAAGATGTGGGGATTTGAACATGTTTATACATCTTCAAAATCTGTTAATCCTGAAATCGCCTTGATGGGGGGGATGCATAAGAGCTATTTTGCCATGTATAAATATAATTTTCCTAATCGTAAAAACGAAAAGAAGAGAACCAACTTGCTGTAATCGATGTGGGAATTGAATTCAATTGTAGCCCAATGTAGTTTTGAATACGATAGAGACCTTAAAGGCCCAAATGGCAGTTCCCGAACCAGAACAGGCCACTCATAGTCAACAAAGAAGTGTTTTTTTTTTTTTTTTTTTGGGGGGTCCAATGATTAACGGCCCAATTAAGCCCGAACAATTTGGAAATGTCCGAATCGTAGTTTTTGAGCTTTTGTTGCAGAATCTGATTGGACCAAGATATGCCATTGATCACACAAAAGTCTGTTAATGGACTGCTGCTTCCCCTCTCCTTTTCCCCTACCCCACCTCATGAGATTGATTCAAATGACAAATGGATGGGGTTTAGCACGTGCAGTTGAGGCATGGGTTGAGAGTGTACATCCTACTGTTGTGATTGCAGGCAATTTTGAGTTTAGTACATTTGCTTGAACTCTGACTCATACTTCAAGCAGTTCATGCCTTGGCAGGATTTTGATCAATCGAAATTTTAATCACTAAAGTTGGGGTTTTGTTTGACAAGGGTGTGAGGAACTTTCAAACCAAAGTTGATCTTCCATTCTTGTATGAGCCATTTGGCTCAGCCTAGTTTTGGGATTTTCAAAATGAGTGGCTGTACCAAACTTGCTGAGTTGAGTAATAGGAATCAATGGCTTCTTTCAATTCAATCTTGTGTTTCCCCTAGTTCTGCAAAGGCCCATCATTACCCATCCTTAAATCATAACCTTCAATATATTTCACAAAAGGCTAAATAAACATGAAAGAGTAGATACTTGTCTAGCCATCACGGCTTGTGGTTGTGGACACAGCACCGTCTTCCACCTTATCCAAACCTTTAGCTTTTGTGTTGTCTACCAATTCCTTTGCAGTGTCATAGGAGGCATGCAGGCCGAATAAGAAGTAATATATCAGCAGAACACAAGTCCAGAAACCGAATCTTTCGAATGATGCCCTGTCTATTGATCCCAAGAGGAAAAGGTTGATTATGATTGAAGTAGATGGCAACCATGGCACCAATGGCACACCCCATAGTTTTGGCTCCCTTGCTTTTGGAACAAAGATATCAAGTGCTAAAGTAGCCAGGAACCAAATTGGAACGGTGATCACATAGCCAATCCAACCATTTCCGCCCTGACCCCATATGATCGCAGTGGCAATTGCTGAGCCAAGAATGCTCACAATGCAGGCGATAAGCTTATTGCGATTTGCTGATGTTGTGACGCCAGTACTATAGTAGCGACGGACAAGAAGAGCCAAGGCCACAAGCATGAAGATAAACAATGTGGAGATGGAAAGTAGGTTAGCAAGAATATCAAGCTTGGTAAAGAAGGCAATGCAGGCCGTAGCCAGAAGCATCACAACCGTGGCATTTATTGGAGTTCCCGTCTTTCCATTGACCTGAGCTAGCCATGGCGGCATCATGTGAGTGCGAGCAATATGCGTGAGATAGCGAGCCTGGCCTACGGCTGAAACAAGCAGAACTGTGGTCATGCCCTTCAGTGCACCGGCAGCAACAATATACTTAGCCCAGCCCCAACCTACAGTCTCAAATGCTACGGAAAATGGGGCATCTACATCAATCATCTTGTATGGAACCATCAGGCACAATGTCACAGCTAGCAAGCAATATGCTAGTGTGGTTATAGTCATGGAGCCCACAAGACCAATGGGAATATCTCGAGCAGGATTCTTGGTTTCTTCAGCCATTGTGGAAACAGCATCAAATCCAACATAAGCAAAGAAAAGGACAGCAGCAGAAACAAAAATCTCACGGGCGCCATTGGGAGCGAATGGGGTATAATTTTTCACTTCTGCCTTCAAAAGGCCTGCAATGATGATGAACAAAATCACCACGACGTGGAAAATTGTGGCAATGTAATTGAAACGCGAGGAACCCTTTGTGCTGAGAACGGCAATGATACAAATCATGGAAACAACAGCAACGGCAATGGGATCAAGGTGGCCATAGTCATCAGGAAGGCTGTGTGCTATGATGCGGAAGTCATCAGGGTCATGGTTGCAGAGGGTGGCGAAATAGGAAGTCCATGACCGGGACACAGCAGCCCCACTTATGACGTACTCGAGGAGGATGTTGCCGGCAGCAATGAAGGCCACAAAGTCACCTAGCTCAACCCTCAGATAAGCAAATGAGCCACCTGAAAAAAGCAAACACAAACCGTTTTGTACGGTTCAAATTTCATTCCTGAGCACTCTCAAAACAGTGTGTAAAGTCCAACTTGTCTAATTTTGACCGTATCAAAAAATATTTGATGTTGAATCAGATTTTCACATCTCCGATCACTTAAAATCCAAAGGAATTGTATTTTGAAATCCAAGATATCATTCAAGGGGAAAAATACATAAAAGTATGCAATCCCTGCCGAGATAAGACCCAATTTGAGCTTAAATCTTAAGAGATTTTTTGCAATGTCATCCTAAACCATTTTAATTTTTTATTTAATTCACATACTCTTAAAATCATCACAATTGAGTACTTTGTTAAACGGAAATTATTATACACATTAAATACACCAAAAAAAAAAAATAAATACACAGTAAAATATTTCCAAATACTCAACCCACTAGAAGCCTTTTTTTTTTTTTTTTTTTCCTCTCAAATAAAATCGGAACAATGGTGAAAGAAGATGGTGACGATAATGAGGAAGAAAATGAGAAGTATTTCAACAAATATTTATGTTTGTTAGGCATATTCAGTTAAATACATTAAATACTCAAATGCTTATAATAATTTTCGTAAAAAAAAACAAAAAAAAAAAAGACTAAATTGTGATGAATTCAGAGGGAAAAAGACTTGGGTGAAAATTATATATATATATATATATATATATATATATATATATGTAAGACTTGGACCAAATTGAGTCTTATCCTCAATGCCTGACAGCTAAAGTTAACTAGTTTGGTACTCTTCAGCCAACTCCATCTTCATTTGTTTTATTTATTCTATGGTCAAATGCGTGTGTGTACATTTATATCTTCTTCATTTTAATACCTCATACGTCAACTTCATTTTAACATCCTTTCTTTTTTTTTGATTAAGTTTCTGTTCTATAGATAGGATTAACCAAAAAGTCCACTTTCCTTTTTTTTTTTTTTTTTTTTTTTTCTGTCTAACAAGTTTGGAAAACTAAAAATAGTCTGAGTAACTGACCACAAACAGATAAAAGATCTCAAACTTTTTTCTCCCCTATTACCTATTAGCTCAATTAATCACATTCACATGAAACACACAACACCACCACCACCCACCACCACCTACCCCCACAAATAACAATAATTAAAACTCTTGCCACTGTTGAACTTCTTGAAATGAAGTTAAGAACAAACATGGAGGAACCATAGAATCTTCAACAAGAGCAAGGGCTCCCCTCAAATCAGGAGACCTTAAAATGCTGAAGGAAGGGGTATTTTAATCCACGAGACTTTTCGCGATGTAGACTAGTAGTAGGAATCGGGCAGATAAGCCCGAAGAAAAAGACACCAAAATGAAAATGTGAGGACAAACCTGCGACGGGAATTTCCACGGCGAACTCGGTGTAGCAAAAGACAGAAAGCATGGCGGAAACACCGGAAATAACGTAAGACAAGACGACGGCAGGGCCGGCATGGTCGCGGGCCTCGAGGCCGGTGAGGACGAAGATGCCGGCGCCAATGACGGCTCCGATGCCGAACCAAATAAGGTCCCACCAGTTGAGGTTCTTCTTCATGTCGTGCTCGCTCCGGGCCTTGATCTCGTGGAGCTCAGTGGTTTCCAAGGACCGCGTCAGCAGCCTGTCCTTGAATCGCATTGGGGTCTCCCGGAGCGCCCTCAGGTAGTTCCCCATGCTCTGGAACGACTCTTCCGGCAGAAAGTCGTTCTTCGTGCACGAGCATCCTCGCCTCCCCACGCCGCCTTCTTCTCCGTCTCTTCCTCCGCCATTGAAACCTTCCATTTTCTTCTTCTTCTTCTTCTTCTTCTTCTTCTTCTTCTTCTTCTATAACAGTCAACATACATTAATATTCAATCAATCCAAGACTAAGAAATTACAAAAAGATATTGAATTTGCCAACGAATAGCTTGAGGTTAGGGACCAATATTATTGTAAGTTGAGAAATTGAAAGTTGAGTCAAAAGGGTGTCAGAAAATCAGCAAAAAAAAAAAAAAAACCATCAAGACAGATCTAAAACACTGAAAAATCTGTAGATTTTCTCTGCTACCAAACAGAGACAAAGAGGGCAACTCAAGAAATCATATACAGCATATGGAAAAAAATTTTTAAAAAAAAGTATTGACCTTTATTTATGCTTGCTGGGATGAGTGAGTAGGTACCAGAAAAAGCCAGAAGAAGAATCTGCTAAAAGAAGAGGAAAGTTGTAAGAAACAATGGAAGAGAATGGTTGAACAAAGGAACTCAAAAACCTATGTTCCCAACTTGGCGGATGATACCAAACTACACAAAAAGTCAATATGACTTTAAAAAAAAAAAAGCGGTGGCCGTGTAAGCTAACCTATCAGCCACTCTACCTCACATGTGAAAGGTGAATGCAAATCTATGTATGTCCAAGAGGTTCTAACAAGCTCAACAGAGATCCAAAACACAAAAGTGACAGAGACAGGGTTAATTCAATGGAAACCAAAAATTTCACAAGGTGGGGTTGGCCATTTTTTTTATTTCACTGGATGAGAAGGGAAATTGAACAAAAGTAGAATCTAAGATATATATTCACACGCTAAGAGATTCCAATGTGATTCTTATTTTTAATGGGTTTGATTTCAACAAAAACAGGATCACTTGGGGGGGGGGGGGGGGGGGGGGGGGGAGAGCACGTGCTAGACCTGGAGATTCTTTGGGTGACTAAAAATTTACAATTAATGAGAGACCAATGGGTGTAATTAATAATTAACCAAAATTGACAATAATAAGTTTATCAATCATTGACTCAGTGGTCTCCACCTAGAGCGGATGCAATTGAGATGGCACAATCATGGCCGTCCGTTATATATCTGTAGTCCTATAATTAGTTTCGATAAAATATTCAATGGTTACAATTACATTTTTTATAAACCTGCTTTAGAAAAATTCGTGTAGGCATGAAATTCATTCAAATATTTTTAAAGAATTGTCCATTTGGGATGACTCTAAAATCCTGCTAAAATTGAGTTGCGTTTGTTAATGGAAACACTTTATACTCCAGAAAATATAAATTCATGTTTTTCACTTTTTAAAAAATGTAAATTAAATTTTTTTTTTTTTATTAATTTCAAAACACATCAAATATTATAATTCAATTATCAAAACAAATAAATTCTACCCCGGGATGTTGAGTCAAATGCTTTCTGGGTCAAATTGATGACTATCAAAACAATTAAATAAGAATTGAATTGGACATTTCCATAAAGCTAAACATAAATGCCTTTTTTTTTTTTTTTGAGTCAATAATGTTATGAATCCTCCCTTTATTTTTAATAACAAACAAAAATATATCACAAATATATCAATTATTATATCTATAAATTAAGATTATTTATTCTTTTTAAAAATTTTTTAATAAAAAATATCTTTTATCCAAATAGTGCTGAATGTGAACGTCTCTTCTCCGCCTGACCTCAATGTAAACCCTTTTTTTCTCTCTCCCCCATTGGCAGCAACGTCGGAAGGTTTAAAACAGAGAACTGAGAGGTCCTTAATGAATAGAGAGACGCTCATGATTAGTGAACCACGTGCCAGCTCAGGTCAACAACAGTATACAACTCAGTTGTATACACACCTATACGTACGCATTAGATAAATCTTTCAATTCGTGTCTTCGTCCTTGTGGAGATGAGTCTTATTACCCAACTGTTTCTTTCTTGAAAGCGTACAATTTAGAGTTATTCATTGCCCATGATTTTTTTTTTTTTTTTTTTAGTATAATATATTCATAATTTTAAATTGAATAATAAATAAAATTTTATTTAAAATAAAAAAAAAAAAAAAAACATAATCCTATGGGCTGTTTTGTCTTCGAGCAGGTTCCAGGCATTATGTCCGATTCTGAAAAGAAAGGTATTTTTCTTCCTTTTTTTTTTTTTTTTTAAATTCGTGGGTATCTGGGTCTGATTGAACTAGAATCAAGTTCCTCTTAATGACAAAGATATATAGAATAGTTTCGCTAAGGTAATATTCCAAAATGATATTTTTGATCAGATGTCATTCGCGTGGATGGAAGTTGTACCTTTTGCCTTTGCACTCGTTGAACGATCCCTACTTGGTTGCCAAATGGAGCTGAACCCGGCGTCTAGCTCGGCCGACACCATTATGCCATTTAAAGAGGATGCTAAAGAGAGAATTCCTACTGTTTTGAGGTCCAACATGGAGGCTTTGACCATGGAGCCCCCCATATAGATTTGCAGGCTGGTGGTCAAAAGTTATTGCGCATCAGCCGTCTTTTGGGCGCATCAAGATATGAACACAGAGTGACGCTTGCTGACAAAAAGCCTAATCAGAATCGCTGAGTATGAAAACAGATGTCAGAGTCTGGACGTGGTGCACCTAGACAAAACAGGCAAGTTGGAAGTACCTTTCTTAAAACCATAGGGAAATGGGGGTTGCTGACAATTCTCCTTTTTGTTTTTTTTTTTTTATTTGTCGGCATTTCCGCAAGTCAATTTAATGACATGGAGAGATATTATTTATATTGTAATTTATTGGGATTTTGAAAATCAGTATTTACTTGAATTTGATTAGTTGGTTTATGAATGATAAATAGAATAATACACTGGAGGGATCGCATGTAGTATTCAATGGGTTGGAATCTGCTGGCCTAATATGATTATGGATTATTTTTTGATTTAAAATACAAGTATCACCACCAATAAATTTTATTTTAATAAAATTAAAATCGTCTTCAGAGTTAAAAATTTTAAATTTAAATCTCAATTTTTATTACTTAATACAAAAATTGTATATATATAAAAAAAAAAAATACAATCATCATTCCAACAAAACAAACCAATACAAGAAGAAAATAATAATCGCCTAAAGAGCAACTGTCGTGGTGAAACCATTTTCCAATTGCCCATATTCATGACCGAGATAGTCACTTGGTAGAATTTTTCTTTAATGAAGTACAAGAGCAAAAATGAAAGATAAAAATCTTTAATTTAATTTTGAAAGGTAGGGGGATGATTTTTATTCGTTCTTGATTTTTTTTTATTTGTCGTTAGCATGAATGCAAATTAGAATCATATCCAAGTTGCTCTTTGATCGTGATGAAGATAAAGAGTGATGCAAGATTCTCTTGGATCGTCGTTATAGTCGAAGTCCTTCTCTTGCATTATACTATGATTCCGAGACAGTGATGCTTATGTAGAATATTATTGCAGATAATAAAGAATATATATATATATATATTCTCGCTTTTCATGAACTTATTTTTTTATTATAATAATATCTAAATTATTTATTAATTATAATTTTCATCTAATAAATCTAAAAAAAAAAAAAAAGAAAAAGTTTTAATTCCAATGTAACCCCTAGAAAGAGAACCTTTTTTTCTGCCATTGTAATTATAGAGTATAAGGTCATGTTGTATCTCCAAGAGGGTTAGACAATTGGATAACAGTCAAGATAATGCATACATATTTAAGGATCTTGAAGGTTTGCAGATTTAAGGGACAAAGAGGAACAAGGAAATTGAGCTAGTGATAAAATAAAAAAAAAAAAAATAAAAAAATAAAAGTCCATATATCAAACCTAAAATCATGCCTCGGTGTCTTGTTTTTTATTATTATTTTTATTTTTTTTACCAATTGACTCTAATTAAAACTCCAATTCGTGATCTTTAACTTTGAAAATAAGTCTAGGATGACTGAACTAAAACTCATGATTACCTTGACCTGCACTCTAACCAAAACAAAAGAGAACCACAGAGGCTTGGAAAAACATCGGTTTTCCTCCTAACATTGCAAGGCAAGATCATCTCTCCACGAATGTGTCAAATTTGGATAGACCAAAGATTGATCAAAAGTAATAATTAAGTCACGTAAATAAAAGGATCTGAACCATGAATTCCTGCCAAGAAAATGGCTAAAATTCCCAATAGTAGCTCAAAGAAAATGAGGTAAAATAATTAAAGTTTGCTGCAAAGTCAAGGGAACGAAGCGCTCGAGATAGAGTGCGTTTTTAAGGGATCCGCAAGATGAAGGGAATTTATAATGTCAATACACACTAATACCATGCTTTTACTTCCTCCCCAACAAGTGCATGCAACGAAAAGCTTTCGCCAGTCCCGACGGAATCAGCCACTTTCAGATCCCTCCTGCAGAAATTACGTCTAATTAACTAATATATTACGATCACAATTAACATAAAACACCACAGCAACAAACAGTAATCATTTGAAAAATTACTTGCACTTCTCTTACATTAAGTATTACCTTATTGGGTGATGCTGACTTTGATTTTTCTCTGCAAAATTCAAGATACCGATTTGCTGTAATACTGTTCATGAATCTAAGACATCAAACAAAGGGCTTGAGGTAATAACCAAGCTCCACACACCTGGACGGTTTGATAGGCGACGCAGATCTAGATTTTGAAACAGATCTCGAGACAGAACGTTCTAATGATCTGCCATACAAAAAAAAACAGCAAAGTTCACGGTGCAGGAAAAAAGAAAAAGAAACACACAGGAGAACATGTTAACTGTACAGAAACAAATGCTTATACCTTCCATTTCTTCGCACGCTTCTACTTCTGCTGTGGCTTCTACTTCGGCTTCTAGATGGAGGACCTTCATATCTCTTCACCTATACAAGTTAAAATACATGATGACAACTGGGAACACTCATCATTTCAATATAATTTCCATAGATGTATAAAGCATCTTCTGGTGAGGTGACAGCATTTTGTGTTTGTCCCATGGATAAGCATGCACACTTGAATGTCCAGTGTCCTCATTGCTTAAAAGTATTGGTAAGAATACCTAAGTCAAATTAAAGCTATAAACAAAATTGCACAGCTATCCATCATAAAACAATTTCAAATATTCAACACATATTACGTGATCTAACTTGACTTGCTGAAATTCTTGGTTAAATATTACCCGAATATAAGCTCTTGCCCAAGGATTCCTAAACTCTGTGTCATCAAGTTTTCGAATCTGACAATGGAAGCACATGACAGTAGGTAAGGCTAGTGAACAAGGACTGCAAAAACCTATAAAAACTTTCCACAACATAACTTACAGCATATTTCATGTCATCATAGTTGGTATAATCAACAATACCATAAGTACCTGAACACACAAAACAATATATTTAGAATATCATATCAGGTATTTTTGGCCTCTATCTAGCAATTCAACAATATTTCCCAGCTTTAAATATAGGGCAGCAGACTGTTACAGGAAAAGGGTTCGGTTTTAAGTGTCACGTGTGATGTCAATTCCATCATGGCAGTATCCTTAGAATTTCACAGGATGGGAAAAGTCCTGTGCCAGCTAAAGTCAAGAGCAACAAGAGGAAGCATTAATGACTAGCCTAATTTCTCCCATCTTTCTTATTATTGAAGTAATATAGAAAAGATAAGAAATTTTTAGGTGCCTCAATTTTTGGTTTATGCGATCCTCTTTCTCTCACCTCATAGAGAGATTGTCTTTAGGTGTCACACAGTGTTTTGGTGTGAGTCCTTTGTAAAATGTCTTCTTTACTTCTATTTCATAATTGGCAATAAAAGTGATCACATGCACATGAATATGTATATATCATTCCAATGAAAATAGGGGACTGCAAATCAGATGTTGAAGAAGCAATTTTCAATACAAGCAACCAGTTCGCAGTCATTTTCCCAAAGCAGAAATATTAATAATTATTGACTTGGTTCACATTAAAAGGCATACCATCACTGTCACGAGAAACTTCAGCAAAACACACATCGCCTGCTTTTCGCATATGATCCTGTAATCAATTTATTAGTATGGTAGGCCAACTAATAAAATTTACCAGCTGGTTAAGCAAAACAAGTTCTCAAACCTTCAAATCTTGCCAGGAAGCAGAAGAAGGAAGTCCACGAACAATAACTGCACGTTAAAGCTGTGCTTTAGAACATGCAATATCATGAGATGAATAGATCTTAGTTTGACATAAAGAAAAACTAATCCTGATAAGACAAGGAAGTTCTGCTAGCAAACCTCGATATTCAGAATGATGTGAGATACCATACCGACCCCCGCCACTGCCACCATAGCCAGCGCGACGATCAATTGAAGATTGCCCTCTACCACCATGGGCAAGCTCAACCTGCACAAAAACAGTGAGAACCAGTACAGGAGGAGCACACACAACAATGCATAACAGCAGTTTAAATCACTGATTACCCTTAAACGAGAGCCATCAAAGTTATAACCATCACGACCACGAATTGCATCTTCAGCATCTCGAGCATTCTCAAACTGCAAACATACACATATAATGTCTGAAAGTTCTCACACACACACACTCTCTCTCTCTCTCTCTCTCTCTCTCTCTCTCTCTCTCTCTCTCACACACACACACACACACACGCACGCACTCATGCACACACAAACAAATCAAAAGGGACACAAATGACATTTTTGTCAACATGCAAGGAAAAATGAAATGGAATGAGAAACTTTACCTCAACAAAACAATAACAAGGAGGATGAGGTGGAATCTTCAACTCGATATCTAGTATACGGCCATACTACAGAGAAAGCAAACCCATGAGAGAGGCCGCATCAGTAGACAATTTTGCACAACTCTATACAAACAGAAGAAATTACACCATGCCATAATGGCGCAAATATACCAAAGACCATTTATTTGGAAAAAGAACATTTCACAATGCATTAGTAACGATGAACAAAGTAATAAGTTGGAGGACAATGATATAATCCTAGAGCTTTCATTTATAGGGACTCAAAAAACAAAAGTTGCATTAAGAGAATATGTTAGGAATAGGATGGATGCAAAAAGGATGACTAAAAGAGATTCAATTAGTGATATAAAGTCTCATCATTGCTCCGTAAGGTAAGAAACATATGGATTACCGACAAACATTCAACTCATACCTTATAAAACAGATCTTCAACTTCCCATTCTCTAATATCTGAAGGCAGATTGCCAACATAGATTGTTCGAGAAAAGCGACCACTCATTCTGATGAAGGAGAAATATGGAAAAGGTCTCACTGCCAAAGAGAAAACAAAGCAACATTAATAGCTAAAGAACCTTTCATTTTGACAAATCAAATATGTCTATCGACTTCAGTTCTGCCAATCATCAGCATGTATTCTGACAATAAGAAAAGTATGGAAAATCCAAAAACTATGAAGCAAACCAAGTGAGCAATCCTCCATGTGAGCGTTGCTCCACAAGCTCCATTGCTCAATTGCTCCAAGATGCTCCAAAGCTATAATAAATTTGAAATATATTTTGGTCTCCTCATCCTCCCTCGAATTTTTGCAGATGTATATTTCTTCTAACTGAGCAAGAATCTCCAGTTATAATAAAATATCGCCATAACTCCACCCTGATTCTCCTACTCCCTCTCTAACCCCCTATGTATTGCAAAGCTCACATTTGTCCAAGCGCTTGTCATCTATCATGAAGAAAGCATTTGTGTCATAACATGAGTTCAGGTAAGACTGACACACAAACATTCATTTACCTTAATCAGGTCTCTTTTTAAAATAATTTATGAAAACAATTCTGCAAAATAGAGCAATGCTGCCCAGTTTCCATGTTTTGTCAAATAGTTGAACATAGCAAGAAGTAGAATCTATAGAGAGAAAGTCTCCAATCTCTCTAGATAACTAAATTAAAGTGTTCTTGTTGACTCAGTGAAACTATGTAAAAGAATTCATGGAATCCACAATTTGCAGTAAAGCCCTTGGTTAAACCTGATAAACAGTTAAATAACTAACAATCCACATTGTTAAAGAAGGCAACTGCCCCTCCTCCCCCTCCCCCCAACATCATTCTCTTATTACATAGACATATTCAAGGTGCCAAAACAAAGAGAATAGCAACCATGCCTCTGACACTCTTCTCTCAGGTTATACAACCACAGTGTCAAGTCTCTTTATAATTCTATGGTACCCTGGATAAAATCCATGTTAGAAAAAGGACCATGAAATCATATTTTTAACAATGATAAAATATGATTTATCCAAATGAAAATATAAAAGGGATTCTCACTCATGGCATGTCAAAAGGCTAGATAATGTTTGTAATTTGAATGATGATTATACACAACCAGGCAATAGAAGTGAAAACATTAGAAGGCACATTCCTTTTGATTCTCAAACTCATATGAGAAATGCATCTCTTAAGGTTGGAGGGGTTGTGGGGGATGGCAGGATAGGGGAATTTGTAAGATAGTTGAAAGGAGGACCTTCTGTTTTACCTCTCATAACTCTCTTCCCTTCCCCTTTCCTTTCTTCCAGCCAAACAAGATTTAGTAAATCTTCATTGGAGGAAGAATTATAGGTGTTAAAACATGCATATAAGTGAATAGCACCTCTGTTCAGCTTCAAAAATTTTCTTTTTTGTCATTGATAATAAGTAGTAGTTTCCACACCAGCCTGCTATAGCATCCTCTGCGGGGCAAAATTTTCAGGTTTGTACAAATAAATGTCATGAAATGTGAACTCAATTACCAGCTAGACACCACCACTGGCAGGCATCCAAACATATGAAATACTATTGAGGGAAACACAAAAGAACATAAAACAAAAAGGCTTTAAAAGCATCACTAAGAAATAGAATCACAACAGGAAACCCGAAGCTGTTTCCATGGATTATATTCTATTTTTCAACACAAATTATGAAATGAGATTCTTGAACAAGATGTATTTTTCTACAGTTAGGATTTAGCATCTTATGCAACTAGGGCAAGAAAGATAAGGCAAAGTCATCGAAGTCCATGCCTATGTTGCAGCCAACAGAATCTGGAAACTAAAAATTCATTCCATATGAATTCCTCTCTCAAATAAAGTCAACTCCAAGTATGAACCAGAAAAAGAGCAAAATTACAAACCTTTTGTACTTAATACCTAACAAAATCAAATCCCACCTTACACAACAAAGATGGGGAAAAGAGAGATAATGTGGTTGAAGTTGTACTCAAACAGTTGAAAAAGAATGGAAGGCAAGAAAACGCTAGCTAATGAGCAAATCAGAGACAAAAAGAAAAAGGAACAAAAGCCAGCAGCATAATGCTTCACTACTGCGTGAATATGCAATTTCGATTAACGTAAAAAACTAAAGCAAACCCATTTCAACTTGATGCCAACAAAAACGGTTTTGAGTCCCAGATTTCAGAATGAAGCTCAATGCTTCCTAATGTCAGTGAAGAAGGTCAAAAATAGCCAAAAAAAAAAAAAAAAGCAGAAGAGATGCATAAAATGGTTTATGATGTGATAGCAAGTTTACTGATTGCAAGAATGATAAAACAAACAAAAACAAGAAATGCCATTGCTACTCACTCACCAACGCTACAAAATTCTTTCTATACCCATTGGAAGCACACACACACACACACACACATCAAATGGGACAATTAAGAGGTAGAAGCAATCCAACAACAATAAAGGATAAGGGTTTACATGGGCATTCAATACTTGACTAGATACAACAATAATTAAATTAAAAAAAAATCATATAGGAGAATTGGGATCAAGCCTAAAATAATAATTCCAAAAAAAAAAAAAAAAAAAAGATAAAGAACTGGAAGTGAACAAATGTTATATCCATCCATCCATGTATATTATTCTTCTTTTTAGCAAATTAAATTCCAAATAATTATAAATATAAAAAAAAAAACACTTAAGACCTGATAAAATCAAGAAAAAAGAAAATGGGTATACGAAAATTTACAGAGTTAAATCAAGGACGCAACACAGCACACCAACTCTGCTTGCTTGCTTGCTTGCCTGCCGGATCTGACTATGTGCTTACAAGTTCCACAGAAATTGAAGTAGCGAGAAGGGGAGAGACAGACTAACGGGAAGATGTAGTGAGAGAAAGTGAAAGGATAGCGTGCCGTTTTGGTTTTGTAATGAAATTGAAACCAAACGCTTTCATTTTTTTGAGGTTTTGTGTTCTTTTACCAATTTTTAGCAATTATCTATAATTTAATTTTTTAATAAATACAAAAATCAAGCGTCTATCAAGCATCCAATCGATGGTCAATTTAAAAACCAGCACCACTATGTAAGCGAATGTTATATAAGTGCAAATAAATTTAATTTTTTATAATTTTAACTACTTATTTTTAAAAATAAATAAAAAAAGTGGACACAGATCTAAAAATTAGTAAAATGTAGATTCTTGATTTTTGCCTTTCAAAAAAGATAGGAAGGGTCTAAAGCACAAAACACAAGTCTTGGTTGGTTTTAAGGATCCATTTGATTTATCTACTTGATATTGTTATTATTGCTGATAATTATTTGTAATTGATTGTTGATAATTTATTATTAATTTAATATTAATTTAATAAAAAAAAATTAGTAAAGTGTTTGACCAATTTTGTATTTGCTATGAAATAATTGATATAGATATTCAATTTGTCTGAAATATTGTAGAAATAATATTGAAATTCTTTTTTATTTAGTTTTAAACTTTCATCCCACCAGAAAAAAGAAAAAAATAAAAACAAGTTATTACTGTTCACAAGATGCTGAAAAAAGTATGATATTTGAGCCCTTTTTTTTTTTTTTTTTATTAGTGACAATACCAATGAATATTTAAAGAAAAATGTTTGTAAAAATAAAAGAAAAGAGTACCATCTTCTTTTATTGAAACTGAATTTAATTTTTATTAGTAAGATTTAAATTTCAAACTTTAAATCATTTTTCAAATTTTTAACTTAATAATTACTGGGTTATATTTAGTAACTTCAGCTTTTCACTATCTACTCCATATTAATATCCCACGACCCTAAATACCTTAAATTTGTTTAATTCTCCTAAAAAATTCCTTCATTTTGTTATTATATACATATTTTGTTTAGCTTCTGCGGCTCTCAATCTACTCTTAATTAATTCCCCATTGAATATAAAAATAAAAAAAATTAAATTCATAATCACTTAATTATAAAAATTTCAATATCATATCTAAAAAATTATTTTAAAATTTTAATTATATATTATATTTCAATGAATATCTCAATGTTGGTATTCCCTTTTCTAAGTAGAGCAGCAGAAGCTCACTTGTGCTTGTCTATATACTTGTTTCCCACTTGCATAAAAATATGGAAATGTGTGTGCCAGTGCGTGCATGCACTTTGAGTTAAACGGGAGGTGCGGTAGATGCTGAGAGAATTCAACGGTAACGTTACACGAATTACATGGTATTTCATGAATTCACTTGCATGTCTGTTACAAAAAGACTGATGAACACAGAATGTTAAAGAAAAGAAAAGAAAAGAAAAGAAAGCTAGACAGAAATGTCAAACACAATAAGAAAGTGGAAATACTAGTTCCTGAACTAAAATTACAAGTACAATTATCAAGAACCTTGAAGTTGGGATTGAAAGACAATGAAAAGGAAAAGAAAATCAAGTCTTACCCATCTGAAGACAAACTTTTCTTGTGCTTTCCACGCCTTTCTTTTGTGTTCTCAATCTTTCCACTGTGATTGTTCTGGTTACTAACAGATCCCTCCTGAGCACTGCACATCTGAGACTTCATCTTAAACCCAAATTTTTTCGTCACATTTCCCCAGGCGCTTAAGTTCTTTGATCGACCCAACTTTTCGATCTCATGCCTCATGCTGGAACACTCCTTCTCAAGCTCGGAAACCCGCATCCTCATGTTATCCATTCCCACCTTCAAAACCTGATTCTCTCTAACAGCTGTGGCCCAGCCACCCTCATTAGACCCCGCAAAGCCACTTCTCAGTTGTCTCGACCCGTCGAGATTGTCAGAGACCAGAAAACAGCCTGCGATGGAAGTCCTCAGCTGAAGCTGCTCAAAGAAGAGGACCTGGACGATTATTCTCAGGGGCAACCTCTCGTTCTGTGCAGCATGAGTGCAAGCCTCCAATGAGAGCTTCTGGCAGTCCATCAGCCTGCAGAGCTGTTCTCTGTCCGACTCTGCCAACCATGGGTGTGACTGCATTTATCACAAACATTTTGTTATTCATAAGCTCGAATAAAATATTATTCATTTCATTTCTTTTTGTCCACTATTGTAAGGGCCTATTTTATGATCCACAGTAGAATGGATGCAAAACACGAAAGGAAACCTGTGGAGGAGGTGACTCCAATTAATTTGGGATTAAGCCTCACTTGAATTCTAGGGGCCCCTCCTTACACAGAATTGCAACATCATTCAGCTTCAAACAGTTCCCAAGAAAAGGCAAGCATGCGGGAATCCGAGGAGGAAAAATTGAGCTTTCCGAAAGATGCCCTCAGGTCGATTCATAAATCCAAAGCTTAAAAGAATTTTAAATCTAAACCTGTTTGGAGACCTACTTTGGCATTCAGTTATCACACACAGAAGCATCAAAAGAATGATGATTAGAGACTGTTTCTTTGCATATTTTCTTATGTTTGGAAAGAGTCCATGGTGAAGACGGTGGTTCAAACATCTAAGCACTGTTAACTAATATGACAATGTTATTCTTACTGGGAGTTTTTGCAAACAAATCATACAAATGAGACATACATAATTTTAATCATTACACATTAAATCCAGACACTGCTACATGAAAATTTTTGTTAGGTACCACATAGCTTCTAAAGACATGCTTGTACGTAGGGTCATTGGTATCAATACTATATCTTTCAATTGTAATCTAAAATGCTGGAAACAAACAGGTACTATATATTTAAACTTGCTAAAGAGGTTATTTGCAACAGTTCAACCCAGATCAAACAGCCGGCAGAACAAGACAAGAGGTGGTTAGTCCTGATCTGCTGCACAACATCCCCAATTTCATTTTAATATATGTCAAAACTAAATTGATATTAAAGTTGGGACAATGTAATAAGGTGTTTCACTCTCATGATCTACAAGTGGTAATAAGGCCATTCATACCTTCAAATAAATGTCTATGGCACGATAGAGACCATCATCCAAGGGCCTGGCATACTCAGGAACAGCAGCAGCCAAAGCCTGAAACTTAGGGAGCTTCAAGTTAACATCAGGAGCAACCTCTGCAAGGTAGCCATCGATCAGCTTAGCCACTGTTGTAATTGGTGTCAGGGACGGTGATCCAATCAACTGATTATCATCAACTGAACCTGGAGAGGCCCCACCAGTAATCTGATCAATGGCAAGGAAGTGTTCAAGAATCCGCTGCACACAATCAACATTGTAAAGTGTCTCCATGGAATAAGAGAAATTGGGCATCAAAAGATCCTCTAGTGTTGCTTGATCCAGCTGCATCCCAATCCTTTTTTCTAGGTTTGATACACAAGAGGGGCTTGCTTTTAGAATCATGGCCGTACGAAGTAAGCCAAATAGGACCTTGGTAGGTACTAGACCCTTCTGCATTGGAAGTAACCGATCAATTTCTTCCAGTAAAACTTTTTGATCATCTTCTGAAGGTGGGGCCCCCAAAGCCAGGGGCACCAAACGGGAGCTAGATTCACAAGCACCTTGACGACGATTCAGCCCAGGTAGGTACTTCTTTGCGTAGAAGGCCAGAGAACCAGCAATAATCTCCTGTCTAATGCCTCGAGACTCCATGATAGATATTAACCTCTTATAGAGAGGTAAACTTAAAGTTGATACATCCTCATACCACCAATCTGGACTTGAATTTTTTGGTCTTGCCCCAGTGCTTATCCCATTCCACAACACACTACCCCCAGGGCTCTGCATTGGCCCACGCTCCATAATAGGCCACCCAAATAGATTTGGGTCGGTACATGCCTTTGTGGCAAGAGTCTCAATACACTTCCTTGTAATGTGGAGTTCTTCAGCATAAGGAAGAATATCGTCACATGTTTGCAACGCCTTCAGAGAGTCTTTCCAACTATGAAAGACTACCTGATTTAAAAATGTCTCAGTCTGTGAAATTAGATTACCCTCTCCATATTCCTCGGTCATTTCAAGATGCTCAGCAGCACAACGTAGGTACACCACATTTGAGGCAGTGAGCTCAAGTTTAACACCATAGCAGAACTTTGCCACCAGCTCAAATGTTTTGGCTCCACCAGGAATGTCAGGGATAGTTATGATACATTTTTCATCTCCTTCTGACACTTCAGCAATAAGCCTTTCCATAATTCCACTTCTAGAAAGCAAAGGGAACTGCGATAGATAATACAATGCAGGTGTAAGAAATAGTAGAGAGCACATAATCCTTTGGCCACGAAAGCCATGTGCAACCTCCACAGTTACATATAATCATTACCAGAATTCATAAGAAAGTGGTAATGATGCATTTCTATAATTCATTTCATCATATTCATTTCAATACTTTTGGCAATGCATCTCACTTGCTACTCTTGTAGTAGGATACCCACATGAATTAATCAAGCTGTAGCTTCCATGATCTTCACGTTAATCCTATGTCCAAAGAAAATAATATGAAAATAAAAATTGCACATTGTACCACCATTTTGAGGTGCAGAATATCACCATAGGTTCCTAACAGTTAGATTGAAGCATAATTACATTGACAAATTTGATTTTCTTGATTCCTTAAAAGTCTTAATATGTAAGGATCCATATCCACACACACAAACATGCAAAATTAGAGAGATCAGCTAGATCTGTCTACATAAGTCAAAATTTTCTACTTATATAGTTCATAGCTATGTAGACGTGTACTTAAGAAGGTATCACAAAAGTTTGGGTCCAAGCAGGACCACGATCAATAAAACATTATCACCGGCTGCCATGGCATACAGAAAGAAATATGGAAAATAAAAACTGACTTAGATCCATCTCAGTGACATTGATGTCATTCTGCAAATTCTTTACCCAGTGGTTGCGGCAAACATTTGGTCAGACAAAGGGCATAAACTTCAAATGGAGAAGCGTTTAATGACAGTTATTAAGAGAGATTACCTTGTGAAGATGGAAGGACATCTCTCCAACTTCAACAGCAATATCACTAGGCAGTCCGGTTGTGCAGAACCTACATTCATCGCATGCAAGTGAAAGGTCAAAAAAAGCATATTATTGTCCATTCTCTTTTCAAAAAATGATATTATTCACGAGCACGCTATGAGAACATTAATGATTTTCAAAATCTGGTATCCACGCAAGAGAGATGCCTGTGACACGAACTGAAGGTCCCTTTGGGACAATCTGTTCTTCTTGTTACTCCAGCCAAAGCAATACTACTATTAAGAGATTGCAAACAACATAACAGAAGAAGAAGCAAAGAAGCATAGATAAACGTGACACTAAATTAGAAAGAAGAGAAATTGCTGCCAGAACTAGAAAGATCATAAAGAATACTAAATTAAGAGGCTGAAAGTTGCATACCAGGCCTGCCCCTGTCTCTGAAATGCATCAGATTTGGATCCCAATTTCATGCAAGCCATTTGCCCAGAAAGCCAAACAAAAGAAACCGACCTTCCTACTCAGATAAGCTAATGCAGGGCCTGAGATAAACCACTTTGAACCCTATCCCACACTCTCAATGTCCCAATTCCAAACCAAACGAACCTTTATGTTCCAATGAACAAAACAGTAAGAAACCCAAGCTTGATGCCGTTTCACAGCACAAAAACAGTACCCCAGTCAACGTTTTGTCTTTTTAATCACCAAACCTCAAAAGCACAACCCCAGAATACGATTCCTTAAAACCCAACCTTAAATCCCCTTAAACTAATGCTCTCAAAGTAGAAGAATCAAAATGCAGCCCCTTGATTAATATGGCTACCAAAATTAACCTTGAAAACCACAGAAATATTTCAGCAAATCACAGCGAATCCACCCACCCAGTCTCTAAAACCCATCACATAAAACCCCAAAACCACTCCAATAAGTCATACCCACTTCCAAAAACAGACCCAAATTCTGGTCCATGACCTCAAAATTTCCTTAACAAGACACCAACTTTAACGCCCTTTTAAAAACAGACACCAATTTTAGGTCAACCCCTCTAATTTTCTGTCCCAAAAAAAAAAAAACAGGATTTTAGTGTATTTTGCTGGCCTAAACCCACCAAGAAGATTCCAAAAAAAATTAAAACTTGGAGAGACACAAGCGGAAAGGGGACCATAACCACTCACACCCATTCAAGAAAAAACTACAACCCAGCCTCTGCTCTTGCCCTGCTCCCATTAGAAATAACGTTTCTGAAAGCATTAAAATACGATTTGCCCCAGTAGCCTTTTAAGAAAAATCTCAACTTTGGCTGGGCCATTAATGCCAGCCCTGCAATAGTGAAACCTCTCTCTCTCTCTTTCTCTCTCTCTTTCTTCACACATGCATACATGTGGGTCCATTAATCCATTTGGCTTACAACACACTCATTGCATCTGCAGAACCTATGGCTTTGAGCAATGAGAAAAGTTTGATGTACACAGATGAATGCACTGAAAATAGATATAGTTATATATTTAATAATTATATAATAAAAATAATTTTTTAAAATATATAAATTTTATCTGATGATCCTTTCATTTATATAAAAATCTTATTATTTTTTAAAATTAAAATTTAAGAACTTAAAAAATATAATTTTTTTAAGTTTTTAATGATAGAAGTGTTATTTAAAAGATTTAATTTTATATTTTAAATTTTTAATTCATAATCACAATTTATAACAATAATCACACACACACACACATATATATATATATATATATATAACTAAAAATAATAATTAAGTAATAATAATTAATTAATTATTTTTTAAAAATTTGCATCTATTCGCGATAATTTAAGAAATATTACATGGCTTGAGAAATATTTACAAAATCTTGTGGTTGGATTTATGCGTAAAGGCATACCTGTAAACTCATATCCCACCCGTTAATTTGTGGAGCCCAATCAGACGGATAGAATCTGCATTTGGACATCCGGCACCTTGTGCATAGAATCATTTGCCCAATTTCTTTTTTTCTTTGAACAGGTAATGAATGTTGAAAAAAAAAAAAAAAACAGTAAAAAAAATTAAACCCCACATTGACCAAATTGGAATAGACGTGGGATTTTTTGGATTTATTTATGGACTTTGATTTCTGTTTTTATTAGTGACAACTGACAGGTGAGGTTACAGATATCTGCTTTGTCTAGCTGTGCCCATGTGCAATTGTTGTGCAACGTGCCTGCGTTACTTCACTTTCATATTCATCCCATTTATTATCATTATTTAAAAAAAAATAAAAAATAAAAACACCCCAGAAAAGAAGACTTTCATTGCAATTAAAAACACGTTCGTTACTTTTGCATTTGTGAACTTGACAGGGAACAGCACTCCAGCTTTTTATTTCCGTTCATGGAAGGTGTAACAGCACTAAACGGCTGGTGAAATTTTAATTTATGAACACCAGATGGGTACTTGTCCGACCATGCCTTTCCTTTTCTTTTCTTAATTTTTGTAAGCGATGACATTTTTACCCGGGTTTTAAGGATGTTGGTATTTAATTAATATGCAAACCATGTGAAAATCCACAATTTGCAGTTTTGTCTTTTCAGTACATAACTTGTGTTGTGACTTATGAAAAACAATTATGTACAAATGGGTTTCAGTCTCGACGAGTTTAAAATTCTGGATTTACACTTACAATTAAAAATGACAAGCTTAATATGAAATTAAGACTTTAATAGCTAAGTCAATAAGGGTTGTTGAGAGTACTACAGAAGGCCGTAGGTGTTGTTAGAAAGTGACCCGTCGTTAATAGATTTTAATATAAGGTGATGGTGGACCCTTGAGTTGCCGGTAAAATGCAGCAGACTTTTTGCTTGGAAATCATGTCCCAATGTCAGCATGAACTGAAGAAACTAGAACAGCATCCAAGGCCTTGGAAGGGATGTTCTTGTAGAAGAATAAAATCATAATCTTTTAGAATCCAAAGCTCTGGTTTAAATTATTAATCTGAATTAAGTTGAGTGGTAATGATGATTTTCCCTTAAGAGATGTCAGAATAATTTTCATTTTCAATATCCTGCTCTCAAACACACACCCAGAAAAAAAAAAAAAAAAAAAAAGTTTGCTTAAAGATACAAAAAGAAGAAGAAGAAGAAGAAGAAGAAAATAAAAAGGCTTACATAACCAATGAAATTGAGGACAGGACTATGTTGTAATAACAATTGATAGTTTCTCACTTATCAGTAATATTATTTTATTATGAATTAAAAAAACATAAATTTAAGTTGTTTAATTAATTTTTTTTAGTAAAAATTAGCACGCATTTGTGATGAAGCTCATAATAATGGAATGGACATTTTAAAAATGAAAAGGTAGTGTCAAAATCATTAATGTGAAGAAAGTGGCACTTGGGGTTGCAACTTCTCGGATATTTCAAACTTAAACAACAAGGGTCATGATGAACACAAGTGCTTGGAATTATCAACACTACGTCATTATTGATGAAGGAATATCAACGGTGCAAGATGTCCTTCGCAAGTAGATAAAATGAGTTGGGTTGTAGGCTAAAGCTAAAAACGTTTAATGTGCAAAAACGAAAATACTCAAAAGGATTCTGAAACCAAATGTGCTTAAACCTAGAATAAGAGAATTGTGGATTTGAAGAGCTTAGGGGAGACTTCCTTTTGTACACCCCATGACCCAAAAAGGTTAAAAAGGCCAAAAAAAAAAAAAAAAAAAAAGAAAAAGAGCTTCATTATTGTTGCCTTTTGTCCCCATAGACTTTTCGTTTTTGCAGACTTTTGCAGCCATGCGCAAGATGGCATTGCATAAACAATGTTCTTGATCCAATGCCTGCCTAGGAAACTAAGTGTGAATGGTCACGGGAAGACACTTTCATGATTAAGTATCTAAATCTCTGTTTCATATGTTTCAAATTCTAAATTTAAGAATTGAATATAAAGTTAATAAAAATTTTAAAAAAAAATTATTTGATTTTATAGTTGATGAATTCTCGAAAAATAAAATAATGGGTATTGGTAAGTGAGAAGCTGTGAATTCACAATTGGTCATATGCTTTTTCTTGCCTTGCAGGACACGGACTTCAACTCTCAAAATTGCCTTGGAATAAGCAGCGGCCACTCCCACGCCGCATTCTACTCTCCATTTATTATTGAGTATTAAGAATTTTTTTTTTTTTTTTAAAAAAAAGAAAGCACCCTGCATTTTTTTTTTTTTATGGAAAAGTAAACAATAATACATTTTAAAAAGGACGCACGGCTGGGATATCTTTAAAAAAAAAAAAAAAATTTTTTTGGAAATAAAGAGATTTTGGACCCTTATTTAGAAAAAGTTAAAAAAAAAAAAAGAAGTTCAGTTAATAACAAACCCCAAAGAAAGGATGAGAGATTAATTTGATAAAATTATGTTATATTAAATTAACAAATGAGATTTTATCATAAATATTATTTAGTTGGACATTTTTAAAAGTTTATTTTTATGAATTTAAAAGTTTTCTTGAGAAAATTTTGTTTTTGCTTCTCATCATGTTTTTTTTTTTTTATCATTACATTTACATTACAATTAATTTATAAAAAATTAATTTATTATGAAAATTATAAGTTTAAATTTTTGTCAACATATTCAATAAAATTAAACATATATTTAGTTATATACAATTTTTTTTTTTTTTATTGTAAATTAGTCTTAAAAAAAAAACTACGATAAATAATATAAAGGCATTATTGTCATTTTAATGAGTGATTATCATATTTTCTCATGAACATTTTAAGTAATCCACTTCAAATTCAAAATCAAATTCTCATGTAATCTAGCACTCCGCCGCTGCAGAAATCTTGAGAGTATTCCTACTTTAATGGTTATTAATAGTAAAATCGGAATCAATTTTTAAAAATAAAGATAGCCTAATTTCAATTTCTTTTTTTTTTTTTTAGCAAATAATAAAACTTTAACGATTTATCTTCTTGGGATTAATATTTTAAAAATCATTATCAATAATTCCAAGAAAATCGGACAATTATTTGATGAAAAGTTTTTTGTCCCCAAAAAAAAAAAAAAAAAAAAAAAAAAAAAATGGGATCTGTCTTATCTATTAGTGGATTCAGCCAGACATATCCGCCAGAATTTCTTGATTCGCACTCAATTGGGTACGTGGACAACTCGGAACGGCAACATCGTATGGAAGTGGAATCTTCGGATCAGTTGTGTCATAATCATTTTCATCAAACAGTAATTTCGACCGTTGGATATCTTGGTAAATTTGGGCTTAATTGGGCTCGAGTGGTTGTTGGATTGGATTTTTTTCAATAGCGAGTGATAAAGATTGGGCCCATTATCCTATTGGGCCTGTTCTTTGGTACTTGACACTGTCCCAGTGGTCGTCTACCGAACTCATGAGTCTCCTACGTCGTCGTATTGCCATTAAAACACACGAGTGGCTGACGATGGTCAGCTTCTGGGCTGCCACAACTTAGTTCCATCTACTCATCCATCTGTCTCTCTCTTTCTCTCTGTGATCACCAGTTGCTCAAAGGGTCATCAATGGCGTTCGGGTTAATAGAGTTGGGCCTTACCGCTAGTTGATTCGGATCCCTTATTTTGGGTTGACTTGCTCTAATGGAAGATCTTCCAAATTGGGTATGACCCTATTTCTCGGGCTGGCTGGGTATAAGGAAAGGGAATGCAGCAGCCCATCTAGCCACTGTTCTGTGATCAATGGCAGATCTTTGATCCCATCCACCTTAAAAGCTTGCTCGTTGACTTTGAGTGGTCCCCCGTCCTTGATAGAAAATGTTTCAGACCAATGAACTACAGTTCGCATGAAATCCTCTTCTAAAGTTGAAACTGGCAGCTACCGATCCCCATGCTCTAATGAGTCCTCCAAAATTGAATTTTAAGTTCTTAATTATTAAAAAGTCTCAAGAATTTGTTTTTTTTAATGGATTGTTATCTACAGCCGAATTGGGAAGATGGGATTTGCATAATACCATCGATCTCCCCACTCAAATTAGTAAGGTGGCCAGCAGCATACTAAAATTTATCTAATAAGCTAATACTCAAATCATTTCATACCATAATGTACATTACATAAAACCTTAAGACCCCGTTGACACTGCACAACGTTTTTCACACACAACCTTAAGCATGGCAACAACATGTAAATGATGAGGAGCCATCATGAGTAAAATGAGAAGGAGAGCTCACCTAACCACACTCGGAAATGAATGCCATGAATTCACACACCCTACGTATTCAGTGTTCATGTCTCTATTTTCAGAAGGGTATTGAGGGATGTACTATTGAAACGTTGAGCAAGGCCGCGGATCACTAGGACAACGACGTCCCGCAGATGCCGAGAATGGACAAGCAAATCTACTTCAGTCTCACTGTCCACTACAATCCTGAGCCGATGCTGATCATTCCGGAAAAGCTCCACCTGGAACAATTTTTAAGGATTATATTTTCCGTTATACAGGGGAAAACAAACATACGATTGGTTGATACTCTGAATGCCCCAAATTTCTAAAATTTGAAACATAATATTACTACTGTCCAACACAAGCTCTGTATGAAACTGTCTTGGAAGTTCTTGCCTGGTTCAATTAGCAACAACCTTGAACGACATTTTTCGGGTAGGAAATTAAAATATTCCATCAAAGCAGATGTACCGAAGACCGATCACAACTGCCAACACCTTGTTAACTGAAAACAATAGACAGGTCAAACATAAAGAAACTTACATGAAATGGAGGAGCATAACTTCCACGAATTTCGGTGGTTGGAAACGAAGTCTTGGATCCTGGCTTCACAACCTTGACTCTCTTTCTGTTAACTTCTAGGATTCTTCTCTCCAGAGTCCCCTCACCTGAAGCCTGCAACATCAACAGCAACAATGCCACTGTACCCTATTTTATTCTGAAAAATAAGCAACCAAGTAAACAGCAAGCATTGGGAATAACAATATAACCTTTTTCAGGGAGCAGTCTTTGTCACACAATGCCTGTTTACAAAACTAATGAGGTCAGTGTATGGACAAGAAAAATACCTATAATATAATAATACCTATTTACTCCATGTTTGGACTGGAATGATAGATAAGTATGACTTTCATCCAGCAAGGAAAAATCACACATATTAGGTGAACAGACTTGTAATGATCAGGACCCTATATATATACCAGACAATGCAGCAGCCTCTGTATACCTGTAACAAACAATCAGATAAAATGAAACAAATGTTAACATGCAATAGCATACACACCTCAAACTTTACAGATCCAAGTTCAAGCTTCTGCTTCACTTCTTTAAGAATATCGGGCTCTGCAAGTCATAGAAACAAAAAACTTAAGACCCTTTGAAACTGAGAAGTGAGATATATTTATAGAATTTAACATGCACATCATTTCTGTTACTTAGCAACATCCAATATTGCAATACGGATTTTGTTCTCTTTTCAGAATTTATCCAGATACTGCAATCTCAAACACAAAGCCAAAGATACTGGTTGACAGGGATACTCCCAATCATTCTTTTGTAATTCTATCGTCCATTTGGATTTTTAGTAGGGAAAGAAGAAGCAGATTAATAAAAAACTGTAGAAAAATAAGAAAGCACAAGGTTGAACTTTGCATCAATCAGACATTCAGCACAACAGGAGAATTGCTGTTAGAGAAAATTGTTAAGAAGCAGTGAATGGAATTTGAGCTCACCAACAGCTATTGGCTCTGTTGATGCAGACACAGGTTGCCCCTCAACACCATCCTCTCTGACAGGTATAAATGGCCACTAACCTGTAACCCACGTCATCAACATTAGCTTCGTACATCCTTCCTACCTCACCTGCAACAAAAATTAAATTAAAGAAGTAGGTATTCAGCTAGGTGGAGGAAGATTGTATCAATCTCAAACCACCTATTCCTATTACTAACTTTTATTACTGTTTAGCATTTTCTACAGCACACCTCACCCCAGTTTTAATTTAGAATTGTATACTCTTTTGCTACCTAGAAAAAGTCGACTGAATACCTCACCCCACTTCAATGCAAATAAGTCTAATTTCTAACTAGAAAAAACCTGATAGACTGACTTTTTAGTACAAAAAGTGTAAAAGTCTTTGTTTGCAAGCATTATCATTTCAGTTTTATTTTTCACACCCTGTTATTAACAATTTTTTTAGAAGAAAAAAAAACCATATGAAAAGAAATTCAAACTTCATCACTATTTCTTTTTCCAATAAAAAATTGAACAAGAGAGTTTGACCACTAACACAGCATGCATAACACTGCTTTTTTGTAGCTAAAGTCAAATAAATATCTAGTGAAGGAGGTTGACTGCAAAAATTATAAAGTACAAAGATCTCCAGTACCAAATTAAACCATAGGGTGGTCAGTGAAAAAGTGCTAAACCACAGGAGGTCTCCATGCACTTTAGCCTAACTGAGCTTATCCTTTTTCTGTTCTCACTCAGTGCAGGGTATGGATTTGACACAAAACATACCAGATCCTTTTCTGACAGACTCTTAAACCATGGAGTACAAATATGAATTACCCCCAAAAGAAAATTGCATAATGGCATGCAAGAGACCATTTCAATGATTTGTTAGAATACCTGGTATTGAGATCAAATCAGGACTTCCAACCATTGATCTAAGCCATTGGATTCTGCTTTTTCCTTCCTTTCCTCCAGTGTAAACACCTCGAACAGCATATAAATTGGTGTGAAAACCTCGACCCTCAATATCCAGCTTATCAATCTTTGGCATCCCTAAAATATCAACGAAACATTAATCATTTAAATAAGGAAGAACGTTTGCAAAGCAATGAACACTTGATACAACAGAAACAATTACAAATCATCTGGTATTTAGCAAACAAAATTCAGATCACAATTAGAAGTAAAAACATGGAGTCAATAACCAAATAGGAAAGGAAAAAAAGAAAGGTGCTAATATTTTCAAAAGGCAGTTTATGTAGCACTGTTGACGTAAAAGGAGACTGACATAACATGCTTCAACAAAATTATGCTTGTCCTACAGCCAATTTAGAAAAAGACAAGCATACTGGCCAAGTTGACAATCATTATGTTTGGGGAGTGATTCAATTGAGTGGTGAATCCCAAACTTTGTACTGTATTTGTAACCCAAAGCAAATGTCTGTCCAGGACTCATTAAGAAACATGATAGCTTTTGCGCCAAGTGGTTAATCTAGGGAAACAACAGACCTGGCAATACAGCAGCAGTCTCAACATATGCAGGCTCACTTAACCTTCCAAACACATCGGTCACAATGCATTCACATCTTATATGCTGGCCAATGTCCTCAAGCCGCACCTTGTAAGAGCATGAATGCTGTGAAGGCAAGGGCTCAAAAGAGTTTCTGTCTCCTGTTACTGAGGACAAGAACCTGAAGCATGCATACGTCAAACATAGTGGAGACAGTGATGCCAAAACAAATTAAAAACCTATAAGAAGGACAACTAAATGACAGGATTGTTCTTTTCTAGCTTTAGCTAGTGCATATCTCATTTTGTCAATAACCAACTTGTGATTAGGGCAATCAGACTTATTCACTGTAAAAGTGTAAATTCAATCTAATCATATTCCCCATCCGAAATTATTAACAAGTCATGGAACAATAAATTACCTTGAAGTTGCTTTCACAATTAAAAAAATTTATAATTTCCAAAATCTAATAATATTAAAAAATATCAGCTTTAGATTTTCAGTACCATGAATCTACTTGGAAACTAACCAAAAAGAGAAATGTTATTGTGCAACAGTTATGACATGAACATTTGACATGAATTTGTTGTGTAGTGAAAGGTAGCATTGTTTACCATTGGAATCTGACATTGTTCTTGTACTTGCTCCAAACAATTTGTTGGGTTTCACTTTCTGGGATCACTTCAATAGCAGTGAGCACATCACCTTCAATTGCCTTTCCTGTGAGAGCAAGCATTTCCACCCTTGGGAGCTCTGGGAGAAAACAAGCAATATTTAGTTGGAATCAAAGATTTTCCACATCTTTATGAATTGTTATAAGGAGACAAAAGTATGATTTGAAAAATTGACTCCTTGCCTGGGAGAATAATATCAGTTGGCTCAGACAACCTGAGTTCTCCCACGACTGAATCTGAGCGAACAGGTGTGTACCTGTTTAATATATTTGAACATATTAACATGAATTGCTACAAGGGCTGTAGCTTAACAATCTAGAATGATGTGATAGTCACGTCTTGCATCTATAACACATTATCAAAATCCAGATTTTTTATCAAAGAGAAGTAAAGTGGTTGGCAAGTCACAGAAATATTTGATGGAACATATAATATGACTCACCCAAACAACAAACGACAGTTATAGTCTGAGTCAGTGACTTCATAAGTCCTAGAGTTGGCACCATTTATGAGGATGCTAGTTCCATCATTAGTTTCTCTATACCAGCGGAAAAGGCTTGATCCCTCATATCCACCAAAATACTTCCCTTCTCCAGCATATGTCCCTGATGACAACTTCTTCACACAAACACCAGAAACTATGGGAAGGGCTGCCATAATGTTCAATTTCCTATCATTAGCCAGAACAATTCATGGGAAATTGAAAAATACAAAGGAAATATCCATTGGCATAACTTGGGAAAACAATTTTGAAAGGATAAAACCATGCACACGACAAGAAGCCTATACACAGCCAATTTGTGGTTTAATGTCATTACTCCATTAAGACTGTCCTAAGCATGGTCCTCCCCACTAACCAACATGAAAGAACTTGAAGTGTAAAATAAAGAATAATAGTCATACCTGGGCTCACTGGGGAGTTGGAAATTGTAACCAAAGGCTTTCCGCTTTTGCCATCTTCACGGGTGGGCCGCCAATATAGGGCCAAATAAGCCCCTACATCAACCAGAGATGGAGAATATTTCCTGCCACATGTGCAGATTAATCCCAACATTTAATCCCTTAAATGGGAATAACAATTTTGAATTCTTATAAATATAGTTCATGAGAGAAGAACTCAACTTACAATGTTCTACTACATACAAGAACATCTTTGTGAGAATTAGATATACCCAGGAATGCAGATTCATGTAGCTTCTCCTTTGTTCTGTACCAAATATACTCTCCAGCACCTTCCTTTCCACCGAAGTACCTTTTGTTTGGGACCACCTCCGTGTCCTCACAGCAATCAGGGATTGCAAGTTCCAATCCAACTGGATCCGCTGCTTAAATAAAATGTGGGAGAGGCCAAGAATGAGTGCAGTAGTTGCATTGTCAAACAAATATGTTAGTCACAAGTTGTCAATGGAAAAAAACAAAAAATCTAAAAAGATGAGTAAGGCTTGCTAATGCAAAATGCCAACTCAGAAGCTACACAGGCATACAGAAAGCAAATTTAGCAGTTCTACAAATTCCAAAGCACTTCATGTTAAGACAAGCAAATAGTAGAACAAAATAAATTAATTAAATGTTAATGCTAATTTCAAATATTCAAATTTCATTCCATTTAGAAAATAAGGGCAAGCATTGGTGTAATAGTTATTCCGTTTACAAATTGCATTGTTTATCTCAACTTATCCTTCAAATGGGCATTGTTAGAGTTTAATATGTGTTCAGTTCTTAGACCTCACCCCATAGCTTAAACTTTTAGATTTGAGTGGTTTGTTGATATAGTATCAAAGCCCTTATGACCAAGAGTTCATTAGTTCAAACCACATTGCCCTCATTTTCTATTGATTGTGAGTTTATGCAAGTAAGGACAGTATGTGCTTTGTTCATGCTTTCAGCCCAATGGCCTTGTGCATGTGGGGATGTGTTAAAGTTTGGTATGTGATAAATTCTTGTGTCTCAACCAGTAACTTAAGCTTTTGAGTTGAACGTTTTACTGACGGACATTATTCTTCAAGTCACATGATACTTCAACCTAGGCAATGCTCAAATTTCTCAAAGTCCTGAATTAGTCCAAGAAAGCATTTTAATTCCATATAATGAATGTCAATGTACAATGGCCCCAGATTTTGGAATATCATATCATACTTTAGAAAACCAAACTTGCATTTTAACTCAACCATTGAACAAGTTCAAGGGAACAAAGTTTGAGAACCATGGATAAAAACACCATAGCAGCTTTCAAAAAAATTATGACATTCTTTAGGATCTTAGCAACCCTCCTCTGTTCAAAATTCAATATAGGTTCTTTGACTTTAATCATATTATCAGTGTTAACAGGTTTCCTAACTTTCCAAATTTATTTTATAGAACCTATTTGTTCTTTTTCAGAGCTAACAAGCTCATAGTGATATACCAGAAACTTTAAACACAATCCAAGCAATACTTGGCCCAATAGTAAATGGGCCTGAGTGTCAAGGCTATGTTTTCTTTTGGTACTCAGAATATAAGGTTGAACAGTGGAAAATGTGGAGGAAGGGACAACTCAAAGATAAAGAAAATGGAGGGTAAAAGAAGGTGACTAATTTATCCTCAAAAGTTTACAGCTTGCCATGGTTTTGAAATCCATCAATATAGTACTTTTAGGACAAAGATTTACATTTTTGCTTTTGCACACATAGTAATAGTCACCCCACCTTGCATACAATAGCCAACAGATTCTTACAACCTGAAGCTTTTGGAATTATCATGTAACCAACAATATTAAGAACACAAGAATTGGATGTGCATCCTTCTTAGCTCCTTTCAAGTTCTATATCTTCCACCTAGGCTACCAGTAAGAAATGAAAAGCTATTTCTATTCATACAAATCTCAACCCAAGCTCCTTGTACTTTTATGCTTTTTTTAATGTATTATCTCCCACCATCTTCAATTCCCAAATTATGGCATCTTCAAAGACTTACGAAAACCTGATTATGTAATCTAATTAAATTGCAAACATGATACAGTCAAATAATCTGATCCAAGTCTATAGCATCCATTGAAGGCCACAATCCAATGGATATTATGATTCCCAGGAAAATATAGTGTGTGAGTATGCTCAATTCTACTATCAATATAAAAATATGAATGCAGATTGAACAGTATTTTCTTCCCAAACACAAGTTGACCATGAATAACCCACCTGGGGCAATGGAATCAGAGATTCTGCTCCTAGGACGTCCTTTCATACCATCCTTGCGCACTGGAGTGTAAACAAGCTCAATACATTTACCAACATCTTCCAAAGTCAAATCCAGAAACTCTGCCAGACAAATTAACTGCCTCATTTAGTTTATGAGACAAAAACACATCCCTCAGATGACAGACATTAAATTATAATGAGTAAGCTACCATCAGCACTTTGTTTCTCTCTGGAACCATCACTTTTCACCCTGAACCATTCATGGAAGCAACTTCCTCTCTCCCTGTTCCAAAAAAGAAATGCCTCAACTTTAGGGATGAAGTTAGTACAAGGGGATACAAGTCTCAAGACTTCTAGGAGAATGAGATGAACCATAACCACATGTCAGTTGACATCTTACCCTCCAATGTAAGAAGCAACAAAGCTCAAACGCTGTCCTTCCATCATTGATCCAAGGAACTCCAAGGATTGACAATCAGGAGGACCTGTGAGTGAGAGACAATAGGGTGAACATCAAAACTAGATATTATCAGGTCAATATCTCACAAAAGAGAACAGACTGCTAAAACATAATGGAAAAAAATCAACTACATACCAGGAATGATAGGTCCAATTTGTTCAGAAAGAACAACTGGACCACGAGCCCAATCTGCTCTCACAGGCTCACAGGAAACCGAAATAAAGAAGCCTATATCATCAAGTGAAAGTATGTATGATGCTGTTGTGGCACCACGAATTTCAATTGGAGTGCCATCTGAACTTGTCTGTATGTCAAAGTTTTAGTTAAGCAAACATCACAGCAGCCAACAAACAGCAGTAGAAGGGGAAGAACAAGAACAAGACACTATATTAACAAGCTTATCTACTAAATTTAATCAGGAGCCCACACTGCAACCACATTGCATGTTTCACTAATGTATAAGGTTAGTTACCCGAAACCAACGGAAAACTGAATCTCCTTCTTCACCTCCCCAGTATTTTTTGTCAACAGTCAGCATAGTACCTTCAACAGCAGTTCCAACTATTTGCAAAGAAAGCAATCTTGGACTTCCTAATCATCAAGACAACTTAATTTAAGTAATAAATTTAAACATATGAGATAATGAAGTTGCATACAGGTAAGGTTCCTCACAACCAGCATAGGTACTTAAACCATAGGTACATCTGATTGCTGAACAGTGTTATCAGTTATCTCAGAATCAGAGTTAGATGAAACACAAACCAAGAAAGGACAGTTACTGTGGCCATGTTGAACATTAAATTAGAAAGCTGCAGCACAAGCTTGCATCCAAAACAACAAATAATCCCTTGTGGAACTTTGAAATGTGCAGAATGAAGTAATATAATTGCTGAGCATGAATCTCATATCCACTCTTTTAACAATTTGGACCCATAGAACATATGCATAGATGAATCAGCAGCTGTTTCACTTAATTAGAGGATAAACACCAAGGGCCGATAAGTATATATGAATCCTTGTTACTCCCCAAACAAGTAGCAAGGGACATTCTAATTAACATGACTTCAATGCAAATGAACAAGAGGAGGATCCAGTCAAGCATATTGGTGACACAAATGCTTAGACAACTTTCTAACTTCTTATGTAGATCAATTGGCATTGCACCAAGCATAGACATATTCTTCTTTTCAATACCACACACCAAACTTCAAGTTAAAAAGTTTCTGACATGTATTGATTCATCAACTACAGAGCTCATGTTACCAAAATACTAGAGAAGCATGATTATGGAAAACAAACACAAAATAGGGGAATGCATAAAATCTGACACGCATAATCTATGTGGACTATTAAGTCAATGGCTGGTTTAACGTAAATCTTGGACAAGATGTTGCAATACCATGTCAATTCATGAAACAAACACAAAGTTTATGTCTAACCAAGACATGTCTCTCAACTGTAGAAATTTGGAACTCTGTGATATTTATCATTTCATAAGGCACTTCTCTTACTGTAGACCTGTAGAACTCTCTGATATTTATCATGTAATTCATCAATGGTATTTTGTTATATTTAGCTACACAAAATTGCCAAAGTCAGTAGCATTTATAATCTGAGTAACTAATAACGGTTTCTTATGTTAGCAACCAGGTGTGTGGCCCGGTTCAAGGGTAGACATACTGTAATGCACATAAAGACATGAAAGATTTCCAGCTGATAATGAAATTACCAGGTCGGACACGTTCCTGGCCAATGCAACTTCTTGGCTCACCTACAATCCCATCATCACGCACAGGGATGCATTGGAAGGATATGAATTTACCAATAGCATCTTTACTAACACGATACTGAAGAACACCTCTGCCCTCTGGTATTAGTGCACCTGAGTCTGTTTCAACCTGAATTTTAGAAGATATCTCAGCCAACAAGCATAAATGCTGTAAACAGATGATTGTATCCACAGCTGGTATATTTTTCTATCTTTCAAGATAAAACAATAGGAGGATATTCTCTTTCAATTGCTCATGTAAATCAAAATGCTATCAGGTTTATGGCTAATGGGTTTTGATATTACCTTCAGCAAAAATGTACACAACCACTTCAAAACTGTGGACAGATAAAAATTGATAAAAATATTGCCATGCCATGCTCCACACAGATTTGAATGAGTATATACCTCATGAATATACCAACTATATACACTTTTTCCTTCATGACCCCCCACATAACCATAAGATGCTGTCAGTATTCCACCTTCAGCGTAATCACCAGTAATTGATAAAAAGTTTAAGCTTGGAGGAAGAGCTGAAACAATTCAATGATGAGTCAGTGAATTAAATTCTTTTTAACCAATGCCATCCATAAAATCACCTATATCTATTCCAGTTCCATATTACCTAATAAAACAAAGAGGGAATTTTACTTACTTTCCACCACTCTATCTGATATTGCATATGTTGGTTCACCAGATACACCATCTAAAGTCATTGGAGTATATTTGGCAACAATGTAATAGCCAACTGCTCCAAGAGGTATGCGAAATGCCTAAATGAAATTGAGATTAAACTAATGAATCAATTAAATAACCACTGCCAATTTGTGATTTGACATATACAAATTAATACAGAAATACATCACCCACCTTTGCAATCTTGGAAGTGCTCAATGCCTCAAGACCATTCTCTCCATTTAACACTGCAGAACTTGTTTTGAACCACTGAACTCTGCTGGAACCCTCAGTTCCTCCCGTAACAGTGCCAGTTACAGTGACCTTACTGTTTTCTTTAAAATCACCAATTATCTTGACATTTGCTACTTTTGGAGGTGCTGGAATTAGGGGCAGGCAAAAACAAAAATATTTACAACCAAAGCAAGTCAATAATTGGTGCAACATGCACAAACCACAAGCAAAGGAAAATGATTGGCTACACCAATAATGTCATATCCTTTTTTATTGGTACATGCTAATGTCATATGCTTGCTACATATTAAATGCATTGTACAGCTAAATAAGGAGAGCATGGTGGAGTATGCACATGGCTAGGCATGTACGTTGATATGGAAAATTAATCCATTTGAAAGGGAAGGAGCAATATTTCTTCACATTTGAACAGACTTGTTGAGGGAAAAACCCATTCCCCATAGGAATATTGCCAAAACAACTGACATTGAGTGGTTGACAATTGCACAATGATAACCATATCACCAATGCAACTGTATTGGATCAGAGATGAGCAATTTAGCCTGTTGTCAATTTTTTGTATTCTGTAAATTACAGATGCTCAAGTAGTGTGTACATGCAACTCAAAAGAAAATAACATATTAATTCCTATCAGCATGTCATTCATTTGCCAATTAACATATCATGGGACCCATCCATCAGCTTAAGCTTTTGCACTGAATTGTTCCTTGACATTGTATCAAAAAGAAAGGCACATGTTTAGGCCACGCCCCATACAGATTCTGGTTGATTGTGAATTTAAGCACAAGAAAAGCATGTTCTTTGCAACACGTCCAACCTAATGGGCTGGTGTAGTCAAGATTTTCACATATTAACCATTCTTGTGCCTTGCCATGAACATCTTATAGGCCTAATGTTCCCTTGACAATTCACAAGCTTTTACCATCTTAAAATCTTTTGCCATTTCATTTCTTTAAACAAGGACCATAACATGGAAGCGCAAAGCATTTAAGGCATCATACATTCTACCTCGCTTCACAGCAGCAGAAACTATTGACACAGCTTCCCCTTCTTTCCCTGTAAAGTATGCCACATCATGCAACAATTGTTTCTCCATTTCATAGACAGCTAGAAGACAAGCAAATTTGTTAGCTGTCATGAGCAAAAAGGTTAAGGACTGACCTTCAAAATTTATAGGTAAATACACAAATGCTAGGCGATGCCCAACATCATCTTTAGTCAGAGTGTACTCAGATGCACCAGCTATGAGTAATACAAAATCTCTGCAAACAAAAACCACTAAGATTAAAGCCACAACCTGTACAGAATTCAGAATTTCTATGAAGTGCTGATTATGGTAGAAATAGAGTTGAAATATACAATAATCTAGGAGAAAAAAAATATGCATGGCACTTGCAACAAAAGGCAAATCAAAAACCAAAGTCAAAACTAGTCAAGAGAAGAAAATGACTCAATTTGCAAATCAAAATCGAGTGAAAATGATATTCAGTAAGAGAACAAACCCAGTGTCCTTATTCTCTCGTAACCAATCAAATTTGCTGGGACCTTCTCTTCCTCCAAAGTAGTCACCAACTCCTTTGATGTTATTCCCTTCAACAAGATCTCCAAGAATTCGGACATTACTGACAGATGGAGAAGCTGCCACCATGAAAATTAATTGTTCAAATCACATGTCATGTGTTCCATGTATAAAGAGGAGGCAAATAGTGATTACAGGCTACTTTTATGCAATGACTGCTCTAGAAATTAGATGTAAAATTAACCCTAAAAGGATCGTGTCCTTTTTATGTAATAAGTAAACACTAAAGAAGCTGCATGATCTCAGAATGCTTACATCCATTGTAAACTAACTCTACAAAGAACTTATGTCAAATCAAGCAGCAGATCAGTCACATAGAGTTCAAAAAGATCTAATTTCAGTTTCTCTACTGCACTTTCTCAGAATGGAACATGGTCACATGTCATTTTGAGGGGAAACCTGTCTTCCATGCAAGTTCTGCAAGAAGGCAGTTGTACAAGCAAAACTACAGAGACTACAGGGTTTAGGGACATCACCTCATTGGCAATTTTGGAAAATGTTATAGTTCATCAACAGGGAAGAACAGCAGCCATCACATTATTAGATCCTTGAAACTAATATCTTTCTATTGTGGTCAATAAATCTAATTCATTTGTCTGAGGCTTTCAGAAGACATTCCAATTGCACTCCCTCCTTAATTGAACTCTTTTTCATGTCAAATTAAAATACAAAATTATAATTGGGTTCTCCCAACCATTTGGGTATATCTTCTAAGGGTTATTTCTCTTACGAAAAGTATAAAAGAAACTAAGCTTACTTCCAATGCAAATTAAAATACACTTAAGGCCATAAAAACTCTCAGAAAAGAAAATGAAACTACAATGGATACAATTTTAAGAACATTTTCATCTCTTACATACCTGCTTTAACAAAATCAGTATATTTATATTGAGGTTCCCCTTTGGCACCTTCTTCTGTCACTGGTGTGTACATAAAAACCAAACTGGCATCAATGTCATCTATAGCTAACCTGTACTCCTCATCTTCTGCTCCAGCAATAACCACTGGGCTGCTATTCCATCTTCTCCTCAACCAACTGTAACATGGAATAAGCAAAGTTAAAGCATATTTCTACATATGACAGAAAGATTCAAACATTTAATATGTGTGCCTGTGTCCATGTAAGAATGTGTACCCTAAAACTATCTAAGATACAACTCTCACCTAGCAACGCCCTTCCCTGGTGTCCCACCACACCATGCTACCTGAGCACAACCCTTGATAGTATTTCCCTCCACCAACTCCCCATGGACTTCAAGGCTGATGACCTTTGGGATTCCACTTCCTATTGCAAAACAGAAAAATTGAAATGCAACAAAGCTACAACTATAAAAAGGGAAAAAAAAAGTTACAGAGAGATAAACAGGAGACAGAAAGCTTGGATGGGTTGGAATGTTAATATCTTGAACAACATTATAATTTGCTCATTTGTGTCTTTTAAGGATTTAGGCTATAGTGACAAGAAGTTCACCTCAAACATTCATAGACTGAGAAACAAATAGTACAATATACCTTGTAAAACTGGTGCAGATATAGCAAAAACAGCAGGATACTCAGTTTCCCCCAGGATGGGTGTGCACACAACTTTCAAAAATTTACCAATGTCTTCATGCTTTGGCCAGTATACCTGACCATCATGCAATCTCATCAGCACAGTGAAAGGATAAATTAATGTCCATAGGCCCAAAACACTATCTATATCACAGCCTGAATTATTTACCTCTCCAGTAGCATCAGGAATAGCAGCAAATTTTGAAAGTGCTCTCTCTCCCACAAACCATTGATATGTTAAGACTAATGGTGTATCAGCACTTGGATTGTCATCTTGAACAAAACTAAAATGGCAGTGACAGGCATCTTCTTCAAAAGGTTGATCAATAGATGCATCTTTAAGCAGATAGTCCCGTGGGAAATGATCTTTCCATTGCTCAAAAAGAAAGTGATAAGTTGAGTCTGTTTAATTGACAAGAAATCAAGTTTAGGCTCTTTCCATTGCTCAAAAAGAAAGTGAAAAGTTAAGTCTGTTTAATTGACAATAAATCAAGTTTAGGCTACCCTTGAAGAGGTTCATGAGCAACAAGAACTATCATTACATGAATAAACAAGTTACAGTCTGTAATCCCAACTTCAAACCAAATGCTACAGATGTTAACTAAATGTTTTCAAAACACAAACTCAGAAGCCCTACTTGCATAAATACTTCAACTAACTTTTAGCTAATAGTATGCTTCATGTTAAGTGGTATATGGAGACTTCCTTTGAATGAAAAAGTTGAAGATCTATTATGTTTAAGTCAACCAGAGTTGATTGGATCAAAATCCTATGGCATGACCAGAAGGACATTTCTTTTTCTTAGCTTTCTATTTTTAATGCATTGAAAACGAAGGAAAGTTTGATGGACGAATGTGGAAGTGAATCATAGATGTTGTGCAGAATTTATGATAAATAACAACAGCATTCACACAATAGAATGGCAAGTGAAGATTCATGTGGCAAACCCCAATTAAATTGGGAGTAAGTCTTTGTTGTTGCCATTTTTATCAAGAGTATCCTTTATTATTTGAAGTATTTGGAAAGAAAGGTGACATTTCATGTATAGCTGACATTGAAAAGCTGAAAGTCTTGTAACCCAAGGCTACAATAAGGCTACCCTGATGGACTACAATTACTTAAATAGAGAAGAAAAACCAAATGTGTCATGCTATAGATATTAATGCTCAAGCAGACAAGCATAGCTGCACTTAAAGAACCAAACATTGCCCAAGAACATTTTGCAGATTACACACCTCCAGCACTATCAGGACGACAGAACTCCCAACCATCTCTAAGGCACAAAGCTGTGCATGCTGGATAACGCTTTGCAATTGTTAGCTCCTCCCGTGAAATGTCTATCCAAATTCCAACATTAAAGTACAAAGGAGAGAAATTTTAGGTTAAGAGGTGGCTTCAAAGCAGGAAACATAACAAAGTACATACTCATTCTGCATCATAAAAAGGAAAAAAAAAAAACTGAAAGCAGATAAGGGGTGTCAAACACATTTAATTCTACATCATTGGGATACCTCTATCATTGAACTTCTTTAAGGTAGGACCAACAAGCAAAATGCTGGCTGCTTCTAGATGAGGCATCTTAAGAATGGGATTCTCCTCAACTCGTAAATGCTGAAGCACGGAGGATACTTATTACTTACAAAATAAGCACGGGTCGGAATGAGGTAGCATTCATGGATACTTACAATATAAACATGAGCCAACATAAAGTTAGAACATGAATGTGCTGTATTACTATGGCACTTATGCATTGAAATTTGTCTCCAATCGTTTATTTATTTATTTTTTGCCACAAGAGGCCAAAAACAAAGGGCAGACTAATCGATTGCATGTCACTCCAAAACAGTAATTGGGTTCGTACACAGGTAGTGTCTGTGTCTTCAAAGTCCCCATACCAATTCCACCAATTTTAACATTGTCCACCCATGTGCATTTTCATCTCATAGATCCCTTTGTCACTATCATGTTATTAAAGACAAAGGTACCATAGTCCTTCACCAGTGACAGAAATCCTAATATTTTAAAGCTGCGACATCAAGATGAAAATGAAGTTTACTTGGCAGCACCCTTAAGCCAAACTCTAACTCTAACTCATAGTCATGAATAGCTTTATATGTTTTCCATTGAAATCTAAACCATAAAATAATGAAGTTTTATGTGGATTTTTTTTTTCTTCAGGATAGGTGAAGGGCGGGACCTGAATTAGATACCTTTTGGTCCTATGCTCTAACTTTAATCATTAGGCTAAAGACTTAGTCCTCATAATTACACAATGATTCAACTATTTTCATCAATTAAGATAATCATACTGATTGTGCAGCCCATTTCACAATATTAAATGTCCCATGAGTGTAAATAATTTCATAATGCAAAGATAAGAGACTTCTTCAAAACATGTGTGGCATGTGCTTGATCCAAAAAAATCAAATCAGCTTAAAACTAACCTCAAGGACTGGTAGATATGGGAAACCCTTTAAAGTTGTTATTTTGTTCTTGCTTGCAGCCAATACCTGCAAGGAAGGAAAAGCAAGGGGAAATGTTGGCTTAATCTTGACACCGTTAAGAGGTGAACTTATTATCAAAAAGCAACAAACCTGAAGACGAGGTTGACTAGCCATTGCAAGAGACTTCAGCTTATTTTGAGCAACAGAAAGAAACTGGACTCGTAGAAATCACAAAAATGCAGATATTTTAGAGCAAAATTTGAGGTCAATTTTAGACAACTATTTTGGGATAGCAGATAGAATGGGTTGAAAAATTTGATCCTACCTCCAAGTTTGGAAGCTGAGGAAGACTTGCAAGTGATGTGATTTGATTACCAGCGAGATACAATTGCTACAAGTAATAAAGCTTCCTCACGTTATAAATCAATTATTGCATACTGCAGCCGGTTTCTAGTGCTGAAGTACAGGGATGAACACAAATAAGAAACAAACCTGCAAGGCCTTGCAATTCTCCAGAGGTTCAAAACCTGGTCCTTTGAACTCATTAAAGCTCAAGTCAAGAACCTGGACTAGAAAAGTAATTCTGATCAATTGTCAAGCACCCATGTACAAAAACTTCAAATACAATAGACATTGCCAATAACTTTAAAACTTACTTTCCAAGACACCCAAAAAATATCTTACACAGGCCATTCAAAAGTTTCTTAGTTTCTGAAGAATTGCAAATAAGGAAAATAAAATAATAGCTCAGGGAATATTGAACCTTCACTCGTGTCAATATCTCAATTCCTTCCAGTGTAGATAAGAGATTATCTCTGAGATAAACAAACTGCCAAATAGATACATTAGTGGTTGAACCACAACCAAAAGCATTACTAGATTGTTGGACACATGCAAGCATTTAAGTATCTGGTATGTGATACTTCTACCTCTAAATTTGAGGATAAATTCAACCCACTAGCATTCAGACTGCGAACTCGATGACCTCTGAGATCCAATCTCTGATCCAACCAGCAACCATTAGATCAGTGGAAAAAAATCAAAAATCAAAAATCAAAAGGCTACAAGAAAAACAAAGGCAAACTTGCTCTCAAGCACACATGCAACTTTTTATGGCATGAAGACAACATCAAAGTTCATAACATGATACTGCTGCAACACACTGATTTATATCAATGGATAGGATACAGAAGCACTTTCCCCTGCCCTCTAGTCCATCTTATCCTAAGATTTAATTCCAAATATCTCAGACTCAAAAAATCAATATTTAGCATCTAAACAATTGACCGTGATGTAGCATTACCCACCTTGCCCATAAGAACTGCCACATCTACTATAATTTCAGAGTTCAAATTCAAACCACTGCATCTGGATACTTGCCAGCTCAAAATGATGTGTATCTTCTTAACAGTAGTTATCAACTTTCCTTCAAAAGATGACTTAGCTACTAACAAAATTAACGGAAAAATGCACAATTTATTTTTAATCACTTTACACATCTCTTTGTTAGCCATTTTGAATCTCAAGCTCAGTATACCAACAAAACCTCAAGAAGATGTTGAAAGAGCCATAAAGAACCCAGAAAGGAAATTTAAACAGCAGAATTTCCTTTTAATGGCAATGCACTGGATCAAAGAGGTTGAAAATATATTTTTCTACTAACATCCATGTTCATTCTGGTGCAAGCTGTGACAGTGCAAAAAATTTGAATACTAAATCACTGCTAATAAAAATACATATTGTATCCAACTCTCAACTCTTGATGAAGGGTAAAATATGCATCGTTGTGATGTAGCAATGAAACAGTATAAAAACATTAAAAAATTTCAAGCCATGACTTGAAGGATATTCAATACTTGTGTATAGTTAGGCATTTAATAGTGCTGATTATAGAAACATAAAGCATGTTTAAGGAGAAATAAACATAAAGTATGTCTAAGGAGAAATAAGCAGCTCTGGAGCATAAAAGGGAGTATCACATAAACCAATGAATCTCTATACAACCTTCAATGTGAAATGTTAGAATGCTTTGAATTGAACAAGACAACTGGAACATGCATTTTGTAGAAAAACCTTCAATGTGAAATGTTAGAATGCTTTGAATTGAACAAGACAACTGGAACATGCATTTTGTAGAAACTTGCAGGAATTAGATACAAAGTAGAGAGTTATTTTTGTGCAGTTTATATGTCAAAGTTGCAATTACCAAAGTATGCTTACCACATCATCACTAGCTTTAATATCCACCTGTGGAAGAACAATGAACCTCGAATCCCGACTTTCAGGAGTTCCTGCTTTCCTTCGCCCAGACAAGCTAGAGTTCCTATCAAGAGAAGTGGACAAGGACCCAGTTCTTGATCCAGATGAAACTGAAGGTGACCGAGCAGATGGTGATGAAACCATGGAACTTGACTTCCGGCTCCCACTACTACGGGTGCTATCCAATGATGAAGATGTAGACCTTTTTGAAGCAGAATAGGCATTCAATGCTGGCTTGACCGAAGCCTTCTTGGTGGCATCTGACTTATTTATGTCAGATGTGGTTGATATTCTCGAACTCTTCTTACCAGGTGACACGGGAACCAACTTCCTAGTCTCTGAAACACTTGTTTGGACTGTAGATTTTGTGGGAACTGAAGGCAAGGAACTTCTTCTAATCTCTGGAAGCGACCTCCTCACAGGCTCAGTAACAGCAGTAGTCTTTTTGCCTGCAACCATAGTAACACTATTTTGCCGTTTAGAGGCAGAGACTGGCTGTTTCTCTGGCAATCCTCCAGTGCTGTTTCTTCTTATCACTGGAACTGAATTGGAATCACTGGAAGAAGCAGTTACATGTGTTTTAGTCACATTTAAGCTAGACCGTTGGCTGCTTTTGAGCTCAGTTCTCTTTCCAGTGGAACCAATTGGTGCTAGAAGATTGGATGTTGCTGAAATAGTAGGCTTTGTGGTCTTTGTAACCCTCTTTGTGCCTTCCTTTGAAGTGATTGGGGTCTGCCTATCTGATGCTTGGGATTTTGTCTCTACCTCTTCATTAGATGGCACCACTGGCTCCTCCATTTTTAAGTTAAACTACTTGTTCTAGTAAATCAAGTACAAGTTTTTTGCCACCACAACAACATGAAAATCAACAATCTGAAACAGGTTTTTGGCCAATGAATCTTTTTGCTTGCAGAAAAAACCTACAAAAATGTAAAGGAAATACCATTAAGACAAAAACACCAAAGTTTGGGGCATGAAAAAGATTTCAACTTAAAAAATACAGCTGTCTTGGGTTAAATTATTAAGTCCAAAACAAAACAGACTTAGACCCTTTTATTCTTTTTTTATTTAATTCTATGCAATGAATTAAAGCAAAATAATCCAGGTTGTTGAGAAAATGGCAAATGTAGGAAAAAAAAAAAAGACAATAGAACAAACATCAAAACACGATAGCTTAGTAGTAAAACCTTAAATTAATTAACATTAGGAAAAACTCACAACCTTCACGCAACACAGCTACCAACCCACCAATTGTTCCAGTTAAGGAGTCATTTCACTCTTAGAAATAATAATTCAACGACATATAATATAAAACACTCTTTTTACACTTGTCATCCTCACTTCTCCTAACCACCAAAGACAAAAGCACAATACAGTTTCAACACTCCAAAAAGATTCAAAATTTAAAAAGAAATTAAAAAGAGAAAGCAGGCATTATTTACAAACTCCAAAACAAAAAACAAAGAAAGCTCAAGAAATCCAAGAAATTGATAAGTAGCAGATAAAAGCATGACCTTCAAAACCTCGAAAATAAAGCAAGGTTGTTCAATTCAAGAATAAAAGAGAAGAAAAGAAGTTAAGGAAAAGGAACAGAAGGCATTGTTTACGAGCTAAAAAACCAAAAAGAAAAAAGGTAAATAAATAAAGAAAGGTCAAGAAATTCAAGAGTGTGAAAATAAAAAAGAAAATGGTAAAAGGGCGTTGGCATTACCTACAAGCTGAAGAAGAGAAAAAAAAAAAAAAAAAAAAATGGAAGGTCAAGAAATTTAATAACAAAAATAAATAGAAAATGAATTGTACAAAGGCATTAATTACATGCTCAAGAAACCAGAAGATAAGAGGAAGCTCATGAAACTGAAGAAAAAAAAATTTAAAGGTTGGAAATTTTTAAGAAAATCAAACTAAAAAATTTAAAGAAATATGGGTGGAAAAGCAAAGACTGCAAAATGAGGCCAAGAAAAAAAAAAAAAAGATTGCTACTAAGGAAACAGAGGCATCACTTACAAGCCCGAGAACCAAGAAAACAAAGAGGAAGCTCTCGAGAACCCAACAATGTAATCTTGAAATTCAAAGCATCTCAATTGGATCTAGCACAGAATGCAGGTCCTTCATAAAAAAATAAAAATAAAAATCCAAACTTCCTCTCTTTCTCTCTCTAGATTTATGTGGGAACTGAAAAAACAAACAACCTAGAGAGACAAAGGGACTTACATTGTAGATCTGGGAAAAGGAGTAAATGATACTGAAAAAGTGACTAAAAAGAAGGATCTTTTTGTAAGACAGACAAAACAAAGAGCAGTGGGCTGTCTCTCTCTCTCTCTCTCTCTCTCTAACTTTTGCTTTTGGTGAAGGATAAGAGTGACACCTCTTGACTAGGGAACAAAAGATCTGCTTGCATTCTGTGTTGTTACAAGATTTCAGTATGGGTCTCTCTGACTAGATACAGTGTAGAGAGAGAGTGTACGTGTGCCGGAAAATTGGTACAACGTTTGAAATAAAGGCATTGTGTCTGAATTTTGATTTGATTCGGATGTTTTTTAAAAGGAAAATGCATGCCAGCCGTACGATTGTTGGACTGCATTGTTCGGTTTGTCAATCAAATGGCTGTTATGCGTGTTTGCAAAGTGCATGTGCACAGCTAATAATCTTAATATTAGAAAAAGGCTGTTGAAATTATCGACGAAAATGAAATTGGGCGGAAAACTGACTGTTTTGATTTTGTCCATTTCGATTTGGTGGGTGACTTTCCCTCTTTTTAAATTTTAATTTCATTTAATTTACTATTTGAAAAAAAAATAAAAAAAGGTATATATATATATATATATATATATATATATATATACACGGTGAGTTGACTCGTGTTTTACCTAGTTGGCGTTTTTATAACTCGGAGCTCTTTGCCCACACATACGTACTGTTCATGTCGGCAGGCTAGACGCCACAACATAATAGGTATTATTAATCAGAGAAAATCTAGATGTAAACAAATTTGCTAGGCTGAAATTTAATTTGAGAATTTTAATTTTAAATTTGATTTTAGATAAATTAAACTAATTTTCATTAATTACATACAAACATAATAAAAAACTTTTTGCATCTGTTAAAATTCATCTCATTTGTTTATCTAATCCAATTTAATTAATTATTAATTATTAATTTTAAAATAAACTTTATTGTCAATTTATTACATTTTATGGGCATATAATATGTTATTATAATTATTGATTTTATGTCTAAAGTATAGTCTTTGTTATTAATCATATATTAAAAAATATAAAAAATTACATTTAATTAATAATAATAATAATAATAATAATAATAATAATAATAATAATGTAATATAAGAGTTTATATTTGGTACTCATTTAATTTATTATATTCGATGTCTCATCTGTATTAAGATTAATAATTAAGTTACAAAACTTGAAGAAAGTTCGCTTTATTTATTCTTTTTAAGTTTAATGAGTATGATTAAGGAGGAGGTTAGCTTAATGATGAAGCCATAAACCGGTTTCCAAAAGTAACGATCCCACGATATAACAACATATCATTAATTAATAAGTAAGTGGCATAATTAATGCAATTAATATTAGATACGGTGGAAATGAGAGATTTTTGCTTGCAAAACAATTTTCCGGGTGAAAATAGATAATAGTGTTTCTATCCAAATGCACCGTATTCAAGAAGAATCAAATTTTGAGTTTTGAAGCTCCATTTGATTCACCGGACATGCGGTTTTTTTATTTCTATTTTGTTCCTTCTATGCTTAATTACATTTTTTTTTTTTCCTAAAGAATATAGTTTAATTACATGAATAATATTTATTATTAGTTTATTATTTATTTTTAAAATATATATTTAAAATTGTAATATATTAGTTATAAAAATAATAATAATTATTTGTATATTTTTAAAATTTAAAATTTTGATATAATTTATTATAAAAATATGTTTAATTTTTTAAAAAATATTTTTTTTATTATTAAATTATAATATTTTTGATAATAATAATTATTATTTTCAACAGTGAAAAATCTTCCAGTTGTTTTTAACAAAAAAGACAATTAAGAAAATTTTCAAGAATCGGAGGAGTTTCATTGTTAGGGGTTTTCGGAGACACGCACACTCCCCACTACCGTTCGCTTCGCTGTGAGAGAATCGCAAAGCTTCGTGACCTCCTAATATGCCGACGGTGAGCGTGGGGAGAGATCGCCTCTTCTCCGCCCTAGGCAGAACTTACAGTACTCTCTCTCTCTCTCTCTCTCTCTCTCTCTCTCTCTTTACGTGTGTGTGTGTGTGTGTGTGTGTGTGTTGGGGGGGACGAATGAAAATGCAGTAAAATTGGAGTTAATCACTGATATGCTGGAATTGGCGTGCGTTGGTGGTGGTGTTAGGTCCAGAAGAATTCGAGGATCTCTGCTTCAGTTTCGGTATCGAGCTAGACGATGTGGTGAGCTGATGTATTTCTTCTTTGAATTCTCAAATTTTTTTAACTTATTTTCGTCTATTTGCTTCTTAGTTTGAAGAATGTAAATAACCTTTAATAGAATAGAATTTTTATTGGTATTCGAACTTGCTATAAAAATGGTTTTTTTTTTTTTTAAATCAAAATTTGTATTAGACGACTGAGAAGGCGATTATTAGAAAAGAGAAGCACTTGGGGGAAGAAGAAGCTGATAATGATGAAGAAATAATCTACAAAATCGAAGTTCCTGCTAACAGGTCCCCTTCTATGTCCTCTTCTTTCTTTTCTAGCTCCATAGTAGTAGTTGATCTGTTAACTTTTGACTTTGACATGCTTATGGTGCATTTAGAGTGTGTTATTAGGTTGAATATCTCGATTTTGATGGTGCACTTTGGGCAATTTGTTGTGGTTTGATGCTGGTTTCATTGAGGGTTGGTGTTCATTTGAATGGGTTACTGTCGTGATGGACCATTCTCTTTTATGAATTTTTTTTTTTTTTTTTTGTTCTTTCTGTTTTCTTTTCTTTTTTTAAATAGGGTTTATCTTGGGTCTTATCCACTGGCTTCATTTCACAATTTAGGTACTGTAACTTTTGATCTTTTTCCTGTAGATGCTGTAACCTGGACACTTGATTTGTTGATTTACTTTTTACATTCTGCTTTTCATTTGGATTGCATTTTGGTTTTCCTCAACCTGTTTGATTGGCCAGCTAAATAACGGTCATCTGTTTCCAAGATTCATATTGAGTTTGACCATGTAAGGGCAGGAAAGAGGAAATTCCTGTTAGTAGGCTGTTTGTTAGTATTTATGAAACAGTTAAACAGGAAAGGTTGACAGTCATTCATTTTCTTATGTCAGATATGATTTACTTTGTCTTGAGGGGCTTGCTCAAGCCCTTCGCATTTTCAATAAGCAGGACAAGGCACCAACTTATACCCTTGCCAAAATCAACAAGGAATCAAGGATTAAGATGCATGTAAAACCTGAGGTATGCTTTCTTGTCAGATTCAATTGCATATGAGGTTTGATATTTCTGTTTATTTCATGGATTGTGGGAATTTTTCTCCTTGAATAGACATCTTTGATCCGTCCCCATGTTGTTTGTGCTGTTTTGAGAGATATTACATTTGATGAAGCAAGTTATAACAGCTTCATTGATCTCCAAGATAAACTTCATCAGAACATTTGCAGGTAATATTCCAACTTGATGAGTGTTCGATTATCCTTTCTTCTTTGTTACCAGAAAAAGAAAAATATCTGCTTGTTATGCTCACATCACCTTCTCTTTCAGGCGAAGAACACTAGTTGCGATAGGGACCCATGACTTGGACACATTAGAAGGCCCTTTTACTTATGAGGTGGGCTTCGCTAATATTTATCTTTGTCTGCTATAATCATGCCTTGTATTTTTCATATAATGCCAAGAAGGCCATATTGAGAGTTTTGAGGATATTTTAGGTTCTATGCCAAACCTATCATCATCTTGGAAGGAGAATGTGAATTCTACAAGTCAATAGATGGCACCATACCTTTGCTTAATTCTTGCAGGATGTGTGCACTAGTATTAAGTAGTCTCCTACATTTATGGAATCAATGCTGCCTATGCTACTTGCACCTTTTTTTTTTGTAGTACATTTGGAAGATATTTATTTGTCAAATTGATATTGACATTTGTTATTAGTCCTGACTTTAAGTTTTTCTACCCCTTATTTGCAGGCTTTACCTCCTGTGGACATCAATTTTGTTCCACTGAAACAAGTGAGTTGTTCTGTTTTTAGTATCATCTTGTTTATGTTTGGGTTGCTGGTAATCATTCCTTATTTGGTTCTTGTGACTTAGGAAAAAAACTTCAGGGCTGATGAACTGATGGAGTTTTACAAGGTGATTCCCAAACTAAGGATTCTTTATTTCTGTTTGCCATGGCTTCTGTAAGTTATAACACTGACCTTGCAGCATCATGATTAAGCATAAAGGATTTGAAATCCTAATGCTTTGGTGCATACCTCTTGTGTGGAAGTGTCATTTGGTTTTTGGAATTAAATTTTTTTTTTTCTCAATGCCAAATACAGCAATTATGCCTTTTATTCTTCTACATGCTCTAACATGATGTTATTGGCAGTCTGATTTGAAGCTGAAGAAATTTTTGCATATAATTGAGAACTCTCCAGTTTACCCCGTCATATATGACCAAAAGAGGTATGAGTGGTGTAACTGTAGGTATTTTATATTCAGTTTTTTTATCTTTTTTCATAACTTTCAACTAAATAATTTTGTTTGCTTTAGTGATTTTGATTCTGTCCAGAGAGTACATAAAATGGGTTGAATTGGTATGGGGTATGCATTACCATCACTCACCCAAAAGAGTGATTCCATCTCCTTTTGATGGGGCACTGATCCATAAGAGTCACTATATTTTGAACTAGCATGCCCTAGAGTCTTCCGTTCTCTGTTTTTTTTCCTTAAGTGATTTGTAGAAGGATGTGTTCTGTGATGACTTGTGCCTTACTGTTATTTATAGTACTTGCAAAAGAGGGGAAAATTTTCTGGGAAGAAACATTGAACAGGGTTTCTTGTTTATAATAGAGACACAGGCAGAAGCCTTACCCTTTTTGTGTGGGAAAGATAGGAACATATGAATGCAGTTATAGAGTACAATCTTTCCTTGGGAAAGTGTTCAGCAAGGCTATGCCATTTGGTGTCTTGTTGTGCAGGGTGGACACCTGCAGGGGAAGTGAGTCAAGTGTCAAATGTTTTACTTTTTTCATACTATTACTTTCAAAAGGATGTATTGGGTTGCTTATTGATGTTTCCTGTATTCATTCGATGATCTCAAGCATGAATGTATAGCGGTCTTGTGTTACTTTTTTGGCAACTATAGTGGATGAAGATGCTACATATTTTTGTTAAAATAATGTAAGGTTTCTCACCAGGACTGTATTGTCTCTGCCACCAATTATTAATGGTACACATTCAGCTATTACATTGAAGACAAGGAATGTTTTCATAGAATGTACAGCCACTGACTTGACAAAGGCAACGATTGTTTTAAACACAATGGTAAGGAATTGAGAAGTTATTACTGCTAGTTTGTAACCATGACTAGTTGCTTGTTTCTGTAACAATCTACTGTTGCTTCTCAGGTAACAACCTTTTCAGTGTATTGTAAAAGAAAATTTGAAGTTGAACCAGTTGAAGTGACTTATCCTGATGGGAAGTCATATGTGTATCCTGATTTGTCAGTCTATGACATGGAAGTTCCTCTGTCATATATTACTGGCTCTATTGGAGTGTCTTTGGAAGCCGAAGAGGTATTTTTGTGCATATTCTACAGTTTCTCTGTTTTGATGTGTATGAGAATTTCTGCTCAAATTTGAATAAGAGAATGAGTAAGTTAAGTTTGACTATTTTTTGAAGCAAGGCTCCCTGCGGATTGTTAAAATGTATTTCAAAATTTTCAATCATGAAGAACACCTTCTGTTTTTGCCTCCTTCTGTTTGTTTGCTAAATTGGACTGCAGTGTCTGAAATTTTCCCTTCACTCACTTCTATATTTTATTGATGATTCTTTTTTAACATATTTTTTTGCCTTCAAGGTATTGTAAAATATTTCAAGGGCTTAATCTTGCCATTGCAAAAGGAAAAAAAATCTTATGCCATTTTTTAATGCTATATATATTGTTGTTCCTTCTGCAACATGATTGTTATGCTATGTAATGTTGTTCCTATTGAAAAAGGGAATAAAAATCTAATGATATATTTTGCTGATGGCTACCTGTATTGTTGGCCTTTTAAGTTTAGTGGCACTTATGATTGATTACAAGAATGTGCAAAAGATGTATAAGTGAGCTGAAATATGTAGGTTTGGAGAAAAGTCAAAACTGAAACTGCAATTGATTAATTAGTCTTATGTAGATGAGTGACTTTACCCCACAATAACCATTGAAGGGAAGATAGTTCAAATCTCAGATCCAACCATTGTTAAAGAGACCTTCCAGAACTTGAAATTAACAGCAAGGAATTGAAATGAAACTTGCTGTACTCACAAATACAGCCTGAGAATTCCAAGAATTGTGGCAGCAACGTATTTATGTGTTTTTCTTCTTTCTTTTTTTTTTTTTGGTATACTTCAGGTCACAAGTTTGTTGAACCGTATGCAATTGCATGCCGAGAAGTCTGTATCTGGTGATGACCAATGCAAAATCAATGTATCAGTACCTCCAACTAGAAGTGACATTCTTCACCCCTGTGACGTCATGGAGGTAGTGATCTCAATTTTTACTGTAATGTACTGTACTTTCCATCAGGAAGTTGTTGGGTGTACATCTCGTGTTGTTTATGATCAAGCTTGTATTTCTTTCCAAGGATGTTGCAATTGCTTATGGCTATAATAACATTCCAAAGAGAAGCTACTGTCCTTGAAGCCACTTGCATTGAACCAGCTTGAGGATCTTATCAGAGTTGAGGTAAAGAAGAAAATTGTACTTGCTCTCTCTGTGTACATGTGTAATTAGCTCACTTTATTTAACCATTTTAGTTTTTCTTGTGTTAATTTTGTTAAATTCTTGTCTTTTCCAGGTTGCCATGAATGGATTTACGGAGGTTCTGACATGGATTTTATGCTCTTACCATGAAAATTTTGCCATGTTGAATCGACCAGATGACAAATCAATGGCAGTGGTTGTTGGAAATCCCCGTTCTTCTGATTTTGAGGTTTGTAGATTATGCTTGATGAAGTTGTATAAGCTTACTGTTACTTGATTTAAGATATACTTCTTCCTCTTCCAAGCTATAAAAAGTAAACTACCTTGAAGATATTTTCTTGGTGTGCTATTTCTTTTTTTTACCATCTGCATATTTCCTTTGCTTTGTTTTCTGTATGCCTGTTTCACATGCTTTATTCCGTGTGTCTGTAATTTGATCTGCACTTGTGCTGATTGGTTTATTTAATCCCTCCTACATTGAGGTGAACACCTAGGATTTATTGACCTGCATCTATTATCTTGTTCCATTTACCTTGCTTAAAATTGGATTTTTCCTCATTTGCATAGGTTCTGGGAACTAGCCTTGTGCCTCATTAAATGCTTTTTAACATTGGATTTCTCCTCATTTGCATAGGTTGTTCGAACTAGCCTCATGCCAGGTGCTTTAAAAATCATTGGACATAACAAAGACCATCCAAAACCCATAAAGGTACTTTTTTTTCTTGTTCTCTCATCAACTATGCAGGTTTGGTATATATTTTTTTTCACATATCTCCTGCGCTGGTTGACTAAGATCTTATACAACAACAGTAATAAGAACACAGTCTTAATCCCAAGTTTAATTGAGGTTGGCTACATGAATCTTTTCTTGTTATTTCATTTAATTATGCACAACAATCTTATAATTGTTGTGAGTTTTACGGTTACAAAAAAATCATGTTCAATAATAATAATGTCGCAGAAATTTATTAGCAATCCATATGGCCAGTCTTGTAGATGTTAGATGCCTTCCCTTAATCAATAAACTACATATATGGTGGCAATTTCCTTCTAGTTTGGTTGATGCGTTAAGGAAAGTTAGAGAAAAGAATGAACATGTGCTCCTGCACTTTCCACTTTGCTTGGTTAAGCAACCCTCTTTCAAACTAACATAATGATGGCTGCAAGTTTTTCACTCTATATGTTGTTACATAACTTCTCATGTTTGGAATTGGTCCTAGATTTTTGAAGTGGGTGATATAGCACGCTTGGATGAGAGTAAAGATGTTGGAGCAACTAATCGTCATCTGCTTGCAGCTTTGTATTGTGGCTCTAACTCTGGATTTGAGGTACAGTTTTCATCCTGTAGCATATAAGATAATGACCTCTTCTTCATTCTGGATTTTGGGGAAGGGAGAGTGTAGGAACTCATCATAGGATACAGTGGAGATATTTGGGAGCAGATTATGTCATAGGAAAAATACTACACTTGTTATTAGCTCTTTCTTCCGGAAAACCAGTGAAGATGGCAGCAATGCGACATGTTTTGGCTTCTCTTTGCAGCTGATACATTCCTTGGTTGATAGAGTTATGGAAGTAATGGGAACTCCTCTGGTAAAAGTAGGTGAAAATTCAGGGTACTACATAAAGTGTTCAGATGTAAGTATCTTTGCAGTTCCTCTATGTAACCTGTAGAGATGCTCATCATGTACTCATCGGCTTGATTATTTCTGAAGGCACCCGAGTTTCTACCTGGTAGACAAGCTAGCATCATTTACAAGGGGAAGCACATTGGCATTTTTGGTATCGTACATCCTCAGGTAGCAATCATGGCTCTTGAACTTGTGCATAATTTTTTTTTTTTTTTTGGCCTTTAGCATTGCATTGGTACTCAGTAGAGAGAGTCTTGCATTGCTTCTGAGTTTGTGGACTAGGGTTTGAATCTGAAGTGTATATTTTCCGATGGGAATATGTATATCTCTCCCCTGCCTTTGCAATGACTACTACTCTGACTATCAATGTTGAACCTTAAGTTTTTCAGGCTTGAGGTGCATTATGCATGTAATTGCTTGTCCTTCTTGCTTATTATGCATTCATTTTTTATTTGATCACAGGTCTTGAATAATTTTGACATTCCAGATCCGTGCTCTTTCCTGGAGCTAGACATAGAGCTCTTCTTGTAGGGTCCACTCTGCGAAGACAAATGTGATTTTGCAATAGGAACCATACGTTTAAGTTTGCGGCAACTATTTTTGTTGATACATAATTATCAGCCTGCAATAAAAAAAAAAAAAAAAAAATTGTATTCTTTGAGCAATGGCGCAATAATATTTAAATAGATTGAAGTTATGTTGATGTTTTGGCGTGTGGCTCATTTTACATATTATTGTAGACTTTCCATCTAGCTTAGAAACCCACTATCAACCACTAATGCCAATTGTGCAAGCAACAATTAACAAATCATGGTTGTAAAATACGGAAATTTGCATTTGAAATACATTCTAGTCAGCAGGTGCTGGATTTGAGAATGGCAGGCTTAAGACTTCAAGAAAAGAAAAGGAAACTAAAACACAGTGTTGGAAGTAATACAATGAGAGAACCAGGGAACAGAAAATTAAACCAGTTGTATTATTATATTAATCACGTTCATTGCTAATTAACCATGTTAAGGAAAAAGGAAAAGAAGTATGTTTACCACGTTAAAGGTAATTTACACAAAAACATTGTCGCCATGTTAATGACATTACTGGGGGGGATCTCATAAGAAAACTAACTCATCAGCGCACCTCTAGTTGAGCAATCTTCGCCCCACATGCCCAAGAACTTCACAATTTGTCTGTACGTCCAATGCTTAAACATTGATCGGATAAACCGTAACTTAGTACCGAGAGGAACATGCGATTCGAGGCTTCGTTGCATCTGTAAACTAGTATCCCCAAATTCCCCGGCTTCCAGCAAAGATTAACACGGTTACACACACTGGCTGATGGTTGTTTTTCTAGTTCAAAGGTATCACTGGCATATCAGATGCTGAACTAGCATAGCAGTCTATAGGGAGCAGCAAAAGCGTCAAGCAGCGAAAAAAAGAGTAAGAAAACATAAAAGAGAGTAATGATCATCCACTTGTCTTTTATTATTTTTTTTTTTCCTCCGAACTGCAAATTGCATTTCATTATAGCATAAAAGCTTACAAACTCAGGCTGAAGAGGCTCCTGCATTAATCATAAGTAGAATTACTCATCCAACTACTCAACCCCAGTTAAAAAAAATCAGCTCCTAAGCTCGCACAGGGATGAAAGTGTGGGGCTGCGCCGGGACCTTAAAATCCTCCATCTATGGGCAGGGCTTTAGCTTGATTATCAACCGAAAAAGAAAAAGATGGAATCATTAAAACTAATGACTTCAATCTTTAGATTAATTTTCTGAGAGTAATTTTAATATATATTATTTTTCAATCATGTTTGAAACTTTGGTGCTTAATAACTTGTCGATTTAACTCAAAATGGATGCAAGAACGATGGTCTTCTTTCCATTCTGCAAGTAGATAATATCTGTCTCGACATGGACTCATCTTTTTATATTTGGTCTTTAAGTTTCTCTAAATTTTCATTTTTCATTTGCTTCAAATACGAGTTTGATTACACCTCGTGGTCTCATTATAGATATATCAATATAAACATAGAATTAATGATTATAATATTACAATATATTTATTAATCTAGATTCATATGTTTGTAAGAAAATTTTGAGAAAATTAATGGGTTATGGTTTATTTGTCCTAGGTTTTCAAGAGTGAAGATTTCAATCTTTAAAACCTATTAGTCAAAGGGGGAAAAAAAAAGTTGAAAGAAAGTAAAGGAAAGGCAGGCCCACAAACTCGTGGCCATGCCAACCCAAAATAAAAGGGTCCGTGCCAATCCATTTGCCAGGAATGCCAAAACTATCCATCTCAGACCCAAAACCTAGTACAATACGTTCACCCTTTTACCAATATATTGTTAGGAATCCAATATATTCACCCTTTCTGCCAATTTTCCATTTCGCTTTCACAGTTTCACTAATCAATCTGCAGAACACATAAACCCCAAAAAAATATTTAAACCCATAAACCTTAAATCTTATCTAAATTGATTCCCAAAGTCAAGAATTCCGTCAAAATATGTCATCAATACCTCAAATTTTTCTCAACCGCTTTCAGATTCAAGTTATGTTCCTTGCTTCTTTTGCTTTCACTGTCTGAAAAAGGAAAAAAAAACCCCACAAAGATCCAATATTTATTGTATTATAACGTTGATTTACTTAAACTGAGCCTGACCCATTTGATTTTGAGCTACAGTTTCTTGAATCCTTGAGCAAAATTGATGTTTTAATTGATTTTCTATCTGGGTTTTTGTTGAAGTCTGTGAAGGAACAGAGACCCACGTGGCAAAATGTTAGGTGGTTTGTACGGGGATCTTCCTCCGCCGTCCTCCGCCGAGGAGGAGAAGTCCACCGCCAACGCCTCCACGGCGTGGTCCAGCAGTACGCTGATGGCTCCGCCAACCCTTCGTAAACCGTCCGTGGCCATGACGCCGCAGACGATTCTAAAACCGCAGAGCAAATTGAAAACCCAAACCTCTGCGCCCAAAACCCTAACTTCTCCTGCGGTGGTGGCGACGGCGGCGACGGAGCTGACCCCATCGTTAGTTACCGAACCTGCTCTCGTGGGTGTCAATTCTGTGGTGATTGAAGAATATGATCCCGCCAGGCCGAATGACTACGAGGATTATAGAAGAGAGAAAAGGAAGAAGGCATTGGAGGCAGAGAGGATGAGGGAAATTGAGAGGAGGAGACAAGAGGAAGAGGAGAGGGAGATAAGAGAGAGGGAGGAAAGGGAAAGGGGAAGAGAAAGGGACATAAATATTTCCGGCGAGGAGGCTTGGAGGAGGCGGGCAGCAATGGGTGGAGGAGCTGTTCCAAGGTCACCGTCACCGCCTAGTACTGGGGATGGGTTTATTATTGGGAAGTCCGATACGGGTGGGCTGGGACTTGGTGCTGGTGGACAAATGACTGCAGCACAGAGGATGATGGCAAAGATGGGTTGGAAGGAAGGACAGGGACTTGGAAAGCAGGAACAAGGGATTACAACGCCATTGCTGGCAAAGAAGACTGATCGAAGAGCTGGGGTGATTGTGAATGCTAGTGAAACAAAACCGGAGAAGAAGGTGAAGAGTGTGAATTTCAATGGATTGCCTTCACGAGTTTTGCTGCTGAAGAACATGGTAATAATTATGACCTACAGTGTTTTGGGTGATAAATAAAGGTGTCTAATCTTGATTGATCTAAATGGTGTTTATCAGAAACAAATCAACGATGCTTAGTGATTTTTGATCCTGTGTGTATGATTTGTGTACGTCTAATGAAAATGCTTGTGTTATGAATTAATATGAAGAAACAATCAAAGCCTGCCCAAATACGATCAAAATATTTTTCTAAACTTGTTCATATATCTTTCTAATTATTTATGGACATGGGAACAAATGTAAAGAAACATACTGATCTGTTGCATTGTTGGGTCTGATTTATGCATCCCCTTTATTCTTGGAATGCTGGTAGTTGGAATGAGATTAGCATATTGTAATTCATTTAGTCAACATCTAGGTCTTTTCTGGCACTCTGTTGTTTGTTTGTCTGGCCCTGAGTAGACAGTTTGGTATTTATGTTGCTGTAGCTTGCTTGTGTGATGACTAACTGTTGTGGCTATCCTAACCCTTACTGTACGGATGCCATTGACTATGGTGGAAATTGAGTTTGTAATGTTGCTAGGGGTATCTAGTCTACTTCTTTACCTAAGATAGTTATTTGGTGCCATAATAAGGTGTGAATGTCTACTTGGGATTGTTTATCTGCATGAAGATAATCTTATAGCACGCAGGCATAGAGAAACTTTTGCACAATTTAGAAGTTGGAGCATTCAGAATTTGATATCAAATGCGGTTTCATTGAGTTTGTTCCTTTGCTCTTGTTTGCGACAAAGTCTATTTTGTTGTACTCCATTTTGGGATCTCTGGATGTTTCAAAGTTTTGGTACCATATATCCACTAAACACACCCTTTTGTGCGTCTTATTGATAATCTTGATCACTTGCTAAATATCACCAGAGTTTTTTGTAATTTTTGGGATGTCTCATGTTTTTTAACATTTGTAGATTGAGATGGGGAAAATGAGGTTTAATTATAAATATATGGCTTAGTAGTGTAGAAGAATGTCTAGTTGGTTGAAAACCATATAGCTACTTGGCATGGAAAGCCTTCAGTCTAGTCTGATGATGATGACAATGGTTGCAAGTTGACCAGAGATGGAAGCCTGGTGTTGATTGATACAAAAGATTGATAAGTGCTGGAATAATAACAAAACAGAGGCTGCAATGATATTATATAGCGTGATCTACCAAATTGCATCCCCCTTGGTGCAAACAAAATCACAAAGAAAAAAAGCGGGTTGTTCCCACTCCTTCCTGGTGGCTTATTTTTCTGTTGCGTTGTAGCCACATCTTTGCAGCTTCTCTTACATAACGGTGGTTTTGTTAGAATCTGTCTTCTACTCTTCTCTTACTGTAGGACGGGCCAAAGTATACTTAATTCTCTGCAAGGCAAGAATGATAAAAGAGGAAAGAGGGGAGTGCTACAGCTGGGAAATAGTTTATGGATAACTGTATTAATTGTCATTTGAGCGTACTTTTACTTCTACATGCTTTTTGGCCAAGTTTCTTTTTCTTCCATTTTTTCCCAAAAATACTGACTTGTGAGACTGGGCTACTCGGTATGTTGTCTTAATATGAATGGTCCTCCCTGCTTGGCTAATGTTATTTTTGATGGAGAAGAGATTTAGAGTTGCTGACAGTATTGCTTTCTTCCGAAAAAGGTTGGTCCGGGAGAGGTAGACGACGAGCTTGAAGATGAGGTTGCATCCGAGTGCGCAAAGTATGGAACAGTCACCCGGGTTCTGATATTTGAGATTACAGAGCCCAACTTCCCTCGTGAAGAGGCAGTCAGAATATTTATACAGTTTGAGAGACCAGAAGAAACAAAAAACGCATTCAGAGATCTTGATGGTCGGTATTTTGGCGGGAACGTGGTTCGCGCAGCATTTTATGATGAAGAGAGGTTCGGTAAGAATGAGTTGGCCCCTTTGCCTGGTGAAATCCCTGGTTTCTGACTGAATGTCAATTTTCCTTTTTCTTCGAATTGTCAGAATAAGTATTATGGACTTTCATTTGATTTTTCAGTTCTAAAAATGACAAAAATTAAGTTCCGTAATTAGTAGGTACAGGTTTGTTGTCATGCGGAGTCAATTCTGTGCTTCTAGTTATAAATAAAAAAAAAAAAAAAAAAAAAAAACAGTACGACGGAGAAACTTTACTACAGTATATGAACGGCATGACAGTTTTACCATCTCTCTGCTCATGGATCCTCGTTGGAATATGGTTGGAATCCTCTCAGCTTTTAACAAAGCATGTCTGCCTCCTTGGAATCGTTGGTCAATCCGCAGAAAGGATATGAAGGGTGGTTTATGGTAGGATTAGCAAGGACGTGGTCAAGGATATATGAATAAAAATTTGCCCCACCAATCAACCATTGTAACCCGCAGTTTTAAGTAGTCAAACTACAAAGCCTCTTTGCTTTTCTAGTCAAATAGAATCAACGATCAATCAATGGAAGGACCTGTCCAAAAAGTTGACGAGTCTTGCACTTGGGCATGCTTATGCTATGCCTGGCATTTGCAGGAGGAACATAGGCAAATCGGCAGCTCGGATATGGAGTAATTGGACGTGACAGACCCCGTGGCTGTAGCCCAGAAACTCCCCGTCACCTATGCAAGACAAAACCTGTGAACCCATATACAAGAGGTTGTCAGGTTGAATACAGGTGCCGCCGCCAGGGACATAGATTCTCGCGTTCTGCTTGATCAAATGTCTGATCAATTGAATACTTTCGGTCCCTAAAATTCCTCCCTTTTCTCCCGTAGAATTTTATTAATGTGTGTCATTTAGTGCAAGCAAATTCCAAAGATTGTATTACGTTAAAATTTCTCCAAATACAAATGTCTTTTTTGTTTTTAATTTTTTATTTTTTTTTTTTTTTTTCCTTTTGTTTGCCAATCTAATACCCATATTTGTGAATGACCCATGTCCTCAAAATTTGCCCATTCGCACCTGTAGCAAAATGAACAATCTTACAAACTCATTGTCTGACCTGTAGCAAAAATAACAACAACATAATAGTTGTGCGGTTCAATCAATTTGTAGAACCTCGTAACCTTAAAAACCAAACCAAAAACAACAAACAATCTCGTGCCACGTTACACACTACAAATTTCTTTTGTAAATTACAGTGTCTTTGATCGCCAGCCATTGATGTGTTGCATTAAATATTATAATAACAGCAACGCCGACAATGTCCACAAAATTGATGACAACTGCTTTTGCCGTTCTCTTTTTGTGCATCAAGTGGGGGTGTCGTCACCTTCTGTGTTGTCTTCTTCTTCGTCGCCCCCTAACCTCGTCGCCTTTTGTGTGTACCAGTTGTTATCATCATGCGGGTTCTTGTAAATCCTCTTCTTCTGCTTAATCTGATTTGTTGCCAATCGTGTTCCTCGTTGCAACCCCCAATTAACGTTGAACTAAGTCAACTCGTTGGTCTATGTCATCCTTCACTCAATCCATAAAAAGTTATTCGGATGTATTTTATTCTTTTATGTGTTTTTGTGTTTAATGGATTATCTTTTTTTTTTTTTTTTTTTTTCTCAGGGTGAATTTCGCAGAATCACCAATTTACCAAGCATGTATAAGTTTTCTTCTTCTCATACTCTTGTTGACCTGTTTGCTCTTTTTGAATTAATAAATATGCCTGTGGCCACTGGGGCGATTCTGATTTTATTAGAATACATAGCAAATCTCTAATGGTTTTGCCCTGGTGCTCTTTTTATGACATTGTAGAAGTCTCACAGGAAAAAAGAAAAAAACATGAAATGAATCAGAAAATAAAAAGGAAAATTACCAACTTAGGCTAATGTCATCCAATTTCTTGGGAAAGTGGACATGTTTCGTCAGTATGAAAATGGTTACCAACATAGCAAGCAGACATACCTGTCTTTATCGACTGTGCATAAAATTTATTTTGTTTATTTTAAAATAAGATAATTATATTTAATTTGTTTGATTAAAAATTACTCAATTAAATAAAAAGTAAATAGATTCTAATAAATTAAATAATGAGTATTTAAATAAAGTTAATGATTCTTTAAATAAATTTTTATAATCATATTTGAGAGATAAAATTTCTTGTTATTGTAAAAACTATTGTGATCGGTATTATTACTTTAAAATATAATTTATAAATATTTAATTATTTAACAAAATTAAAACTTAAAATATTTATTTTATTTTTTATTTTTTATTTTATTTTAAAAAATTTTAAATTTACAACGAAAATTTTTGTTGAACATTTTAAGATGATATTTTTAATTAAAATTAAAAAGTTTGTAAGTTTTGTATATTTTTATTTAATATTTATAATATATTTTAATTTTATATGAAATGTTAAATATTGATTAAATAATTTTTTTTTTTATAATTTTTATTATTTTGTATCTTTATATATTTATTATATTTAATATTTTAATTAATATCAAAATTTAAAAAATTATATTTTAATACTTAATAAGAATTTTAAATTAATATTTTAAATATATTTTTTTATTAGAATAATATTAATTTTACAATAAAATATTTATTTTATTAAATAATATTATCTATTATATTAAATTTGTTATTCATTTCCCAAGAAATTGTTATTAATTCAACAAAATATTACTTTTTAATCCACCATAAATTACAGTGTATTTAACAAAACAATCACTGCATATTTGACAACAAAAACACTGTTTAATCTATAAGAAACCACTTATGGATCTACAAGAAACTATTACTTACTTTACAAGAAACCATTTTCTCTTTCTCTAATAACTGTTACTCAATTGTTACTTAAGGTAAAAAAAATCACTGCCAGAAAATATTTTCTCGAAAACACACACACACACACACACACACACACACACACACACAACAGATTGCGAGTTTGCAAGAGGAACATCGGCGCATCGGATTTGGAGTCATTGGACGTAACAGACCCCGTGGCTGCAGCCCAAAAACTCTTCCTCACCCATGCAAGTCAAGACCTGTGAATCCACATGAAAGAGGTTGTCAGGTTCATCACAGGTGCCGCCGCCACGGACATTGATTGTTTTGCGTTCTGCTTGATAAATTGAACACTTTGGATGCCCAAAATTCCCCCCTTTTTTTTCTCGTGGAATTTTCATTATTGTGCGTCGAGCTTTTTTTTTTTTTTTTTTTTGGTGACAAAAAAGGGGTTGCAGGAGTCGATATGGGAAGAATTTTATGTCATGCAAATTTAGAAAAGGGTGTAGATAAAACGATAACAAACAGGCACTTAAGTACTCACAAAAGCTTTTATATTATTAGACAATACATTTTTGCTATATTATCTTTGTATTGCGTCGGGTATTTTCTTGTTTCTTGTGATGAATTACGTGGTTTATACCCTCCATCTCTAATTATCTATTGACTATTATTCAACAGGTGATAAATATAACCAATTAAAACAGAATTTGAATTTAATTGCCAGGCCAACAAGGAGGTGAAACTCACTGGCAAATCACCTGTATCATCTTTGTTTCCATGAACTTTAAAAAGCCAAAGCCTGGCAAGTACACTTGTTGGTGTCTAATTATAGACAACAATTCCATTTATAAATTGCTACCGATGACTCGCCCCCCCCCCCCCCCCCCCCCAACCCACCAAATCACAATTTTGTTGCGGCAGGCAAGTAGTCAAAACTACAAACTCTTTGCTTAAAATTTTCGAGATAGTTAAGTTAACAATCAATCAATCAATCAATGAATGGCAGCAACATTAATGTCCAAAAAGTTGATGAGTCTTGCAATCGGCATGCTCATGGCATGCATGCTATTTGCAAGAGGAATAGTGGCAACTCCGCATCTTGGTTACGGAGCCATTAGAGGGAATCGCACGCCAGGTTGCAGTGGAAAACATCCCGAAGAGTGCAAGATGAAGCCTGTGCATCAATATAAGAGAGGTTGTGAGGTCGAGTTCAGGTGCCGGCTTGGTCGTCGGCTCCTAAATTCTTCTGCTTGATCAAATGCTAGCTGGATCAATTGAATACACTCTCTGAGCCAACAAAGCCACAAAGAGTTCTTCCGCATCTGTATGCTAGTTCTCATTCCGCTTCAAGTAGGACAATTGTTACAAGCGATTCTGATTGACTGCCAGCGAACCCCATTTTTTCGTGTCGAATTTTCATTGATGTTTGTCGATTAACGCAAGTGAATACTGAACATTGTATTATCTGGTTTGATTTTCTCCACTCACGACTATCTATTTGTCAAGACAAAAAGTTATTTAAGCACATATAATCTCTCGTTATACTCATGTTGTTGTGCTCCACAACTAGTTTAAGTGCCAGCCATTGTAGAAGTCAAACACCATCGGTCCATTGAATTCTATAAACTTGTTGTCTGATATGTACCAAAAATAACAGCAAATGTTCAGTCAATTGTAGAACAATGTAGCCTGAAAACTAAAGCCAGGACACCAAACAATGCCATTCCTCGTTGAAGATAACACTTTTCCTTTGTAAATTACAATCTCTTTGCCATGGATGTCTTGCATTAATATTAATCAAAGCAATGGAAAAAATTCCACAAAGTTAATGACAATGGCTCCACGTACAATCTATATGTATAGAAATCGATTCTTATATTTAATTTATAATTAATTAAATATAAAACTAATATAATTTTAACACGGTGCCGCCGCCATGGATATCGATGCTCGCGGTCTGCTTGGTCAAATGTTTGATCAATCGTCGATGCCTAAAATTCCTCCCTTTTTTTCTCGTACAATTTTCGTCAAATGTGTGTCATTTAATGCAAGCCAATTCTAAAGATTGTATTAGCGGGTTCAAAGTCCTCCACATGCAATTATCCATTCGCAAGAAGTATACCGAGATTAAGAAATTACATTTACATTTTTTTCATTTGTTTCTTTGTTTTTTTTTTTTTTTTTTTTTTCTTTTGTTTGCCAATCGAAGACACATATTTGTAAACGTCCCGTGTCCTCAAAATTTGGATAACACTATTTTTTTTAATTATGATTGTTTCAGAGGGGAAGTGTTGTTTGATGTGATCATTGCAAGGCTTAATTGCTAATTGAAGATCAGTAATTGTTTCCTACTCAAATAGATTTTGCAATTTTTGGGATGTCTCATGTTTTTTTAACATTTGTAGATTGAGATGGGGAAAATGAAGTTTAATTATAAATATATGGCTTAGTAGTGTAGAAGAATGTCTAGTTGGTTGAAAGCCATATAGCTACTTGGCATGGAAAGCCTTCAGTCTAGTCTGATGATGATGACAATGGTTGCAAGTTGACCAGAGATGGAAGCCTAGTGTTGATTGATACAAAAGGTTGATGATAAGTGCTGGAATGATAATAAAACAGAGGCTGCAATCATATTATATAGCGTGATCTACCAAATTGCATCCCCCCCCCCCCCCCCCCCCCCTTGGTGCAAACAAAAACACAAAGAAAAAAAGGGGGGTGTTCCCACTCCACCCTGGTGGCTTAATTTTCTGTTGCGTTGTACCCACATCTTTAGCCATTTACCTTTCACCTTGTCCATTAAATTTTATTCACACTTTTAATCTAATAAACTTTTTTCGCAAAGGGATACGATACATTCCTACATCTCACTAAACGATTTAAATTAATCTATGAGTGGCAAGAGAACCACGCAAGTGCAGGCTGGAAAGACAAACCTAGGCCTTGGGAAATCTTCTACTTACTTCAGCGAAGTTTGCATCAAGGAGGAGAAGCCACCCGGGGGGGGGGGGGGTCTTCAAGTTCAGAAAGCCAACACGATTCCAACACGCTGAAATCTCCAATGTGCACTCCAGGATCATTTCAGCATTGTAGAGAAGAAATCCAAAAACCGGACGTCCAATCTAAACCGTCTCATCGTGAACCTTCTCCAAATTACTTTGCATTGTAATCATGTGCTGCAGATCTATGTACCTTACGCAGTCCAAGCAGATGTAACATATGTCACCCATGGACCAGTAAGCATCTAATACAAACATGCAACTGTATGTTCAAACAGCTCCGCCAATTATGTTTTCAACAACGTGGTCTGGTACGAGAATAGCTGGCTCGTAATCCCAACAATTGGGATTCAAATTTTTCTAATTTCAAATATAATTGAAATGAATTATGTCCATGAAATTAATTATCGCGCACGAAAGGAAAGTTCGCATACCTTAGCTTCATGGATTTTTCTTTTTATAAGTTAAATAATCTCATTAATCAGTGCTTGAAAAAAACAAGTTAACAAAAATTTACATATAAATTAAATATAAATCTCATACTTTCAAATTTTAAAATTGTAAAAATAAATATTTAAAATTTTAATCACTTAAAATTTTATTAAAAATGAATATATAAACTATTTACTAATAATATATTATTTTAAAAATTTATTTATTTATTTATTATAAATAAATTTTTATTTTTATTCTAATTTTATATTTTATTTATTTTTGATACAATTTATTTTTTTAAAATATATAAATGAATTTTTTTATTATTATTATTTTTTTATGTAAAATAATATGAGTAATAGTGTTAAAAGAAATTACATCCATAAAAAAATAAGAACAAATCAAAATTAAATGACTAAATTATATATTTGATATAATTTAGTTTCTATTTTACATATATAAATAGATTATTATTTTTTTTAATAAAAAAATAGAAAAATATGAGTAATAATATCAAAAGAAATTACATCCATAAAAATAAATTAAAATTAAATGACTAAATTATTTAATTGATACAATTTAATTTTTTTTTTAAACATATAAATAATTTTTCTTTTTTGATATAAAGATAGAAAAGCATGAGTAATAGTATCAAAAAAAATTACGCCCATAAAAAAAATAATAACAGATCAAAAATTAAATGACTAAATTAGCTAAAGCATGAGTAACAGTATCAAAGAAAATTACAATCATAAAAAAAATAAGAAGAGACCAAAATTAAACGACGGAATTAGCTAAAAAAACAAAAAACAAGAAAAACCCAAAAAAATTGAACCCGACGTGAATCGAACACGCAACCTTCTGATCTGGAGTCAGACGCGCTACCATTGCGCCACGGATCCAAGTTAACATTTGACATGTTAAAACATATAAATAATTATTAATTATCCTGCGAAAATAGATTATAATCACCCCGTTAAATAGGTTTATAATTTTATATTATATATATTTATTTTATTATTTTTATTTTAAATAAATTTTATTTAGTATACAATATAAAATTATAAATTAATTATATTATAAAATAAATCAAAATATAATCTCCTATTACTATCTATATTTTATCTTCATCATCATTATTATCCCCACTCAGAGACTTTCCCTGAAACACATAGCTTGAATTAAGGAACACTCCCAAGAATTAACCAGTCAAAACCACAATTTCAAACACCCTATTCAACGCTCAAGAGCATCTCAGACCATGATACTCTATCTACTTCCCTACCAATAAATCTCACATCCTAGCAGGAACCTTACTTTTATTTTTTTTTCTTCCTTAAACAAGCAAGTCACATGCATTTGGATTGCATCATGAATAGTTAGTCTAGCCAACCGTCTATCTACATGCATTTTCCTTCTACAAACGAAGATGTGTGTGTAGATAGGCTGTACGGGGTCACTCATAGTAAATAACAAATGCGATTATTATTGGATTCAGAAAAGCTGGCGAATCTTTGCAAAAAGAAACAGTGACATGAAACAGTGGCATGAAAAGGATCTAAATGCACACTCTGAATAAAAACCACAAAAAAAAAAAAAAAAAAAACTTCAGAGAAAAGAGAGATTAATGAATTACAATCGACAAAAATGGAATATAATTTACAGTACATTGCCGATAAAGAGAGAGAGAGAGAGAGAGAGAGAGAGAGAGAGAGAGAGAGAGTAGCAACCTCTTCACTTCACAAGCTTAGATTAGATATAGCAAGGTGGGGTACTTCCTTCCTCGTTCCATAGCATGTAATGTTACATCAGTCTTGTATGTGCATGTACACCATCAGATTATGTGATGCCGTTATGTCATTATCAACCAAAAAAAAAAAAAAAAAATCCTTTATGTCATGGCAGTATGGCATGATGCATGTATGCTATATGGATGGCCGTTGGTATATGGAAAATAAGATGCAGTCAGATGTAGAAACTCGAATTTTCAATATATATATTTTTATTTATATTTATATAAATTTTAATACCGAAGAATCCAAGATATGTAAAATATTAGTCCTCATGAATAAAATAATAAATTAAAAACAAGAGCAACATGTAAAAAAAAAAAAAGAAAACTGTTTTTTTTTTTTTTTTTTTTTTGTAAGTTCGTCTGGTCAAGTTCTTTTTAAACTGGTTGACCTCTTTTATAAGCAACCAATAAAAAAAAAAAAAAAAAACAAGAAGACAAAAATAGAAAAAAGGGATGAATTGATTCTCCTGCAGCATCGGTGATTCTCTGAAGCATATGATAGATTTACAGAAAGATTTCTTCATTAAATAAATAAAGAAGATAACAATTGCCTGCCAATTGCAGAAGCAGGGCTTGATCCTATAATCAGGGTTTGACCCCCATAATCTATAAAACCTATTACATAATAAAGGCCCTTTGCACAACTGGCCCCCTGTAAGCACTGTCGGTATTAACAACCTTTGCCTCTGTTTTTTTACTCTCTTGGGTGCCAACTGGTGACAAAACAGCAAAGTAGCCTACAGCCATAATAGCATCACAGCCTGCACCCACATGACTGCACCTTCTTTCCTAGCCCTTTAGGTTGCTTTAGAAAAAGAATCCTGAATGATATATACAACTTTTATGGCTATTTCTTATGTTGATTTATTAACTTTATTTTATCTCTTCTCAGTCATTATATATGGGACTTTGATTTATTAACATTTATTCGACTAGTTTTTTGATTTTTTTAAAAAAAAAAAAAAAAAAAAAAAAGAAGCAAAAATCTAGCGATAATCCACAAAACCTTTTCACAGCTACTACACTTTTTTTTTTTTTTTTTCCTTTTTCTTTCAATCAATTGCAAAACCACTGCTCAACTAACAACTTCAATTTTTAATTTGAATTTATTTTCAATATGATATTAAAAACTTTTTATTGAAAAAATCTAAGTTCAATTCTTATTATCAATATCTTTTAATTAATTATGAATTGATAAAAAAAATTTTATATATGAAATATCTTAGAATTTAATATATAATTCATTTCTTTTCAGTTGATTGATTTGTTGGCATTCACATTTTTACATAAAAGCTCTCCAGCTACTGTTTAACTTGGAACTGTTAAAAATCTCTCAGGCACTTCCACCAGTTGAAAATGCTTTACCAATTTTCGTTCAAAAATGCGCTTTTCCCAAAAATATGTAGACTATTTTAGAATGGTATTCCAACCCTTTTCTTCTTTTTCACCGTTAAGATCATTTGCAGAATAGGGGCCACCTAGCAAGACTTTTTATTTTTATTTATCGATTTATTTATTTGATAAATGCTTTCTAGCACAAGATGGTTTTGTGCTCATTTGCAACGTCTAATGCACATCTCCTACAAAGAATTTGTAAGAGGTTGACATTGAATAAAACTCTATCTAATTCTGAATTTCTATCTAAAGTCTTAAATTCTTGATGTTGGTCCTAATGAATGTTCACAATCTTTTCCTTGCTCTAGCAAGCTAACCAGCTGAAGAATGAAAACAACACCTCAATCCATTGAACATACTAAAGAAGCCTAACCAGGTTCTGCTCAACAATTGACAGCATAACCGTTGCATGGATAAAGATACCTGAGCACTATGCTTGGCCCACCAAAAATGTTACTCCACAATTTGGGTGATTGATTAACAATCCTTGAGACTACCTATCAACTAGAGAACAGCACACAGATGAGCTAGTAGTGAAAAAGCAAGCAACCATCCAATTCAACTGAATGTGGGTCACTTCACTTAGGGGTTGACAGTCCAACATCATCCATTCTCAGTGAAATTTCACCATACTTTCTAAGACAACTTGAGGTATTGATATAGACAGTGGAACCACATTAAATAAGAAAACACAGCAGTACACACATATATAGATAGAGAAAGAGTAAAAGAGTATTTATGTATCTGCCATTACTACTACATTCATGAGTCACTGGGCAGCAGGCTTAGAAAAGGAAACAAATAACTTAATAGATAGCTAAACAAGTACTCTTTTAAAGTATCTTACTTCAAAATCACAAAAAAGACCAGTTCATGAACATGAAAGCCAAACGGTGGTTTGAATCATCGTCATTCAGGACTGTCCATGCAATGGCCTGCTCATAGGAAACTGGCCTCCCCATGCTGGATGCACATATGCCAGCAGGCAGATACACAAACCCCTGAAAGTTATAACAAAACCAGTTAATTTAGAGCAGTTGCGTCACCATGACTGCCAGCTGTGGAACTCTGAAGAACCTTGGTGACATGCAGCATAGCAAATAACCAGAAGATAAAAGCTATCAGAGACTAAACTTAACAGTCTCCAGATTCTGGGACCAAGTCCTAATGGATCCATATTAAAAATTACCTGCTGGCTTTTCCTAGATATGAAAGAGGGGTAGGGCTAGTTCTGGATCCATCTTTTTAGAATAAAATTTAATTACTCATAGCTACAATTAACAAAGAATTTCACCTGTTGCATGATCTTAGAGAACTCAGAACAAAGAGTCTTTCTGCCAGCTTCATTGAGAACCTTGTCCAACATAATATCTTGAAGGGCCACAAGAGTAGTTTCAAGCATATCAAGTCCAGCCTGGTTAGCAAATGTGAAAATTGGAGATGCCTGCAATTATATTTTAGTCATTTACATAAATATTCCTCGCATGAAAATATTGATAACAAAATCAATGTTCTCACAAGGACTGTCTAGGAAAAGAGTGGTTGCATGATTACATTGGTTTGTAAAGAACAGCACATGATTGCATCCGAATGGTGCCAAAGTTGCCTCAACAAAGCATCACCAGCCTGGGAGTCAACCTGAAAGAGTTCTCCTCCAGTATGAACCCTACAATATGCTAAAATAATGATAAAAATGCCAGAAAAAAGAGCATAAAAACAATGTCTAAGGGAGCAGTGATGCAGCACCTGTAGCTGCGGTAAATCCATCGTGCTAGAGTCAAAGCCTCCGGGGAGCCGGGAAGGGATTTTGGCCCCATATGGGAGGTTATCCTGGAAGGAGCAATGGCCATTGCAACCCTCTGGATGGACCCAATAACACTACGCAAATACTGGCGAGCCATAGCAGCCACATTGTCTCGAATGTGGTTCTCAAAGGTAAACTGGAATGCAATGGTAAGGACTGATCTAAGGTTATAGCTGCTGGTGTCAGCTTCACTCGCTGGGTGCACACCACCAGCTCCCACATCAAGTGTAGAAGCCAAATCTAATGTACGAGTTGCAGCAGGCATGCCCTATAATATAAAACAAAACCAAATATGAGAAATGGATGAGACCTTCTTTTGACCTGTGGCCTAAAAGGAAAACAGAGTCAATTTGTCTTCACATAATTTATCATTCAACTACAAGGACGTTCAACATAGCAACATTTAATGCTCTAAATTCAAGTTAAGTGTCCAGACACTCATCAATGGCATTCTCATATTAGGACTTTCATCATGGAACTTCTTTTTTTAAACATAGTAATTTTATCCAGCATAGATTATAAAAAAGAAAAAAAGGATAATTTTTTAAAAGGTAAACAGAGTATAGGTTAGCTAATCAAGATGACAACAGCTCTAATAAGAGTTTGTAGTCAAGAGATGGAAGAGATACAATAAGCATTGGCATATGGACAATATGATCAGTTCTCTGTTTAAAGAGTCTCACTATTTCTGCCACAACTTCTCAATAACAACAACAACAACAATAACAAGACCTTAATCCTAAATTTAATTGGGATCAACTACATGAATCTTTACTTATTATTCCATTCTATTACGCACTAAGTTAGGTGTGAGACCTAATTGTTTTAAATCCTTCCTAACTAAACACTCCCAAGTCAACATATGTCTTCCTCTTCCTCTCCACTCACCATCCTCCTAGGTTTGATCACCCCTCTTAATTGAAGCATTTGCTAGTCTACATTGAACGTGTCCTAAACAATGCAAACACCATGCCCTCAATTTATCTCCAATGAATGTCATACCTACTTTGTCACGGATATCCTCTATTTAGCTCCTACAACTTCTTGATGAAATATGAATTATACTAGTAAAGAAATATGAATGTTGGAGGTCAAACTGTTTTAGGTTCCAGTGGTATGACACGAAACCCAGATGGCAGCAAAGGAGCATCGTCGGCAAAAGATTCATCAATGGGTGCAAAGACAAGCTGAGCACAAGCACCTACAGCATTTTCATCAATCCCACTGCACAGCTGCAAAGTGGAATTTGAAGATTTGTCATCAGTCCAAGAGATGCCCTTGAACAGAAGGATCAGAAAAAAGTCAACTTCAGGTGCAACAATAGTACATAAACTAACCTGTAACAAGTACATATCTCGTGCAAAAGCTACATCTTCAAGCGATAATAAGTGACCCTCCAGTCGAACTACCTCCAAAAACTACATTAAAAAAAAAAAAAAAAAAAAAAAATTCATGTGCATCAACAGGTTTTTTAAGGTAACACAAGGGAAATGAATTTGAAAAAAGGTGATCACCTCCTCATGTTCAACAGTTTGGGCAAGTGGTAAAATGACCTGGCTACTGGGAAAGCCATCAGGTCTAGCACAAGGAATTGCATAAGGGCCAGCTTTAAGACATGCAGCAGAGTAGGTATCTACACCATAGTCAGCCCACTCTGAGCGATGTTCCCTCAGAAAGCGAACAAGTATGGCAGGCGGAACATTCTGCAAAGCCACAAAAAGACACTTTAAAAACACAAGCTACTTGGCCGATAATGCATCAACTATGGATATAAAATCAGAGATGCAGAGACTTGAAACTAGCCAAGTGAAGAAGAAACAAAAAGGATATGGGCAGGATAATGTTAAGAGCACTTCAACCAATGATACACATTCTGCAAATGGTCTTGATTTGACATCCAGATGATACCTGCAGCAACATCGATGCTTTTGCACACAGCACCCCTCCTCCAAAAGTTGGGAATGCTGACACATTATATTGAGACCCAAGAAATTTTCCAGGAGTAGAGTTTATGACAATGGTCACATCTTCCACACCATCTCCAGCCAGAAGTGACCATCCATCATCCGCAAACCCATTGACAGCATCATTGAAACACCTGAAATCCAAGTTCAGAGGCTAGCATTAGCCAAGAAACAAACCAATGCAAATCTAAAAAACCACGCAACATATTGCAGGCTCCTGTGCACCAAAAGAAGACAGAAATCAATCAAAGGTATATTGCCAAAAAATAATTTCAAATGGAAAGTTAATATAGACTTGCTGTGAAACAAAACTTGATAACCTGGATAATCTCTGACTAAAAGTCCTCAAAACGGCAGGCTGACGACCCCCACCATATTGAACTTCTCCACTAGTCTCTTGTGAAATCTGTCGAATGTGCCGCAAGGCCTGCATATTTCAATCACATGGACAAATATTAACATATTAACGTAGAAAAGAGAAGAAACAAATCTCGGGTATTAAAGTTTCTTACAGCCAAGGTCATTCTCTGAGCAAGAATCTTGGAAGATTCATAAAGTGGCCTCAGAACTTCAGGAACACTCCACACCTAGTGTAAAATCAATAAATTTTTAAACCAACTTAGAAACTAAATAATCAAAAAACACTTGTGGGGAAAATTGAATAGATGAAATAAATTTTATTCTCACATCTAAGTCGACATGATCAACAATGTGAATCATGGATCCGCCACCCTCACAAGGTCGAATTAGGTAACCACTAGGAAGCATTTCAGCTCTTATAAAGCATGAAGCAGGAGGCCCTGTTGGACCACCAGTGGATGTTGTCAACGACCTCTCACATATCTGCAAAAAGTTTGAGAGAGAATTCCTTATACAACAAAAACCCTATGCGTGAAACATATTTTAAGAGAGGAAATTCAAAGAGAAAAAGGAAGCACTACAAAAGACATACCACAAGACTGTTGTCTTCCAAAGTGGTCGTGTATCTTAGCATCCAAAAGTCTCGTGGTGCAGCAATTGTTGTTGGTGCATAAGTCTGGCAAAAAACAAAATCAAAAATATATGTCAACCAATGTACAATACTGAACAAACTAAAAAAATAAATTCCCAAGATGGTTAACTGATTTCTATTCTGTTTAAATGTCCACAAACCTGCATATATATAAGCTCAATTGTACCCCCACTACCAGTGGGAATTACACTTAATACTTCAAGGCAACGGCAGTCACGAAACCAAGATGGACAATCTTTGAGGATTTCAGCAACCTGCAGAGACACATTCATCATATACATTATAGCAGAACAAAAATAATGTACATCAATGTTTCAAAAAGAAGGTAGAGACTTGAGTACCTTCTTGGGCTCTAGGCTCACAAGGCTGCAGGCTCGTGCTGCTACGCCACTACAGTTGCAGGAAACAGCAACAATTCCAATAGAATCCGGACCAGGCTACACATCATCAGCATTCAAGTTGAATGTTACTTCAGAAATAAAGAAGCATTCGTGTTGGACTACACCAGCAATCACAACACAAGCATCTTGTGAACCTAAAGAGGTTTTTACCTTCATCCCAATCATCTGGACCCAATCGACAGCAGTTCCAGTAGCCTTGGAAAGGAACTCTGCCAAGGTCTCCTCAGCTATTGCGAGAAGACTGACAAACAATAAAAAGGTCAAAAAACTATTTAAACCAAATGAGATAGAGTGGTCTAATAATCAGTAAATTACTTACCCAGCTGGGTTGTTAGCATCCCTCTGGGGATGCTGAGGTGTTGGGTTTTTGTGTTGTTGGTGCTGACCACTCATGACCACAGACTCACAGCTATTATTGTCTGTAGTTGTTGCCGAAGCCTGTTAGAAATACACCAAATTTTTGTTATCCAAAAAAATAAAACCTTAATGATTTCTCTCAAAGTTCCCATAGAAAAATTAAAGGGAAAAACCTGTCCCATGCATGCTCAGACCAGAACTGAAACAAGAACTAGAAGCTAGAGTCCAAAGTAGAATGACTTAAATTGGTCTAAATCTTTGAATACAATGCAATGTGCATTACATGATATCTTGTTAGAGGCTAAATTAACTGAATGGAAGATAAGAAGGCAGAGATTAGAGGGTCTCACACTTTGCAGTTGTTGGCGCATATATCCATTCTCATAAACCAAATGGGAGACCTGCTTCTGCAATCGGTCATTCTCTTCCATCAAGAGCTTGTTCATGGCAGTCAGCTTTTTGTTTACATTCTGCAGCCGAGAAGCTTCCTTTCTCTGCTTTTCACGGCATCTACAGCAAAGGGCAAAAAACATGAGTCCAATGAGCTATTCAAACAGCCCCAACATTACATTGTCTCATGAATTCATTTAGGGAAAAAACCAACAGAGAGAAACCTTTAGTGATATTCTGGCTAAATTCAAGTTAGTGGCATTAAAAATATAAGAAGATGTAAGGATCACCATCAAGAATTGGCACAAGAAAGCAAACACTTCAAATTTTGATGCCAATACTATTAGAAAATTTCATATCATAAAAGTATCCAAAACCCCACACCCCAAACATAGAAAATTTTCATAAGTCCCTGAATGTCAGGGATTATATCTAGCCAGAGAAATCTTAATACATCACAGATGATAAATTTGCTATAAACTTATCCATCCCAATTCATTAACCAAAAAAACAAATGTCAGAAGAAAAGGGTGTTGCTGTCCAGCATGAGGGGAAATCTTCATCTGTTTCTTTGAACCAAGGTTGAAAATTACTAGAAATAAAAGGGACAATTCCTGAACATTGGTTTAAAAAAAAAAAAAAAAAAAAACATTTCAAGTGCAAGAAGATCAGATTCACCAGAAATGATAAAGCACACATCTCTTTCTTGTTTCGGTTCTCTTGATAATAAGAAAACCAACATAAAGAAGTATCATCAGAAGCAAATTTTTTAAGCAGTCATTATCATCCTCAGTCATTACACTATAAATCAGGAAAAATAATATCTCACTTCTAATAAACTATTTTGAATAAAATGAGGGAAAAAAAAAAACTGAAGTTATAATGAAAAAATCTAAAGCAAAAATTCAGTCAGGTATGCCATATCTAATAAAGCAGACGTAATCATAAAAATCTAATGAACAGTTGTCCTTTTCTTCAATTAATTAAAAAAGAATGAAGATGCAGAGAGCACAGATCAATTTTTTAAAAAACAAAACACAAGGGTAACAAGGAATAATATAGTTTTGGTCTTGAATCTCCGTTAAATTCAAAGAAGAGAAATCATTTTAACAATATAGAAGAAAAAAGATCAATAAATACAGAAAAGTTAGCATGTTGCGACCATTTGATTCTTTGATCTCTTAAATAGATGATGTCATCCCATTTGAACACAAATTTTAAATCAAGCATAAGCAATATCCTTAGTTTAGAACATAAAAGGTAAAAGCAAATTTTTTGTTAAGGAAATATCAAAAGAAACTTGAACTAAAACATAGGAACAAAAGGAAATTTTGATCTTCGAAGAGCTTGAACATTGCGGCAGAGCACGTGAAAAGAATTGATGCAAATAAAGGCCCAGTAACAAAACATGAACCAATCCCATCTTGCAAGCACCATTTTCTTGTTATCAAAAAAGATTGAAATTTCAATTGCAAATTAACAGATGGCCGGCCCTTAACAGTTGCAAATATGGGTACACAAAGTTTGAAACTAAGAAAGCAGTAGTAGAGTGCCTGAAACGAAAAAACATAATCAACGATCAATACTCAATTTCTAGATATGGAAAGCCCAGAATAAAATGGTACCAATGGAATAACATTCAATAAACTCAGAGAAAGAGAGAGAGAGAGAGAGAGAGAGATGGAAAGAACATTTGTGGGTTTGCTGCTTTACATACTGTGTGTCGGTGTAGAAAGAAAAGAGAGTCCTTTGCTTACCTGCGGTTTTGAAACCAGACTTTGATCTGCTTAGGTTCAATGTTAGAGAGAATAGGAAACTCTCTGATAAGCTGTTGCCTTCTCAAAGAGCTCGGCTTTGGGCATTCAGTGTACAACCTCTCCAATGCCTCCACCTGCTCTGGTGTATATCTCACATACTTGCTTGTATCCATTTGCTTGTCTTTGTTGTGCATGGAAAGCGCCATATGTAACAGCCACCACCAGAGCAGAAAAACAAGAAAATGGCTCTAATAAAAGATCAAGAAGACCCCAAAACAAGACAAATCCAGACGCTGGTTTTTGGGTGCTGAAGCTGTAGAATCCACCAAAAACGACAAAAGACCAATAAAAGATGCTATCTTTGAGTTTTCAACTTGGTTCTTGATTATAATCTAATAACAGATCACAAGACCCAAAAAATAAAGACAAGCCAGACCCAGATCCTGGTTTTGGGTGTTGAAGCTATAGAAACAACCAAAAAGACACCAAAAACAAAAGACCAATGAAAGATGCTTTCTTTTAGCTTTTAACTAAGGCAGTGGAAATGGGTTTGGTTCTTGATCATCCTCTTCCTTGTTGGTGGTTACGGTAGAAGTGGTTGTGCTGCTGCTATTGGTATCATCAGGCAGGCTCTCTACTCCAAGAGAGCCTCCTCCTCTCTTCTTCATCAGACTGAATGGTAATGGCCTTTTTGTTCCCTAGGTTCTTCTCTCAGTCTTCTGTGTACTCTCGAATGCTCATGTTCAAATCAGAAAGAAGCCTAACAAACCAAGGGGCCCCCTCTAGTCTTTATCTCAGACGCCAATCTCGAGATTCTCTACTCCAAATCTAGAGAGAGAAAGAAAAAGAATCTGAGAGAAACAGCAACCAAAACCAGGTTAATGTCGTGCCATAGAGAGGGAAAGGTGGTAACAAGAAGCAAAGCAAAGCAAGAGAGAACAGGCATATAAGCCAATGATAAATGAAAAGCCAGGTGGATTATCACCTAAAAATCGTATCTTTATTTTCTCGGTTTCTATCCAAAGTCAAAAGTTGAAGGCAAAAAAAGGAAAAGGAAAATGAAGGCAACAGAGAGAAAGGAAGAAGGAGGAAACAATAAATGAAAGGCAGATTTGCGTTAGCATCTGACAAGGTGCAGAGATGATTTTTCTTTTTTTTTCTGACGAAATGGGTTTCGCTTTTTTCTCTCTCCTTGTCTCTCTGTCTCTGTACAACTACTGTATAGATCTGCTAGGTGATCAGCAATGGTCCCTCTCTGTCTTCCTGTCTCTATATCTCTCTCTTAATACTCCGCGGCATATGCATGCATGCGGTTTTATGGAGCACTATGGCTATGGTATGTGTATGGGCTGGTTCGTAAGAATGCGTGCAATTTCATGGGGATGATGATGATGATGGAGGAGTGCATGTGGGAAACAGTCCTCTGGGCTGCCCTTTTTTGTGCATTTGTGCATGAGAGGCATGAAGAGAGAGAGAGAGAGAGAGAGAGAGAGAATTTGGCTTTTGCCTTTGGAATAAATGTGAATGGAAGTTGTTGGATGGGTTTGACCCGTGATCTTGATCCGGAAACAAAACCAGTTGCAACTTGCAACAAACACGAATGAAAGGACAAAAAAAATAGAGATAAATAGACACCAATAAATACAATTTTAAAGATAGATTTAAATATATTTAATTAATTTTTATATTAAATATAAAACATTTTATATTTTATATATATAACATTAATGAAATATAAAAATTAATTGTATTTATTTAAATTTATTATTTTTGAATTCACTTAATTTTTTTTAAAATATATAATTATAATTTTTAATTACACAATAATTAAAATAATTGATACTGTATCTCCCTAAGCAAGCTCAATACAAAAAGGTTCGGGCCCAACCTGCAGGAGAGTTTTCATGTTTAGGACAGATCACTGGCAAAATAGTGATTGCCAAACTGATTTTGGGACAGATCACTGAAAAAATAGAGATCGCCGAACTCTGGTCCTACGCCCCTGTTCTTGGCTTGAAGTTTTTTTTACAAGGGTGGGGGGGGGGGGTGTTCTCTGTGGTCCTTGTCATCTCAATTCATGGTTCTAATTTAACCATGCAATGCTTTCATTTGCATTTTAGACCCAAGAAAAAATGTAGTATTTTTCCAAGATTGTACCATTGTCCCCTTGTATCCTGTGTAAGAATCAGTTAGGTTCAAACACCTACCTTTCTTATAATTCAACCTTTAAGCAGGTCCTTTGCAATTGAGCTGAGGTCAAGGATGCATCTGACCCTTTCTTTTTATTTATTTATTTTACTATTGATATTGAAGTTTTGCATGATGTCTTTCCCTCTCCATCTGATCATCAATAGTTTTTGTAAATGAGTTAAAAAAAATTATTCAGACCCAAATTTTTTTAATACAAAATATTCATATTATGGATCATATTGTCTTGTTGCATTACATGCATTAGAGATACGGATGAGATATTTAGATAAACTCCTTAGAGAATTTAAAGGCTTTGTGTGTAATTTGGTAGAAATTCTAACTTTGTAGTCTTGGAATGAGAAATAGGAGATACTGATCCTTGTTTTCCACTTTCAACTTTACTTGTATTTCCATGGTTTAATTTAATCATACCTAGATGTATAACACGATTGAAACCCTCACGCAGGTAGCAGGGAGATGAACAGAAGATTTTTGCAGCAACATGGGTTATAACTCAACTTATAGAAACCATCTTTTTCTTCCCCTTCGAGTGGTGCAACATTGTGAAAATCAGTAGCCAACTTGTGCATTGATACGGCTAACCCTTATTTAACCAAAAATAAAAAATAAAAAATAAAAAATAAAAAATAAAAACATGTTTGACGACCCCCACAACTTCATTTACCACCAAAAATTATAATTCTCTAAATCTTCATCAACTTTTTAATTAGATGCTACGAGGGGAGGGGAGGGGAGTGAGTATGGTGGCAAAAACAAGCACCAAGGGTAAAATAAAAAACGCTTAGGGTAAAAGGATCGAAGTGCGGTTTGTTGACTTCTGATCGATTAATAACAACCAAAATGATTTGATAGATAACGATAAGATTAAATAATTAACCATTATTATCATTAAATTGTTTGTGGTTTTCACTGATAACAAAACAGTTTCCAAGTGTAGGTAGTGCACATGGGGGGCTCATTACACGGATGGAAGCCATTTCTAAGATGCCACTAGATAATTGTTGATCATCACATTAATTGTTCTTATCTTAATTGTAGTTACGTATAGTTATATATATGGAATAATATATTAAATTTTGAATTTCTTGAATTTTAAGTTTTTAAAATTTTAAATTATTCAAATTTCAAGTCAATTAAGTTTTAAATCATTTTAATTTTTAAAATTTTGAGTTTTTAATTTTATTATTATTATTTTTTTAAAATTTTGAGTATAATTTTAGATAAATTAAATTGTTTGAAACAAATTAGTTATTAAGCATGCCATAATACCTAATTTTCCTTGTCAAAGAACACTTCTTATCACCAGATGGTATCAAGCCCGTCCAAAGATTTCATTATTTTTCCCGTTTTTTCAATAAGATTGCTTTAAATTTGAAAGATCAAAGCTGCTTTTTTCTAAATCCTAAGAATTCACCTTTTTTTTTTTAAAAAAAAAAATTTTATTATTATTTTTTTTTTATGGTTAAGGTCGGCCAGCAGCACCAACTAACCACCCCTTTTGGTAACAATTGAGAGTGTCTCCCACCTTAGCTCCATTCCTTCACCAACAAGAATTCAAAAGAAAGAGAAAGAGATCCAAATTTTGAAAGTGTACTGGAAGTGTTTTCAAGCTTTGGATGCTTTATAGTTTATAAAGATATCAAGAAGCACTTTATGGCAAATGTCAACTTTGTGAAATCTAAAAAAGTCAATGGCTTTTCATCTCCCTCCCTCCCTCCGACACAAAGACATTTTTAATTATATGGGTGGCCGTAAAAGAAAGAACACTAAAATTCGAATACCAAATTAAAGAAATTTTAACAAAAATATCTCAATCAGCTGTATCAAAAACACAGAACACTTCGACACAATTATGCATATAATTTAATGGTTTATGATGGTGGGGGCATATGAAGGGGAGAGTCAAATGTCTTCACAGACTCTCACTTTGTGTCTTCTTGTCTCCCTGCTTGCATGATGCTCGGGCTCCAATTTTCTTCTCATTTTATTTCCCATTTTTACCTCACTTTATGGAATGGAATTAAGAGAAAGGGAGCAAGAAGAAAAAAAAAAAAAAAAAAAAATTAGGTTTTTGGACAATGAATCCCCCACTAATGCAGCATGCACCACCGAGGCATGTTTCCCGATATCTTATTGCAGGATTATAAAATTAAAATAATTTGTACTTAACATATCATTTTCATACTCTATCTTTTATTAGCTGCTTTAACATTCACATATCACATCATTTAATACATAATTTTTGTATTTTAATACATAATTATAATTAGTAATAGATATTATAAATATATATCAAATAACTTTAGTGAAATAATGTAAAATCAGAAATGTATTAAAATAATTGTGTGTGTGTGTGTATAATCAACCTCTTTGCTATATAATTGACTTGGATCTATGACACATAAACCCAATACAACTACTTTTCTTTTGATTATTATAGCTATAGTCTAAGCGACCTAAGAAGCTAAATTGGAGGAGGGGGGGGGGGGGGGGGGAGTAAAGAAGTGACCCTATTTTTTTTTTCTCTCATGCACCAAAAGAGCGTTTAGAAGACTCCACAATATGACACGACCCCACCACACATCCTCCCCGCTCTAAAATTTTGTGTGCCTTTGCTTTGCTTCCATTTTACACCTCTCCTCTCTCTCTCTCTCTCACACACACACACACACACACCTGTCGGCTTGTGTGAGGTGGTGTCGTGGGTCCATGCACGATAGGAAGTGTAAAGGTAGGGTGGATTATGGATAAAAGAGCATATTATAAATAATACATGCCATAATTGAGGAGTGGTATTAAAGTATACTAATTTTATTGGTCAAAACCTTGAAAAACGGAAACCAAAAGAAGAAGGCTTCAAGGGTGAGTGAGAGATTGAATCATCAGCTGTCAACAGGAGAACATCCCCGCACATCCCAGTTGTCCTTTTGGGTTCTCTCGAATCACTATGGATGTGCATATATTATATATATATATATATATATATATATATACATGGTTGTAAAAGAGTGGGTAGGCAGGCGGATAATGCAATACAAAATCCACATGCTCGCATTCCTTCCAAAGTTCCATTATTACTCCATGCGGGACAAAATACCAATTTTCCTTTTTTATTTTTTCTTGGCCCTTGTGAGATAAAGATGCAAAAAATTTATACCCAAGATGACATTGTGTGACGTAAACAAGAATCAGTTCTAGTAAATCCATTATTCACAATCTCTGAGTGAATGCCCTGATTTTTGTTAAATTGGGCATCTTGAATTTGAATTCATAAGATGAGATGATGCAAATTTTAATTATAACTATCTAATGAACTTGAAAGACTAAATCACGTGTTATTCGCATCTTGTTTAATGCTTGTATATGTTGTAATAACGTTGTAAATTGACCTACTTTAATGTTTTGCTGACAGAGATGACTTGCCCTAGGTACAATGTCTCATATTTTCCGACATAATGGGTATATATATATATATATATATATATATATATAGATAGATTCCTACAGAAAAGAATACATCAGTCAAATAATTTCCAACCATTGTGTTTCCTTGTTGGGTTATGCTTCTTCAAATGTCTGACCACTTTGTTCCTTAACGAAGCTTCTAGGTCAACCATCAACATGCCATGAGTAGGTTTGTTGTTTAACCAAACAAGGCAGACTGCCTAGGAAGTCTCAAACCTTACATTTGCTAGTAGAAAAGGACTGCCATCAGAAAACCCTAGTGAGAAACCAGTGAAAAGAAGCTATAAACATTGAAACTGCAAATCTTTCAAGAATTTCCTTTGATATGCACCTTAGGAATGCATTTCATCACACGAACTCCCTTGTATGTACTTTCTCAAAATCACTGATTTTCAATCTGAGGCCATGTTTTGCACAATAAGTAGCTAAAGATTGTGTTTTATCATGGGGTGTTAAAAGTTAAGCATCATTACCAATGGGAATATGACAAATTAGGAGTTAGCTAGCGCAACTTCTAATTAAGGTTTGTCCATTAACCAACCACCCAACTAGACGTGGCAAATAGGCAGATTAGATTGAATTCAGGTATAGTTATTTTCAATCACAAGCATTTGGATTTTAGGTATATCAAGTCTCAAGTTCATCGTGTTTCAAGCACATTGGCTTTTAAAACTATCGGATTTCATTTTCATTTTAGATATAATAGGTTTCAAGTCTTTCAATTTTTTAGTTCAAGTTATTTGGGTTTGAATTCTTTAAATATGAATTATTCAAGTTTTAAGATATTTTAAATTTTGGTATTATTCGAGTTTCCAATGTTTTTTTTATTACAAGTCATTATTTTTTTTTTTTTTATCATACATTTTGATTCGAGTTTCACATAAATTAAATCAAATTATTTTGTTTGAATAAAATTTGCTCACGTCTATACCCAACTTTAGGAAAAGAGAGTGAAGAAAAGATCATGCAGGTCCTACAGAAGTCAACTTTGAACTTTGACCATGCCGGAAACTAATGGCTGTAAATCAAATGATTTAATGGCAGAAAAAATGGGAATCAGGTAATGTAGGCAAAAAAGAAGGCAATTTTGGTACGTTGAATTTTGAAGATTCCATATTTGATTTTGATGAAGAGAATATTATTGATAGTCTGATTGATATCATATTGTTTGAATGACCCATTAGGAAAAAAAAAATCATTGACAATGGTCAACAGGAGTTGGCAACTTTGTTGACCTTAACATTCAATTTCATCTCCAACAACCAATGGGAAGTAGTCAAACGGAAACTGAAAGAACAAATAAAGAATAAAATAAGGAAAATAATAATAATAATTTTGTTGGAATGTCTACAATGAATAATTGTGTTCTTTCCCCAGCCATCCTTCTTGTGTAGAGGTGTGATAGAAACTCGCCTAATTGAAATAATTCAACCTAACCCAACTCAAGTCTATCACTTGTAATTCAAAACATCTGATCAAACAACTCAAATAACAAAACTCAATCAACTCAACCCTTTAAAATCTGAATAATCTCAATTTAAAATCTAAAATTCCAAAACTTAATATATTGAAATATGATAAATTCAAAATTTGATGAGCTCTTAATTCTATACATCCAAAAATTGGTATATCTAACACTTAGATGATGCATGACCCAAAATAAAAACTCAGTCCGAGTCTAACTCAACTTGCTTGTTTGCCCCACTCCACTCGCTGTATGTGCGTACTGCTGGGCAGAACTGATCCAATTCCTTGACTTCTTCAGTGCTACCATAAAATTATACTCTGGCTACATGTTTCTTTTAACAACTTTAAAGGTTTTGGTCTTATCGTTGAACTGAGTTGTGTTTGTTATACCCTGGAACAATAGCTAAACATCTTGGAGGCCCAGCAACTTCGGTTTAGATTGAGTACATGCCCTGCAATGACCCATGAGTTCTTTATTATACTCTCTTTTTTTTTTTTTTTTTTAACTAAAAAAATGAATCTCCCCTGAGTGCGAATTATGCTTATGCAAAGCACCCCAGTAAATTCTAAAATGGGCTTCTCCCCCAACCCAACCCATCCTATTGCATAGTAACTCTATCCAGTTTGGTCTTTTGATGTGGGACCAGGGACTTCTTCTTTTTCTTTTTCTTTTTTTTTTAATAACTAGTGTGATATGTCACCATGCATTGTTGCGGTGATAAGTGTGCTATCATTTTATTACTGAAAAGTCAATAGATGAAATGGGAACAAAGACTTCCTCGTTACCAACATAAAATACATAATTATATAATTAAGAAATCACACAGCACCAAACAAGAAACACTGGTGCCAGCATGATGAGATCAGCTCCAAACAAGCAAAACTGGTGCCCGAAAAGCATGAGATAAACTACATACTCAACCTCGTGCCATTACTGGCACAATCCTTTCCTCCTTCAAGGTAGGTAAGAATATTGCTCAAATAATTAATCTGTAACTCTTTGAAATTTCAAACTTACTTCATCCAAATCGGGTATTTGCTTTCTCTTCTTAGTTAATTTGTCTGTCTTCTGGAATCCAGTCTGCTCATCAGTAAATTGTGCAGCTGTTCGAGCACGTAATTCCTCCAAACTCTCACCTTCCTTGGCTCTCTCCAGAACCTAAACACCAGTGCGGTTATGGCTGTCATTCCTCATTTTTTTTGGAGCTATAACACATATTCAACTAGTAGCTGACTTACCAAATGTCGGCCATACAAATGGGTGCTTGAAAGTGCTTCAAGTGCATTCTGTGCCTCTTGCTTTGTCACATACTCCACAAATGCAAAGCCCCTGTGGTTCCCAAACTTCATTGGCAGTCTTAAGCTCTTGATCTGCATGTAACTAGATACAATCAGACAAACATAATCTCTATACTTTTAAGAGGTAGGTCGGCCTAATATAATTGTCTTAGAAAAAGAATTACATGTGCAAAATTAGTGGCACGGTCAAATAATCCGTAGTTTCAAAAAACCTCCACAAATAATGATTTTGAACTTAACACAACATGCTTGTATCAAGAATTCTCTGACCTTAGACAGCAGCATACATCAGAACTACGAAAAAAATGGTCATCAAATTTTTCTGAAACAATATCTTCACCTGGCCAAATGGGCTAAATAGCTGTCTAAGATCTTTCTCAGTTGCCTCAAAGGCAACATTTCTCACTAGTAATTTTGTAGAACTCCTATCCTTCTCAGACTTTTTCACCACTTTCTCAGCTTTCTTAGCATGACAAAGTTGCAAGATAAGAGCATGCCCATCCAGAACAGTTCCCTGACACAGAACAAAACCAATAAGAAAGAGTTGAAGTTTGCCATCAATTTCCAGAACAGGTTGTATCTGGTAATCTTTATCTGAGTAATAATTACTTGTAAATCTCTACAAATATTTGTTGCTGTCTCCACAGAATCAAACTCTATGAAACCAAAACCCATAGATACATTCTTCCCTTTTTTTAAGTGCTTCTTTATCTGCAAATAAAAAGAACAACAGAACTATTAAGACTAAAATAGAATCAAATAATCAACAATTATGTTTGTGCAGCTTGTTAATTACCTTGATGCTTAGAATTCTCCCTTGCTTCATTTGTTCACTGAGATGCTTTTGCAGACTTTCATCAGATGTCTTGAAATTCAGGTTCTTGACAAATAATGATCGTGACTGGTACAATGGACAAAATCAAAAAGCACTCAATAAATAATTAAGCAGAGTTTGAAAAATGTAATACCAGGCCATTTATAATCCTTTGCAACACAAAGAGAGGGCACAAACTATTACTCTTGGCATAACTAATTACTTGGGTTAATCAATTAGTTAGGTCTTCAACAATTACGATGACAGCTTTGGGTCTCCAATTTTATAAAAAAAAAAAAAAAAAATGTGTGTATCACATAATAAATTAACTTAAGAAAGGAAAAGAACACGTGAGATCAAGAATTCCTATATCCAACCTTTGAAGTTGGAATCTTGTTTTGACTAATTTTGACTCGTGGTATATAATTTAAATCACTCTATATTGACAACAGATTTAATTGTAATTTGCAATTCACATGTTTTGCATCCCATGAACTCTGTTCTTTTGTTCTGGCTGAAGGCCTGAAACAGTAGAATCATTACTTTCACTTACAAATTTAGCTTTCAAGTTCTAACCATTTACAATTCAAAACCTTCTCATGTCTACAATTTCTTTCTCTTATTCCTATTTTCCACTTCTTGCTCTTACCCATCATCCCTACATCCTCTCATTTATATTATTAGATTGTGTTTGTTATTACCAGCTGCCTTCTAGAACAAATTTGATTATCTTTACCATGAGATATCATTGGCCTTGCTTGAAGAAATAAAATTTTGGCCATGGCATTTAGGCTGAGGCCAATCAGCCATCTAGCATCTGACATGCTGTTTCAACAATCATGCAATATTTGTTTATATCATTTTAGTAAACCAAATGATTGAGCTCATCCTGTGACCAGATAAAATTGTCTATTGGCCACAGAGCCAGCTATCATGTATCAAGTAAAAGGACCAGAGATTATTAAAAATGAAAAACTAGTGAGAGAGAGCACTGGATAGCCACCAGGCAATTAGAAAACAAAATGACTATCAAGCAAAGAATGTTAAGAGATAGCAAAAAAGAAAGCAACAAGGAAACAAAAAAGAGAAATTCTGCAATGACTACCTCTGTCCGATCAGGATCGATATCAGTCTGTGATATTCCTTCCACAGTTTGCTCCAATAATGCCCGCTTGGCATCCTGCTCACCCACAGCAGCATCAATTTTTTCACCACTCTTAGAGGTTGCACTTTGACTAAGAATATTACTAGGAGCCCACTCCAAATATAAAGGAACATCCCTATGTCAATAAAAAGATGGCAAGGAAAGATGATTTAGAAGCTATAAAAAATACAAGTAAAGATTAAACAAGTTTAATCTCAAATAGGGGTGGGAATGGGTTGTCCAACCCATGAAATATACAGGCCTTTGGCCTAAAATTTTGTTGTGACCCTTAGGGCTGGGCTAGGCCTAAATTTGAGGCCTGCAAAAATTTAAGGCCAGCCTTGGGTTGCCACATTCAGACCAACCAGCTAAGCCTGTCCCTCCTTTATGCTAATATTTATTGATCACACATTATAGATGTATTCTTTAGTGCCCTCCAGGTTAGGACTACACATTGTAGTATTTACCAATCTACTTGACTACTATTTACAGGACACAAAAATGTTGTAACTGTTTGTAGAATACAAAAAAATATCTTTTTATCATATAAGCAAGCCAGCCAAGCTGGGACTTGGGGTATTGAGAAAGTTCTGATGCCACCCAGAGAGCTTACCTAAGCCAGCCTGATCCAAGCCATGCTCATGCCAACCTCTACCATCAAACTAGCTATAGCTTTTAGCAGTTTTAATACAATCATTAAACAAATAATAAACACAGCTGGACTCACTTGTATCGCTTGTATGCTAAACCTTTAAAAGCAGAGCGTGCTTCAGAGGGCTCAAGAAAAACAACCTGAAATAACCAAGCTAAAAGAGTAATTTAAGGAGGCAAAAATGAAAATCAACCTAATGATTGATAGTGCATTTTTGAAAATCATTAATAATGAAAGTGGATAAAAAATTAAGCACAAAAAGGAACAACACTCCACTCTTAATATAATTAAAAAAGAGAGCAGGGCAATGACAGCTTTCACATAATTACACAAGCCACACATGACCAGTTCACCTATGGCATAATCAACTACTACATAGTACTCATGAAATAGGAATAAAAAATCTGTACAAAATGAAGGACCTTGCATAAAACTGGCTCCGGTGACCACTTTCTTATTATCATAAACCATTCGCAAATGACACTAAATGCACCAAGTGCATAGGAGTACAACCCCTTAAACAAGTTTATGTGGAGTTCACAAATCCTTAACAAGTTTTGAGAACAATGCCCTTGAAAACAAGGAGCAGGAAAATGAAGAAAAAGAAGCAAATCAGTTGCTTGCTTAGACAACTAGACTAGCCCTGCACACAACAACCCTCCCCCCCCCCCCCCCCCCCCCCCCCCCCACCCTAAAAAATGTTATTGTAATCAATTGACTAAATGGCATCCCAAACAACCCCTGTTGTCTGTCTTCTTCCTATCTTATTGCCACAGATGCACCCTGAGAAGGAGAGGGTGGAATATGCAGGATGTTAGATGATCAAAATGAATTTATCCATGAAGGTAACACAAATTGAGGATACCTAATATTTTAATTTCTTCCTTAATTTATTACCTTTCATTTGCCAAGTGCTGGACCATTAACCAGCAATAATAGTCCAAGAGTGCATGATAACATTAGCCTCTCTGTATGCAAATTATGTTCCCCACATTTAGCAAGTGTTGAACCATAAACCAGGTAAAGTTATGCCCAACGGATGATAATTTCCCTTTCTCTATTATGTATTTATTATTTTAAACCATGCTTTTGACTCTCACTAGTTGTTCCACAATTAATCATTAAGCAACTGTTTGAATCTCTCAATTTATTGCATTCTTAAATTTATTCTGCCCAAGGCAGCCATGTGATAGCGTGGGAAATCTGTTGGCCACTACAAAGGCTAAGTGACCTAGCCTATGTCGCCTATTTTACAACCAGGATTTCTTCTGGTATAGACTCCAATTAACCAAGAACCTTATGCCACACCACAGGGGGTACAGAGAGAGAGAGAGAGAGAGACAGAGAGAGAGAGAGGAACCAATACCATGGCCAATGTTTTGGTTGGAGGGAGAATAATTTTCTCCAAGCTCCCAAATTTGCCAAACATCTTAGCCAGATCAGCTTCAGAAGAACCAAATGGCAAGTTCTTTACCAACAAAACATGGTTGCTTCTTTTAATGCCATCAGTTTTCCCACTAACAATTTCCTCTAAAGCAGTGACATTCACCCCAGCATTTGCAAGAGCTTTCTTTGTCTCTGCAATCACTTGAGTCTCCCCCAGAGCAATGCGTACAGCAAGATCATCAGCTTCACGATCAAGTAAATCACTTTTACTAACTCCAAGTCTCCTAGCAATGTTTTCAACAACCTGTTATGTCACCATAAAATCAAGTTTAAAGAAATCTTGCACAGATTACAGGAAAAGAAATCAGATTAACACAGCAATCACAAGAAATTAAAAAGTTTAACAGTAACATAAAAGCCTTCGCTACTGTAAAATCTTGGTTGAAGAAATCAGAAATGTGCATCTAGTGATACTAACTTTTGTGCTTGTATATACATGTTGACTACCCACCCGCCACTTTGTCCACACAAATTCACATAGCATATCTTAATTGAATATCATTGCAGTTAAAGTATTAGTTATAGAAGAAGAGGGACCACGGGCAGAAAACTTTTCAAATTTTTCAATTGTCTTCCTCTGTGTACAAGAATATGGAGAAAGGAGCTTTGGTATGCAACAGTCTACATCAATCCAAGTGGCAGCACTAGTAACCATGTCTATGTAACTAGATGTTATCCTCGTTTGCCCTCACAATAGAATAGTTGATTTAAAATAACATATAGCATTGCGGAAAATTCACAGAACATCATAAGTAAGATCACCACCCAACTTTGCATTTCACATAATGGAATATTCTGAAACCAAAACCCCCCTCACTCCCCATCCCCACCCCAAAAAACAAGAAATTCTGTAGGTCATGGAAAAGGGTTCCTCAGTGTTAGACTGCAACGTACAGTATCAGAGCGCATGAACAGACTATTCCATGCTCTTGTATCACCACTGACTTCAGATGCCTTCCTCTCCTCTTCCCTCCGCTGCTTAAAAGTTTTTGAACCTTGGACCAGAGGACCATTGGTTCTACATAATAAGCTAAAAAAAATAAGTACAGTTGAAGAGTGAAGCAAAATTGAAAGCCAAAGAAACCGATCAAAAGCTGAAACTCACTCTGGCTTGTTAGATAAGTCCTTCTGTTTTGCTGGCATCACATGCATTAATCTACCTTGAAAAACTGATTTGTCCAACTCCTCCAATGCCCTGCACAATGCAATTATAGTTCATATGAAATTGCAATATTATGGAAAAATAAAATGCAGAAAATTAAGAGAACCACAAAGATTTGCCTGAAACAGCATTATCAAAATTACCCTGTATATATGGTTACTAAGTAGTACACTGATAGGCATCAAAACTAAAATACTTTGCAAATTGCAAGGGGTCTGCTTAAGTAAAGATTGTGCTTAGGAGCCAAAACAATGACCAAAGATATAGAGTCCCTCGAGTGTGTGTGTGTGTGTGTGTGTGCATGAATGAGAGGAAATAAGGTGTGGAGCAGGGCAGGAGAATGAATAAGAAATAAACCATGTGCATAATGCTTCAAATGTCTGAAGAACTCTCAGTAAACCAAACACAAACTTTGAAAAGCAAAAACCAGGTCCTTAAAATTTCAAGTATGCCAAAACATGAACCCAAAGGAGAAAATATTGTTTTAAACAACTTTCCTGGACAGTACATTCTGACAGCAAGGACCATTGAGTCTCATCCTATGGATTAAAGGCTCTAACGAAGAAGCCCGGGCCAAAGACAATTCTTCAATTCTTCAATTACAGGACAACTATTCAACCAGAATCATTACAACTTACGAATAAACTCTTCTGTCTCTCCTTCTAGCCTCTCTCTCTCTCTCTCTCTCTCTCTTCCCCCCCCCTTCCCCAACCAAATATTAGAAATTCTCTTTGGATATTTTTACATCCAACACAACTAGTAAAAACAAAAATTTTAAGAAACAATTTCAGACAGATTGGAAGATTCTTCTTTTTCATTTTTGACCAAAGGGATTGGAAGATTCAGGACACTTGCTTGGATGCTGAAGCATTTATAGATTTCCCGAGTTTGGAGAAGGTCCATCCACAATCACACAAGTGATTATCTATAGCATTCCTCTAATAACAATAACAATAACAGTAACAATAATAATAATTGTTCTCATCAATGCCTAAAAGACATTGTGACACTTAAGAGTTCTAGTTTGACCAAGGACAGTTAATCAACTAGCTGTTTTGGTGAAAATATGTTGCTACCCAATGGAAGGAGCCATAAAAATGTTAAGACAGCTAAACCTAGAATTTCCCAAAATTTCAAGGCACATGGAAACAATATGTGAGTAATTGCAGAAACTAAGAGAAGCTAATTAATGGCACTCAACTGAGAGGTTACACTACAAAATCAGTGATAAACCAAAAAATCCATTTCAAAGCATTACAAAAGTAGTATCCACAACTCAATACCTTGCAGCAGACTCTGGAAGTGTATAGCTAATGTAGGCAATGCCCCTAGATCGTTTGGTATCTTTATCAACAACAACATGGACTTCAGAGAGGGTGCCAAATTTGCCAAATTGCTCTTCCAGCTCATCCTCACTGTCACATCAAAACAACCATATCAGAAGCTACAATATTTGTAAAGGTCAGTATGCAAGCCAAACAAAAGAAGACAACCAAAACGAGTAGACTACTAAGTAAAGTGATTTCCACGCAATAGGCCCCCATTACTGTCAAATACACATTACAAAAGAAGGTAGCAGCATGCATAAGTTGGTGTGTAAATGTAATGGACCCAAATAAGAACACTGTTGTCAAGTGCACATTACAAAGAAGGTAACAGAATGCATACGTTGCTGTATATGGCAGGTTGCGAACAAACAGACGACCTGTCATAGGAACTTCATCATGGTCATCTCTTGAAGTTGATGATGGGACCTCAGGGTCGAGGATTTCGCCATCACAATCTTTTGTATCAACTTCCTTATCATCATTCTCTGTGTCTTCATAATTTCCATTATCATCATCATCCTTGATGTCAAGCTTTTCACTAGGAGAATCCTTATCCTCATCTTCATCATTTGCATTGTCATTGCTAACATCATCATCATCAACATCCTCACTGCTTTCACTTTCTGAATCCGACCATTCTTTTTTCACTCTACTTTTGAAATAATCCATATCTGAAATGATTTCATCATTAACAGTATCGTGGAACAACTCAGCTTCATGATTATCACTTTTATTTGACTCAACTTCCACAGGAACTGACTTCTTCCTGTCTTCCTTCTTAGACTCTTCCTTATTGCTGATGGTCAGACTTTGGTCTGCTGCAGAAGCAATCAGAGCATCATTTGCCCACAATTTTGACTTAGCTCGAGGCTGCATAACCTGAAGAAACTCTTGTAGTTGAGGGTCATCATTCTCATGGCCCTTTTTATTGTTCTTCCTCTCAACTTCAACATCCTCGAGGCCTGAATCCTGGACAACAGCAATTCTATTCCCACCCTCAATTGACTTCTTCTGTTCCATCTTCCGTGAATACCGACTCCATGGGCGAGGAATATTTGGGTCACCAACTTTACAAGCAATCTGGAGAAAAGCAATTAAATTTATTTCTCTTCAAATTACAAAGGCTAAGTCATGTTGTTCCCTTTTGTTTTTCTTTTCAAACTTCACTTTTGCTTTTGTTAGAAAAAATGATTGGGTTTCTCCTGGTCCCATCATACCAACCAATTCAAATTTGGCAACATAGCACCACAGATCTGGCACATTCAGACCCAACAAATAAAGGTACATAACCAAAGTTATTAAAAAGACAAAAAAAAAATCACAAAAATTTCTGATTAACCAAATTCAATGAAAGTTTCTTTCTCAACATAACCATAATTCAAAACTTGAACTTCCTGACTCCAAAACCATGAATTAAGCATACATATACAAATTAAAATATAGAGACATAAAATTCAAAAGAAAATGTGCAGAGAGAGAGAGAGAGAGAGAGAGAGAAGGTGCACCTCACAAGTAATTCTACAAGTATCAATGTAAGACTTATTGAAGTACTTGATAGCTTCTTCCGCCTGGTGCTCTGTTTGAAACCCAATGAAGGCGAATTGCCTACTCTTACCATCTCTACAACCCAAAAAATAAAACAAAAACAAAAACAAAAACAAAAATCTCACTTACATTAATTACACATTAATCAACAAAACTTAATCTTAACAATAAAAAAACAAACAAACAAACAAACAAAGAATTCAACGAGAACCCAAGCCGAAAGAGATATTTTGTTTAACTTACTTGGTTCGCATGAGCTTAGCATCGGTTATTTCTCCTTTCTGAGAAAAGACATCCCGGAGACGATCCTCCGCCACGTATTTCGGCAAATTCTTCACACATACTCTTGACCTTTTTCGCATTTTAAATCAAAAACAAAATTCCAATTCAAATAAATAAATTCTGGAGTTTTTTTTTTTTCTTAGGATTATTCATATGCTATGAGAAGAAGACATTAACAAAATAAGGGAAAAAAAAGTAAAAATAAAAAAAGCAAACATTAACGCAGACAGAAAGAAATTAGAACTAAAAGCAACTCACATAGTATTCTCCTCTTTGGCACTTTTTCTTCTTCTTCTTCTTCAAAGTGAAAATTTCAGTAGACACAGTGTGTGTACGCGCGCGCACTGTTACGACAGCGCGGCTGTGGAAGTAGCGGAGAAGCGGTGACGGCGGGGCTCAAGGAGCTACGCCGGTGTCGGAATAGCGGGACGGATACAGGAGGAGACCAATAAATAAAAATAATAATAATAATAGAAATAAAAGAGTTTAGTAAGATTTAGCAAAAATTAGGTATTCGATTCGAACTGGCTTCGGAGATTTATTATTATTCAACAAAAAATGTGGGCCGGCAAGGAAACTGTTAAAAGCACTAGAAAGTGGAGTTGAGATCTTTCGGCCCAAGCCCAAATTCAAAACATAGTTTTTAGTGTCCATGGATTCCACCATAAATAAAAATTTAAATTTTTATTATTAAAATTTAAAATAAAAATTTATAAAAATAAAAAAATTATTTTAATTATATAACTCATGATCAAATTAATCTTTTAATAAATTAAAAATAATAAAAATTAATTAAATAAATAATTATAAATCAAAAATTTTAATAATATTATTTAGAATTTAATTTCTAATTTTATGAATTTAAAAAAAAAAAAAAAAGAAAATAAACACTTTAAGGCTTTAAAGTTTTTTCTTTTTTTAATTTGGCATGTAGAGTATTAATATGAGAAACTAGACATGCTAGTTTGAAACAAATTAATAAGGAATGAGGAGAATCTACTAAGTGCTCCCATCTCTTATTCTTCTTGAGCTTTTTCATAATGCTGCGTACCATACATGTGTGGGATTGAGTTTTATGATTTTTCTTTTCTTTTCTTTTCTTTTCTTTTCACTATCGCAAAGTTTCTCACCTATTTGGTCAGCAGGTGCGAACGGTCACCCATTTGATTAATTTTCTCTTTTTGTTTCCTTAAAAAAAATCAGAATTAATTTTTATGTTTTATAAAAGAGTCACAATTTAAAATTTTTAATTAATAAAAAAAAACCTATTTCGTAATAAATATAATAAATTTACAGGGACATAATACTAAGAAGTGATAAAAAGAAAGAGAACGTATGTTTAGGTGACATTTTGACCATGTGATTCTATTTTATGCTACGTTGAACAAAAGTATGAAAATATTTTAAACAACATCAACGTGACGACCAGAGGCAATTCCAAACTGTCGGGTAGAGCTAGAAGACACGGGGGGGAGGAGGGGTCATGTTCAGAACACAGACAATCCGTTGATTTGTAATAAAATAAAGATGAAAGAGCCCCCTGGAATCTCGAAGGGTTTAATGACCTTAGAAGCTCAGGCCAAGCCACCTCTAGCTCTAGGTGGGGCCTATCGCAATCCCCATGGGGGCCATTCGCCCGGTTATATGATGCATCCCGACAATATTAATTATTATAATTTTTTATTTACAAAATTTGTTATTTAAATATTATTAATATTAAATTTATAATTTATTATTATATTATTATTATAAATTTTAATATTTAAGAATAAATATTAATAAAAAAATTTAAATTTAAAGTAATACAAAAAAAAATATATCAAAATATCACTATATTATCACTTTAAATAATTTATTTAATAAGTTCTTGTGTTATTTTTTATTAAAAAAAAATATTAAATTATAGGTTATTTGATGATTTCATGAATTTTATATTTTATTTTATTTTATTTTTTTTAATATTAAAATTTAAAATTTTTAAAATAAATGTTTAAATTTTTTTATTTTTATATTATGAAAAAAAATTTAAATTATTAAATTATTAAAATATTTATTAAAAAATTAAATTATATAATATTATTTTTAAAACAATTATTTAATATATTAATGATAGAAAAATATTTAATTAATTATATAATTTATTATTGTTATATATATATATATATTTAATATTTAGTTATATTTAATTTTTGTCTATATAAATTTATATTTTGTATTATGAATATTATGAAAATTTTTTTTTTAAGAGGACCACTGCTTAGGTATATGGTGGGAGCATGGGATGCTGGGTGATGATTTAAAATAAGTAAATTTTTTTTATGCCTAAAATATTATAGTGTGTTTTTTTTCAAAAAAAATACAATATTTTGTTTTTGTTGATATAATATATTTTAAAAAATAATGCTTTACATTTTGTTGCAAATACAACACAGAGTTGTTTATAAAAATAACAAATTATTGTACCTGAATACACATTCTAAAAAGTGCATTCCATTTTGTTGATGAAATATATTTTAAAATAATATTATACTTTTAGTAAAATTAGTTAGAATATTTTTTTATTTTATTATTTTTAAAATTTTTGTATCTTTGTGGGGTTTAAGAAAAAAACAAAAACAAAAACAACACAGTAGGAGAGAGTAAACAGCTACAGGAAGAGGCGCAAGTCAACAATTCAAAACCCCAACAAATAACCCCACGAGTCCACTCTCCCTGGCGGCTGGTCAAAGCTCTCTGTCTCAGTTTTTCTGTCTGTCTCTCCCTCTCTTGCACACACACAAACACAGACTATGCATGCGCGATCCAATCTCTTGAAATTTCCCATTATTTCTCCATAGATCAATAGATCCACCTGGGAATTTGTCATCAAAATTGTCTAAATCACTTTCAGTTGGATTCTTGATCTCAATTGTTAATGGCCCATTTGGCTTCAGTCTCTCAGGTCAATCTCTTCCTCCTCCTCTTTCTCTTTTTTCTTTGCTTTTCTTTGCGATCAAACATTGGTTTGTTTGAAAGATATATGGCTTTTCTACATAAATTTTACTCAAAGATTGTTCATTACTTGTTCAAGCATTATAAAGGCTTTAGCTTTTGCCGCAGGTTTCTTTGGCTGTTTCTGTTGGGTGTGATTCGACTACTGTAAGAAAATCTCTTTTTAAGGTTAGCTCGTTTTCTCGCGATCATTTGATCAAAGGGTTGTTTGGAAATGTGCTCTTCATTTTTCCAGTGCTTCTTGACCTTGTTAGTCAAACCTTTGCAGCGCATCTACTCTTTTTTAAGTAAATAATTGAATGGTTTTTAACATGGGAATTGCGCTTAGCAATCAATTAATTTAGACACACTTTTCCTGGTGATTGATTTAGTGTTGTTGACAAAACTTATTAAGTTGTTTAGTTAGACATTATGCTAATCTGGGATTGTTGTCCTAACTTGTATGTGAGTCATCAGTTGCTTTCATGAACAAGCTCTGTCAGGTGTCAATTTTGATAGAAAGCACAAAGTTCAGTTAGTTTTTTTTTTTTTAAAATTTATTTTGGGTCATTAGTGATAGGAAGGAGGATTCTGGGGGGTACGGGTCTTAAATCTCTGCTTCCCACAAGGCCAAAGGTTTGCTCCAACCCTTCCAATTATAGTTGGTTGTTCTCTTAGGGTTTGGTAGACCAATATACAATGACATTGGCAAAATTGCTTCTGAAATGTTTGTTGTTGTTTTATTGGTTGGTGCCTTCAAGTTTTTCCCTTGCACAGTCATTAAACTGCAATTGCATAATGTCATGGTACTATCCAAAACATGCTATTCTAACCTGCCACTCCCTTCTGTTTAGCAGTGCTGGCACGCGCACACACACACACACACACACACACACATACAAAACACACCCATACATGCCTATTGAAGGGGGCCTATTGCCAAAAGTATATCCTGTTTCCATGTGAACCCATGCTAGATCAGTTGTCATCTCAGGCATGCTTTTTTTGTGTTTTTTTGGCAGACAACCAATATACGCTTTAGTGATAAATCATGGGGTCCTGTGGCAGCTTTGGACTCAAAATCAAGGTACACCCAATTGAAAAATCGATACACAGTATGCATGTCAGTGAAACAGGCAAGCCGGTCCAAGGCTGCAGTTTCACCTTTAGAACTTGAAGATGGCAAAGAGCCTCCATTAAATACATACAAGCCCAAGGAACCTTACACAGCAACCATTGTCTCTGTCGAGAGTATTGTGGGACCAAATGCTCCTGGAGAGACTTGCCATATCGTGATTGATCACGGTGGCAACGTCCCCTACTGGGAAGGACAAAGTTATGGTGTAATTCCTCCAGTAAGTGATGTTATTTGCCATACCTTGCTTCTTAAATCTTGTTACTTCACTCTTACCTTCTCCTCAATCCTTTGGCTCCAACCAAATTTCTGCAATGTTTTATCCTTTTTTTTTTTGGAGGGGGGGGGGGGGGGGGGGGGGGGGTGGGGAGGTGGGATCTAGTTATGCTTTCTCAGTCTGGTTAGTTCTTTGAGCAGAGAAACTTTTTAACTGTGAGCTTCTAGTTAATATGGCAGGAGATTATAGTTGGCATCCAGCTTCTCATTATTTCTTATAGGCAAAATTCACTAGATTTTTAAACAGATGATTTTTTTGTGTCATAGGGTGAAAACCCAAAAAAGCCAGGGACTCCTCACAATGTACGTCTTTATTCAATTGGCTCATCAAGATATGGAGACACTTTTGATGGCAAGACAGCTAGTTTATGTGTTCGCCGTGCTGTCTACTATGATCCTGTGACTGGCAAAGAGGATCCCTCGAAGAATGGCATCTGCAGCAATTTCCTCTGCAACTCAAATCCTGGAGATCAAGTGAAGATCACTGGTACACCCATGCAAAGTTTGTAGAGAGATTGTTAGAATCTATAAGTTGTCTTTCTTTTCTTTTTCTTCTTCATTCTCTCTCTACTTTTTATCTTGCTTTATTTTATTTTTCCCTTTTGCCTACCACTGTCCAAAATTTTTGCATTTGCATGTAGATGGGGTATTGGTGATGCTTATCTTAAATTTAAGGTCTACAAGTGCATCAGAAATTACTCAATAAATCACATGGGCAATTAGAATTTTTGAGGGCACACGCATTAGGTGCTTGTTGGTGTGTTAAATTGCATTGTATGTTTATTTCTAATTTTGTGAGAAAAGCTATTGGAGTCCTTATAGAAAAATGAAAGAAAGGACTTTATAACAGAGATACTAATTAAGCAATTTCATTTCCAGTTTATGGTTTTTTATTTTTTTTTTTATTTTTTTTTGAAACTCTTCCTGTTATGTGCTTTCACCTTTCTTTTTCCTCTTTCACTCTTCTCTTTATCTTTAAAACAATCTCAATAATTTGACTAAGAAATATGATGCTTTATTCATCAACTAAGTGGGATTGTTAGATCCTGTGATTCCTATATGCTTTATTAGTCATTAACTAATGCAGTTTTGTATTTACAGGCAAATGATTTCTTCCTTGAGATAATATACCTCACTGGTGCTAACGCATTTGGTCCTCTTGGTTGAATGATGGACAAGTTTGAATTTGATTCTAGGAATATTTTTAATGTTTGTTTGTTGCTCATGTAGCCAATTATTCCCTGGTGTTACTTAATTGTCAATCTGTCACAACCAAGTTATGGACCAGAATTTTCCTCGACTGGCTACCATGGCAACTCAGTTTGCCAAGAGACTGCAATCTTTTGATATTCGCTTTGGTTTATTTTACTGCATCATAGAACATTACTTGCATTTGTTCTCAACTGTTTGTCCCACTTTGTTGTGGCATAGACAATGACTTGAATATAAAAACCATAGTTGCCTGGGCATCAAGCTAGTTTTTACTTTTGCTTCCTAAAGTAATGCTGAGCAGTATCTCAACAGCAATAGTTCAAGTTCAGCCTGCTTCATTATTGGGACTCTTTCCTACCAATGAGTCACAAATCATAATGTGGTGATTTGTTGTCAAACGTCTATGCTCCAACTGGGTTGGAGGACTTGGCAACTTGGTCAGCACCACCTAACTTGCATTGTCATATGCATGATTTGGTGATTTGTTGTCAGAAATGATTTTCTGCCACCATGTGCTGATAAAAAATATTGGCAGGACCCTCTGGCAAGATAATGCTTTTGCCTGAAGATGACCCGAATGCCACACACATAATGATTGCTACTGGCACTGGTGTTGCTCCTTACAGGGGCTATCTCCGACGCATGTTCATGGAAGATGTTCATACATTCAAGTTTGGCGGCCTTGCTTGGCTTTTCCTTGGGGTGGCCAATACTGACAGTCTTCTCTATGACGGTGAATTTACCAAGTATCTCCAGGACCATCCAGACAATTTTCGGTATGACAAGGCACTTAGTCGGGAACAAAAGAACAAACGTGGAGGCAAGATGTATGTTCAGGACAAGATTGAGGAGTACAGTGATGAAATTTTCAAGCTTTTGGATAATGGAGCACATATTTATTTCTGTGGTCTCAAAGGAATGATGCCTGGGATCCAAGATACACTAAAGAGAGTTGCAGAGCAGAGAGGAGAAAAGTGGGATGAGAAGCTTGCACAACTCAAGAAAAACAAACAATGGCATGTCGAAGTATACTGATTTTGCCTATTGGTGATCCTCATTCTGAAATTTCTTGGTTAGAAGCAGCAGTTTAAGTCTTGTATGGAAATGAGGCACGTTCAATTGTTGGTTAGCTGGTTAGCTTTCCATGAATTTGATTAGCTGTTACACTTAATGCACTGCTAAATAATCGGATGGTTCTGTTGATCAATACAGAGCATAAACTTTCTGTCAGGATGCTTGAGTGACTGGTTAGTAGTACGGCTTTAGCTATACCTGTCAAGTCCATTCTCTTTTTTTTTCTCATTTTCTGGATGATACCCCCGAAAGATTTTATGAATGCATTGTGAGAGGTAGACTGGTGGTGGAGCATTGTGGTAGTCTATGAATTGTGTCTCCAGTTTAGAAGCTCAAGGCATGGATTCTTCCTGCCAAGTTTGATGGGTTGGTTGGAGTTGGAGGTCGAATACCACTCCCACCTTCATGGTACAATATAGTCACCGCCGATGGAGAAACCACATCCTAAGTCTTTTGTGCATGCTTGATTTGCAGAAAAACTTAATTTCAGGTGGATAGGAGTTGGGAAGGGGGGGGGGGGGAACCATATTCAACTAGCAGGGATGGAGATCTGCGAAATAGCACGGTGAGATTCTCTGAGAAGTTGGGTTTAGAAGGTGGTGAGATTTGCACTCTCAATCACTTCCCACAACCTTATGTTTAATTGGAGTGAGTTGGCCACTATGGCCTAATGGTTATGGTTAATAGAAATGAAAGTTTGCAGGTGGGCCTGATTGTCATCTTTCAAATAAGATTCAGGCATCCTTTCGACCACCTCTTTTCCTGCAAAGTCCAACAATCAATCCCCATCAAAGATGTGTCTTCTCACTGTTAAGATCCAGTATTTCCATGCTCCAAAGGCCTGCCTTATAATTTAATTAATAAAAAAGATATTTTAATACATGAAACTTTTACATTTTAAACGTTTCAGATAAATTAATTTAAAATCTATATATCTATTCAATATAATGATAATTAATACATGTCACATAATAGTAAATTATGCATAAACAATGGACTAATCACTTTGACAACATAATTTAAAATGTTTAGTCCATTGGATATTCAAAGGGAATTTGCCTGGTCTACACTAATTTAATTTCTTCCGCATAATCAAACTATGGCTTATGGCTTCCATAATGGGGTCTGCGTTATCAGCTGCATATTTAATTGGACCGAGGCATATTTAATTGAACCGAGGCATATGATTAAGATGCTTTAATTTTTGTTTGACATTTTAAACAGTTCAGGTTGAGTTTGTGAAGTTTGCACTCTTTTTTTTATGTTCTGCTCTTCAACTGGATACAGGTATTGTTAATTTTTAACTCAAATTTCATATTGTGACTTTTGAGAATAAATATCAAAATTTTATGTTGGGAATAAAAGTATAATTAATTATTTTTATTTCTTATAAATAAGAGTTATATAATGAGTTATATATAAAAAAATAAAAAAAATTAAAAGAGTTAAAATTTTATTTTTATAAATATATAGTTCAAATATCTGAATTTTATTACTTAAATTTTTAAATTTTTTTATATTTTTTATTTTAATAATATTTATTTTTATTTTTATCTGTAGATATAAGTTATATCCATCGAATAAGATAAAATTTGTTATCTCCTATTTTTTGTTATTTTTTTATTTTTATTATTATCTTGTTAAACTATTTTTACATTCCTAACAGATATGCATATCCAATATTTTTTTTTTCTCAATTTTTTATTGTTATCCGAGCTTTTAATTTCACTAGTGCTAAATGCAAATGTCTACTTGTTAATCAAACGTTCTTATGATGATTGCAACTTACTTATGTTATCACAAAGAATGCTTGTCTAACTACAAACACGAATGACAATGGAAACTATGACCACTCTGCCGTCAACAATCAAGTTGTCCCAATCAACACTTTCTACGGTATTCATGGGTGGGTGCATGTGTAGATTTTAGTAAGTTTTGGTTTTTTTTTTTTTTTTTTTTTCAGTGATAGTTACGAGATATTAAAAATCCCTCAAAAAAATAAATTGAATAATCAAATAAAAATAAATCAAAAATTTTGATAAATTAATTAAGTTTTATAATTTATTATTTGAATTGTTATAAACAAATTTTTTCAATTTATTTATATTTTTTAGTTGTAAAAAATTGTGATTAACCAAATCAAATTTAAATATTATATATATATATATATATATATTTTTTTTTTTAAAAGAGTTTTATTATATAAATATGTGTATTATATATATATTTATATTATTAAATTTTAGTTATTAGTAATAATTAATTTAAAAAATTTAAATAATATATAATAATTAATTAATTATTTATTTATTAAAGGATAGACAAGCTATAACAAATAATTAAAATTAACGTTTGATTTAATTTTGCACTCCCATGTAACTTTTTTTTGACAACAATGTGGGAAACAAGACAGCCTCCTTCAGCTAAACTCAAAAGATGTCTTCAACTCCTACAAGTACAACTAACCTGGAGAAGGAATCTTAACGACCAAGCCCAATGGCAGTTGTTACACGGAAATAACCTCTCCGCGTAGCTTTTTTTGTCTGAACTTTTCATTATTTGAATATTCATTGTTTTCCAGTTGAAGAAATATAAACGATAATGTCAAAGAGGAATCAAAAGCAAAGCTTCTGGCTTTTTAACTTTTTTTTTTTTGGTAAATGTATGGCTTCTGATTCCAATTAATGTAATGGCAGGACGGCGCCAAGCCCCCTTCCGTGTATTTGTTACGTGTATGCACCGGATTTTATACCTTTTGAAAGCATATTCACATTATATTGCTAGATGTATTTATGCTGCTTTCATTGTGAATTACCACAACCCATTAAAAAAGATTAAAACTTTATGATTAATTGATATTTATTTTAATATAAAAAATACATTAATAATATATTTATAAGTTTAAATTAAATTTAATTATCATAAATTATTATTTAAAAATTTAATACATTTTAAGATAATATAAAACAAAAAAATATATCAAATCAATAATATATGTAAAATTGCATCTAACATGTGTCTGATTCAGAATCCGTAACTTTTCAGTTCTACAAAACATGTTTAATTTTTCGCATGACCCATAAAGTTTTATTTTCTCATCACCAAATTGTAAGTATCTGAATAAAAGTTTGAAGCTTTTCATTTCACGGGTTGTCTCTTTTTCTGACTCTCTCCTTCCTTCTGATCTCTTCCTGCCTGGGGAATCAACCGACAGCCTCTGTCTCTCTGTCTGTGAAAAAGGTAAAGGATTTCAATCCATTGAGAAAATTTAGTGGTGAATGACATTTCTCTCTCCCCCTGCCCCCAGATCTCCTTTTCTCTGTTTAACTGAATACTTTGGACGTTCTGTGTTTTTGCTTATTTTCCTGCCATCCCAATTATTCCTACCGTTTACTGATATGTTCTGTCACATAAAAAAGAATGTAAATGCTGCAAATCCTTCATTACCCTTTTGGCTATAACCTTATCCATGATTTCATCTGAATGATCATATATCGTTTTTTTTTTTTTTTTTTTTGATTTGGATTTAATTTGCTTTTGAGTCCAGCAATCAAATGCTTTCCTTTCCCTTTTTTTATCTGTATTGTTTGAGGGGTGCTAGAAAAAGAATGAAAGGAAAAGAAAATTTGCCTTTTGTTTTCTTGTTTATTGTGAGTTTTTTTTTAATCATTATTTTTATTTTTGTTATCCCCTCATTTGGGTTCCTACTGGATGGAGCCAAGATTAAGAATTTGGTTCAGTTGCATGTGATGCTCTATTATACCCAGTGGCTTATTTTCTGTTCAGAATCATAATTTTCTTTTATTTTCTTCTCTTTTTTGGGTTGATACCCTGTACTAGATCATCCCCAGTTCAGGAAATGTACAACATGTCCAGTTGATTTTCATTATAGGCTTTGGTGATTTTAAGAAAGCAAATATGGTGGCTTATTTCAAGAAGCTCCGGTTGACATGAACTTGGAATTTTATGTCTTTGTATACTTTTTTGCAGACAATCTGGTGGGGAGCCGCTTTTGTTGGATGATTTTTAGCTATCAGCAAAGCAATGAGCCGTTTGCCAGAACTCAAGAAGCCAGGGTCAGGTATATACTGCTACATTTCAATTATTGATTGTACACAATCTGTTAATTCTAGTTCTGGCTAGCTGAATGGTGTTAGCAATGATAAAAATTTGTAGTTTAACTTTTGCTTTGGAGGATTTGATTATGTGAAGCTGCATTATTTACTTATCCATTATAGCTTTAGATGTTTTGCAAGAAAAAAAATGTTTGATGTCTTGTGTAACATATCATAACATTGGGACTGTTTGTTGGACATCATTTCATTGGTGCAATCAGTTGGCAATATATCTGTGAACCTGCTCCATCTCAATTTGAAGGATGCTTGGCCAAATCTTAACTGGCTCGATTTTAAGAATGTGCTTTATCCAATTGCCACTCGAATTCCTTTTTTTTTTTGTCCCCATTAATAATGCAATTTTCTTAGTTCTTTCCATTATGTAGTTGACTTTGTCTTTGTTTGTTTTTTTTTTTTTTTTTTTTTTCTTTTGTAGCAATTCATATGAAGTGTTGTCATTCACTTAGTGATGGAACTACAATCATTCAAGCTAATTGAAGAGAATTGTGTTTGCCGCAACATGACTATTGTCCAATCTCTAGAATATAAAAATAGGATGTGTAAATCTTCATCCACTCCCACATTAGAACTTGCAGAAGAGGTTGTATTCTTGTGGCTAGTGAGCTATCATTCAAATTGCAGAACCACCGCATGGCATGCAGTATCTTACACCTCCATGAACAACATGCTGTCCCTTTCAATCCACAGCAGAACTCCATTAAAATTGTTGCTGTGAAAGCATGTTTTCTTGTTTTCCTCATTGGTAATGAGGTTCTTGGATTTTTCTTTTCTGGATTCACAATTACTTTGTTGATGACTTGTATATTGCATCTTTTGTTCATTCTATGACTATACATGGCATTTGTATACTGCCAAGGTTGCCACAGAGGTGAGTAACATTTTGTATGGTCTGAAATGCTAACATACCACCGTTGTCCATTTCCCAAACTCTTTCCACTGTATCTGTGATTTTACTGCTCTGCAGATACCGTACTGTTTGATGATTGGAATTTATTAATTTTCTGGTCCAGCTAAAGGAAGATTAAAAGAATTATTGCTCCAAAGTGATAATCGCAATTGTGCTGATTGTGGTGCTCCAGATCCTAAATGGGCGTAAGTACAACTTGCCATGAAACAATTTTTGTTGCAATGAAAATGCAGATTGTAAATTCTTTCATGAGCTTGTTGAATGCACAATTCTGACTAGTAATTGACTATATATTTTGCGTATGGTCTGCAAAGACAAGCACATAATGAAACAACCATAAACAATAAATATAAAAATGAATGTATGTTTCACTGTTAAATATCCTGCAAGTTATTAAGGAACTGGTTAATAACCATTTTTTTAGGTCAGCAAATATCGGAGTCTTCATATGCCTAAAGTGTTGTGGTGTGCACAGAAGCCTTGGTACACACATCTCAAAGGTAAATGAACCCAGGTTGCCTTTAACTTCTTTGTATGTTACTTTGGTGCTTTGTTCCTGCAAGGAAGAATAAAACTGATTGAGAAAATAATCTGTAGTTGATATTTTCATGCACTTCACATGTCAACAACTGCATCTGACTTCCAAATGACACTAGGAGGCATCAAATATGAACATGTAGAACACTAGGACCTGGGCCATTAATGCTTTGCTTCACTCAAGACTCTTAAGTATTGACTGACCTTAAGAAGATTCCATGTTTCTGCTCTGTTTTGCATTGCTGCAGATTTTAATCTTTGATTCACAAATTTTTGTTTTTGTATTGCCACTCACATGGATAACTGTTTAATGAAGGACTACTGAGAAAATAATATATCAGTCATCTAATGGCATTTATGAAATGGTGGGCCTAGAATTTTGAGTTGTTAGGAGGCTTGGATGACATAAATGACAAATGGCATAAATCTAAAGTAATTAGGGATGTCAATCAAAAACATCTTAGGGAACAAAATTGTGAAAAAAAAAAAAATGAAAATGAAGTGAAGGAAAATAATACAAAAAAAGGATTTTTTTGGGGGGAGAGGGGTATTATATTTTCAGAATTGTGCACGGGCATGCATATATTTGACTATGCCTTCATGGACTTATGACAGAGAGTTGGTGGCTCAAAGAATGAATTATGTCAGTGCTTTATTATGCTTTCAGCTTCTAATAACATTTAATTTTACTGTAAAGGTTTTATCTGTGGTATTGGATGACTGGTCTGATGATGAAATTGATGCCATGATTGAAGTTGGAGGAAACTCTTCTGCTAATGCAATATATGAGGCCTTTATGCCTGAAGGGTTTTCAAAGCCAGGACCAGATGCCAGTCACAATGAGCGTATGAGATTCATCAGGTTAGAAAGGCATTGCTTGTGAACTTATATGCAGAAGAGCAATCTGTTGTTTTCTTTTTTCAACCTACACTTGTCCAAATGTTTCACAGTTCACCTTTTTGGCTTTTGTGATTTCCATCTCACGTATATGGCCAGTTTGAGACATGATTCTTCTTCATCTGCAATTTGGACCTTACATGGGTGCTCCAAGCTAGTTACTGACTCATCATACCTTTAGTCTTGGAATGGTTGATGATATTATCTTCCACTTTCATTTAGGTCTAAGTATGAGCTTCAAGAATTTTTGAAACCTAGTTTGCGGATTACATCAGGAAATTCTTCTAATGTACCTCTCCAGTCACTTTTCTCTGGGAAGATTTTGGATAGCTTTCGAGCTTCGAACACATCACAGAATTCGGTAATTTGGTTTAGAAATTTTTCTTTGTTGATTTCTATCTTATGCTTTGAGTGTTAATATTGCTAGTATTGGTAATGGATAAACTTGTCCCTGAACTTTATGCTTTATAGTGTTGCTCGTTAATAAGATGTGGACTGTAGGATGTTTATTTTGTTTTAAGTGCACAACATACACCTCATAAGGACATTCCAAATACTAATACTTGTGTGTTGTTGAAGAGAGAGGGAAAAAGGAAAGGCAGAATTTCAGGCATTCTGGTAATAATTTGCTAGCATGATTCTGTGGATAAGTTCATTCCATCTGACTCTTCAAGTTGTGGCAGGGTGGTATGATAGAATTTATTGGATTGCTGAAGGTTAAAATTAAAAAGGGCACAAATTTAGCAATCAGAGATATGATGTCAAGTGATCCTTATGTGGTCCTCACTCTTGGGAAACAGGTAGGTCAGCTGTGGTTTCTCTTGCTTTATTTTTTTCATTTTTGTTTCAAAATCCTTTGTTTGGTTGAAGATGATGCAATTAGTTCCACCTGTGAAGGCAACTAGTTTTAGATCTTGTTATATCTGTGTTTTCCTTTCATAAATGGTCTCATAATGGCAACTAGTTTGATTGTTGGCTCCATCCAGCTGGTTGGATGAAAAGCCAGACCTCTGTCAAAGCTTGACTTTATTGGATGTAAAGGAACATGCATCTTGCCAATGAAAATTAGCCTAACATTAACCATCTGAAGGAAATTACTACTCAATATTAATGTGGATGTTTACTAATGAGAAAACTGGTATTTGTGTTCGTAGACTGTTCAGACATCTGTAGTAAAGAGCAACTTGAATCCAGTCTGGAATGAAGAGCTTATGATGTCTGTTCCACGGGATTTCGGACCTGTAAAATTAGTAAGCTTGTTTATCCATTTGATTAACTTATTAGCTTCTTTTGTTTTGCAACCAGTTATACATTCAAGCCTGTAACTGCAAAAATTATCAAAGTACACTTGTCTTATACTTTTCAATCTTTACCACATAACTTGATGGGCTAGATCAGAACTTAGAAAATCATTGAATACTCACTAATTTACTTAGCAGAAGTTAGTACAGTTGAATACAGGCTGACTGACCTAGCTGGGAGGAAATCAGCAATGGAGTGGTTTGTGACTCATCTTGGCATTGTGGTTGATGGGTGATAGGCGCTTGGTAACCTCACCAAGATTCCCAGTTCTGTGGCAGTAGAAATGGCTGACAGGGGGTGAATTAGAGAGATTGTTTGCTGTTGTTACTTTAGGGGAGTTTAGATGTGATTGAGGGCTTTGCTTATGACAGAGATCCTGGATAGAAAGGTGACGGTTAGCCGAGGTTACAAATTTTCTGTTAGTGAGTTTTTAAGGCATTCAGAACTGAATCATTACAATGTACAGGTTCTTAAATATAAGTAGAAATTTTTATTGAAGTAAGAACACAACTTTCCAATCTATAAATTAGTTCCTTTCTTCATAATTTTCCAACTGCTGTTCTCAATGAAAAATCATAATCCTTGAGTGGTTCTGTAGCAAATATGACCAACTTTGTGCAACTAGAGCCAATGATAACTTTCCAACAAGAAGCATATTCTAGCTTTTCAACTTCAACTTTGTTTTCCTCCTATTGCTGTGCATATGTGTAGTTTCATTGTTGTGTGTCAAGAAGAAATTTATTCACATCAAAGGCTTAAAGTTAACTTGTGAATTGGCAAACGCAATCATTATCAACATTACGATGTTCAGTAACCTTCTTGAGCTTTGCCTTACTCCTCATGTCTTTCATCTTGTTTCATCAATCAGTGAATTTCTTGTTCTATGATATAAAGTATTTCTTTTTATCTAATCTGCTCACATCCCTTATTTCAGCAAGTTTATGATCATGATACTTTTTCGGCTGATGACATAATGGGAGAAGCAGAGATTGATATCCAACCTTTGATAACATCAGCAATGGCATTTAGAGATCCACAGATGTTTGGAAATATGCAAATTGGAAAATGGCTGAAATCGCACGACAATGCCCTTTTAGACGATAGCACTATCAACATTGTTGATGGGAAGGTAAAACAGGAGATCTTACTCAAGCTCCAGAATGTTGAATCTGGGGAACTAGATATGGAGCTAGAGTGGATGGCTCTTGACCAATAGGTAAATATTTTCTCTTTCAGCTAATCCAATAAAAAATGCATTGTTTATTGAGTGGTGTATACAATTGCAACAATATATACTTGTCTTCTTTCAATTATATTCATTTGTTCATGTATTTTTTTGCATTTCCTTTCTAAATTCCTATCGTCTTAATGTTTTTTTAAAGGAGCGAGTTTTAGTGTAACAATAAAGTTATTTCATCACGGAAATAGTCTCTTTATATGTATATATATAGAAAAGTAATGTATATTTGATCATTCTCCAAATCCACAGTTGAGAGCCTTTGCTTCCAATGCTTGCTTCTGAGACTTGAGCCTGTTAAATAGAGAAGCATTGGCCGTGAAAGACGATGCTTCTCATCACCAAACCGGTTGACAATGGCAATGGGGTGTAGATGCAGTTTTCTTTTCATTCTTTTTAACTCCGTGTTGACCACAGAGTTGATAATGGTATGGCCAATAGTCCATTCCCAGAAATGCTTTCTGGATGATGCTTATCTCTTTTGGGGACTTTGTGTCTATTTGAATGAATGGGATATTTTTCCCACCCCAAAGATGGGCTTGGAGGCAAAGGGTGCTTGAAGCTAAGTCATGTTTGCAAAACAAATATACCAAGTATAAGCTTTTTATTCTTCAAAAAAAAAAAAAAAAAAGTAAAAAAAACGAAAATTCTGTTTTCATCCACGTTAACCTTCGGGTCATCAGGGTTTGACTCGTTTAATGATAGTTACCAATCCATTGCAAGCCTCGCCTTTTATCCGAATTTGGGATTGAGAATGTTGAATGGAGAGTTAAATTCAATAAAATATGTTTTCAATTTAGTTCATAATGAGAAAAAGCTTACAAAAGTCTAATCAAATATAGATTCAAACTAAGATGTTAACTTCAACAAGACCCCCCAACAATAGATGCATGTAAGTCTCCTCTTTCCCATAGCATTGTTGGAGATTACTATATAGAAAATTACTCTAACTAATGACAACTATCTGATAATTTTGAATTGTTCTCTTAACAAATAGCTTATTGGGGTGTGGTAGCTAAAACAATACAAGAGAATTAAAATAACAACTAAGTACTAGTCAAAAGGAAAACAAAATATATTAATTTTTAAATTATTATCAAAGTCTGTCACGCAATGAATAATTTATTTTTATATTAATAATAAATATTAGTATGCTTGTTATCGTAATTTTAAATTAGTACAACTTGGACAATTTCATTTAAATGACCACTGTTTCTTGAGAGATGCATGTACTCTTCTTTATAGTCCACCAACCAAAAACAGCTTGAAAATTTGGTTTTGAATTTTCTTTATATATATATATATATATATAATTTATTTATAGCAAGAGGCTGGAACAAAGAACTAAGCTCAATTCAAAGCAAACTTTAGTTTTAAATTTATTTGTTTTTTGATCATACAGATTCCACATTCAAATGGGTATATAGATTATGTTTTGAACCTGAGGGCTCTCTCGGCTCTGGTCCGTAATGCCTCTAGGCACATGGAGTTCACAAGGAGAAAATATGACGTGGTACTCATTAATTGTAAAACACCAATTAAGGGTACTAATACAAATCCCATGTGCTATTATTTCTACAACAATCTAATATAGTTTCAGCACAGTTTTGGGTTAATTAGTTTTATTATAATAAAAAATTAAATTTATTTTAAAATCAATAATCAAATTAGGTATATTCATCTGAATTAAAGAAGAAATACATAATATAAAAGTTTTGTATATTGTAACGCATCATTTTAGTTCTTTAACCACCACTCACCAATTGAATTAATATGTAAAAGACATTAAAGGCTCTAAAAAGAGAATGTGATATTTGTGAAAATTATTATTTTATATTATTGTTAATTAAATATTTTTTTAATAAATAATAAAAATCTAATAATTTATTTATATCTTGTTCTGCCTCCACAAAATAATAATAATAATAATTGAATGAATGGGGTCCTTTTTTTTCTTTTTCGTTTTTTTTTTTTTTTTTTTTTGGGGGGATTTTTTGACCAATATTGATTAACATTATTCAGGATATATATAATGATTTATGCTTTTAGACCCAGATCATTGCAGAATTTCAGCCAATCCTAAAGAAGAGAACTACCGGGGCTGCTTAACCAAAAACACACACCAAAAGACAAAACAGAAAACATGCTATCTATCTTGTCAATATAGTTAACAATTTTTTTCTTCTTTTTTTTTTTTTTTTTTTTTTTTTCTAATTGAATGCAACTGTAAGATCTTCTGCACTACTTTGGATACCCAAAGAGGGTTGAAACCCTTGTGAGAATGGTGCCACTGCTGGAGGCACCATGATGCATGGATTCTTTGACTCGGGACGAGCAATGCTATGAAAAGGAACACCAGCGATACTGAAGGAGATGATTGACAATAATTAAAGCAAAAGTCGCCATGATTGGGTGGATTCAACAACTTTTTAAACTCGATCCTTTGCTTTTGCTTTAAGTAATAAGACATGCAAATAATAGGATTTTTGAATTATGCTAACATTTCCTATACAATTTTATTTTATTTTATTTTTTGTCCATTAAAATTTTATTCAATCATGAATTACTTTTTTATTTTAGTAAATCTTATGACTTATTTTTTTGAATTAAAATTAAAAATCTTAAAAATTAAAATTAAAATTTTTAATTATTAAAATTAAAATTTTTATTTATTAAAATATTCAATGAGAGACACCATTTTTTTTTTTTTTTTTATATATATAGGGATGGAGTTTAGTGTCATGCATAAAGTGAATTTTCATTGGAATTCTCCTAATTTGGATGTATATGACTGACATTTGAATAAATTTAAAAGTCAAATTAATTGTGGCTTTAAAATAAAAATAAAAAGGGAGGGAAAGAAAATGACAATGGCAATTCTCGTAAAATAGGGTGTTTCTTGAGGGTAAAACAGAATGAAGAATCTGCACGCTCCCGCCTAAAACCCTAACAATATCAAAACGCAGAGGAAAAGAGCAAACGGAGAAAATAGAAAGAAAAAAAAAAAAGCCTTAAATTTTTATTCGGGTATTTTCCAAAATCTTGTCTTTTTGTTGATACCAATGATTGCTTCACAACAGAACGGTGCCATTGAATTCATTCTCTTGAAACCAGTGAGTGATTGCTCTTTACCTTCCTTTTTTTTAAAAAAAAAAAAATTCTGTTTCTTTTTTTGGGGTTTTAGGATTTTGTTTTAGGTGTTAATTCAGCTTAAACATGATTAGTTTAAGTTGAATTGTTGGTTTACTTGTAGTTTTGAGGCTTTATGTTTTGGTAGCTGAGAAAATGGTTAAAAAGACTGGATTTTTGTTCTTTTGAAGTCACATTTATTCATTTTAACTGTTGATTTAGGATTAAGAAAATTGGGTTTAGCTTAGAATTAAGTGTTGCCTTATAGTTTCCTTTAAAAAAAAAAAAAAAAAATTCTATGCCCTTCTATTTTGGGCGTTAATTCAGCTTAAATATGATCAATTTAAGCTCACTTTTTGTTAGTTCAAGTGGACTTGAGGCTTTATGTTTTGGTAGCTGGGAAAATGGAGGGAAAAAAAAAGTCTAAATTTTTGTTGGTAATGAAGTCAGATTCTTTCATTTTAATTGTTAATTTAAGCTTGAGGAAATTGGGTTTAACTTAGAATTTACTTCACTTTAGTTTTTAGCTTATGCACTAAGGATTTTTACCTTGCTTTTCAAATGCTGGAAAAATGATAGAGAGCAGAATTTTCTTTTTTCTTCTTTCTTTTTGATTATTTATGTTGTTGTCCTCGTTTCTTCAAGTGAAACTAAAAAAAAAAAAAAATCCAACTCAAGTTTGATTAAACCAATTATTTCCAGCTCAGTTTTGCTTTTTTTTTTTTTTTATTTGAAAAAAAAATCTTTGGTCTTAGTCAAATTTCTTGATGCATTTTTTCCTATGTAGCAGATGTTCAAATATGGTTGTACTGTATATTTAATTTCCTGGATTTTCTGGGTCTCTTATATTTAACAGCTGAATCTCCTTTTTCTTTTAATCTTTCAGGTTTTTGATGATTTGTGGGTAAGTTAGCCTGTTCTTCCAACATTTTTGTTTAGTGTTTTCTAGGTGCTGTTTGTTGGAGGGAAATGGGGAGCCAAGAGATTATGCAGATTCCAATAGCTGTGGATGTTGAAGTCAATTCGTGCAATAACCTGCTTAATGACTTGGATTCATATTTGGAAGATATCAATAATCGTTTGGCTATTTCAAGGATGGTTAGCAAATCCATCACAAAGGGCCTGATATCTGGAGTTGAACAAAAGGCAGCAGAGAAGATTTCTAAGAAAGAAAAAGAATTGGCTCGGTTAGAAATGTTGCATCTTTGCCATGTAGAAGCAAATGAAAATCACTCAAAAGATGGAAAATATGACCATTGTCCCTGGTATTTAGATGTTCTGATTGAGCATGAGAGGTTAGAAGAATCTTTAGGTAACCTTAGAGATGTGGCTGAAAAGCTGTTTAAAAAGCTCAAAATAGAAATTGACAAGACTAAAGGGTCTTGTTTGATGAGGAGGATAAGTTCAAATTCTGAGTTTTTGGGATTGGGTGGCATTCTCCAGGAAAAGGCACCTGATAAATGGGTTGACATGGATACAATGCTTGATAGTTTTAGAACTAGTCTAGATTCTGTCTGCCATCAAGCTGGTAACATTGTTCATTTGTCTAAGTCAGACTGCAATTGGCGGCAAGATAGAGAGTTACAAGCAGAAATAGAAGAAATGGTGATCAAGAATTGTTTTCGAGGTCTCCAAGAACAGTTTGAACAAAGGTTATGGGATCAAAATGCTAGATTTTGTGTTAATGAAAGTGCAGACTGGCTTCAGATGCTGAAAGAAATTACAAGTTTACGTCAAGAGTTGGACACCGTCTCTAAGTTGCTTGTTGTACCTGAAAGTGGACCAACTTCTTATGGTTCCTTGGAGCACTGGAAGTTTCCAGGCAATCATCTTTCATCAACAACTTCTCTTCGGGAGGGAAATGGAAAACTTGATGAGTCAATACATATAGCAGGAAATTTGGATCTTGCCCAGTTTAATCTTTTGTCGAGAGAGGAGTTAGCAAGTTATTTTAAGTCTGAAATGATTGAAATGAAGAGACAACATGAATTGAAAGTACAAGAGATAGCAGAGGAATATTTCAGTCTCAAGAGGAGTAACTTTAGGGAAAGTGCTTCTTTGTCAGCAAACAAATATCATGAGCTTGATTTACTTAGACAAAGGATCCCAGGGGTTATTCTGAAGTTGGATCGTATTCTTGTGGAAAATGAGAAAGTTCCTGCAGTTAGTAACGATACAGAGACTTTTGACAATATGAAGAATAGGTTGGAAACTTTGCTTTCAGAGAATCACCAATTAAGAGACTTGCTTACTGATAAGAAAAAGGAAATCAAACGTCTGTCTTCTAAAGTTTCTGATGATGCAGAGGAGATATCTAGACAAGCTCTGGCTGAGGCAAGCTTGTTAAAAACAATTGTGAATATGAATTCTGTCATAGAAGATGCAAATATTGAAGCCTCAATTAGTGAGGGTCTATATAACTTCCTTCTCAGGGAGTTGGCGGGCCAGATGAAATGCTTAGGTCAGGAGGCAAATATGGAGATTGATATTTATCATGGGCTTTGTAAAATTATTTTCAGGGAAGCTACTCAAATTGTTGAACCCACTGGCAAGTTAGAAATTGCAGATTCAGATATGGAGTCCGTTATAATGCAAGAGCTGTATGAAGTTATTTATAAAGAGGCCTTAAAAGAGGCTGAGGATGAACTTACTGACTTGAACCTGAAACTTATTGATGAAAAAGAAGTTATATCATCTCTTCAGATGGAAAAATTGGAGAAAGAAATGGCATTGAGATTGAATTTGGCAGAAAAAGAGGAAATGGAGCAAAAGCTATTCTTGTTGACAGTGGAAGTTGATGAAAAGGATAACTTACTTCAACAAGCATCAAATGAATTGGCAAAAGAGAAGAAGAAGTTTGATCTAGCTTCTCGAGAGCTGGACAGTCTAAGGAATCAGACAAGTCAGCAGCAGGTGTTGATTAACCAAAGCAATGAGGAAGTACAAGTTATTAAAGGTAATTTAGTTTGGGCAATGGACAAAATTAAACTCTATGAGGGGGATATTTGCAAATTAAGAGAGGAGCTTGAGTTAATTACAAGAAGGTTGATGGAAGCTGTTGAAGAGAAGAGCAAGCTTCTTGCACTTGCGCAGGAGAAGCAGAGTGCTCTGTCACTGGCGGAAGAAAGTGAGAGACAACACAAGAAACAAATGGATTCAAGCATCAGTGTTATTCAGGGACTGTCAAGAGCCATTAATGATTTTGAAAGCCAAACAATAGAAGATATCAGAAGCAAGAATTTGAGGTGTTTACTTATCACCATCGATCAATTGTAAACTTCTATGGTTCCACATGTATCTGTCTATACTAGTGTAAAAGTGTTCCTTGTTGCTTTTGCTATCTGCCATGTACTTAAGGCAATAGCCCAATAAAATAGCTGCATTTCCTAATCCTACATAGGATAGCCCAATAGGCCTTCGCTCTGTTTGATGCCCTTTTACTCTTTTGGCATTAGAAGTTTTCTGAACTAAGTGTATGCTACCTGTCCAGTGATGCTGTTTTGAATTCAACTTTCTTTAATGTTGGAAGTAGGTCTCCAAACAGTGACTCTATCTGGAGGACTATTTATTCTTAATTTTCTTAATGTGATATACATGGGAAAGCGATAACTAATTTATGCCTGGTTTTTTCTCCAGGTTGGAGAATCTGAGTTGTCAAGTGAGTTCTCTTAGTGGGGAAGCTAATAAACTTAGAAGAACAGGGTTGTTATATAAGCAAAGGCTTGAAAGGAGGTGTTCTGATCTCCAAAAGGCTGAAGCCGAGGTATGCCAGAACTCCTGTATTTGCTATGGTAGATAGTGATATTGGAATGTTAATGCCTCGTGCTCTCTTCCATTTAATTTTTTTGCCTAATGGCTTTGAAGCTATTATTGGCTTTAATATTCTGGGTGCAATATATTGAAGGTTCAGAGATAAAGCTCATGAGAACTAAAATGGTCTTATGTGTTTGGACTTCTCTTTCAAATGGAGAAGATTTATTACCAAGGAACTTTCTATCCTGACATCCTAGTTAGATATAGGTTTTTACTGTCAAGGTTTTGCCTTGAAAAATTGAAAACTGTTTGGTCATATGATACTTTTTTTTTTTTTTTTGAGTTCTCGGCTTATTAATGTGAGATTTGGTTTTATGTTGTATTTCGCTTTCAAATTTTGAGGACTAGTGATGATAACATCTGTGTTAGCTTATTATGATGAAAGGTTTGAGATGTATCTTGTTGGTCGTATAACACTTCATAGAAGAATTTGGTGATAAAGTGAGAGCTGGGAGGTACATGTAGAATAGATGCTTTCTTTGCAAGAGTGAATAGGAGCTAAATCTTCTAAGGAAAGTTTACTGTCTTGTGTAGTTCAAGGAGAAATTGTTGAGAAAGTGATGTGGAACAAGGAGTCAAACAACAACAAACAAGCAAATCTAAATAATAAATGTGGGAATTCATCCATTAACCAAACAAGAATCAACACTTGTTGATAAAACTCAATAATCAAATTTCAAGATATATTTTAACAAAATGTAACGACTAGAATGGAGAAAATTAATATCAATTTGTTGTGATATCTCTCATGATTATCAGCATCTGCATCATGTGTTGATGCTTCAATTCGTTGTTTGCTTTTCTATAGTTGATTGGGTGTTTCCCTTTACTTTCAGGTCGATCTTTTGGGCGATGAAGTGGATACTCTTTTGGGCCTTCTTGAAAAGATTTACATAGCACTAGATCATTACTCTCCGGTCTTGCAGCACTATCCTGGAGTAAGACATTTTTTCTCTTCTACTTTTCATAATACATGGATACATAAAGATTAGAGTGTTTGTGCATTTATGTCGCAGAATGTGCACAGGGTGAATTCTTCATTTAAATTGTTAAATACTGTGGGAATGTGCATAGAGTGAATTCTCCATTTAAATTGTTCTATACTGTGGGGAAACTTTTTTGCATTTTTGTCTTGAGTAATCATGAGGACTTCAGCATTTAATATGCCTTGCTTTGAGTGGAGAGATATTAACATATATCCAGAGTTTGGACAAAATATACCTTAATTAGTTTTCCCTTTTTGATTTGTTTTGAAATAATAAGTTGAATATACAAGTTCTTGGAGTGAGAAAATTACAGCAAGTTCACAGAACATCTGCTTGTACACATTTCTTGTTTTTCTTTAGTGCAAGTTCTTATGTCTTTATGATTATAATTCTGTCATTACCCTATGTAGTTAAATTTTTATTTGTCTTGTGTATGTCTTAAGAATTTTTTGGAGTCCATAATCCAATAATCCTTATATTTTGTTCTTTCAGGTTATGGAAATTTTGAAGCTGATGAAAAGGGAATTGAATGGAGACCCTGTTAAATTAATCTAAATTGCTTGGCAAGGTAATTTTAGATTAGTTCTTTAATGTTGTTATAGAAAATGGGACATAGGGCTACTGGCTGCTTTTTTTTATTATTAATCATGGTGAGGTTTTATTAGGAACATACGGCCACTGGCTGCTTATGGCTTAATGCTGTTGCTGAGCTTGTGTCCCATCTACTTTTTATGTGAGACTTGAAACCCTGACCTTGTGATTTGAGATGTGACCTAAACGATCCTTCTGCCCAACATCCTCTAAAAATCTAGTGGAATCTCTCTCTCTCTCCCTCCCTCTCTCTCTCTCTCTCTCTCTCTCTCTCTCTCTCTCTCTCTGGCATGAAACTGAAATGTACCCCTGATCACAATCTGTCATGCAACTTAATTCCCTTCACATATCTTGTTAAAATGCTGTTAGCTGCTATTCATCAAGGCATTCTTCGTCCTGGTATCTATTTCTATCAATGAACCAAGGGCTTCCCCATTTTTGCGTTTGTAATGATTCCTTTAGCTTTTGTCAGTGTAATAACGCAAGTCAAGCTTATCTTTTTGACAACAATCTACACACCTACATGGTTAGTAGAAAGACAGGGATTACAATCATGCAACAAAAACAAATTTTTTCAAGCTTAGCAAAATCTATCATTGATGGAGGAAAATGTAAGGATATGGCAACATTTTGTGTTACCAAGTAGGTCCAAGCCTGGCAAATTAGCCCCTTTAGTTTATAGTTACATCCTTTGGGAAAATATAAGGGATGTATTTGCTCCTCAATGCACCAGATGTACTAAACTCATACACCCTTGACTCTGTTTTCTTCCCACTTGCCTATTAATCGTTGAACCAAGCGCACTATGGAGTGTAGACTAAAGGGGATACCTAACATTATGTTGTTTTTAGGTCTAAAATCAGACTTAAACCTTGTTAAGGAGGGGTTGTTGGATTTGGTGTTGTCACCATTTAGCAATTTGAGGTGAAGATTGTTGTAAGATGAAATGAAGTAGAAAGGCATTGATTTGTAAGAAATTTAGGATCGTGTGTTTAAATTTAGCAATGTTTTGGTGATTAATGATTAGGAGTGGACATGAGTGGTGAGGATGAGATAGATACAGATTCTGCATCTTGTGCAGGAAAAAGTAAGAGGAGCTGAAGGAACGATAGAAAAGGGTTTCATTTTGTCGTTTACTTCTATGCAAGCAAAACTGTATTGCTTCAAGGTAATAGAAGAAGGATCATCGGTCTTTTGACACACACTCAATACACATTTTTTGATTTTTGGATATCCCTGAGTTCCCCACTTTCAAATTACATGTGCAAATGGTCATTTTAAAAATGCTCTCTGATAGGGTGGTTTTAACATTGCTGCTCTTTTGATAATTGCTTTTTGATATCTTGGTGCCTTTCATAAGGAATCCTCTTATTGACTTTGCTAAACAGATAGAGGTACATGGATTATGTTTCTTCAAAATGCAGCTTCTTTGCACGGCATCGTTGAAGGCTGATTTTCTGTATTGTAACTTCATGCGTTTGTTTGATTAAAGCACAGATTCATTAGGAAAGGCATTTATCTGCTCCTCTCCCTGATTGAGAACAAAGAAAATGATTCTTCCAAAGATGGGGCAAGGAAGACAACATACTCATTTGTCAGTTTTGTTGGTCACTGCGAAAGAAAATTCAAGAAAGAAGAGTGGGATATCAAACCAAGCAAAAGCACAGCCAGGGAAACTGAACAGCTTGGTCTTTTGTGTCACGGGATTTTTAGTTATATTCGTCATTTTGTAGTTTCTAGTCTCTTGGTGAACCACAGATTTGTTTTCATTGTATTTGGTAGTTTCTAGTTTCATAGCCCCCTGTACATATAGATAGAAGCCTGCACGTATAGTCTCTGTACAGCCCTTTTTATCTGGTATCTAGTTTTTGAGCTTTTGTTGTGTTTTGTTTATTTTTCTTCAAAAGTTATTTTGCAGATAATTAAAGGGAATTACTTAGAATAACATTAATGCTTTTGTCCTAAAAATTTACCATTATGGTTCAATCATATTTGAATTGGTTGCTCCTTCAGCAAATCTCTATTGTTAGACCTAGACCAAACAAGTGCTCTTCATGACCAAGTTTGGTGTTTGAGGCATCTCAGAGAAAATGCATCAGAAGTAGAAATCAATCTTTCAAGGTGGACACAGATTTTGTAAACACAACAGATCAACTATTTTGTTGTCAAAGGCCACTTGGTCTGATAGTATACTCCATGCCTAAAGAGAATGGACATTGCCAACAACTTAACTTCAAATGTTATCCCTTTTAATCCCATCCTGGATCAGGAAAGAGGGAAAATAGAAAATCATTGACAAAAACTTTCCCATATTTCTGTAGGAGTTAGAAGGCTTAAAGGGATTAGCCCCGGTCAGCTGTGGCAATTCTGTCTCGACTCTTTAATGAAAAAGTTACATGCCAGTAAGGCTGCTCCAACTGCTGGTTCCACCCGCAGAGTTCAAAGTATAAAGAGGACTTCAATCTAACTATTGAAAGGAGATGAAATATTATGAGAACTGAAAGAGTCCTTCGCAGGGGAAACACTTCTTTCTCTTTTTTTCCCTTTTCATAAAGATGAATTGAACCATACAAATGAAGCTGAAAATAAGAATGCAATGACTTATGCAATTTTGATTAATTATGCAAGTTACATATTCTAATTTTTCTGCACACAGACAACATTAGAAAATGGAGTGGGGAAAGGACAGATTGAAATTAAGGTTTGGTTGTCATTCAAGTTGTTAATGGCTGACAATGTGGATATGCATGCTGAACTTTTATTCACCGGTGAGAAATGCCTCAAAGGTGTTGAACCATTGCCTTCTCTACCCTCCCATAACAATTGTATGATCTGTTATAGTCGAGCACTTCACACCATCAGGAAATTTTGTTGCATGTTGGTGGTTATAAAGAACAGCCCTACATACTCAAAGATGGTGCACTATCAGTGAACTGTTTATAGCTAATCTGTCATGCAAATTATACAGGCTGTAGTGGTTTCATTGTTAATGACAGCTGTAAATTCCTGGGTTAGTATTTGAAAATGAGGTACAGAGAAGGATTCAACTGCTTGTAGAATGCAACATTATAGATATAATACTGAGAAGCCATCAAAGTTGAAATTGTTGGGCTTCAATATTTCTGAAAAGAAGAATTTTTGTAGTCAAATTTCTCTCAACAGCTTCATTTGAGTGCAATCACAAAAATAAAGTTTAATGCAGATATAATTCAAGATTCCAGAGAAGTAGAAATCAGTGTCCTGCAGTTTGTTGAGCACTGACTGCATCAAGGGTGAAAGCTAACCTGCGGTCTAACCAGTGAGGCCCCTGGGAAGAGCTCCTGAGCACACCGCACAACTTCTTTTCCAATATCCCAATTCTTATTAGCTTCAAGAACACCACCAACCATCACAAGTGGAAAAGAATCATTTCCATCTGCAATAAAAGATTGATAGATATGAAGAGTTGAAGTTCATCTTGATAGGAAAGCTAAAATAAATGAATTCTTTCACATTCCCATTTTATCTTTTGACACATCTTATGGTGACAGTAGCATCATGATTGATTTTATTATCAAAGCTCACAGGAAATGAATAGCGATTGACAAAGCTGTACACTGTTGGAAACTTGAAATAGATATAGATCTAAAAGGTAAACAACAACTTATCTGTCTAAAAAGTGGCATTTTGAATGAAATAAAACCAGATCAGTTCAGGACCTTCACCACACAAACTGAGTCTCTGAACAACTGCTTTCACACTTAGAGCCAACTCCTGGACGGCATCAACTAAAATTTTGTTTGCAACCTGATCACATGCTTCTGCACAAGATACCACCTCTGGAACAAGAGCTGCAATACGTGCCCAAGATGGATCTGCATAAGTCCACCTAAAAACCCCAGTCAGAAAATAGATATCAGTCCCCAGATTGAAGGCACACATGACAACTAGGAAGCTATTAGGGGACTTCATATTATGACACAATTTTTTTGTTTTCTACCAACAGAAAAACAATGCTTCACACATGTCTAGGCATGCAACATACCATTTAACTGTCCCTCCCTCATACTTTCCTGGTGCATTCAAATATCATATGCAAATGTTATGTTTACCCTTGTAAATTAATGAACCAACAGAACACCAAATTTGCATAATGTCTAGATGACTGTCTGAGGGTTCAACTCTTGATGGTTTTACAATACCAACCCTGGGGGGGGGGGTGTGGGAGGAACCCAACAAGGAGATATATTGCCTCACATGAAAAAGTAGTCAGCAAAAGATGGCCTTTCTGCTGTCAGTTACATTTGCCACATCATATGTCCGTGGACGGTTAATTTCACAGATCTCTATATATGATTCCTCCAGTAATAGAGATCCTAAAAGAGATTTAATAAACTCAATCCAAAGATTGAGTAATTGAACACAAGTCAGTTCAGTCATCATAAATGGATGCAGTTAGGTTGAAATTAAAAAAAAAAAAACAGAGAACCAACCATGATCTCCTAGAATTTGCTACAGGTGGAGCCTATCAAGATATAAGGATCCTTATTCATCATGTGAGTAAGTGGGACCCAAATTACCACAAATTTCACAATTTTTCAGCAACATTGATGGTGGAAGCCAATGACAAATTAACATTAACTGGTTCAGTCCAGTTTCAACTAACTGTTTGAGGACTAAAGGTGAACAGTATATTGTACAAGAGGCATGTAGAAAAAAAACTAACAATTCCAACACATTTAGAGAAAAAAAAAGAACCAAATGTACAAGGTCACCAGATTTTGAATGCTGAATAAACAGACAAACATTTGAACCAAAAGAAAGAAATGGATACCCAATTATTTCATCTGGAGAAGAAAGACTGAGTGCCTTAAGCATTCTATTTGTAAGCATTGTCTGTGGACCCCGATCATCATGAGCCCTTATGACTGCAGTTAATGCCCGTGCAGCGATTCCATAACCACTGCAAGTTTAAATTACACCAACATCAATTAGTTCTTAATGAGATACCACAAACTTTGCAAAGCAAAACTAGGGTCATCTCAACTAAGCAGCAGTCCAGAACTAGATGGGACTGGCTGCCTCAAGTTGTATGATGTTTTAGAACCAATACAGAAAATATATCAAAGGCAATGGCTGGACTTAACCCAGAAAAAAGGCTGATGAAGAATGTATTTCTCTTCTTCTAACAGAACTTTAGATAACATATCTAATTAGTTTGGAAGTTCATTCATTCTTGAAACCATAGACTCAAGTCTGAGCAAAATGCAGTGCATGTTCAGCCAAAAATGGTGCTGGTGCATGTCATCTACAGTTTTTCTGTGCAAACAGAACTTTCACCCATTAAATCCTGGGCATTATATTCTACATAAGCAACAATCTGTGACATTATCATCACAAGGACTGATCATTATCTAAACAAGTCCATCTACGACAAATGTTAACTATTGGAGCAACAGATCTATAAAGCTGCAATAAATAATTACTAAAAAGCTTAAGGTCACTATTTACTTATTTATTTATTTTTTAAGGATGTTCATGTAATCCTGAAACTTGCTGCCTGTTTAACAACAGTAAATTTCAAATAGTCTGATAACATGAAGCATAGAATAAATAGCACATAAAAATCATGAAGCAAATACCTTCCCCAGTCACCTAAGATAGGCCCTGCACCAGAAGCCCAAGCTTCTCTACCATCTTCGGCAAATCCATAAGAAATGCTTCCTGTACCAGCAATCAAAACACATCCATGAAGCTTTCCCAAAGTTCCACTAGCAAGAGCAGCTACAGCATCGTTGTGAACATACAACTTTACATGACTAGGGAATATGTCCCTGAGAAACCAGAGCTAATTCAGAAACACATGTCAAGGGATTATACAACAGCTAAAACAAGGGCAGGGATCACAGCTATATTTTTCAATTGTGCAATCTAAAGCATTGTGTAAGAACAGTTTGTATGGAACAGTGCACATTGTAGCCACCAGAAGAGTTTCCCTTCCTAGTACCCCACTTTGGTGGGACTATAATTGGATCATTATCTTTTTTATTGAACTGGGAAATCAGTACATGCAAAGAAACAAAGAAACAAAATAGCATTATTTAACCCCAAATAGCTACAACTAGTTTTGTATACTAGGACAAGAATCAAAAGATTAGGCAAACTCATAGCCATTTCTGTTTCTCAATTTTTCAAAATGCTATCTCCTGAATCACATATTGGTAAGTCAACTGTTCTACTTGTTTATAACAACCACAAGGTTTAGTGGTAGAGTCAACTGAACTCTTAGTTTCATGTCTAGGGTTTGATCCCTAGTCCCCACAAACCATAACAACCACTACCTTAGTTTTGGATTTTTCTTTTTTTAAAAAAAAAATAAATAAATAAATCAAGGAATTCCTATATTGCATTTGCAAGGGTACATCAGTTATCATGAACACAGGAAACAACACTAAAAAGAGAGCAAAGCCCACAAACTCTTAGGGTTTGTATGATGAAGTGCAACGATCATTTTCTAATAATGCTAACATATATAAAGACAAAAACACATTCTAAATAGGAAGAAATGCAAGATATCACTAGGAATATCTATAAATATCTCTTTCTTTCCTGTCTCAGTTCTCCTCTACTTAGACACTATACTGTAAAATATAAAATCAATTTTCCCTTTCAATTGAATTCATAAAAGATGCTCTATGTCCATTTTTATGAAATATCAATTAAGTTCCTCTTAATTCAGTGTTCATGCAACAAACTTGAGCCTTTTATCATTATTGTTCCAACAATTACTCTGGAATTTGCATGATTAGACATAATCTTGTTCAGGTAACCAACAAATTATTTTGTTTAGCAGACCTTAGCCACTTTAATATCTTTTCCTGATCAGTTGGATGGTTAACACCAGAGATTCCCAAGCAAACAGCACGAACATCAGATCGATTTGAACCTGATTTTGAGAGGGCTTCAGCCATAACCTCCTCTAATGTATGCCTAGCAGCAGTTTCTACAGATACATTAACCAAAAACCAGAAAGTCAAGACAAGGACTGGTCTTTGAATCTTTAAATAACTGCAGGAGACAGCAATATGAAGCAACACAATCCAGCAATTGTAGACGAAAGATATAACAAACTACAGAATTATCTACTATGCTATAGGACACTTTAGTTTTTGGCATGCTTTTCAGAATGGATAAATATTATTATTCTTGTGGAGAAAGGAAGAGCAACAGTGTAGCAGCCAAATCTTAATAGCTACTGAATTGTGCAGTCAGATCCAAAAATCCAAGTGCCACACCCAAAGCACGAGGAATGGACAAAACAATTGTGATTATTTGACTCCTAAGTCAAATTACAAAGTTTTACATACTTGCAAAATCAGGATTTAGTTAACAGGAAAAAGTTCTCCCATGTGTTACCCAATACAGAACAATTTTCTTGGAATCACTATCAGAGGGATCACGCTGTACTTCCCAGTACAAAATGCTCAACCACTCCTACAAACTAAAGGAGGAAAGGTTGAAACGCCAAAGAAATCTGCCTCAAACTTTTATCAGAAGCTAGCCATGATTATGAGTAGGACAAAGAGCAAAGGCCAACGACATTGCACCCATTAGGAATAATGAAGCTCTGGTCATTACAAGACATGGATAGGGGAAGGAGAAAAAAAAAAGCATGAGATGGAAATCTTGAAAATGGTAACATTGGAGGAGGAGGAATAGTTGGAATTTGATGACCCAAAATGCTAATACATGCAAAAACACAAAAATACTTGTTATCTAGTGGAAATTTGGAGCATTTTAAATGAAAGCTAGTGAAATTTACAGACTTTAAAAATCCAAATCCATTTTATGTAAGTGGACAAAGCCCAAAATCTTATTAACGTACAAGATAGAACATCAAAAAGAGGAAAATTTTGGCACCCAACAGGAGATAGATAGCTCTAAAACTGCCCAATTTAATATCAGAGCCAAAAAGCATTATATTCTCCGGAAAGAAAAAATTAAAGGAAAAAGAAAGATAAATGAGAAAAAAAAAAAAAAGGATCTATAAATGGTTGAACTACTAATCAACTTCGAAATCCCAAGTGAAGGGAAAGAAACAAAAGAACCCCTTAAGATCAAAAGCAAAAAGAAATGATCATGATAAGCGAGACTCGAGGTCAAAATCAAGAGTAATCAAGATCAACGGCTAAGAAGTGTCCGATACCTCCGACAGTATTGTAATTAGAACAACCAGCAACAGCACGAGCACGAATGGGAAGAGCATTGGTCTTGGAGAAAGGGAGGAAAGGCATGCATACACAAACAGTGGAGGTGGTCCCACCATCCAAACCCAACACTACCCCACCATCAGCACCAAACCCATCATCACCATTCTGATGCTGATGATCCTGATCAGATTCTTCCTTATGTTCAGCATTCTCTAATGCCCATGTCTCGCCTCCATTCCTTTCCTTGCAATTCATCATTGCAACAAAACGCAAAGCAATGAGAACATGCCAAGAGACAAGACTACGGAATTGAGTCTCTGAGGTGATATCGAAACGAAAATGTTGTCCAAACTGCAAAAGTCCAAAGCCGGTTTTTTTCTGTTTCGGATGAACAAAACAGGGACTTGTGTGTCCTGTAGGAAAAGTCTCAAAATTTATGTTATACGTAAAATAATTTATGTTAAATACATCATACTTTATATTATATAAAAAAAACTATAATAATATAATATATATTTATGTAAATATTTTTATATTATAAAAAATAATTTTTTATGTAATATAAATTATTTTAAATATAATATAAATTATTTTTATGATTATTTTGATCTTATTCCTATGGTCAATCTTGCCATGGGAGACATTATTTTCTTAATTTTTATTTTAAGAAAGGTAAATATTATTTACATGTAAAAAAAAAAAAACTTCATAAATGTATAAAAAAATATCATGTGAATCCCCCCCCCCCCCCCCTTTTTTTTTTTTTTTCTTTTTGGATTTGTGCGTGGGTGAAGGTTTTTTGTTTGTGCGAATAACAATTCCATTTAAGAAATCAAGAACAAAAGTACGAGGATACTGAATAATCTTTTTTTATAAAATTAATATTTTATTTACTAGTATATATATCCGTCTCACAGTGTGAGAATTTGTAAATTGAAATACTTCCTTTTTTTTTTTTTCATAAAGAGAAATTTTGATTGAAATATCTCAACTACAAATACTAAAATAATAAATATAAAATTTAACTTTTTTATTGGCCGAATTGAATTAACAGATGATATTTAAGTTTTATATTTGGTAAATAATAAATTACATTTATTGGTTATAACTATATATTTATAAAAAAAAAAAAAAAAAAAAAGTTAAATATTTTGTATAGTTAATTGTCTAATGAATCAAATAGACTAAAGAAAATAGGGGAAAAAGCAAAAAAAAAAAAAACTTTTACCTGTGTGAGGAACAAAAACTTAGACCATCCCTGCAAATGATATCACAAAACTGTCTAAAGTATGCCTAATCCAACTCAAGTCCATGTTAATAAAAGCAAAGGCAAAGTCAACCAAACCACCATTGTTTTGTAAGCCTAGTACACCTGCTTCCCTGTCGCTTTATCATGAGTCGGGGTGGGAAAATAATTGATTAATACTAAAAAAATAATATATAAGCCAACTTAAGTCTAGCACTTCTATGAAAATATCAAAAAATTTAAACCAATTTAGTATTTGTTTGGTCAATCGATGGTTTTTTTTTTTATTAAATAAAAAAAATGAAAAACAATGTTATAAAATATATGAGAGAAACAATGTTACGAAATATATTAAACAATTTTATAATTCTAATCGTTTTTAATGTTGATTATACTCATAACCGTTGAAAAAAGAAAGATTATTTTTGTAATTTTTCATTTTGAAATACGTACGATTCTATGAGAAATGACTCTAAAAAAAAGATTCCCTTCAATGTTGTTTGACAACCCTTTTTTTTTTTTTTTTTTTTTTTTTGAAAATTCTCATAGTCAAGACTGAAATTGTTAAGACCAAAACTTTAACTCTAAAAATTCGTTGACTTGTGTCTAAATTAACGGCTTTATAAATCTACCAATATTTTATTTTCTTGCTTGTGAGTAAATATATATTGCAAAAAGATTGTGTAGATAATATTTGAAACTGGTTTACTTATTGGAATTTGGTTAAGCTACAAAAGAAATGGCAGCATGCAACGTTAGCATTTACACAATGGCTACTGTAATAAAATGTGGTATATCAATCATGTAAGATTATTGTCCTTTTCGCAAGGAGACAACAACCCACAAAAAGTCTCAAGGTGAAGTGAAGTGAACATTTACTATTCTGTCTCCTTTTGCCAACAACACCCCATGTTCTGGTTTCTTGTTCAGATACCCCATCCCAGTCAGCAACCCCCCCATCTGCTGCTACTGTTTTCTTTGGAAACCCCAGTTAGCCTCACTGGTGTGCAAATGCTCTGTTGATCATGTTTTCATCCTTAAAGGTGGCATCTTTTCATCTTGTTTTCTATTCTTTTTATTCACTATAGTGTTTCCTTTTTGTTTTATTTATTTCTGTCTAGAGTTCTTCTTGGTTCAGATCTGTACGTTAACTGGGGTTGTGATGTGCTGTGTTGTGCAGGTAGCCATTTTTTTTTTTAACATTCTCTATTAGTAGCTTAATTTCACGCCTTTGAAAAGGGGATTACAGGTGGTCGTATGAGGATTATGAATATAAATCGATGTTTTTGTCAGAAAATAGATCGCATTGATGAATTGTCGAGTTGTTGAGCTTCAAGTTTCTGCTTAGAAGGTTCGATAATCAGGGAAATTTCCTATAGTTCCTTGGAAATGAAGTGCTTCTTGTGATTCAAAGGGTGGGATGTTCATGTTCGTGGGAAAAGAAGGAGGCTTATCTCGAAACATTGGTTGGCTCTGGCTTATCCAATTTGGACTTTGAGGGAAAAAGGCATCCCGGTGCACCAGACTCCTCCACTGAGGGTCTAGAGAAGGTAGAACAATTAGGACTTTGAGGGTATGGGGAAAAATATGGTGATGAAGAATGTCCGGCGAAGAGAGATCTTCTTTTATCTTTTATTTCTGGTGGTTATATTGGTATGTGTAAGAACTGGAGAAGCTCAGTCAAGTTCATTTCTCATAAATTGTGGTTCAAATACCAGTGTTAACGTGGATAATCGGAGATGGATCGGCGATTTATTCCCTAACAACAATCTTACTCTCAGTTCTGCTGGCATCACTGCAAGTGGGGATCCAACCTTTGGGCCACTTTACGGAACTGCCCGTATTATCACCACTGACTTGAATTATACATTTGAAGGATTGCAAGGGAACTACTTTGTTAGATTCCATCTTTGTCCGCTGAATTTTAACAACTACAATGTTAACGAATCATCCTTCAGTATCATGGCCAATGGTCTGAAATTGGTATCAGACTTGAGTGTTCCAGGTGAGATTTCTCAGAAGAATTTGTACTTCCAGAAAGTCAAAAGCAATGCAAGTTCTTTCCTTTTGGTTAAAGAGTACATTCTAGCAATTGGTATGGATGCACTTGTGATTGAGTTCATTCCATCTAAAGGATCATTTGGGTTTATGAATGCCATTGAGATTGTCCCTGTGGTGCATGGGCTTCTTCCAGACTCAGTGAGTAGAGTTGGTGGAAATGGCATAAATCTAAATTTGAGTGGTCGAGGAATTGAAACTATGTATCGGTTGAATGTTGGGGGTCCTGAAATTAAACCCAGTCGGGATTCAGACCTTTGGAGAACATGGGAAGTGGATTCCAGCTACATGATCACAGCAAATGCTGGTTTTGATATCAACAATAGTTCCAATATCACATATGCATCGAGTAATGATTCCTTTCTTGCTCCTCTTCTTGTGTATGAAACAGCAAGAATTATGTCCAACACTGAGGTTTCAGAGAAAAGGTTTAACATGTCATGGAAATTTGAAGTTCACCCTGATTTTGACTATTTAATCCGCATGCATTTCTGTGAGCTGCAATATGACAAGGTAAACCACAGGATTTTCAGGATATATATAAACAACAGGACTGCTGCCGAGAACTTTGATGTTTATTTGCGGGCTGGAGGGAAGAACAAGGCATATCATCGGGACTATGTTGATGCAATATCCACTAGAATTGACACACTTTGGATACAACTGGGTCCTGACACCACAGGTAGTGCTTCAGGAACAGATGCCCTCTTGAATGGCCTCGAAATTTTCAAGCTGAGCAAAAATGGAAATCTTGCATATGCTGGAAGAAGTAGTTCAACTGAAAATTCAGTGAAAAAATCAAAATCTTGGACTCTTTGGGTGGGAATTGGAGGTGGTGTGGCTTCTTGTCTTATTTTTGTCATTACAGCAGCTCTTGTATTTTGCTTCTGCAAGAAACACAGACATGAGCCAAATGCTACCAAAAACACCTCTCCAGCATGGCAGCCATTATTCCTGCATGGTACTACTGTAAATAGCATTGCTAATGTAAAAGGAGGATCTCAGAATCCTAGTGGATCCATGGCACCTACTAGAGTTGGCAGACGATTTTTGCTGGCAGAGATCTTTTCAGCAACAAATAATTTTGATGAAAGTTTGGTGATTGGAGTTGGAGGGTTTGGCAAAGTGTACAAAGGAGAGATCGAGGATGGCACACTTGCAGCAATTAAGCGTGCAAACCCACAATCTGAGCAAGGCCTGGCAGAATTTGAAACAGAAATTGAGATGCTTTCAAAGCTTAGGCACAAGCATCTGGTCTCCCTGATTGGTTTTTGTGAAGAACAGAATGAGATGATCTTGGTTTATGAGTACATGGCAAATGGGACTCTCAGAAGTCACCTTTTTGGGAGTGATCTCCCTCCATTGACTTGGAAGCAACGATTGGAGGCATGCATTGGTGCCGCGCGGGGACTTCATTACCTTCATACAGGAGCAGATAGGGGAATCATTCACAGGGATGTCAAGACAAGTAACATACTGCTTGATGAAGATTTTGTGGCAAAGATGTCTGATTTTGGGTTGTCAAAGACTGGTCCTGCTTGTGACCATACACATGTTAGCACAGCAGTGAAGGGAAGCTTTGGATATCTTGATCCTGAATACTTCCGAAGGCAAAAGTTGACTGAGAAATCCGATGTTTACTCTTTTGGTGTAGTTTTGTTTGAAGTTGTTTGTGCTCGAGCTGTCATAAATCCAAGTTTGCCAAAGGATCAGATCAATCTAGTAGAATGGGCAATGAGGTGGCAACAACAGAGGTCAATTGAAACCATCATTGACCCGCATCTCAGAGGAAATTATTGCCCTGAGTCATTGAAAAAGTTTGGGCAGATAGCAGAAAAATGTCTTGCTGACGAAGGGAGGAATAGACCTACAATAGGGGAAGTTCTATGGCATTTGGAATATGTCTTGCAACTCCAGGAGGCTTGGATGCACACCAATGCCGAGGAAAATTCCTGTTCAAGCATTCAAGCCACAGAAGTAAGGGAGACAGATGATGGTACACAACCTTTAAATATGGATGAAGAGACCAATAAATGTCAGAATGAAGGCTGATGGAGGACATGCAATGGTTCTGGCAGATCAAATACTGAAACTCAGATTGGCCAGCTGATTCACTTGATCTCTGGAAAGAGCAAGAAATTCTACCACCATAATGTTATATGGATCTAAATTCTTTTATTTCCTTCTAGAGTATGAACTTGAACTTAGTCTTGTTATGATCACACAATAGTGAGGAAGCAAACTACACACAATCACCAGAGTATCTCTCCATCCTCTTTTTTCCTGTCCTTTTAGACTTATAAATTGCTGCATTGATAAGCAGTTAGTCCCCATATCCCCAACGATGAAAATGGCCCCTTTTGCAATTTGGTGTCAATAAGAGAGGGAAATGAAGTCTTTCACTCCTGTTTCCTGGGTATTTTTGGTTCTACAGTCAGGTAGTATCACAGCCAATTTTCGTCCACAATACTGAAACTACTTCCCGAATCTGAGTACCTCATTTTAGGAGTTGGAGATGCATTTCATAACATGTTTTTAACAAGTATACTTATGACAGGGACAAGATTCCATGAACTTTGCAGTTTGGAAATATGGTCACCAAATTGATGATCTCTCGAAGAAAAAGGCATATACAAGATGAAAATCTTGGGAACTCCAGAGGGTAACCAACTGAGGTTTCAACGAACAGGAAATTTCAGAGTAAATAATTTAGAAAATATTGGATTTCCAAGCACAAGTTTAAGGGCAGGACAGCCAATGATTTTCTAACAATTTTGGAATGGCCTGACTAGCAAAAAGTTCTAAACCAATGAACACAGAGGGAACCAAGCTCAAATCACAAGCTTGTTCAGGATGTTACAACACAGCTGTTTAACAGCGGCAAAGCCTTCATCGTCCAACGAAACAGAGTTCAGAAGTTTAAGAAGATCTTCCTCCGTAACTTGCTCCAATTCCTGCCTTGAGCTGAACAAGAAGTATCCTCCACACCCCCACGCTGAAAGGCTGCATGAGTTTGACAATGCTCGTAGCTGGGGATTCTGATTACATAATCAGCAATTAAGAAGATTAAAACGTCTGTAAGATATCACTATCAACCACATTAAATATTGCATGGCAAAATCAATCAAGCTATTCAAGAAATTTAAGAGAAGAACATGGTGTAGACAAAAGCAAATCTAGGTATCATTCCATAACAAATGTCAAGGTAACTCACCTCAGATCCTTATTTAAAAAGTAGAAAAAGCTAATGAATTTGAGAATAATGCATGCTATTGTAAAGTTCATACTTTACTGGCCAGGATGTCGAACTCAGGTTGTATTGGGACAATCTAACCGAATTTTACTGTCACCACATAGATCATTCAATAAAATTTTTTCCTGCCATGCTGGTCTATTTCAGAAAAATATTTACTGCTTGTCTGGTCTAAATTTAGGTTCAGATTCATTCCTCAGCACCCCTCTCCCTACTCTTCAAAAGAAAAAATGGGACAAACATCGCTAAAACGAATTAGGACCAAAAATCTTTACCAGTCTTTGACTAATATTCACATTGTGGTTATGCTCTTCACATAGGAAATAATACCACTCCTGTCACCACTCATTTTCTTGTCCAATGAGGTAGACTGGTGCAAAATGTTTCACATGATGTATACATGTAGCTATCTATGTAATTTCTAATCAGGCCTGACAAAGCAATATGCAAAATTAATCTTGGATACAAATAGCACCACTGAATGTTAAATTATGCTACGAGACGTGACTGTCAGGCTAAATGAAACAGAAGAATCAGGGATACTGGGGTTCTGAAGTAGATAAGGAAGTCAGTATTTCACACCAACTAGTATAAGTCCTTTTGTAGTGATCTTGCAGGAATGTGACTAGCAAAGAAAATAGTCCAATATGAACTACAAAAAAGCCTCAAGGCAAATCTGACCAGCACAGAACATAGTCTAGCATGAACTACAAAAAACCTTAAGTCAACACAAATTGGTGCAAACGAACATAGAGGCTCCCGCTCTGTGTGTGTGCGCACATGCACATGCATGTACCTCTCTGTTCATGTATGTGACTGCACTTTCTAATCTGAACACAAGCAAACAGTAGGCATGCAGACTCTGCCAGAACTAACCATATCCAAGTTGAACTTGTACATATTACACAAATGCATCTAGGAAGAATCTGACCTGATTTCTTACTAGTCCTCCCTTTACTCTAGAGCATAAAGCTCCCTTACCCATGCCCATGTAAAAGTGGTACTCCAGTTAGAAGAATTCGACAACTGGGTCACAAAATGGTGTTAAAACCCAACTTTTACAGTGAAGCCATAGCACAGGCATTTCAACTCTTAAAAGGATATGATTCAGGATATAAGAATACAACCCATCCTATAACCTACTATGATATGATTGTGGGTCATACATAAAATCTCCTTAGTTTGGGACAAAGCAATCTGGAAAACAATCATAAGCTTAATATAAGACTCAAGGCCATTTTACCTGAAGAAACAAAAAGATTTTTGTGCCAGTCAGATATCAGCATATTATATGGGATGACCTTAATTTCTGTGGTGGTTATGTCATATCTGAAATGGCCTCTCCACATGCGATCTTCCCACTGGAAAGCAACAAGAAAAGGACAAACAGATTTTGCTTTTGTAGGAACTGGCAAATAAATTATGGTTATACATTTGAATGAAGATAAGCATCATTTTTCTCTGTGTCAGAGCAAGCACTCTTTGTACCCGAGCAAGAAGAAGAGAATCCAATAGACTTTGTCCTTCCTCAGATGTTTGTGAGAATCTGCCAAATGGGCAGTTATCCGTGAGAGATTGGGTACCAAAACAGTAAATTGGAACTTTGATAGCTGGAAATAGTATCATAAAAATTTCAAAGTAGCTCTTCGGTTCAAACCAAAAAGGTTCCTACAGAGGCATCAGCATCAGATGAAAAGACTGACAGCGAAAGGGGAAAGGCTTCACCTTTGCAAGTAAGGGGGTGAATATTACAAGGAGAACATGCAATAGAATTCTACTTGCATGTTCAAAGCCAAAATCAGATATCAAAAAGGCTAAATGTCATACCATGGCAGACAAAGCAACATGAAAAGCTCACACTTTCAATTTTAAGGCGAAGTTCCATTTGAACTGAAACAAGAAACAATCGCCACTAAAGTTGAGAATGGAGCTCTTCAGAACATAAGTGATGATCAGTCAACTGCTTGGTTTCATATCTCAACAGACAATTGTTATGTGCAATGTCCACGGCGTTGAACATACTTCAATGTAGAATATCTTCAAGTTACTGATTAACTAAGACAATAAATGCAAATTTCTGTTCCAGCACCTTCCACAAGCAAGAAAAGATAGACTTCTCAAAGTGACCATATCGGCACCCACCCCCGGCAAGGAAGGTAAGATCGGCTGGATGCCCACCTGCTTAAGGCAGGGCGCCCCTACCGCTGTGAAAGGAAGGGGATGCAATCAAAGACTTGGGAAATGCTTGCACATAGTATTTTCCCTGTCTGATCTTAATACAAGTGTCTCTTTTTAGAGCCGTGATTGAAGTAGCAAAGCCAGCCCTAACTGGACCAGTAGACACCCTTTCACCTTCACAAATCTTGAATAAAAACTGGAGAATCACAAAAAAGGAAAAAATGAAAAGGTCAAATGAACCTTAATTAAGTGTTCTATTAAAGCCGACAAAACGAAATTTAAAATATAGGTGAAATCTAACAAAATTGATCTACTGGGAAGCAAAACAAGCATTTTACTACAAATCTTTGCAGTAATTGGGAACCAAGACACGGAAACTACGAATCAAACAACATTGATCAAACAATTCTTCAACAAGATTCAAACTTTTGTAAGAGTCCCATTAAACCTTATAAGTTTGCCATTAAAGCAAACAAAAACACTTGAAAACTCTAAATGAAATCCATCAAATCACATCTACTGGGAAGGAGACCAAGCATTTTACTACATAGCTTTCCAGCAATTGAGTACCACCGAATAACACCCATCAAAACAATTCTTGAGCAAGATACTAACTTTTGTAAGAGTCCCATTAACCCTTATAAGTTTGCCATTAAAGCAGACAAAAACTCATGAAAACTCTTAATGAAATCCATCGAATCACACCTACTGTGAAGGAGACAAAGCATTTTACTGCAAAGCTTTCCAGCAATTGGGAACCAGAAAACAACATTAAAGAGTGTCTTGGTGCATGAAGCTCCCACGTTCCTAAGGTCTGTGAAAGTTTATATGTACAAAGCCTTACCCATGTTTTCACCAAAAAGGCTGTATCTGCAACTTCAACTTGTGACTACCAGGTTACAATTGAATAACCTATCTGTTATACTAAGGCTTGTCTTTCAACCAGCAAACAACATTGATCAAAACAATTCAAGTTGACATGAGTCTTATATCTCATGAACCCAAAAACAAGAAATTCAAATGAAGGGTGTCTTTCCTTTTCCTTGTCCCTTTCATTTCCTCCAGTTTGTCAGCCGAAAAATTTTTTTAAAAAAAAAAACAAACAGAAAGCTAAGAAAATATCAAGAACCCCCACCAATATTTTCTGATCTAAAAATCAGGAAAAAAATTTAATAATAAAAATAAAGTTAAAATAAAAAAAGAACCTTGGTGAAATTATGGAATAATTGAAGCAAGTCGTATCCTAATATTTGATCACGATAACAAGTAACACATCTATTTAAGTCTCTGTTGAAAGAAATTTGAAAAAAAATGGAAAAAATTGTCATTATAACAAATTAAATTGTCTTTTTATTAGATATAAAGTGAACATGTGAATGTTTGAACATCAAAAAGAAAAACAACAGACAATTTGAAACATATATCCACCTTTTTATTTATATAAATTAATATTTATTGTCACTATTAAATTATATTCAATAAATGATATTTTTATTTTAAAGTGTTTGTGTAATTTTAATGAATATGTTCATCAAATTTTGAATGAAAATACTTATATTTAGATGTTGAAATTTATTCATAAATATTGATTAAAATTAAAATAATTATATATAAAATTAAAGAAAAGTATATATATATATATATATATATATATATATATATATAAAGAGTGCACAATAAACACTTTAGTTACAAAATTGACACGTAATTTGAGAGTTGTCCCTACAATTGTTTTTTCCTTCCTGTACCTACCCTTCCATGCCCGTTGACGAGGAAAAGAGAAAAAGGCCAAATCGCCTTCCCCAGGAAGTTCCTCTATTTTTATATATTTATTTAATAAAAATCATTAAATTCTAACCAAACCCAAAGTTAAAAGATTGCGATCAGAAATGAACTGTCATGTGATTGTACAACTCGTGACTTTTGTGTCTATGCCAATGATAGACTGATTGAACCATAGAGCACTGGAGCAGTACTCTGAAAACTTTGAAAATTCAAGTGACTGAATTTTTGGCACATCTGCGTTGGCCCCATTGGCAAAAGACACCGACGACTTTTTGTTTTTCTCCCAAGGTAAAATTGTGTCAATGTCCAAATCCAGTTAAACAATAGAAACCATTATTGTTTTCTTATTGTTTTGCTAATTTCCCCCTTCTTTTGTTTTTTTTTTTTTTTTTTTTTTTCTTTGTACTTTTATATGCTAAGTTGTCCTCTCTTAATACTTAATTTAAAAATTTTATCAAAAAAAAAAATTTTTCCATTTGCCAATGTCAATATATATTTTTTTTCTTTGTTTTATTATTTTTTTAAAAATCTCATTGACTACTATTTTCTTATAAATAATTAAAAAGAAAAACAAATTGTGAGTTTTCTTTTAATTTTAAAAATTCAGTATATAATTAAGGTTAATTTTTTATTATCCATTTTTTTTTAATATAGACTTTTATTGGTACACAAACCAATCACCCAAAAGAAACCCATTAATCAAAGACATTCCAACAAGAAAAAATCAATTAAAATTCAATAAAGTCCAAATCTTTGTTGAAGGCAGATACTTGTTATCAAAGAGTAATGCCAACTCAGCTACTGATGAGGACCAGAAACTTTTTGATTCCTCAACCTCCAACACCCTATGTGGCACAAAAAGAGATGCAGAAGTCTTGTGGCTTTAATGGAAAAAATAAATAATATTAAAGCAAATTAAAAATAGGAAAAGGGTCTTTTTTTATTATTATTAAAACAAACAAAAAAAGAGAAAAAAAAAATTGTTCTGTTCATTATCTATGGATGTCTTGTATGTTTTACCCCACTGTAGATGAGATGCTAAAAACGCATTTTGGTCCTCACCTTCTCTCTCACGTAAAAGCACAAGCGCAGACAGAGAACCAAAAGCCAAGCAAAGCACATGGCAGACAAACCCACTTGCCGACTTAAATTCCAAAAGCCATTCAGATTCCCCCCAGGAACCCATATTGCTTCCTAGTCTCTGCTCTTTTACACAGGTACTCGCTGGTTGGCTATCTTTGTATGTTTCCTTCTTTTTTTTTTTTTCCTTTTGGCTTTCTATTGTATTGGAAGTCTCTTTTTTTTTTTTTTTTTTTTTTGAAACGATGTTTTCGAGTTTCCTGTGTTACTTTTAGCAATTTATTGGAGTAGCTTTGTTAGGTTACGTTCAAAGTTCCAATCTTTTTCATTTTCCATGCGATTTTTTCAGTGCAATGTGGCTTCTTTTTGTTTTTCAAATTCATCGGTGGGGAGGGGATGGCTTCGTGTGTTTGCTTTTCCACTGCCATTGGTTTGGTTTTGTCAATTTTGTTGATTCCTGTGTCTTAAATAGGAATATTAGAAGGACTTTCAGGAATCCAAAAGAGGGTTGTAAATGGGTGTTGAACAAAATGATGATAAATGGTGTTCATTTGTGGGACACATATTTGGCTGTGATTTTTTTTTTTTTATTGTTCTTTTGTTCGTAAACAAGAGAACCAATAAAAAAGACAAACAGAAGCGCAAGTCGAAGTATACCGGTACTCTTATTCTATTGTGACATGGAAATATGGGCATCTAATACTTTCCCATACCCCCACGATGTGGGAGTCTCGTGCATTGGGATGCTTTTTTCTTTAGTTCGTAAACATGAAGTTTGAGGGTTATGATTCATGGGGTTTTGATATCTTGAGAATTTCAGTTTATTGCAGTTTATGGACATCCTTATCATAATTCATAATGAAGCTTGTGTAGTTGGCTGGGCCTTAGCAATGATAGTAAAAAGGACAGCTTGCTCTGCTATCAATGTGGTTGCATTTGATGTTTTTGTATTATTGTAGTTATTAAGGTTATTCAAATTTATGTTTTTCCTTACTGACTTACAGGAGTGATTGGTTTTTGTTTCAGTACAGCATATACTGAAGGCTGAGTAGCATTTGCTTTATTAGAACTCCTTCAAATTACTGATGGGGACTAGGGGATCTCCAGTTGTAGCTGTGAAAAAGACAAGCTTTACCCCTAAGGCTATTATCTACCAAAAATTTGGAACCAAGGCCTGTTACGAGGTAGAAGAGGTGCAGGAGCCTACTCAGAATGGATGTCCTGGGTTGGCAATCCCACAGAAGGGTCCATCTCTATATCGCTGCAAGTTGGAACTTCCAGAATTTGTTGTTGTTTCGGAAACCTTTAAGAAAAAGAAGGATGCTGAGCAATCTGCTGCTGACAAGGCCCTGAAACAGGTCTGCTTTAGGTTCCTTTCCCTGGATTATTTCTGTTTCAATGCAATCTACACTGTTATCTTTTTACACCTGTTTTGTTCCTGAATTTTTATGTTGAATTATTCCTTTCATGTTTGTATCATTTATGTATTTCTTAGATTGTACTTTTAATGTTTCCCATAATGAAAGGGCATCTTGCACATTCTGCACTAATACTGGTGATTTCACGAAATTTGCTTATTTGTTCTAGGTGATAAGAATTGGTTGTCCTTTGGAGATAGCGATTCAGATTTATTTTTCTTGTGCTCTGTCTTTACCTTGAGTTAATTGTGTGTTTTTGCAATGGCTAAGGGTAGATTTCTTCTCTTAACTGACTAATTGGAATAATCTGTATCTTCCTTTACCCTTCACTGGTGATGTTGCATTCTTATCTATTTCTGTTTCAGTTAGGCATCCATCCTCCAGCTGATAATCCAACTGAGCAGGAACTGTGGCAGTCTTTAAGTGATCGCATCACCTATCTATTCTCAGATGAGGTTAGTGCTTTTGTACATTTGCGTTATGCTTTGTAGGATAATACTTGCTAAGTGAAATTCAATTTTTATTTAGAAGCAGTGGTGTGAAACATCAACAGAAAGAATGAAGGATACAGTAGAATTGATACAGTCAAATCGATGATGTGTTCCATTATTTTAGTGAATAAAGTACTATGTGTTTGCTTGTTGGCAAATTTTTATGTCAACTGTCTGTGCTCAAAAGAGAGAGTTGACTAGATGATAACTTATTTGAAAAATGCAACTCCTTAACTCCTTTTCTCCATTGCACATCTTTTTTTCCCCAATTCTTGCCAGTAGGTGAATCCATTTTTTTTCCCTTTGATATTGTTGCTTGCTCTTCTCTGTTTTACTTATATAAATGTCAGTTATTTGACTTCTTTTCCTATTTTAACCTTGGGTAAAAGTTCCTTTCATGTATTCAGCCTTTGAGTGGTCACCTTAGAGCAGCTTTGTGGAGAGATGGTGATCTGTGTGGTTCAGTACCTGTTTCCGTCATTGCTGCCTGTGATGCAAAATTAAATAGAATATGTAAATTGCTTGACCCTAAGGTGGAATCAAATCCTTTCCTGGCTTTGTCATTTGTAATGAGAGCTGCTGCAAGTTCACCTGAATCTGTTGTTACTCCCAAGGGACAACTTTCGCTTCAGATACAAAATCGATACCCTTCTGATGTTATGGAGTCATCAGATAATAAACCATCTTGTTCCCTAGAAAGCTTATGGGTCCAAGCTATACATATTCCTTCTTCGCTGGATAAGCCTATTGAAGTGGTTACTCTTGATGTTTCATCAGCTGGATATTACCTGGATGTTATTGCACAAAAACTTGGTGTCCTGGATGCCAGCAGGATACTTCTGTCAAGGTATCTTAAGTTATAATATGTGTATATACAAATCTATTTGCAAGGTTGCTTTATCTGACTACTACATTCATCTTTGTCAATAGGACTATTGGCAAAGCTTCATCTGAGACAAGACTGTACTTTGCTGCTCCTGAGTCATGCATTTTGGACATGCCTTCAGATCGTGCAAATGAGAAATACCACTTAGAAGAATCTTTAAATGCAAGGGCAACTTACTTTTGTGGTCAAAGTGTACATGGAAATGCAATTATGGCATCCATTGGATACACGCGGAGGTCTGAGCACCTCATCCATGAAGATATTTCTTTGCAATCATATCACAGGTATTTTCTGACTTCATCTACATGGAATTTTTAGCCTGTCCTTCTTTGGTCTTCCGTCCAAATCCTCTTCTTTGGTCTCCTGTCCAAATCCTTTCTGTTGCTAGTTCTCAATTCACTTCTAAAATGTTTAAAGAATTACCTCATGTTAAGAGGCCACCATTAACTGTAAGCTATTTGTTTTAATCTCAAAATATTAGTTTTTTGAATCTTCTGCTTTAGATTGCATCTTTTGTATGATTCACGTGTGGTTCTATACCTGCTTTTTATTAACCCATGGTGCTTAAACAGGATGCTTATAGGTAAGATACCAAATGGAAGTTACAAGTTGTCCAGAAAAGCAATTCTTGCAGCAGAGTTGCCTACTGTGTTCACAACTAAAACAAATTGGAGAGGTTCCTTTCCAAGAGAAATCCTATACTCATTCTGCCGTCAGCACTGGCTATCTGAACCCATCTTCTCTGCTATAAGTGTACCTTTGAAGCAATCTTGTAAGTTCTCGAGGTCACATAAGAAGTTGAATGTAGCTGGGGCAGCTGAACAAGAGTCAAAATATGCTAATGGAAGAGACACTGTTGCTGGTGATGGAGAATCATTGGAACCAGGAAGCACTTTTAGATGTGACATAAAAATATTTTCCAAGTTTCAGGAATTGATAATAGAATGTTCACCTAGAGAGAGTTACAAGAAGCAGAGTGATGCCACCCATAATACTTGTCTGAAAGTTCTCTCATGGTTAAATGCCTTTTTTTTGGACCCTGATATGCCGGAGAAGCTAAATCACTGTGCTAATGTGCTCAACATTCAGTTTTATAATGAAACCTTCCTTCAGGAATTTGTACTGTGTCCATCTGTTAACAGGACAAAAGGAGGCAATTACCATGAATCAGCAAATCTTAAGATGATGGAACCCTTGAACATAAAAGGTTCAGATTCAGGTGTCTATGCATCTAGTGGATCCTTGTCATGTGTGAGTTATACTATAGATTTGGTTGCAGAAAATGTGAAAGAGCTTCTTGAAACTAATGATGAGTTTGAATTTGAGATGGGGACTGGATCTGTGATTTCTCCTCTAGAAACAGTTGTGACACAGATGTCAGTTGGTCAGTCTGCTTGTTTCAATTTGGACTTGCCACAGCAAGAGTTCATTTTAGCTGCAGCTGAAGATCCCAGACAGATCCTTCCTTTGTTATCTATGAGTAAGTTGCCACCTTTGTTTATATCAATGAATGTGGAAGGACCAGGAAAAAGTAGATGGTTCTTGCATGCAATTGGTCAATTCATCTTGTAATCTGCATTTTGAATTTCTGCTTTTTTATGTGTTTAGTAAACATAAGTGGGTTTTTTGGACAATGAAATGTTAGAAGCACTATTGAGAGGATGAGGATTAGCTGGTGGGATATAGTAACAAGAAAATCTCTTGCACGGAGTGCTGAAGAGGAAGTAAAATCTCATTTAACAATGTTTCTATCCTTTGGTTTATAGATTTTAATTGCAAAATTTGAGCTGAATCCAACTAGCTTGATTTAGTTGATTTGAGTTTAAAGTTTTGAGTTCTGTCTAGCATTAATCCTCTGACATCATTCTTCTTTGCCAATAATCATGTGGCTATCTTGTTCTGTGATTTCTATGAGAGTATGACTAGGAACTGCAACATGCACATTGAGTTCCTTCAAATGTTATTGTAACTTGACCAGGGTAGCAGTTGGTGTCAGCTAGGCCATTTTCTGTTCTGGCATTTTAAGTCAACCAAAGTGTAGGGAATTAGGAGTGAAACTACTGAAACATGTTGCTATATCAATGGATTAGGATACGCAATGGATTAGGATACGCAATGGATGTGGTCTTGAGAATGAAAAATGTTGCTTGTGGAAACAAGTCATTGATACTCATTTTCTTTGTTAATGTTTCGCTAGATGATTGCCACTTGAGATGCTCCGTAACCTTGTTGCGGATAACAGAACCCCCAGAAGAGAGAATGGAGCAGGCTCTTTTCAACCCACCGCTTTCAAAGCAACGGGTGGAATATGCTTTGCAGCAAATAAGAAAATCTTCTGCTACTTCTTTGGTATGACATCTAGAATTTTGCATATTCTCCTCCTCATACATCCTTCATCTAGATCCTCTCTTATTTGCTCTATATTTTCTTTTTCTTCCCAGGTTGACTTTGGTTGTGGCTCTGGTAGTCTATTGGATTCTTTATTAAATTACCCAACTTCTTTGGAAACAATTGTTGGTGTGGACATTTCACGGAAGGGTCTTAGCCGTGCTGCAAAGGTATGAAATGCTTGGTTTGGCATTTCAAAAATGTTGATATTATGTTGTTATTCTTGGCGCACATCCTTTTATGCTTGAATGTTATTTATCCCTTTCAGGATCATATGATGCAGGATAGTTTGTTAAGTATCAAGGGATATTTCTTGGCATGGTGTGAAAGCATCTTGTATACTTCATAATGGGTTGACTTCTGAAAAAAGACACTCCCCAGCTTTTCATAATCATTCACTAATTTTGGTCTTGTATGCACATGGACCCCTTTGTCATCCACAACTGCCAACACATATATTCTTGCATATTTTTAGAAGATTTTAGGTGTAGCCCAAAGCCAGTCTTCTTCATAAGAAACTCACAGTTATGCTTTGATTTTACATCAAGACATGGTTGCTAAACATGTAAAAGAAATCTTGGCTTGCAAGGTCACATTTGAGTAGTATGCGTTTCTCCTGATTTTCATGGTCTAAATGGTTTAATATTGCATTCACTGTGTTTAATAAATTGAGGGTTATAATCATGGAGAGAATTGTTTATCCTTGTTCATGGAATTGTTACAACTGAGTGTTAACCTTCTTTGTCTGCTCTGCTCCAGTACACTTTGTGAATGTTCCATATCAAGCAATGTTCATTCATTGTTTTGTTCTAATGCTAGGGAGATTTGTGTCAGATTGTCTGTTTGTCTCCACTGTAGTGTTTTGTTCTAACTTTTTGCTTGTTACCTGTACTTTTGACTTGGCTATTTTTTTTGATTTGGTCAATTCTGCAGGTCCTTCATGCAAAATTAAGCACAAAGTTAGATATGGGCATCAAACGTGCTGTTCTCTATGATGGTTCCATTACAGATTTTGACTGTCAATTATGCAGATTTGATATTGGTACTTGCTTAGAGGTGATGTATTTTCTCATCTGGTGCAATGTTGACATTCAGCCTATGTTTGGACCATTTTCAGTTTGACTGAATGTTGTCCTTTCTTGTGTTTGCAGAATTTTGAAATTTCTAGTTCAGCACTCTAAATTATACTTAGTCTCTTTAAATTGTATGCATGAATCATTGCACAGATATTGCAAATAGTCAACGCTTCCAATGGGGATATAACAAATGTTGTTCTTTATTGTGCTTCTAATGAAAATACTGTGAACTGGTGCATACTTTCATTTATAAATGTGGGTCTAGAATTGTTGAAAACAGATAAATGAATAAATATAGTATGTCTTGTTGTTTGGAACAATATCAAAATTTTATAGATATATTGTTTGATTCCACAATGTAAAATAATTGGAAGCAACGAAACATGTGATAGCTGAAGCAAAACTTGTGGTCATCTGTCGAGTAATAGAAAGTGGGGGATAGAGAGGATTTTGATTATACGGTAGAATATTGGAGCACTGCTTTGAACTCTCAATAAATCCACATCAAACAAACAGTTGAAGTGTTTATGGCTTATGATTACTGTGTTAATCTAGATGAAGAACTTGGTTACAGATCTTGCAAGATGGGATACTTGAGAGCCTGCTATCCGATGGCATGCTGTGTTCATATAATTGACATGGTCAGCCTATCATTCTATAATTTCTTTTGTTTCTGTTAAGAAATAATTCTACCTAAAAACTTAAGCTGTCAAGAAATTATGCCACCTAAAAGTTCAAATTGTTAGATGAGATCTACAATATGAATCATATATTATACTCAAACAGTTTCAAAATTGGATGTTTTAGAGAGGTAGTCTTTTATGCCTACAGCGGAGCGCTTGGCCTGACAAGTTAATACACACTAGCTAGTAGTGATATTAATCATATAAGAGTATTGCTTGGTGTTACCAATGTTTGTTTTTTTTTGAGCAAAATTTTTGCTAACTGATGTGGCATGTGACATGAACTAATAGTGCATCTTCTATGCAGTCTCTGCTCAGCCTAGTCATTGTTTGAAACATGTCGATTGCAAATCATGCCATAAAAGTCCTCACATTATTCGTTGAATAAACTGTTTTGCTTAGCTTGGCTGTATTAGCTGTGGTATGATTGTAAATATTTAGAAGAAACCTCACTTCATGCTCTAGACTAGAGTAATACAACTATAGTGGTAGAATTCTGACATCATGTTGAAGGATTGCCAGTCACACAAGGAAACTCTTGAACTCCAATAGAACTTGACCCACAATGTTCATCAAAATTCTAGGTGATTGAGCATATGGAGGAGGACCAGGCCTGTCTTTTTGGTGATGTTGCATTGGGCTATTTTCGTCCAAAAATTCTTATTGTATCTACTCCAAACTACGAATATAATGCGATTCTACAAAAATCTAGCCTCTCCAGCCAAGAAGAAGATGCAGATGAGAAAAGCCAGTCACAGTCTTGCAAGTTCCGCAACCATGACCACAAGTTTGAGTGGACCAGAGAGCAGTTCAACCACTGGGCATCCGAACTAGCCGAAAAACACAATTACAGTGTTGAGTTCAGTGGGGTTGGTGGTTCTGCCAATGTGGAGCCAGGATTTGCTTCTCAAATTGCTGTCTTCACAAGGGAAATCCCACCAGAGGAATTTGATGTTCCAGAAAATGGAAATAAAAGACAACATTTTGAAGTTATATGGGAGTGGAACAACAGTGATAGGTGAGAGTTTTCAGTTTAACAGTTTAATTTATAGTGATATTTTCTTAAATCACAGAGTCGAGGTTTTAGTATCCAAGTCTCCGTAGGTAAACGCATTCTCTTGTTCTTTCTTAAACTTTCCAGGGGTTAGTTGGCATGTTCCAATTCCTGCAAACTTTTACATGCAACTTGTCATAATGCCATTCCAACCTAGCCACTATGCATGTGTTTGTTACATGAACCAAGTGCTCCTGCTCCCTCCCCAATTCCCTTTTCCTGGTTCCCAGTGTAGGCGAGGTTCAGTCCCTGGTTGCTTGCTAGGCTAGTTGATACCCTTCTGAAATCTATCATTTACTTGTGTCAATTTAAGCATTTTTGCCCTTTCTTTGCCTAACTAAATGGTAAGGCTTTAGTTAAGGATTGGACTATGATGTATGAACAAAGATATGGGGGTTCTGATTATATGTTAAGACAGTATTAATGTCTGCTACTTATAGTTTGTTAGGTCATACCACAAATATATTGGAGTGTTGATGTGATGTGTGTGGTAAGTGAACAATGGCAATGGTGAGACGATCAAAACTGGTTGACGTTATTCCATAATCAATAATTGGAAGATGATCCCTAAATGAAGGAGTAGGGGCTGGCGGATTATTACATAACTCGGAACAGGCCATTGTTGTAGACAAGGCAGGAAAGCTTCAAGCTCTAAATGAAGGCCAAGAGGATTAGAATTTCACTGTCTATGTTGCCAGAAGAAAATTAGGCAAAATTTTTTGGGGCAATTGCAAGCAGAGTTAATTTTTTGGCAACAGTTGGGCATATATGGTTGGTGATGATGAACAGATATTATTAAGTGGAGAAGATGGAGTTGATGGGTGGATTTATGGAGTTGAATCCAATGACAAGAATGTAAATTCCAACTTAATTATTGTCCAAGGGGAAAGATTAGCAAAAAGGGGGACAGAAACAAAAACATTTGTTTCCTAATTGTTTTTGTCATCCAGATAAAATCACATAGATGCAGTTGAGTTGACATGTTTCAAATATAGACCCACATGTTATAACCATTGCTTACACGTTTTAAGTTTTCTGATGCATGCTTGGGAACAACATGTAATTTGTAAAACACGCTGTTTTATTGGCAAATTAACTACGATTTTTGTCAAAGTGAAAATTCCTAGTTTTATAGGAAAATGACTTCACGCTGTCAACCATCAACAATTACTAAATTACTTATTATCAATGACACAAATTTCATGAACATTTATGGAAATACCTTTGTCAATCCAATTCAAGGCTACCCAAAAGCCAAAAAAAAAAATAAGGGTAATTTTGAAATGTAATGTAAAAAAAAAAAAAAATATTGTAATGTACAAGCTAATTTGTCTTAGTCACTGAAAACCAAAAATTCTAAAAAAGACTAAAAGGAAAAGGGCATCGACTACATGAAATATTCAGAGGAGAAAAAAGTGAGAAGCCTTTTTTTTTTTTTTATTAAAATCATTTTGAAATATATTTTAAAAATGAAGAGGCACAGCAGTCCTAACAGTAATTCAAATCCCTACGGCTAGTTACTATGAATAACGGTCTTGTTGTCTTTTCCTCTTTGACCTAACCTTTGTACCTTGCTCCCCAATCATCACCTCTCTCCCTCCCTCTCAATTTTCTCATTTTCCCACACAGGATTCTCAGTAAACAAACATGTTTCCAGCTGCTACCCTGACGAAGAAAGCAGACTTCTTTCTGCTACCCTCAGTTAAATGACAGGCTTCGTAACTGCTACCCTCATCAAAAAGTAGACTTCTTTCTACTGGTGAAACCACTTTCTTGATAATTCAAGGAAAGGGTTTGAAGATTGTTGCCAATGTGGTCCAACATTGAGGTATAGTCCCAGCGAGGGCCTTTTGCACGCCCCCGGCAACGTGGCCGTCGCTGCATTCTCTGGGGATGATGATCTCTATGTCATCTTTGTGTCAGAGAGAAGAAGGGTGTCCCCGGGAAGCAAACGGGACCTCTTCCATGTCATTCACAACGTTCCTTCTGGTGATTTTCCGTACTTCAGGACTAAACAAGTTCAGGTGGTCTGGAGTTGGCGTTTCTTTCCTTGTCTTGATTTGAAAAGTTTCTCTTTGATTCCTTTTGATGGTTTCTCCAATTGGGTTTCATTCGTCTTGTTGGTTCTGCTTGGAAATTTTGGATTTTACTTCTTGATGGGTTTGACTAAATTGGGGTTTTCCTTTTTATTGGGTATCAATCTTGAATTAGGTCACCTTCAGTTTCTTGAATTTTCCTTGGCCGTTTCTTTTCTTAAGCCAAAATTTTGGGTCGACAAAGGTCAAATTGACGTTGGACTCTGTAACTTTCAATTGTCCTTTTGGTTATGGATTGTTAGATTAAAAGCTGAAGTCTTGTGTTTGATTCAATGACTTCGTAACATCAAGTATAAGTATAAGGCCAACTTTAGATCTTTGAATTCATTCTAGTGCTCTGAAATATTATTTATTTTTCTCCTTCAAACTGTTGAGTGAGAAAAAAATTCATGTTACAAACTCAAATTAAATTTCTTATTAAGGAGAATGTTGTTGCAGAAACTTGAGGGGCGGAAAAAAAAAAAAAAAAAAGCCGCACTACAAATAAAAGGCTAATGGAGAGTCGATTTTGAATTTGACTGTAAGAAAGCAATTAGAGAAGAGAAGATAGAATGGATAGATAAGTGTTTGATTAATTGAATATCACAATACAATACTCATTTCTTCGTATTTACCCTTACATATATACCACTGTACCACATTCTAGAATCAACTAAATATTACAATTTAAATATCGTAAAAAAAAGAAACTATTCTTTTTTTGTGCCTGTAACCACTTCAATAATCATCCACCCCTTTCCTTTGACATCTATGTGTTCTCCTTGAGCTCTCTCTCTCTCTCTCTTTTTTTTTTTTTGTGTAACAGAACCCTTCCACTTAAACACCCTTGTCCTCAAGGGTGCAGTCTAGATATTTCTTCCGTAAATCATATACATACTCCCATGTAGGGGCAACACCAGTGGACCACTGGACCAATACCTGCGTAGTTGCTTTGTTGGCATGTTTAGCAATTCTTTGATTGAGGATGGCTAAGGAAATGACCTTGGTCAGCAAATCTGGAACTTTAGGGGCCAACTCCAACACATATTCTTACATTAGACCCAACTTAGTCTTAAGTTGAGAGACATGGAAAACAAAATGAATTTTGCTTCCAGGGGCAACGTTAGACGATATGTAACTTTACCAATCTTCGTGATAATTCGATAGGGACCAAAAAACCGAGCTGCCAACTTTTGAGAGGGTCATTGCATAAGGGAATGTTGGTGGTAAGGTTGCAGTTTGAGGAAGTCATAATCTCCCACTTGAAATTCTCTATCTGTCTGATGGCCATCAGCATGTTGTTTCATAAGGTTCTGAGCCCTGTTTAAATAGTGCTGCAATAGACATATGGTGGCTTCCTTTAGACAAAGTTGCTTGTTGACAGAGGTGATGACTGAATCTCCGGGAACATAAGGTAGGTGTATAGGAGCTGGATAACCATATAAAACCTTAAAAGGAGTTGTTTGAATGTTGGTGTGGAAGTAAGTATTGTACCACCACTCGGCAAGTGCTAACCAATGATACCAATGATAAGGATGAGTGCTGGTGGCACAGTGCAGGTACGTCTCAAGGCAACAATTAACAACGTTTGTTTGATCATCACTTTGAGGGTGATAGGCTATGGAAAACTCGAGCTGGATGCCTTGGAGACGAAATAACTCCTGCTAAAAGTTGCTCAAGAAAACAGTCTCTATCACTGATGATTTGCTCTGGTAGGCCATAGAGTTTGAGGACATTTTTCATGAAGATCCTTGCAACCAATTTGGTAGTGAAAGGGTGTGTCAAAGCCATGAAGTGGACATATTTGCTAAGGTGATCTACCACTACTAAGATGACATCCTTGCCAATGTTCCGAGGTTATCCTTCCACAAAATCCATAGATATGCAGCATCACATTCCTTCAGGAGTGGATAGTGGCTGGAGCAACCCGGGAGAAGTAGAGTGGTCATATTTGCAACATTGACATATATTGCACTCACGCACAAAATTGCGTACATCCTTGTGAAGCCCCTTCCAAAAGAACAAGTAACTAACCTTTCAAACTATATCAAACACTCCAACATGTCCACCATTAAGTCCTTCATGTCATGTGCTTATAATTGTTTTACGCAAACCAGTATTGGAACCTACCATCAATTAATCCTTCCACTTAATTAGCCCCTTATCAAACTTATATGGAATCTGAAGTAATTCACCCTGTTGCAGCTTTGATACTGTCGTGCTTTTTTTTCTTTTTTTCCTCTAAGTTGTTCGACCTTCCATACAAAGACCCATAAACTAATTATGTCCCATTGCCAATGCTAACCACAATTTTTCTCAATTTTTTTCAGATATTTTTGGATTTTTTTTGTTACAAGAGAGGTTGAGAGATTAGTGAAAAATAGAACCATTGGATTCGAAACAAGTTGGGTTTTATGTAAACATGGTCGGCAAAACCATAGTGGCCATCGAAGATTGCCTATAGACCCATAATTCAGGAATCTGCATGACATTTAGGAGTAAATTTTATTTTAATTGGTTGTAACTAAAAAACATTAAAAAAAAAAAAAAAACTAGCACCGTTTAAGCTGGAGGAAAACAAACTGAACGTGAAGGGGAGTTAAACATTGATCACTTGCATTTTCCGCTGAATATTGGTGTACAAAGGGTCATGTAAACATTGTTTCAACAATTAATTAATCAGATGTTGTTTTCTTTTTTTTTTTAATCTGATAAACATGAAAACGTTTCCTATAAATCAATTTAGTAACATGGCGAAAACTCAAGATCATTCACACAACAAGACACTAGGCTTGAAAATGGCCGAGGTCACAACAATTTGCAAGCGTACAGTAGTAAGCACAAAACCTGTGAAACCGGCAGGGAAATCCTACCCCTTGTCGGTTCTAGACAAGCTTATGGAGCGAACCCACCTGAACATTGTGTATTATTTCGCAACGCCGGGAAATAGAGAGGTAGGAGAGACGACCAAGAAGCTCAGAGAGTCTCTGTCCGAAACGCTTACATGTTTTCCCATGGTGAGTGGGAGACTGGTCAAAAATCGAGACGAAGAGCAATGGAGTATCAAGTGTAACGATGCAGGAGTGAGAATGGTGGAGGCTACAGCAAAGGGAAACTTGGAGGATTGGTTGAAGAGTGTAGACAGAGAGAAGGAACTCGAGCTTGTTTGCTGGGAGGAAATGTACCATAATTCTTATTTTTGGTCTACTTTCTACGTTCAGGTTACACAATTTACAATAATTACATCCAATTTCGATAGTCATACAATTTCTTGTTTTCCCCATTGCTGGTTTGTTGTTGTTTTTGATAACTAAAATACAATTCGTTTTGCCTTTCAGTTGACTGAATTTGAAGAAGGTGGCGTAGCAATCGGCTTGAGCTGCATTCACCTCCTGGCCGATCCCATTTGCGCCACTATGTTCATCAAGGCCTGGGCTGACACAACCATAGCCGGAAAAATGCTTGATCCCCCTCTCTTCTGCCCATTGCCGGACTGGAGACGGCCCGGCAACAAAGATCCCAACCACAAGCCTTACGCCCACTTAATCAATTATTACAAGTCCAGCGTCGGAAAAACGAATTGGGTTAACGATACAAAGAATGCAACTGTTGCTCTGGCATTTACGGATGCCATGGTCCGCAACTGCATGGCCATGGCGTGGACCGCCTCTGGAGACTCGGAACAGAAAGGCCCATCACCATCGCCATCACCATTTGATGCTCTGGCAGCCCTCTTTTGGGTCAGTGTATGCCGGGCCAGGGGAATTAGAGATGGGCTTATGGACATGTCTATTTGTTTGGACGTCAGAAAGGTGCTGGGCCTAGACAAAGGGTTCTTCGGAAACTGCATGATATATAACAAGATCCATGCAGAATCTTTACAGGAACAAGAATTAGCAAGTGCTGCCAAGGCTATTGGAGAAATGGTTGCAAAGCTGAATTACGAAGTGGTCATGGATTTGATCGAGTGGCTTGAATGCAGCGATTGTCGGTCGGCTCCCACAATGAACGGTTGTGATCTTGTCTGTTCTAATCTAGAGAATGTGGACCCATATTCGGCCGTATTTGAAGAAGGGTTTGGCCCAATACGAGCTTCTTACTATGTTGAACCGGTCATCATCGAAGCAGGCCAAGTTTTGATCCTCCAAGGGCCACCGAGTGATGGCCCATTGAGCAGGGTGGTTGTGGTTACCTTGCCAGGGGATGAGATAGTTAAGCTATGTGAGGATAATCTGATTCAATGCTTCTCTCCAACCATTCTTCTGGGATCCACCAACGTTTCAGTTCAAAACTAGGATGCTGGAAGCCTTGATGAGTGGAATCAATCCAGTTCACCTCACTATCACATTCACTAGTGGGCTAGGCACAGGTGCCAAGCCCCAATAGTTGTGCAGTACAAACAACATCCCCCGCCCCCGCCCACACTCCCAACCCCCCCCCCCCCCCCCCCCCCCAAAAAAAAAAAAAAAACAAACTTGGGTTTAGTATTCGAATAATCACTTAATGTCAATATTCAAAAAAACGATTTCAAGTGTGTTCGGTATAAAATAGATCCTGTTTTATTGCACGCATCGAGTACACCCAGATTCGTTGCTGTCATAACCTGATTTGCTAAACGGGGCTCCCGCTGATCTTCATTGTCCCACTAGGCTATATCACACCCAACTCTCCGTGGGTAAGTCCACGGCTCATCGATCGATCCCACTAAATTCAACAGAATTTCAATGGCGGGGATGGCAACATCTGAAATCCCCTTTTGCTAGATCATATGGTTTTGGACGGACATTGAAGGATTGGTCGATCCACGAAACAGGAGTATTCATTATCAAATAATGTACGCGTCCTCACCGGTCTATTTTCAGTTCAATTTTTATACTCTGGACTGGTTAATAAAACAAAATATTTGAGACATATTTTAAGAATTCTAAAACCATAAATAAATTAAGAAATTTAACAAAGACAAGCATTTTTTTCTTTTTTTTTTTTGGTAAACATAGGTTAGATAATCTAATTCCCCCCCCCCCCCCCCCCCGGCAAACAAACAATATGGCTATTTTTTTTATATGGTAGAGGAGCAACAGAAAATCTATTCTAGATAGCATAATCTTAGAAAGTCCACAAAGGATATAAATGCTAAACCCCTCGAAATTAACAACTGCGGCCATGGCAAGAAAATCTGGGATTATGCTGAATCCTCACGGATCTTTAATACCAAAGGCATTTAGCCCTTTAGTTGTCACTATCTAGCTAGCGACAATAATGATAAATAGCCTGAGCATTGCTTTCAGAATTTCTCTCAAGTAATGCTGTGATAATATAAAGTCATAAACAAATGGTAGGTTATAAGATTGTGATGAATCGCTCGTACATCTCATCGTTCCAGGGAGAGATCAGAATGAAGGTTGGATCATTTAGCATTACTGCAAGTCCTTCACTTTGTGGCAGGCACATCTTGCTCATTAAATTTGGCTTGCCCAAGTAACTGAAACCCAAAAACGACTCAGAATAGATGACTCCCAATATGCAAATAAGAAGATGTGTGATGACAAGTTACAAGCAGTTGTGATGTAGAAAGAAAGACTCAGAGAGCTGGAGAGAGAGAGAGAGGTACCTCAAGATATGGCTCAATTTTGGCCTTGAGATTGGCAAGTTCTGATTTCAGCTGCTGGAATGCTGCCTTGGCACTGCAACAACATCCATATGTATGCACAAATTATCAATTATTTCATTGATGCATTTCCATGGATAAAATTGGAGGTATCATAAATGAAAAATGGTGCTACAAATGAATGTCATAAATCATATAAATGCCTGTCTACCCCAGCTGTATTAATCTATCTGCTAAATGCATTAAATGCTATGATATTTGAGGAAACTTTTCAAAAAAAAAAATGGAGATAGTGAAATCACCTTTCCATGTTCCCTTCTTGACAATACTCTCTCATTTGATCCACTTCTCTGTTGATTTTGGCAGCACCAATACTGCAAATACATTCATTATTAGATTGGATAAATGCTACAATATAATTAAAAAAAAAAAATAAATAGTATAATATTTTCTTTCTATTTTGAATTCAAAAGATAATGAAATTAACGAAGAATAAGATAAATAGATTGTAATAAATTTAATGTAATCTTTTTGTTTTTTTTACAAGTTAATACCAAGTAGAGAAAAAAAAATGTTAACAAGGTTAGTGATTTCTCCAAAAATATGTTATAAATCCTGATACCTTCCGCTGCTGCCCTTGAGTCGATACAGCATTTTTTCAACCATAGGAACATTGATAGGGGTTTGCTGCCTGAAAAAACACCATCGGTGAAAACTCTGAGCAACAACAACAGTAGTTAAAATAACTCCTCCCCCCTCCAATGGGTGCCGCATGAGAGAGAGATTAATTAATTAATTAATTAATTAATTAAGTAAACAAAGGTTTAAGCAACCACATGCCCTTACAATGAGTCCTCAATAGAAGCAATGAATCTCTTTGAATCCCTGAAAAACAAACCGAACACATCCTCCACAAAATCGGGATTATCCTCACTTTCAAGATCCTCAAGCTCAACAAATTTCTCGTCCAGGATTCTCTGCTTTTCATTTTTAATAGGGAAATTAATATTGAAAAAAAAAAAAATCGCATGCAAATTATGCATAATCCTTCATAACGAATGTCTAAGTTCTACATGACCCTTTTTTTTTTTTTTTATTTGTCTTCTTTTGATTAAACTGAAAAATAAAAAAAAAATTAAATTATTGGAGATATTTAGAATTCAAATATCAAAATTCACCCCTAAATTTTTATTTTATTTGGTGACTATTAGATTATATGTAGATTAAAATAATGCGTAGTAGGTTAACCAAGTTGGAATGGCGCATCTCTGGAGAGAGAAGAGATGTACACATTACCTCGTCAAGGAATGATTGCCTCATGATGGCAATTTGTTGCCTTAAGGGATTGTTGTTGTTCATTGAACCGCAAAAGGAGAATAGGAAGTCAACACCAAGTTAACTGTGATTTTTGCAGAGTCGTGTGCCAGAAAAATGGAGGGGTTACATGAGATTTTATACAGGCACAAAAGGAAACAACAATCAACACATGTAGATACTGTAATAAATAGCTCAACAAAAGGCCTAGATTACTCCTCCTAGTTAAACATATATCATTAATGGTGATATGGTTGGTAATAAAGATTTTTTTTTTTTTTTTTCTGTTTTTTCACATTGGCATCAGCCTTAACAACAAAACTTGTATTGTCTTTCTAGGGGCCTCGTATCCTGTCAGAAATAATGGAAAGAAAATCCAATGGCGGGATATGAATACTTTTGTTAAACATTTTTCTTTTAACTGGCATGCTGTATATAAAAGGGGTTTACATCTCCGTTTAGATTGTGGAATTTATGTCTAGATACGCCACACAATTCTTTTGTTGACAAGCTTTAATTGCAAAACAACTTTCAGTTTTATTTTCATGGAACAACTACAACTCTAAAGGTTCAAGTCTACCAAATTTGTTGGGCTGCCACAACTGCTTGCACCACCACACTTTCACTCAAAAGCTTGTTGTACTTATAAATGGCTCGCCTTGCCGTGACCGAGTACTAATTGAATTCTCTGCTTCGCTATCCAAACTTGATTCGACAGTTGCGTGCTCGAACTACCGTGGCCGGTTGCAATTGGAAATCAATCAGAGAGCGTTCAACGTTAATAGGCAGTGTTTACTTTCAAGGGATGCCAGTCACGCAGAAATCTGACATGAACGATTTGCAGCTTTCATGTCATATATCCAATCTACTAAATACAAGCATCAACATTCAAGTTTAAAAACAACAATAGATTTCACAAAAACCCCAACTCTAATACAAGGACCAAATCCATAACATGTCAATTCAGTTTTGACCCATTAACGACAGAAACATAATCACTCACTGAAAAGAAAGCCAACAAGATACAAACAAACTTCACACGCTGAAAGATTCAAGCTGCCTCACTCAGCAGGCTCCTCTTCTTCCTCCTCGTACTCCTCGTCGTCATCGACAGTTGCATCCTGATACTGCTGGTACTCGGCCACCAAATCATTCATGTTACTCTCAGCCTCGGTGAATTCCATCTCGTCCATGCCCTCACCAGTGTACCAATGCAAGAAAGCCTTGCGCCTGAACATGGCTGTGAATTGTTCACTGACACGCCTGAACATCTCCTGGATGGATGTTGAATTACCAATGAAAGTAGATGCCATCTTGAGGCCCTTGGGTGGGATGTCACAAACGCTGGACTTAACATTGTTAGGAATCCACTCAACGAAGTACGAGGAGTTCTTGTTTTGGACATTTATCATTTGTTCATCAACCTCTTTGGTGCTCATCTTACCACGGAACATGGCCGAAGCAGTTAGATAGCGACCATGGCGTGGGTCAGCAGCACACATCATATTCTTAGCATCCCACATCTGTTGAGTGAGTTCAGGTACAGTCAATGCACGGTATTGTTGGGATCCTCTTGAAGTCAATGGTGCAAACCCAACCATGAAAAAGTGGAGACGAGGGAATGGGATAAGGTTAACTGCAAGCTTTCGAAGGTCAGAGTTAAGTTGTCCAGGGAAGCGGAGGCAGCAAGTCACACCACTCATGGTAGCAGAAATCAGGTGGTTAAGATCACCAACTGGAACAAAAGGCACAATGGTCAGATTATGAGTCTTCTGGCTATATGCATGACTGTACTTGTACACTATATAATGTAAATTTTTATACTAGGAGAAATGACAAATATGTATGCATAAAAGACAGTGCATGGAGAATATGTATCATTCATCGCCTTTACTTATGGGGACATAAAGGACATTTTAGCTGTGGCAGCAGGAGAGAAAGGCAGTATGAGAGAGAGGGAAAGAGAGAGAAAGAGAAAAAAAAAAAAAAAAGTCATCCACAGAAAAAGCCTAGTACCAATTAAGAAAAAGACTCATGAGCAACTCCTATTTTAACCACCAATGAGAATGACTTGTGAGCAACCAACCACACATTTAGCCAACTATGTGTGCAAGATATGAAGCTGAAAGGTAAACTATATCATCCAATCACTAAAGTCACTTTTTTTCAATTCTGATATTTGACTTTCAGGAGGCATTAGGTGATTAAATAAATAAAGAAAAAACAGAGACATTCTCCAAGATAGTAGCAACTTTAGATTCAGCACCATCAATTTAACTAATGCAGGTATTGTGAGTTTGCTTACAAGTGGGAGTTGCAAGCTTCAGAGTACGAAAGCAGATATCATACAAAGCCTCATTGTCCAAAACCATGCATTCATCTGCATTCTCAACGAGCTGATGGACAGAAAGAGTAGCATTGTATGGCTCCACAACTGTGTCAGATACCTTAGGAGAAGGAAAGACAGAAAATGTCAACATCATTCGATCAGGATACTCCTCCCTGATCTTGGAAATAAGAAGAGTTCCCATGCCAGAACCAGTCCCTCCACCTAATGAATGGCAAACTTGGAATCCTGTGAAAAGAACACACTGAGTCATTCTTGCAACCAAAAGCATCAATCAATAAGCTCAGAGGCCCAGAAACAGCATATGTGTTGCTTTAAGTGAAACGCCTCAGGCAACACCAGGTACCCACCAATTCCAAGGAAGGTAAAGCACAAAGGAATAACCATTTCAAGATGGAAAATAATATTGTACTTCAAAATACATGAATAAAAAGTATTCCAAAACAGACTCCAACATACAAGCAACCTTCAGCCAAATTGATAATACAGATGCACAATATTAAAACTCAAAGCTAATACAGATAAAAGACCACTATTAAGAAATCACACCAACCATATTACCAACGAAATGACCAGACATAATAAAATTCATTGTCAGATGTGAACAAGAATGTTAGATAAATCAAATCCAAATAACAGATCAAACAGATGGCTGATCCCACTTCTTCAAAGACTGACATCCTGTATGACAAACAACTTCATTTCAAAAACAAACTTCAAACCTATATACACTTCTAATAAACCCTAATGGACATAGATTATACTGAAACCAAAATTAAAGAAATAAAAAAGAGGTAAGCAGACAACAATGCCTTGAATTGAAACCAGATCCATTTTCCATTCAATGCCATTCTTATCAAAATAGGAGCATCTATCTACAAATTCAAATCACAGAAATGAACATTACAAAAGCACAACTAAATCAATCAAGCACAAACAAAACATACAAACAATCCAATCAAACCCAGAATCAGAATAACAATGTGACAAAAATTCATGTGAAACACAGAACACAAAACCCCATCAATGCAAGATTAAAAGAAAGAAAAAATACAACCAAACAAGACCCACAAAAGATTGAACAAGAACTAACCACAACAGCCAAAAAACCCATAAACAAGATCACCCCTACTGCTAATGCCATGTCCAGTACGAGGATGTAATGTAACAAAATAAAATGCAAAAGAGAAAGAACCCATGTTTATCATTTTTTGATAACCAGAAATTCCTTTCAGACTAGCCCCACGTTAACACCCATTTCAATTATTACAATGCCCTGCAAGCAATCGATCCCAGAACAAGAACAAGAACAAGACATACCACAAATGCAATCGATCCCAGAACCACAATAACAAATGTCATCCAAATTCACATCAAACACAAAACACAAAACACAAAACCCCATCAAAGCAAGCTTAGAGAAAGAATGAAAACAACCAAACAAGACCCACAAAAGATTCATCAAAAACTAACCAGCACAGCCAAAATTCAGATTAAAAATTCACAAAACTAGAAATAACACCCATTTTTTATTATTATAATATTATTTACCCTGCAAGCAATCGCAGTTCTCGGCCTCCTTCCTGACGACATCGAGCACGGAATCAATCAATTCCGCGCCTTCGGTGTAATGACCCTTGGCCCAGTTGTTCCCGGCGCCAGACTGGCCGAAAACGAAGTTGTCAGGGCGGAAAATCTGGCCGAAAGGACCAGATCTGACGGAGTCCATGGTCCCGGGCTCCAGATCCATGAGTACCGCTCGCGGGACGAAGCGGCCGCCGCTGGCCTCGTTGTAGTAGACATTAATGCGCTCGAGCTGGAGATCGGACTCGCCGCTGTACTTACCTGTGTGGTCGATGCCGTGCTCGTCGCATATCACTTCCCAGAACTTTGCCCCTATCTGATTTCCGCATTGTCCTCCCTGGATGTGCAGAATTTCTCTCATTTTCTCGGGATTGTTTTGGAGTTTTTTTTTTCCTTTTTCTCGGCAAAACGAGAGAAAATATTTTTGAATGCTGAATGGACGGGGAAATGGGGACTGCTCTCGTTATAATTAATGTTGAGCTGTCACAGGGTTGATGGCCTCTCCATTTTTTTTCATCTTTTTTATTTTTAAAATTTTTCCAAAAATCTAAGATAAATAGAAAACATAATTTAAAATTTCGTAATTAATTAATACAAAGAAAAGGACTCCTACAAGACATTAAAAAATATTTTTAATTTATCATAAAAGTATAATTTTTACTAATATAAATAATTTTTAAGCAAATAAAATTATTTGTTAAAATAATAAAAAAATTATTTATATTAAAAATAATATTTCATAATAAATTAATTTTTTTTGTGATATTTAATATTATTAAAAAATTTTACAATATATTTATTTTAAAAAATAAAAAATGTAATTTGGTTGGACCAAAAAAAAAAAAAAAAACAGTTTTGATGGGCCCAAGTAGATATTTTTGCTGCATTTTGCCACTTGGTTTGCTGGAAATTAAAACAAAAAAAAAAAAAGACCAATTATCTACTTTATTATGTAAATAACAATTATTGAAAAAAAAAAAAAAAGAAACAAAGAAAAATGAGGTTGTTACATGGACAGAAAGATAATGAGCTGGCAAATGGAATCTTGGGGGTGAAGAACTAAAATTGAAGATTCCTTTTCCCAAATAGGCTAGGTAAAGGTAAAAATAGAAATGTGTGCAGCCAGCAATGTCCAGTTATTGCAACTGGCTTGTTTTGTCCATGTAATTATTGCTTCTGTCTCAATCAATCATCCAATGCTTACTATTAAAGTCATCCTAAAAAGTGTCATCAAGAATGAATGGATGAAATTAAAATTTTATTTTATTAAAAAAATTATTAATTATAACTAAATTTTTTAATTTAATAATTATTCTATTTTTAAAAATTTAATTGTCATACAAAGTGTTTTTTTTTTTTTTCAATGAAAAATCAACATGTATAAGTCTATTTTCCATTTTTTTAAAAAATAAAAAAGCATTATTGCAACACTCTTCCCACCCCCCTCAGTGTTAAGAAAAAAGCAGTTTGCACAATTGTACTCCTACAACCAACATGTGAATATCAAAATAGTATGCGTCCGTTGCATGCATAAAAGGGGTGAGTGCATAATTTTCATTCCTCATTTCTATTATTGTCATGTTTTCATATATATATTTTTTTTATATAGTAAATTTAATTTAATTTTTTATACTAAATTATAATAATTATAAAATTTATAAATTAGTAACGGCATTTTTACCATAAATCTTTTAACTTAGTATAATCGGAACTCAAAATGTTAAAATTAATAGTTGATAATTGAAATGACAAAGGCACAAAGACGGGGATGGTGACGCAAACCCAAATGACGAAAAAAAAAGAAAAGAAAAAAAAAAAAAAAAAAAGACCAAACACTAAGAGGTTGTCTAGGCTTCTACTTGTCTGTCTTTTCTGGGTGAGAGGTCAGGTAGGAGCCGTGCCGATCGAAAGATGAAAGAGGAGGAGTGGAAGAAAAAAGAACTGATTGGAGCGGTACTTTACGCCATCGCTTTCTATGGTCTCATCGTCCATCGCTCCCTCCAACTCTCCCGCGGTAGTCTTTCTTTCTTCTTTGTAATTTTATTTTTATTTTTATTTTGGTTGTTGATTTTTGCCTTGCAACGCAATTATTGAATGTGTAAGTGAAAACAGATCACGAAGCAAAGCTCTATGGATTGCGCACTGGATGGCTTCTTCCTCCGCGTGTCAATGTAATTTTTATTGTATTTCTCCCTTGCAATTGTATTGTTGTTATTGATTTTGAAATGGGTCTCCTACAAATCTCCCTTTCCAAGCTGCATGTGCTAGCTTCGTGACAAAGCTGTTGCCTTTTTTCCTTTTTGGGGGGGTCTGTCATAGGATGTCTCTGATGCCCAATGGAGAAATTTCCGTGGAAATTTACCTGTTCTTACTTTGGTTTTCGGACTTTTTGCGCTGGCGGCCAATGCATTAAGGGCCCTTTTTGGTTTAAGAGCCAAGGGGATGTCCATTGTTTGGCTTTTCATTTCTTTGGCCTACCTTTCGTATCTTCATGGAGCTTGGTAAGCTTTCCATGTCTTCCAAGTGGTCCTTTGCTTTGTTTTTGTTAACGTCCTTTGCTTTGTTGTCATTAACGTCCTTCTCTGGCCTTGCAGCACTATCTTTATCCTGTCCATTGCTTCTGTTAATTACATCCTTGTGAAGGTATGCCTGCTTTTGAGACTGGATCTACCATTGTGCCCAAACTGTAATTAGCTTTACTAAGGAAGGCAAGAGCATGTTATTGGGTTGCACTTGTTACACTCTGCAGACAAAGATCCTTCTATTGTTGCTTACTTATCAGAGTAGACTATAGAAGTTTGTGTGCTGCCATTAATTCCTTATTCCCACTTGATTCACTTTGTCCTTATTTAAAATTCAATGAACACATATGTCCTGATGAGTTGACTTTGTAGTTTCATCTCCAAAAATGATTATGGCGCTGTATTTTCATTGGCATTTCTAATGCATGCCACATTTTACCAGATTCATATTTTCGCAGATATTTGCACAAACAAGGTACTTCTCACTTGTGCTTTGGGCTTTCAACATATTTTTTCTTCTGTGTAATCGTGTTTATGAGGGGTATTCCTTCTCCATATTTGGGTGAGTTCTGGAACCTTATACCTTATTCATTGTTTTAGTGGCTTAATTACTTCTTGGACATGAGAGATCATGGCATGAAATTGTCTTTTCTTTTTTTTTTCAGGCAACAGTGGGCATATTTGGATAACTTCCGAGGGAACTTTAGGTGGCATATTTGCTTTAATTTTGGTATTTATTTTCTTTCTTGTATGAAGTTCCAAAGAAATTTTTTGATAACTAATATGGGAGTTGGAAAGGAGATAATGTGGTTTTGTTGGTTGAATGTAACAAAATTGTTTTGCTTTTCAGTCATTTTGAGAATGATAAGCTTTGGATATGACTACCACTGGACACTTCAAGTGTCTCATTTTGATCAAGATGTAAGCTTGCACTGCCTAGATTTCTATTTGTGTCTACTGAGGTTTTCTTGTCATCCTACTTTTATACCTAATAAATTACAGCACAATAGTTTACCCATCTGTTTTCATTTATTTTCATGCACCTTAAACTGATGCTAGTTTTGATGTTATTGCACTCACTGATTATCCCAGAAACACATTCAGAGGTGCCGAACTTGTAGGTCAGGGAAAGCATGCTACCATTATCTACAGGTTAGTCCCTTTTTGGCATGATCTAACCTACTAGTGTAGATGTGGTCTATCAATTTGTTGTTATCTTCTGAATTCTTCTTTCTCTAAGAGGCCAATGATTATGGTTTGCATTATGCAGGAGAGGACTGTTCAGAATGCTTATTTCTCTTTTAGCATATACCTTTCTTATTTGGTGTATGCCCCCCTTTACATTGCTGGCCCAATCATAAGCTTCAACGCATTTGCCTCTCAGGTCTGGACTCTAATTTTTCTTTAGTTTTTTCTCCAATCATTTGTTGGGAATATTGATGAGGTTCTGACTCAAACTTTCATCCATTGAATATTCCTGGATAATAGACAAGAATCATAACATATGTTCCACTTTCTGAGCTAGAGAAACTTGAATTACACTTTCTCATCTAGGCTAGCGTTTCAGACATTTTAGATTGTCGCTGGAGTCAAAAATGTGGAAGAACTTAGAATAATTCCAGTTTGTGCTGGATTATCTACTAATTATTAATTTTATCCGAGGCAACCTTGGTTAATCCTATGCTACAATGTTCTTGCAGCTGGATATGCCTCAGAAGAATTATGGATTAAGTGATGTTTTGTTGTATGGGCTCCGCTGGATATTCAGCTTTTTTCTGATGGAACTTTTAACACATCTATTTCATTACAATGCCTTTGTAATCAGGTCAGTGTTTCGGAAAATTTTTTATTTCCTGCCATCCTGTCCGATTGTAGACTATTTACCTCATAATTACTTGGTTTCAGTGGCCTGTGGAAATTGTTGTCTCCTCTGGAAATATTCATAATTGGATATGGGGTAAGAGGATATTTTCCATGTTGTAGCCATCATGTATTTGTATTTTGTAAAACAAGTTATTTAAACACAGTAATTTTCCCATATACAAAGGAAAGCAGTGCATTTTAATTTCATGAAAAGGATTCCAAATGAATCATGAAGCAGATAAATGTGTTGGTGCCCTAAGTTATATGGTAATTTTAGAGTTGTGTAGTGGAGCAGGTTGAGCTTTTTGCATTCTATGTGTGCTTGAATGATTTAGAAGGCTGGCTAGTCAACTTGAAAAAATTTTAGATGAATGCAACAAATAAGCTCGAGCAAAAGCATGCCTCAGATAGGCCAGCAAGAAACACCAAAAGAAATTGGAGAACTGGGCATGGTTTTGCTTGAAATTGATACCCTGCCTCATTAGTGCCATTACATGGTGAATCTGCCACATACTAAACTTCTGTCCATAAGCCCAATGGAGCAAACTTCTCTTGTGAGACACTAAATGAGAGGCTTTCACTGCTGCACACTGCCTCTTTTTGTGATTACAAGCTGTGTTGCCTTAAATGCACAAATTTCTTGCAATAATGTGATTTAATTCCTTTATTTGGTTCTACAGGTCCTGAACTTCATGTGGTTAAAGTTTTTCCTTATCTGGCGTTATTTTCGGTTCTGGTCCCTGGTATGCACGTTGTGTTTCCTTTTCTTTTTACACTTATTTCATATGTCTTGCTTTGCTTATTTTTTAGAATATATTTTCTTACTGGGTGTCCTAATGTCTGGATTGTCTTATTTCAGAACTTTAGTTATAATTTGTAGCTTTAATCTATTGTCTATGCTGACACCTCATGGCATTAACCTTTGATTAGCATGTTATTTTAGATTTGTGGCATTGAAGCTCCTGAGAATATGCCAAGGTGTATTAACAATTGCTACAATATGGAAAGCTTTTGGAAAAATTGGCATGCTTCTTACAATAAATGGCTTGTGAGGTGCAGCTTGAAACTTTTTACTTTCATCTAAAGACTACTTTTCTAAACATCGCTTGTGCTTCATAGTTCTCAATGATTTAGGTACATGTATATTCCTCTTGGGGGGTCTGAGAGAAAGTTACTCAGCATATGGGTTATATTCACATTTGTAGCAATCTGGCATGATCTAGAATGGTAATCCTGGCCTTTCCAAAAAAATTTTTCTAGTCACATGTTTGATCTTTGAAGATAGCACAAAAAAATCATCTCTTTATCTGACAACATATTTATGTTGGTCTCAGGAAACTTCTTTCATGGGCATGGTTAACATGTCTATTTTTTGCTCCGGAGATGCTGATGAAATCAGCTGCAAAAGCATTCAAGGTGCCCAATCTGTCTGCTGATAATTTGTACATATATAATGTTTTAACTTCCATGTTACCCCCAGCTAGAACCTTGTTTGCAGTCTTAGCCTTTGGCATTCTGTTAAAGAAGGTACCATGCAACTGCTGGAGCCTGACTTTTCATCTGAAATAGCAGGTCAATAAATAGAAACATTTAAGTGACAGTTGTGTGCCTGGGGATTTAGGTCTAGCTCCTGCTCTGGGATATGCTTTGATTGGTACCTATTCTGCAATGTGGTGGGCCAATACCAAAAATGAATGCAACTGATGGCTTCAAGCTAGAGTCATGTTGAATATTCTGTAGTGAGGCTTTAACTGAGCTACATTTTGCCTCTAACCTCAGGTGCATGACTATTTTACTAAGGAATGCATGACTGAAGGCATTAACGGATTACCATCATTGGAATGACATAATTGATGATTGGCCTAGCCCAAGTTTACCTGAAGTATTTGTTATAACCCTTCTAGCTTTACATTTGAAAAGGTGAACTTGTTCTTTGGAATCAATGAAATTCCATGCACACCATCAAAAACTGATCAATCTCAGCTTCTATCCCTCCGGAATCTTCTATGCAAAAGGATAAGTCCAGCAAAATGGTTTTATAATATGGTTTGTGGAGGGATAAAACTAATTTTTAAGTGCTCCATAATGTTTCCATGTTTGTCTTGTTTGTATCATCATGTTGTACAATGAACAATCATTACCAGTTTTAGTTTCTAAAATGTTGAATTAATGTAGACAATTTGGATACCTGTTGTTTGAGTTGTAACTGCAGAATTAGCAATAAGTGTTTCAATTTTGTGTAAGTTTTACTGAGCTGGTTATTTTTCATATTAGAGTTTGGATTGTAAGCTTCTGAATCTTGGGACATTGCTTTGCTTGTAGGTGGAAAATGCTTTTGGGGGATTTCTATTTCGAGAACTTAGAGCAGTTGCTGGTGCTATCACTATCACATGTCTGATGGTCTGTCCTTTGCCATATCGGTTTGACAAAATATTTGCTCTACTTTTTTTATGATCAATTGCATGTAATTTCTGAATAAATATTGCAATATCTGAGGGTGTTCATGGTATGTTTTTTGTGTTCTGGTATCTATAGTTATTTCTGGGGCTTTTCTTCCCTCATTTTCTTTCGTGTTTTGGGGAAACATATCTGATAGTTGTTTGCAAACCAACAAATCAAAACTGTATAAACATATTAAGATATCTAAAATGGTTCCTGAAGTATAAACAAATGTGGTTTTGTCATTGCTGAGTGAGTGCAAACTATAATGAAAAGGATTTATGATTTTGAATGCTATTGTGAAAACACTAGATTTTATCACCACACAATTTCTTGCCTTCGTCCTTCCTTCTCCTTGTGCCAAATTTCATGCACAGTGGCTTACAAGCGATCCATTATTCAGGTTGCAAATCTCGTTGGCTATGTTATTGGACCTGCAGGCCTTAATTGGTTGATTTCGCGATTTCTTACTAGAGAAGGTACAATATGTGGTCAATTTTATGCCCCTTGTTTTCTGTGTTTAAAGACATGCAGGTATGCTAAAGCTGTATTGAGTATTGCAGGATTACCTGTATTGGGTGGTATGATTTTGACATTTTACGTTGGCACAAAGGTAAGCCAGCTTCTCAAGTGTTCTTCGTGCCTTTGGCCATAAGATGTGGAGTATGGTATCTGTGGTGATTTATAATCTTGTGGGGCATCTGACTTGTTTTTACTGCTCGACATAATCATTTTGCAGCTTATGTTCCACATCGACGATTGCAAGAAAAGGAAGCAGTGAATCGAGCACCCCACGAATTTTATTTGCTTGGCATGGCCTATCTGGCTGACACCAACTGGCTGAGCTCGTGAATTTTTCATTATAAGTGAGAACGCGTGACATAACCTCACCATAGTTCTAGCTAGCTCTGGTGTTTGGTTAACAGGGGAGGAAGACTCGTGAGTCATTTCTAGATACCACACTAAGTCCTATGGGTATGTATACCTAGTAGTACTATTATTGACAGAGAGTCAGGTGTTTGCTTTAATAGCGAGATCTTGCCAATGCGTAGGATTTTTTGGAGGCAGAGATTGTTGAATTTTCCCCTGGTTGCCAGCTTGATTGATTTAGCTAGCCTTTAGTTGATTCCCTGAGGGGGCTTGTGTATTGCTTTGGGATCATATATGAATGAATAATGATAAATAGTCCTATTCCTGTTTCTCAAATTTTATTTTTTCAGGTGATGATATGGATAAGTAATAATAGAATGGTAAGTGATAAATCATTCGTTCATATTATTATTTCAAAAGATAAGAATAAAATTTGGAAAAGAGAACTGAGTTATTATTTAGCATTATATTCTGTACAATTAAGGTTTCAATTTGTGCTAACGGGGAAAAGGGCAAAGCTAAAGATGGGAAAAGGACACGAGGGGTGAGATGGATTGGGAAAAGATGAAAAAGAGGGGGGGCAAATGGCCAAAAACACTTCAATAAAAGCAAAAAAAAAGGTGTTTTTAATATGGGTACTCTGGCCAAGAAGACGTGGACACAATGTTAATCTGTCTGCAATTGCACACAAATTGAAAAAAATAAAAAATCTTCTCTTGTGTGATCTTTCAGACGAGTCCATCCCTGTTTTTAAAAATGCTCGTTATGATTTATAATCTCTTCAAACACACTAATACTCTACACGGATGCCTCCCTTGTATGCATGCATGAACATGTTTTATTTATCTAGTTTTCGTAAATTTTACTCAATTTGTGTATATATTTATCTAACAACATAACCATATGGAGAACGGATTCTGATTACTAAATATCTAACTTTTATCACTAAATATCTAGTGTTGGAAAAGGATGATGAGCTTTTGGCTCCAATCTTATCTTTGAATTGCCAAAAGAAAAAGTAATGTTCCAAAGCTTGCACGGTTTTGAATCGAAAAGCAAGCTTTTTTCTCTAGAAAAAGGAACAAAAGGACCCAAAACTCAGTTAAGAAGCGCATGAGTAGCATGTGGTCCTCATTATTTTTGTTGAACATCGCCACTTTTGTCTTGAGTGATATCGCATTAAAAAGGGGACCCACTGAAGCAGGTCCATAAGCAATTGGGTCCCCCCCCCCCTCTCTCTCTCTCTCTCTCTCTCTCTCTCCTTCCATTGGCCATTGGCTTTCACTCACTCTCATAGTGACCTTCTCAAAGTACCCACTTCCAGGAATGAAGCACTGGGCATTTCCTTTTCCACCTACCCCACCTGTGCCTTTGCTCCTCAATTAGAGGGTTTCTACTGTGATTTTTGCTGAGTTGAACAGGAAAAAGATTCCCATTTTGGTCTATCCTAAAAGTATTTTTTGCAATTTTTTTTTTTTGGTTTTTGACTGGGACCTGATCTCCAGATATTTAATAGAAAAACATTTTTTTTTTACTCTTATCCAATAATATTAATCATCACGTGTACATATGTTCGTACAAATAACCAAATACTTAAAATTACAATTAGCATTGTGGTTTAATGGTAGATTAGCAATCAATCTTTGTGTCCTAATACCTAAGACTAAAAACTAAAAAGAAAAATTACTTAGACTATAATTTTTATGCATTAGTGGTTGGAAGAACATCCATCCACCACATTTTTCTAACGAAATGGGAAATGGGTCCAAGAAATAATCAACTCAAGATCTCTCATTAATGGGAAATCTTTATTTATACTTCCATCTTTGCTTAGCTTTCGAACATAAGACAACATGCTAAATATTTATGAAGTCAAAACATATATGTAAATAATAAATCACTTTTTTTTTTTTTTCCCTTTTAAGAGGAGCTCCAACTTAGCATCGTAGTATTCACACATAGTAATAATAATAATATTATTATTATTAATATTAATAATAAATTTAGGTGAGTATGCGAAAAAACATATAAATTATTGAGATTTAAAATTTTCAAAAAAGTACAAAGCTGTGTTTAATATCACAAACATGCAAGAATTAATTTAGTCACATGCCAAACTAAAAATTTCTATGCTCTTTTTGATGATGAGTAGAAATTCTGTATCATTGCGTTTTCAAAAACCATTGAAGAATGGCCAAAAAAAAAAAAAAAAAAAAATACTAAACTAAAGTTAGCAAAAACCGTTCTTCAATCTCGAGCCAAGCTGTAATCTCTTTTCGCGGGCTCTTAGAACGCAGACAAGGTTGTATGGTTGAAAAATAATTAGGAAGAAAACGAACAACCCAAAACAGAAAATTCCTTCTATCTCACACCCATCGAATAATTTTTTTTTTTTTAAAAAAAATATTTATTCAGACACGATTTCTGTCTTTTTTTTTATGACTCAGATCTTTAAAAATGTCATACACAATCATAATTAACGACAAAAAAAATGTGTAATAAACAATCATATTAATGTTAACTCACTCCTATTGTATTTCGTATCAATACTGTCTAAAAAAATTGAAAAGTTAAAAAAAATAAAAATAACCTAATTTTTTTTATAGAAAAATTGCAAAATTAAAAGGAAGCCAGATGAAAACAACTGTAAAAATAAAAATAACCAAAATAACAGACAACGCGTGACGCGCCACAGTGTTAAGTTTCATGACATTTTCCTCTGCGGCATTGCCGCCTGCCATTGTTTCTCTTTTCTTTTTTTTTTTTTTTTTTTTTTTTTTTTTTGTTTTTCCGCGTTTCAAAACATTCCTGTCGGCCTGTCCAAATTACAACATGTTCCTTGGAAGTTCACATTTGTGAATAATCCTTGAAGGGGGGATCTTTGACACTGAAGAGAGCCATGCCTTTGCCATGGAAGAAATCGTCGAGAATTTCCCGAATCGTGGCGGATCTTCAGTCACCCAACAACCGCGGAAGCTCCTTGGTGGTGGAAACCGGCTTCCCCACTTCCCTTGTTGACCTTTTCGTCAAGAATCGCGACAAGTTCAAGAAACCCTTCAAGAACAAGAAGCATAAGCGCCGGAGGAATAGATGTCTTGTGGAGGAGGAGGAGGAGGATGAGGAGGAGGTGGTGGAGGAGCTTTTGATCTCCGATCCCGTGCTCTTGTCCAATTCCAGGGACTTGAGTAATCGTTTTGAACCTGTTTCTTACGGCGAGAGAGGGACTCGGATACCCCAGAATTTGGAGGAGCCCGGGGAAAGCTTTGATGGGTTTGAATTGGTTGGTGACGATAAGGCTAAAAGTTGTCATCTTGATGATGACAATAGGAATGTTGAAAAGAAGGTTATTGAGGAAGAGGAGGAGAAGTGTATGGTTGATGTTGGTAAGGGCAAGAGTGCTGTTGTCTTGGTGTTGTTTTTGAAGGTTTTGATGTTGATGTTGGTGATTTTGGCTTGCAGCACCAAGAAGCTTGCGGTTGGTATCACAATGTCTGCTTTTCTGCTTATTTCTCTTGAGTATGTTGCAGAAAATGTCTTGTGTTTTCCAAAACCGTGCTCGAATGCTCGATTAGTCATAGAACCTTTGATTCAAAGGGTGGTTCTTTTTATCCATATTAGCAAGAGGGGTGTACCGGTGACCAAAGAGGTGAAAAATCGTGAAGTTTTGGAGAAGGAATTGATTGTTCAAGGAGAAGATGATTTTGTGGCTGATTCTTGTGATTTGGTTGGAACCCAGATTGAGTTGGGCTCTTGCGTTGAGGAAATTCAGGTTCTGGAATCAAATCTTGATGGGGTTGTGCAGGTTGAAGAGGATCGGGTTATGGAGGCAAATTTGGATTTACTTAGTTGTGAAAAGAGATGGGGGGGTTTAGATGCGGGGACAAAGATGAAAATTGGTGATGTAGGACAAGATAGAATTCATGTTGTGATTGGTGAAAAGCAGTGCAGTCAACTTGCTAAGATGAGAAGTAGGATTATTAAGAAATTGGTGCCAAAGAAATTGCAGGACAGAAAAAGGAGAAAAAATAAGGAAAGTGAGCCACTTTCAAGCAGCGAAGGAGGCAGTTGTTGGGGAGAAGATAAATCTGAATTGTTGGAAGAGGGAGATTGTTGACCAACAAGGTTTAAAAGATGCAGGCAAACAATTGACTGAGTTACTAGTATTAGAAGAAGGAGCAGATGAAGAAAAGGATAATGGAAAAGAAAAGGAAGCCATCCATCATGCTAGCAGAGGTTTACGGGGTAAGAATGAAATCATCCCAGGTGAAGAACGAGTCAAACAGAGGACAGATATTCAAAGAAAGCACAAATCAAGTTATCTAATTCTTTTCATTATCATTCTCACTGGACTTGTTCGTGGTCGGATTCTAGCACTTTTGCTTACGGTTGCATTGTGCTTGATGTTTAAGATCATTACTAAGTGTAAGAGGTGCAAACAAGTCTATGAATAGCTCTGTTACCTCAATCTTAAGCTGGGACCTTGGTTAGTGTTTTTTCAAAGAGGGTGGTCTTATCTCAAAGGCTGTAGTTTTTTCACGAAAATGTTGTGCCCTGAACTGTAAATCCATAGACAGGAAATCAGAAAAATGCCTATACTCTTGTTGCTTGGCTTTGCAAACCAAGTGTTTTGCTGTATTAATGTCTTCATTTTGTTCTTTTTTGAAGTTCATGAAGTCTATATTTTTAGTCCTTTCTCCAATTGGTAGACATTATTGTATATTTGCCTCGAGCTCTATACTGAAGAAACTTAACATAACTGTGCTTGTTATCAGAGTTCTTTGTATCCAGTTTGCTCCTACTAGCAAACTGTATATTTCCCTGTAAGCGACTTGTTACTGTAATCTTTTGACAAGTAGGGACTGAGCAGGATGAATTTATCCAGTTGGAACATATAAAGCTAGGCAACTAATGCAAGAATCCACCCAACACTAAGAACAAACGGGAATCCACCCAAAACAAACTCAATAGATTCTTAATATTTGAAACAACGTCTTAAAAAACTAAATAAGAAATAGTAGAAATAACTAAATAAGATAATATTTATGTTAAATAATATAATATTCTTAGATAGTATAATAAAATATTTTTATATAAAAAAATATTTGATTTAATAAAATCTTAAATATAAGAAAACAATAAATTCTTAAATAAGAAAGATTTTCCTCCTTTATTCTTTATTATTCTGTTGCTTATTGCCAACAATAAGCTAGCTTGCCATATACAATCATGTTTAAATATTTAAGGAAGTAATGCCATGCTTCTTTGTTTTATGGGATGCTTCCGCAATTCCTCTTACCTTTCCAATAGTCCATTGACCTTCTAGATGAAGAAGTTTGATAGCATGATATGATTTTTTTCCTTGTGTCTCAGAACTTAATTCACCAGTGCATCTGTAATATGCTTCTGGTTCCAAGTTCTTAATGCAATCACTTAGCAAAGGTTTATGAACTACAAGTCTTTACTCATATAACAATTGTGCGAATACTTTTGCATACAGTGTCCATCTCAATTGGATCTGTCACACCATGAATTGTAACTATGCAATGTCCTTAATATATCTCCTGCCAGATTTTGGTGAGATATTTTTTATGCAATCTGTATGTTAGATTTGTTTTTAAATTTCAGCCCTTTATTTGGTTGCTTCACGAAGCTGGAGGACATAGGGAGAATCATGTACTGCTGTCATCAAGCCTGGAACCATATTTCCAAGCAGCCAAATCATCTCACTCTTAGTTATGACTATTCAGCAGTTGCTACTGAATACCATCCCCGGGGCAACAGCTCAGCTTGAGACTGAGGTCACCTCTTGATAACTCAGTCTCTGTAGGCTTCCAAATTCTCAATTTCAGTGTATCCTCTTCCAGTGGATCTAACTGTCTTGGGAATGACAGGCAACAGAATAGTCAATCATCATTGGTCCATGATTTCTGTGTAGAATCACAACTTGTTTCAGGATCCTTCCCAGGAGTATACTTTTTCCTTTGCTATTTACAGCCCAAGTTGCTAATTAAAGATGGAACTAAGTTTAGCACTTTGGCTTATAAATACTTAGAGTAGTACAAAATAGTGCAATAACAAGCATCAATCATATATAGAGTAGTAAAGAAATATATGCATCAATCATTGTTTTATCCTTAATGCAGTTTTGGTGACAGTTTCCATGGTTTGAGGGATCAAGCATGTACAATATGCTAACTGACGATTTCAGGCAGCAATTTTACCATTAAGAAGCAAACCCCTCAGATTCTGCCAGGAGTATATCTCTTATTTAATAGGCCCTATTGTATTGCTAATACTTTGTTTATAATTTTTCTAATCTCGACCTCAATGATCCAAGGTACTCATGTATTGTGCTTTTGGTGTTGCCTACTATGCAACTATGATGTAAGGGTACCATACAAGACACAGGACCTGTTTGTTTTCAGGAGCTTGCCACGACGCTGGAAGTTAGATAAGGGACTGCTTCCTTTTCCCCATTGACTGATGGCGATCAGCATCAACTAAGGGGGAAGCTCACCTTTTGCGGTTAGTACAGAAATTAGCATCACTGCTTTTTTAAATATGATTCGAGGGTCTATACAAGTTCCTAGATGTATTTGTTTGTGGTAAAATCATGTCTTGGGAACAGTCTACATTGTGATGCTGAAAACTACGTGTATGGTAATAGAATCTCTCATTCGAATGATTTTCCACTGCTCTCTTTCTATCAGAAGTGAATTCAAGTATTCAAGCAACGCATTTAGATATAAAATGGTCAGAAATGGTTGCATGGTTTCCCATTAAAAGTTTGTTTCCTTTTGTTGTCATACAGAGCTTGTTTTTTCAAAGGAATTCCATGGGAACACTTCGAGAGCTGCTGCTACCATGTGGATAATGCAGCAGCAGCAGACAAGCCAAAAAGAAAACTGCAAAAAGGATCTGATGGACTTGAAGGGATTTGCAAGAGGAGTTGCCATCCATAGCTGAAATGAAGACAGAACTGCAATGGAGCTCTGCAGTTGGAAACTTTTAGGTCTGACAATCCTTACTGCTTAAGCATGCCAAACCCAAAGCCTTAACGAAGCACGTGGTGGATGCAGGAGAATACCAATTATCTGAGGTCAATCCAGTTTACCAGGGCCACAACTCCTAACAACCAGAAAACCATCCATTTAATAGGTCTTGTCTTGTCTCAATGACACTGACGCGGACTCGTTCAACTATAGGAACTCAGAATAATGAGAATCAACAAGCTTTTAATGGATTTTGGTAGATATCACTATCATCACTTAATACGGTAGTTGTAGATAGGGACTGCTTTGACTGGCTGTGGGGGGCCTTCTAGACTAGCGTGGTGGCCACGGCAGTAGAGACCATGCTAGAAACTCAGGGTTCTCTTGAATGGGATTTCTCGTTTGGCAAGCATCTGCTACAGCTAGCTTTGCTAGTAAAGTCTATTGTTCTCGATCTTCCGTGAGATCTGGAGCTGAATCCCTGCCTATTCCTACAGTCAGATCGGTGGAAAGGGTCCTGTTTTGTAACCAAACGTCAATCCTTCTGGAAATTTTATATAGCATGAAACTATTCGGCCAAAAAGAAAATAAAAAAAAAAAAAAAGGAAATTGTAAACATTTCAATGTTGTGCCCCCCTTATGGATTTTCTGAAGTTAATTCAACTGCAGATCAAGGTTAAAAGGCAGTTTCCCTGTAGGGCTGCTCATTTTCTTCAGACTCCAATCCTCTTGTTCTCTATTTTTCTTAGTTTTTTTTTCATTTTCATTGAATTCTGATTTCCCTTGAACATACTAAACATTAATTGACTTGGTCCAGTGTTATCGTTATGCGGTAGATTTTATTTTGCTTCTCTTCCAAGCCCTCTTCAAGGTTATATTTATCTCCTCTCTATTTGTTAATTAATATTGGTTCATTAGTCATGTGATTAGTGGAAGAGTCGTGGGGTTCTAGATTGCATTTTAGCATTGAAAAATTAAAAATTACATCAATATTGGTTCTTATATATTTTTTATATTGTTAGTTCTATTTAGATTAAAGTCAATATTTTTTAATTTTATTATTTATTATATAAATATAATTAATTTAACGTTTTAAAAATATATTTATAATTTAATATTATAATTATTTGATATATGTTTATGGTGTCATGGATATATTATCATCATTAATATTATAAAATATACGTAAATTTATATTTGAATTGTATTAAGCTAATTGTATCCATTAATTTGTTATTTCTATATATTTAATGGAATGGTGCTGGTTTAAACTCAAAAGATTGAACCCTAATTATCCTATTTAATTATGTGCATCATCCCAAAAAAAAAAAAGACAATAGCCATCTATATATCACTGTGATTGCAGTTTTTTTTGTCATTATTTGATAGAGTAGCGTTTCAATCCAATGACTTCTTCCACGGTACTTGTCATTTGCATTCCGTCAAATGTATGGAATTGACTAGGTAATTGACCGAATTACCAAAATTTGAATTTCCAACTTCAAAGTTTGGGTTCAAATTTATTGAAAATAGAAGATAAAGAGATCATGGAATAAGAAGATGTTCTTGGTATAAACGAGCTCATTTTGAAAATAATAATAATAATAATAATAAATTTAATTTAGTTTGTTTAAATTTATGAATAATTTATTTTAAAATTCATTGATAAAATTGTTTAAAAAATATTATTAGATTTGTTATTATGATAGATTTAATAAATTATATATTGTATATTTATATACTGAAATTAAATATTTTTTAATCGATTAGTTTTATTAAAATAGATATTTTTTCTCATTTTAATTTTTATAATAATAATAATAATAATAATAATATTTTTAATTTAAATTATTTCTATCAATTTTTAAAACTAAATAAAATGTTTATAAAAAATGATATACTTGTTAAAAATTACTTATAATTCAGGTCGATTTATTAAGTAAATGACAAGAAAACTTATTTTTATTTTTTAAGTTTAATTATTAAACAAATTAAAATTTCCTTTTAAGAAGTTAATATTCTGAATTAAATTATTTCGTGTTTTAATATAATATAAGTCATCGTGGAAAGAATATTCCATGGACTAAGAAGCAAAGTTCTCTTGTGCTTTTTATACGTGGGTCAATAATAGAGTTCAACATTTTATGGCCTGTGGTTGAATTTTTTTTTTTTTTTTTTTTTTTTTTGTATCATTAGAAGACTTGTGGTTTGACACGGCGATAATTATTTAATTTATTGCATGCTTTTCCTTTTTTTTTTAAAAAAAAGAAAATTTTAAAAAAATTCCCTTTTTTTTTTTTTTTTAATCAAAAGACTTTTAGGTTGACTTTTGTTCTTAAATGACTGATAAGCACATATTTAAAATTTATTTCTCAATTAAGCTCATATTTACTTACATTTCCTAATCTGACTTACTAATTACAGTCACTTTCCTTTTTTTTTTTTATTACTGTTTTTTTTTAATCCATTCTATTAGTTTGATATTTAAAAAACAACAATTATAATTATAATATTATTATTATTTTTTTTTTTTTTTATGGACCAAAGTCAATCCAATTACATATGAAACTAAAGTTCAGTCGTTGTTGACAACCTAAGTTAATGCCGAAAAGTCCTCATTCACATGATTTAGACGTTATTCGTTCAAATTTATGATTTAATGTGTCTTTGTCTCGTATTTTTTTAATACAATTAAAAATACATTTTATTGAAATCTCATAATTTTGGGTTTGAATCTTAGTAACGTTGAACCACGAGTCCGACGGCAGTTGTGCATGGGAATTGAAACAGAGGCCCAAATGGGTTTTTCCTCTACAATCTTGCCATGTGAGATCCACGAAGCATTGAATTGAACCGGCCCTCAGCGTATCCCCACGTAAAGCTGTGGGCGCTGACTGGTAGCCGTCAAGCAGCCGGCACACAGCAACGCAGCCATCCCAATAAACACAGGCACACGCTCCCAAATTCCATATCAATTCAACGCACCCGTCTTTAGATGGACATTCCATCATGTAAGCTGCCAAGACATTCAAAATTAGAGCACCAATTTGTAACTATAATTTAAAGAAATATAAAGAAAATAAATTTTTTTTTTTATAGTATTTTTGAGTAATTAATTTAAGAGATATATAAAAAAATCGAATTAATCTCTTTATATTTGTAACTCTTTAAAATTAAATTAAAAGCATTTCTTTTAGAATTAATACACATATCCATCCTACCACGAGCCATATGGTTTGAGGATGAAATAATTAGACTTTTAATCACAATAATTAACATTCATTTGATTAACAAACATAAAATCTATAAAACTTACCACAACAATTTATCATTATATCAATTAAGTAAATACAAAAATGATAATGTAAGTGAATATAAAAATATTAATTTAATATAAAAATTTATATATAATATAAAAATTATTTATATTTATTTAAATTTATTAATTATATATATATATATATATTTTTTTTTAAACCTTCCTTGCTGAACTAGAACGTGATGGAAAGGGATCCACTCAAGATCTAAGGACAATTGAAATCGTCCAATATTATTCCTCAAAGAATCCAAACCAAACAAGTCAAATCATTCACCTCAAATTTGGGGAATAAAGCTCGGCTGGAGATGCAGAATGCCAGTCTGTCCAAATGTCCAAAATTAAATCAACGGTCCAGATTTCCTCCCCTATTCAATCTCAGCTATTTATACACAAAACAAAAGGAACCTTTGCGCCTCTTCTTAGATACCTTTTGCAGCTAGCGTTGTCCAACGCACGAATATAAACGCAACAGAACATCACAGCTCTCTGCTCCGGTGGTGGTGGCATTTCTATATTTTTAGAGAAAAATAGGAGAAACCCTGATGATTAAATCTTGAAAAAAGGTTAAATCTTGGAAAAAGACTTCATCTTTGTGGAGATCCGACCCGCATTGCTTATCGGTTAGTGGCTTTCTTCCCGTTGCTTTATTATTTTATTTTTTTTTTTTATTTTTTTTGTTTTGTTGTTTCATTTGTAGATCTGGGTTTTGTTTCTTTTTGGTTACTTCGCTTGAGCGAATTGTGGGTTTAGAAAAGAATTTTTTTTTTTTAGTTTTGTTTCTGGGTTGGTTGTGGTTTTGTTTGTTTATCACAATGTGGGGTTTTATTGTTCTGTTTGGTGGCTGAGAAAATCTGTGTTTTTTTTTTTTTTTTTAATTTCAAAAAATTTGAATGATTATTCGGGGATTCCATTGTTAGTTTATCGTCTGGAGTTGAACATTTTTGCTGCATTTCTGTTTTCTGCCTTGGTTTATGAGGTCGTAACTAAAATTTTCTGTTTGTTTGATGGGAAACGTGTAGGAAATGAAACAGATAGGTGAGAAAATGTATGGTTACGAAGAAAAAATTTTAGAAGTATCGGAAAATATTTGATTCATAAAAGTTGCATTTTTAATTAAATTACAGTATTGTTTTTAGGAAATTTTTTTTTTTTCAAAATTCAAAAACTCGTAAATCTTGGTAGGGTAATGGGTTGAATGGTTGAATGGTTGAATGGTTGATTGTCATACGTGGAGTGCTCATTTTTGGTAGTCACGTGGGACCGATGAATTGTGTTTTTATTGTCCCTTCTGACAGGCTTAAATGGTAGACAGTCCAAGTCTATCGGTCCACACATTGTTGGGAAATTTATTAGGCTATAAGTAAATCAATCTCCCATATCGGGGAAAGCTGCAATTTTTATTTACATGCCAGAAGATGATTCAAGAATTTAAAATTTGATGATTTTTACTTTGAGGCATCTAAATGCATAGGTATGATTGAAGATAGAGTGATGGGCCTTCCTTCCTTCTTTTTTTTTTTTTTTTTTTCAGCTGGTGATCTAGTTATCACTCAAAGAACCAAGATGGTTGCACAGCGATACACTGTTGATCTGAATAAGCCCCTTGTATTCCAGGTGAAGTTGCTTTGTCTCTGTATGTAAGAAACATTCATGCTAGTTGATTATTTTAATTTATAAAGGTGTAATGTAGAATTGAGCATGGATTGCGGTAGGTACTGTGATTTCCATGTGTCTTGTCTTTAGCTATTGTGGCCATGCGAATTTTTGTGGCAAAAGTAGAATGAAGGATGATCTACATAGAAATGTCTTTGTGTGTCACCTTTCTCTTTTGTTATTTTTCAGGCATTTCATTGTAATCATGAATCAGTCAATTATTTGCTCAGCATTCCTTTTCTGATAGATCTTGCTCTTTGGCTTTAGTAGCATGTTGCTTTTTGTATCTGCTAATCTCGCTTTTATGGCAATATTATTTGTTCTTACCTTTTTTCTTCTTTCCTCTTTACTCACAGGTTCCTTTCTGTATCTTTGTCTTTTTTTTTCCCCTTCATTTTTTTTTCTTTTTTGTTCTCTTGAAACCTCTTGGTGTGATTCGCTGTTTCTTCTTTGTTTGTTGGCCTTGAATTTTGTTCATAATTTCATATGATATTTACTGTTGTCATATTTATCATAACATTTAGATTGTTTCTGTTATTCTACAAGTGGTTTTAGCTTCTTGGGGTTCCATTACAGGTTGGTCATCTTGGAGAAGCTTATGAGGAATGGGTCCACCAGCCTATTGTAAGCAAGGAAGGCCCTCGTTTTTTCCAAAATGATGTTTTAGAGGTAGCTTTTCTTCTATACAGAACCTTCGAATCTGCATGATTGTTCAAAATTCAGCTGCACAAGTGTTTGTTAGGAATCATTTTTATATGGTAGGAATCATGTTCATTGAGAATTTGTGGCCAAATTTTTTGAGATGTAGACCTTTCCCTTGGAACAGTTCTTGACCCGCACAGTCTGGTGGGCAATTCCAACCATATGGCTGCCAGTTGTATGCTATTGCATATCAATGTCTGTCCGAATGGGGCACACACTTCTGGAGGTAGCTCCAATGGTTGTTTTTGGCCTTTTTGTATGGACTTTGCTGGAGTATGGTCTGCACCGCTTCCTTTTCCACATCAAAACAAAGACCTATTGGTGTGTCTTTGCTCTCTCTCTCTCTCTCTCTCTCTCTCTCTCTCCTCCCAATTCTTTATTTTTGTCTCTATTTTATGCCTTCCACTTGCTATATACATTGATGCATTTAACTCAATTTTTGCTTTCAATTTCTTTTTATTAAGTGGCAACATAATACCTTTTGGTTTTCTTGCTGCAGGTGGAACACCATACATTATCTCCTTCATGGTTGTCATCATAAGCATCCCATGGATGGTCTAAGGCTTGTTTTTCCTCCAGCTGCAACAGCTATTCTATTGTTGCCTGTATGTTAAGTGTACCTTTCTTCTTGCCATCCTGTTGTCCAGTTGATCAAGGGCCCTGCAAACTATTATCATGATTTGTGTTCCATCAGCTTATCCAACTGCATTTGTTGATTAGGTTCACCTTTGAGAATGATACTGTTTAGATTATATGAACATTCAATCATTTTTACGTGTGCATGACTCTGTAAGCATAAATGTTAAATTATGGCATGAAACTGTAAAAGCACTATGGTCACTGAAAAAGATGAAAGAGGGTGGCAGTGGCTTAAATGGCAGTTACTTGACTAAGCTGTCATGTAAGAGGCTTTGTATCAGAGAAAGGCTGAGATGAAGCAATCCCGCTTTGGACATACATTAATCTATATATGAAGAGTCTGATAGAGCTGTAGGTAGGTGTTGGTAGATGATAATTCTTAGTGCATGTTGGATGAGATGGGGGTTCTCTCGTATAGATGCAAGTTTGCTTGTAATTAATTTATTTTCCAGAAGAATGGAACATGATGTGTTAAGAAAATTAGGGAATCCACCTGCATGTCACAGCTTTGCAGACATAAGCATTTCTTTAGTCAAATACAAGGATGCAATCTTACCTTGTCTTTGCACATGCTCGATAACAATGTATGTTGAGTCAACAGTGTAGGCAATAATTAGTACTTTGTACCTGGAGCTTCTCTTTGTACTGAGGATAGCCATTGAGCTGCCTTTTTGTTTTCTTTATGTAACAGTTCTGGAAATTGGTAATGCTTTTTGCTACTCCCTCCACCACTCCAGCACTGTTTGGAGGTGGTTTGCTTGGTTATGTGATGTATGACTGCACTCATTACTATGTGCACCATGGTCAGCCCAAGAGCGATGTACCTAAAGGTCTCAAGGTAAGAATATTTTACTGATCTTTGGCTTGTCAGTCTTTTATTTGTAGGACAGGTTTTTGTAGTTTCACCTTTGCTCTTAGGCAACCTGGCTTCTTGACCTTTAAGTTCCACAAGGAGATATGCTCTTGGAAAGTCTTCAATCTGATGACAAACCAGATTACTGTATTTCACATATTATCAAATAGGATAAACTTTCCATCCATGGGAAATGATTTTCAAAGCCCCCTTTTTTTTAACCCTCGCATTGGGTAACCTCTCATTTTAATTGCTGTCTTCCAGGTGGATTTCTATATGAGTAACACAATTCTCGTTTGTGCTGATTAATGATATTTGTTGCCCTTGATTTTCAGAAATATCACATGAATCACCACTTCCGAGTACAAGACAAAGGCTTTGGAATAACATCATCCTTGTGGGATAGGGTGTTCGGAACGCTTCCTCCTCCATCGAAAGTGGACATCAAAAGTAGATAATTAAAGTGGGAAGTTTGGGGATTTAAAGTCTACATATAGATCTTCATTTCTAAGCATTCTTTCTTCTGCTGTCCTCTGGTTAATAATGTGTTGATCTCAGTGATGTCGAGCATGGGGGTAGTATTATGCTGTAGAGATTCTCAATTTTTGATGCGCCCTTTTCTGATGAGAAGTTATGTATAAAGTTAAAGTTTGCATGTCAATTGTTTGGTAGACAAGGAAATACTCTACATCTCTATAAATATTGCTTTAGTTAGTTCCATGAATGCCTCTGTGAGTTTAGCTTCTTCAAATTTCTACTCAGCTCTCTCTGGGTCATATATGCATGGCAAGCGGTAAAGGTGTATCCTTTCTAAGATGAGAGAAGGTCTTGTGCTGTTAGCAACATGGCAGAGGGCCTTCTATCTTGTTAACAGATATTTGAGATGGTTGTGTCATTCTGGGTTGTGACAAGTCGTGTGTGTTTTTTGAAAGGCTGTAAAGATGGATGTTTGAATTGAATGTGCTTGAAAGGTTTGGTGATAATGGTTAGGTGCGGAGATGTTTGAAAGTAGGGATCTCTGATTATAATGACATTTATTGTGTACTATTTTATATTGCTTAAAATGTGGTCTTTTTTGTTCCAAGGACCACATCTTAGAGAGAGAGAGGGTTTTGGATCACAAAATGCCAAAGAGACAACTTGGGTCGGGCTCAATTCAGATAGAATTGTAAGGCCCATGTCCCTTGGGCCTGGGTCATGAACAAGTCGCGGTTGAGACGAGCCTAAGTGAAAAACGAAACTCGAAGAATTAGGCCGGGCTATCCAGTCCATTTGTTGGGCCAAAATTGTTGAGCCAGCCCACAGACTCACCGGCCCCTATTCCGACCCATTTCATTTTTTAAGCCGAAATAATAAGATAAATGATAAATAATTTTTAAAAAAATATTTTTAATAATTAATAATTTAAATTATTATTATTAAAATTTTAAATTTAAATTTTAAAAATTAAAATAAAATTTATTAAAATCAGAAATTTAATGTATTATGTAACTCTTGCTTTGATTAAAAATACAAAGGTAAATGATGGATAAAATTGAAATTAAAAAGGGTAAAAAATAAAATAAAATTAATTAGAAAAAATAAAGGGAAAGAAAGGGAGGATTTTTAAATTAAAAAGAAGTAGAACGAAGCAGCGGCGGAGCGTCTCCTTCTTAAGCTCCATTTCCTTTCTCCATTCTTGTACTTGCAGAAGGGTTTAGCTTCAATTAGGGTTGTAGCCTTTTTTTTTGGTTAATTTGGACATTAAAAATGCGACAATTCCACCGGACAGCCGATTAGTAATCAACCGCCTCTCTCTCTCTTTCTCTCGCACAAACCTCAACAATTTCTTTGGATGTGTTCGTGTTTTGTGTAGCCATGGCCGACGACGTTCCGGTGAAGCAGCCGCCGCTCAGTCCATGCTGCGCTTTGGTACGCTTAATGCTTATATCCATACTTCTTTCTTTCTCGCTTTTATTATTGTTGTTATTATCTGTAGTATTTTTTTTTCTCTGTTTTTGAATTTTTTTTTGTATTTTTGGGTGGGTGGGGGGAGAAGTGGAAAGAGAAGTACACGAAGTTGCTGGAGAGGCGAAACGCTTTGAAGCAAGCGATAAATGTTCTCTCACAACAAGTCGACAAGGTCCAGGCCGAAAATCTCTCTCTCAAGAAGAGTATGAATCCATTTTTCTTTGTTTGTTTTATTTATTTTTTCTTTTCTTTTTTCGAAATATAATCCTCTTTTTTTTGTTTTTTCCTTTTTTTCCAAGAAGGGTGTCAATGAGGCTCAAATGATGTGTTTGGTCCTTGCTTTCATGACTACTGTGTCGATGTCTTTTCAATGTTAAAGTCTGGAATGTGAGGGATTGATTTTTCGCTGGTGGCTGGTAAACAGCTAATCCAGAGTGTAAATTATTAGAAATGAACAATTAGGGGTTGGGCAGGAGTTTCTTTACCATGTGTTTGTTGTTGTAATGGTATATAACTTTGATGCCTTCGGTACTTCTTGCAGCATGCGACCTAGAGCGGGGACGTGTAGAGACTGAGACAAAGGAGAAGGAGAAAGAATTGGCAGCGAGAGTTGCTTTGGAGAACAAGATTTCTGCCTTGAGGTCTGAGATTTCATCCTTAAGGCTAAATGGAAATGCGGATGGTGGAGATAAAACTGGGGAACTAGAAGTTCTTCAAGATCAAGTTTCTCAAGGGAAAAAGGAAATTAATCAGCTAAAGGAGCTACTTGAGGAAGAGAAAATAAGGGCTAATTCTGAACGGAGGAACACTGAGGCTGAAAAGAAGAGTGTTGCTGAGACATTGAAACAGGTTAAAGAATTAAAAACTAGGGCTGAAAAGGAGAGGAAACGTGCTGACACTGAGGGGAAGAAGGCAAATGAATATCAACTTCAGTTGGAGACCTTGAAGAAAGAAGCTAATGAAGCAAAGTCGCAGTTGATTATACAGACCGTAAAGTTTGAGGAATCAAACAAAAGGTTAGAGGCTGAAAAGCATAAACTGAACAAAGAGAGGAAATGGGTTGATTCAGAGAAGGCTAAGTTAGAGGAGCTGCAGAAGCTTGCAGAAGCGAATGCAAAAAAGACCATGGAAGAGAAGTCTCATGTTGATTCCCTTTCTCAGCAGTTGGAGGATGCTCAAAGAACAATTGAAGGCCTACAGAAAGCTGATGAAGAGAGGAAGCATGGTGATGTTGAGGTGAAGAAGGCTGAGGAATATCAGCTTCAGTTAGGGGAACTGAGGAAAGAAATGGATGAAGTAAAATCAAAGTTGGCTATTGAGACTGTGAAGTCTGAGAAGGCAAATAGAAAGTTAGAAGCTGAAAAACGTAAAGTGGCTAAAGAGAGAAAGCATGCTTGTTCGGAGATGGCCAAAGCAGGGGAGCTAGAGAGGCTTGTGGAAGTAATTCAGAAGAAGGTCGTGGAAAAAGACTCTCACACTGAAAGTCTTTCTAGGCAGTTGGAAAGTGCTTTACAAACAATTAAGGATCTACGTAAGGTCGATGAAGAAAGAATGTGTGTTAATAACAAAGAGAAGAAGGCTGATGAATATCGGTGTCAGTTGGAAGCATTGAAGAAAGAAGCTGAGGAAACAAAATCAAAGTTAGCTACAGAGACTTTGAAGCTTGAGGAGGCAAACAGAAAGTTTGAAGAAGAAGAAAATAAGATGAGCAGAGAGAGAGAAATTACTGTTATAGAAATGGCTAAAGCAGACGAACAAAGACATCTCCTAGAGAGGAAGTTAATGGAAGAAAAATCTCATGCTGAAAGTCTTTGTAGGCAATTGGCGGATTCTCAGCTAACAACTGAGAAACTACAGAAGGAGATGCATATGTTCATGTCATCTATAAATTTGAGTGAGGTTCCTTGTGATCAACCCAATGGTAATTGTAATGTTGAAGCTGCAAAAATTAGATATCAGCTTTGGTTGGAGACTCTCAAGAAAGATGCATATTATTTACGGTTGGCCTTGGAGTTTTTGAAATCTGATGTGGCGACCAACAATTTTGATTTTGATAGCAAAAAATATTTGACAGAAAAACAAAATGCAGACATGGACATGGTTAAGGCAGAAGAGAAAAGAAAGCTTCTAGAGATACATATGAAGGTGGCAATGGAAGAAAGATCTCGTGCTGATCAGCTCGCACATCAGCTTGAAGAATATAGAAAGAAGGTGGAGTTATTGGAGAAAGAAATGCAGAAGCTTTTGTCCTCCAGAAAAGGAGTCCAGTCTACTGGTAGTTTAACAAAAAAAGATCTGAATAGTCAAAGAGCAAAAATGAAACATTTGGAGAAACAACTGAAGCTTGTAAAAATAAGATTAAAGACCACCAAAGAAGTGGCAAAGTTGGAGAAAGCCCGCCAAACTATGCTACAACAAGAGCTGAGCCACTTGAAGCTGGATTTTGATCAAATCTCAGGTCGTCTAGATGTGCTGGATAAATATTTTCCACTGAAATACGAAGGTACAAAGCATAGAAGAAAGGTTAGTTTTCTGATTATTTCCAGCACTTGCATCATACTTTTTGTTTTGGAAGTATATAATTGTTTTGATGATGTGGCCATTAAATGCAATTTTTTATATATCACAAAAATTTGAAGTTTAGAGTGTATTTTTCTACTGTTTAATTTTCTTTGATGCTTGTTTTCTTCAGGGATCTTCAGCAAAATGATCTAGCTGGTAGGGCAAACAATTTCTTTTTGTTGCTTTTTGATCTGGTGACAATTTCAGAATTGCATCCATTCTTACAGTTCTAAATATTCAATGGTTACTCTACCTTTTAATGACTGCCATAGTTCACACTGGTTATATTGTCAGATACTTCCTTTGCATGCGTATTTTCTGACTATTGATGTGAATTCTGTTGTTTCAAACTGTGAATATGCCTCTTGGCTTGCAGCATCTAATTCTAATTTTAATTTTGCTTTTTGTGTGTGCTGCAATACACAGGCTGTGGATTTTCCGGACAAGAAAAGGCAACGGATGAAGAGAAAAATTTCTCAAGTAGAGTCATTTGGGGCTTATCATGAGAATGAAGTTGAACCTTTGAGGCCATGGTGCACAGCAGTTACTTCCTCTGCCCCTCTTGGGCAAACCATTGATTGCACGGCTCCTTTGCTGCCTGTCTCTGGAGGGAACCATATGGAGTTGACCTCAGGTATTCATTCTAAATTGGAGCCTCTGCTTGGAGGCTCTAACAAAAAATTGTTACAGCCTTCTGCGATAAATTCCAGTTCGGCATCTTTTTCTGACGGTCAGTTCGTCGGCTCACAGGAAAGAGATGCTATTACTACTGCACCAGGGAATTTGATGGAAGATAACTTCAATGTGCACCCGACAATGTCCAGCATATCTGCTGAAGTTACCAAATCACTACGCAATGAAAATCTTGCGGTGGTGGCTGAAAACAGTGTTAAAAGTCCTCATAGCACTGATATTAAACAACTTGAACATGGTAAGAAGAAGAGGATATGTGATGCAATTGAATCTATTGAATGTTTGCGCTTAGAGGGTAAAAAGTTGCATCTACAGATGGAAGCAAATCTCTCAATTTTAAATGACATGTTAAGCAAACAAATAATTAAACCACTGGAGGAATCAATGACAGTGGAGCCTAACATGCAAAGTCATTCAGTCAGTAACTCTCATAGGCTTTACAAGAAAAGAAAGGTGTCCCATGTAGAGAAAGTAATTAAGCAGTCTCACATTGACAAGCCAAAATCAACTGAAGGCATTTGGAATGGCATCCAGGATGATGCAAATAAATGCAGACAAAATTCCTCTTGTGCCAATCATCTGATGTTAACCCATTTGGCTTGCAAAGAGGGTTTAAGCAATTCTTTTGGATGTGAACTTGAAAGCGTAGCAGTCCTAGAAGAAGTTACTAATGGGAATTATTTGAAATTGCTGGAATTGGATGATCCTGCTGACGAGGAATGCTACAGGAGAGCAAGAGAACTGCCTATGTCCCCTAGCCTTCCTGACATTGAGTTTTCGACTGGTGAAATATTTGGTAGGGATGAGATTGAACCCTTAGTTGAAGGAATTTCCCGCAGAGGATTATTATTTGAAAAGGAAGTTCCCACACCTTCTCACAGCTTCGATGTTATTGACATGGAAATTATCTCCAATAGTGGGAAATGTGGTTCTTCTGGAACTTACTGTAATGAATTACTACATGGGGATGTTGGTTCTCTCAATCATTTTGATATTAGAGGCAACAAAGATGACTCTTGTGGTGCTATCAGAGCTGCAATAATATCAGGTAGTCAGGCCCCACATTCTGTAGTGGATGGCAAGGTGTCAAACTTACCTGGTTCTGGAGTTGAACGTGAATTTGGACCTGCACATGGCAATATTCCTATGTATTGATATTTTCTAATATCAATGATGCTGGAAGCATTTCTAGAATAATTTATGCTACAAAAACTTCTATGGCTTCCTCCTCTCTGGATTCACAACTTGTATCCAGAGTGCAAAAAATCTTACTTGGTCTTAAAATGCAAGATATTTTACCCAGGTAAGCTACTAGTTCCTATCTAAGGTTTGTTTGACTGAGTGTGCTAAGACTTAATATATTTTCCTGACCAATTAGACGTTAGGAATGGAGCTATTTGTTTATTTCTTATTTGTTTTATGGTGACATTTTTCAGGGAGAAGGCTTGTGCTGTTTTGTCTACTCTGCTGCTGAGCTTTTCAGTATTTACTTGGGGAAAAACTGCTAGTGTCTGTGGTACTGATTTTGTCGCTTGCTTAGATTTGTTTGGTGCACACTTAAATGCAGGTATTTTTTCTGGTACATTTATCATTCTGGGCTAGTATAGTATGATAAAAGCATAAACAAGGTTTTTATTGAATCTGAGGTTTGCTCTTTTTTTTTTTTTGAATGTAGTGATGTCTGATGGTGAGGGAAGAAACCTATTTGCGGAAGTGTGCTGTTTGGATGAACTGCTTGGCCTTATTGAGGATTTTTTGATGAACCGGAGGGTTCTGGTTTATGTTGATGCATCCTCTTCAGGATTGGCAGATCATGATTCAGGGATAGAAGTCCTTCTGGATGGTATTAACATAAATCTATCCTCCAAAGCTGCTTCAGATGACCAGTTACTGGCAGGGAGTATCATATTGGGGTCAATATGTGTAGCAATAGGTCACTTTGATGTTATTTGTGATGCTTCTTACAACCTTTTGTGGACCTGGAGATGTAACCCTGTTTTGTTGGCTATTCTTCATGTTTTTGCTTACCTGGGTGGGAATAAATTTTTTTCCCTGCATGAGAACAGCTTGATGATGACTGTGCTGAAATCAGTAGTTCTGTTTCTTGAAGGAAGGAACATGCCATTGGCTTCAACTTCTACTTGTTTATTTGCTGCATGTCCGGGTGCTAAATGCCCTTTTATGGAGGGTGCATTATCTGTTGATGACATTCGATCTATACTCTTGGAAAGTATTCAGAATTATGCTGGTACAGGAACCATGCATCGACATCAAATGGATTTGTCGCACTTGTCAAATTCAAGTGTCCTGTGCCCCAAGTTAAAAGCTGTCAATGGTTATAAACAAGGTCATTGTGTACTTGATTCAAGTTGCGATGCATCCTGTTGCTTAAAGAAGTGTGTGATAGCTGTCAGTGATTCAATGTCTGCTGCTAATGGGACTTTATGTGACCTTAGTGATTTGCTGTCATTGTTGGAGCTGCTGGCTTGCAACATGGTATGTTTTCATCCTATCTGGATTTATGGTAAACTGCAACCATAATGTATTTCTCTTGTTGTGTCAAGTTAATAACCTATGGTGTTATGGTCTTGCTTGATTTTAGTGTCTTGTAAGCAGTTCTCATATTTTGATGAAGTTCCTACATCCTATGAATATTAAAAGCAATTTTTATCATCAGTGTCCACACCAATATATTGCAAAACAATTTGTTTTTTAAATATCTAAATAAAAGAAGTTTTTGAAGTACAATGAGTTTTATGCTGCTTGTTATTTGAATTGTGTGCCTGATGGCTCACCCTCGAGGCTGATTTCTTATAGTGCTATGTCATGCATTTCTGACTAGGTTTGAAATTTATATGGTGAGGAAAATAATCTTTACATCAAAGGGCTTGGGAGCTCTTAATTAAAACTGGTAGTATTCCTTTAGCTGTTGTAATCTATAAAAATTATGTTGAAAGCAGGAAGCTCAAGTTAGAAACAATATTTTTAAACATGAAATAGGTTATTGGCAACATGTGGGAGTGAGTTAGTGTAGTTATCTGTTCACCTTTTTCTCTTTTTCCTTCTCATCCTTGCAATTTGCTTCATGTGTTTTTTTTTTTTGAAACATGAAATAGGTTATTGGCTATGTATAGGAGTGAGTTAGATCAGTTATCAGTTCACCTTTTTCACTTTGTCCTTCCCCTCCTTGTAATCTATTATGTTCTTCATGCCTTTTTATTGTTTTTTAAACAATTCACAGAACTGGGAATGGATGCATGACAAAGTGATTGCTGAGCTGTTGAAGCTGTTGGAAAGCCATGAACATGGAAACTTCACTATAGCTGTTGTTCTTCTTCTTGGTCAACTTGGGAGGTGTGTTCGGCATGATTAAATTTTTATTGAGTATTACTTTCCTAGTTGGAGAGAAGGGCAAACTATTTAAATTTTAGATGAAACCAACTAGAGATATGTGTTAAATCATAAGAAAAATGCGAGATAGACAACTGAAATCTTTTTGGCATATGTTGCTGACATGGTATTCATTTTATTGTGCTGCAAAATTCAGGCTTGGAGTTGCTGCTTGTGGTTATGATGATGAAAGAGTTGAGAACGTTAGATGTAAAATATCTAGCTTCCTCTGGCGGGATGCTAATATCAGAGCAGCCCTTCCTGTTCAAATTGCAATTGTCAATGCCTTGCTGGGGCTTCTGTCTGTCAATTTTGAAAACCTTACACAGTGTAATTTGCAGTTCTCTGCAGGTGCCAGTCAGTCTGTTTACAGAACTCTTATAAGAGACTGGTTTTCTTTGCTAAGCAAGGAGCAACAGGACTTGTCATCAAGCCTGTTGCAATCTGCTGGTGTACATGTGAGTGAGATGATGACATCTATGCCAAGCTGACTATGGGATTCAAGTAGAGGTACTCTAAAGTGGAAGATTACTAACATCATGTAGTCATTACTAGTTATATGATTTGATGAGGAAATGAAGCAAGGAAATTTTGTAGGCTTCTTTTTGGTTTGGCTACAGGAGATATTATTGTGAAGAGGGAGCTTTCTAAGTTTTTCAATGGAGCAAGAGTCGAAAATGGGAAGGGGTTTGAGTGAATATTCAGATGTAGCCACTTGTAACCCCCTTTCTATGGCTTTTGGTTTTTCTGCCTCAGCAGATTTTATGGGGACTTGAATCACCTTCTGTATGTGCATGTTGTCTTTAGCTCAAACTGGCCAAGCCAATTATTGTGTACCTGGCAAAAGAATGGAAGAAAGGATTGATTTTTATTTTCCCATCTGTACAAGAAATTTCTCATTTAAAAAAAAAAGAAAAATTGCAAGGATTTTTCATTAAAATTGTACTTCTTAGCCGGACCTGTCTGCTTATGCCTTGTTCCACTGTTGTAGTCACGGTGGACTTCCTCACGGAATGGAGGTGCAGTGGGCGTGGCTTGATGGTGCAAAATAATGATAATATCATTAAATGTTTCCCTGTCTTGGCTTTGTCATCCAGATAAGTATTGAAAATGCTGCTTCAAGGCCATGGTGCCCTAACAATGGACAATGCTCTTTTTCTCTTACAGGCGCAAGATACAGCTCGCAACACTGGAGGCTCCTTTGGATGAGGACTTTATGGAGTAGTTTTGAAGGGTAGCTCCAAAACAAAGAAAATCTCCAACAGGAAGAGCCGCTCTGACAGCGGTGTCCCGCAAAAGGAAGCTAGATAATTTACATTTTACCTTCCCAAATATTTCAACATCATTAGCCACAGGCAGCAATTCCAACCCTGAATTTTGCAGCACAATGAAATAATGACGAACACACAAAATCACTGCACTGCAAAAGCTGCTTTACTTAGATGAAAGGGAGTCTCACTGCGAAAGGCTCACACATTTATGGGGTCTAAGGAAATTGTTGATTTTAACATTCCAAACATGAGACCCGCTCACAAGGCAGTAAATTTAAAGGTTACATACCTTAAAGTTATCACTTGACATTAAGAGAACACCAAAGGGGAGAAAAATTATAGTTTGAGTTTGCCATAAATCCCTGAGGTTGAAAACATACCATGTTGCACACAACCAGCTCCAACAATGACAATAAATTACTAAGCAGCTCCATCATCGCCTCGCAGTAAGTCATCACAAGAAGTTCAAGAAAAACCATGTTTCCCACATCCACATGAACAACATCAAAGTGCTGAGAAAACACAGGAACTTCCTTTTTAATTGACATTACTCTCTGGAAAATTCCTTTCAATTGGGGTTTCAGTCTCATTCCTATCAAATAGTTCAGCAGTCAAAAATCCAATCTCTGGAAGAGTAAGGGTCAGGCATTTTCATGCTCTCTTTTAACATTCCTTGAGGATTATCCAACTCCAGCAAGTTCAAATAATGCCCATTAGCATACACTTTCAAGTTCACATCCAAAAGAACTGCAATCTATTTGCAAGCCAGATGTGCTCCTGTCAGATGATTAGCTGGCGAGGATGCATGTCTGCATTCATTTGCATCATCCTGGACCTCATTACAAGTACCTTTAGTACCCTTTAGCTTATTAATGTCTGACTGCACAATCACTTAATCTTCCATCAAATTACTCAATGCAGTGGCAATAGCATCTCTTTCCTGTGAGCTCAACAACAGAAAAAGATAACAATCTGGAATTTATTGCAGAACATTGTATATTTTTACTTAGAGCCTCCCAGCAGATGCTCCAACTAAGAATGTGTCAAGAAATCATTTACCCTAAAAGCTTAAAAGCATAAGTTGTTGAGTGAGATCCACAAATGGATCATATATTAAACTCAAACATCCCCCCCCCCTCCATGCCAAAGCCCAACTCTGTCATGCTAGATGTGTGAACAAACTATAGGTTCACCTTACTTGTAGAAACTCACAATTAATTCACAAAATGGAAGACACAAAAGCCCAGCATTGTCGGGCTAGATGTGTGAACAAAGTACAGGTTTCCTTTACATGTAGAAACTTACAATTAGTTCGCAATTTAATGGGAGGGAAACATGATTTGAACTCATGATCTCTTGGTCGTAAAGGCTATGATACCATGTCAATAAAGCATTCAACCTAAAAGTTTAACCTGTTGAGTAAGACCCATAAATAAAATCATATATTAAACTTTAACAGAATGAATACCTGAGGTTAATGCCATATGGTTTCCTCCAAAACATAGGCAGTAATGGAGAAGTGCAATCAATGGTTTGCCCATGAGGGTCAGAGGCAGTAACTGCAGTGTGGTAAGGCCTCAAAGAGTCACTTTCATCATCAAGAGCAGCCTGAAATGACTCTAACTGATAGATTTTTCTCTTCAACTTTGGCCCTTGCTTGTTTGTAAAATCCACACACTGGGTATTGCAGCAGACAAAGAAACAACTAAAAAAAAACTAAAAATTGCAAGCCCAGAGGCATGTTCACAGTTTGGAATGAAAAAGGTTCAGATCAGTAGTCAGAAAATTCCCATGCAGATAATTCCTATCTAAATGTTTGAAAGTCTATCCAATATGAGCTACAGCAGCTACTGAAAGGTGGAGTAACTATTTCACAAAACAATGAGTAAGTTTGAGGAGAGGTTTCTATTTTCCCATGGATCTTTTACATGCATAACATTCTAGCCCATTAGCAAATTATGCTAATTTCCTGAACTGAAAAGGACATTGGAATCTCAGCAAACTGAACAGGTGATGGAGAGAGTGAGAGAGAAAGAGATAGATTCTCATTTTAAAAGTGGCAGAGGATTCAAATCTAGTAAAAAATTTGAAAACAAAATCTCAAATATTTAGAATTATATAAATGGACCGCAATTCTGAAATTGTTAAGGAATTAAAACTATATAAGAGCAAATGTTTGGAATGTCAACTAGATCATTTCCTTGAAGATCCATCAAGAAACAAAGCATCAGAAAATCAATGAGTAGCAAAGCACTGAATAATATGCATACAATTCTAGATGCCATACATTTCTACCATCAAAACAGTTTGCCTGATGTAGCAGTCCATATCCTAAACTCCAGGGACACAATATTGGAGCTGCAAAAGATGAGGAACATATTAAGGCCATAAAATGAGCATACCATTCCTTTGATTTGGTTCAGCACTATGGGTTCCAACCTTTTTGCTTTGTAATGTTTGTTTTTGAATTCTGCTTAAAAGATCCTTGATCCTGTAGCAAATTTTGTATGTACAAATCTATCTTGGATATTACCAATAGTCCCGACAAGAACACAAACCATCCTTGAAGTGGTGGAACCGAGTAGCATCTCTGACAACTATTTCTCTTCCCACAAGCTTGGAGATAAACTTGATAGCAGTGTGGCAGTCATTACAGACTCTGAGGTTCTTCATAATCCTCAACGTGGTGTGTTCTGGTGTGCTTATCAGTCCAAATGCAATGGCAAGTTTCTCACTGTGATATCTAAGAATCTGATCTTTAACTTCTATTTCAAGGTCATGCAATACAGATTCAGTGTCTGGAACAAAACCGATCTTTTTTATCTGCTCCCAGATCTTGTCCATCATCTTATAAATTTCTTCTTTCTGTGGATGGACTCCATCTTCAGCTCCAAAGCTATGGACTCTGCTCTGGATCTGAATCCAACTCAATCCTTGCTCTTTCTTCACTCCTCTTTCCTTCATTAACTTTCTAATTCTACCAGCATCTTCCCATCTTCCACAAGCTGAGTACACATTAGCAAGGGCAGAGTATGCTCCACTGTTGTCAGGTTGAATAAGAAGCAATTTTCCTGCAGCTACTTTGGCCAAATCTGCATTTTTATAAACCTTACATGAGGATAAAAGTGAACCCCAAGCTATCACATCTGGTTCAATTGGCATACCTACAATAAAATCAAAAGCCTCTTGCAGCAAGCCAGCACGCCCCAACAGATCAATCATGCATGCATAGTGGCTATGAGAGGGCTGAATGTTGTGTAAATTTTCCATTAAATTGAAGTACATCCGGCCTTGCTGCACCAGTCCTACATGTGTACAGGCAGAGAGCACACCAACATAAGTTATGTGGTCAGGCTCAATACCAAGTGACAACATCTTCTTAAATAGCTTTATGGCCTCTTCTCCATGGCCATGCTGAGCCAAAGCCAGGATCATAGAAGTCCAAGAGACAGTATCCTGGTTCCAATGTATTGCATTGAATACTTGGCGTGCACCATTTATACTTCCAGCTTTAGAATACATAGTAATCAAGGCATTGCCCACAGAAACTGATAAATGTTTTCCTGATTTTATGGCCATAGCATGAATTTGTTTGCCATGATTTAAAGAAGCCACATTTGAACTGACACTCAACATGGCTGCTAGAGTATAATTGTTTGGTTGCGGTCCTTCTCTAACCATTATCCTGAAAAGTTCCATAGCATCATTGTATAAGCCATTCTGTTCATAGCCCACAATCATGGCTGTCCATGCAACTACATCGCGGTCTTGCAGCAAGTCAAAGATCTGTCTGGCAGGGCTCATATCCCCGAGCTTGACATATCCATCCAGTAGGGCTGTAAAGGCTATAACATCAAGATCTGAGATCCTAGTTTGCTCGACTATTATTTGAGCCATTTTAATCCCTCCAGACTTTGCATACATTGAGATTAATGCATTTCCCACTGCCCCATGAGTATCAAACTTTGACCTGACAAGATAACCATGTATTTGTTTGCCAAGATTCAAGTTCTCAAGATTGGCACAGGCTGATAAAGCACTAGCTAAGGTGAACCTATCAGGTTTTAAACTAGAATCCTTCAGCATGCTACAGAAGAAGTTTAGTGCTTCCTTGTCAAAACCATGCTGATTGTAACCAGCAATCATTGAATTCCAAGTAATTATGTCATGGTTCTTCATTTGTTCAAATTGTGCAAGAGCCAGATCAAGTTGACCACTATACATATGCAATGAAATCATGACATTTGAGCTTGAGATGTTTCTCAATCTCATTCTATCAAAAACAACCTTTGCCATGACAAAATCCCCAGCTTTGGCATACATGTTGAGAAGTGAATTCCCCACGGGAACACAAGCACTAAGACCCAATTTAACAACAAAAGAATGAATCCTTTTACCAATACGCAGAGCCCGCATAGCAGCACAAGAAGCAAGTACGCTAGTAAACGTGAACTGGGTAGGAGACACATTATCCCTCACCATCTGTAAGAACATTTTTACAGCATTTTCAAATCGACCCATCTGATTATTCCCCACAATCATCGTAGTCCACGAGACAGAATCACGGGTAGTCATTTCCTCAAAAAAACAATGAGCTTTCTCCATCTCCCCCCGTTTGGCATATCCAGATAAGATTATATTCCATGAGAAAGTCGTCTTCACAGGCATTTGGACGAACAGGTAATGAGCATCAGAAGTAAACCCATTTTTGGCATAGAAATTCACCAAGTTATTCATCAAGTATACACTGAAGTTGAGGCCTAGTTTGATCACTTGGGCATGAATTGATTTTCCTGTTAATGGGTCTTTGGATTTGAGGCTAGCTTGGAGGCCACGGGCACAAAATTCTGTAAGAGAAGAAGACAGATGGAGCGGCGGAGGAGGTTCTAGGATCATCTTTGTTTGATGAGTCCAAACGAAGACATCCTCATCAAAGTTGATCAGCAACTTGCTGTCATCTATGGAGAAACCTTAGTGCCACCTTGTTCCAATGTCTTTGTAACCGTAAAAACCACCCCGACCGTCTCAAGCACAGGTTACCCAATTTAATTTTCAGATACCTGTACTTTTCTTGTATTCTCGTTGTCTCCCCCTACTACAAGTCTACAATGTCTACAAATGCTTTATTGCTATGGTATTCCGATAGGTCGAGTCAAGCCACACGGCTCTTAATTTTTGCATTTAAAGAAAATTTTGGTTTTTTCTTATATATATATATATATATATATATATAAAATAATACGTTGCAAAAATACATTGATAATCACATTAATAAATTAACATTAAAAATCACCTTTTTGTGTTTTGTTTTTTTTTTTTTTTTTATGTGTAATTATTTTATTTTATTTTTTATTCAATTTTTGCAATAAAAATAGAGTAATTCTTTTTTTTTTTTTTTTAAATGAGTATAAATTTTTAATTAATGGGGTTGATCTCTGAGAGAGATATATCAATTATAATATTATTAGCATTAATAATATTGAGACCATAATTTCTCATACTTTCTCATCATGGAACCATGGATGGACCAACCCAAGCCCAACCCTTAAAAACATAGGCCCACAAAAAAATGATTGGCCCAATCTATCAAAATTATGTCAGCCTGGCACCTCTTCGATATCTCCAGAAAGTCCAAAGGCCGAAAAAGGAGAGCCCAAAGACCCCAGGTTTCAAACTCTATTGAACTACAACCTAGAAGGCAACATGGACGATGTGTTGCCCTTCGCCTGAGAGCTTCGTTAAGGCCAATTAACTGTAATTCAATTGCATTGGAGGTGTCGGCAGTTTCCAATTCAAGTCTCAGTTCACATCCAGACATTTGAAAGGCCCAGGTCAACTGAAGTATTGTCTGGATCTTCTTGTCTTCTCACCGACCTACGTGGAGATGTCGGAAACATCTTTGAATTTTGTGCATCAAAACATATTGGAAAGTTCAGTTCTTTGGTGGCTTTGGAATAGAATCGGAGAATTGGAAAATGTGCAAAAATATGCCCCAGGCCACAGTCGTGAAAATGGCACCTTTTCCAGGGAGCCCGCCGACAAGTCAATTTCGCCTACTCTGCGTTCGTCTTGGCACTGTTCATATGCCAAGTGTTGAACGATTATTTATCACACATTTATGACATTTATATCATCGATAATTGTGATTATGTATTTATATATATATATATATATATATATATATATGTGGCAGGTTGGTTGGGATTGATAATTAAAGAAATATTTGAAATAGAATTGGAAATATTTGTGGGCCCCCCAAAAAAATTTCGGATTAGATATTGGCGACTATTTGTGAGAATGCAAGCTCTTTTATAATTTTAAAGTGGCATGGTGGATTGAACTAAAGCTTCAATTCTTAGGAAATCAAACCATGAAGTGCGCCACTATACATTGTGTAATTAATTAATTAATTGGCATGCTCGATGCATTCCTACTGGAATGGAATGGGGTCTGTGGCTGAAGATTTACGGGAAAATTAACCAATCCAGTTGTCCTAAATTGGCTCTGTGTTACCCAAACTAGTGGCCATATTTTAAAGTACCATTAAATCTAATGCTAATCTAAAACTTAAAATCATTAGATGTCGAATCTCAACATCATAAATTTGACATTTTTTTTTTATTTTTTTTTTTTTTTTTGCATGTGGTAGCTACTGAGATTAAGGTTTAGTTGTTTTACCACTAGATCATGTGGTTGATATTATATATTTATTTATTTATTATTTTTTTTTTTGGGATATTTTAACTTGAACTAAATGGTCAAATTTGAGGTACTAGAACTCTTTTTTTAACATGCGAGTAAGATATTTTGAGTTTTTTTTTTTTTTATTTTAAAAATGTTACATGAACATGGTAAAAATTGAACACAAATAAGTCATATTCAAATAAAAAGATAAATCAAATTTGATTTTTATTTTATTAAATTTTTGTAAATTTAAGATGAAATTTAAATTATGAATAGTAAAAATCATAAATATTATAAATTAAATTAAATAATTATATCCTCAGAACGTTAAAATTTATGTTTTTAACACAAAAGAACCGTGGAATTTTGATCTGATCATTCAAAAACTCACGATGATAGTGGTCCAGTTACGGCAAACGGGAAATGCTAGACCTATCGGAAGATGTAAGAAAGACTTTGACGATAGGCCACTAATTGTGGCACACAAAACGGGAACAACTGTGAAGGCATTGTAGACCGTGTTGCGAACGTGCGATGTTGGGCCATTACATGCCATTGCCATTATGATTCATGCGCTGGGGTTGGTGTGTTGTGTTGAGTTGAAAATTTTGACATCTTGGAGGGACTTTTTTGACTTGCCACAGCAGAGTCTCGCGTGTTGAAACACCATTCTTGGCAAAGACAGGGTTAGATATGTCTGAAATCTACAGTATCGGGGTATTTGACCCAATTCAGAGTCGGCTGTTAAGGCATTAATTCGAGATTTTCCAGGAAGACTAGACGATTCACAGGGGTGGACTTGGCTGACAGTGCGGCCCCAATTCTCACGGAATCGATCGTCCAGTCCAGTCTATGTTAGCGGTAACGAAAATATAATTTATTATTATTATTATTATTATTATTTTAATTTAAAGGAAGTTTAACTTTTTTGGTGGGTTACCTGATGCTTCTTCTGGCCTTGGAATTCAAACGTGTAACGAGGGGTGAGCAAGTTTTGTGGTCAAAATGTTCAGGAAAGTGCTCAAGTCATTCGCCATTGATGACAATCACGCTGTTCCTTTGAATGTGGAAGAAGCATGTTGTTCTCCACACTCTTTCCTAATAACTCAACTTTGGTTCCTTATTTTGGTTTTTGAATTGGGGTCCAATGGCATTTACGTACCGTATTAAATTAACCTAATATTCTTCAGATTTTATACCACGGAATTGTTTTGTGCGTCGAAACACTTTTTTGTTTTTTTTTTTTACGTTAAAAAGGAAGAAAAAATATATTAAGTTGAAGTCCGCCTAGTTAGGAGCCATTTGCCCATGCCACAACCTTGTTCCCAAAATTTGAGTTGTTTATCTACGAGGTAGAGCACATTCATGGCATCAACTCGCCTTTGCCTCGATGCACCTTTTTTTTTTTGGCAAAAGTAAAATAATGCATTTCCGTGGGGTCTCCTTCTTGCTTCACCCGAATTCACATGGCCACATCCCAACTGTCCTTTCTGGAGTGTCATTTGTCAAACATGTTAAATGTCGTCGCATGAATTTAATTTCATCTTGTGATTGATGAGTCCATTCCTTTCGATATATATATATATATATATATATATATATATTGGTTCAAAACTGTTTGTCTTTTTTCACGTCAATTTCTAGAATTAGAATGAGCTTAATTGACGTAAATAAGGCGGAAAAATTCTTTTTTTTTTTTTTTTTTTTTTTTTTGGGCCACGAGTAAACTCACTTTTAGTAATTATTTTTCACTTTGAGAAATTATATTCCGGACTCATGAGAACTGCCAACCCACAAAAAATTAGAATTTTCACAAAGTTATGACAAGAAATCAGGGATAGCTATCAATTCCTTTAAACCTTTAGCTTGAGCATCATTACACATATATAAAAAATTTGATGCGGGTAGACATAAGTTCATAACCGTTAGTTATATGTATGCATGTATACATTGTTAATTGTGATTATATATTAAAAAATAAAAATATATGTATGATCTAATGCAAACGTACGTCCTATGTCAACATGCCGGCCCCCATGTAAAATTTCCACTGTAGCTTTTGAGCAGGGCAAGTTTGAAAACGTAACAATCAAATAGTAGTGAGTCTAAATTTGTTTTCCAGCTGCTCAAAGCTGACATCTAAACGGAATATCTCTATGCTATCTCAATTCTTGCCATTCAAATGCATTAATCAATTAAAGCAATTGGTTGGTCTGCTTGGAAATCTTGCATTCAAAATTTGAGAATAAAAAAAACAAGAAGAAAAAATTGATTAAAAGACAAAGATTCCTTCTCATTTTCCACCCCACAAAACAAATTTTGGGTGGTTTGGCTTGGAAATTTGTTCCGTGACTTCTACATGGAAATCGCTTGGAAGCAAACAGTATACGGTTGATGTGAATGAAGAGAACGTAAGGAAGACATCAGAGGAAGACATCAGAGTACAAAATTGCTGGGCATGGAAGTGACTCTTCAACGAAATATAAGTTAACAATTTCAAGATCCAGATCCTCCTGTTACGATTGTTGGGGGGAAAAACAACAGAATGACTAATTAAAACCTCCAGGAGATAGGCTTTGTCCGTAACCATCTCGCGGGCTCCAGCCGAGTCATCCGCCTCTTGATATGAAAATTTAAAGCCAATACAAAAAACAAGTGGGGATAATATTGCGTGAGGTTGACGCCACGCCTAGGTTGGCAAGCTCACTGGAAAAAGCTATGCGTGTCTAAAATGGGGAGTATCTCTCTACTCCAATGCATCCCCAATGTGACACCCCGTGCACGCATAGATTCCCAAAGCCAACACCATCTCGCACTGTTGCAATTTATTGATTGCACATTTATAATCATTTGATAAATTGATCGCAACGAATAAAGAGATCATGAATAAATATGGTTCTAACAGTGTCATATCACCCGTTTCTATATTTTGTCAAGACAGTCGATGTTCTGTAGTGACGCCCGTTCCGTTAACTCTTATTGAAAAAAGTGGGATTCACTTTAAGACATTGAAGTCACTTTCAATTGTACATTTCAATCAATTAGTGTTAATCAATTTAACGTCATGTGCACCGTGGGGACTTCTGATTTGGCATTGGCACGATCGTTGTGCACGCAAAGGAAGACCACGTTGGTGCCCCATTCAATCATTCTCATCGAACATATAAAAATGTGGAGCCACTATGTCCTCTTCTCTTGGCTTAGATTTAGTGTAATGATAAAAGTTTTAACTTATTGTAAAATGTTGGATTATCCGTTTAAGTTGCACAAACGATTTTTTTTTTTTTTTTTTTTTACGAAAAAAGGGCAATATTGTGTATATCTGATTATTACAAATATAAGAGTATTGTGCATTAAAGATTCTTTATATTGCTTTTTGTTGTTCTCTTAACAAACCCCAGATCACAAACTTTTTCTTTGATTCTGTTGATGGGTCTAGGTTTAGCATTTTTTACAGTGGCTGGCAAATCTACATCTACAATGATATGCTTTGATTGAACATGGCTTTGCAAGGTGCAAATATAAAATGCATGAAAGGACCCCCCCCCCCCCCCCCCCCCCCCAGAGGCTCGCTTATTTATAAAGCTGATGTGTTTCTTTTGATCATATCCCTATTCTGTCTTTTCCCTAATGTTTTTTGCCTTGTTTGAGCATGCATTTGTCAACATTGGCTCTTTTGATTAAATGATTCTATATTTTGCTTTTTTCTTTTTTCTTTAACTGCTAAATTATTGGAAGAATAATGGGAAGGTAAGAAGAGAAAAATAAAAGGAGGAGTTTTTTATTTCAAGTTTGGCTGCTTTTAACACATTATGAAAATGAATTTTACCTTTCAGAAGGATTGGAGAAAATTGAAATAGTTGGATACATATACAAAAGAATGCGGGAAAATTTTATAATTACATTCAATTGTTGCATGTTTAAGTGTAAAGATGACGATGATGCAACTTATTATTTTATTTAAAAGATAATCCATGCTAACTAAATTGTGTACTTGATTTAAGCGATTGAATTAACTACTTAAAAATTACATCATCGAGCGAGAAGTACCACCAGGAACTTCAATGACCACAACAACTCGAAGATTTTAGTTAAAGGGAGTAATAATGGCAAAAGAAAGCATAAAGGCAAAACGTTGACCAGTATTAAATTTTGGGTCTCGCAGCTGGACTTGCGTTATTCAAAGGACATAATTAGCTTTGATGGCCGTTGGGCCTGTTTAAGCTGTGAATCGAGCGTTCTTTTTCAACAAAGGAATGAGCTTTTAATGTCACAACGGTGATTATATGCATATGTTGAGGCATGTTGTCCCCCCTTATAAACCATGGTTGAAGGTTGAAAAGGGATAATTTCTAGTGAATTCCCCAGTTCTAACATGGATGAACTAAAAATAGACTTCGAATAATGATCTTAAATTGCCAAGTACACCAATGGGTTTCTTAATTAAAAGTTGAGAACTGTTATTTACATGGGATTTTAATTTCATCCCTGCCAAAATCATCTCTTAATTGCAAGAACCATTTGTCTTTCTTACCTAAGAAAACTGTTTTGCATGTGTGGGGGGTAAAATCTGCGTGTAAATATCAATTCCGGTGGGAGTTTAGTTACCAAAATCCAAAATTCAATTGTGATGAAAAAAAAAAAAAGTAAAAGAAAATTTATGAAAATAATGGAGATAGCCCCCATGTGACGTTAGGATTAGCTCAATTACAGAGTCATCACAAGATGCTACAACACTATAAGAGGCCCCTCCCCGTGACTCTGGTCCCTTGACACAATCCAGGGCAGGAAGAAAGGCAAATGGCTGTCTCAATTTCTCCGATTCTTGCAATCTTCCTTCTTCTTGTTTCACCTTCATGGATAGTTTCAGCTACCGTCAAGGATAGCTTTCTCCTTTGTCTCTCATTCACTTCTGAGACTGTCTCTCCTTTCTCCTCTGGCTTCTACACTCCTGATAATTCTTCATTCGGTTCTGTTCTACAGTCCACTGCTCAGAACCTTAGGTATTTGTTGCCTTCGGTACCGAAACCTGAATTCATATTCACTCCCTCCGATGAATCTCAAATTCAGGCTGCTGTTGTTTGTTCAAAGCAGCTTGGAATCCACCTCAGAGTCCGCAGTGGTGGCCATGACTATGAGGGTGTCTCATATGCTTCTGAAATTGAAACACCCTTCATCATTTTGGACCTCTCCAGGCTGCGTTCTGTTGATGTTGACATTGCTGCCAACACCGCCTGGACGCAGGCGGGTGCCACAAATGGCGAAGTCTACTTCAAAATCTCTGAGAAAAGTCCAACTCATGGCTTCCCAATGGGCCTCTGCTCTAGTTTAGGCATTGGCGGGCACATTACAGGAGGTGCTTATGGTTCTATGATGAGAAAATATGGTCTTGGTGCGGACAATGTCATTGATGCTCGTATTGTTGATGTTAATGGCAGAGTTCTGGATAGACAAGCCATGGGAGAAGATCTTTTTTGGGCGATTAGAGGAGGTGGGGGAGGAAGCTTTGGTATCATTGTTGCCTGGAAGATAAAATTGGTTCCTGTGCCACCAACCGTCACGGTTTTTACCGTCACAAAGACCCTGGAACAAGGCGCCACTAAGATCTTGCATAAATGGCAACAAGTTGTTGATAAACTTGATGATGATCTCTTCATTAGAGTCATCATACAAGGTGCTGCTGGTGCCAGACGAGGTCAGAAGACCGTGACAACTTCTTATAATGCTTTGTTCCTTGGTGATGCCAAAAGGCTTCTCCAGATTATGCAAACCAGCTTTCCTGAACTGGGATTGAAACAGCAAGACTGTATCGAAATGAGCTGGATCAAATCCGTGCTTTACATTGCTGGATACCCAAGTAATACAGCCCCTGAAGTTCTACTTCAAGGGAAGTCCTTGTTCAAGAACTACTTCAAAGCCAAATCAGACTTTGTCAAGCAACCAATTCCTGAGACTGCGCTTGAGGGGATATGGAAGAGGATAATGCAAGAAGATGGTGCGCTGCTAATATGGACTCCATATGGTGGAATGATGAGCAGAATTCCAGAGTCCGAAATTCCTTTCCCTCACAGAAAGGGTAACATTTTCATGTTTCAGTACTTGACAAATTGGCAGGACGGTAAAAAGAACATGGCAAAGCACATGGATTGGATTAGGAAGCTTTACAATTACATGGCACCTTATGCCTCCATGTTCCCGAGGACTGCATATGTCAATTACAGAGACCTGGATTTGGGGATGAACATGAAGAATAACACAAGCTTTATAAAAGCAAGTGCATGGGGTTCCAAGTACTACAAGGACAACTTCAACAGGTTGGTGCAAGTGAAGACCAAGGTTGATCCTGGCAACTTCTTCAGGCATGAACAGAGCATTCCACCTCTTCCCAAGAGTTGATAGGTTGTAGTGGCTGCTAGATCACAATATTTTCCTGACTGGGAGAGGTCGTGTGCTCTTAATTTTTGAAAGTAATTTGGCTAAGCAAGCAGAAATAAGAAATAAAACTTTAGAGAAGTATACTACCAAGTATTAATGGTTTTAGCTCTGGGGGGAAAGTACTGTAATGGTTTCTTGAGAAAAAAAATTCTTTTCCTGATGTCATGGTTTAGAAGTTTGTTGAAAGTTGATGCAATGGATTCTGTTTTTCATATATTAAATAGCTGTGCTCTTGCTTTATTCTTTTTTGCTTCTTACTTGCTTTCTTATCACTAAACAGTTTCAAGTTACTTGCTTTATTTTATTTATTTATTTATTTTTGAATCCTTGAATGAGAGAGCTTAATACATAAGTACTATGATATTGTTGATGGAATTTCATGAGACGCAAACTGGCTAAATCAATAGCATTCCTGAACATTTGTAATTACCTTTGTTCACCTCAATTTTTATTTAGTCCTCTTCAATCTGGAGAAGGCATATTGCTTCTTCTCCATAGCCTTGCAAAGAAGAGACAAATGGTCCTATTTCATGCACACTTCGGGATAAATGACTCATTGGATAAATGGCTTTATATCATTGTTTAAAAAATCTTACTTTATATCAGTGTTGTAAAAATCAGACCAGACTGACCGATAAAACCAAAAAAGGGGCCTAGGTCCAGTTTGGTAGTGCCTCGAAGAGGTGCCCAGTAGCATTGGAACGCAAGAAGGGATGAAGACTAAAAGGCTACTTACAAAAAGCAACTTACTTGGATGGCTGCTGGGCTAGACAGTAAAGGGGCGCTATAGTGGGTAGCAAAATTTATCCATTTTAGAGGAAACTCTTTTGAAGATTCAAAAATGATCTAATCAAAAAGCATGTAGCTTTAAACTCTGACATGATTTTCATTTTTTAGTCTTAAGAGAGCAAGTAAGAAGCAAAAAGAATAAAACAAGAGCACAGATAATAGATAAAACATAATCCATGACATTAGCAAAAGAACTTTAGCCTGAGAAACCAATACAACACTTTCCCACAGAGCAAAGACCATTACTAGTGTACTCCTCTGAAGTTTCATTTCTTATTTCTGCTCGCTTCATTTGGAGGAAATGTAGCAAAATAAGAGCAATTCATGGTCATGTAGGAGGAGATAATTTTCTTCATCTCGACAATTTAAGCACTGCATCAGAAAGAAAACACATATAAGCAATTCAACTCTTACATTTACTAGTAGAGACAATTTGGTGATATGCTTTGTTCATCCTCGAAGAAATTATCAGGATCAACTCTGCCCTTAATCAAACTCAATCTTTGGAAGTTGTTGTTGAAGTAGGAAGCCCCATAAGCTTTTGATAGCCACTCTAAAATCTGTCTTACTGCTGGGGTTGCTGTCAATGTGAAGATCTCTATAACATAGAAATGCCTTTCTTGGGTTTTTGGTCACATATGGAGCCATCGCAGCATGCATGCCTCTCATCAATTTTTTTTGGTCATCAGTCTTGATTTTCTCATCTCCCCACGAGAGAAAATACTGAATCTTGAACAAATAACCTTTTCTATGTGGATATGCAGTTTCATGTTCTGAAATCTCCTCCATCATTCCTCCATAAGGATTCCACTGCATCCACATTGGACCACCTTTTAGCATAAGCTTCCATATTTTTACTAGTCCTTCCTTTGGAATCATGTTCTTAACAAAATCAGACTTGGCTCTGTAAAAATGCTGGAGGCTGTGGCTTCCTGTTTAACAATGTTTCAGTGGATGTTCCATTTGGGAAGGCTGCCCAACTTAGCTCCTTGCAGTGATCTGGCTTCAAAACCCAATGCAGGAAAATCTCTGTTAATTTATGGAGCCTGTCAATTTGGCCCAAAAACATTCCAATGAAAGAAACTTCAATATTGTTTTCACAACTTTTGGCATGGCTCCTATGAAAAAGTGTCTGTCAAGATGAGGAGCAACTTGCTGCCAACTTAAAACCGTATCAGTTGCACCATGTTCCGGGGTCTTAGCTACAGTGAAAACTGTGACAGTTTCAGGAACTGGAACCAACTTGATTTTCAATACCAGAATGACAACAAAACTTGCTTCCCCACCACCTCTGATCACCCAGAAATGTCCATTGTATCTCTTGTCTGTAGATAATCCATCGAGAATTTTGCCATTAGCAGTAACTATTCATGCATCGATGACATTATCGATAGAAAGGCTGTATTTTCTTATCATGTTGCCGTACCCTTCCTCATTGAAGTGACCACAAGCACCAAGAGTAGTGCTGACACCCGCTGGAAATGCATGAACTTTGCTTCTGTTAGCATTGTTATGGTAAAGTTCACCAGTAGTAGCTGCAGCTTGAATCCACGTGGTCTTGTCTTCAAATCAATATCTATTTTTCGAAGGTTGAACAAGTCCAGGACGATGTATGGGACTTGAGATGTGTAGGGAAGGCCCTCATAGTCGTGGCCGCCACTCTGGGTTCTGATGTGCAAGCCATGAGTCTTTGCAAAGATCACAGCTGCCTGGACGTGGGATTCATCCGTGGCAGCTACGATAGCCAGAGTTTTAGGTGTTTCAGGGTTAGAAATCTGCGGTTTCTGATGTAGGCTTCTAGAACAGATTAAAATGAGGAATTAGAGGGAGTATAGATGGTTTCAGAAATTGGTTTGGGGCAATTGATGTGATTAGAAAGGCATTTGGGAAGGTTTTCGATGGCTGAATAAGAATCACGTTAAGTGGCATCAACCAAAGGGATCCAAAATATTGGAATTGTTGCGGACTTCGGAGACTTCATTTTATTTTATTTTATTTTTAAATGTTGGGAACAATTGCATGAACTCGAACTTGAACTTTCGGAGACTTCAATTGCTTAACATTTCTTCTGTTTCCGTTATTTGGAGAGATTTGAGTTTCACTTAGCCTTTTCAAAGCCAGATCCTTTGACGACCAATAAGGAGGAAATGTAAAGTCAAAAATTGAGTCTAATGTACTCAGTTATGAACTGTTACACTACAGCAATAAACATACGGTAACATACATAGTTATGAACCGTTTGTAACGTATCTCAATCCTATTAAAATCGATTTTTCTTGCTCAATTGCTCCAAAAGTACACCACAAAATTCAAGTTCATGCATGCATTGTCCAAAAAAAATGAAGGTTCCAAGGTCTGCAACAATTCTAAAGTTATGGATCCTTTTGCTTTATGCCTCCTACGTGACTTCTTATTCAGCCATTGAAAACTTCCTCCAGTGCCTTCCTAATCACACCAATTCCCCCAACCCCATTTCTGAAACCATCTATACGCCCTCTAATTCCTCATTTCAATCTGTTCTAGAAGCCTACATCAGAAACCGCAGATTTCTGACCCTCAAAACACCGAAACCTCTTGCGATTGTAGCTGCCACGGATGAATCCCATGTGCAGGCAACTGTGATCTGTGCAAAGGCTTATGGCTTGCAGATTAGAATCCGGAGTGGTGGCCATGACTATGAGGGTCTTTCCTATACATCCCAAGTCCCATTCATTGTCCTGGACTTGTTCAACCTTCGAAAAATAGATATTGATATTGAAGACAAGACTGCCTGGATTCAAGCTGGTGCTACTACAGGCGAGCTTTACTACAACATTGCAAACAAAAGCAAAGTTCATGCATTTCCATCTGGTATCGGTACTACACTCGGTGTTGGTGGTCACTTCTGTGGAGGCGGATATGGGAACCTGATGAGAAAATATGGCCTTTCTACTGACAACGTTATTGATGCACGCATTGTTACTGCTAATGGCAAAATTCTCAACAGATCCACAGACAGTGGACTTTTCTGGGCCACCAGAGGTGGTGGAGGAGCGAGCTTTGGAGTCATTCTGGCCTGGAAGATCAAGTTGGTTCCAGTTCCTGAAACTGTCACAGTTTTCACAGTAGCTAAGACCCTGGAACAAGGTGCAACTGATACGCTTTTAAGTTGGCAACAGGTAGCTCCTCATCTTGACAAAGACCTCTTCATAAGAGCAATGCCAAAAGTTAAGAACAACACAATTGAAGTTTCTTTCATTGGCATGTTTTTGGGCCAAATTAACAGGCTCCTTAAATTGACAGACACAGATTTTCCTGCATTGGGTTTGAAGCCAGATCACTGCAAAGAGCTGAGTTGGGTAGAATCAACACTTTATTGGGCAGATTTCCGAAATGGAACATCCACTGAAATATTGCTAAACAGGAAGCCACGGCCTCTGGCTTTTTTCAAAGCCAAGTCTGATTTTGTTAAGAACATAATTCCAAAGGAAGGAATAGAAAAAATATGGAAACTTATGCTAAAAGTTGGTCCCATGTGGATGCAGTGGAACCCTTATGGAGGAAGAATGGAGGAGATTTCAGAACAAGAAACTGCATACCCACATAGAAAAGGTTATCTGTTCAAGATTCAGTATTATTTCTGGTGGGAAGATGAGAAAATCAAGATTGATGACCAAATAAAGTTGCTGAGAGACATGCATGCTGCAATGGCTCCATATGTGACCAAAAATCCAAGAGAGGCATTTCTCGACTATATAGATCTAGACATTGGTAGCAACCCCAGCAATCAGACAGATGTTGGAGTGGCTTTCAGAAGTTATGGGCCTTCCTACTTCAAGAACAACTTACAAAGACTGAGTTTGATTAAGGGTGGAGTTGATCCTGAGAATTTCTTCAAGAATGAACAAAGCATACCACCTATTAGGTAAATGAAAAGGTGCAATTGCACTTTTCTGTGTTTTGTTTGCTTAGTGCCTGACTTGTCGAGCTAAATAAGATAACATCCTCCTGATTTATGTTGAATTCCTCTCAATTAGTCTTCATTTTACACCATTTTTTATTTTCGAAAATAAACAACCCTTCAATTGTTGGAAAAATATTTTACTAAAACTTGTTTTTTCATTGCTAAAGCAATTCAATACAGAACTTAGACATAGCATATGAATTTCTCATCTCTCTCTGTTTTTATTTATTTATTTATTTTTATCTTTTGATTTTCTTCCTTCTCGATTAATAGAGATGAGCCTAAATTGACTCAAAACTTGATCAAACTCATCATTCTCCTAGCCAAATTATTTAATATAAAAATACTATAACTTATTCTCTCAAAAAATTTCATGAATATACATTTAATTTTTTCTGAACATTTTAACAAAAATTTGAATCTATAATTTGTGATGTAATAACCAACGAACTCTATACTACTAAACTTTGTTCATGCATGCATACGACTGACTACAAGATGTGGACCTTGCCAAGTGGATCGATTACCTTTCTTACCTACCTTGACTTCTTCATCCCTTGGAAAGCAATCCCTCTCTCTCTCTGAACAATGCTAATATAAATTCACTTATTTACATAATTTTTCTGGTCATGCTTTTTCCTCTTTTATTTTTTATATTCTAAAAAAGAATAAACCCTCCCTCATTCACCTTTCTTTTTTTTTTCATCAAAAGTTTTGTAAAACTCCTGGATTCCTGAATCCAAAGGAAGGGTTACCCTTTCCACGCCACTCTGTTTGGAGGATGCTGATTTAAGAATAAAGTGAGTGGGTGTCTATCTTCAACCCTTATAGTCCATCCTGAGAAACCATATAAATACATATGTGTGTATGTGTATGATTCTAGTTACGATTAGATTGAATTAAAGGTGACCAGCCATAAAAAAAAAGACAAGATTAAAACTTTCACAAACTCTGCTTGTCCTTCTCAATATTTCATCTTTCCAATGGACACCTGCTGCTGCTGGTGTTGCGGACAGTTCGGTTTACCTCTTGCAATGCCTGGAAAACTGTCGGAAGAGTTGGTGATACCGCATTGCTCGACCTCTTCCTCAGGAATTTAAGTTTCTGTTAAGTTAGTTAAAATCTATTGCTGAAGATATTTTGCAGCCGCATAAATGACATTTTGTACTTTTGTGTTTAAATTTGAACTTGCTTCTAGCTGTTAATTTCAAATTTCAAGGTTTATATTTGAATTTGTATTTAAACTTGTAAAATACCTGAGGTTTTCATGGTTAATAAGAGCAGAACAAGTCATTTAGATATTCTCTCCTTGCTGCAATTTTTTGTTGCAAGTTGCTCTATTATTCTTTTTCCAGCAAGCATTCATATTCCTTGCCGCAATTTTGTGCAGTAAGTTGCTCTACTGTCCTTTTTCCAGCAGGTATTCAAAATATTTGGTGCAATTTTTGCTTTTGCAACCTTCCACTCCCATCTCAATGCTCGTTGTTTTTCATTCATCAAAACCATAAAAAAAAACACAACCCCACAAGACATAATCTCAAGCCTTGGCTTCACACAGACAAATGCAACTTACTCTTCAGTTTTGCGGGCCTACTTTTGAAACTCACGTTCCAATACCTCTGAAATCACGAAGCCACTCGTCACTATAACCCCACAAAAGATAAACCATGTTCAGGCCACTGTGATCTGCCACAAGAAGGTTGGCTACCAGCTCAAAATCTGCAGCGGTGCCCATAATTATGATGGAGTTTCTTACGTCTCCGATGTTCCCTTCTTTCTGCTTGGCATGCTTTATCTGAAATCGTTTGCAGTGGATGTGAAAGACCAGTCTGCTTGGATCCAGACTAGCGCGACACTTGGTGAGCTTTACCACACGATCTCCCAGGGGAGTAAAGTTCTTGGCTTTCCAGCTGGGATGTGCTCGATGGTGGGCGTTGGGGGCTACATCTGTGGAGGTGGTTATGGAAGCCTGATGAGGAAGTTTGGATTGACAATAGATAATGTTCTGGATGCTGAAATTGTTGATATTAATGGCAAGCTTCTTGAAAGGAATGCAATGGGGCTTTTTTGGGCAATTTGTGGTGGTGAGAGAGCTAGTTTTGGTGTTATCATTGCCTACAGGCTGAAGCTTGTTCCTGTTGTTCAAGAACAGAAGGAATACAGCATCAACGCAAAGCCTTTTAAACTTTTTTTTATGTTGTTCTTTTGCTTCTGTTTTTGGATTCTGGAAAAACAAGAGCAAAGAAAGAGAGACATACAAAGCAACAACACATACTTTTTCATTGATTAATTCACACACACACAACATTTTAAATTACAAAACACAAAGCTGTGACATGGCACCAGCTGGTGCAACAAGCAATATTAGAATTTGAATTACAAATTTCAAACTAATTCAAATTTAAATACAAAATTAACTTGCTAAAGAATCTAATCAAGGAGCTTTAAGCTTTTCAAATAGCTTCTAACTTAACTAACTTTTAAAACTACAAAAACCAATCTTAACAGAAGTTGGAACCTTCAAGCTTGGAATAGAGAGCAGCAGCACTTCACCTTCAGTTTCAGTGAAAGAATTGAGCTTTACAAAGGAGAAAAGGAACTTTGTAGCTGAAAACAGAAGAATGCAAAAGAGGGAGCACATTTTTCATTGATTCCTTTCCTTCTTAAAGAGTCAAGCTTAACTACATTACAAATACAATTATTAAGTAAGACATGGCTAGCCTTACTTGAATAAGAAACAAACAAATTAGTCAAAGAAGCAATCTGATCTTATTCCAGAAATCACAAAGTTGATGGATTACCTAATCCCATTATCTAGTCCCACTAACTATTAGACCAATGTTCCATTTTTGGCTTGACTTGGAACATTACTTTTACTTAACTCAAACATTATAACTCAACTAGAAATACAACAAAAACATGTCCTAGAGCTTGAGTAGCAAGACTTTCTCTGCTGCAAGTCTGGATGACTCCGTATGGTGTCATCTTCATAGGGTCAATGAGGGAGCTTGAACAGCAAGGAAGCCAGGGCTTCCAACACTCCTCCTTAGATTCCTTGATGTTCATGTCCATCTTTAACCTTAAATGCTAAAATCTGTTCTTGGATAAGGGCTTGGTTAGAATATCAACAACTTGACCTTTTGAGTTGCAACGAATTAGCTTCACTTCACCTTCTTGTTGCACTTCTCTGATAAAGTGGAACTTTATCTTAAAGTGCTTTGTTCTGCCAAGGAAAACAGGATTCTTGGATATGGCTATTGTTGATTCATTGTCCATATTAATGTTAGTAGCTCCATTTTGGTCTTGCTTCAAATCCCTCAACATCTTCCTTAGCCATATTGTATGATTCACTACAACGGCCACAGCAATGTATTCTGCTTTTGCAATGGATTGTGCAACAATTTCTTGTTTCTTTACTCTAATTAAACATGCCTGATCCAAGAGTAACAAGTATCCAGATGTGCTCTTCATATCATCATTGCTACCTGTCCAATCATTGTTTGAGAAGCCAACTAACTTGTATTCTGTTGACCTTGTAAATTTGACACTACAACTGCTAGTCCCTTTAAAATACCTAAGAACTCTTATAGCAGCTCTGAAGTGCATCTCAATTGGACCTTGCATGTATTTTGATAAAACACTTGTAGCATGCATTAAAATAGGTTTAGCGGTTGTTAAGTATAATAAACTTTCAATCAACTTTCTGAAAGTTGGTTATCAACTCCTTTTGTAGCATCTTCTTTGCTTAGTTTCTCTCCTAGATTCAATGAAGTTGGAACAGGTTTACAATTGATCATGTTGTACTTCCTGAGTAATTCAGTGACATATTTCATTTGATTGATGAAAATACCATCAAAACCTTGCCAAATTTCCATTCCCAAAAAATAGCTCATTTCACCTAGGTCAATCATCTAAAAAAATTCTCCTTTCATTTGATCTTTGAAGTGATTAATCAGTGGTTGTGACCAACGTATCATCAACATAGATAGATACAACTAGTAGATCACTTCCTTTTGACTTGGTATATAAGGTAGCCTCACTTTGGCTTTTGGAAAAACTTGTAGCAAGCATCAACCTTGCTATACCAGGCTCGAGGAGCCTGCTTAAGACTATAAAGAGCCTTCTTCAATGCATAAACTTTGTCTTCAACTCCCTTAACATGGAATCCTTTTTGGTTGTTCCACATAGATTGCTTCATCCAAGGTTCAGTTCAGGAAAGCTGATTTGATGTCTAGTTGGAATATTTTCTAGCCTTTTGCAGTAGACAAGGCTAATAGCAATCTGATTGTATCATGCCTTGCTATCGGGGCAAAGGTTTTTGTATAATCAGTACCGAACTGTTGAGAATAGCCTTTACCAACAACCTTGCTTTGTGCCTGTTGATTGAACCATTTGTATTCAGTTTAATCTTGTTGACCCACTTGACTCCAATCACTTTTCTGGTGATTGGTCTACCAATAAGTTCCCAACTTTGATTCTTATGAATCATTTGCAATTCTTCTTCCATTATAGCTTTCCAAATGTCCTGTTGTGTGGTCTATGTAAAGCTTTCTGGTTCTATCATAGTCACATTTCCTCTTACATATACATCTACTAGAGACTTGACTCCTCTTATTGATTCATGATCATAATTAGCTACCTGAGTTGTAAGAGGATCTATCTCTATTATCAAAGGATTAAAGCTAAAACTAGATTTAAATTTTTTAGTTGAAGCTTGCTCAGTGTCCTAATTTCAACTTGCCTCTTCATTGAACTTGATGCTTCTGCACACTTACTTTTTTGGCTGCTGGATCATAAACCCTATAGGCTTTAGACTGGTTGTCATATTCTAGAAAGACATAAGTCTGAGACCTATCATTAAGCTTGTCTTTCTTTGTATCGGGTGCTAGGATATAATAAATACAGCAAAAGACCTTAAGGTGCTACAGAGAGGGTTTAACTCCATACCAAGCTTCATATGGTGTCTTTCACTTCAAGGCTTTTATAGGTAGCTTATTTTGTAGATAATTGGTAGTATTTGTAACCTTTGCCTAACAACATTTAGGCATGCCTTTTTCAGATAATAGGTACTTTGACATTTGCATTAAGACCCTATTTTTCCTTTCACTGACTCCATTCTGTTATGAAGTATAAGGCACCATGAATTGGTGATAAATCCTAGATTCTTCACAAAGCTTATTGAACTTACTTGTTGTGAATTCAGGTCCATTGTCTAATCTAAGTGAGACAATGCTACAACCAGCTTGGTTCTCGACCTAGACCTTGAATTTAACAAAGACTTTTGAAACTTCAGACTTGAGTTTCAAGAAGTAAATCTAGGGGACTCTAGTTGTATCAATGAAGATGATGCAATATCTACTATCATTAAGTTAAGGAGCACTTATTGGATCATAAAGGTATGTGTGAATCAATTGCAACCTTCTTGTAGCTCTCCTAGCTTGTGATTGAGGAAAGGGAAGCTAAGATTGCTTTCCTTTGAAGCAAACTTCATAGATGGGAGCTTAAACCTTGATTGTAAGGAAATCCAAAGCTAAATCACGTATTTGTTTCATAGAGAGAAAATTAGAATGCCCTAGTCTCTTATGCCACAACATGCTTTCATCAAGAGAGCTAGTCTTACTTGAATAAGAAATAAACAAAATAGTCAAAGAAGCAATTTAATCTTGCTTCAGAAATCAGAAAGTTGGTGGGATTACCTAATCCCATTATCTAATCCCATTAACTATTAGACCAATGTTCCACTTTACTTAACTTGGAACATTAATTTTACTTAACTAAAACATTAGACCTCAACTAGAAATACAACAAAAACGTGTCCTGAAGCCTGAGTAGCAAGACTTCTTCTGTTGCAAGTTTGGATGACCCAGTATAGTGTCATCTTCATAGGGTCAATGAGGCAGCTTGAACAGCAAGCAAGCTAAGGCTTCCAACATTCAATCCCCAAAATGTTGACTGTGTTTCAAGTGTAGAGGTATCTTGATGAGAATGCTACTGTTTCTGCTACCGATGTTGTTTATAAAGGGCAGATGGTTGCTCCAAAGACGGAAGAGAATCTGTTCATTAGATGCTTTTGCAGCCTGGGACATCAAGGACAAGGAATGTCGGAGAACCGTGAGAATTACAATCTTGGCAGAGTATTTAGGGAATGTGGATAGTGTTGTGGACTTGGGGAAGGATTTTCCTGAACTGGGACTGCAGAAGGAAGATTGTCTGGAGATGGGTTGGATTCAGTCAATGCTATGGTGAAGGAATTATGGCAATGGCACATCACCTAATGTTCTGCTTGACACGGATCCTGGTTCGTCCAATTTCCTGAAAAGGAAATTGGATTATGTTCAAGGCGTAATTTCAAAAGATGGGCTGAATTGGATTTGGAAACAGACGATTATTTTATGGAATACTGGATTGGTTTTCAATTCTCATGGCAGGAAAATGGATCAAATTCCTCCTTCAGATACTCCATTTCCGCACCGAGGTGGGAATTTGTATATGAATCAGTATTCAGTGAATTGGGATGAGCCAGGAAGTGCAGCAGATCAGAATTTAATGTCACAGATAAGAAGCCTGTACAATTTCATGACTCCATTTGTGTTCAAGAACCCCAGGAGTTCATTTTTGAACTACAGGGACCTTGATATTGGTGTGATGAGTAATAATAGCCACCAGCAAGGTAGAGTTTAGGGGGTTAAGGATTTCAGAGGGAATTTTGATAGGTTGGTGAAAGTGAAGACTGCTGTTGATCCAGAGAATTTCTTCAAAAATGGACAGAGCATCCCTGCTCTTCGAAGACAGGCATAGAATATTTTTGATAGCAATTAAGAAAATAGTTCATTTGTTTGTAATAGATAATTAATCTGTGCAGTTGCCTTCCACCAACCATAAGGATTATATACTTGATTGCATCTTTGGTGGAGATTTTGGGTTAGGAAATCATTGGCTTTCTTATTGTTATTATACTTGGTGCTTTCCATTTTCCTTTGTTACTTCTGAAGGAATAAAAGCTTATTGAAGAGAGGAAGAGTCTGCAGCTTAAAGCCAAAAACCAGAAAGATTCGGAGAGTAACTAAAAGCCTCTGTTGGTGTGTGAGGAAGGAAAATCCTCATTTCCTCCTCCAAATGTTCTGTTTTTTCCTTCCTCAAACACCAAAAACCTGAACTCATGCATTAAATGTTTTTAGCTGTAGTTTCCAAGACTTGGATATGTGACCCAATAATCTTTGGGTGCACCATAGCTCATCCTTCGTCAGAATTTGTTTCAAATTCAATGTATTCTCGATTATGTGAGAAATAAGATTGTCATTGTTAACAATGACAATCTTTGCTGTGGTGTGCACACACACGCATATTTATGAATGGAATGGTAGTAATTACTTTATTATAAAATGCAAATCTAGTTTGCGGTATGATCATGCCTATTGATTAAGTTACAGAGAGTATCAACCACATTTCACTTTGGCGGTACACTCTGTTCATTTCTAAAGAAATTGGTGGGATCAACAGCAGTCTTCACACGTGCCAATCTGTCAAAATTGTTCTTAAAATATTTGGTACCCCAAATGCTTGCTTGCTCGTAAGTCGCAGATCCGTCCTTGTTGTTCCTTCCGATGTCAATGTCCCTGTAGTTGAGGTATGCCTCTCGAGGATTCTTAGAAACATAGGGAGTGAAGTAGCTGTACAATTGTCTCGACCAATTGATGTATCTCTGGGTTGCCGCAGGACCCTCTGCGTTCCAAAAGATCAACTGTTGAATTTTGTAAACGTTTCCGGCTCGATGAGGGAATGGAACGCTCGACTCCGATATCTCACTCATCTTTCCTCCGTATGGGGTCAGGATCACCGCAGGGGATCCACTCCCGTCAACCTGAGAAAGCAATTTCCATATCCCTTCAATTCCATCCTCAGGAATCGGTTGCTTCACATAGTCAGATTTTATTTTGAAGCTGAGTTTGTTTGCATTAGTCCGATTAAGCAAAACATCTGGATTGTTAATTGGTTCGCCGTTAAAGAAGAGGGTGGACTGTATCCAACTCATCTCACTGCAATCTTCTTTGGACAAACCGAGCTCAGGAAAGCTTTTTCGCATCAATGGAAGAAGGGTATCAATTCCACCAAGAAACAAGGATTGGAATTGGGCTTGTAGTTTTGCCGTCTTTCCCGCACCAGAATTGATCCTTACGAACAGAATTCTAATGAAGAGATCTTCATCAAACTTATCTGCTATGTATTGCCACCGGTTTATAATCTGGGTTGCATTCTGTTCCAAGGTTCGTTTGACCATGAATGCAGTCACGGTGGATGGAACTGGAACCAAGTTTATTTTCCATGCAACCACCACTCCAAAGGTGTTACCTCCGCCGCCACGAATCGCCCAAAATAGATCCTCTCCCATGGAAGAACGGTTCAGGATTCTACCCTTCACATCAACCAACTGTGCGTCAACAACATTATCTGCTGAAAGGCCATATTTTCGCATCAAAAAGCCGTACCCTCCACCGCTGAAGTGCCCACCAACTCCGATAGTTGGGCAAACCCCGGCAGGGAACGCGAGAGTTTTGCTTTTCTCCGCAATTCTATAGTAAACTTGACCTAGAGTCGCACCGGATTGAACCCATGCATTCTTATTTGCGATATCAACAGTGATTTCTGAAAGATTGATGAGATCGAGGATGACAAATCGAACTCGTGAAACATAAGAGAGACCCTCATAATCATGCCCTCCACTTCTGACTCTCACTTGCAAGCCATTTTTTCGTGAACAAAGAATGACAGCTTGAACATGAGAAATGCAGTTTGGGGTGACGATCACTTGGGGTTTTGGGGTGGTAGAGGTATTGAACCTTGGGTTTTGCAAGGTGAATTGCAAAATAGATGAATAGTCGGGGCTACTTGAGGTGTAAATCTCCTTGGAAATGGTGGGGTCTTGAGATAGACATCGGAGAAATTTGTCACGAGGGTCAGCCAGAATTGCCTGTGAAAGTGAAAAGAGCAGAAGAACATAAAAAAGAGGGAACATTGGAAAGCTCAAAAAACTCATGTTTGTTGACTTTTGATGATACTCATCAAATTTCTCTGATGGCCTCTTATTTATAACGCCCGACAAATAAATTGAAACTATAAAATTGGCATATTTGTTGGATTTTGTTATTAAATATTGAATCTATTTCATTTAACGGCTCTAAAATACATCCCTCTGCTGGATGCAAATTTTATTACAATTTTATATTGGAGTCCCATGCCACTCTTGTACGCATTATCAGTCTTGCTTTGGCGGTACGCTCTGTTCATTTCCAAAGAAATTGCTGGGATCAATCTCATTCTTTACGCATACCAATCTGACAAAAATTGTTCTTAAAATATTTCTCACCCCAATTGCTTGCTCGCAAGTAAGTCGCGGATCTGTCTTTGTTGTTCACTTTGACATCAAGAATCCTTGTAGTTGAGATTCGCCTCGCCTCCCAGGGGGCTCTTAGCAACGTAGGATGCTTGTAAAAACATTTTAAAATGAAAATAAAATATGTTTCTTCATTTATTTATAAAAAACAAAAGGTTATTTAATAAAAGAGATGTTATTTTTCTTTTTTATCGAATGATCTTTTAATTATTATATATCCCTTCAATCAAGATATGATAATAAATAAAAAAATTATTTTTTTATTAGAATAATTATAAATAATATATACTCTTTTAAAAAATTTAATTTTAATAATATAAATTATAATTAAATATTTATATTTATATTTTATTTTATTTTATAATTTTTTTATAATTTAATTATATTATTATAAGAATAAATTTTATTTAAAAAATAATGTTAAATATATAATTTAAACTAATTATTTTATTTTTAGTATGATCCTCCTTTTGATCTAATAATTTTAAGGTAAAATTATTTATTGCTAGAAAATAGAAGGAATTTGACTTCTAATTTCATGACACTTGAGAAGTATTTTTAGAAATTTGAAAAGTATAAGGTATGTTTTGTTTCTAGTTATATAAAACACATTAAGTTTAAAATCCATAAAAATCTTAAAGGCCATGTATACCTAACTTTTGGCCTATAAAAATAAAAAATTAAAATTAAAATTAAAATCATGCATGCATGCATGGTGATTATTTATACATACACATGACTTTTGCTTCTGTCTGCAAGGTGGTTACTTGTATATAAACGTGACTTTTAGTTTTGGCCTTTGGTCACGCGAGCAAAAGGGCCTTGAAAGGGATTGTTCATTTCTTAATCAAGGCATGTCATGGCTCTATGAAAATAAATATAAACATATTTTTTTTTCTCTCTGCATGTGTACTCTATTCAAACGGTTTCTGCAGTTGCTGAATTTTGTGTTGAATGAAGCATTGACAGTTCAAAAAAAAAAAAAAATAAATAAAGAAAAGATCTTGCCTTGCCTATGTGACAGTCCATGCACTTCGAAAAATACAAATCTAATTAATTAGCTAAAAAAGAGCACAACTTCTTTTTTTTTTTTTTTTTAAATCTTTTTGATTGTAAAATCATCCTTAGAACTCAATACCAAGAGATTCAAAACTGTAGATACGCGGTGTAATCAGAAGGATTTGTTCATTTGCAAGTTTATATACTTGATTTACCTGCCCATTGATGTCATCTCCATTGAAATTTTGAATAGATCTCATTGTTAAGTTGTAGTAAATAAGAGATAAAAGCTTTATTATTTGACTATTATTTGAGAAAAATTCAAAAAAACCTTAAAATCACGAAATACAATAGTTGAAAGTAAGATGATTAATTTCTTCTTCTTCTTTTTTTCTTTTTAACAAAAGCACATTTTAGAAAACATAACATTTATTTAATTATTCTCTATAGTAGGAACTGTTATTTTTATCATATTGATGGTTGAGGAAAAATGAAAAGATTTGTATATTTAATAATATATATATATATATATATATATATATATATATATATATATATATATATATATATCATAAAATAGCAATAAGTAGTTTAATTAATTAAACAACGGTTGTCCATTTGTCAATATCTCAAGTCAATCTGTTGTATTAATACAAAAATTAGCCCAAAAAAAGTTGCTTAGTCTTTTATTTATTTATTTATTTGGGTCAATAAGGGTTGGTCAAACGGAATTCGGACCTCTTCTTTTTTCCTTCTTGTTGCTATATTCGTTTTGTCCTTTGAATTTAACATTTTGGTCCACTACACTTGACATCTGTAATAAATGCAACCTCTCTCGTATTAGCTCTGATTCTGAAAAAAAAATTAAAAAATAAAATTATATCGATATTTATTATATTTATTTTTTCATAAGTATAATTTATTTATGATTTTAATTAATATAAATTAATTTTATTATTTTTTATCCTAAATAAATCTTATTTATCATGCTGTAAGTTATATTAAAAGAAAATTGAAATAGAAATCGGGCTTTATGAAATCTTTTTAATCACAAACAGAAAGTTTGCTTTGGTTTAAGTCACGGAGGAAAAGATAAAATACTTGTAGAGGGGGGCTAACAATTGAATAATATATTAAAAAATATATATAATTTTTCATTAAAACCGTGAACAATCAGGGTGCGTAGACCACTTAATTATTTTATGACAATCACGACAATTTTGTTGGGGATTGGTACTAGATATAATTCCTTTCCCCTACGTTGCATGAACTCTCTTCAACTCATCACCATGATTGTAGAGGTGGTATGCTCTGCTCATTTTTGAAGAAATTGGTAGGATCAACCGCAGTCTTCACAGACACCAATCTGTCAAAGTTTTTCTTAAAATATTTGATACCCCAGATGCTTGCTTGCTTATAACCAGTGATTCCTTCGTTGTTGTTCCTTCCAATATCAATGTCCCTGTAGTTGATATATGCTGCTCGAGGATTCTTAGAAACATAAGGTGTCAGGTAACTGTAAAGTCGTCTGATCCAACTTACGTATCTCAAAGATGCTTCATTGTCTTCCTCGTCCCAGTAGACCAAATGTTGAATCTTGTACAGATTTCCGGCTCGATGTGGAAATGGAATGCTTGACTCCGAGATCTCACTCATTCTTCCTCCATAAGGACTGAAGATCAGTTCAGGAGCTTCGGTGTCGATTTCATAGAACAGTTTCCATATGCCTTCTAATGCTGTTTCAGGCATGGGTTCCTGCACATAGTCAGATTTTGCTTTGAAACTCCTCCTGCTTAAAGGGGTCCGATCAAGCAAAACATCCAAGGATGCATTGCTCGGGAATCCGGCATGGTAGAGGATGGACTCGATCCAACTCATCTCGATGCAATCTTCTTTTACCAGACCGAGCTCAGGGAAGCTCTCTTGCATTAGTGGAAGAAGCCTATCAACCCTGCCAAGAAACAAGGAATTGAATGCGGCTCGTATTGTGGTGTTTCCTCCGGTAGAATTGATCCTCCTGAAGAGAATTCTAATGAATAGATCTTGTTGAAACTTATCTGCTATGTATTGCCATCGATGCGCGATCTTAGTTGCATTCTGTTCCAAGGTTCTGTGGATTGTGAATACTGTAACCGTAGCTGGAACTGGAACCAAGTTTATTTTCCATGCGATCACAACTCCAAAGGTATTCCCTCCACCGCCACGAATCGCCCAGAATAGATTCTCTCCCATCGAAGCCCTGTCGAGAATTCTACCTTTGACATCAATCAATTGCGCATCAATGATATTATCTGCTGCGAGGCCGTATTTTCGCAGCAACATGCCATATCCTCCACCACTGAAGTGCCCACCAACTCCTACAGTCGGGCAGACCCCAGCTGGGAAGGCAAGAGTTCTACTCTTCTCCGCAATTCTATAGTAAACTTCACCAATGGTTGCACCCGCTTGAACCCATGCATTGCTATTTGGCACATCAACAGTGATAGCTGAAAGATTGATGAGATCAAGGATGACAAATGGATGGGAAGAAACATAAGAAAGACCCTCATAATCATGGCCACCAGCTCTTATTCTCAATTGCAAGCCATGTTTTTGTGAACAAAGAATGGCAGCTTGAACATGAGAAACATTAGTCGGTGTGACAATCACTCGGGGTTTTGGGGTAGTAGAGGTGTTGAACCTTGGGTTTTGCAAAGAGAATTGCAAAACAGATGAATAGTTGGGGCTTTTTTGGGTGTAAATCTCCATGGAAATGGAGGGGTCTCGGGAAAGACATTGGAGAAAATTCTCGTGTGTGTCAGCCAATGTTACCCGCGAAAGTGAAAAGAGAAGAAATGAGATGAGAAGCAACATCGAAGATCTTAAAGAATTCATCTTTATTAGGCTTTGTGGATATTCATGAAAGTTTTCCATGCGGCCTCTTATTTATAATGTTAAAGGACAAAGCTTGCTCCATTGCCAAATTTGACTTTACTAGTACCTCTTAAAGAATTTTTTTTTTTTAATTTATAAATTTTATAATAATTATCAATTTAATGAAATTTTTAAATATAATTAAAATCTATTTCAATTTTTATTTTAGTTTTATAAAAATTATATATATATATATATATATATATATATATATATATATATATATTTATAATTATATTGTTATACAAATACTTAGCAATCATCATATTATAATTAGGTCAGTTAACTTTTTTTAATTATTAAAAATTTTAATAAAAATTAAATAATTATAATATATTTTATAAATTTTTATTAAGTTAAAAAATAAATCATAATTCACATATTTTAAAATTTTATTAATTTTTTAATTATAATATTTATTAATTTTTTTTTTAATAAAAAAATTAAATAAAAAATAATTTGAAATTATTATTAAATAAAGTCATTGCTCACAAAATAATTTATAAAAAAATATTATTAGTTCTTACTAAATATATAGATTTATTATAAATATTTGTTCTTATAATATAAAAAAATGTTGATTATGTAATGTCATTGAATGATGAATTTTATTCAATTATACTTTATTTTCTTATAAATTATGTTATATTTTTTATTTTTTAATTAATTAATTTATTTTATAATATTTTAATTTAATTAAAAATTTTAACTAAAATAGTAGTTAAAAATAATAAATTATTTAAAAATTTTTCATTTGTTTTTAAGTGCTTTTTATTTATAATATTTTTTAACTTTATTATTAAATAATTTTTTATTTAATTTAGAATGTTTTCTTAACTTGTTAAATAATTTTAATTATACATAAATGTCTAAGTCTAAAAATTAAAGCCACTTAGTTATTCTAGTTTCCTTCAATAAAAATGCTCTTTTGATATCTTCTCTGGTGATTCTAGAAACTATTTAAAAGATTTAATTTAGTGATAGTCTTTGATTTTTTTTTCTTTTTTTTTTGTGTTTCCTTCCTGCGTTAATAATATAAAGGAGAAAGCTTGCTTTGAGGAGATTTGACTTTGTTCCATAACAAAGCTTCTTTGAATTTTCGTATACGATTTGGATGTTTTTACTTTTTTTTTTTTATTTCATGTAATTTTTCTTCCATTTTATCCCAAAATTGTCGAAATCCGTGTTTTTCCAGCCCCCTCGGGCCATTTCCTCCTTCCACATCCGGTAGCTTCCACTGCTTTCATTGCTATGGCACCTTTTCTTTTCCGTCACTTGGAAGATGAAGTGACCGGCCATAATCTTGTTGTAGGGACAGTGAAATTCATCCTCAAAATTGAGGTGCTGATAGATGTGAACGAGGATTGCAACTCAGAGAACATTTCAAGCATCTAGATCAGTGTTTCTAACAAGTAAGAGAAATTTCAATTGAAGAAATGGAGGAGCAGCCTTGAATGTTATGCTTTGATTTAACTAAAAGTCAAAAAATTGGGGCACCATAGTCAACTATTCAAATCTTGCGTTTCTTTAGCTAAAGAATTGAGATCAGCTACAGAGATATATTAATATCAAACATGAGTTTGATTTAATCCAAAATTGGTTTCCCTATTCTGGGTTGCGTGTTCTTAATTTGGCATTGAAATATCCTCAGCCGTCATGCATTCAAGGTCGTGCCAGCCTCATGGACGGTAGAACCTTAACGAGAGTTACATTCTGTTAAAGACCTTTTTAACATTCTCTTGTCATACAAACATAGACTAACGGTAATTAAGGAGGCCCTTTATCAATTTGTCAATTTTTAAGCTTATGAATTTTCACTCTCTTAACTTTTATTTATTTATTTATAATTAATTAACTTTAAGTGAAACTCAAACTTGGAGTCCTTTTTAACTTTCATTAATTCAAATGTGTTGCATGAAATGTTCTTCCTTTGCTTGCTATAACATAATTGTCAAAGGGCTTGGCGGCTATAGAGCCGTTAATGAACCTTCAGGGTTTGGAAGATTCTTGGGTGAATGGAAACCCTTCTTTGAAATTTAAGGGGAAAAGAAAAACTCCGCAAGGCTTATGTTTTGACTGTTCAAATTTGCAAAAATTCGGGGAAAATAAGACGAGTCAATGTTGTCCAAGCTTGCATTGGGAGTGGGATCCCTTGTAAAAGCCACTTTGAATGATGTGTGGGTTCTAAATAAGCCCATGGGATGCACCATTGTGTTGGGTCTACTTTGGGCCGTCTGTTCTGTTTAGGATTGAAATGACCCACAACATATCAAAAGTCTTTAAGATTTTCTGTGATATATATATATATATATATCAAGTTTATTTCAAACACTTTAAGAGCAAAAAATAAAAGGTATTTTACTACATTTGTTTTAATAATTTAATTAACATTCTAAATTTTGACTTGATGAAAAAGGAAATGATGTTTGAGATTATAACAACAAATTTTAGTGGCTATAGTATTTAAAAATCAATTATAATTAATAAAAAAATATATGGTTTTATGGCACTAAGCAACTCAGTTTTACGATAAACAATTTTGAATCATTTACAAAAGAATTAATCACTAATTAATTAAGGACTTTTTTCTTCATGTTTATTATTCTTTTGTCCAGTTCTCTCTCTCTCTTTTTAAATTAACGTTCTGATGACAAAATCGCATTTTTCAACTAATTCTAGTATATTTATTTAATGACAAAACCTACGGCAATAGCCCGAGGGTTTTTCGAGAGAAAAGTTGATATAATATACGGTAACTCCAATTTTTCTTTTCAGTTTAACCTATGAAATTAGAGTACCAACCCTCATTTGTATTCCGATTCTAAAAATGATTAGGTCTCCTTAAGCATCATGTATACATAGGCATAATCTCTCTCTGCTTTCGATCAAAACACAGAGAGAAACCATTCAAGAAAACAAAGCTGAAGCTTTTGAGTAATTGAAAGAAGAAGGGAAAAAAAAAAGCCCAGAAGAAGTAGGAACAGGTATGAATAAGCATGGAGTAGCATGGTTGAGAGGGCCATTGATTTCAAGGGGAAGACTAGGGTCAGTTTATCTGGGAAATGAAGAACCCCAGATCAAAAAACAGGTTGTATCCTCCTATCATGGGGGTGAAGTCTGCTATTTTCCTTGGAACATGATAAATTTTTCTGTCCTAAGGCCACAACTCCTGTGAAATCGAACAATTCCCTAGCTTGGCTACTTTGATATTATGTAGATTTTTTGGTTTGAAAGTTCCTCACTGTCAAGTTTAAGTTCCAGTCGTACTTAAAAAGTGTAAATTGGATTGATAAATCAGGGGACCTGAGGTTTAAGGTGATATATAGTGGGTTATGCCAAATTGATGTTCACAGCGTGATGAATGTATGAAGGCATCTCGATGTACCCTCTTGCGCAGGTGTTATGCCCCTCTTTCTGTTGCTTTTTTACAGTATCTCTCTTTTCATAAGATAATACAGACAGGTTTAACTAATTATAACCTTAAGACGCTGCACAACAAAGAAGTTGAAAAATACATACACATATAACATAGTTTTTTACATGCTTATGTGATAACATATCTTTCCTATCGATATGAGAATAAAAATATTAAATAAAACTAAATTAAATTTTGAGTTAATGTTTAATCTCTTCATTTTTTTTTTATTTTTAAAATTTTATACTATTATGATTTTTTTAAATTTTTATTCTCTGTTTTTGTGTACTCAATTCTGTTAATATTTTATGTACTTGAAAGTAGTAGTTTATTGTTGTATGTAATTGCTTAAAGGCCTAGTAGTTTATTGTTGTATGTAATTGCTTAAAGGCCAAAGGGCCGAACAAAAACACCCTTTTAAAAAGAAAGGTCCCCCGGATTCAACTGTTGCTAAAATGATAAAATTAGAATATGTGGTTAAGGATTGTACACACTAGCAAGTGTAACAAAGTATGACAACCCAAAAGGAAAGCTAATAAAAAATGGACACTAAACTCTTCGCTAGCAATGTTGAAACTGGGAACTGAAACACATTGCATCAACTATCGTGTGGCCGTTCTTGCAAAATTGGACTCCACTAGCGTAAACACACACACACACACGCACACACACACACACACATATATATATATATATATATGTATGTATGTATGTATGCAGAAATAGAATAGTACTGCAAATCAACTTTTTGGTCACTTGCTTTAATTTTAATCATTAGATCCAACCTTTAGTTCCAGTATTCCTTTATTATTATAACCACAAAATAAAAGCACTAAGACATTTTCATGGTCTCATATTAGATACTATAACAAAAAAATCTTATGTCCTATCAAGTGGGGCAAAAGGAAATGAAACCTGCTTCCATTTTACAAGGTCAAGAAGCATGATCACCACCACTAAGAGAATGGTGTGGAAATGTGGTGTTCGAAGATCTCACTCATTTTTCCACCATATGGAGATAAAGCCAAGTGAAAATTTTCAATTCCTTGTAATATTTTCCACATTCCATGCATTGTCCTTTCAGGAACAGGTTGCATCACACAGTCAGACTTCACCTTGGATCTCTCTTTCCACATATCGCTTCTGTTGATGAAAAAATCCAAGGATATGTTATTGTCAATTTGGAATCCGGCGGCAGTACTGGCAAAGTTTGCTTGAGCCTCAATCCAACTCATTTCAGAGCAATCTTCTTTCGCCACGCCGAGCGTCGGCAAGTGCTTTACCATCAATGGAAGTAGCCCGCCAACCCCACCTAGAAAGATCGTGTTAATCAGCTCTTCCACTTACATTTCCTCCACGAGTATTGGCAGAGTTTACTGTCCTTACAAGAAGTTGTAGGAATATGTCATTAGGAAGTTTATTGGCAACATATTGCGACAAGTTTGATTGCATTATGTTCTGAAGAATAAATGAAAAGTAAAGGGGTTGATTATCATTAATTATGATTGTAATACTATTTCATCTCATAAAATTTTCACAAATAAATTATAATTTAATTGGTACTAAAATTATTTTAAAATTAAAACTCTCAAATTTAAATATTATTTGAATTAATTAACCAAAACAAAATTTATATGAAAATTTCAATTTCATTTTTCCCTTTTACACTTCACCAAAACTTGAAATTTTGGAGTTCTTTTTTTTTTTTTTTTTTTATGGACGGTAAACTTCATTTTTAACACCACACATTATCTCGAATTGGAATTGAGTTGGTTTAATAATGGATTAATTAAAGTCGTTGAACCCAAGAGATAAACATGTGTTTTTCCGAAAAGAAAGAAAAAAAATTGATAATGAGTGGATAGAAGAATAAAAGAATGTGAAAAGAAAGGAGTGGTTGTTCCATTTAATGGACCTTGGCTAACTTTAATTACGAATGTATTCCCAACTTATAAAATAATGCAAATCTACTTGGAACTCAACTGGAATCTTCTTTGATTTTACAATAATAAAAAAAAAAATTCACCTTTTTTCTTTTTTAGTTATTGATTGATTGAATCCATAGAAAGCAAAATTATCTCAGATAAAAAAATGTAGCTAATTTATTTGCAATCCAAGCACCTATTAAAATCCAAAAATTATGTCTCAAGTTCAAGTCTAACTTTAACTCATTAAAAATATAGACTAGGGACTATTTCTCATACTTGATGATGCGAGAGCTTTGCATACAACAACGTTCTTTGTAGAATACCCCAAAATACATGGGTCCGAGCAAAGGAAATTTTGGTTTCATCTTGCAAGGAATGCGTTAGTATTTTCTAGGATTTCCCATTCATTGGAAAACATTCGATAGAGTGATCGATTTATTTATTTTAATTTCCCCGGTTGTCACCAATCTTAAGGGTCATATCTTCACCAATTACCTGTCTATTTCTCTTATTTGATCCCTTTACAACTGAATATTTTGGGGCCGTCTCCAATTTCTTTGTACCGGGGGAGCTCGCCAAAATTGGTTTTTCTATTAGGAGTGAATTTGTTTTATCATTTTTTTTTAATAATGAGTAAATTATCTTATATCTTATTTAACATTTTTTTTTTATAATAAATCTCATAATTTTTTTTTTGTCTCCGAAATTTGATCTCATCTAGCCCCTTTTTGCTAGTAATATTTGTTCTCTCCATCACATTCTAGTAAATTCAAAATTGGAATTTACTTTTTTTTTTTTAAAAAAAAAAAAGCATTGCAATATCTAACCGCGTTATTAATCGTTTAGCCACCATCCTTGAACTCAAGAAATAAATGCAATCAGTAGAGAAAAGTATTAGCTGACAATAACAATAAACAAATATGTAGCTTTTTATTTTTGAGATTTGAAATTCTTATTTAGAGAAGAGATATAACATTTATGAGAATAAAAAGAGTTATCTCATTATGTAAAACACTGAAATAGTTAATGGTTAACTTATCAAGTGTTAGTGGAGAGGAAAATCGCATGTCTAAAAATTCAACAGGAAATATTTTTCCAAGCAAGGTTGAGATTGCTGATGTTTTAATACTAAAATTCAATTCCTGACAATCAATTATAGATTTTTGTGGAGTCCTCTGTGGGGATGCTATAAATAGAGGAGGCTCTTTGCACACTTCCATGCTCAAGCCTCAACCAATCAAGTTCAGAGTAAACATGAATGCTTCGAAGAGTACAACAAGATTGCCATTAGCTTATGCACTTTTCTTTTCATTCTTGGGGTGGATAAGCTTAGCTCAGAGTCATGAACAATTTCTTCAATGCCTTTCCCAATATTCCGAGAGCTCATCGGCCCCCATTTCTCAGGTCATTTACACCTCAGGCAGCTCATCATATTCCTCTGTATTGGGGTTCAACATGCAAAATTTAAGGTTCAATACAAGTTCCACACCAAAACCTTTTGCGATTATTGCTCCTACTAATGCGTCCCACGTTCAAGCTACCGTCAATTGTGCACGCAAGTACAACGTGCAAGTGATAGTTCGAAGTGGTGGGCATGACTTGGAGGGTCTTTCTTATGTGTCTCTACTTCCATTCGTCATGATTGATCTCGTCAATCTTGCAAAAATCACCATTGATTCCGTGACCAACACGGCATGGGTTCAACCTGGTGCGACCTTAGGCAAAGTTTACTACAACATTGCTCAATATAGTAGAACTTTCGCCTTCCCCGCGGGTCTTTGCCCCACGGTAGGCACTGGTGGCTACTTCGGTGGAGGAGGGTACGGCATATTGATGCGAAAATATGGCCTTGCTGCTGATAACATCATTGATGCTCATTTAATTGATGTCAATGGCATATTTCTCGATAGAGCTTCGATGGGAGAAGATCTATTTTGGGCCATTCGCGGTGGCGGAGGCAATACCTTCGGAGTTGTCGTTGCTTGGAAAATCCAATTAGTTCCTGTTCCACCAACTGTGACTATATTCTCAATCCGAAAGACCTTGGAACAAAATGCAACCAAACTAGTCCACCGATGGCAATTTGTGGCCAACAAGCTTCCTGAAGATGTCTGGCTACAACTCCTTGTCCGAACAACAAGGTCTACACCACAGGGAGATGTAATCGTCAGAGCTGATTTCAATGCCATCTTTCTCGGCGAAGCTGACAAGTTTGTTCCTCTGATGCAAGAGAGATTTCCTGAACTCGGTGTGACCGGGCAGGATTGCCATGAAATGCCCTGGAGCAGGGCTCAAGCTAACTTTGGCAGCGTGGCAGCCGGATTCCCTATTGACAACAACATCTCCTTGTCCTTCTTCATCACGCGGAGCGATCAATGGAAAGTTAAGTCGAAAGGGAAGTCTGATTATGTCATGGAAGGCCAACCTATTCCTGAAAGGGCACTTCAAGGCATGATGAAAAAATTGCAAGGAGTTGAAAATGTTCTTTTGGCTTTCGTGCCTTACGGAGGGAGAATGAGCAATATTTCAGCCTCTAGCATCCCATTCCCACACAGAGCTGGAACACTATACAAGATTGGCTATGGAATCACATGGATCGGTGGGTCTGCGGCGACGACAAAGAAGAACATTCGTTGGATGAGAAGTCTTTACCGGTACATGGCTCCATATGTTTCCAAAAACCCGATCAGCATATGCAAACTACAGGGATCTAGACGTGGGGATGAACAATATATTGGGTACCACAAGCTACAAACAAGCAAGTGTTTGGGGCGTGAAATACTTCGGAAAAAACTTTGATAGGTTGGTGTACGTGAAGACCAAGGTTGATCCTACTAATTTCTTCAGGAATCAACAAAGTGTGCCGCCTCTTTCCCCTTAATTAGCGATGGTTAAAAGAGAGATACGTCATCGGGGGCCTTAATGCGTCACTGAGTTGCATCAGAGTACTTCTCAAAAGCCTCATGCCTCATCATCAGCATGTGCGCTTCCTGGGGTTTTAAGTATATCAACAGGAATAGTAACTTAATTGTGGATGACCTAGTTTCCTGCTTTACATATCCTCCTTTTTTTTCTCTATTTCTTTTTCTTCATTATGAGGCTGATTGAAGTTCTCGTTTTTCTCATAAATTCAATACTCCTATTTCCAAGAATAAAACTTAAAACTTATAAAACAAAATCTAAGTTCTTACTCACTTAAAAGCGTACTCTTAAGGCACTAATTTCTTATACTCGATTTAATTCTATTTTTCCTTAGTAAAATCTAACTTTCACTTGGTAAAAATAAATAAATAAATATCAACAGAGGTATATTATAATCCCTCCCAGCACAGTTTTGTATCGAATTTTGGCTCAGTGTTAACCTATCCTTAGTGGCCAACTAAGTCCTGGATCACACCCACTTTGTGATGTCTTCCTAAAAAGTTAGCTTTTTGTGCAATGGCTCTGAGTTGATCCAAGCATGACCATCTCCGTTGACGCTTCACAGGTGGAGTTTGATGATTATAATGTTACAATCTCGTAGAATATTAATATATCTGCAATAATAATGGTGAATTCAAAATTGTGTATGGAATAAATGACGTATTATATGTCTTCCCCGTTCCAAAGTAATTAGCTTTCAATTTTCAAGATTATCAAGTTTACAATGCTTTTAAATTATAAGAAATTAGTTATAATTCTTTTAAACCTAAAATCGAACCAACCTTTAAGATTTATATAATCAACTGTTCAAACTCGGATTTGCCGTCTTTTATTACACGCAAACGACAACAATTATTTCGTTGTGTTTGTAGAACCAATCAAATCTGTTTCAATTAAAAATATGGGTCTTTGGGGGAAAATGCCCACTTTCACGTCCAAAGTTTTTTTTTTTTAATGCATTTTTCATTTTTATCCTTTTATTTTCAACTGATTTTATAACAAGTTTTCAATGTTATAATTTTTTTTTTTTTTTTGAAATGCCATCAAATAATAATTTATATTTCCATATAATTCATCTTTTGTATGATTGAAATCATGATAACCAATTTGTCCAATGCTAGTATACATTATACCATAAATGTTTGCACGGCTATAGTTTGAAATGTGGATGAAAAAAGGATTAAGTAAGGCTCAAAGTTTATAACTCCAAAAATTTTTATCACATAAGCAACGTAACAAACTGGCTTCCATGACTTCCATGTTTGAGTCGTCAGTTTTTAACCACAACTTGCTGACATTCAAAACAAAGTACTTCAAAAAAGGTGATACTTGTTACTTGAAAATCTAGAAGCTGCTTAATAGATATAATCCAATTATTGTGATTATTGGTCCAACAGGAAAAATCCGTATGTACCAAGCAAGAACAATACTCTTATAAAATTAAAAAGAAGAAGAAGAAGAAAAAAAAAAAAAGGGTTCTCATATAAAAGATCAGATATTGCCATTATTATTGATTATTAATGTTGTAAATCAAATAAGGTACACACACATGGAATACCATGTCACATGACAACACAATTTTCTTTTTCCTATATTCAAACAACCGAATGTTTCTTTCAGGAAAATAAGTGAAAAATAAAAGGGGAAAACCAAAAGATTCATTATTGTCAAGGAATTGGCTGTAATTTTGTCCATGCATCGTTCCTCCGAATGATTAGTATGAGAGAGGCGGGACGCTCTGTTCGTTTCTGAAGAAATTGGTAGGGTCGACTTTGGTCTTCACGTACACCAGCCTGTCAAAGTTGTTCTTGAAGTACTTGGCTCCCCAAACACTTGCTTGCTTGACGCTTGTCTTGCCATAGATGTTGTTGATCCCAATGTCAAGATCCCTATAGTTGATGTAAGCGGATCGAGGGTTTTTGGAAACGTAGGGAGTCATGTAACTGTAAAGATCTCTGATCCAAGCTATACGCTTTCGGGCCTCCTCGGCATGGCCACCACCATTCCATGTGATTCCGTAAGCAATCTTGTATAAATTCCCAGCTCTGTGGGGAAATGGAATGCTTGACTCTGAAATCTCGCTCATTCTTCCTCCGTAGGGAACAAAGGCCAAAAGGACATTCGTGTCGACTGTTGACAACCTTTGCATCAATCCTTCCAGAGCCTTTTCAGGAATTGGTTGCACCACATAGTCAGATTTTCCCTTGGACTCCACCTGAACAAGGTTGCTTTTGGCTCTGGTGATAAAAACTTGCGAGGAGATATTGGGGTCAATTGGAACCCCAGAATCGATGCTGCCAAAGTTAGCTTGAGCCCTGGACCAGCTCATTTCAAAGCAATCCGCCTTCGTCACGCCGAGTTCGGGGAATCTCTCCTGCATCAGTGGAACAAGCTGATCCGCAGCGCCTAGGAACAAGGCATTGAAATCAGCTCTTACAATGAAATCTCCAGCTGGGGTAGTATTGGTTGTTCTTATCAGAAGTTGCAGCCAGACATCATTAGGAAGCTCGCTGGCCACGGACTGCCACCGATGTACGAGCTTGGTTGCGTTTTGTTCCAATGTCTTTCGGATTGAGAATATGGTTACGGTCGGTGGAACATCAACCAACTGAATTTTCCAGGCAACGACAATGCCAAATGTGTTGCCTCCGCCACCACGGATAGCCCAAAATACATCTTCTCCCATTGCGGCCCTATCGAGAATTCTGGCATTAGCATCGATCAAGAGCGCATCGACGATATTATCTGCAGCAAGGCCATATTTGCGCATTAATATTCCGTACCCTCCTCCACTGAAGTGGCCACCGGAGCCCACGGTCGGGCAAAGGCCTGACGGGAAGGCGAGAGTGTTGGTTCGCTGAACAATGTCGTAGTACAGTGGGCCTAAAGCCACCCCAGTTTGGATCCACGCAGTCTTGGTCGCAACGTCCACGTCGATTTTCGACATGTTGATGAGATCAACCATAACAAATGGGGTAGGGGAAACATAGGAAAGACCCTCTAAATCGTGGCCGCCACTTCGTACTATCACTTGCAAGTTGGTCTTGCGAGCGCAGTAGACGGTGGCTTGGACGTGGGATGCATTGGATGGAGTTACGATGACAAGAGGCTTTGGAGTGGAAGAGGTGTTGAATCTAAGGTTTTGCATGTTGAATTGCAAGATGGAGGAATAGGAGGAATTGGTCGGGGTGTAAATGACCTTAGTAATGGAGGCGCTTTCGGTGTAGAGAGAAGAAAGGCATCCTAGGAATCCTCCATGACTGTCGGCCGATGAAGTTGCCCATGTCAAGGAAGAAAGAAGAACAAAAAGGAATGGCAACATTGTTGCAATTTTAGACTTCATGCTATGTAGCTGCTTTGATTGATTTTGGAGGCTTGGGATGTGCATAAAAATGTGCAAGGGGCTGCTCTATTTATAGCCCCACGGGCCTGGAGAATCTTTACTTGGGCAAGGATTAGGAATGTTTTAATCGTCAAACCAGAGTAATTAATTTTGGAGGCTTGACCTATTCTTTTGGTTATAAGTATCAAATATTTCGGCTTTCTCTTTACCATAATTCATTAATGGATGGTGCGTACGTACCAAATATGCAACTGGGGTTTATCCACGGTACATTGTGTTTCTTTTACCCACTCAATGGTGTGAAACTATATGGTCCATGACTTTTGCAAAATTATATTTATTTTAAAAAATAATACCTCAAATTAGTTATTAAACTTTTATTTTTAAAAAAAATTAAAAAAATACTAAATTTTGATATAAAATTTATATTAATATATTATAATTGATAATTTTTTGAAATAAAGTAGATAGTTATAATGTTAATTTTGTGTCTATTTATAATATTTTTTATTTTTTATTATTTTTTTAAAAATTTTAGTTATTCAAAATTTAAATTAAACTAATTTACTAAATGTAATCATGGCAAAGTTTTAGACTGAAAATTATTGTTTATATTTATTACATTTTTTTAATTTTAATTATTATTATTATTATGATTAATATAATTATATTTAATAATTAATAATTAATAATACATTTATGATAACTTATATTGTGGTTACATTCCAAGTTATGCACAAAAATTGAGAAATGGGAATCATTGATGAAATCCTGCTCAAAAACTTAATAGACTGGTACGTAACAAATTTCTTTTATTATTTTTTTTTTCTGAAAATTTGATAGTTGTCATTTGTTTATGGACATGATGATTATTTTCATTATTTGAACTCAAAAACGTGAAAAAATCTAGAAATAGCCCAATAACACGCCTAACATCTGAATTAAATAAAATACTTGCAATTCCCTTTTGTAAAATGATTATCTGACACAATGTGAACTATTCCTTTCTTGTTGAATAATAAACAAGAGACTCCTGTTCAATTGTGTTGTCTAGCATCTCTTTATTAAATTAAAACTATGGTATGCCTCAAAATGAATAAATGTTTCGTAAACCATGCCAGGATTAGTTTTAAGCGACGATTTGACAAGGCCCGCGCCTTTGATTCTTATGTAATAAGACTATGGTACTACGTTGCCGGAAAACTTGTAGGCTGTACGTAAGTTAAACATTTGATTGTTTGCGTTGGTTCCCAATTGTCTGCATTCTCTTTGTATACGACGCGCTTTCAAAGTCTACAATTTGGACAATATTTATGAAAGTTGTTAAAGTCTTCCTCCACCGCGGAGTTGAGATTGCTTGCAATAGGAGTCTACCAGCGACTTTTATATAATAGTAGTTATTTGACCTTGTCTCTTTTTGATGATAACGGAAAATGTAAACCAAAGCTAAATCAAAATGTAAAGACTAAATGGAAAGAAAAAAAATAAAAAAAAAAAGATAATATTGGGAGCCTTTTTAAAACCATGCAAGTCTCTCCCCACTGGCTGGTTGAGGATTTTTATTTTTATTTTTTTTTTGTGATTATGTTGAAAGCATTAAATTTTGAGTCTCACTACTACTGAATGCAAGCATACAGAGCGAATTGTGCCTCGTTGCCCTCATTACTGCGTAATAAAACTCGGGTTTATCTTTTTCGTACGACCAATTCATTACACAGAGCCGTAACTGAAATTGTCACGACGGGCAAAACATCCCACAACATACCATCAAGTGTTGTTGGACATTAGAAGATATCGCCGTATTTGGCACATGGGGAGGCCGCAATAGTAGAAAATTAAAGCTACAAACGAACAAGTGTTGGACTAGAAAATAAAGCGAAGCCCACAAAAGAAGACAACGAGCATCCTCCTTTACAACACCATGGTGCCTATACAAAAATCACGGCATGAAATTATTCTCACCAATCACAAGCTCTAACGATAAAAGTGGTCTTCGAACCTTTGATTATTGGTTTGGAACTAACCAAAGAAATTAACAAAATTATAGAGCACATGCACAAGATTTTATTAAAACGTGTGGGGGTACCTTTTTTTTTTTTTCTTTTTTTTGGGGGGGGGGGTGGGTTGTTGTGGATAGTATCAATCATGGTCATGATCAATATTGCTGAAATAATTGTTCCTGGCTGAATCTATAGTCAGGTCTGTATCTTTGACGGACTGCTTATTCCCCATCAGAATATAATAAAAACATATTGCCGCAATCTTCATATGTGTGTTTAAGATTTTGTAGATGTGCATTTTGATTCCCTTCAAATCGCTCTATAAGGCTGGCGTATTTATTAGGATTACTAGAGCTCTCTTTTTTTTCGCAAATTTGGCATCTGTTACATGCGTAAGATTACGCAAGAACCATTACCAAGGAACACATGCAACGTCAGTTTTTTTTTTTTTTTTTTTGGTCATATTATTTATATTTTTGAGGTCCGTGCTCTGATTTTTTTTCAAAGAGTATAAATTTTATCAAAATAAAAAAATAATAACTCCCATCATATTGACAGTCCAATGAATTTTTTAATAAAAAAATAAGTATAAAATGATTGGATATACATGTAAAATTTAAATGCTTAAGCTCTTGAATTATGTATGTCTTAGTGAAGCACAAAATAACAATTCTCTTATGTGTGTGCCTTCATGTACCCCCGGAGAAATAACATTATAATTTTAATTTCACTCAGAGGAATAATGATGACGTAAAACTACGCCAGTTTCGTCGTGAATTAAGATCAACTATTGTGCTTTAGTTAAGGGAATAAGACTGAAATTAGATTTTCCATTTAATTTGAGTACACACTTGGATAGACTTCAGCTAATCTATAAGAAAAAGGTATTTAATTAAACAGAATATGCTCCAAAAAATAATAAGATGGATTGTAAAAATTTATAAGAGTTTAAGGTCATTTTGGCTTATCAAAATAATTAATTAACAAAATCTTAAAAAAATCTATAAGCTATTTTAAGTGATTAAATAAAAAATAATAACAAAATAAGTAAATAATTTTCACATATTATATATATATATATATATATATATATATATATATTTAGCATCTTAACAAAATTTTAATTTTTAAGAAAAAAATCACACTTAACAAGTTCACAAATGAGATGTTTCACTTTTATGATTTAAGAAAAATGTATTTAATTAAATAGAATATGCTCCAACAAATAATAGGATGAAATTGTAAAAATTTATAAAAATTTATTAAATTCTTATTTTAGTATATTAAACATGGATACTTCGCCAACTGACCTTTCATCTTTTGAATGATAAAGTCCTATAAGCCTTTTTCTTTTATATTGACTCCAAGTGAAAACCTGAGGTACTTCATAAGGAGTGAACCCATACTATATTTCTAGTGCTTGGCCTACTACTAAATCTTCATTTTGTAACCCTTTACTCCATATATGATTATCTTAGTTAATTTAATTTTTAGCTTTGTATAGCATTTGAGAATCCTTTTGTAATTTTTAATGGACTTATCATCAATTATACTAAAAATAATAGTATCATTAGCAAACTACAGGTGTGTCAACCTGATGTCATCCCTAATAGGGATACCTTTTATGAGACCTATTTTTTTATCCTTTTCTAAACAAGGAGTTAAGGTCCTCTTTAGCATGGAGAAATATAAAGGAAGAAAGTGGATTACCCTACTGTAAACTCCTTACTATTTTGAATTGATGCATATGGTGACCATTAACTAGGATGGAAGGTTATTGTGTCATTATGCACTCTTATATCCATAGTCTTTATCTTTCACTAAAACTCATATGTTTTAAAATGTAGGTCAAATAGCCCCAATTTACTAAATTATAGGTCTTTTTGAAATCAATCTTTATCATAACCCCTTCTTCACTTCTTTTTTTCATCTCACCTATCATCACATTAGCAATTAAGACACTATCTAGAATACTACATCCTCTAAGAAATGCAAATTAAAATTCCCCTACTAAGCTCCTAATCACTAACCAGAGTCTTCTAGAATGTAATTAGTTAGTATTTTATAAATAGACCAACCAAAGAAATTAGGTAGAACTGATCAAGTGACACTGCACTAACCACCTTTAAATTAAGGACTAAGAATGTGAAGGTGATAGATTGACACAATCTACCGTTCATATAAAAATTCAATGTTATTCCACTATTTTCCAATGTTGCTTAATAATATCAAGATTAAATCCATTCAATCTCAACATCTTGTTACCATCACAATCCCCAATTGCCTCCTATACTTTTTTGTTACCATAAATAGGTCTTCCAAGATCATATTATTAGCACCTTCCAATTTCAATAAAAAACTACTGTCTAGGTTCAAGCAATAAAGATTTACCCCTTTGCTTAATGCAATCAATCATGTTCTTCCAACACTTGTTGGAAGACATTATGTGGAAATATGTCAAATTTTATTACCCTCTACTAACCACCTCAGTCGTGATTTCTACATCTATTCTTTCTCATTTTTCTTGAAGCACATCCAATAGTTTATCCTTGCCCACATCAACTCCTCTCTTTCCACTTTAGATAGCAACTATGCTTTCTGTTTCAATGATAACTACCTACTTTTAACTTAGCATCTTTTAAACCTCTTTGTCTTTGTTCTTTTTCACTTAGGCTTTAAGCCTTCAACAAATTTTTGACCCATCTCATTTTATCACACAACATATAGTCTTGGTGACCCTTACCCCATTAATTTGACAAGAGCTCTTAAATTTATTGTCCTAACTTATTGTTGTTATCCTAATGATTAAAATACCTAAAGGGTTTAAGACCCTATTGTTAGTTATCAATCCCAATGCAAAGCACAAAATGATCACTAAAATAATTATAAATCCCTTATTGTTTTAAGTCCTCCACAGCTATCTTGCCTAGGTGGAGATCAGAAATCTCCCCTAAAGTAACCTTCTAGTCACAAAGTTTTTTCAGTGCATTAGGTAATGATGTCAAGAATCTTTTAACATATAATAATCTTATTAAACCTTCATAATTAAAGACAAATCCGTTACCAATGAGTTAAAATCTCATTTTATATAATAAAAAATTTTCACTAAAAGGTAATTAAAGGCATCTATATAATTAAAATTATTAAATAATAAAAATAACTCTTCATATTTTTATAAATTTTATATATTTTAAATTAAAATTTAAAATCACTAAATTAAAAATATAAATTTTTATTCACTAGATATTCTTTGAGAGACTTAACCATAAGTTTCTAGAGGAAGTCAATTTTCTCATGCCAGATATCGTTTCTTTAAAAGTCAACTACTTCCTTCAACCTGATATTTAGAAGTCTGTATCTTCAAACGAAAAAGATGGTCGTCTTGCCTAGTTAATACCATACCAACTCAAGATATTGCAAGTTGGCGGGACATGGAGAAAGTCAAGTCAATCTCACTTTGGTCAAGCCCACATTTTCACCTTAATCAAAATTTCCCGTTTACATTCGTAACTTATTCCTTGAGTTGGCAACCTCTGTCTGTAAAGGAACCAAGCAGAAGCTTTGAGGCAGGTAATAGCTAGAAATTAGCAACGCGTTTTTACTCTTTCTTTTTTTTTCTTCAATTAAGAAATTGATTGAAACATGAGTTATATAATTTGATAACAATATTTTTTTTTTTTTGAAATGGATGCTTCTTTATTAATTTTCTGATGCAGTAAGTAACCACTTAACTAAATATGAAGCAGGAAATATTAATCCATGTCTGTATCGTTCTGTTACTCCTTTGCCTTATTTGAACCATGTGTGTAAAGAATCATTTATGAATTAAAATCTCTCTCTCTCTCTCTCTCTCTCTCTCTCTCTCTCTCTCTCTCTCTTTAACTAAAAGGCTGAAAAGAAAAATAAAATAAAATAGAATTACTAAAAATTGAATACAAAATTAAGAGATTTTAATAAAATGTCTTAACTAACCATACCCTATAGCCCAAGTTGGTTAGGCTTATAGTGAGGATCGTTGTGTCTTTAACTTTCACTGAGGTTTGCCTTAGCATTGGATCTCAAGCTAGCCTAACTTTGAAACACAAATTCATACAAAATAAATAATACTCAAATACATTTCAATTAAGTCCAGCTTGGGTTTTGCAAGTCAAATATGTATTGGGTGCTTAAAGAAAAGACCCAATCGAAGCCCAATATGTAACATTGATAATCAGGCCCATTGCATAACGGACCTAAGTGGGTCGAAAGCATAAAATTTTCAGTCTACTCATTTATAAGGAAAAAAAAAAAAAAACAAAAAAGAAAACCGAATTGGGCTGGAAATTTGCTTTCCTGCTTATTGGGAAAGGAAAGAAGGTCAGAAAAGATGAAGGGTAGGATAAAGGGGTTGGTTGGTAAGGGCATGGCTGGTTTGGGAGCAAAAATCAATGCACCCTTTCATTAACAGGGAAAAAAAAAAAAAAAAAAAAACAATCAACAGACCCTAAAAATTAAACAGAGAAAGAAAGTAAATGTTATCCTATTAATAAATTTCAGAAAAAATTATGTAATCATATTGTACATTTACTGGATTCTTTGCAACATAACAAAATTTTATTTATTAAATAACGAGCATATTTAGAAAATCTTGCATATTTATTTGTGTATGATTTTTTTTTCCCTTACCTTAAAGAGACATTCTAGTAATTAAAAGAATGTATATATAACTTGAGGTTTTAGATTTAAATCTTTAGACAAGGATGAGAAATTTATGGAAAAGAAAATAATTATCCTTTGTTATTTACTCACTATTCAATGAACCTTTTGATAGGAAAAAACAAAAATCCCAAAAAAAGAAAAAGTTTTAAAGACTTTTTAGGCATTTATTACTTCTTCTTCTTTCTTTTTCTTTTTTTTTTTTTTTTCGGGCTCCTATCTATAGCTTCTTTGAGGCCCTTTGAGAATTTAGAGCTTATTTGAGTTGAGTTGTTGAACACAAGGCCCAACCTATTCACTTCCTTTCTTACAAGCTTGGAATGTAACCCAGTGTGCCCTATTTTGTGATATATATTACATTAGAACAAAGATTTGAATTTTGAAGTTTAAAATTTTTATTTTTTCAAAGAGTAAAGAACAATGATATTAACTGCAAACCACTGTATAATCTACTGTGCAAAAACAAATTCATATGCCGTTAACAAAAAAAAAAAAAAAAAAAAAAGGATGACCTCATGCATTCAAGGGTAAAATGATACCCCTAGCCTCATGTGACCCTGAAAATGAAAATGAAAAGAGAGCTCTGATCACGAGTTGAAACCCAACGACACAATACTAAGCAAATCTATCAACAATAGGTGAGTTAGTTCTTACAACTAGGCAATGAAGTTAATCCTCCTAAGTAATCCCTACTTTGTCATTGCATTTGCAAAGAAGTTACATTCCCATGGTTAGAAGACAAAGGAAATCGGATCTTTGATTCTATCTTCAACATCTCTAAATATCGACGTCAGATTCCAAAAGTCTTCCTTCCTTGGTATTACGAACCAATCGCCGTATTGGAGTCATTTTCAATGGTAAGAAGGGCATTGCTTGCATCCTACCATTGATCCCGTAATAAGAAAAACAGAAAACAGCAGATAGCCTTCTTCCCATGAGAAAGGCTTTCAAAGTTACTTTCATTGTTGCTGGTGGGCTATGACAGGGAAGAGGGAAACGAAGCTGTGGCACAGAACCGTGCAGATCTTGTTGCATACGGTCGTTGGTTCCTTGCCAATCCTGATTTGCCAAGAAGATTTGAGCTCAATGCTCCTTTAAACAAATACCACAGAGAAACGTTCTACACATCTGATCCTGTCATTGGTTACACTGATTATCCATTCCTTGACGACAATTATTAGCTCTCTCTGGCAGAGGAAAATTGGATTGTCACATGACCATGGAACTGATACTTGGTGACCCTCCATTGTTCACTTTCGTTCTACCATTTGCAATTATCCACCGAGTGTTTCCTTGATGACATATATATGCGTGTGTCGCACATTTGATCTTAGTAAAATATCAATGTGGTTATGGTTGATAAAATAACCGTGAGATTCTCATCTCCATCATGCATTAAGAAAGAGTAATCCCCATCCACCGTTCCTTACATCCTGCTACCTTGCCCCAAGCCTTCTGCTCCTCCTCATTACCCTATCGCCATGCCTGCTGCCACCTGTTGCACCTGCCACGCCTGCTATTGTTCCTCCAAATCTCAGCTTGCCCGAATACCCACCCACCCACCATTCCCTACATCTTGCTGCCCTGCCCCAAGCCTTCTGCTCCCCATCGCTCTATTGTCGTGCCTACCACCACACTTGTCCCACTTGTCACTGCACCTGCCACGCCTGCTGTTGCTTCTCCAAATCCCAGTTTGCCCGACGACCTATTGACCATTCCCTACATCTCCCTGCCCTGCTCCGAACTTCCTGTTCCTCCAAATTACTCATCACAATTTTATAGATATTTTAAAAATATTTATATTTTATTTATTTTAATTATAATATAGTTTATAAATATTTTATATTTATATTAAAAAATTAACATTAATATTTTTTAAAAATATATATAATTTTTTTATTTATTTAATATTAAATATCAATTTAATCTTAATCACATTAAATATTAATTTTTTTAGTTTAATAACTAATTTAATTATTAAAACTTTACTATTGATTCAACAGAAAAATCTTGATGAATACAAGAATAATGAGTTTAAAAAATTACAAATAAATTTTATATTATATATATAACATATTATATTAAATTAATAAGTTGTATAAATTTTTTATTTTTATCTATTTCAATTTATCACTTTTATATCTATAACAATAGGTCCTGATCAAATTTGAATATCAACAATAGCCTATGGAAATTAGATTCTGCTATAGATGTTATATAGACTTATAGTACAGTCAATTTGGATAGATATCCACTACTAATTAATGTAACGTGATCACTGACTTCATACTCACTGTAGTGAGAAAATCAATAGGCTGATTGCCCCCCACCATGTCCCTCAGACACAAATTAAGCCACCAAGTCAAGCTACCTTTTTTTTTTTTTTTTTTTATTACTATTCCTTTTTTATTTGTACTTTCAGGATTGTACTGGCAACCGTTGACAAGGAATAAGATCCTACCAGGACGTCCCTCCGCCGCATGCATCTTGTGTTACTCCCAGCGAGCGAACAACTAAAGGAGGTCACCTCATCACTGAAGCAACTGGGATTTCTGACACTGCTCAAGGGTAACTTCTGGCAACTAATAATCCACGTGGCTAGTTATTTTTACCCTTTAAAGTAAAGGGGTGTGATGGGACTTGTTGTTTGATTTATCTTTTGGGAATCTTTAAATTCCTAAACTTACCCATCTCAATTTCCTTGATTTGTCCCACTTATTAAAGCTATACCGACACACCTGGTACTTGGACCAAAGAGCGAGTTGAGGAATGGAGAGCTATTGTGGATGCTGTTCATGCCAAAGGCGGCATCTTCTTCTGTCAAACTTGGCACGCGGCAAGGGTTTCAAACCAAGGTGAGTTATTGAGCAAACACAGGTATACGGGACCGGGTTGCATATGTCTCATTTTACTGAGCAGCTGGAATTTAATATGCAAACTTTGTGCCATATTTAAAAGTAATGAGATTTGAGCTGCTCTCGAACGACTCCCTTCTCAGGCAAGAAACAGTGGTGAATTCAATTAACCTTTTTGTGAATTACTTTGAATTCCGGAACCTGCAATCCAGTTTATGGACATATCAAGTGGTAGACAAAGGCGGGTAAAACTCAAGTATTGATCTTGACCGACCCCGGACACAAATCATCCCCATAATCCACAACTCGTTTGCTTTCAATAATTTCGAAGCCGAACTCTCCAAGTTGTCGGGTAATGGCAGACTCTTGAACCGTGAAATCCATTAAGGGGGGTCCGTCCTTTTCCCAAACAACGGCCTTAATTTCTTTAATAACCTTTCCACATGGAGCCCCCAAATAAAATAAAATAGAAGTCGAGGAATCTTTGTTAAGACACACGTTCCGCATATATCTGAAATGGGTTAATTCATGATTAAGAGACGAGTTGTGGAATTCATGCTCAGCAACAACGTCTTACAAGGAACCAAGCCCCAACTCAGTCGAAAGGAGTAACGAATCCTTTAGTACAATGTCTTGCGAAAGCCATGAGTACTTGGAATTCAACGCCAGCCACAAGCTCTATCCTTCATTGATGAAGAGGGACTCTAGAAAGGAGCCACAAAATGGCAGAATCAAAGTACATGTAGAAGCTGGATGGATGACAGTTGAAGTCATTAGCTCGAGGAAAGGTGGCTGCAGAGCGTGCAGAGTTGAAGAGGGTCTCTCTCTCTCTCTCTCTCATCTCCATTCTGTTCTTCACATGGGATTCCAAAAGGTAGTTGTTGCAAGCCACAGCTTTTTAGAATGAAAATAAAATTTCCTAGGTTGTAATTGCTAGTAATAAATTAAATAAATGACTCAATTGAAACCAACATCATATTTTATCCAAAAGTTTTCTCCAATGGATTTGAGCACGTCTGCAAGAATGTACATACATCTCGAACAATAAAGAAAGTATTGGAAGTCAACCCTGGTAAGTGAATAACCATTCTAATGAATGAAATTATAGCTTTGCAGATTGAAGTCAAGCATCAAGTAAAGAGCTTTGCACTTTCATGAAATTTGGGTACAGAGGATTCCCACTGAGATTGCCTCTGGGTGCAAATGACATACACATCTTGGAGTGAGATTACACACAACAGCAAGCAGGTCTGGTGTTTAAAATAGTGCAGCAAGTTCGGGTTGAACAGATTCTAACCCAAGATCATAACACGGGTGGACATATATCTCAGGTTCGAGCCAGCTTTTTAAGCCCTTTAATTAAAGAGCCAATAAATCTCCCGGTTACAGAGTCACCAGTCATCTATTACCTCAGGGTTTACATAACCAGGTAGAACAGCTGGAATCAACTGGACTTTATGGGAAGTCCACCCCACTTGAGAACCCAGTTTATGCTCAACTTTCATAGCATGGTTAAGCTTCTTTTATATGCTGATATCCTTAGACAACCAGAAATCATTCCATAAACCCAATCTACCATGCCATTGGTATACCGGATTTATCTCTAACCAAAGATAAACTACAGGAATTTGCAAATAACATGGAGATATGGGCAGGCAACTAAACACGTGGCATCAAAACCAATCACAGAAGGCATGATATTAGAAGCACAAGCTCACCCAAAACTTGTGTAAACAAAATATAAGCATAGAGAAAGAAAAGCAGAAAAGATATTTGATGATACAACATAACAATTTCTCCCTGTTCAGTGATGAAATAAGAGCCTTTACTCAGTGATTACGCGGTTGCCTGCTTTCAGCTGGTTTATCAATATCCATAAATTCACCCGTTACCCTGCCAAATGCAACATAACGGCTCATCAACACTGGTTCCATGCCATGCATAGACATAATGAAAACTTTGGCAAAAAGAACAGGAATAGTCTATTGGTTCACAGCCAAATTTGGAAATCTACAAAGGTACCATGACATTGTTATGTGGGGTATCGTGCCCCTAATTGCCAAACAACAAAAGTTGGATTTTAAAGACCAAGATGATGACAGTCTTGCTACCTATTGTATGACAAAAAGGCATCACCAATGTTACCAATAACCTTGTTTCGAACCTTCCGCACACAGACCTGTAAATAAGGAATCAATAATTGATTGATATCTAACAATTATGGTAATGAAGAAAATTAAATAGTCAATTCTGTTATTTGCAGGGGCTAAAAGGGTCATAAACAGTGTTTTTGTCAAGCTCTGTCTGCATGCATGTAATGATAAACAGCTTTTTGGTGCCCAAAGGCATAACGTCAAGCATGTAAGACACCTGCACTTGATCAATAGGCCCAGCCTCTGGATCCCTGTTACGATGAATAACAATCCCATTGTCACATTTGTTGATGAAATGTGCACTGCCACTTATGTCATACAAATTAGGAGGAGCCCCAATCCAATTATGCATCTGTTTGAGAATGAACTTAGGTCAATATAACCACAACATGGAAAACAAAAATGAAAAGGAAAAGAGAATCTCCAAGTTAATCAAACCTGTCTGGGATGTGCCACAAACCAAACATGACAAGAGTGGTGCTGTGCAAACCTTTTCACCAGCGTGAGCATCTGACTCACATACTCTGTCTCAGTCCTGTCACAATCAAACTTCCACGTTAAATGCAAATTGTACATCTGTAGCATAAGATATTTGATGGTAAAATGAAAGACATCCCAGACAAGCACCAAGTTTCCTTACTAGAAAGTAATCATACCATCCATTATTCTGGGCTAAGCCGGATTCAGTTTTTCAAATTTTTTTTAGCTCCATAGGATGTACCCATAGGATAAACCATGCTCATTTTAAAATCTTGTGCATGATGCTGAAGGATAGCTCCATCCCAAGGATGATGATCATGCTTGAATTCATAACACAAACACAGGAAAATTGCATTTTTGGAAACCTAAGATAGCACTTACTTGGTTAAGGATGATCTTGTTTTTGATTAATAAGACTATAAAACTTGAAATTCAATCAATTATCCACTAGCAGAAACTTTACTCACACAAGAGAATGGTTTAGAATTTAAAAAAATCATAAAGATGATTACAAGAAAGTAAGCCATAAAACTTAGCAAATGTGCTAAAGAGAAACATGGATTGAGGTCACAAGTAATGCTATTAACAGATAAAAGAGAAAGACAGTCTTATGTCTATGGCAAGAAAACTTCTAGACCCTGGAAATTTACCCAGAACATTCCTGAACAATCGATTTTAAAATATACTGAATGTGCCAACGGGACACATATCTACGTGTATCAAGACTAAATATAATGAATAAAAAATTACCACCAGTTTAAAGGTCAAGTCAAATATTGTATATTAATATGGTCAAATTGAATGCACATAAAGCTATTGTCGCTAACAATAATCACTGCATAACATAAAAAGAACAAATACATTCATTTAGAATATATATCATAGATCAACAAAGAGCTTTCAATGGCAAGACATTCCCACAAAATAGAAACAATAGAGAGATCACAAGTTCACAACTATCCCCAAATTCAAGGCATGCACTAGCTTGGAAATGCCAATGCAAACCACAATTATGCCACGAATACATGAGGAAGAGAAAGGGACGGCCAAAAAAATGTCACAACATTTAAGATATGAATCTTACATGCTGTAATTACGTTGATGATCAAGCTCATTATAGGGATCAATTACAAGTCCACGCACCCCATGCCTTAGAACTGCTACTCTTGCAAGATTAAGAACCCATTTTATATTTGGAAGCTGATCATCTTCACATCTGTTTGTTGCAGCATGGAAAAACAAAAGGTAGAAAGACAATGTGCTAAAATATAATCTGTAGGACACATCAAGAAAGCTTGAATGAATTGAGCATGTGAAAATATCAGACTTCACAGCTAGGACTATATCTAAAGTGTAAAAAGGAAAAACAAGGTTAGAAACCAGACTCCTCAAATGATCAAAAGAGAATAAATTTGGGGCTCATGAGATTCTGCAAGCATAATAGATATATATGAAGTGAAATAGGAAAACTGCCATAACATTATGGTTCATATTCAAAGCAGGAATGATCACCAAAAATAATTTTTAAAAAGCAAAAGGAAAGAGATATTCAGGTAAACCTCCAGTTAACAGCCTCATGTCTCACTTTTCAACTTCTTATAAGCATTCCATGCAATGATTTTTTGTTCCTCATTCCAGTCATTTTTCATTTTGGTTTTGATTGCTTAGCAGCTCAGTTCTCTTTCAACTTTCTGATCCTATATTTTCATTTGAGAGGTTCCTTGTTTCAGTATTTTTAATTGAACTTTGGTTTGCACTTTTTTGGCAACCTGGTTTTCATGAGATATTTGAAATGAAATTTTTTCATTCATTGCACAGAGAGAGAGAGAGAGAGAGATAGATAAAATGAAAAACTTACAACGCTATGTTAACAAAGCATTTTTCATGTACAGCATGTAACCCCGATCTTTCATTTTTTTTTTCCCATTCAAAGACGACTATGATTTTTTGAAAATGGCTCTATGGGCAAAAAGCCAGAAAGAAAACCAGTCAGTTCATAGCTGAAGACACAACACTGGGTAGAATAAACAAATGAATCAAATGGTTAAGATAGCCCAGGAGAATTATTTTGACATCTCTATGAATATGAATATATATATATATATATATATATATATATATATATATATATATATGTACTCAGAGAGCCAAAAACACCATGATCAAAATGGAAGTTTGTCTGCTATTTCAAGAATGGCTTGGCTCAATAATATAAATCCACAAACTTAAGTCACTCACTCCCTTGTGTGAATTATCCTTGAGCAGAAGAAAAACATATTACAACTTAACACTCCAATACAGGTAACAGTACTATAATGAAGTGCAGCATCAAAACTATAAACTGTGACTTACCTGATGAGGTAAAATGTATCACTCAACCATTGCTTGCCTTGCTCTAACTGCTCAACACTCATTCGGACTGATGATTCTCCATAACTATGGAGGCAAGGAAAGCAAAACCCAATGTTATTAGTAGTCATAATGTAAAGATTATTGAGAAAATGCATGCATTTATCACAGAAAATAGGTTCTACAACCAGTTGGTTCACTATAATTGATTTACATTTTCCACTTAAGAGACAATCTAGTTTTCTATTCACAAAACAGCAGTACAGCCACTGTTAAACACAGTAGGGTCAGTATTGCACTATATCATTTAATCTTATGATAAATTCACCCTTCAAAGAGCATAAATAAATAAATAAATAAATATATGGACCAGACTTCAGAATCATGGCTATGTTGAATGCAGCAGAAGAACCAATTATAAACATTTCTTGACTGTTAAAATATTAATCCTATGATTGAGGAAGTTGTGGGAGTGTGCCATTTTGCAGCATTACTCTTCCTGCCAGCTGCAGCAAGAATGATCTTCTTTAGGTATGAATCAGCACTATAAGAAGCTCAAAATCAGCAAGTTCAGCTGACATACAGAACAGCTTGACTAGTGAAAAATCAGGAAAAGAAATGACATGGCTGCTGGAAACATCATTAATCTGCACAGGCAGTTCACCCATGCAGTTCAAGTAAGCTGTGAACCAAGTATCTGGGCACAACCCATAGGCACATCGACTAGAACTAGATGCAAAGTAGCACTCTTTCATTATCTGGGCATCAGTAGAGTATCGAACATTCAAAGATCATGGTTGATGCATTCTATGATCAAAAAAGTTAAAATGGATAAATAGTAAAGTAAAAGAAATTTATATTTCAACTTAATTCACTGGATCCCAACTCATTTTTTATCATATCAGCATACTTCTATTAACCTTGTGATATCACCATTTATTCTTCTTCATCACCATCCATTCTTCTTCATATTTTTTATTTTTTATCATTACTTTTGCATTTTTTGTGTGTTGTAAAGAAATAAGTATTGATTCAGGATGAAAACCAGCCAAACAAAACACATCAACAAGAAAAGGCCATATTAAAGACCTAAAAGCCTATCCTTCACACTTTGTAACATGCATTTTCATTGAAAAAAGGAAAATTGTTCGAATTTTTCATTTTTATGGAAAAAAAAAAAAAAAAAAGAAGTCACCTTAGTGATATTTTAAACTGCATATCTAACTTTCTCTTTCAAATGTCCCTATCATAAAATGGGTGGACATTACTCATATTTATTAAAGCACGTAACAATAAATGGGATGAGAATATTGGGATATGATTGAAACAAATTAAGTGTAAAGCTCAACGACTATTGACATTTCCTAACAGGATAAAACATGAACTCAAAACTTTTGTTGAAGAATAGTAATAATTGTTGGAAAACATAAGTTAGAATGAAAAACGGTCTAAGGGTGATGGGACAAATAAAAGTGGAAATAAACCCAATCTCACCGAGCATCAAAGAATGGCTTCTTCATGTGTTTCTCCAAAAGTTTCCTAGCGTGGTCTCGAACCTGAAAGGTCAAGAAATGAAATGGACTAAATGAACATTGATAAAAATTAGTATAGCACAGTGTAAAGTTTAGCCATCAATATCAACAATAATTTGTATATGAGGATGGCCTAGTCGAAAAAGCAAATAATTCAGATGCATGACTTTGACCTAGAGTACACTTGATTATGATTCTCCAAACATGTCACTTGGCAATGAGCAATAAAATAAATTTAGAATCCACTTTCTTAGTCTATTGCTAGCAGGCATTGATCTACAATATACAAGGTGCAATTTGGACAAAGCGTATAGATCATGAAAAGAAAACAAAGAATACCATTCCTATTTTACCAAAGAGATTGGAATTATACATGTCCAACCTAAGCAATTGACAACCAGAGGCTAGATTTCAAAAAATAAAACTTTTGCAACATGTTGAAATTGCATGCAAGATGAAGACAATAAACAACCTTTTTCATATATTTGTACAAGAAGGAATATGGATTTGACAAGGGACCAGCTCACCTTGTTCTCCATTGAACAAAGTGCAAACTTCCAACCAACACTACTGTTGAGATTACATAAAAGAGCATCAATCCATTCGCTCTTGCCTGAGTTGGGAACACCAGTCACTACAGTCAACTCTCCTGGCACAACCTGGTCTCAAAATAAGACAAATTCAAGAACCACAACGTTCCAGCCTATACAATCAGTCAACAAGTATATGCCTCTTTCCCTTTTTCTTTCCCTTTTTTTTTGTTTTTTGGGTATTGGGGGGGGGGAAGGGGGAGGAAAAAAGGTGCAAAATTTTAAATTCTCTATCATATGCAACCAACCATATTAGCTACTTTCAATTACCTTCATGCTTTAATTTGGAAACTAATTTCTCACACAACGCATAAAAGGACAGGAATTGATGACAAAATTGGTAACTAGTGTTAAAACTGTTTGAACTACAGAAAGTCTAGTACAGATGGCAGATCTAAGAATAACACTAAGTAGATGATGAATAAACTGCTACATAATATTATTTTCTATTTTAACTAAGTTTGCCTTCTATTCTCATCCCTCAATACCATAACAAAAAGTGCAACAGATTAAAATGAAAATGAAAGGTGGTGGTGAATAGACATGCAATTTTCTTTTATTTTGGGGTGAGGATGGGTTGGATTCCTGCAAGGGAAGGTGGGGACAGAAATTCAAGACTTGCATCACTACCATAATTACTTCTCAGCATTTACTTTTGAAGGGACCTGTTGTACAAACCTCCAACCCTTATGCTTTTCTCCAAGTTTTTCTTTGATAAGGATTCTATGCAACAGGGAAACCCAGAGTGACTTACGCTAAGGTGACTAGGTTCCTTCATGAACCACTAAATTCTATTACCATTTTGACCACCCAAAACTTTATGAAGAAGCATAAGGGTTCTGATCCATGGACCCATGCAAGAGTAACCACCCTTAATTTCTGAATGCTAAATTCAAGCATATCTTCCCGATAAAATATCTTTCTCTGAATTCTCCAATTTCTTACGATTTCCTTCCGCCCAAGGTAGGGGACAATCTTTTTATTTCCCTCAAATACAATGGCTAAATCATAAAAAAGTTCAGCCTCCTTCCCATGAATACATACATCAACCATATGTGCTTTATTCAAGGAAATAATATGTTGTATCAACAACAAAGTCTCGTGTTGTTCAAATAGACCCTCCACAAAGTACTCTCAATTAGTGATTGAAATAAAATAACTATTCATAATATCATAAGAAAAACAGGTTTATTATTTGTTTGCAAAGGAAACAGAGAATGATTCAGCAAATTAAGCTTACATTGTACAGTGCATTCAAAGCCCTCCACCCAGTTGAGACACCTAATTCATATCCAAGAGACTGATGGTAATAGGCATCTATTTCATCAAAGTAATCTCTGAGTTGAATAACCCACGTATAGGGTATAACTCAGCATTTTCAATTGTTTCCTTAAGTGCAGCAGGTCCCATATACATCAAAACCTGAGAACATTTTAGCAACCAACTGTCATAGATCCAAAGAAAAAAGGGGATTATCTGAATACAGTGATGCATCATGCAAAGGACAGAAAACATGAAAAGATGTCCAGCTAAAAAGCATGTCACAGTCACATGGATGCACAATACAAGGAACATTTCATCCAGAGAAGATGGTCTGGAGGGGAAGACAAAAATAAAAGCATGCAGCCTATAGACATGTCTCCTCTATTTCTAAATCTTCATCACATGAACCCCCACAGTCTGTAAATAAATCTTCAGATTACATCTAAATTTGCAGAATTACGGGCCTCATCAGTTTTGCCAGTGGAAAAATATAAAATAGAAGTTTTTGCCAAAGGCTAGCAATTTTGCAATGGAAAAATTGGAGCCCCTTCTGTTGTCCAATGTTCCATCATTGCATTAGGTTGTGTTAAACAAAGTCAAAGGTGCACTAGACAGCTTCATTCAAGAAAGCTACCCTATTCTTCTTTTTTCACCACCTAAGACATCAGATCTTCAAAACACTTGTGGTTCATGAATTCTTCCATCAAAGATAAATAAATCCTTGATCACTTACGAGGAATGTCAACCTTACTATGGAAATTCACTTTACTAATCCATCACCTCCTTCATTCCATTTTGGTATTAGGCTTTCTGCCTACAGACTCTAGTAGATACATATTTCCTCATTCTTAATATTGTCCAAGGAAAAATGATATTCTTGGGATGAAGAAGAAAATTAGAAACAAAAGTGGGAAAAGCTTTTCAAAAATTGAATGCAGACTAATTCTCCAGGAATTATAAATCTAATTCAAATCCACGAGTACATGGGTATGTAAGCTATTAACACTGAACCTCATTTGCATCTTTGAAATAACTATCTTCATTTTTCTTTGGCCATCTAACTCGCCAGCATCTGCAATGCCACATGAAAAGAGATTGCTTATATCAAGAAATTTAGATGAATTGCTTTCTCATAAAACAAAGGCAAGTGCTGCCAGCAAAGATAAAGACCTCTCTCTTCCAACACGGCGTGCAAGCTCTTCAGCTAAGGCTCGACCAGGTGGATCTCCATCAGTAGCGAGTATTATACGAGACGCCTATACAACAGACCTCTCAATATCAAGCCCTTCACATTTTGAACTGATGACATTAATCAAGATGTTAAGTTACATTTTCTAACCTTTTTCAAGTACTCCTTGCAGTTCCAAAGATACTGATATTTGGTGTCCTAACTTCACCAACACGTAAGGAAAATTAAATCTAAGTTTTCAACATCAACAATACCAAAAATCACAATCATGAAATACAATACCATATTCTCACAGAACCAAGTTTCAATAGCATGATCCACAATTCAATTGAAAATTTTTATGAATCTTGATGTGGAAGCATTCACATACTCCTTTGATGAAAAGTTGTACTCGTGTGTGTGGAAGTTTGATGCAATAAAGATACTTCACTCTGCATGAGTAATTCAATCATAATTTAAAATTAATAATGACCTTATGTTCAGGTGGCAGTTCCTTTTTTGAAATTGATGGGGGCGCACCATCAGGAACACTGACACAATTAAGAAACCCAGCCTCTTCCATTGAAAGTTTGTCTATTTCACCTTCAACCTGTCATCAGCAATAACTTAATAAGTGTCGCTTTAGATCACTAAATATTCCCATAGAGCCAAAGTAGGTATACAATTATGATATCTTCAGCCTTCTTTATATCATCCAGCCCATAAAAAATTTTTTCTGTGTCCTTTTCCTGAAATAATAGCAGAACAATGGTAGGATTAGAAATTCCATACTAGCATTCTATTCCTACATAAAAACAAAGCAAAGGTAAATTCCAAGGAAACCTTCTAAGTGAAATACTCCAACCATTACTTTTTTTCTTTTTTTGATAGGTGAAGGTGGGAGTTGAACCTAAGGCCTTTTAGTCACAGGCACCACTAGGCTAAGCCTTTGATCCCACAATCTTAAGTCCACTTCATATAATGAGAAGATCCAGCTACAAACAAATCCAGAAAGGGAGTATGTATAAAAAAGGAACATAATCTTCAATGAAGTCCTCCATTTACCCAGCCCAGCACCATACATGAATTAGTCTCTTAAATATTTGGCACCAAGCAGAAAAGGGTTCAGTCACCCAATCAGGCATCCTCCAAGAGAAACCAATATTAAAGAGGTAATCAGCCATTAGAGGTTCAATGCCATTTCAGAAAATTGGTATCAAAACTGTTGCAAGAAAAGCAAGAAACACAAAGAACCCTTTGCCTTTTTTTTTTTTTTGAAAAAAAAAAATGTACAACAATCATTAGATAACCTGCCAAAATCTCTTATTGATGTCCCGATACTTGCAGTTTACAAACACTCCATCTCGCCGATATGGGAATGCAATTGCAATCTGCCAATAGAAGGTCAAAACTTGTAAGATGTGGGAGAAACTATATTCAAACAGAGAAGAAAAGGGTTCAACATATTCAAGCAAGCAAAAGACGTTTTGCCACTTTTTGGGTTTCCATTATCAATATAGTCAACAGGCACCTATTGCACAGAATTATAAATAAACAAATGAGTATAAGAATTGTTTCCAACTTCCTATTCTAAACCATTCAAAGCCAAAGGTACCCTATAATTTGATATATATATATACACACACACCACAAGGATCAAAGTTTGATGTAAAAGGGTCTTCGGGACTAATTAAAAAGCCTGTTCCATCCTTGCAGATTTTGGCTAAAGGGTGAAATTCAAAATTATGAAGACTAAATACCCAGATTATTATAGAACACACCTTAATTCCAGTCCTACAATACATACAATTAAGGTGCATTCTAATACTTGCCTGTTTCTTTTTTATTTTTACCTTTTTGGTTCATTGAAACTAAAGCTCACATTTTGTTGGAACTTGAGAGAGGTTAGATTCTTCCACATGCTATATCACAAATATATCATCTAACCCAATAGCATCATTGACCTGATTACCGTCACTTTTCTGCATAACACCATTTCTCCGCAATGTCTCTGCTGATATTAGCCTTTCTTTGAAATATCCAAGAAGCTGAAAATGTTCCAGAAAAGATGAATACTTTGATGAGAATGCAGCCACACAGCAGATTCAAAGTCCATTCCCAGTGAATGCAAACTCAAAAGCATAAAACAGATTTATTTAGCAAGAGCGCATGCCAGGAAACTTCACAACAGATTTATTTAGAAACAGGACATGCATGCATAGGTGAGGGTGATGGACACATATGTATGCACATAGAAAACCACAAATGCACTTGTGTTTAAGAAATCAAAAGGGTTCACATGCTAGCACATGCATAATCACTCAAGAAGTGTTTTAAAAATTCTCAAAATCCAAACACACTTGAGTATTACTTCTTGTAGTGCTTGCCACCAGCCCTGGCGTCTAGTGGTAGAGCTACTACGGTCGTAGTCCCAACAAACAGGGTTCAAATCACAGCACTGTTGAACCAAAAGTACTTACTGTAGTACGTCCATTCAATATGTTGAAAGACATAGAGTTGTAACACTTTATATTCAAAGGGAAAAGGGGGTAGCAACAATAATGAACAATAAAAAACTGACAATCATTGGGTCATGCCAATGAAGGCCTTAGAAAGCATCATGCTAATTATATCCCTCAAAGATGTTTCAAAAATCAATATGAAGAGGCCTCACAAAGTGCCCTTTAGAAGGAATATTAGGCTAACATAGACACTATATCTCAATAAGAAGGACCCAAACATTTTTAGAGTTGCTAAAATACCTCATATCTAAAAAAGCTTCAATGCCAGAGGTATGACCAAGGGACAAACATATATCAGGTGTAACCAAATGAATATCACCTTTGGTTCAAAAGAATGAGAAAGGACTTTTGAAATTAACAACCTCATCACATAGTGGCTCCAATCCCAGACCCTGCTCTGTGATTTCTCTTATCTGCTTCACCTTGGTGAGTTGGTGCAAGCTTCTATACATAGACTTGCTATCCGCATATGGCTAAAACCAAATGTGAAGCTAGCAATGGTGAGAAAAATAGTTTCTAAAATAAATAGTCAACAAAATAGTTTTAAATCTAACATCAATAATTAAATATCTTACTCTTGTTCCACCAGTCCACCCACATTTTGCTCGAAAACAAATCCAAGAAGCACTGCTCCTACAACCAAAAGAGGACACAAGTTGGGCACAAGTTATCAATCTTTTAAAACCAAAAGCCAAAAATCCTACACATGAAGGACAAGAGCTTACCCATCTTGGCTGACAAAAAGAGCAAAAGATTTCTCCTCTGAGTCACCACCTTTGCACTAACAGAATAGAGCAATAGTAAGTACAAGAATCTCATCTACCATGGTCAAAACATAAAGCGCCCAAATTATTTAAAATTTAAAAAAATAAAAAATAAAAACAGATCCACAAACCAAGGAAAAGTTCCTTTACTACCAGTTCATCACTGCTTATTCAAAAAAATAATGAAGCAGCAGGATAACCTTATAAAATCAGTTAACATAATCACCTAACTGATTGCTGCTATGACATTTGCTATTTCTAAAAGCATTTGTCAAATTTCCCAACTCTAAAGTTGGAAACCATTTGATCAAAATGGCCAGAAATTTGACAAGCAAACAAATAGAATTTGAAAGAAACAGAGCCAGCAATACCCTGGGACAAATTAAGCCATTGTACTGCCCCGGAGCAAAGGGATCCAAATATACACCCATTTCTTCCAATTTCCTCCTCAAAATCTCCAAATTCTCTTGTTCCTTCCCCATGTTTTCTCTATGAACTGAAAATCAAACAAAAAGAACACACCTTTTAGGCCTCTAATAGCACAACTACGCAAGCAACCTCCATATCTACATGCTCATACAATCAACAAAAACCCAAAAGCTCAAAAAAAAAAAAAAAAAACAATAGAGTAATAGAGTGGTAAGGTAGTACTGGGGATGGAAGGGGTGTATAGGATAAGCCATTGGTTTTGAGGAAAGAAGGGTGGATTCTGGAGGTGGGTTTTGAACAGAAGACTGGAAAAAGGCCCGTAATGAAGGAGCGATGAAAGTTTCTATTTGAGGAAGAAAAAGAAGAAGAAGCAAAAGGAATCGCAGGGAAGAGAGTGGAGGGTTTGAGCGAGAACTTGGAGCCCATGTGAAGATGAAGGAAGCTTGAAGAGGTGGACAATAAGACAAGCTTTCGTAGGTTGTTGTCAGGATTGTATGAAGCAAAGCGAAGCATCGTAGGGTTTTAGTCTTTGTCTACTTTTTGCTCTTTCAACTGGCTTTCTTTCATGGCGCTGTGTGTGCTCGCGCGTGTTTGTGTGTGTCTGAGCGAGAGACAGAGAGCAAAGGGCTTCAGTTCAGGAGTTTTGGAGGCTACAAAACTTTGTTGTACCTTTTTTTTTTTTCCAAAAAATATTCTCTGTAATTTTTTATTCGACCCTCAAAATGATTATTAAGCTATAACTAATGGTTAAAAATAAATCTTTTTAAAAATCATAATTTGCATGTCTTAAAAAACCAAAAAAAGTCCTTGAATATAAGTAAATTACATTTTGTTGGTATTTATATTTTTATGGTGGGTTTAAAAGAAAGATGGTATAAAAATTGATTAAATTAAATCATTTATCACATGTAATTAAATCTATCACACATTATATTATTTTATACTTTGTGCATTAATAATTTATATTTCAATTTATATAAATTATACCACATATATTAATTATTATATATTAATCTATTCAGTTAAACCTTAAACCTTTAATAAATTTAGTATGCTCAATTCTTGGACGCTGCTGCTTTTGTACTGGCCAGAATCAGTCTGTTACCTATTTTGGTTGGCTTTCCATATATTTATAAGCTTGGAGTACACATATCCTGGAGATGATTGCAAACAGAAGGCAGTAGGAAGAATATGAGAAGGGTGAGGTTGGCTTTAGTGAGCCATATCAGAATGAATTATCCTGGAGAGTTTTGCAATGTCGTTGATGCAATGACGAATCTGTCTGAGCAAATGTGTGAACAAGCTAAAAATCAACCGCTAAGCAGTAAGCCCCCAAGGCTGAATCAGATATCTGATATGATATAATACTGTGATCGATCACACTATCACCATTAACTAGCCTCCTTCCAACACAAGCTGTAATACCATCAAAGATGGCTAATGGCTACCTAGTTTTACAATGGCTGGAATGAACTCTGGCTCTTTCCAGAAATGAAACAAGAACCCCCCCAAATGGTGGAAGGGGTTACAGACACCTTTTGACAATTGAATTGATCAAGAATGTCTTGAAACAGAGTCTTCATCTACTCCAGATGGTTGTCAGGTAATTTCCTCATCCGTTTAATTGGGAAGGTTGAAGCATCTTCAACTTCGGAGGCTGAATTAAGTGAATCCTCATTTGATTACGCCTGGCCTGTTGGCTTGTACTTTTCGCCCACTCTTGCTGACTACTTTTGGCACGTCAGTTGTCAGAGCATACATTTTAACACCAAACAGTTCCTTGGGAAATCCCCTCTGGTCCTGATTGAGCAATAGCATATGAACATATAAGTAGATGTTGTCTTCTCATCTTTTCGGTAATCAGAATCAAAGTATTTCCATCTCTCAAACTTACAATGAATAAGAATACACATAACATGGATGAACAGCAAATGAACAAAGCATCGCACAGATAGCTATGTATCAGGACAATAAGAACTTCTAGCAAAAAGGAACAGGTTCAGGACAAACTCACCTTTGATTTGTAGAGATGCAGTCCACACTGACCAAAGAGCTCTTTTAAGTATAAATCAGACCTAGTTATGCTTCGATCTTCTTTGTCCAATACAAATCCTGCAAACGTGCAGTTTTCTCTCAGAAGAAATCACTTGACCATTGCAGCAATCACTTGATCATTGCAACAATTACAATACGTCTGGGTACAGAAAGAATCACTTTACATGCCAGACTTCAAATCAAAAGCAAACAATTTGTACCAACTGAAAGGGAAAAAATAAATAGAAAAATAGAGCATAACAGATCAAATCAATCATATATTTCATGACATCAGGAGTTTTACTATTATTTTTTATTTTATTTTATTTTATTTGTACAATATCTTTGTCAAAAGAGCAATTGCATTACAATAACTATAACAATTTGGGGACCTTCACATTTTACAACTTGACCGATTTTATCTTTATGAGAAATGCAATAGAGAACTAGTCAAATAGATGCCTAGTCATTATGACTACATTTCAAATATATCAATCTTGTTACCTTGATACAACTCGAAAAAAGCTTGCCAGCTATTTATCTTAGGATCTCCTCAACAAGATTGCGACCAAATGTACATGATACTTTTGGATGCAATTGACTATCAATGGCTATTAACAGAATAGTTGAATTATAAGCAAACTAATATTTTGATAAACAGCAAAGTAAAAGTTTACAAGGCAGAGATATAAATCAGCAGGCCTGATATTATTATATTTTTCTCTTTCTCTGACTTTCCACTTTTCCTTTCTTTAGCAACTGACCATCTTTCAATCAAATGCTCAGGTATACAATATAAGATAGATCAAGCTCAAAACTTTCATGTTGAATCAAACTGGAGCTTTTCCATTTAAATTAACCAAGTAAACAGGCTCAAGTTGTTTAAATTGCTTGATCTCATATGCCAGAGCTTGGCAAAAATTAGAACCCAGACCAAATACATTACTCACATGAAGCCAGATTAAGGACCACCTTTTGCTTTTCTCTAAGCAGTGTAGCAAGCCTAGCTATTGCTACCACCTCCCCATCTCCCCTATAATTACCATATACTACAAGTTTAAAACTCCAAATTGATATCTCTCTGGGCCACACAATCACATTAAGAAGCCTGAAAGGAGTTTATTTTTGTGACCAATGAAGAGAATTGCACAACTGTAAGATCCAATGAGGAGTTTCTTCTACTTTATCTTTTCAGTCCCCTTGGTTTGCAAAAAAGTTTGACAGAATTTAACATAACATGGCATTTGCTCTAAAGTTGAAGAGTTCAAACATAAGGGAAAGTATTGGGGACAGAGGAGGGGGAGAGAGAGAGAGAGAGAGAGAGAGAGAGAGAGAGAGAGAGAGATGCATGACATCAAAAGTACCTATGAGAGATGAGGGTCAACAGTTGAGGCTCAGAACATGAAAACAGGTTGATAGAGCTTATAAATCGAAACTACTCAAGCTTAATCAAGGATAAACTGAAGGAACATAGTAACATGGCATTTGCTCTAAAGTTGAAGAGTTCAAACATAAGGGAAAGTATTGGGAACGGAGGAGGGAGAGAGAGAGAGAGAGAGAGAGAGAGTGATGCATGACATCAAAAGTACCTATGAGAGATGAGGGTCAACAGTTGAGGCTCAGAACATGAAAACAGGTTGATAGAGCTTATAAATCGAAACTACTCAAGCTTAATCAAGGATAAACTGAAGGAACGTAGTACAGTACCATTTTTTGCGGTGTTCTCCTTCAGGACAAAATATCCACCAGGTTTGAGGCCAATCTGCACTTAACATATAGATTCAAGAATGGAAAATTTTTTGGATGTAAATATGGCACTTTGCATTTTAATAAAGTGTAGGAACATGGATCTAAGAACAATTGGACCACTGTAATTAGTGGAAGACAACCATATTACTTTCAGCAAAAAAACACAACTTGGCTTTTGAAACATGAAAGTTATATTTCTGATTTGGTTGCCTATTACCTTTTGTTTTGCTATAACTATGAGCATATGCATGCAGTTAGGCATAATATAATTGGGAAAAGAAAACCATAAGTTTCAAGTCACTTTAGGAAACAAAGGTGATCTTCTAGGTCTTAGTTTACAGACTGGAAATCCTAATCTTCTAAGAAAATATGTTCACAGTTTCAAATTGGCAACATTCACTTCACCTCATCACTACTGAAATACTTTCTGTGGAACTGGGAAAATATTTACTATAAACAAGGAGGAGCAGATTTGATCAAAACTAGTGAATGGAATTTAGTTTATTTTTATTCCTAAAATTAAATATCGCATGGCATAACTATTCCAACTTCATTATCATACATGAGATTCTCATAAGTAACTAATTGGTAAAAACTTTTATGTGCAATTCTAAGGCAATATAGGATTACCTTTGCCCTTTTGAAAAATGACACAAAGTCATCATCAGGGAGATGGCCAATACACCACTGAATCCAGATAACATCATATCTTCCTGCATCTGGCATGAATTCCTAAAGGCGGAAGGAACTAAGCTTCAATTGGTGGCCCAAAGAGAACCAAAAAAGTAAAACATATAATGTGCAAAATCAGTAAATGAGCTATTAGTTATGCTGTCCATCCAGCCAGTCAAATATATTTCATTTGACTTCTAGAGAACAATAAAAGAAACCATCAGGAGCATTTCCTTCTTATCATTTCTGGTTAGTTTGAGGGTTTGAAGGACGAGGGATGTGCACCATGGATAGGAAAGTGTCATCCCAATTGGGCAGAAGCCAACCAAAGTGAGAGAATATGAAAAGAAAAAAATGTTGATCATTATAAACAAAGGTGCAATAAAATTTAAGAAAAGAAAGCAAAACATTATTTTACTCTATATTGGAGAATAGAAACCACAGCACTACTGCAATGTGATCCAAACTAGAATATAATAATTCCAATGAGCACAGAAGCTCAAATAGTAATAAGAAAAAATGTTCATCTGTGGCGTTTCACAGATTTAAGAAACTACTTCGTCAATAAATAAGCTCTTCTAATTTATTATACCTCCCTCTCTCCAATTTCCCCGCCCTCCCCCCTCCCCCAGTCCTCCAAACCTTCCCCAGAAAAAGAATTGTCTTTTCAGTAAAAGAAAAAAACATTTAGTAGTAGAGCTAGCTCTCTGCTACTTCAGCCAAACTTTCTACATAGATCTTACTACTCTCTAATGCCACGTCGTGCTTTGTGAATATTAGGCACCAAAAACCTAAAGTGAAATGTTGTACTTCAATTGTTCTCATGAAATACACCCAAGTATAATTGTTTGTTCACCATGGACAAGTTATTAATTCCCATGATGCAACAGATAACTTTGTAGTGGATAAATTATTCTCCTTGAAATTATCAAGTTTTCCTGTTGGATGAATATGGCCAAGTCATACACATAGCTACTCAAATCCACAGTTTATTGTTCACTTTCTCTTGTCAATAGAAAATCAGTGCATAAGTAAATTACCTGAAGTGGGGCACAGAAAAAATTAGTGGCCTTATGTACATCTGATGCTGTAGGATTTTCATGGACCAAACTGTCACGAGCAGCATCTAGGAAATGTGAAAGGGGCTCAAGGAGATCAACCTGGAGAAAAGAAAAGGTCAAAAATCAAAGAGTGCCCGCACAAAGTTCATGGATGGTGGCAAATTTAGAATAGTAATTAATATCCCAGGTTAAGATTTCCATCCAACAGCATGAAGCCTGAGAAGGAGAAGTAATTAAGGACAGGTTCTTGAGTGTGAGAAGCCAAGAAATGGCCATAGATTAAGTGGATTGTCAGTCAGCCTCAGTTCCCTTGAAATTGAAACTAAAATTGAAGAATAGGAATCAGGATTGTACTTTTGTTATCCATTGCATCCTTCATATCGTTATTTCCCACATACTTACATGATCACTAAGAATTCACTTTCATTTTCAGTTGTTAGAGTCCACTTCCCTAGTCCATTAGTCCATTCTGTTACACTTGCAATGAAAATCTTTGTACATGCAAATGGAGGTCACAGATTAATGAGGAAAAGTCATTTCCTGTTTAATACTTCATTTTTTCCCTCTAGCCACACATCACCTTGATTTAGATAATACTGAGGGATATGCATTGAAATTAAGATATAATAGCCTCTTTTTTCTTTTTTTTGTCATATATTATGGTAAATTAACTTATGGCCCTTACCTCATTAAAGTACCTTATGAGAAGATTCTGGGTGACTCTGCCAATGCCAGAACCACAGTCTGCATTAGTTTCAAAATTAGCTACCAATGGAAAACACATATTGCCAACAAGTAAGCTGGCATAAAGTTACAATACCAATCAAGTAATTAAAAATTAAAATAACATGATTACCTGATATTAGCATTCAGAAATTCATTCATCTTTCAAATCTGTTAACATTTTTTTCCCACTAGAGTGTTGGCACAAGAAGACAAATATAGGTATGACCATGAAATGCTCACATGACATGATGCAGAGCATTTCTTTCCAAAAAGGGGAGAGAGAGAGTTGTCCCAACTGTAAATGTTCTCCAGAAACCTGTTACTTCCCAATTTTTTTTGGAGCAAACCTTCCAAGATTCCAAGCCCAACCCAACGAGCAGAACCCAATTTAAACCGCATCAAAACAATGGACACGACAACAGTTAACCTATCTTGTAATCATAAATCACACCCAAAATTACATAGGCAGTATGTTGAAAAATCCCCATTTGCAACTTCAAAACCCACATTGATTAATTTCATCAACAAATTCATATAAAATAACAACAACAACAAAACCTTAAATTCAAATTTAAATGGAGGTCAACTACATGAATCTTGTCTTGTCATTTAATTCCATTATGAACTAAACTAGGAACAAAAAATTCATATATGCATGGTAAATTTTAAAATATACAAAATATAGTTAGCTTCAGAAAAGAGTAAATACCAAGCGCAACAAGATGCTGGTTCCTTCCACCATCAACAAAGAGTTCGGATAAAAGGGTTTTAAGAAATTGTTCACTGGCCTTTATGTCAGCATCATTCACACGCCCATATCCTCCCAGCACCCCATCCACCGTCGCCTCAACACCCTACTCTCACCAACCAAGAAAACCAAACCCAACCCAAAATTAGACATACCCAGAAAAGAAATACATTAAACAACAATTAAAAATGAAAAAAGAAGCAATTTTTTTAATGTTTTCTGCGTGACTGAACTTACTTCCCATTAGGAAACGCAAAATCAAACAGACCCAGAAGAAAAATACTTCAAACCACAATGTAAAAAAAATGAAATAAATAATAATAATAATAATAATCTTTAATGTTTTGAGCGTGATTGAACTTACTTCCCAATAAGAAACGCCGTCGCGGTACCACTGGCACTTCTTGTGGGTATCTCCGACCTGTTCTTGCCACATTTCTTCTGGATTCTTGAACTGGCGGCCATCGGAATCGGTGCCCGCTGTCTCCATGTGGGTCGCGCTCTGCGGGTAGCCCGGGAGGTGGAGGAGATGTGATTTCGTCCGCCAAGTGTGACTGCAGCACTGGAATGGCAGGGAGGAGTGAAATGTATCTGGACTCAGAAAGATACGCCGTACAAATATGGGTTGATCCGTACCTGGGAACACGTCCAACATTGGAAACACATTTGAGAAATATGCAGTTTTGATTAAAAGTTATTATATGATGTAGTAATTTTATTTTATATAAATTTTTTTTAAAAATTATAATTAATTAATAATACTTAAATTATTTTTTAAAATAATTAAATGAGGTATAAAAATAAGTAAAAATGATATAATTTTAATTTGTATATATGATAATTAAATAAAATAATATAATTGTGATTTATAAATATAATAATAAATATTATTTATATATATATAATTATTGTTTTTTTTAACGGAGAGAGTAAATGATTTTTTTTTTTTTTTTTTGAGTTTTTTAGGTCAGAGGAGCGAATGGTCTGAGATTCTTATAGGCCCGCTGGGTTGGGCCCGACCTACTAAATTACAATCTATAGGCAGCAGCTATGGGAGTTGTTTTAACCGTCGCCGCTGGCAATGCAGGCACTAGAATGGGCATGAGCCGGCCCGGCTATTTCTTGGTTTAGTAAAGCATTGGACTTTGGCCCCGGATAATAATTCTAGGAGGTTGAGGTCACGTAAACGTGTCAGAGAAATTCGAGAATCTGCAACTAAAAATCTTCTTGAGTTTGAGTAACAAAATTGTATAATTAAAAACTAAAAATAGAACAAGCCTGCAACTAATTAATGTTGAAGGATAATGCCCTCTGCTGTTGCATTCCCATGTGACAATACAAACGTGAGCCCCACGAACACACACACAAAGGTCTAGAAATCTGGCATTCAAGCACAAAAGGATGCAGTTTATGGCTATAAATCTGTTGAAAACAACCATTAGGAAACTCAAAGTAGAGCTTGTAGAAGATGAGATAGACTATATGATTCTTTATTTAAAATTTTTTTTTCTAAAAAAAAAAGACCCATCTGCTCTCTTGCAAGCTGACCAACCACAGACCATTATCACCAAAAAACACACTGGACTTCGTCTTTCTTTTACACGGGGGGGGGGGGGGGGATTCAAGCAGCCAGCTAGCTAGACACTGCAACACCAAAAACCACAATGCCTCAATCGGTATTAGTCCATTATCATTAAGTTTTGGAGCGGATCCTTTAAAAAATAATAATAATAAAAATAAAAATGAAAAAAAAAACGCAACAGAGACATTATTGGCCTAATGGAACGGCAAGTGCCGGTTGCTTTAAATTTCCACAATACATATCAAACAAAAACCTGAATACAGCTAGCACATTGTACGGCCAAACAGGAAGCAAAGGGGGGGAGGTCTGGGGGAGGCTCTAGGCTGTCAGTTTTCTGACATTCTCATCCCCACAAATAATTAAAAAAAAAAAAATCAGTGGGTGTCCGCAGAAACGGCACGCAAAACAATGGTCTCAACAGTGACACCGGGACCAAACCCCAAGAGCACGCCCCACTCAAGGCCTTCCCCTGTGGTGGGCTTCCCTTCTTTCTTGGACCTCCTCCTCATCTCATCCAATATGAATAGCACAGTGGCGCTTGACATGTTCCCATACTCGCTCAGCACGTGCCGAGCTGCCCTCAGTTTCTCTGGCTTCAGCCCAAGTTTGGTCTCTATCTCTGCCAGAATTGACGGCCCACCAGGGTGCGGAATCCAAAATATAGAGTTCCAATCAAGTATCCCAATTGGGCTAAAAGCTTTGTCCAGGCATTGCTCTACGTTATCGGCAACCAATGCAGGAACCATTTTATCCACATAAAAAGTCAGCCCCGTTTCCTGCACTCGTCCCCGGATCGCATTGCTCGTATTGGGAAGTAGAGTTTGGGCAGCCGAGGCCAACTCGAAAAGCGGCCTTTCTACGAATGTATCGGGATCTGCACCAACAATTAACGCCGCAGCCCCATCCCCGAAAATGGCTAGCCGTACTAAATTGGCCAGGTCACTTTCGGATGGCCCCCGAAAAGTTAGGACTGTCGTCTCGGCACAAACTACGAGTACCCTTGAACCTCGGTTGTTTTCCGCCAGGTCCTTGGCTATCCGTAGCACAGTCCCACCCGCGTGGCAGCCGAGGGTGTACAGCATCACTCGGTTGACGGACATTGGCAGGCCCAGTAGGTAGACAAGCTGAACGTCCACGCCGGGCTTGTCTATGCCTGAGGTGGAGCTAAAAACCAAGTGGGTGATCCTGCTTTTGGGCTGCCCCCATTCTTCTATGGCCTTTGATGCTGCTCTTGCCGCCAGCTTGGGCACTTCCTCCACTTCAATCTCTTGCCGGGCGTCTAGAGAGGGACAATCGCGGCTTCCTATGCTTGGATATTTTTCAACAACTCCTTCCGTCACATGCAGGTATCGTATCCTCACTCCTGATTTAGTGCCTATTTTATGGGCATTACACCCAAAAAAAATAATAAAAAAAAATCCACATGCTTAATTAGCAACGATTACATCAATAAAAATGCCATGTTGTAGAATTTCAATGTGTTCTCCTTGGATCCAACAAAATTATGTCTCACACTTGTGGCTGTTACACAGTAATTGGCTATATGCAATACCAGTTCCAGAAATTTTATATATGTATATAAAAGGACAATTTTAAAATATATATATATCCAAGGGAGCGAGCACTTGTACCCCATGAATCCACCCTGCCCACCTGTACATACCATATGGCGTAACAGTGGTAAATCATACAATAGTGCACAATTAAATATGCTAAATATTCTAAGGCAAGCCTACTCACTGACATGGTCGTGCTTCAATAAACGAAATGTTGCCATTTTAGCACGGATTATTATTACTCTCGTTGGTAAGGGAATGAAGCAAGATTTTTATTATGTCAACTTTTATGAACCAGACATGTCAATTATTGCTGTTTTATAAAGATGAAGATATGTATGGACATTCCATCAGTGGACTGAGCTCGTACAAAGGGATTTCTTGGTTAGAGAAATAGAGAAAGCAAGAGATGCATGCATGCTTACATATGCGCTTGAACTTCTCTTTTAGTGTTGTATTGTGCTCGCACTTGGTGACCCGAAAGCAATAGTCCGGGAATTCATCTTGGAGGAAACAGCTCGCCGGATTGGCCGTGCCAATGGCTAGAATGGTGGCTAAACCTTGGCCTCGCGGGACCCCGTTAAGTTTCTCGGTTGTTCCGTTCATGGTCCTCTCACCAGATGGGCTGATTCATGGGAATGTGATGAGAAAAAGCATACGTAGGCCCTCTTATATATATATATATATATATATATATTCTTTTGCCCATATATAGATAGCCAATAATAAGTAGTCAAACTGAGCATCCGAGATATGCTCCATGTATATGTATAAGATGAGAATTATATTATAAAATATGGTGTTAGATTTCAGATTAATTAATATTAAGATCGAGTAAAAAAAAATATAAAAAGATATGCTTAAATTTAATAATATTCAAGTGTTAAATTTTTTATATAAAAAAATGTTGGATTAAGAAATAATACAAGTAACTCTTGATTTTGAACCATAAGTATAATAATTGATATATATATATATATATATATATATATATACACTTAATCATGTGTTAAAAGTGTGTAACACCGACTATTTGGAAATGATTTGTGATATTAAATTAAAGTTTTTTTTTATATATATAAATTTGATCAATTTTAGTAAAAAAAAATATAAGAGTAAGATAATACATTTTTAATTTAATGGACTAATGATGGATGTTAGATTAAATAAAAACTATAGTAAGACAAGGAGATTTGTTTGCCTAACAACACCCTGTTTCTCTAAATTATGCGTCACGAAATTGAAATTCGTGCTAAAGTGATTACAACACTAACTAACGCTAAAATATAAAAAATTCAAAAGTTTCGTCAAAAGCCGCTCTCTATCTACAGGCCAGCCGCTTTTTTATTCAACCAATTGAGAGGAATGCTAAAAATCAAATTCCAAATGCCGCTCATTTCTTACTTGCACGCACCATGTCACGAGGGCTTTCAATTTTAAAGTTAAAATTGTCAATAACACATATCCCGGACATTTAAACAAAAAAAAAAAAAAAAAAACATCAGCGTTGATTTGCCATTCATTTCCTCGTCCTGTACTGGCCTTATCATTGCGATATGGAGGGGCTACCCATGTGTGGAGTGTATTGAACATTTTTGGTCCACAGATACTCCTAGGATTGTAAACCAAATCCCAACAACAAACCTTCCAATTCTTAGTGGTCACTCTCCCACAAACAAAAGCCCAAAAAAAGACAAAACACCGACATTATTCTTTTTGGTTTAAAAACCAAAGAAATAAAAAAAAAAATGTGTATTATTTTGAGACCGCACACGTAAACCGCAAGACAGCGGTGGCCTGTGTGGTTGAAATGCTGCGAATAACTTACTCATTTGTACTCGCCGATTGCCCAAGTTGTTGGGTAATGGCATTTAATCTAAATTTAAGCTTTATTATTATTATTAGTTTCAGTCCGCTAAGGCCAAATGTCATTAAAACGCTTGAGTCAAATCTGCGGCAATCATTTATTTTTTTTTAATAGTACCTTCATATTCAAAATCTCATATGAGATTTTCATTTTTTTTTTTTCTTCTTCTTCTTCTTCTTCTTCGTCCATTTTTTTTTTAAAAAAAAAAAAATCTAGAACCAAAAATAAAGATCATGATTTAGTGCTAATGCCAAAGCTTCACCCGGGAGCTGTCCTATGGTACCTCCCATGACATTAGGTAACAAAACAACTTTCTCTTGATTCTCTTTCAATTAACGTTTCTAGCTTAATCGTCGCAGCGCTAATGTCAAACCTTCATGCGGCCTCTCTCTCCTTATTTTGCAATAGTCGTCGGGTCTTAAGATTGTGGGATTTGGGGTCCCCTCGAATTGAATGAAGATTGGCAGTGTACTAAGAACCCATGCATTTCTTCCTTCCACATTACCAATTAACAGACTGATTCAAGAAAAAAAAAAAAATAAAAAAACGAATTAAAACACATCATCATTCTATTATACCATCATTCCTCCAAATTTTAAAATCTTGCTATTGCGGCTCACTATTTTTGTTTTGTCAATTAGACCGTGCATCTCCTTAAAAGTAAATCAATCAAAATTCGAAAGCAATTCATGAGGACAACTATGGAAAGCGTGGTTTGACGTTTTCTGTGTGAAGCATTTATTGCCCTTAATTGTTCTATTTAAGAAAAAGGGCTTGAACTTAAACGGACAAAGAATAAAAAAGTAATTGGCTAAAATGAAAAAAATCCAAATTTGTTATGACGCTATGTTAGAGAAGGACTTTGTTTGGTAGATGAACTATTTGAACATTTTTTATTTTTATTTTTATTTTTATTCTTTTACTTTTTTTTCCCCCTTGTAAGTGAGTTAGGGGTTATAGGTAAATGTACATTAGTGTCAAATATAATATAAAATTTATATTTTGAATCTTTCTTAATAATTTGATTTTTTTTTTTTTATAGTTGGATAGTTTTTTTAACATGGTGTTAAAATTTTATGACTAAATGATTTCATATTCAAATCATGTTATATTCACATTTAATTATAAATTTATATCATAATGAATATGTCTTTTATTTATACTTTTAATTTAATAAATTTTTAAAACATATTAGATATAATTAATGATATGGTTGGATTCTTGAAGTTTAGATCCAAAATGAGCTCAAAATCTGTTAACCATCTTGCAGACAAAACGTTGACTGAAATCTTTCAAAAGCAGCACACAAGTGTTTAGAAGCAAATTAGATTGAGAATTGACATTTATTTGTTGGAAAAGAAATTCGGAGAATCAAGTAAAAATACGTGACTATGAGATTCAGATGTAAGCAAAATATTTTGCAATAAAATCTATACAAATGAAGCAGCATGGTGGAAGTCATCGAATCAAGTCAAGTCAAGCAATCAAGGCAATTTGCAGGAAAGAGTTTCATGGACAATGGTTTCTGTTGTCCTTTTTAGATTTCTCTTTGTAACGGTGGTTCGAGATGATGCTTTGCACTAACTAGGCTTCACCTTGGTGATCCTTTGTGTTCACTTGTCTAGTGAATGACCACGAAGAACCTTTTCTTCTCCATGTTTTGCCTCCTCTACTGCCTCTCTTCTCAATGTTTTTCTTGACCAAGGTCCCTAGGGCTTGCCGCATCAAAGTTGGCTTCCCTGTCTCTGTCAGCACCAATTGCGAAACGTTGACTTCATATGCTTGCTTCATTGACATTAAGACTTTGAAGTAATCTCGTCAATCATTCCTCATTCAAGTTCAATTTTAAAAGTTATTGGGTTAATCTAATAAGCTTTTTACACATATTAGTAAGATAGCTAACTTCGCTACTAATAATACGTTAGCTTAAACAAATGACTCTCCAACTCCCTTTTCCGTACCTTTCTTGTACCACGAATTTAATTGGATCACATTATTCCAAAAAAAAAATAAAAATCTAATAAGCTTTCTCTCCCCACCCCCCCCCCCCCCCCCCCACCAAAATCGTTTTGCAGGATCCACTAAATGGCCATTGGATTGGGAGTCATCTGATCGGCGGTGAAAGCACTATTAGAAGAGATTCTGACTAAGACACTTGAGGGCAATGTTATTTGTGGGCAGTGGTCATTGGACTCTGCGTGCCTCTTTAGTCTGTGACACTAATAACATTGTAACAACAATCAGTGTTCTAACGTATGGTTAGTTTTAATAATGCTTTGCGACCTATAGCTTATACGGGCTAATGGCTTCTATTTTCTGCCAGCGATTTGGAAATCAGGGTTTAGCTTTCTAATCTGTTTCTAAAAGTTTGCAAATCAAAATGATGCTTCATAGAGATTTTTTTTTTTTTTTTTGTTCTTTAAGAGACTTGTTGACTATGACCTACACAATAAGTACAATAAAAATAATATTTTTTATATTTATAAATTTTTATACATTTTTTTAATATTAAAATTTAAAATCTTAAAAATGAAAATTTAAATTTTTAAGGGTTTTTGAAACAAATTCTATATAATTCTTAGCATTACTCCGTTATACATTTCCGTAGGGGTGGATCTAATTAACAAGGACAAGGCTCCCTAAAAAGGTTGAAAAAAAAAAAAGAAGAAAACGAATGGAGTCAAGTCACAACATGCACCAAATTGGTCCCAGCCCATATGGCAAAAGTATTATCCAAAATGGCCCATCTTGCAAACAGATACCAGAGGACCCAACAAGAATCTCGACCGGGCCAGAATGTGAAAAAGGGTACTGATCCTCGATCTTCAAACCAAGATCAATCCTCAGGCAACTATTCCTTCGGCAAATTGACATTTACCAAAATCTATGAGGGGGGCATTACATATCATTTTTTCTGTTCAACAGAGACATGCAATTAATAAGTTTCAGTTCACACACTTCCCAAACAAGTTGTCCGACAGAATCCAGAATTGATGCCCTCAATTTGTACACAATAGTTTAAACAGGTTGGCTGCCAGTGGCTTGGTTTAATTTGCACCACATGCAATATGGTCATGCCCTGAATTCCTGCCTTTTCTTTTCCCCTTACAATCCCAAGTCTCCATTAACGATCAGAGAAGCTCCTCACTATTTCCCAAGTGACAAAAGAAGATGGAAAGAGCACAGATAGATCGGGATGGATGACCATTGTTTGTTTTTTTTTTTTTTTCCTGGACTTAAATTGCACTTGAAGGGTGGGCTTGGGATCTCTGAAGTATCCCTCAATTAGGGGGCAAAAATGATTTTAAAGTTGTTCTTAATGGAAGCAAAAGTAATTTATATCACATGGGTAAGGGCCACTTGCCACAGAATTCAAGGACTTAATTATCCAAAATTTTAATTTAATCACAACTCAAGATATTGATGGTATGGCAGCCATAACAATGTGTGTTAGCACACACATTCCAATATGGGTCTCCTGTTCTTAAGGATGTTAGTATCCATATCTTCGCTATTCTTCTTAAACCGGTTTGCACTATACGCTACTCTCAGAATAAAGCATCTCCAAACTTACTATACTTACAAATAAATTTTTATTTGGATGTTACATTATGCAAACAAAATGCTATTGTTTTTCACAAACAAATCTAAAAATCTTTTTTTTTTTTTTTTTTTTTGCTTAGATTTTGGATGCAACAGTGATTTTAGTACATGCATTTAATATCCTATAATTTGATTCATTGAAACAATCCTTGTATGATTTAATTGTAAACTTCATAATAATTATTAAGAATAGTTTGTTCGCGTATAAGATACATGTAATACGGGAGGTGTATCTATAGACAAATAGTGTTTTTAGGAATACTCTACTAGTTAAAAAATGAAATTTTTATGATTAAGATTTCAAATTTGAATTTTAAAAAAAAAGTTAAAACATTTTGAAAATAGAGAGAGTTATTCTTGTAAAATAATTTATGACCTAATAAATTTTTTAATTAAAAAAAAAAAAGAAAAAGAAAAGCTCATGTAAGCCTTGGCTTCTCCCTAACACAAATTATTACTATCTTGAATGTGATTAATTAGAACATGTACATTATAATTTGGAAAACCTAAAAAACACCAATTCAGGGTCTTACACAAGCAAAACTACTAAAGTATATGCGGAGAATACATACCGAACAACTCTCAAGGGACAATTAGTAAAGGCCAAAATGGGTCAAAACAATAGAATATAGCCTACATATGCCATGAAAGAATTTAACTTTGACAAACTAATGTAAACTTTGTAAGAGAGAGAGGGGTAGAGATAGAGACCCCCCCCCCTCCTCTAGCAATATTATCCTTCTGGTAAACTTTGACTGTCAATGGACAATTCTTGTTAGAATATTGTACTAATTAAGTGAATTATAGAACGAAATACATAATTAATTTTGATAATTGCCGCCCGTGTACGGTGTGTGAATGGCTAACACCAACGTCATCCGTGACGTCGGCCTGTAGACGGCCGACAGGACGCTGAGGCAAGTATCACGCACGCCTGCTCATCGGGGGGGGGGCATTTTCACACTGGGATTTAATAATAATAATAATAATAATAAATTCTTAATAGGGATATTACTAACAAATCATGGGATAAAAAAAAAAAATTGTTATGTCAAGCAAGCATCGATTAATCTGACTGCTAAATCCACCTCGAAGATTTTACGTTTTCGATAATAATTTTTGATTAATGAAATGGAATCTCCACTTTAAATATACCAAAATTGAGTTCAATTCATTCGCGAATATGCATTATTACCACACACAATCGGAAGAACTTGCTTACCATGGTGGGTGTAGAAGGAGGCGAGGGGGCAATCGAATCCCCTTTGATGTTATATATTTATATAGTATATATATAACATGTGTGAGTTACCATTTAACCTAGTGATTGAGTTAGCTTTACACCCTCGAGTTCTAAGTACAAGACACAATAATGCTATGTGATTTTATTTCTTTTCTGTCACTTACAAAATTTGCCTCCCTCCCACCCGCCCCACCCCACTTATAAAATTCGTTTCTTCTGAAAAATTGTTTTCAATCCGTCACTCACTCGCACGTCGCTTGTGTCCTGACCGAGATTTAAGATTTATTCTGTAATAAAGTGTTATAAGATGTTGATATTGTTTTAGCATCATGTTATCGTCGGTAAGTGAGAATTGAATTGATTTTTTAAGTGCTTCTGAATTTTCTACTACCAAAAAACTGTCGTTTGTCCTAGTGTGTGTGTGTGTGTGTGTGTGTGTGTGTGTGTGTGTGTGTACATATATATATATATATATATATATATATATATATATATATTAAACTCGCTTGCGTGGGGGACAATTAAACATGATTTTCGTTAGCCAGAGGAAACCGATCCAATTGTCATTAGTATAATTAATATCCGTGGCAATCGTCAGCCAGCGAGGAAATTAAAGAAGAGGGGCTGGCTTTTGAAAATCAATGAGACTGAATGAATCACGATCGAACCAATTTGTTTATGCACAATAATTCATGTGCTAATGACTAAAATATGGACCTGCTTCACATGGTTGGATGCTTGGCTGATTCTTTGTTGCTGGACAAAACCCCTGTAGAGTTATGCTCAGAGAATCCCACTTCAATTTTGTTCTCTAGTGGGGGAGAGAGAGAGAGAGTTTGTGTGTGAGGGAGGCTGGTCGTGCAAGAACGTGGGACAAAATGATTTACTAGGGTTTCCATGAGATACATTGGACCACCTAAAAATCCCAGTTGTTATCAAATTATATAAAAGAGGCTCCATAAAAAAAGAAAAAAAAAAAAAAAACATTGTGTACTGGCTCATTGGAATCAGTTCTCACAAGAAAAAGACAATAGAGTAGAAACATGGGACAATGGACTTCCATCAAGGCCTAAATTGGAAAAGCTTTTATTATAGCTCCTTAGCTTGCTGGCTCAATTGCTCAATTGACAATGAAATTGGGTTCTCATCTGTGGTTCATTACTATAAGTTAATCCGTTATATTACAGTAATAGATAGAGGCGATAAAACTTAATACGATCTGAAAATTTCTTCTAACCCTTCATGAATTCGTTTTACTTGAAACTGTAAAAAGACGCAAAATAATATCACACAGAACTAATTCGCTTAAATACCAACTAAATGGATATCCGAAATGACCTCAATGTATACGATCCGAAGTTGGTTTTTAGTGTGATCCAAACTCGATTTGATCAGAATTAAAACTTGAACTGATATATATATATATATTTTGATTCTAAATAATTCAAAATAAATTAAATATAAAATGACTTAAATTTAAAATAACTTCTAATTAAAGAGTCCTAAGATTCAAATTAACTTAACTACTTAAGTAACTTGAGTCTGAATGATTTAAAACTTGAGTAACCTATAACCTAAAATGCCTTAGTTATATTTAATAACTTGAGCTTGAATTAACTCAACCCAAACATATTCGACTCAACTTGAATTAACCTATGACAATATATATTAAATATAATTACTTTTTTTTTTTGGTCTATTAGAAGATTAATTGAATTGAGTTGTAAATATAAGTATATATATATATTAATTTTCTACAAATCTTACATTTGAGAATTTGGAAGTGAGATTTCTAAGATAAATATCTAAATTATTAAATATTGGATTGTCCTTAACAAATATGGTACCAATTATTTTTTACTACAATGTTGTCACATTCGTTATAATGTCACAATTGAAACGTTGCCCACATCTGTAATTTAAAATATTGAATGCCATCTATATAAATTTCCGTAGCTAAATTCGTTTACTTGATATATCATATGGATCTGAGGCCATGGCCATTATCCCCTTAGCCCCATATTCTTCCAATTGTAGCATGTAGAGGGGATATTTCACTGCATTTCGATTTATATAATTTTTCATAAGGTAAATGGTCGGGTACCAAACCATTTACTTAAGGTAAGTACTAGGATTATTAAATTGCACTTCCAAGACTTCATTAGAGTCTTTTATTGACGGGCTTGACACATAATACTTTTAAACTTTTTTTACTAAGTGCGTTTTTCTTAAGTTTTATCGTTGGAATCACAATATGATACATGATGATTACATAAGAAAGTCGATGATTCTCTAGATGTTTTTGAATGAATGAAGGAGGGCGAGGCGGTGGAGGGGGGTGCGGGGGGGAGAGAGAGAAAGAGAGAGATGGGGTGCTAGCCATAGAAGATTCCCAAAAGGTCTCATCAAACATAAGAAACTCGGTGATTCCCTCGATGACCATTGGCACATTCAAAGATTCAATCTTTTCCTTACATTTTAAAAAAAGGTAGGAAAAAAAAAGTTATTATCTTATATTTATCTTTTTTTTTTTCCTTAACTTAAAAATAGACCATTGTTAAGTGTTAATTATTAGCAAAAAGGAGATTATCTAGATACTTTGTCTAGAGAAGTGGAAAAATTAAAAGAAGTGATGAAATTTGCTATCACAACTTCTTCCTAAATTCAAATACTTGATCGCCATTTGAGGTAGTCTAAATAGTGACCTACTTGCTCAAAAAATAGTCATCTATGCCTATCCCCATCCTTTAGTATCAACTGAGAAGCATTTTGGGAGTCGGAGCCGGGGGTGGGAGAGATCTCTCACAGTAAAAGTCTAAAGAAGGACATAGTTAATATTAATTATTAGTTCAAAGCCTTCAATGTGTCTCATCAACATGACATTTAGCTACCATTGCACACATGAGCACTGCTTTGGACAAAGTCCCCACCAAAGTCCATAAAGCAAATCTTACTTCCCACATAAAAACAAATTAATGGCATGTCATTTGACCCATCTTGTTTTATACCCATTGTTTTATCTTAAAGCCTAATGACAATTTAACCCTCATATGGAAGTTTGCACAAACAGAATTGAATAAAAGAAAAGAAATAATGCAAAAGCCACTTTGTTTAGTGTCTTAATTAAACTCATATATAAAAGGATAATTTGTCCTTTTTATCTTTCCAACCAATAGATCCCACTTTATGTGCTTCAATCCCGTGATTACATGGTAATCATCAGCTTTCTTAAGCTTAATTATCAATTAATACATATCTACGGTCCGCTCACATAAAGCTCCTTTCTCTGCATCATGGAATGTGGTTGCAATTGTTACGCTAGTTTAGTGGGAGATGAAAAGCTCTGAAAAGGTTAAAAGATATAATCTACTACGCAAACACAATGCAAGTGGAAGCCCATGGTGTGCGGCCACATAAGTCAACCCATTTTGACTTGATAGGGTCGATAGGGTGGGAATGGGATTGCAAAACCTCTCTTTCCACTCCTCGTGTGGACGCAAAGGGATGACTTCTACAATTAGTTAGAATATTATTATTAAAAATTATAGGGTTTATGTTCGCGTGACAATGATTATGTTCTCTTTCTTTGACCTTTCAACCTCCTTTGTAATTAACCAAAAAAAAACAAAAAACAAAAAAAAAAGGCCTTCTAGAGCAATCTTATTATGCGAGTTGGCGTGTTAGTTTTAATTTCTAGGACTTAACCCAAAAGGGATGTGTCGTCATTCAAAAACAATCTCAATTTTAAATTTTCGGAATAGTAATTGTGAATAACTTTAAAGGAAACGTCGTTAACATAAGCAATATAGATCATGGAGAAGCACAATTGCCAAAATGGTTATGACAATTTTCATAGTTACAGTTGTGACATCTTCTTCTGGAATCATAAGAAAAGGGAAAAAAAATATTATTAATTCATAAGATTCCTAAAATCCGTGGCAAAACTTACCCATTACTTGTATATACTTTATTTATGGAAACTCAAATTAGCAATAAAAATTCCTTAAATTCTGGGTATTATTCGAGGCAGTCAATGTCGATAATTATTTTTCTCCATACATATATATATATAGAGTTATTTAGTTAACATAAACAGGGAATTCTCTCATGTTTGTATTAAAGAAAACCCTAGAAAAAAAATGGCATCCATGTTCTGGACAGAAGTCTTTTCAAGCACTCCTGGCGTCGACATTCGAAGGTATTTAGTGCTACACTCCTAGTCTTTTGTTCTTTAATTGAACCGCCTTTTTTTTTTTTTCTCTTCCTTTTTTTCTCTACACATATCCTCCTTTGTCACCCCTGACCAACTTTGTAGCTGAATGCATGGAAGGGAAGGAGGGGGGGGGGAATTCACAATGGTTATTTTCTTCTTCCTTTTTTGAGTTTATGGTTATTTTCTTCTTAATTGGTCACATTGATACTTTTTTTTTTTATTTACAAACAAGGCTCATGGGAGTCCCACAAAGGATAACATTCTATTGACTTCTATTTTGCAATTACAATATATAGAAAAATCAACTTTCTGAATTTCAAAGAGCTCTGAAGCTATATGTATCGAGAGAGAGAGAGAGAGAGAGAGAGAATTTTGTAGCTATAATACCATATCCTTCAACAATCCTGAGTTTAAGAATAGCTTTTCACATTCTTGTCCTCATGTAGATTAATTCATGAAAAATATCCATGCCTAAATTCAAGCGTGTGTGTATGTGTTTTAAAGTTGGAAATCATGAAGTTAGGTTAGTTGTGCATAAATTATGAGTTTGAGCTTTTAGAAAAGAAATGTTATAGTCATTTTAGTTACAGAGTAGACATTATTTTATTCTATTGTTGTGTAACAAATGATAGAATATAACAGAAAAAAAAAAAAAAAGAAGAAAAGACAAAGATTAGTAGTCACGAGACAAATTGAGACAATGCTGGTGCAACAAACGTAGCTAAAGGTTCTGAGACTGAAAGAGAAAGATCTCCGGTATAAGCCTATTACAGACCCCCAACTTTTTCATACAATTTAACTGCATCGGCTCTTCCAAGGGATAAAGAATCAATAATTCGGTAGATACTTCAGAAAAAAACAAAAAAAGAAGAAAAATCTACAGCCTCTAAAGAAGGCGCTAATTGTTCGAAATCCCAAAATAAATAATGGGCTAATTAATCTCAAAATTCAAAAAATTACTAATAGTCTCATCATGGATATGGTATATTGCCCTATAATAGTTGGAACTAGATGCTTTATTTTGGATGATTCATGGGTGGATCATCTCTACTGTATACCTTCGATCTGCCAATGTCCTGCCGTTCCTCCAGGCTTCAACCATAAAAAATCAAGTCAAGGGGGAACTCTTAATTGGATCCGCAGCTGGTATAACTATCTGTATGATAGATTTTTTATACCTTTTTTTTTTGCTTTCTTTCTTTTTTTTTTTTTCTTAAAATCTTAAATGGAACATGGACAAAAATTACTAAGATCAAACTATTTGACCGGCCACAAGTAGGCTCTCATAATTACCACTCAGCACTTTCTCCTTTGCTCATAATAAAAATATTTTCTCCAATTTTCAACAAAAAAAAAAAGGGTTTCAAGAGGATATTCTATGAGGTCTCTATTATTTTTCATAGGTTGCGAGTTATATGATAGAGAATAATAATTGATTTTCTATTAAATTTGATCAAAGAAAAACCCAATGGGGTCAGTTCCTAAGGTGGTCTGGAGGATGGGGTTGCTACACACATATATATGTACCAATATTGACTAGTACACAGCACACAATGAGAGGTGAGTATTGTTGGGTACCATTACCAAAGGTGCCGTAGTAATGTAAGGCATACAGCAATGGAAAATTCTAAAAGAAAAAAGAAAAAGAAGAAAAAAGAAAAAAAAAAGAGGGGCTGTCCAAAGAGGTTTTGAAATGTTTTTTTTCCGAGAAAAGCGGCTACTTGCAGTCCCCCTTTTTCTTTCCCATCACTTGTTTTCTTTGAAAAACAAATTTGACTTTTAGACGAAGTCATTTTTTAAACGTTAATTTCTTTCTTTCTTAAAAAAAAAAAAAATAAATAGTTGCAAGAAGTTTGATCCTTTCTTTGTGATTACATACATACATGATATAATTCACCCACCTCATTGCCCTATTGCTTGATTTATGTGCAGCTTTCCCCACTCTCTCTCTCTCTCTCTCTCTCTCCTGTTGTTAGTTTTTTCTTGTAGCCTATGGAGAAGAGCAGTTTTGTAGGAAAAGTCAGCGACTCTCTCTCCCATCTCTCCCTCTCTGATTCTCTCTCTCTCTGACCATTATCTTTTTTTTTTTTTTTTCTGTTAGTGACACTGATAATGAAAGAGAAATGAAGAGAGAGCATCCAGTTCCCCATCTTTCAAACCTTCCAAACGCCTGTTTCGTGTTTAATTGCGTTTGCTTTTTCTTGCTTCCCAAATTCTATTAACTAACCTATCCCTCCAAAAGAATCATCTCTCTCTCTCTCTCTCTCTCTCTCTCTCTCTCTCTTATCTTGACATCAATCAAACCACCAATACAAACTTACAAACCCCACATCGTGAAACCAAGTGGTTTGAAATAGAGCCAGGAAAGTACCAAACTGATAAAGTTATAGAATCATCTTGTGTAACTGTGCAAAATAATATGCTCCAATCTCCAATTTAATACTATTAGCCATCTCTCTCTCTCCCCCACTCTCTCTCCCCACCTCTCTCTCTCTCTCCCCCACTCTCTCTCCCCACCTCTCTCTCTCTCTCTCTCTCTCTCTCTCTCTATGTCTGATTGAGTGTCCTTGATTTTGCTTCACTAGCATGCTCAGCTTCTTTGGTCTAGAAATGGAGAATTATCAAGGTGACTTGGCAGACATAGTTAGAGCTGGCGGCAGAGCTTTAGCCCAACGGGATGAACCCGTCTCAAGCTGGGACTTCCCGGCCGAAACCATCAGTCTTCCTGCATCCATGGAAGACAATCGAGATAGCATCTTTGGTGATCCTTTCTGCAACATGCGAGATCCACTTCTCCATGAGCTTCACGTGGCTGGTTTGCGCTATTTCAGCAGTAGCAATTCCCCAGATATGCTTAGCACTGCTACTCGTGTGGAAGACAATACCGCTTCTGGTGCTGTCCTTGCTCATCATCATCGTCATCATAAGGTCTTTGAGGAAGGCATGGATACAAGTCCTTGCAACGTGTTTTCCCGGATTCAGATCTCCCCGAATAACCCCACTAGGTTGCCGGATTCTTCGCCTCCGGTGACGATGGCTACAGCTTCTTCACCGAGGTGTTATAAGCCTTCTGTTGCGGTTTCGTCCGACATGATCAGTTCTAACAGCTCAAAAGGTTGCTTGATCGATAACTCAGGGCAGGTGCAGATCTCATCTCCACGGAATCTGGGAATCAAGAGAAGGTAAGACTAAGAATATTATAATAACCAAAGATTAGTTTCATCACTTGCTCCCATGAATTTTATATCTAATTGGGGTTTTGATTTTTGATGCAAATTTCTTTTATTTATTGGTCTTCATTAAATGTTATATATTCATCATCAATTGAAAAAGATAATCATCATGAGCATCCCAAGCATAGAGAGGATTAATAAATGTTTTAGAACTGAAAACTTTTCTATATAAAACTATATCTGGACTAAGATCTGAAAAATTAGGGTTTAAAAGCTTGGTATAAGATATCTTCTCTAGAGTCTTAGACTCTCTATAATATGTAGGTATTAGCTAGGGATACTATTAATTCATGTGAGATTACTTCCTGTCTGTATTACACCCCTAAAACATTAAACCTTTTGACAATTAATATTTGCTTTAATACACTTAGAAAGGTAGGCCAATTGGTGCATGATGGAGTTCACAAACTTAGCTTTCATGCAAGTAGTTATCTCACACTTAAAAAGGCTCAAACATCTTTTCTTCCCTAACCCACCTGGAAGGATAACAGTGTTTGGATTGGTATTTGTCATTCATTTTCAGCCAGTTTTCCTGAATAATAAAGCATGCCAAATCATTATGATGTTCCTGCTTAGAAATGGCGTGGACTACTGATTTTTTTTCAACAGTAAGCTATCAAACTTCGATTAAATGATTCAAATATTTTACCTTTATTTACCAAAAATTAAAAAAAAGGGGCATGATTTTGCATCAACAATTCAATCATCATCATCATTAGCTTCTCCTTGTTCTTGAACTTTAGATTGTGAAGATTGCAGAAAAACTAAGTTGTGGTATTGTTATACAGGAAGAGCCAAGCAAAGAAAGTGGTTTGCATTCCAGCACCAGCACCAGCAGCTGCAAGCAGCAGGACTAGTGGGGAAGTAGTTCCATCTGATCTCTGGGCATGGAGAAAATATGGTCAGAAACCCATCAAGGGTTCTCCTTATCCAAGGTAAGCTGAATTCCTATTTTTCCCCTTCCTGTCTGGCATCTTTCATTACCTTCAAAGAAAGTAAATATTTCATGCTTTCCCCTTATCTTTTCAGAGAGCAATGAAATTTCCTTAAAAATTGATCTCCAACAATATCTTATACTAATCTATGAATTGTATGGTTCCTCCTTTTGCTGTCAGCCATTGCTTATATTACCTAGGGAGCAAGACAATAAGTTTCACTAGCTCTCACACCAATTCTGGCTTCAATTTCCTTAGCATGCACTAAAAGTAGACATCAATCTTGATATCAATTGACAAACAGCTCACCGTCCATTTTCAGTTTATCAATTCTTTTTGTGTATGGTCTAGTAGATGAACTATTACAGACTGTTGTTCAACAGCTATCAGTTACTTTTGCCAAAGTTATCAAATGCTATCAATTTCATTAGCTATCAAAAGTGTCAACTTTTCACTATCAATCCAACTGTGAGTCATAAACTGTTAGTGACTAGCTCTTGGTCAGTCCTTTCAGGTGAACTTTTTAATGTGTTAACAACTTTCCATGATGCACTTCAATTCTTCCAGGGGATACTATAGATGCAGCAGTTCAAAAGGTTGCTCAGCAAGGAAACAAGTGGAGAGGAGCAGAAGTGATCCTACCATGCTAGTAATCACCTACACATCTGAGCACAACCATCCATGGCCAACTCAGAGAAATGCTCTTGCTGGATCAACAAGGTCACAGCCACCAAAGAACAATGCTAGTGGTACAAAGAGCTCCTCAACCTCCCAGGTGCAGAAAAGCACGAGCACAAATACAAAAGAGGAGCAGAAAGAAAGCAGCAATGATACTTTATCTCCTACCATTTCTGCTGCTGGTGGTGGTGCTAGTTGCTCAACAGCAGTAAAAGAGGAGATTGATCAGGACGCTGAGAAGCAAATGGAGATGTATGACAATGAATACAATCAAGAGCTTCCTCAAAGTTACAGACCAGCAATGCCAGACTCCAGCCAATCTGATGACTTCTTTGCTGATTTATGTGAAATAGAGGCTGACCCTCTTGACCACTTGTTCACTCAAGGATTCATTCCAGAGGAGCAGAAAGAAAGAAAGGTCTTGGATCCTTTCAGTATCTTTGATTGGTCTGGTTCTGGGGACAACAGCTCTTCCTTTGGGGAAGCCCAAGGCGGTTTATAATAATTTTATTATGTATACAAGAAATCAAACAACGAGCTTGAAGAAGCAGCACAGCACAGCAGCCAGAAATCAGTTCCTTCCCCCTACCAAAAATAGTTGATTTTTTCCTTTCTTTCTTTCTCTCTCTCTCTCTCTCTCTCTCTTTTGTCCTGTGGTGCAGCTTCATTCAAGGTCCTGCTGTTATAAACCTTTGTCTTTCCTCTTTGAATTGCATCATTACATGTGAGGGGTAGCCAGGAGAGGAGATTTTCTTTCAAGCATATCTGCCCTCTTTTTTTCGAAATAAGTTACGAAGACATGCGAGTACATAGAGGCAGTTAGAAGCAAATTGATAATTATACAATTATAATTATTATATTTTATGTATAATTGAATGATTAAATGACGTAAATTTTTATCTCATCGTAAATATTGTATTTATGCATTTATTTATTATAATTATTATCTAATAATCAACTCTCCTAATTACAATAAACTCCAACTCAATGTCACCTAATAGAACTCAAAATCGAAAGGAAGAGTAGAAAGACAGCTCTGGTTCGAATGGGAGCAGACCCTTTGAGTGCCACATTCCATTTGGAATATTAATGTGGATGGGACAGAAAGCGGAGGAACAGAACGTTTCTACAGTTAAAACAAGTACTTCCCAGCAGACAAGACTAGATAGCTCAGTGAAGAGATTAATACAGTAGATGGGACCTTGCCTATTCATCTTTCCAAGTGGACTATGAAAGAAAAAAAAAAAAAAAAAAAAAAAAAAAAAAGAAATTATTCACCGCTTCACCCCCACTCCCCACTTGGGGTTGCCGTGGGGTTGGGGTGGCAAATTGTTCTGTAAGAAAAATAAAAAGAAAATGAGTATCATTGTGAATCCGCACGTAACAAAAAAACAAATAACTTTGAATCCATGAAATCGACAAGGAGGGTCCACGAAGAGATCTTAACGATAAAATACAGGGCCCCTTGTAGTCTGTAGCTTCCACCCCCTTCCCTCGCTGCCTAAAACAAAAAACCATCCAATCATTGATGGGAAACCAAAGGAAAAAAAAAAAAGAAAAACATTGCACGTTACACATTAAAGATACGGAATTTCCATCACACCTATGTTGCAAATTAAATTCAGTGTCTTCATGAATCGATGGCCTCAAAAAATGTAAATATGATAATGTGCATATGCCATTAAATCTAAAAGAAGATAATTAAAACTTGAACTCTTAATCTCTATTTTTTTTTGTAATGTTTCAACAGGTGTGTCAATCGAGAGGCTAAGTTCCTGCCAGGGTGATGATCAGGGCACACTTTCCCGATCGATTTCGTGCGTTAGGATTTTACTCCTATGGTACTTGCAACAATATTGGTATTTAGAGTGACAATTTGCAATCCAAGTAAAAGTAAGTTTAAAATACACTAACCCATATAATTTTTTACTTCTCAAATTATGGTAGTAAAATTTGTTAATTTTAAGATAATAGAAAAAATAAGTTTGGTCCAATTAATCCAAAAAAAAATAATAATAAAAATTGTAGAATAGGAAAACAAAAGGAAACTTTAAGTTAGTCCAAATATTAGTATTGTGATGCAGTAACAGAAATTACTCCAAAATCTGTGCTTTCTGCTTCTTTAATTTTCTCTGTATAGGCAATGGATTTGATGTGTGTATGCTTAGACAACAATCATCCAATTGCACTAACCATATCGCTAATCCTGGTCTGACGATGACCCATGTTTATATATATGAAGCATATGCATAGAATTATTTGTGATTGTTTCGAACGGGACACTTGGTGTTCTAGAGTTTAAAATTTTATTTTGAAGGTTTCAGGGCCAACATCTTTCCCTTCTTGATGTGGCTTCCTGCTCCTTAACTTTCCTATTGTCCCAACAGTAATATTTCCCATTTCTCAATTTGTAACCAAAAGAAAAAAAAAATTGTCAAATCCAACAAGCATAAGGAAGTCATCAAGCTCCTTTTAATTGATCATGAAGTCACTTCATTGGAGAAAAAGGAAAAAGGTTCCATGAAGTGGGTTTTCTCATTATTGACTGATGAGGTGATAGCGAGTCATAATGAATTTGAGGATAATTGGATCCAAGCGAATTATGGGAGTGACTGTGGCAATGGCTTTCAAAGGAAAGAAATGAGGGCATTTGATGATGTAAATAAAAGCTTCATGACCATGTGCTCCTTGGAGATTTACGTTTTCTAGGTGCTAAATTCCTGAGCATCCCTAATGACCATTGATGCCCTCAGAGATTTTAGGCCACAAACAAAAAGCACTTGCCAAATCATGGTTGATCTTGTTCTTAAATTTAGGATGCCACCGGCTTTTCCTTGTCCACAAATACAGTAAGTGCTAATACTTCAATAGGAACGATGGCCAATGTGTGTAAACAAAAAAAGGCAAAAGAAGAAGAAGAAGAAGAAGAAGAAGTTTCTTCCTTTCAAATCTATCTATGCATACACGAATAGATCCTGAAAATTCTTTAAGAGGGAACAAATTTATTGGGGAGTGTAAGGACAAAACAATTTGATGGGGAAAACTTGTAAAAGAATGGAGTCAATAAAAAAATTTTATGAGACAATTTTAGAAAACTATATAAATGGTATATATATTTAAGGCAGCAACTAAAAATGTACGAGGCAATGTTAGTTACACAAGGAATATTTTTATTTTTTCAAGGCCCTCGCCCCACCGTGTCGATCTGTCCATGGTTAGAGAGGGTTTTGCTAATCTGTGTACTTAAAGCAAACTTACCTTGTTTTTATGTTCTTAAAATACCTTTACCTTTTCTCTGTGCAATAATATAATTAAAAGTGCTATTAGTTACTATATTAGCACAACCATGATCTCAAAACTGAAAAAACTAAAATTGTTGTTTGCCATTAGCAAAATATCTTCTACTTCAAGGTTGGCTTGAAGTAGATATGCTCCACCTGAGTAGTAAAAGATCGATTTTTTTTTTCTTTCAAGTAAATTTTTGTGATTTCCCCATGATATTGCCAAAAAAAAAAAAGAAAAGGAATTAACCACATTAAAGATTCATTCCTTGTATTGTTATGACTTCTCTATAGAGACAACTTAAGTGAACACACTACACAAATAAAAAGTCAAAATATGTGGACCAATCATATTTTTTTTTATTAATACAAATAAATAAAGTTAAAAGTAAAAAAGAAAAAAAAGAAAAATCATTTTAATACTCTATTGTAATTATCATGTGTCTGAATAAATATGACTACGTAATACTGCCCTAACTTATAATTGTTTAGCAAGTGTGAGATCCTGAGATGTGTTGATGTGCTTTTTTTATATACCTTGATGCCGTGTTGACTTCTCCTTCCTTTGCCATGCAATTTAAGAGAATTTCAACCGTAAGTTGATATAAATAAAGTTGTAGAGGGCGGGGGGGGGGGGGAAACGACATTAAAAGGGCCAAAGCAATGATGGGTCATTGTTCTTATGTACACCTAATTGATCGTTTTATTGGGATACATGGACAAAAAAATTGTCCAAAGCTGACCTAGGGACAGCGGCTGACCTTGCATCCTCTCCATTATTGTGAAGTGGGGCAAACTAACGTAAGGTCACATCAAGCTTTATCGTTATCGCCATTATGATTGATTTCTCTTGACAACGTCAACACATGTGATTGCTTTGTAAAATTGTAATGATACGTGCCTTGGAACGCTTTATGCCATAAAATTACACTCTTGCTGGGAGAGAAAAAGGGAATAAAATGGTTCATCTCATTGTGATTTCCTCCTCCTCTCTACAGCAGCCTTGGATGGTGGGCAATGAGTGGGAAAAAAAACAAAAAATCTTGCATAAATATATTCTGGCTCATGTGTGGTGTGTCCCACCGCTATGTAAGGACCCAACTCCACCTGAAAGTTCCACCATGAACTAAGTCCTCCTGATAAGAATTGTTGAAACAAGTGGCACCAAGTCTGGGTGACACCTTCTTCGCGATGAGTTTGATAGGCCATTGCCAACGAATTTGTAGAACACTGGAGAATAAGAGCATTGAAAAGATGCTTGTTGCAATTACAAACTTCAGAGTGAGGTTAGTTGCACTGAGGGTCACTGTGGTAAGTTGTATGAACCATCTCTCCCTCTCCCCCACCAGCCCCTACAAAAAGCATTAAGTGATCTGTTTTGCTTGAATTCCCCCTAAGGACATGAAGGGCATGGCCAAATTGCACATGGGGAAAGAAAGCATAGAATGAATAATTTGCATTTAAGGTAGGTAACCAATTAACTGAACTGGGAAAAGAATCATTACCTCTACCAGGGAATTTCCTGACCATCCCAGGCAAAGAACTTGCCATTATCAGATATCTTGGCATGGTCAATGATGCTCAAGAGCTTCTGCACCGAGAACTCCTTAGTGAAAAGCTTTCCATCAGGAACATTTCGCTGAAATGGCTTCGAGAGATCCGTATCCACTGTACCTGGATGCAAAAGGATGCATATAATTGGATCCTTCTTTTGTGCAAACTCCACAGAGACAGTTTTTGTCACTGCAAGTTTCGGCCAACAAAGACATTAGAATTGATGCACAAGTGACTGCAAGTTCTGTTGCGGAGAAACATGAATTATGAATTCAATTGGTACCACAGAATCCAGCAATATAGAATGCAATTAGCAGACTGGTAAAATGTCACAGTAAAGCACATGCCCACATGGCTAAAATCTAGTAGGTTGTGCCACCTTGAGTCTTGAAATTGAATCCACACTTACCAATGGAACATGCATGGCAGATTTGTCAGAGGAGGATATCCAATTTATCTAGCAAGTCATATTCTTTTTATTAATGCAAATCTAAGACTTGATAAAGGAGTGCATATCGCTGCTCTTCTTAACCCTGGACAATACCAAGTTTCCAACAAATTGTGGATTTGTCCAAAGGAAAAAACTAGAGAAAAAAAAGTGTATTTTGTGACCAGAAAAGACACCCTTCCAGACTATTATTATAGCCTTACAAATAATAAAGATGAATATGTTGACTGCCAACAAGGTTGTAGAAAGTATAAGTCTTGCAGAGGACATTTCAGGACTCGCTTTCACGGTGATCGGTGAAGGACAGTAGAAAAGTACAACTCTCTATGGCAACATATCATAAATATCTTAAGCATTTTCATTAGTATTTGTGGATTCAAATATTAGCACATGGAGTTGGGGTCTTCTAGGGCATAAGAGCTGTGGTAGCACATATTTTCCCTTTATATAGCATTCTAAGGCCCGACAGAGCAAAATGCTATACTCCACATACAACAACTAATCTTATTTTAGGTTTTGATAACAATGATATACTCCTTGCCAAATCATATTTGATGGCTAATCAGCAGTTGACATTAATAATATTCCTTGTCACACCAAAGAGCCTGTTTTTAGGTTTGAGTCATAAAAATAATCTCTTCATAAAAACAGGAGTAAGACTGCATATATCTAATCTTTCAATAAACCCCATAACATGGAAGTCTCCTGCACTAAAATGCCCTTTTAATTGTCTGTGCTCATGTGGAATGGCAGTAACAAGGAAAAACAAAAGTAAGTAGGAAGCTTTTTTGGTACATACAAGTAGGAGCTGTTGAGACAAGTCATTGTTATATACCTTCAGGAAAAGGATGCATACATCTAGGACTAAAAATGCTTCAATGTAGAAAGTGGCCAGGAAACAGAGAATACTAATAAATAGAAACTGAAAATCAAGAAATTTACGCCAAAAAAAATTTGGATGAGTAATCATACACTGATTCAGTGCTGCCTTTGATGATCGATAAGAGTGCCAACCTCCTAGGCGATTATCACCAATGGATCCAACCCTGGCACTTAAATTAGCTACCACAGCCACATCTCTTTCAGTCCCAAATCCTCCTCCGGCCTTTAGAAGAGGCCACATATGCTGTATGTGGCCAAAAAAGGAAAAAAGGAAACTACACCATGACTGAATAGGCTCCAAGAGAGAAATAAAAGAGCACCAAGAGAGCTCCTCATTATGTGTAAAACCACAACATATATAGCTTCCAGCATCTTAACTAATGCTACTTAAAGAAAAGCCATTTCAGATGAGTATTCAAAGCAAATGACCATTAGAGATCTTTCTGAATGTATTCAAAGAAAATACTATTTATATCCTCAGATATCTTGTAATATTTTCACATATATTGTATTTTAGCACCCAAAACAGATGAGTATTATGTAAAGAATTTATGCTGATTTGAACACTTAATTGCACTATGCCGTAGTCATTCGACTAGAATGAGGTACATCAACCAAAAATCTATATACCTTCATCACCAGAATAGGACCCACAGCATTGACTTCATAAGCAAGCATCAGGGATGACTTCTCTACTTTATTTAGTGATGTTTCTGCACTAGATACAAAAGAAATTTTCTTTACTTGCTTGTCTGGATCAAATTTGTTGAATGAGCAAACTTTCATTTATGGTCAGAGTGCCAATGATAAGGACTGCTAAGTTTAAAGTTTTGATTCGAGCAATGGTAATGATACCCTTACCTGGTTGCAGTACCTTTGGTATTGAAAGAATGCCCGATGCATTTATTAGAAGGTTCAGAGCATTATATTTTTCCCTAATGGCATTGGCAGATGCCTGTAATAAGTCGTCATATGAGATTGCTAAAAGCAGCATGAAAGACAAAGCAAATTCGCTTGTAGCCTTGTGGCAGATAAAGTATTAACCTCTATGGTGCTTTCAACGGTCAGGTCCAAATGCAAAATGTCAAGGCGTTCAGTAAACTCATGTTTTAAATCAAGAAGACCTTTGGACTCATCTGGTTTTCGGCAAGTAGCGATAACATGGCCTTCATCATTCCTTTCCAGAAGTGCTTTAACCTGTGTCAGCCAGTTTGCTAATCAAATTGATTAACCAATTTTTGTTGGATTCAAGAACAAAGATATTAAATTAGTCACAGACAGAGAACATGTTTGGTCCCAAAAAAGAAAAATGGTTTGATGAGTCTCACCGATCTGAAAATTGTGCATTTGAGAGCAACTACTTGATTTTTGCAAAGAGAGAAATAGCCATAGATAAATTACACACAAACCCCCCCCCCCCAATGCTAATACTTCTGGAAGGAACTAATTCAAGAAGATGTAACATACGTAATAAAGGCACCCACCCATTTGCAAAGGGAATCAAGAAGACAGGCAGAAGCAGACAAACTAAGAAGAAAGAAATTGAAAAAGCAAAACTTTATCCAAAAATCAGAAGGGAAAAGCACAGAATTGATCAATGAGGTGAAAGAAAAAGATGGGAAAACTGACAAATTGAAGGCCAATTCCTCTGGAAGCGCCCTGAACCAATGAGACCCCACCTCCCTCCTTCTTCTTGGAGGGACCTGATGGATAAGAAGATGATGCAAGAGAAGCCCTTCTTATTATTGATCTGAAAGCCATTGGTGGTGTGGCCTTCATTGCTGCTGGGTTGTTTCGAAGGAAAAGATTCATTCTTTTCTTCTTTTTAATCAATTTATTAGCAAATACATTGAAAAAAAAAAAAATCTGAATTTTTGTTGTTTGTTTACTTTGAAGTAGACGGGTTTGATTCCGTTTTGGATTTTCTCAATTGCTAGTTCTGTTCTGGAGATTGAAATTTACCCCAACAATGTTCAAATGGCTTAATTTCAGTTTCAGTTTTGGGCTAGTTTTAGTTTTATTTTGATCTAAAGCAGCCACATTTCTAAAAATTAATTATTAAGATGGAAGGATTCATAAAAATCTCACAATAGGGTGTTACTTATAAATATTATAATTTTACTATCACTATATAATATTAAATAGTTGAGAGAGTATCAGATAATTTTGTTATTAATTGATATATATTTTTAAAAAATTATATTAAAAAAATTAGATATTGAAGCAGAAGAATTTAAATTTATATTAATAATATAAAATTATGATAATGTTATATATTTATAATTTTTAAAAAATATATACAAATTTTTTTTGTGTGTTTTTTTTTTAAAAAATTATACGAGATATAAATTTTAATTATTGCTAGAGTCTAGTATTCAATCTTTAATCTTAGATCAAATTTTAAATTGAGTAGTTGTCAAATCATAGTTAGTAGTTCTAATTTGATTTAATTTTTCGTAAGGTACAAATTTAATAGAACCCATTCTAGTGCTTTACTCTAAGTCCTGCCTGTTTCTATCTCAATTTCATTCCCATGCGAAGAGAAATCGGGGAAATCGCAGTTCGGCGAGAAGAGAAGGGCTGGGATGGGATAGGAACCACCAGCCAATTGCAAATGTGTCATCATCCCAAGTCATCCTTTTTGTTCTTTTATTATTATTTTTTTTTCTTGGGGGGCCGGGGGGGGGGGTAAATGGTCATCTTTTTATCGTTAAATCTAACTAATTTGCGATGGTAACTTGCACCACCCCAACCTTGTAATGATTAAGGGTCAAACTATGTGACTGATGCTGTGATGGCCAAAAGTCAAACAGACACAAGAAAGTATTACCAGTGGGAGCATCACACCATTTGGGAAGCTGCAGATGTCAGTTGTACATGGACACCATTTGGAAAGTATTATCAATAAAGTCGTGCATTTTTCTAGTTAATGAGAGAGCATAAAACCAGACAAAATTGCTTTTTGTATTCCACACCCAAATGGACATTCACCAATTTGAACAATTTTGGAAACAAATGTTTGACCACACCAGACCACACCGCCTCACCGGATACAAAATGTATGGACATGTGCATGTAGCTTTTACTGAGACAAAATGAAGCTTACTGAGATGGTAAGCCAAAAACCACTCCCCAACCCCCAACATCACTCTTTTTACTTTTTGTTAAGAAGGTGAGCAAGGTTGCGAAGTTCCTCAAACGCATGCATTGTTTCTGCATCAAATCCTCCAGCAAACTGCACCAAGGAATACAAACATCAATAAAAACTGTTTGATTGTGTCTGCTGTGTGCCATGCAATTCTGCTGACGCTATAAAAATAGCCAAGTACCAATGCTGTACTGAACCATAAGCTGCATCATCTTGTGGGCTCTACCCTCAAGACATCCCGTCGAATGGTTCAACCATCACAACGGCCAAAAATTTATAGTTAAAGAGGTAGCAAAAATTACCTCTTGTTTGAACAGGCATTTTCTTCACCCTATGTCTACGTTATTAACAAAACAAACGGGACAGAACAAAGTAAAACTGGATTTAGTGAATGCTATAATACCTGATGAATTCTGAAGGCAAATCTGACTCCTTGGAGCAGCGTATAATCCAGTGTGGGGTCTTTTTCGTGTGATGCTTTCAACTGAATTTCCATAGCCACCCTCTTCATGTACTTCTTTGCCAACTTGACAGAGCCCAACTTTATCTGCATCATGATAATCATGCATCATTCAGTTCAGGGAATACCTTCTACCGCACAAACTACAAGGCTTAATTGCATTTCATTCTACTATGGATGTAAGAGCAAGAATGAATAGAGAATGTTTTGTTGCATAAAAGGGTAATTGGGGACTAAAATAGGCTCTGCAAAGAAGTGCAAAAGGAAAACGAGGACTTGGTTTCTTAGAACTGGCTGAGAAATGAATACATATTTTCACTTTTCTTAGTATTGGACCATATCGGTTCTTTCTTTTTTCGGCAGTGGGGGAGGGAAGAGGTTTCTCATCACTGCACTGCGAGCTTTTTTTGGCAAAACGGCAATGCTTTTCTTCATTTTTTTTTTCTCTCTCACACCTAATGCTTTCTGCCTTGTACTTCCACAAAATTGCAAAACCAGATCAAACTGGAAAATACGGTTAATCTTACCTTGCTAATAATCCCGCTATCAAGCATCCAATCTGTAGGAATTTGGAATTCCTTGCAATTACGCATTAAGGACTCTCTTGTCCGCAGAAGGTTATAAATGGTGCGTTCCATCCTGCCACATGCATTTAATGAATAGAACCATTTGTTGGAAGCTACGCAAAAGAGAGGGGAAAAAAATATATAATTTCTTACTTCTCAGACAAGGCAGCCATTTTCCTTAGCGCAATGTCACAAGGCATTTGTGGATCATCCTTGTAATACAACACTTCAGACTCTAGCTTCTTGAGATCCTTATACTCAAATGCTGCTTCTCGCAATGTATCAGCTTTCTTCTCAGGCCAATCAAAGTGCTTTAGCACAGCTCTTTCATCCACCTTCATTGGAATGCAAGCATGGTAGCAATAATAAGAAATCTTCCATTTTTCTTACTAAATGGGGTACTTGATTAAGTTAAACAACTTACAAGAAATCCAAGTTCATCATCAAGCCACTTCACAAATGCCACAACATCTTCAATGTTCTGGTAAACCGCAGTATTAACCTCTCTGATCAGTGAATTGACAAATTCACCTTGAGTTTCAACATCTGCCTTAATCTATAAAAAGAAAGTTACTATCAGTCACTTCACTATTGCATACACATGCAACATAGCCAAGACTGAATGGAAAAATACTCAAGAATTTTTTTTGCACTCCATCCTACGATAGTCTGAAATAAGAGAAGTTGGATTCTTAAAATGCCGAATCCAAAACTCAGCTTGCTGTCTATGGTAAATAAATCAAGACTAAATGTTACGGATACATTTAGGAACAACAATTTCTTATAAAGAACATCAATGATATGAGACCAAGAAATAGGCAATCACTTACAGCAAGCAAATGTGATGATCGGTTTTCAATTTCACCAATCATGCTGCTGCGTGCATTTGCAACATCTGAGGCATCATAGATTCCTCCATTTGATGGCTCCTTCCTAGAATCCCGCTTCATAAGCGAGTGATAAAACTCAACAACTTGTGGTGCTCGCTGAACTACTCCTGCTGTAGTCCTCCTGACAGAGAACTTTGGGGGAGGTGGAGGTGGTGGTGGTGGTGGGGGCGGTGGTACGGGTGGAGCTTGAGCTGAACCTTCCTCTTTAGGTCCATAAGGAAGAGAGCAAGAGGGTTGTGGTGGGGGATTTGGAACCCGCAGAGCCCTTCTTTCAACATCTAATGATGCTACAATTTTATGAGCATCCTGGCAGTTTCCAAATATCTGTGGCCTTTGAGAAGCTACTGGCTCCACTTCATTTTCTGTTTCCTTTGCGCACATAAAACCATCAGATTGCCTTCTCTTACTAATTACCATATCTTCTATACAGAACTTCGATCCACTAATAGAATGTCTCCTTCTTGGACTTCTTGCCTCCTCTGGATGGACCCAATTTTCATCCCGGCATTCTAGATTTGGCAAACCTTCATCAGTAACGGGCCATTTCTTTAACTTTTTTATCAAATGTAACCTCTTTTTACTACTAAATTCCATGTACTCGTTGCTCTCACATGACATTGAGCTAGCGGATTCATCACTCCTCTCTGCCGAGTTGGGGCTTTGTGCCTTGTCAGAACTCGTTGCTGAACACGAACTCTGCAATTCGTCTCTTAAGCATGAATTGACCCATCTCAGATATGCAAGCTCCTCAACCTCGTTCAATCTGCTCATCTGTAGACCTTCAACTTGCTTACTCAAATCTTCATTTGTGTGTCTCAACAAAGATGCCTCGGCTTTAATTTTTGCTACATTGTCACTCTGAGAATAAGACAAAAATATGGACGATTCATTTATGTAGAGCATAAATCTTGGAAGTAAGGATCGATGAAAACCTCAATGGAAACCTGCATTTTCGTTGCCGTAAAACGAAAGGGCAGGACAAAATAATGTGCAAAAATGCATAATTCAACCTCAAGGCGGTTGAGTGATAGAATTACTTAATCCCCATCACAAACAAAAAATTAATGGGTAAGAGAGATGGACGGATAAAATCATACTCAATGACATGCTTCAAGTTATGAAAATATGTTGAAACAGAAAAGAGAACAAAAGTAGCAGCCGGTAGGCAACCACATAGTAAATTTATGAGAATCAGTGTTCTTTTTTTAAGGTCCTGTTGCCTAGAACCACAATTCTGTGTCAATGAATCAGCAATCAAAACTGAGAATACAGAACAATGGAAGAGGAGTTGATGAAAATACCTCGGAAGCTTTGGCAAGAGAAGCCAACTGAGACTCTAAAGAAGAGAGCTTGCAAGAAAGATTCCTCTTCTCCATCTGCAGTTCCTTGTTCAACCTCCTCAACTCCACGACTTCCATTTCTAGATTACCCACTGAACTTTGATTTCCTTCGCTTTTCTTCATCTCCATATGCCTCTTGTCCGAAGCCAACCGCAATTCAGCCAGTTGTTCAGAAAGACTGCTCTTCTCAGATTCCAGAAACCCAATTCTCCGAGAAAGTTCATCCGCCTCACTCTTCCTTTCTTCAATCTCCCTTTCAAGGTCCAAAAGTCTCTCATTCCTCTTAGCCTCTGATAACTCTGCTTGCAGCTCGAATTCCCTCTCCTTGGACTCCTGAAGCAGGTTCCTAAGATGGTCTAACTCTAAAAACAAGTCTCTTGACCCAGAAGACTGCCTCCGGTGAGTTTGAAGCGCATGTGGGTGAACTTGGGCTGACGTCACAGAGCAAGACAAGTCACCGATCAGCGATCTTTTCACTCTAGAATGAGACGGCACAAAAGGGTTCTTCTGATTGGCATGTTCCGAGTTTGCTAGTGGAAGCTTCTTGCTTGCAACTGTAATGGCTTGAGCTTTAACCTTCTTCTCTGCCGTAAACCCTTTAACAATGTTTGAACCCCATGAAGACCTAACCTTTGATGGATTGTTGTTGGCATTGCCTTTCCCATTCTGTGGCTTTGGTACTTGATTCTGATCGCCAAATTTTGAAACTTTGGGCTTGGATTCAAATGGGTTTTCTTCTCTCATTGTTTTGCACAAACCAAAATTGCTAGCCAACAATATGCATTGACCTTTTAAGATTCAATCTTTTAATCTTTGAAGCTGCAAAATCCCAGCACCCAGAACCCAACCAACAAAAAAAGAGATCGATGAGGATTTAAGATGGAAAGGAAATTGTAATAATATTGTGAGAGTGGCAGCTTTTTTCTATTTCTTTATTGCAAAAGTTTGAATTTTTGAAATTTGAATTTGTTCTTCTACGATCTTGCTGCGTCTTTCTTTCTTCTTTTCTTGGTTTTTTGAAAACGCTACACGTCTCCTTTTTGTTGGAGCTTTGCGTTTAAATGCTTTGAGGAGTACGAGGTGGAGAGGGAGGGCGTGCAACGGTCGTTTTTTGCGCCCCCGGGGCCCACAACAGATAATAATAATAATGATAAAGGAGAGTCAATTTGGTAATTCTGATCGAGTTTTGAAACTTCGCAAAGAAAGTAAATGTCCAACCCATTTGCCCGACATGTATCCAGTCGGACTGCATACATCCGGGTCTGGATCACATCATCCGATTGCAATTTGCAATTTTGGATTCTACGACCCGCACCCCATGTGCACGGTGTCGTTCTCGGTTTTGGACATCAGATAACTCACAGTGCCATTTCACACACCGGTACATAGAATTGACAAACCGTAGGTTCCGAGGATTTTGGGCATATATCCCTTCTCGATTTAATGGAGTTTTGAATGTATTAAATTTGAGGCGTTAAGATTTTGGTTTGTGTAACTTTTATATTTTTAATTGGTCGTATTTAAGTTTCAAGTTGTCCCTTGTCAATTAAATTTTAAATTTTTTTTATTATGAATATTTTAAATTATGAGTCATTAAATTTAATTATATTTATTATTAATTAAATAAAATCAAATTTAAACAAATAAAAAAGAGATACGTAGATCATATCGTCTTTTGCTACCTTCATTATATGCCCAAAAAAAAAAAAAAATAAATCACGAGATCACTCTTTTGACCACAACATAATGGAAAAATAAAAAAAAGTAGAATTTTATTAACATTTTTTTTTTTTTTGCAAAGAAAATGTAGAAGAGTTGCGGTATATAAATGATTATCTAAATATCCCTATTGCAAAAGGTAAACAAGTGGCGGTATATAATTCAAAGAGTCCACCTTTAGTCAATTGAAAATGATCATTAGTAATTTGGTTTATTAAATAATTTATTTTTGTAATTATATTTTATTATTTATAGATCTATGTTATAACAAAAAAATTATCAATTTTAATATTAAAATATAAAAAAATTATATTTATAAATAATTACATAATATAAAATATTTATTAATAAATATTTTAATAATTAAAAATTTAAATTTTTATTTTAAATTTTAATTTTATAAAAAATATAAATTTTATAAAAATAAAAAAAATTATTTTATTATATACACTATGTCTAAACTAATCATTATGCTTTCTTTCTATTTTCTCTCTATCACGTGACTTACCAATCATTACATGTCCACTGAGTTTGATGCCACCGCACCACTTGATGACTTGGCTCTTTTGATTTTTAATTTTTTCTTTTTTTTTTTTTTTGTTTTGATATTAGACAAATTTGAAAATTTTTCAGGCTTGGGCACGTCCTGATTCTGTGGTTCTTTTGCGCCACGATGCACAACGATTGGGGGCACACTGAGGAATGGGGATATCAAGGGGTCGAAATGAAATGTGCCCGACGTTTAATTGTTCATCATTTAATTGTATATATTAATGTTCTCATCATAGTAAACTAAGCGAGATTTGTGTTAAAAATATATTAAAAAATATAAATATTAAATTAATATTATTATTTATATTAATTTTATATGTAATAAATATTTTTTATTAAAATAAAATATTTTTTTAAAAAAATATAATATTAAAAAAATTATTTTATAATTTCTTTAGATGGACATGCACATGGCACATGACAAGAGCCATACCCAATCTAGGACGTCGACCATTTGTCTCGATGCAATTATCTCCAATTTTGCACCTGCAACCACGCTATTGGCGCTTTGATTTCAGACTCTATTATGCACGTCAAAGAAAATGGCTTCTAAGTTAGCGCGCTCGCTAAATTGGCCCTATATTATCATTTGAATTGATCAAAATATTATTATTACTAATGAATTATAAGTTTTTATTTGAAATTTGATGAGATTTCTAACTTAAATTTTAAAGTTAATTGGTAAAATAAAATTTTTTTTTATTTAAATTTAATTTTACTTAAAAAAAATAACAAATTATGAGTTATTTTTTTGAATTTAATTTTATAATTTTTATTTTTTAAAATGAGAAATTTTTTTATATTTATTATTATATAAAAATGTGATATTTATATCATTTGTGTATACTTATTAATTAATTATTGTGTCACTTTGAGATTACCCTGACTCGATCCTGACTTTTTATCGATCGCGCACTTGGGGCATCTTCCTTGAAAAGAAAGTTGACGATTCCTGGTTTAGGTGGATTAGGAGGATTAACTGCAAAACAATAAAAGATAAGTAAGTGTTGAGCGGAAATCAGACCTTAGTACTTTAATATTTAGTTTAGACAAAAATGAAATAGCAAGAAAAATTTGAGATTACCGTTGACAAGCTTGCGGTAATTGAGGAAAATTGTCATGTTACTATTATCTCCGGCAATAGAAGTAGGAGTATTGATAATGGACGTTTTAAGCACATTAATAAAATATTTAATTTCATTGTGGGCGATTTAGTGATGCGAAACAAGAGGCATGAGAAAGAACCCCCCTTGAGCTGCTCCCCAAGACGCCAATTCTTCAACCTAGAACAGATCGAGTAAAGAGGAAAATGAAATGCAAACAGCGGAGCCCCTCACCAAAAAAAGGTAAAGGCGTCTCATGGGGCTTCACAGTCTCTGGTAAGCCCACTTATTCATTTGGGCTTCATAGGTTTAGGTGGCCGAGCAGGCCTAGACTGGGAGTGTGGGAGAAGATAAGAGACCAATTAATAATAGTAATAGGGAGTGTTTTTTTGGGGTTCTTAGGTAGGATTCCAAGGGCAATAATATACATGGACAAACTGCCAATCTGAAACGGCAAATGTGTTGGAACGGATAAATCGAGCTGTTGCCAACGTGGAATAGAGAGAATTGTTCCCTTACGCCTTGTTGCTACAAGAAGTCATAATTGCCTCTGCCCATAATCCAATAGTGTTGATGACAAACTCCAACAATCACCAGATCCGGTCTCACTTCTAATTTGAATCAAACTGGTCTTGCTATGAGGAACGTGCAGAAGTTATACCAGAGGGATGGTCCATGGTAGTTTAGGCCTCATCTAGTTACATTCTTGCCAGCAAATTTAAACATTACAAGAGAGCATTGCAGCAATGGGGCAAGGGGGACCGCTGGAAATACCGAGCACAGACTGGAGAGGATCAATCAAATACTAGTTGAGATCTAACAGGTCCCACTAACAGAAAAATCCAAAGAAAAACGTGAGGGGAATCTACTGCTTTCTATCTTTTTGATTGCCATGTTATTAATCTATATGTCTCTTCCGCAACACCATAACACGTGGGGAAAGTAAAGAAAATTTGAGAGGCAAGAAACCAAGGGTGACGAAGGAAGAGGATAATAAGTGGATGCATCCAGGCCATCAATGCTCTCTACCCTCGCCAGTTCGCAACAACAGGCATTGTATTTGCTTTTATGCCATAATTTTTATGACATGTGTGTTCCATGATTTATAAAATAATTTAATAAATATAATAATCTTTAGATATATTATTTAAAGTTATAACTGAATTTATGCGTATGTGTAGCGAGAATAATAAATTAAATTAGTAATGATTGTAAAGCTGAATGATAAAATAACAAATTCACACCGATACAAGTGATAATTCAGTCATTTTCAGCACAGGGTACAATTATTGGCTAATTTACTAACAACCATGACCACGAGGATTTCCGGTCAATGACTCAATATGACCGTCCTCCACGCAACTTGGAGCTTTTTCACAACTGTGAGGACGTTATTTCATCAAGGATCAAAGACTTTTGGAAAGCAAATTATTTAGCCGCTGGCTTTCTTGACCAACCTAACTAACTGCACACCAAAAAGGATTATATATATATATATATATATATAACAGTCCCCTTTTTTTTTACTCCTACATCCATTCATTGTCTAATGTCCTTTTAATCACTATTTGCATTTTTAATGATAAGAAATGCAAGATTCCTCCGAGTCAAAGGTTTTCTATACTTTAATTTATTTGTAATAGTCTCTCATTTCGACTTCGACTCCAACAGATTTATATAGATAAAATTTATATTATTAATTTAGAAAACAAATATTATAATAAAAATATAAAATTTTAAAAAATAAATATAAAAATTAAGTATTTAAATTAAATTATTTAAAAATATTTTATTTCGTCAAATTTTTGACAATATGGTCAATTACTATTTTATGATACCCTTTAATTTTATTTTTGAAACTCTAATTTATTTTTTTTTTCCAATCCAACATACTAAAGTACAAAAGAAAATCTTTTTTACTTTTTTTTTTTTTTGACTTCACTGTGTGGCTATGAAAAAAATAACGGTATTCATTTTGCCTATATTTTCCTGTACTTCTTGGTCTTGAGTTCACAGAGGTTGGGGGATAACATTTTAGTAACGTATTAGAGCTCTGCACTCCCATTCCATGGTAAAATATATGTTTCATCATGCTCAATGTAAAATTGACGGACAAGCTCATCCATTCTATGGATGCATGCCCACATCATTGTCAGGTCGAAAAGGAAAAAGGAATCAACCACTATATGCAATTACCGGATAAGCATTTGGTTGTCCACCTACAGTACTCTTTTTAACTCCAGCTTCACCAAACCCATCACACATATATAGCCCTCTTTTTATCATCTCATGGCACTCGAGACGGTGCTGTACTTCAGAATAATATTAGTGCCGATAAGTATTGGATGTTGCAAATTCTATGCTCCACAGATGAAATGTACTCAGAAGTGTTGATTATTCCGGACATTTTAGCAGATGGGGGTAAGCACGAGGGTGGTGCCAACTGGAAGCCCAGTTACAACTCGGTTAATCACATACAAATCAGTAGAATTGTTGAGATATTTTTAATGGCTTGTGCAGGTCAACGAGTCCTTAGAAATGCAACTGAAAGGTCTAGACAACAAGGGGTTCACCGACTAAACAAAAGGGTGCTCGCCCTACTTCACTCAGATATACATCCAAAATGATAATCACATGCATCAGACTGATTGGTACCGGAATTAGGATGAAATCTAGCAGCTAGGATCACCAGAAAAAAGAAAAACATATACATATTTAAAAAATATCATATTACTATTATCTCTAATAATAAAAATAAAATTATTGGTAATTAATATTTTAAACATATTAATAAAATAATTAAATTTATTGTGAATAATTTATGAAATTTTGAATTTTAAATAAAAAATTTTATTGTATAATTATAATGTTTAACTAAAATTACATTCTTTTTTATTTTCAATTTAAATTAAATAATTTTGTGATTTTTTTTATTGAGAATGATATAAAAAAAATACAAAAAAAGATTTTTTTTTCCTTAATCAATATTCATATTATGATTGTATTAAAGAAAATATTAATATTAAATTAATATTATTATTTATAATAATTTTATGTCTAATAAATATTTTTTATTAAAAAATAAAATATTTTTTTCTTTAAATATTATTACATAATTTAGCCCTACAAAACCCGGTGTCAAGAAAAAATATATATATACATAGAGCAGCCTCCAATTTTGATTTCTCCAGCCCTTCAGTACAAAATGGCATATTTTTCTTCCTCCTCTTAATCGCTAAGAAAATGCAGCATCTTTTACCCTCTTCCAAGTCGACGGTGGGTTGATCCTCTTCCGGAGTGGAATAATGGTTCTAAACCCAAAAGATAGACATCTAAATCCTTGCCCATGCCAATAATTAAGAATAAAACTTGGTCATTATTAGTCCAAAGCACAATTAACAGCTAATTTATTACTAATTTTGACTAACTGCCAACTATATGCGCTCGAGCTCTCATGATACATAGACACAAAAATAAAGTAAAAATAAAAGTAAATTATAAGATTCATTAAACTAACCAAATACATATTATCACTTCCTTATTATTATTATTATAATTTTTTATTCTCCATACAATCAATGAGCCAATAGTGTGCAGTTAGGTTGGTGAAGAAAGGCAGCAGCTAAATAATTTTGCTCTTACAAAGGGCTTTGATCCTTGATGAAATAGCGACAAACACGAGGATTTCCGGTCAAAAGCAGAAATGTAAAACGTTCAGGCTCTAAATTGTTTGAATCATAGGACTACTACATTATTCTACATCAATACACTTGGTTAATTACTCCCGCTTGTCCTCTGTTATTGTCATTTGAAGTGAATCTCTGCGTGTGACCTAATATTGTCGTGTTTTTCTTAAGAAATAAACAACAACAAGAAGAAATGGGTTCTTAGAAGGAAATGCCTTTATTATTAAATATGGAAGTTCAAGAGACTGAAGTAAAAGTTGGACCAAAGCTGCACATATAATAATTCAAAAAAAAATAAAATAAAATAATTGATCGTTGATTATTGATCGTGGACATGAGGTAGAGAAATGGGTTCCCAAACAACAGCCTTAAAGTCTTCAATAATCTTTCCATATGGAGATGAAAATCCATCCTTTTCCTCGTCAACTTTGTAAAAATAGTGAACTATTTGGCTCATCCCTATAAAGAAGTCCTTGCATGCTCTTGGAACTACACTTCCCTTTCTTTGAACCACTAAACGAAGCAATTCTTTCCTACAATCCTCAATAAGCTTCTTAATTTCTTCAATGGCTTGTCCTTTTGTGGTGGTGCCGTGATCATGAAGTAGGCGCAATGATACATTGTTCAATTTTCCCTGTGCAATTTCCTTCTGCAAAGACACATCAATCAGTTGGAGACTCACACACACACACACACAAATACAAAACAACGCTTTAAATTACATTAACCTTTTTTTTTGATCTACAAATTTTGTGTTGCTCCATTGTAATTTCCCACAAAGTATTTGGAATGTCTTTCTAAATATGCTTCAGTGGCAAAGCTTATGTATATATATACAAGGAATGCAAATAGTTTTCTACCTGAGTACTAACGAGATCGTTGAGAAGTCGTCCGATAAAGCTCGTCAGCTTAAACAGAGTGTGATATTCTGCTGATGACACCACTTTCTCTGACAATTCTGACCCAGAAGAATAGAGTGGGATCAAAACCACTGGTCCCAGGGCAAATGAAACGTATGCATTTTCCATGTACTCCTCCATTGTTGGCCTGCAGGGTGATATCCCTTTTGCCCACTTTGCTTCTTTCATCATTGCTTTCAGCAAATCATGCCACTACACTCGCACATCAAACACAATATAACTTGCGCGTTCATGTTTGATTAGGTTTAAGTCTCACTCTACCTGACGATGTGCTCATGCATACATACATATATTCATAATCTAAATTTATAAAAAAAAAAAAAAAAAAAAAAAGAAGAGGAAATAAACATGTTGGACTGAACCAAAACCAACAGAAAAGAAAGGAATTCAACCCAAGCCTTCGTATTCGTGGGTGTGGCCCAAGCAGACACGTAGTACATGCACAGCACAGGCAGGACTAACAAACTTTCCAGTTAATGCATACAAATAGAGGTGACAAGCAAGTGGATCGGATCAGATCTAAGCCCGATTGTTTCAATTTTTCTGGTATTTCAAATTTATTGGGTCTTAAGTAATTTGAGTTTTTAGATCACGGGTTTTCCGGATTATTTGAGTTTGGATCATCAAGTTTCAAGCTAGCTAATATTCAAGATTATAAACATGGAGAAGCAAAGAATTAAATAAACAAATGGATCAATTTAAAAGCTGTTATGCCAAGCTCTTACAATCTGGACCAAGTGGGTGGTGACGTCTCTTCCTTGCCATCGAGAAGCAATGGACCCAAGATCTATGATCATATTTTTAAGTGCAGAAAATACGATCTCCACATCTTCACTGCAGCACTCGGGGGTTGAATTTTCTTCCCATCTGTATGATCCAGAGAAATTGGTGCTAATTATTTTATAAATTGTTTTTTGAAAAAAAGAAAAGTTTTAAATATTTAAAATTAAAAAAAAAAATGTACAAACCTCTCAAGCAAGCTGACCAAGTTTTCTAGTTCTTCCATGGAACCAATATGATCAAAGAAGTCATCAACAACAACTGCCATAATGCTATTTTTTGTCATGGACAAACGAACATCAGAGAGCTCGGGAGCAAAAGCAACGGCAGAATTAGAGGAATGAATCGTTTGCGGACTGTCCCTGGCATACTTGGGTTGATCCAATCTGTTTTCTTTTAGCCATCTGCATATCCGCCAAGGACCCAAGATTAATTAGTTTTCGTTCATCAACCAACTTTAATTATTTTTATAGGCATGTGGTAAAACATAAAAATTTATATTGCATTTAGAGGGGTATGGAGTCTCGAGAGTCTCGTACTGGGATGCTCTTATTTATTCATATATGTTAACTATTATCTTCAAACGATATAAATTTATTTAATTAATTTTTATTTAAAATAAATTTATTTATAATATAATATAATATAATAAGTAAATTATAATAAAAAATAAAATTAAAAATAAAAATCTCATTCGTTACATTTTAAATTCATCAATTTCTCACGCAAACAATTTCAAAAAAAAATTTTACTTTTTTTCTCTGATCCAATTAAATTGATAAAAAATTATCTAATTACGAGTAAGGTGGGGTTTCAATTTTATATCATATTAATTACCTTTGAATTTCTCCAAGTTCCCGGCGAAACAGGCTCTGGCACACGTTGTAATCTTGAACGGATAATGACAAGAGGTCTTTGTTGTGGATGTTGGCAATGCTGATGTGCCCAGAAAAGAAAAAAAAAATGAAAAAAAAAAAAAAAAAAAAAAAAACTACGAGCATTCAGCAACCAAAAAATGTCATCTGTATCGAATGTTCAAAATGATTGAAATGTTGAAGGAGATAAAATGTCACCTCACCTGTAAGATGTTTTAAGAAGTTGCATGTTGTCTATGTCCATCAACTCTATGTTCCTCCGGCTCTCAATTCGATTCAAATCATCATATCTATACATTAGAGCATGTTGTACCTGAAATTCCACCTCATTATTTAATTTGTGTCCATTCTTATTTGTTTAATTAACTTGTAATTAAAAAAATGAATTAGAAGCCAAGTGTTTGTGAATTATAAATTTCTCAAACCTCTTCTCGTAGCCTTCTGTCATGAATTGCACCACTCTGTAATTCGTTTTTGAGAACAGTGCTTGTCCAGGCCTTTATATCCTCCAGAGTGGGTTCTTCTTGGTATATTGTAACTCGAGAAGCTTTGTGCAACTCCAAAATAGTATTTGTGCTTTTATATGGTGCAATTGTCGAATTGAAGAAGTCATTCTGCTCTCTGAATTCTGTCAAGTCATCTGAAGTTCAATATGGTGAGTTTATGATGATGAGAAATAACACATCAGATTCCTCACGAGGTGAAGTTATATATGTAAACTAACCATACGAGGTGTACTCTCATTATATTATTATTATTATGATTATGATCGTTTCGATAATTAATCGATGAAAACATACCAGAGGATACATCATATCCACTCATTCGCAAAAGTCGAAATCCCAAGGCACAACAATTGACGTCTAAGAATATATCCTCATCCTTCTGCAGCCAATGTCTTCACAAGAACACAAACGACATAGATATATAACTGGTACAAAGTAAACCTTCCAATGGCCAAAGCCTAGCTGATCGAGAAAACCCAAGAATTGTATGTAGGAAGATATATTAGAGATATCATCATATCATACCTGTATATCTTATCCAAAGCACTTTCAATCTCACTTGTGAAATACCGATCTATCCCCAACTTTTGAAGGGTATCAATCATACAGAGGTTGATATATATATCTAGAGGATATACCGTGGGAACTGAAAATCAAAAAGATCAAAGTATTAGACCAGATCCACCTCAATTACTCATAGATATTATGATACACCAAATATGTACCTTTTTATTACCTGCGTTATTGTACCTCTTCAATATGTTATTCAAATATTGATAACATTTATCATCATATCTTTGAACCAAGCTTGCAGCAGTGGCTGACGGTGAATTGCAAAGCGACCCATTTCGTCTTTGATGCTTCATTGCATCTTTCCAATCATATTTGGTGATCAATCCTTCTAAAAGATAAGATAGGTGGCTTGTATTTCCTTCGTGAAGACATCTATAAAGAGAGAATGGAAATTTTCAATATGAGATGCAAAAAGATATATTGTACAGTGTAATGACTAACGTTACTAAACTGAGTGGAAAGGTACAAAACAATAAATAAACCTGGTAAATTCATTTTCCCTCATGTGAAGGAGTTCGTCAACCAGAGTTGATTCCAATGGAAGTCTCAATCCATTTTCTATGGCATATTCCATCATGCCTGGAAATACAATTTCGAACCCAACTGGGTTAAGTTGCCTTGCATCAGCAGCAGCCCACTGGTTCTTCTCAACAAAGTTAAGAGCTTCAAATGGGAAAATAAAATAAAATAAAATAAAAAAGTAGCTCAAAGTCAAGAAAGGAGGAATAGAATAAGGCACTATTTGAAACAATAGTCATTTCATTGATAAAGTAGAAGATATAATAACAATAATTTGCACTAGACAGTTTAAGGGCAAGAGTGATCCTTCCCAATAATTAGCTGTAGCAATATGACATAACACATCTTTGTTTGATGAAATTATGCCTCTTTTGCTGAAATGTTTGCGGAACCAAAAAAATTGAAAATATAAATAGTGAACATGTATCACTGATGAATTAAGAAAAAGTATGTATATACCTCTTTCCACAAGCAAGTCTCCTACTTTCCACTTCTGAAGGGCAAGTGCACAGGCAAGTGTGGAGGAGAGGGAGTCCTTGAGCAGCAGTGGATGGCACGGATCGACGCACCATGATCCGTCAGGGTGTTGATGATCCATGACCCAATCCAAGCATTGTGGGAATAAAGGCTTCTCCTCAGAATTTGGAGAAGGCACCATGGCCAACCATGCGGTGTCATAGGAAGAAACTGACAGCTTGGCTTTATCAAACATCCCTCGTATTCTCTCAATCTTTTCTTCATCGTTCTGATAATGCCAATCATTTTTGGTACCAAAATAAAGATATGCAAATTAATCGCCAAATTTTCAAACAACTTACAATAATTTTTTCATTTTTTGTCTTTCATAACTTGACTATTAGTTCGAAAGAAAAATTTATATAGTGTTATTTCTTACAGCAACTGGTGGCGCCACTTTGCTGACTCTCCAATCTTTCGCTACTCGACAACGCACATCTGCTAGGACTGAGAATGCAAAAAATATACAAGTTACTTGATGAATAGAATATTAAGATGGAAACGGCACTTTTGCCCTCCAAATGAACATATGAAAACTGATCACCTAGTGGTTGAGGGTTTCTTTGCCGGTTCTTATTCTTCGCTCCTTGAGCAAATGTGGGAACGGTTGTATGTGCAACCAACATTTTTGTGCTTTTTCTCCTTTCTCGAGCCTGCAATGTGCTTCTGTTTTGGCTGTGGTATTTATAAGAAGCAACAACGATTTGATCCAACAAAAGGAAGTGCGAAGAGTCCTACCTCGTTTTTCTTGGCATTTTTATGGTCATCCAACAAAACTATTATATAATTTCGTTGTGTGAACATGAACAGGCCACATGACAATAGCCATGCCCGATCTAGTACGTCGACCATTTGCCTTTGATGCAATTATCTCCAATTTTAGACTACACCAAAGAAAATAACTTCTACATTAGTGCGCTCGCTAAATTGGGTCCTACATTTCCTACGTTACTATCATTTGAATTGATAATATTGTTATTGCTAACTAATGGGTCCTAAGTTCTTACTTAAAGTTTGGTGAGATACTTAATTGGAGCTTTGACATGTGGGGAAAGTGAAGAAAATTAGAAAGGGGGGGGGGGGATGAAAGAAGAGGATAATGAGAGGATCCATCTCTATACCATCGATTATCTCTACCTTGGCCAGTTCTCAACTACAAGCATTGTATTTGCTTTTATATCATAATTTTTATGATATGATTATTACATAACATATGAAATAGTTTTATAATAATTTTTTTTTAGATATATTATTTAAAATTAAAATTAAATTCATATGTAATAAGAATAATAAAATAATAATAATTGTAAAACTAAAAACAAAATAAATTATTTACACTCGTACAAGTGATTGAGAATAATAATTTAGTCAATTTTAATTCAAAATAAAATTATTGGGTAATTTATTAACAACCATGACCAGGATGATTTCCGGTCAATGACTCAATATGACCGTCCTCCACGCGCCTTGGAGCTTTTGGATAACTGTGAGAACGTGTCTTTATTAACACTATAAAAGAGTCAGGCCCTAAAGTCTGACCGCCCCCACCAAAAAGTTGACTTAGCTCATCCGCCCTAACTTCAATTATATAATAAAATAAAATACAATTATAATAAATTAATACTATTTTTTATTTTTTTATTTTATTAAGTTATTATTTTATTACTAATATAATATTTAAATTATTTTATTAATTATATCACTCTTGCATCTAAAAAAATACTTTTTTATTTCGAAACAAAGAGAATGTCTCTTTCTCTCTCTCTCTCTTTTATACGCAGTATTAAGAAAATTATTTTATAATTTCTTGATGTCGACGTGCTCTTACCACGTAAGAATAGTCGATCCCGACCATTTGTCTTGATGCAATTATCTCAAATTTTGACTCCTGTAGCCACGCCGTTGGCCCTACGTTAGTCCAATTTTGGATGATAGGACTGCTCAATTATACAAGTCAAAGAAAATGACTTCTCTTTTATTTCGTTGACTAAATTGGCCCTTCATTTCCTATGTTATTATTATCTGAATTGGATTTCTCCGGACAATTTAATATTGCTATTACCAACTACTAAGTTATGAGTTGTTACTTAAAGTTTAGAATGATATTTGTTTAGAATTTGAAACATGGTTTATAAAATAAAAAATTTTTTTAATTTAAATCCAACTCTAAAAAATAAAAAAATCATGAGTGTATATATATGCAGCCAACATGTCGAAGCTTTTCCTTTTTCTTGCGCGTGTAACGAGCTTGCATTTGCGTGTGTTTGTGGGTGGTGTTTACAAGAAGCAACAAGGATTAAACAAAGGAGAGTAAGCCCAACATTTATTTTAATCTATATATATATATATAAAATTTATGTCATGTTAGAGTTATATATAGTTTAGAGTTTATAAATCTTTTTTTTTAAATAATTTTGTCTATAAATACCGTGGAGACCTTGTTGTCGAAAGGGAAAAAAAAACAATATATATATATCTATATATAATAGTCCCCATTTTTTTTTTTTTGACTCCTACACCCATTTCATTTTCCAATGTCTCTTTTTAATGACTATGCAGGATTCTTCAAAGGATACAGGCTGCAATTTTGACTCCTACAACCATTCATTCTCCAATGTCTTTTTAATCACTATTTGCATTTTTAATGAAAAGAAATGCAAGATTCTTCCAAGTCAAAGGTTGAATAGAATAGCCCTTGGCCCCCCCGCCTATAATGGCACAAGAAAAAAAAAAAAGGTTTTCTATACTTTAATTTTATTTCTAATAGTCTTCAATTTTGACTCCAACAACTCTATACATTAAAATTTATATCATCAACAACTTGGGAGACAATTATTATAATAAAAATATAAAATTAAACAAAATAAGTACTCTTTTTTTTTAACTCCAGCTTCACCAAAATCGATCACACATATTATCATCCGATAGCATTCGAGACAGTGTTGTACTTCAGAATAATATATAGTGCCGATAAGTATTGGATGTTGCAAATTCTATGCTCGACAGATGAAATGTACTCAGAAGTGTTGATTATACCGGACATTTTAGCAGATGGGGGTAAGCACGAGGGTGGTGCCATTCTGGAAGCCCAGTTACAACTCGGTTAATCACATACAAATCAGTAGAATTGTTGAGATATTTTTTTAATGGCTTGTGCAGATCAACGAGTCCTTAGAAATGCAAATGAAAAGTCTAGACAACAAGGGGTTCACCGACTAACCAAAAGGGTGCTCGCCCTACTTTACTCAGGTATACATCCAAAATGGTAATCACATCCATCAGACTGATTGGTACTGGAATTAGGATGAGATCTAGCAGCTAGGATCACCAGAAAAAAAAAAAAAATCATAAAAAAATATTATATATATTATATTACTATATATAAAAATAAAAATAAAATTATTAATAATAATAATATTTTAAATATATTAAATAAAAAAAAAAAAAATTTATTGTAAATAATTTAATAAAATATTGAATTATTAAATGAAAAAATTTGATTGTGTGATTATAATATTTAATTGAAATGATATTTTTTTTTTTTAAACTTAAATTAAATAATTTTATAATTTTTTATTAAAATTGATATAAAAAATATTAATTTTTTTAATTAATATCTGTAATAAAAATATATTACAAAATATAAATATTAAATTAATATTATTATTTATAATAATTTTATGTCTAATAAATATTTTTTATTAAAAAAAAAAAAAAATCTTTTTTTTCTTTAAATATTATTACATAATTTAGCCATACAAAACCCGGTGTCAAGCAAAAAATATATATATATATATATATAGAGCAGCCTCCAATTTTTGATTTCTCCAGCCCTTCAGTACAAAATGGCATATTTTTTCTTCCTCCTCTTAATCGCTAATTGCGTCGGCAATGCATCGAAGAAAACGCAGCATCTTTACCCTCTCCCAAGTCGACGGTAGGTTGATCCTCCTCCGGAGTAGAATAATGGTTCTAAACCCAACAGAAAAATTATCTGTTTTCTTTTTCATTATAAATGTACTACCAGATATGGGGAAGATACAACATAGACGAGCTATCTATGCAGGAAATTTTTGTTCTTGAAAGACGTAAATCTAAATAAGATCATCGAGTTTCACTATTGATTAAGACATGGCCTCCCCACTTTGGCGTTTTTGTCCCCTTGGGAATATTTTTACATCTGAAATGTGCAATGGCTTAATTATAGCAACAATGAAAGTTCAAGAGACTTAAAGCAAAAGTTGAACCATAGCTACAAATAAAAAATATATATTTTTTTTAAATTGATCCTTAATTACTATGGGCATGTGGAAGAGAAATGGGTTTCCAAACGGCAGCCTTAATGTCTTCGATAACCTTTCCATATGGAGATGACACTACATCTTTTTCCTCCTCAACTTGGCAAGCATAGTGAACTATATGGCTCAACCCCATAAAAAAGTCCCTGCATGCTCTTGGAACTGTACTGCTTTTCCTTTCAACCACTAAACGAAGCAATTCTTTCCTGTAACCCTCAATGAGATTCTTGGTCTCTGCAATGGCTTTTCCTTTTGTGGTGGTGCTGTGATCATGAAGTAGGCGCAGTGATATACTATTCAGTTTTCCCTGTGCAATTTCTTTCTGCAAATGCTCGCCAATTAGTTCGTAGGAGAAAATAGAACGGCGCAAATCATATGTTGCTCCATTGTAATTTTTCACAAAGTATTCCGAAAAGCTTTGTAAATGTATATGCTTCAATGGATATTTGTTTTTCCTTGAATGTCATGGAATTTCTGTCTTGCTTGGTACATCTAGTCTGCCTTGCTTGCGCATAAGTTTGATGGGCTTAAAGTTTGAAAAATGTACAAATTATTCTTATCAATAAAAATTCATGATTAAATATGGAGAATGAAGATGTTTGAACTCCAGACCACCCCCAGCCATAAAATCTCTCTGGTGAAAACATTTAAAAAATTATTCTAATTCAAATATTTAACCTGTATAATGAGACTTACTAATTAATCACATATTATGTTTTAACACGTTGGAACCTATGAAGGAAACAAACGAAAGAGTCTTCAGTAACAAAGCATCTAGCTATGGACAAGTGCTTCGCCGCATCATGATGGTTGAGCATTTAATCCAACAAAACACGTCGACCTCTACTTTCAATACACTCTAGCTGGTTGTTGTTATTGTAACATTATAGGTACATACATCACTTTGGTGTATCATATCCTTAATTAGAGCCTTGTTAAACGACAGTGACATGTTTTTCAACCATTGTGTATCAAGATCCTACTCATCAAAAAATAAATAATAAAAAATTTTTTTTTGTTTCTTCCTGATTTCTATGGAAGTTGTAACCAAAAAAAACAAGAAGAAGGAATATCGTTTGTTACCTGAGTAGTAACGAGATCATTGCGAAGCCGTGCAATTAAGCTCGTCAGCTTAAACAAAGTTTGATATTCTGGAGATGACACCAATTCTTCTGATAGTTTTGGTCCAATAGAATAGAGTGGTATCAAAATCACAGGTCCCAAGCCAATTGAGACGTATGCATTTTCCATGTACTCCTCCATTGTTGGCCTGCAAGGTGTTATCCCTTTTGCCCACCTTGCTTCTCGCAACATTGATTTCAGCATATCACGCCACTGCAGTTGCACATGAGACACAATTTATCCTGCGCAACCTTGTTCTACAGATAATGTCCAGACTTACAAGTATTCCTCATTTCCGGAGGAGTCTTGTGCACTTGCCCTTTCTTTTTTCAGGCGTCGAATTGAATCTTGATGAAATTTTTGTTTTTTTTTTATTAGATTCAATCCGACTTTAGCCAAGAATGAGCTCAGACATACATGCATAATCTCTCTCCCTCTTTCTTTCTTTTTATTTTTGTTTTCTTTTTTTCGAATGAAATGAGAAAGTAGTGGTGACATACATGCATAATTTAATAGATAAAATGGGTTGGACTGAATCAAAAACAACAAAAAAGAATTCAACTCAAGCCCGCCTATCCCTACATACCCATCACAAGGTTTCCAACTAATGCACACAACACAAGCAAGCATGCAAAAGCAGGCAAAGAAGCTCTTACAATTTGGAACATCTGATCGGCAACATCTCTTCCCTGCTTTTGAGATGCAATGGACCCAAGCTCTGAGATGCTATTCCTAATTGCTGAAAATATGAGCTCCACATCTTCACTGCAGTACTCGGGAACTGAATTTTCCTCCCATCTTTGCAATGGAAAATTATTGTGATCATCAAAAGGTTTACCCAGGACGTACACAAATTCTCTTGCCTTACTAGCTACTAATTCTTCTGTGAAAAATTATAAAACAAAAGTTCAAAATATTTAAAATGAAGCAAAAAAAAAATTGCACCTCTCAAACAATGCGACCAAGTTTCCCAGTTCTTCGATGGAACCACCGTGATCAAAGAAGTCGTCAACAACAAATACCAGGATGCTATTCTTGATCATGGACAGACGAGCCTCTGAGAGCTCGGGAGTAAAAGCAGAGGCAGAAGCAGAGAAATGAGTCCCTTGTAGCATGTCCCTAACATACTTGGCCTGATCCAATCTATTATCTTTTATCCATCTGCATATCAGCCAAGGATCTTGGCATTAATTAGTAATCCTTCATCAATTCACTTGGTTTTTATTTTATTTGTCTGCATGCGGATAAAAGTTATTTGCATTCAAAGCGTTAGAAATATGATCTACACTATCACGGGGCTTACCTAATAATTTAAAAATTCTAGGTTGAATGATTAAGAAATCATGTTTAAATCAAATCATATTTTAAATTTCTATGGGCACGCTAATCTGTGTAGGAATCTCGGAGGCCTTCATCATTTGATAGCATAATAATTACCTTTCAATTTCTCCAAGTTCCTGCCGAAAGCAGCTCTGGAGCATGTTGTAATCACGCACGGACACTGACAAGAGATCTTCCTTGTTGATGTTGGGAATCCTGATGTGCCAGGAAGAAAAAAAAAAAAAAAAAAAAAAGCGGAATTATTGAGGCAACCATGACTGTCTGTACGGAATGCTTAACTTAAAGAAGATTGTCATATATTATATAAGGAAACAAAATGTGGGCCCACCTGTACGATGTTTTAAGAAGTTGAATGTCGTCTACGTCCATCAACTCTATGTTTCTTCGGCTCTCAACTCGATTCAAATCATCATAATTATAGTTTAAAGCACGTTTAACCTGAGATTCCACCCTCAGTATTAGATTTGTGGTAAAATCTTATTTCTTTAACTTGTGATTAAATGGATTAGAAGCCGAGTAGTCCTTGTTTTATAATATAAGTTTCCCAAACCTCTTCACATATTCTTCTATCATGAGTTGACCCACTTTGCAGTTCCTGCCTTAGAAAAGAGCTTGTCCAAGCCTTTATTTCCTCAAGAATAGGCTCTTTTTGGTATATTGTGACTTGAGAGGCTTTGTGCAACTCCAAAATCGTATTTGTGCGCTTATATTGTGCACTCACGAAACTGAAGAAATCATTCTGCTCTTTGAATTTCGCCAAATCATCTGCAGTTGATGTTTAATTTAGCAAGTTTACCTTGATGAGAAATGCTATATCGGACCATTAATGGAGAATATACCCCATACTACACAATGTAAGAGCTTCCTCCAACGAGAAGCCTTCTATATATAAATAACACATGTGATGTGTCGGGGTGAAGACTTATGTAAGTTAACTATACAGTACTTCCACACAAAATAATTAATTTCCTTTTTCTCATAATTAATTGATGCAAACCATACCAGCGGATACATCATATCCACTCATTCGTAGAAGTCAAAATCCCAAGGCACAACAATTGACATCTAAGAATATATCCTCATCCCTCTGCAGCCAATGTCTTCGCAACAACACAAACAACTTAGATATAAGACTTGTACAAAGTAAATTAACCTTAAAATTGCCAAAGTCTGACTGATAAAAAAAACCAAGAAATTATATATAGAAAGATATATTATTATACATCAGATTCTTCGCGAGATCTTATAGTATAGGAGTCTCATGTGATAGAGTATATATCACATGTGATATGTCAATTAGGATGAAGTTATATATATGAACCAACCATACTCGTACTTTTACATATTATTATTATTATTATTATTATCAACATCATTGTTTTGATAATTAATTGATGAAAACATACCAGGGGATACATCATATCCACTCGTTCGCAAAAGTCGAAATCCCAAGGCACAACAATTGACGTCTAAGAATATATCCTCATCCTTCTGCAGCCAATGTCTTCACGAGAACACAAACGACATAGATATATAACTGGTACAAAGTAAACCTTCCAATGGCCAAAGCCTAGCTGATCGAGAAAACCCAAGAATTGTATGTAGGAAGATATATTAGAGATATCATCATATCATACCTGTATATCTTATCCAAAGCACTTTCAATCTCACTTGTGAAATACCGATCTATCCCCAACTTTTGAAGGGTATCAATCATACAGAGGTTGATATATATATCCAGAGGATATACCGTGGGAACTGAAAATCAAAAAGATCAAAGTATTAGACCAGATCCACCTCAATTACTCATGGATATTATGATATACCAAATATGTACCTTTTTATTACCTGCGTTATTGTACCTCTTCAATATGGTATTCAAATATTGATAACATTTATCATCATATCTTTGAACCAAGCTGGCAGCAGTGGCTGATGGTGAATTGAAAAGCGACCCATTTTGCCTTTGATGCTTCATTGCATCTTTCCAATCATATTTGGTGATCAATCCTTCTAAAAGATAAGATAGGTGGCTTGTATTTCCTTCACGAAGACATCTATAAAGAGAGAATGGAAATTTTCATTATAAGATGCAAAAAGATATATTTTACAGCGTAATAAGATGCAAAAGGATAATGTGACTAATGTTACTAAACGGAGTTGAAAGGTACAGAACAATAAATAAACCTGGTAAATTCATTTTCCCTCTCGTGAAGGAGTTCGTCAACCAGAGTCGATTCCAATGGAAGTCTCAATCCATTTTCTATGGCATATTCCATCATGCCTGGAAATACAATTTCGAACCCAACTGGGTTAAGTTGCCTTGCATCGGCAGCAGCCCACTGGTTCTTCTCAACAAAGTTAAGAGCTTCAAAAGGAAGTTAAAATAAAATAAAATGAAAAATTAGCTCAAAGTCAATAAAGGAGAAATAGAATAACAATAAGGCACCGTATGAAACAATAGTCATTTAATTGATGAAGGAGAAGATATAATAACAATAATTTGCACTAGACAGTTTAAGGGCAAGAGTGATCCTTCCCAATCACCCAACCCACCATGAAAAATTGTTAGCAGTAGCAATATGACATAACACATCTTTGTTTGATGAAATTATGCCTCTTTTGCTGAAATGTTTGCGGAACCAAAAAAAAATTGAAAATATAAATAGTGGACATGTATCACTAATGAATGAAGAAAAAGTATGTATATATACCTCTTTCCACAAGCAAGTCTCCTACTTTCCACTTCTGAAGGGCAAGCGCACAGGCAAGTGTGGAGGAGAGGGAGTCCTTGAGCAGCAGTGGATGGCACGGATCGACGCACCATGATCCGTCAGGGTGTTGATGATCCATGACCCAATCCAAGCATTGTGGGAATAAAGGCTTCTCCTCAGAATTTGGAGAAGGCACCATGGCCAACCATGCGGTGTCATAGGAAGAAACTGACAGCTTGGCTTTATCAAACATCCCTCGTATTCTCTCAATCTTTTCTTCATCGTTCTGATAATGCCAATCATTTTTGGTACCAAAATAAAGATATGCAAATTAATCGCCAAATTTTCAAACAACTTACAATAATTCTTCTATTTTTGTCTTTCATAATTTGATTATTAATTCAAAAGGAAAAATTATATAGCGTTATTTCTTACAGCAACTGGTGGCTCCACTTTGCTGACTCTCCAATCTTTCGCTACTCGACAACGTGCATCGGCTAGGAATGAGAAAGAAAAAAAATATTTTAGTTATTGGATGAACAGATGATATGCTAAAGAAAAAAAAAAAAAAAAAAAAAAAAATAATAATAAGATGGAAAAGGCACTTTTGCACCCCAAATGAACATATGAAAGCGGATCACCTATTGGTAGATGGTTTATTTGCCACTTCTTCTTCTTATTCTTTGCCCCTTGAGGAAATGTGGGAACGGTTGTATATGCAACCAACATTTTTGCGCCTTTTTTCCTTTTACCGGGTGTGCAATGTGCTTGTGTTTTGGGTGCGGTATTTATAGGAAGCAACAAGGATTTGGGGGATTAAATAAAAAAAAAATGGTCCTAAAATTTTATAAATTTTTATAGTTATTTTAATTTTTTTTTTTTTACTTTTATAATGTAAACGTTTCAAATATTGATGAGATTTTTTTTTTCTTGATACTTATTCTAGGTATTGATTTGACTCTGCAACCACGCTATTGGCACTTTGATTTTAGACTAAAAAAAAAAAAAAGATTATTTGAATGATGGGATCACTCCAGCGTACACTTCAAAGAAAATAACTTCTACACTAATCCTTTTACATTATCATTGGAATTGAATTTCTCCTCAGAATATAATATTTATTATTACTAACTAATAAATTATGAATTATTACTTAGGAGAGATATCTGATTCAAACACCATACTTAATTTATAAAATTAATTTTTTTAAAATTTAACTCTACTTGAAAAGAAATTAACAAATCATGAGTTGTTTTCTCAAGTTTAGTTTTGAATTTTCACTTTTCTCATGTGACCAAAAGATAAATATCACCATTTAAATACAAAAAAAAAAAAAAAAAAATTCCAATTGAGCGGTTGTTTATATTTGTTATTATATAAAATTATGATATTTATGTTATTTGTATATACTTATCGATTAATTATGGTGTAACTTTTGATATAAACTCAATGAAGAGTTTTTATATAATTTCATATGATTAATGAACCTTTATACCAAAATTAATTGAGTTCATTGAGATTGGGAGGTGACATTTTAGTTTCGTATGATTAAAATGTGCATGCAACTCAAGTGTTAGAGCCTTGCACCTCAATTCTATAATACCACTGTATTATGCTTACAGAAAACGTGAGAGAGAATCAGTGAAAAAGAACAATGATAGTTAAATTAGTTATTGTGTTCCAATTTCTAAATTTTTTTGAATATTTTTTAAGAAAAAAATTAAAATTAAAAAAAAATTTAATTGCATTTATACTCAAATTTTATATAATTTAAAAATTAAGTATTTTTTTTAAAATACATATTAATGTTTACTATTTCAACTAAAAAGAATAAAATTGATATCACAACCTATATCATTTTCTTTTCTCATACTTTTTACTTCCTTGACAATCAAAAAATTTATAACTTTTCTTCTTTACATCTTTTATTTTTTCCAAACATAAAAATGGATGGAAAATTATCCATCCTCCCACTTTTTAGAGAAAAGAACCTTGAGAGCAACAATACGGTTTCTTTTCCACTTCTTATTCTTAGCTTCTTGGGAAAATAAGGGGACGGTTGTATATGCAACCAACACACACACACACATATATATAAGAAAATGTCTACGTAAAATAGTCTCCAATTTTGACTCCGACGACCATTCATTTTCCAATATCTCTTGTTAATCACTATTTGCATTTTTAATTAAAAAAAGTGCAAGATTCTTCAAAGTATATAGGCTCCAATTTTGACTCCTACAACCATTCATTATCCAATATGTCTTTTTAATCATTATTTGCATTTTTAATTTAAAAAAAAAGAAAAAAAAAAGCAAGATTCTTCCAAGTCAAAGGTAAGTTGAACAACCCTTGGCCCCCCGCTAGAGGAAAAAAAAAAAAAGGTTTTCTATACTTTAATTTATTTTTAATAGCCTCCAATTTTGACTCTTACAACCTATAAATAAAATTTATATTGTCAAATTAGAAACATTTATTGCAATAAAAACGCAAAATTAAACAAAATAAAAGGTAAAATTAAGCAATTAAATTAAATTATTTAAGGATACCCTATCTTGTTAAATTTTTGATAAAATGATCAATTATTATTTTATGAAACCTTTTATTTTTCTTTTTAAAACTCTAATCTGTTCTTTTTTTCAATCAAATATATTAAAGTTTAAAAAAAAATCCTTTTACCCTTTGTTTTTTTTTTTTTTTTGACTTCACCTGTGTGGCTATGAACAAAACAACGGTATTCATTTTGCCTATATTTTCATGTAATTCTTAGTCTTGAATTCAGAGAGGTTGGGGGATAACATTTTAGTATCGTATTAGACCTCTGCACTTCCATTCTATGGTAAAATATACGCTTCATCATGCTCAATAAATAATTGACAGACAACCTCATCTATTCTATGGATGCATGCCCGCATCATTGTCAGGCCAAATAGGAGAAAGGAATCAACCACTATATGCAATTACCCTCTACCAATAGTACTCTTTTTAACTCCAGCTTCCCCAAACCGATCGCACATATAGCCCTTTTTTTTATCATCTGATAGCACCTGAGACAGTGTTGTACTTCAGAATAATTTTAGTGCCGATAAGTATTGGATATTGCAAATTCTATGCTCGACAGATGACATGTACTCAGAAGTGTTAATTATTCCAGACATTTTAGCAGATGGGGGTAAGCAGGAGGGTGGTGCCAACTACAAGCCCAGTTACAACTCGGTTAATCACGTACAAATCAGTAGAATTGTAGAGATATTTTAATGGCTTGTGCAGACCAACGAGTCCTTAGAAATGAAAATGAAAGGTCTAAACAACAAGGGATTCCCCGACTAACTGAAGGGTGCTCGCCCTACTTTACTCAGATTTACATCCAAAATGGTGATTGGTACTGGAATTAGGATGAAATCTAGCAGCTAGGATCACCAGAAAAAGAAAAAAAATATATTAAAAAAATATCATATTATTATTATTACTAGTAATAAAAATAAAATTATTAATAATTAATATTTTAAATATATTAATAAAATAATTAAATTTATTGTGAACAATTTAATTAAATATCAAATTATTAAGTAGAAAAATTTTTTTTTGTAATTGTATTATTTTTTTGAAATTATATTTTTTTTTCTTAAATTTAAATTAAATAATTTTGTAATTTTTTTATTAAAATTAATTTGAAAAATTCTTTTAAAAATTATTTTTTTTAATCAATATTTGTGTTAAAAATATATTAAAAAATATAAATATTAAATTAATATTATTATTTATATTAATTTTATATTTAATAAATATTTTTTATTAAAATAAAATATTTTTTGCACCTGCAACCACTGCAACCACGCTATTGGCGCTTTGATTTCAGACTCTATTATGCACGTCAAAGAAAATGGCTTCTAAGTTAGCGTGCTCGCTAAATTGGGCCCTACATTATCCTTTGAATTGATCAAAATATTATTATTACTAATGAATCATAAGTTTTTATTTGAAATTTGATGAGATTTTTAACTTAAATTTTAAAGTTAATTGGTAAAATAAAAAAAATTTTTATTTAAATTTAATTTTACTTAAAAAAAATAATAAATTATGAGTTATTTTCTTGAATTTAATTTTATAATTTTTATTTTTTTAAATGAAAATTTTTTTTATATTTATTATTATATAAAAATGTGATATTTATATCATTTGTGTATACTTATTAATTAATTATTGTGTCACTTTGAGATTACCCTGACTCGATCCTGACTTTTTATCGCCCACTTGGGGCATCTTCCTTGAAAAGAAAGTTGACGATTCCTGGTTTAGGTGGATTAGGAGGATTAACTGCAAAACAATAAAAGATAAGTAAGTGTTGAGCGGAAATCAGACCTTAGTACTTTAATATTTAGTTTAGACAAAAATGAAATAGCAAGAAAAATTTGAGATTACCGTTTACAAGCTTGCGGTAATTGAGGAAAATTGTCATGTTACTATTATCTCCAGCAATAGATGTCGGAGCAATGATAATGGATGTTTTAAGTATATTAATAAAATATTTAATTTCATTGTGGGCAATTTACTGATGCGAAACAAGAGGCATGAGAAAGAACCCCCCTTGAGCTGCTCCCCAAGACGCCAATTCTTCAACCTAGAACAGATCCAGCAAAGAGGAAAATGAAATGCAAACAGCGGAGCCCCTCACCAAAAAAGGTAAAGGCTCTCATGGGGCTTCACAGTCTCTGGTAAGCCCACTTATTCATTTGGGCTTCATAGGTTTAGGTGGCCAGGCAGGCCTAGACTGGGAGTGTGGGAGAAGATAAGGGACCAATTAATAATAGTAACAGGGAGTGTTTTGTTGGGGTTCTTACAGGATTGCACGTTGCTGGATATATAGGTAGGATTCGAAGGGCAATAATATACATGGACAAACTGCCAATCTGAAACGGCAAATGTGTTGGAACGGATAAATCGAGCTGTTGCCAACGTGGAATAGAGAGAATTGTTCCCTTACGCCTTGTTGCTACAAGAAGTCATAATTGCCTCTGCCCAGAATCCAATAGCGTTGATGACAAACTCCAACAATCACCAGATCCGGTCTCACTTCTAATTTGAATCAAACTGGTCTTGCTATGAGGAACGTGCAGAAGTCATACAAGAGGGATGGTCCATGGTAGTTTAGGCCTCATCTAGTTACATTCTTGCCAGCAAATTTAAACATTACAAGAGAGCATTGCAGCAATGGGGCAAGGGGGACCGCTGGAAATACCGAGCACAAACTGGAGAGAATCAATCAAAGACTAGTTGAGATCTAACAGGTCCCACTAACAGAAAAATCCAAAGAAAAACGTAAGGGGAATCTATTGCTTTCTATCTTTTTGATTGCCATGTTATTAATCTATATGTCTCTTCAGCAACACCATAACATGTGGGGGAAGTAAAGAAAATTTGAAAGGCAAGAAACCAAGGGTGATGAAGGAAGAGGATAATAAGTGGATGCATCCAGACCATCAATGCTCTCTACCTTCGCCAGTTCGCAACAACAGGCATTGTATTTGCTTTTATGCCATAATTTTTATGACATGTGTGTTCCATGATTTATGAAATAATTTAATAATATAATAATTTTTAGATATATTATTTAAAGTTATAATTGAATTTATGTGTATGTGTAACGAGAATAATAAATTAGTAATGATTGTAAAGCTGAATGATAAAATAACAAATTCACACCGATACAAGTGATAATTCAGTCATTTTCAGCCCAGGGTACAATTATTGGCTAATTTACTAACAACCATGACCACGAGGATTTCCGGTCAATGACTCAATATGACCGTCCTCCACGCAACTTGGAGCTTTTTCACAACTGTGAGGACGTTATTTCATCAAGGATCAAAGCCTTTTGGAAGAGCAAATTATTTAGCCGCTGGCTTTCTTGACCAACCTAACTGCACACCAAAAAGGTATATATATATATATATATATAACAGTCCCATTTTTTTGACTCCATCATCCATTCATTCATTGTCCAATGTCCTTTTAATCACTATTTGCATTTTTAATGAAAAGAAATGCAAGATTCCTCCAAGCCCATGGCCCCCCCGCCTATAATCAGGAAAAAGAAAAAGGTTTTCTATGCTTTAATTTATTTGTAATAGTCTCTGATTTTTACTCCAACAAGTCTATAGATAAAATTTATATTGTTAACTTAGGAGATAATTATTATAATAAAAATATAAAATTTTAAAAAATAAATATTAAAATTAAGTAATTAAATTAAATTATTTAGAGGTATTTTATCCCGTTAAATTTTTGACAATATAGTCAATTACTATTTCATGATACCTTTTAATATTCTTTTTGAAACTCTAATTCGTTTTTTTTTTTTTTTCAATCAAACATACTAAAGTAGAAAACGGTATTCATTTTGCCTATATTTTCCTGTAAATCTTGGTCTTGAGTTCAGAGAGGTTGGGGGATAACATTTAGTAACGTATTAGAGCTCTGCACTCCCATTCCATTGTAAAATATATGCTTCATCATGCTCAATGTAAAATTGACGGACAAGCTCATCCATTCTATGGATGCATGCCCACATCATTGTCAGGTCGAAAAGGAAAAAGGAATCAACCACTATATGCAATTACCGGATAAGCATTTGGTTGTCCACCTACAGTACTCTTTTTAACTCCAGCTTCACCAAACCCATCACACATATATAGCCCTCTTTTTATCATCTCATGGCACTCGAGACGGTGCTGTACTTCAGAATAATATTAGTGCCGATAAGTATTGGATGTTGCAAATTCTATGCTCCACAGACGAAATGTACTCAGAAGTGTTGATTATTCCGGACATTTTAGCAGATGGGGGTAAGCACGAGGGTGGTGCCAACTGGAAGCCCAGTTACAACTCGGTTAATCACATACAAATCAGTAGAATTGTTGAGATATTTTTAATGGCTTGTGCAGATCAACGAGTCCTTAGAAATGCAAATGAAAGGTCTAGACAACAAGGGGTTCACCGACTAACCAAAAGGGTGCTCGCCCTACTTTACTCAGATATACATCCAAAATGATAATCACATGCATCAGACTGATTGGTACCGGAACTACGATGATGAAATCTAGCAGCTAGGATCACCAGAAAAAGGGAAAAAAAAATTAAAAAAATATTTAAAAAATATCATATTACTATTATCTTTAATAATAAAAATAAAATTATTAATAATTAATATTTTAAATATATTAATAAAATAATTAAATTTATTGTAAATAATTTAGCGAAATATTAAACTACTAAATAAAAAAATTTTATTATGTGATTATAGTGTTTAATTGAAATGATATTTTTTTATTTTGAATTTAAATTAAATAATTTTGTAATTTTTTTATTGAAATTGATAAATATTTGTATTAGATATGTATTAAAGAAAATATAAATATTAAATTAATATTATTATTTATAATAATTTTATATTTAATAAATATTTTTTATTAAAAAATAAAATATTTTTTTCTTTAAATATTATTAAATAATTTAGTCATATAATATCCGTATCAAGAAAAAAAAATATATATATATGTACATAGAGCAGCCTCCAATTTTGATTTCTCCAGCCCTTCAGTACAAAATGGCATATTTTTCTTCCCCCACTTAATCACTAATTGCGTCGGCAATGCATCGGAGAAAATGCAGCATCATTAACCCTCTTCCAAGTCGACGGTACGTTGATCCTCCTCCGGAGTAGAATAATGGTTCTAAACCCAACAGAAAAATTATCTGTTGTCTTTTTCATTGTAAATGTACTACCAGATATGGGGAAGATACAACATAGACGAGCTATCTATGCAGGAAATTTTTGTTCTTGAAAGACGTAAATCTAAATAAGATCATCGAGTTTCACTATTGATTAAGACATGGCCTCCCCACTTTGGCGTTTTTGTCCCGTTAGGAATATTTTTACATCTGAAATGTGCAATGGCTTAATTATAGCAACAATGAAAGTTCAAGAGACTTAAGCAAAAGTTGAACCAAAGCTACAAATAAAATAATTTTTTTAAAAAAATTGATCCTTAATTACTATGAGCATGTGGAGGAGAAATGGGTTTTCCATATGGAGATGACACTACATCTTTTTCCTCGTCAACTTGGTAAACATAGTGAACTATATGGCTCAACCCCATAAAAAAGTCCTTGCATGCTCTTGGAACTGTACTCCTTTTTCTTTCAACCACTAGACGAAGCAATTCTTTCCTGCAACCCTCAATGAGATTCTTGGTCTCTGCAATGGCTTTTCCTTTTGTGGTGGGGCTGTGATCATGAAGTAGGCGCAGTGATATACGATTCAGTTTTCCCTGTGCAATTTCTTTCTGCAAATGCTCGCCAATTAGTTCGTAGGAGAAAATAGAACGGCACAAATCATATGTTGCTCCATTGTAATTTTTCACAAAGTATTCCGAAAAGCTTTGTAAATTTATATGCTTCAATCGATGTTTGTTTTTCATTGAATGTCATGGAATTTCTGGCTTGCTTGGGACGTCTAGTCTGCCTTGCTTGCGCATAAGTTTTATGGGCTTAAAGTTTGAAAAATTTACAAATTATTCTTATCAATAAAAATTCATGATTAAATATGAAGAATGAAGATGTTTGAACTCCAGACCACCCCAGCCATAAAATCTTATCAAACGATATTTTACTTTAAAATATTAATTTAAGTATAATATATTATTATTTTATTTATTTTGTGATGGTACAACATTTTTTATTTCACCGTCATAAGAAAAGCCTGAAACGAAAAAAAAATAATAATAATCCTCAGTTAATAACTATGAACATGGGGAAGAGAAATGGGTTCCCAAACAGCAGCCTTAATGTCTTTAATAATCTTGGTGTATGGAGATGAAAATCCATCCTTCTCGTCGTCAACTTGGTAGAAATAGTGAACTATATGGCTCATCCCCATAACAAAGTCCTTGCATGCTCTTGGAACTATACTCCCTTCTCTTTCGACCACTAAACGAAGCAATTCTTTCCTGTAATCCTCAATAAGCTTCTTAGTCTCCGCAATGGCTTCTTCTTCTGTGGTGCTGCCTTGGTCATGAAGTAGGCGCAATGACAAACTGTTCAGTTTTCCCTGTGCAATTTCTTTCTGCAATCGCACATCAATTAGTTGCAAAGCAGATAAAAAACGGACCCAGAACTTAGAAAAAAGAAAAAAAGTGTGTGTGTGATATTAATCAATGTCTATGACCTTAGCAGTAACGAGATCATTGAGAAGGCGTCCGATTGAGCTGACCAGCTTAAACAGAGTGTGATATTCTGTGGAGGACACGACTTCCTCTGACAGCTTTGGGCCAACAAAATAGAGCGGTATCAAAACATACACTCCTGAGGCAAAGGACACGTATGCATTTTCCATGTATTCCTCCCGTGTTGGCCTGGGCGATACCCCTTTTGCCCACTTTGCTTCTTGCAGCATTGATTTCAGCACATCACGCCACTGCACTTGCCCATCAAACCCAATTTACCTTGGACTTGTTTCATCAACAAATGTTTGAACTTATACATATCTTCTTTTTCTTCTCTTTTTTTTTTTTTTTTTAATTTTGACCAAAACTCGATATTTTGAGTTCAAAAAATAATTTAGGTATTAATAAATTATAACACACAAATCGTTTTAAAATTATTTATTTAGTTTATTAAAAATCTATTAAAACATGAGTTATATAATAAAATAAAATAAAACTAACCTAAGCCCGAGTTGGGCTTGGCTTGGCCTTAGACTCAGACTAACCATAAAACAGAGCTAAAACGGGGGTTGGACTGAACCGAAATTGACTCAAAGCCTGTATCTATTAAATAACCAAATGGGTCTACTTAAAAGCTCTTACAATCTGGACCAAGTGGCTGGTGACGTCTCTTCCCTGCCATCGAGAAGCAATGGACCCAAGCTCTGTGATCATATTTTTAAGTGCAGAAAATATGATTTCCACATCTTCACTGCAGCAGTCGGGGGTTGAATTTTCTTCCCATCTGGATGATGGTCAGGAATTGGCACTAATTATTTCTTGATTTTTTTTTTTAAATAAAGATCAAAAATATTTTTTTAAATAACAATTAAAACAAAAAAGGTATTAACCTGTTAAGCAAGGTGACCAAGTTTTCCAGTTCTTCCATGTAACCTCCATGATCGAAGAAGTCATCAACAACAACTGACACAATGCAATTTTTAATCATGGACAAACGAACATCTGAGAGCTCGGGAGCAAATGCAATGGCAGAATTAGAGAAATGAATCGTTTGTAGCGTGTCCCTGGCATACTTGGGCTGATCCAATCTGTTTTCTTTTAGCCATCTGCATTTCCGCAAAGGACACAAGATTTAATTAGTAATCGTTCATCAGCCAACTTTTATTCTTTTTATGGGCATGTTGTAAGACATTAAAATTTATATTGCATTTAGACTGTTAAAAATTTATGTGAGTTTCGAGAATCTTGTAACATTATATTTTTTTTATTAATATATAGTAATTATTATCTTTATATTAAATAAATTTATTTTATTAATTTTTTATTTTAAATAAATTTATTTATTATATAATATAAAATTATTAGTAAATTATAATAAAAATAAAATAAAAATAAAAATCTCTTTTATTATATTGTAAATTTATCATTTTGTCAAGTAAATAATTTTTAAAAAAATTTTACCCTTTTTCTTTAATTCTTGATAAAACTTATATAATTATGAGTAAGGGGAATTTTAACCTCATATCATATTAATCACCTTTGAATTTCTCCAAGCTCCCCGCGAAACAGGCTCTGGCACACGTTGTAATCCTGAACGGAAAATGACAAGAGGTCTTTGTGGTGGATGTTGGGAATGCTGATTTGCCCAGAAAAGAAAAGAAAAAGAAAATGAAAAAACTATGAACATTCAGCAACCAAAAAAATGTCATCTGTACCGAATGTTCAAAATGATTGAAATGTTAAAGGAGATAAAATGTCACCTCACCTGTAAGATGTTTTAAGAAGTTGCATGTTGTCTATGTCCATCAACTCTACGTTCCTCCGGCTCTCAATTCGATTCAAATCATCATATCTATACTTTAGAGCATGTTGTACCTGAAATTCCACCTCATTGTTTAATTTGTGTCCATTCTTATTTGCTAAATTAACTTGAAATTAAAAAAATGAATTAGAAGCCAAGTGTTTGTGAATTATAAATTTCTCAAACCTCTTCTCGTAGCCTTCTTTCATGAATTGCGCCACTCTGTAATTCGTTTCTGAGAACAGCGCTTGTCCAGGCCTTTATATCCTCCAGAATGGGTTCTTCTTGGTATATTGTAACTCGAGAAGCTTTGTGCAACTCCAAAATAGTATTTGTGCTTTTATATGGTGCAATTGTGGAATTGAAGAAGTCATTCTGCTCTCTGAATTTTGTCAAGTCATCTGCACTTAGAATTTCAATATGGTAAGTTTATGATGATGAGAAATGACACATCAGATTCCTCACGAGGTGAATCTATATATGTAAACTAACCATATTCGTACTCTTATATATTATTTATCATTATTACCATTATTATTATTATTATTATTATGATGATCGTTTTGATAATTAATTGATGAAAACATACCAGGGGATACATCATATCCACTCGTTCGCAAAAGTCGAAATCCCAAGGCACAACAATTGACGTCTAAGAATATATCCTCATCCTTCTGCAGCCAATGTCTTCACGAGAACACAAACGACATAGATATATAACTGGTACAAAGTAAACCTTCCAATGGCCAAAGCCTAGCTGATCGAGAAAACCCAAGAATTGTATGTAGGAAGATATATTAGAGATATCATCATATCATACCTGTATATCTTATCCAAAGCACTTTCAATCTCACTTGTGAAATACCGATCTATCCCCAACTTTTGAAGGGTATCAATCATACAGAGGTTGATATATATATCCAGAGGATATACCGTGGGAACTGAAAATCAAAAAGATCAAAGTATTAGACCAGATCCACCTCAATTACTCATGGATATTATGATATACCAAATATGTACCTTTTTATTACCTGCGTTATTGTACCTCTTCAATATGTTATTCAAATATTGATAACATTTATCATCATATCTTTGAACCAAGCTAGCAGCAGTGGCCGATGGTGAATTGAAAAGCGACCCATTTCGTCTTTGATACTTCATTGCATCTTTCCAATCATATTTGGTGATCAATCCTTCTAAAAGATAAGATAGGTGGCTTGTATTTCCTTCGTGAAGACATCTATAAAGAGAGAATGGAAATTTTCATTATGAGATGCAAAAAGATATATTTTACAGCGTAATAAGATGCAAAAGGATATATTTTACAGCGTAATGACTAATGTTACTAAACGGAGTTGAAAGGTACAGAACAATAAATAAACCTGGTAAATTCATTTTCCCTCTCGTGAAGGAGTTCGTCAACCAGAGTCGATTCCAATGGAAGTCTCAATCCATTTTCTATGGCATATTCCATCATGCCTGGAAATACAATTTCGAACCCAACTGGGTTAAGTTGCCTTGCATCGGCAGCAGCCCACTGGTTCTTCTCAACAAAGTTAAGAGCTTCCAAAGGAAGTTAAAATCAAATAAAATGAAAAATTAGCTCAAAGTCAATAAAGGAGAAATAGAATAACAATAAGGCACCGTATGAAACAATAGTCATTTAATTGATGAAGGAGAAGATATAATAACAATAATTTGCACTAGACAGTTTAAGGGCAAGAGTGATCCTTCCCAATCACCCAACCCACCATGAAAAATTGTTAGCAGTAGCAATATGACATAACACATCTTTGTTTGATGAAATTATGCCTCTTTTGCTGAAATGTTTGCGGAACCAAAAAGAAAATTGAAAATATAAATAGTGGACATGTATCACTAATGAATGAAGAAAAAGTATGTATATACCTCTTTCCACAAGCAAGTCTCCTACTTTCACTTCTGAAGGGCAAGCGCACAGGCAAGTGTGGAGGAGAGGGAGTCCTTGAGCAGCAGTGGATGGCACGGATCGACGCACCATGATCCGTCAGGGTGTTGATGATCCATGACCCAATCCAAGCATTGTGGGAATAAAGGCTTCTCCTCAGAATTTGGAGAAGGCACCATGGCCAACCATGCGGTGTCATAGGAAGAAACTGACAGCTTGGCTTTATCAAACATCCCTCGTATTCTCTCAATCTTTTCTTCATCGTTCTGATAATGCCAATCATTTTTGGTACCAAGATAAAGATATGCAAATTAATCGCCAAATTTTCAAACAACTTACAATAATTTTTTCATTTTTTGTCTTTCATAACTTGACTATTAATTCGAAAGAAAAATTTATATAGTGTTATTTCTTACAGCAACTGGTGGCGCCACAATGCTAACTCTCCAATCTTCGGCTACTCGACAACGTGCATCTGCTAGGAATGAGAACGCAAATATTTAAGTTATTGGATGATCAGATGATTTGCTAAAAAAAAGAAAAAAAAAAAAAAAAAATATTAAGGTGGAAATGGAACTTTTGCTCCCCAAATGAACATAAGAAAGCCGATCACCTAATGGTAGAGGGTTTCTATGCCACTTTTTATTATTCTTCGCTCCCTGAGCAAACGTGGGAATGAATGTACGTGCAACCGACATTTTTGTGCTTTTTTTCCTTTTCTGGGGCGTGCAATGTGGTGGTGTTTTAGGTGTGTTTTTTTATAAGAAGCAACAAGGATTGGTCAAACAAAAGCATTGATTCTCGTATAATATTTACGTCAATATGTTCGATTATTTTAAAACATGATGCCGTCCTCCTCGAAAATAACTTTTAAAATATTTTACGTCAATTGATTGGCGTGCAATATTCACAAGTCTTAAAATATGTGTTAAGTTTGATTCATTCCTAAAGGAGAAGCCAATTTAGATTTCTCCTTCCAATTTTGACTCCTGCAGCCAGCCACGCTAAACACGTGAAAGGAAATAACTTTCTACTTTAGTTCGTAGAAGAAGTAGCAAGTAAAATAGAATGAGAAAAGTCGTAGATTCTTTCCTTTCCCTTTCACAATCACAACCTGCCAGACCATTACGTGTTTTGACATGTTTTATTCATATTTGTCTGTGAGTGTGATACCATGTCTTATAGAATTGTGTCCCACTTAATTCTTTTAGAATTTGGTTCCACTTAAATTTTTGACTGTTTATTTGCATCTGTCTCGTAGTCTCCTTGGTTGCGATTATTAGCACGTGATGCTTTTTTGTGGTTTTGGTTAGTCCATTTCATGTTAGGTATTGGTCAAATGCTTTTTCCGTGTACTTTTCTCTCCTTTAATGCGAGTGTCCACTGATTTATTAAAGGAATTTAATTAAAGGGCAAAATGTGAAAAAACAACACCAAAAAATGGACAATTTAACCAAACATGTTCTAATTTTTTTTTTTTAAAAAAAGACTCTTAATATATTAATAATTTACCCAAAAAAAAAAAAAAAAAAACCATTACATTTTTATCTGATCTTCACTTTTATATACAAAATCAGTGTCAAGAAAAAAAAAAAAAAAATATATATATATATATATATAGAGAGAGAGAGAGAGAAGCCTCCAATTTTGATTTTTCCAACCCTCAGTACAAAATGTTAAAAAAAAAACATAATATATTTCTCTTTATATATATATATATATATATATAGTATAAAAAAACCTATTATATAATTTCTTTGTATGGACATGAACATGCCGCATGACAATAGCCATACCCGATCTAGTAGGTAGGCCATTTGTCTTGATGCAATTATCTCCAATTTTAGACTACATTATGCACGCCAAAGAGGACAATGAGAGGATCCATCCAGACCATCAATGATCTCTACCTTGGCCAGTTCTCAACTACAAGCATTGTATTTGCTTTTATGTCATAATTTTTGTGATATACGGGTTACATAGTTTATAAAATAATTTTATAATAATTTTTAAATATATTATTTAAAGTTAAAATTAAATTTACATGTAATTAAAATAATAAACTAGTAATAATTGTAAAATTAAAAAATAAAATAATTTATTAATATTCATAAAAGTGATTAAAAATAATAATTTAGTTAATTTTAGTTTAAAATACAATTATACTCTAAAGTTTACAGTATAGTTTGATTCAGACAAAAAAAAAAAAAAATAATAACTGACTTAAACCATCCACATTTATTTCGATTATTTAATAAAATTGAATTTAAATATAATAAAGTAATAATTTAATTATAATAAATTAATAATTTTATTATTTTATTATTAATATAATATTTAAATTATTTTATTAATTATATCACTTTAATATCTAAAAAAAATTTTTTTTTTTATTTCGAGACAAAGAAATTAAGAAAATTATTTTATAATTTCTTGACGTCGACATGCACATGCCACGTAATAATAGTCAAACCCGATCTAGCTCGTCGACCATCTTTCTTGACGCAATTATCCCCAATTTTGACTCCTGCAGCCACGCTACTGGCCCTACGTTACTCCAATTTTGAATGATAGGAGTAGTCTAAATTAGTTCATGGACTATATTGGCCCCTACATTTCCTATGTTATTATCATTTTAATTGAATCGATTCAGACAATATAATTTTGTTATTACCAACTAATAGATTGTGAGTTGTTACTTAAAGTTTGGGAAAATATTTGATTTCAACTTCAAAGTTAGTTTATAAAATTTTTTTTAAAAAAAAATCTCTTAATCTAAAATTTAACTCAAAAAGAAAAAAAAAAAAATCATGAACTGTATATGCAAATGTGGGAGCGGTTATATATGCAACCAACATTTTGGAGTCATATACCCGGCCTGGCAGGAAGCGGGCCCGAATGGCCTCGCCTCTTGCATATATGCGGCTATCAATTCAATTGCACCGTGCATTCCGTTCCATTCTGTGTTCAATTAGTTATGTAAATTAAAGCCCACATGGGAAGCCGTTCAATTAGTGCCACTAGCAGAACCATATTCCAAGCAAAAGGTCATTATTTATGATATTGGATTGTAACTACTTAATCAGAATTAAATTTTTCTCACCAGAGTGTATTCTTACTATGTGCCAAAAAGAAACATTATTGCTGGATACCTTACTGCCTACGGTATCCCCAAAATCTAACATTGGGTGGGTTCATATTGCCACTGCATCTTGCAAGATTACACATGTCTTTCTAGTTGTAGGAGCAACTCAAGCGGCTTCCCCTGGATATTCAAGCACATACGCAATTGCACAAACAATTTTTAAGCTTATATTCATTGCTTTGGGCATTGGGGGATTTTCTTCTTCTTATTTTTTTTTCCCTATTATTTTCTTTTCTTTTCTTCTTTTAGGTTCAATCGTGCATCCAAACAAATTAATGTTCTTCCCCCAACCATCCTAGGCAGATTGTTATTCCCAACCATGGACTCCTGCATAACAGATGCTAGGTTATCATTTCCTCCTTTAAAGTATTTTTCCAACTCAAAGGTAAGTTGAATAGCCCTTGCCCCACCCCCTCCCCCCAATAATGGCACCAGTAAAAAAAAAACAAAAAGTTTTCTATACTTTCATTTATTTGTAATAACTTCTAATTTTAATTCTTATAAACTCTATTATATAAAATTTATATTGTCAATTTAAAAAATAATTATTATAATAAAAATATAAAATAAATATTAAAATTAAATAATTAAATTAAATTATTTAAAATAAATATATTTTTTATATATTTTTTTATTTTTTATTTTTATTAAGAGAGAAATACAAAGTTTTTCTCTTTTATATATTTTATATATAGTATTACAAAAACTATTATAAAATTTCTTTACGTGGACAAGGGCCACATGCCAATAGCCATTACCCGACCTAACCGATCTAGTACGTCGACCATTTGTCTTGATGCAATTACACCAAATTTGCACCTGCGACCACGCTATTGGCGCTTTGATTTTAGACTCCATTATGCACGTCAAAGAAAATGACTTCTACGTTACAAATTTGAATGACAGGTCCACCCTACGTTAGTTTGTTGACCCTACATTTCCTATATTATTATCATTTGACTTGGATTCAGATAATATAGTATTATTATTATCAATTAATAAATTACAAATTATTTACTATAATTTTAAAAATAAATAATTAAATAAAATAAATAATTAATTAATTATAAATTAATAATAATTTTTTTAGTTAAATTAATTTAAAATTTGTGAAATTTTAAAAAAATTAATTTTTTATATTATGAATAAACTGTATAACATATTTTTATAAATTTATAAACAAATAAGTTAATTTTTTTAAATTAAGATATATTACTTATGACCTAATGATATAATTAAAATTAAATTTTAACTTTAAAATATTAATTTAAGTATAATATATTATTATTTTATTTATTTTGTGATGGTACAAAATTTTTTATTTCACCGTCATAAGAAAAGCCTAAAACGAAAAAAAAAAAATAATAATCCTCAGTTAATAACTATGAACATGGGGAAGAGAAATGGGTTCCTAAACAGCAGCCTTAATGTCTTTAATAATCTTGGTGTATGGAGATGAAAATCCATCCTTCTCGTGGTCAACTTGGTAGAAATAGTGAACTATATGGCTCATCCCCATAACAAAGTCCTTGCATGCTCTTGGAACTATACTCCCTTCTCTTTTGACCACTAAACGAAGCAATTCTTTCCTGTAATCCTCAATAAGCTTCTTAGTCTCCGCAATGGCTTCTTCTTCTGTGGTGCTGCCTTGGTCATGAAGTAGGCGCAATGACAAACTGTTCAGTTTTCCCTGTGCAATTTCTTTCTGCAATCGCACATCAATTAGTTGCAAAGCAGATAAATCGGACCCAGAACTTAGAAAAAAGAAAAAAAGTGTGTGTGTGATATTAATCAATGTCTATGACCTTAGCAGTAACGAGATCATTGAGAAGGCGTCCGATTGAGCTGACCAGCTTAAACAGAGTGTGATATTCTGTGGAGGACACGACTTCCTCTGACAGCTTTGGGCCAACAAAATAGAGCGGTATCAAAACATACACTCCTGAGGCAAAGGACACGTATGCATTTTCCATGTATTCCTCCCGTGTTGGCCTGGGCGATACCCCTTTTGCCCACTTTGCTTCTTGCAGCATTGATTTCAGCACATCACGCCACTGCACTTGCCCATCAAACCCAATTTACCTTGACCCGGACTTGTTTTATCAATAAATGTTTGAACTTATACATATCTTCTTTTTCTTTTTTCTTTTTGCTTTTTTTTTTATTAATTTTGACCAAAACTCGATATTTTCAGTTCAAAAAACAATTTAGGTATTAGTAAATTATAACACACAAATCGTTTTAAGATTATTTATTCAGTTTATTAGAAATGTATTAAAACATGAGTTATATAATAAAATAAAATAAAACAAACCTAAGCCCGAGTTGGGCTTGGCTTGGCCTTATACTCAGACTAACTATAAAACAGAGGTAAAAGAAAACAGTTTGGATCAGCCCAAGTATGCCAGGGACACGCTACAAACGATTCATTTCCGTTGCTTTTGCTCCCGAGTTCTCAGATGTTCGTTTGTCCATGATAAAAAATTCCGTTATGGCAGTTGTTGTTGACGACTTCTTTGATCATGGTGGTTTCATGGAAGAACTAGAAAACTTGGTCACATTGCTTGACAGGTTTGTACATTTTTTCTTTTTTTAATTTCAAATATTTGAGACTTTTCATTTTTTAAAAAAGAATTCATAGTAATTAGTACCAATTTCTGTGGATCACACAGATGGGAAGAAAATTCAACCCCCGAGTGCTGCAGTAAGGATGTGAAGATCATATTTTCTGCACTTGAAAATATGATCACAGAGCTTGGGTCCATTGCTTCTCCATGGCAAGAAAGAGACGTCAAAACCCACTTGGTCCAGATTGTTAGAGCTTTTAAATTGACCCATTTGGTTATTTAATAGACACAGGCTTTGAGTCATTTTCGGTTCAGTCCAACCCCTTTTTAGCTCTATTTTTATTGTTAGTCTGAGTCTAGGGAAATCATAGAGTCCAGGCCAAGCCCAACTCGGGCCTGGGTTTGGATATATATGCCTAAGCCCATCTTGGTATATCTCAAACCATACTTTTATTTTATTATGTAACTTATGTCTTAATAAATCTCTAATAAACTAAAAGAATAATCTGTGTGTGCTACAGTTTATTGATACCGAAGTTGTTTCTAAGATTGAAAATCCCGAATTGCACTCTCGGTCAAAATTTAAAAAAAGAAAAAAAGAAAAAGAAAAGAGTACTCCTAAAATAAAATCATCGTTGGAGGAATAATAACATATAAGTCTGGGTCAAGGTAAATTGTATTTGATGGGCAAGTGCTGTGAGTGGAAGAAATAAAATTGTTGAGAATGTATATCGGATTATAACTTTTAAAGATAATAATAAAAATATAAAAATAATTTTTAATATTTTAATAAGATATATATTTATAGTAAAATTAATAGTAAATATTATTAAAATAAAAAATATAAAAAAAATTTAAAAGTTTAGTTAACAAAAAAAAATTAAACAATGAACTAAAGGTTTATGAAGATAAAATTTTAATTTTTTTATTTTTTTTATTAATAATTTATTATATAACTTTTATTTATAAAAAATAAAGATAACCAATTATATTTTTATTCCCGATATAAGTTTTAACCTTTACCCTTAAAAATTTTGATATAAGACTTAAGTCAAAAATTAACAAATTTCCACCAAGTCTTGTATGTAATGATAACATGTAGTCATAGTAACAATGTTTTACCTTTTTCATAAACTTTTTAATCATCATAACACGTCAATTAAATCTAAGTACTACTTGAACTTAAGATTATTTGTAAGATTAATTTTCTAAATTGAAACCTTCCTCTTAACAATTTTCTCTATAAAGATTGTAATAGTACTTACAACTATAGTTTCCTGTAGAATATACAAATTTTTAGATCTGCAGGCTTTTATGACAACGAGAACACCTTTACTAATTTTTAGAACTTTACCTTTACTCGTACGCTTAAAGCCAAGAGCCTTAAGTGTTCCCAAAAAGATGAGATTCTTCTTTAATTCTGGATTATGTTTGACCTATGTAAGTATTCTCACAGCACTATTATGAGTCTTGATTATGATCGTACCAATCTTAGCAATTTTGCAAATTGTATAATTGCCCATTATGACAACTCCACCTTTAACAAATTTATAGGTAGAAAATCATTCCCTATTGGGATACATATGGTACGTGTAATTAGAATCTAAGATCCATTCATGAGCATACCTTGATTTATCATTAATAAAGAATATAATCTCATCACTCTCATCTTTTACAACACTAATTTAATTACAACACTAATTTAAATTAATTCATTGCTTTTGTGCTTCTTCTTATCCTTGACTTTCAGTTTCAAACAATCAATTATGCCCTTTCTTTTTATAATAATTACACATTAAATTTTTATGTTTAGATTTAGATTTACTGGATTTCTGACTATCTACATCTCTCTTATCTGATCTGCCCTAAACCACTAAAGTGTCAACTTGACCATAATTACTAGTTTCCTAGTTATATCTTTATCGATCTGTTCTTTCAACTTTAAAATAAATTTAATTTCTTTATAAGAAATAGTCTCTTTATCATAAAGTATTATTTCTCTGAAATGTTTAAACAAATGAGGAAGAAAACATAATAATAATAGGGTTTGATCCTCATCCTCAATATAAACATCTATATTATTTAAATCCATAAATAAAGAATCAAATTTATCCAATTGCAACAATATAAATGATTCTTTAAACAAATGAAGTATATACAAACTTTGTTTTAAATAAAACTTATTATTCATTATTTTCTTTATATACAATGACTTTAATTTCTCCTATAAATCTTTAGCAATAACCTTAGTAGTTACTTCTCTTAAAATTTCATCTAAAAAATTTAAGATGATACCTGATTTAACCCTTTTGTCAAGACTAGCAAATTCTTCATTTGACATCTTCTCTAGCTTTTTTTTTGCCTCCCTAGTAATGTTATGTCGACACCATTTTGAACCAACATGACTTCCATTTTAAGCTGTCACATTTCGAAGTTAACACTCCGGTCAAACTCCTCATAATAACACTTAGTTATTGCCATCATAACTATTTTTTCAAACCAAACCAAGGCTCTGATACCAATTTGTTGGGGGATTGACATTAAGTTATAGCCCTTAAAGACAATAACAAAAGTAACTAGAGACAGAGACACTAGATTTTACGTGGTTCAGTTGATATGACCTACGTCCATAGGCGAAAGTGAGAGCAAATATTACTAAAGTGGAAAATGCAAAAAAGACTTAAGAGCCTACTTAACCAAAAAGCCCGAATGATGGACTAAATACTCATAGAGATGGAGTTTTAACTCCCTTAATTTTCCCTTAATTCTCTTATTAATAACTCATTGCATGACTCTTTATTTATAAGGAGTAATAGTAGTTAACCATACTTTCATTCCCGATGTAAGATTTAGGTCTTCACCCTCAAAAGTCTCGATGTGAGACTTGAGTCAAAAACTAATAAAAATCAATGCTACAAGAAGCAAAGTGGGCAAGAGGAGTATCGCCCAGGCCAACATTGGAGGAATACATGGAAAATGCATATATGTGTTTACCGCAGGAGCATTTCTTTTGATACCACTCTATTTTGTTGGCCCAAAACTGTAAGAAGAAGTAGTGTCCTCTACAGAACATCACCACTTTGTTTAAGCTGGTCTTTTAAATGGGACGCTTCTCAATGATTGTTAGGAGAGTAAAAAAAAGAAAAATTGAAAATAAAAAATATCAAATTTATGTGGTTCAGTTGATTTGATTTATATCAATAGGTAAAAATTAGAGCAAATATTACTAAAATAAAAATTCAAAAAAAAAAAAACTTTTGTGAGTCATATTATCAAAAACCCAAATAATATATTTAAAACTTATTGAGTTTTAACTTTTTTAAATTTCTTTAATTATATTGATTTTATAATACACTATATTACTTCTTATTTATAAGAAATAAAATTAGTAAACTTTACTTAATTTCTTGGTGTAGGATTTTACCCACCAAATTAACAAATCTTTATTTGACTTAAGTCTCATATACAGACATAGTAATAATATTTCACCTTCTCTACAAACTTTCAAATTATCATAGCACGCCAATTAAATCTAAGTACTGCTTGAATTTCACAACTAGAAGAGGCTTTGTAAACATATATGTAGAATTGTTTTTAGTACTAATTTTTGAATTAAAACCTTCATATTGGTAATTATCTCTCAAATGAAGTGATATTTCATGTCAATATACTTTATTCTCTCATTATATATCTAATTTTTAGTTAAATATATTGTACTTTGACTATCACAATAGATGATAATAATATCTTAATGTAAACTAAGCTCACCGTACAAGCATTTCTACTATAAGGCTTCTTTGATTGTTTGAGTCATCGCCATGTATTCTACTTTAGTAGTAGACAAAGCAACAATATGTGGTAGAGTAACTTTCCAATTAACAATAGAATCACCAATACAAAATATATAGCCTGTAAGAGATTTTCTTCTATCAAGATCAGTAGTGTAATCAAAATCAACAAAACCAACCAATAAGTTTGAATTTTTACTAAACTCCAAACATGTGTTCAAAGTATTTTGCAAGTATTTAAGAATTCATTTCATAGTCTACCAATGTAATTTGTTTAGAGGAGACATATATTTGCTAACTACACTAACTAAGTAAAATATCTATATGCATGCAAACTATTACATATATAAGATTACTGACAATAGTCAAATATGGAACTCTTTCCATATACCTCTTCTTTTTATCTGACTTTAGTGACTAAGTAGCTAATAATCTAAAATGACTAGCAATGAGAGTACTGATAGGTTTAACATTTTTCATACCAAATCATTCCAAGTCCTTTTCAACATAATTTGTCTGGATTAAATATAACTTATTACCTTTACGATTCTTTCTAATTTTCATGTCAATAATCTTCTTTGTTATTTTTAAGTCTTTTATTTCAAATTCATTATTCAAAAGTGTTTTTAAAGTGTAAATTTTTGACAAATTTTTGGCAATAAAGAGCATGTCGTCGACATAAAGTAACAAGTAAATGAATGAGTCATTATCTAATTTTCGAAATTAAATGCAACTATCATGCATACTCCAGGAGTAACCATGACCTAATATAAAGAAATTAAATCTCTTATATCACTGTCTTAAAAACTACTTTAATCCATACAAGAATTTCTTCAACAAATAAACATAGTTTTCATTATCTTTAATTTCAAAACCTTATGATTATTTCATATATATTTACTCCTCAAACTCACCATATAAAAAAACTGTTTTAACATTGAGTTGTTTTACTTCAAATTGTACATGGTCACCGAAACAAATAAGATACATATCAAATTATCATAATTTAATAATTATTTAACATAAATTTCATTAATAATAAATGACTAATATTATTATAATCAATAATAATTAGTAATAATCAAATAATAATTAGCTGAACGGTCATATAATGACTAGTTCAATAAATATAAAATAGTTAATCAGCAATCATAATCATAAAATGATTAGTTGATTAAATTTTAAAATATAATAATTAGTATTTTAAAAATACACTAATTTACGACATAACAAGGACTAATAGTCTTTTAATGCCGTATTTTCCTCTGGTCTGAAGTAGCTTTATCCAGCTTAAAATATATACTATTCTACGAGTGGCTTAGTTGTCTAGGCACAAATTTGCATAATATGTCCTATCGTGTTGGTGTTTCGATACAGATGGTTCGTTTTCTGTAGCGTGTGTTCTGGACTAACCAATGCTCTCCTACAAATGTTTGTTTCCCCAACCTTTTGTTGATTTTGTTGTAGCCTACGTCTTCAATGATTGTCTTCATTTTCGTCCATGTCCAAGGCATTTCTTTTCTGAAACCAAATGCGGTGGCACATGGCCAAGACAACCATTACATCAAATCTCCTAGGAACGTGATTGAATACTAAAATGCAAAATTGTGTTAACTTACTATAAATCACCAGATTTACCAGACAAAGCAAATTTTGTTAGTATGTTCGTAGGAAATTAGCGTGGTCCTGTTTTGGCTGCACTCAATTAGCTGTGAAAAGTTTAGAGACAAAAGTTGTTGTGGATTAATGTTCAGTGTTCATCGAGACTTGATTGTGAGTTTTAGTGCGTAAGACACAATGTAGTGCATACATGTAACTAGTGTTTGTTGAACTACCCGAAAAGCGTTAGCGCTTAAGCTATACTGTAGTGTATATATATAAATAATATTTGCTGAACAATCTTTCTTTTCACGTGGGAAGAAGAAGCTAAGGAATCACTGGAGGAAATTCATACACCCCTAATGTGGCTTTACAAATGGACAAAACTGAAAATTTGGAAAAGTGGGGGTCAATAATTAAAGTATGCAATGGAATTGGCAAGTAAGAACAGAGAAAACCGTGAGACTATAAACAGGCGGAAGTGAAAGAGAGTTGGAGAAGTGATTGATACAGCATCATACATGTTGGTCGCATCATAGCCTTTATTTTCGTATATGGGTATAAGCTTCTTCTTTCTTGGATACCATGGTTTGTGTTCTTTGCTCTCCAAATTCCTTTCGATCTTCCTTCCATGAATTTTATTTTCTGAAACTTTGTGGGTAAAAAAGCGATCTAATATGGGTGGCACTTCTATGATCTGACTTTGGTAATGAAGGTTAATTTTTTGCTGCTTGACAGTGGATCAATGGACTTCTTTTTTTTCTCCTAACCTAATAAAGGTTAATTTTCTGTATCAAGTCCTTAGCATTTTAATTGCCACTGTTGTTACTAACTCTTTTACCTAATTTTACTTGGAGAATATGCAATAAACAAAACCTTCAGAGTTTCTTCACGCGTGAAGCCAAGAAAATACTATCGGCTCTCCTTCCACGGTACATACAAACGAACACTACTTTTTTTTTTTTTTCTTTATGTTGTTCTTTTTCTAGAATTACATCTTGCTTAACAAGTTGACTACAATTAGATAAATTGATGATGGTATCAGGTTGCCTTCTTTTGCTGTTTTGGACTGCTTCCAAATACTTGACGACGGTAATTGGTTGCTTGTTAGTTGCCGTGTTCTACTATGACGTGGTGCCTCAGGTGCTCTCTTCATTATATAAAGGTGATGACGGTATCTCGTTGAACTATAGGCAAGTTCTTTGTTGTGATACCCATATAAGTTTGCATTATTCGTTAAAATTTTTTTTCAATCAAAGCAACTTCCACATTTCCTTATTTAGGCTATCATCAACGTCATAAGAATATTAAAAATGGCTGCATATTTTTTAATACTTGCACATTCTCAAACTTACAGATACATGCTCTAGATGCCTTCAAAAAATATGCAGTCCTTTGTGCTGCCCTGGCTTGACATGCTCGTGTCAGTTGGGAGATTGAGTGGGTTTGCATATTAACCATCCATTTTTAAATGGTGGGATCTATCGTTTTCTGTCCGTTGTCGCTGGATGCTTATACTTTCCCTTTTGCTTTGGGTTGCTTTTATTGTCAGCATTATGTTGTTTTCAATATTGCCTTGGATAAAATAAATTTTACAATCATTTGCTTTAATCTTTTACTATCATTGGACAAAGCCTTTTTTTTTTTTTTTTTTATCTAGAGGACAAAGTGGGTGGCAATTTTCATCTGTTTTTTCATGATAACATCCATACTTTGTTCAATCCGTGCCTCAAGATGTCTATGACATGTTTCCATCAGCTGGGTTTATCTTCAATCGGTGTAAGTCACACTCTATTTATTGTTTATTTCTCTTATTGTTGGATGGTGAATGAAAGCTGAGGAGGGAGTTTGGGGTAAAAGCCTACAAAGATATTTGTAACTCCCTCGTGTAGTCCTTGTACACTGGTAGTTATTTTATCAAAACACTAGTTACGAATTCTGAACTAGTTATAGATAAAATACAATCACGCGTGGCTTTTAATTTTTTTTATTTATTATTATTTTTTGAAAATGTCGGATATTACCATAAAAATTGCTGTCTATTTTCGATGCAACTGCTACCCAATCCTGTCCAAATTGCTGTATGTTTGCTGTCTAAAGATGGTATGTTTATTGAGAAACTGTTGCAAACAATTCAAAACGGCAGCAATGACAAATTTAAAAGCGTTCTCTTTGGCTAATAAACCGTCGTATATTCACTTTATAACCGTTATGTATTAGTTAAAAGAAGCTCTGCGATAGGTTGCATAAAAGACTTCTGGCAGATGGTTTTATTGTAGCTGCTATAAACATAAAGAAGCACCGCATATACAGACCAAAAATGCTGGAATAGCAGTTTTTGATTGCTGACCACTTATTTATAATTTCTATCAGAAGAAGGAAATGCCTTTATTATTAAATATGGAAGTCCAAGAGACTGCAGTAAAAGTTGGACCTAAGCTACATATATAATAATTCAAAAAAAAAAAAAAATGAAAGTTAATTAGTGACCGTGGACTTGAGGAAGATAAATGGGTTCCCGAACAACAGCCTTAATCTCTTCGATAATCTCTCCATATGAAGATGAAAATCTATCATTTTCCTCGTCAACTCGGTAAAAATAGTGGACCGTATGACTCATCGCCATAAAGAAGTCCTTGCATGCTCTTGGAACTATACTCCCTTTTCTTTCAACCACTAAACGAAGCAATTCTTTCCTGTAACCCTCAATGAGCTTCTTAATTTCTTTAATGGCTTGTCCTTTTGTGGTGGTGCTGGGATCATGAAGTAGGCGCAATGATACACAGTTAACTTTTCCCTGAGCAATTTCCTTCTGCAAATGCACATCAATCAAAAAAAAAAAAAAAAAAAAAACACACGTAAACACAACAAATTATGTGTTGCTCCATTGTAATTTCCCCCAAAGTAATTGGAATGTCTTTCTAATTATGCTTCTTGCAATCATAGTTTTATTTCAGCTAAAAAATTATTAAGAGTTATTTTTTCTAAATTAAATTTAGAATTAAGACTTTGTTGTTTTTGCTGTTACGTGTGTGACTATGTCTTTCATATCTTTGTCATGAATCTTGACGGGCATGCTACAAGTAGAAACGAAAGTTATTACCATTTAAGGAGTCAAGATTAAACATGGCAAACAACTACTGTTTGCTCTATTCTTACGGTACTATGTTAGTTGTAACACAATGTATATGTATATATATATATATATATATATATATATATAAGGAATACAAATTTAAAGGGTTTTCTACCTGAGTAGGAACGAGATCGTTAAGAAGTCGTCCGATTAAGCTTATCAGCTTAAACAGAGTGTGATATTCTGCTGATGACACCACTTTCTCTGACAGTTTTGGCCCAGAAGAATAGAGTGGTATCAAAAGCACTGGTCCCAAGGCAATTGAGACGTATGCATTTTCCATGTACTCCTCCATCGTTGGCCAGCAGGGTGATATCCCTTTTTCCCACTTTGCTTCTTTCAACATTGCTTTCAGCAAATCATGCCACTACACTCGCACATCAAACACAATTTAACTTGCGCGGTCTTGTTTGGTTAGGTTTAAGTCTCACTCCACCTAAGGATCGGTTCATGCATGCATACATATATTCATAATCTAAATTTATAAAAAATGGAAAAAAAAAAAAAAAAAAAACATGTTGGACTGAACCAAAACCATCAGAAAAGAAAGGAATTCAACCCAAGCCTTCGTATTCGTGGGTGTGGCACAAGCAGACCCATAGTATATGCACAGCACAGGTCTAACAAACTTTCCAATTAATGCATACAAATAGAAATGACAAGCTAGTGGATCGGATTAAATTTAGGTCAAATTGTTTCAATTTTTCAGGTATTTTGAATTTATTGGCTCTTAACTCCTTTGGGTTTTTAGTTCATCAAGTTTCGGGTTTTCCGGATTATTTGAGTTTGGGTCATCAAGTTTCAAGCTAGCTAATATGCAAGATAATATACATGGAGAAGCAAAGAATAAAATTAAACAAATGGGTCAATTTAAAAGCTGTTATGCCAAGCTCTTACAATCTGGACCAAGTGCGTGGTGACATCTCTTCCTTGCCAACGAGAAGCAATGGACCCAAGCTCTATGATCATATTTTTAAGTGCAGAAAATATGATCTCCACATCTTCACTGCAGCACTCGTGGGTTGAATTTTCTTCCCATCTGTATGATCCACAGAAATTGGTACTAATTATTTTATGATTTTTTTGGGGGGGGAAAAAAAGAAAAGTTTCAAATATTTTTTAAAAAAATTTGTACAAACCTCTCAAGCAATGTGACCAAGTTTTCTAGTTCTTCAATGGAACCGCCATGATCAAAGAAGTCGTCTACAAGAACTACCATAATGGAATTTTTAATCATGGACAAACGAAAATCTGAGAGCTCGGGAGCAAAAGCAATGGCAGAATTAGAGAAATGAATCATTTGTGGCTTGTCCCTGGCATACTTGGGCTGATCCAATCTGTTTTCTTTTCGCCATCTGCATATCCGCCAAAGACCCAAGATTAATTAGTTTTCGTTCATCAACCAACTTTAATTATTTTTATAGGCATGTGGTAAACATAAAAATTTATATTGCATTTAAAGTGCTATAGGGTCTCGATAGTCTCGTGCTAGTATGTTTATATATATATATATATATATATATGTGTGTGTGTGTGTGTGTGTTAACTATTAACTTTATATCACATAAATTTAGTTTATTATATATTATAAAATAATAAATAAATTATAATAAAAATTAGTGTCGTTACATCTTAAATTCATTATTCTCTCAGGCAAATAATTTTGAGATAATTTTTTTTTTCCTCTGGTTTAATTAAATAGATAAAAATTATATAAAGTGGGACTTTAGCCTCATATCATATTAATTACCTTTGAATTTCTCCAAGTTCCCTGCGAAGCAGGCTCTGGCACAGGTTGTAATCTTGAACGGAAAATGACAAGAGGTCTTTGTTGTGGATGTTGGGAATGCTAACGTGCCCAGAAAAGAAAACAAGGAAAAAAAGGAAAAAAAAAAAACAAAGGAACTAGGAACATTCAGCAACCAAAAAATGTCAACTGTACCGAATGTTCGAAAAGTTTGAAATTTTAAGGAGATAAAATGTCACCTCACCTGTAAGATGTTTTAAGAAGTTGCATGTTGTCTATGTCCATCAACTCTATGTTCCTCCGGCTCTCAACTCGGTTCAAATCATCGTATCTATACTTTAGAGCATGTTGTACCTGAATTTCATCTCATTATTTAATTTGTGTCCATTCTTATCTGTTTAATTAACTTGTAATTTAAAAAATGAATTAGAAGCCCAAGCGTTTGTGAATCATAAATTTCTCAAACCTCTTCTCGTAGTCTTCTCTCATGAATTGCACCACTCTGCAATTCGTTTCTCAGAACAGTGCTTGTCCAGGCCTTTATATCCTCCAGAACGGGTTCTTCTGGGTATATTGTGACTCGAGAAGCCTTGTGCAACTCCAAAATAGTATTTGTGCCTTTATACGGTGCAATTGTCGAATTGAAGAAGTCATTCTGTTCTCTGAATTTTGTCAAGTCATCTGCACTTAGAAGTTCAATATGGTAAGTTTATGATGATGAGAAATAACACATCAGATTCCTCACGAGGTGAAGTTATATATGTAAACTAACCATACGAGGTGTACTCTCATAAATTATTCTTATTATTATTATTATGATCGTCGTTTTGATAATTAATTGATGAAAACATACCAGAGGATACATCATATCCACTCATTCGCAAAAGTCGAAATCCCAAGACACAACAATTGACGTCTAAGAATATATCCTCATCCTTCTGCAGCCAGTGCCTTCACAGGAACACAAACGACATAGATATACAACTTGTACAAAGTAAACCTTACAATGGCCAAAGCCGATCAAAAAACACGGGAATTATACATGGGAAGTTATATTAGAGATATTATCATATCATACCGGTGTATCTCATCCAAAGCACTTTCAATCTCACTCGTGAAATACCGATCTATCCCCAACTTCTGAAGGGTATCAATCATACAGAGGTTGATATATATATCTAGAGGATATACCGTGGGAACTGAAAATCAAAAAGATCAAAGTATTAGACCAGATCCACCTCAATTACTCATAGATATTATGATATACCAAATATGTACCATTTTATTACCTGCATTATTGTACCTCTTCAATATGTTATTCAGATATTGATAACATTTATCATCATATCTTTGAACCAAGCTAGCAGCAGTGGCTGATGGTGAATTGAAAAGCGACCCATTTCGTCTTTGATGCTTCATTGCATCTTTCCAATCATATTTGGTGATCAATCCTTCTAAAAGATAAGATAGGTGGCTTGTATTTCCTTCGTGAAGACATCTATAAAGAGAGAATGGAAATTTTCAATATGAGATGCAAAAAGATATATTTTACAGTGTAATGACTAACGTTACTAAACTGAGTGGAAAGGTAAAAAACAATAAATAAACCTGGTAAATTCATTTTCCCTCTTGTGAAGGAGTTCGTCAACCAGAGTTGATTCCAATGGAAGTCTCAATCCATTTTCTATGGCATATTCCATCATGCCTGGAAATACAATTTCGAACCCAACTGGGTTAAGTTGCCTTGCATCAGCAGCAGCCCACTGGTTCTTCTCAACAAAGTTAAGAGCTTCAAATGGGAAAATAAAATAAAAAATTAGCTCAAAGTCAAGAAAGGAGGAATAGAATAAGGCACTATTTGAAACAATAGTCATTTCATTGATAAAGTAGAAGATATAATAACAATAATTTGCACTAGACAGTTTAAGGGCAAGAGTGATCCTTCCAATAATTAGCTGTAGCAATATGACATAACACATCTTTGTTTGATAAAATTATGCCTTTCGTTTTTTCTAAAGGTTTGTGGAACAAAAAAAAAAAATGAAAATATAAATAGTGGACTTGTATCTCTAATGAATTAAGCAAAAGTATATATATATATACCTCTTTCCACAAGCAAATCTCCTACTTTCCATTTCTGAAGGGCAAGCACACAGGAGAGTGTGGAGGAGAGGGAGTCCTTGAGCAGCAGTGGATGGCACGGATCGACGCACCACGATCCGTCAGGGTGTTGATGATTCATGACCCAATCCAAGCATTGTGGGAATAAAGGCTTATCGTCAGAATCTGGAGAAGGCACCATGGCCAACCGTGCGGTGTCATAGGAAGAAACTGATAGCTTAGCTTTATCAAACATCCCACGTATTCTCTCAATCTTTTCTTCATCGTTCTGATAATGCCAGTCAATTTTGGTACCAAAATAAAGATATGCAAATTAATCGCCAAAATTTTGAACAACTTATAATAATTCTTCCATTTTTATCTTTCATAATTTGACTATTAAATTGAAAGGAAAATTTAAGCTCTGCTATTTCTTACAGCAACTGGCGCCACTTTGCTGACTCTCCAATCTTTCGCTACTTGACAACGTACATATGCTAGGAATGAGAATGCAAAAAATATACAAGTTACTGAATGAAGAGAATATTAAGATGGAAACGGCACTTTTGCACTCCCAAAGAACATATGAAAACTGATCACCTAATGGTAGAGGGTTTCTTTGCCAGTTCTTATTCTTCGCTCCTTGAGCAAATGTGGGAACGGTTGTATGTGCGACCAACATTTTTGTGCTTTTTCTCCTTTCTCGAGCGTGCAATGTGCTTCTGTTTTGGGTGTGGTATTTATAAGAAGAAACAAGGATTTGGTCAAACAAAAGGAAGTGCGAAGAGTCCTACGTCGTTTTCTTGGCATTTTTATGTTCATCATTCAAATCTTAGATATAACAAAAAAAAAAAAAAGAGAGAGTTCTACTATATATGAATGCATTTGAGGACGCAAACTTTATCTCTAACTAACTCATTATTCAATAAAAAATATATATTAATTATATTTAATAATTAAAATTTATTAATATTAATTTATATATAATCTTTACATCAATTTTTTAATTATTTTAAAATATAATACTGACCTTAAAAATAACTTTTGATGGAATAACTTTTTATACATAACCTCCAATTTTGACTTCTATCATCTTTAAGTGTAAAATATCATATTATTATTATTTTTAGAAATATAATTATTGATAATTAATATTTTAAGTATCTTAATAAAATTATTATATAATTTCTTTGTGTCAACATGAACATACCACATGACAATAGCCATGCCCGATCTACGACGTGGACCATTTGCCTTTGATGCAATTATCTCCAATTTTAGACTACATTATGCACGCCAAAGAAAATAACTTCTACATTAGTGCGCTCGCTAAATTGGGTCCTACATTTCCTACGTTACCATCTTTTGAATTGATAATATTGTTATTGCTAACTAATGGGTCCTGAGTTCTTACTTAAAGTTTGGTGAGAGACTTAATTCAAACTTTGACATGTGGGGAAAGTGAAGAAAATTAGAAAGGCAAGAAACCACGGGGTGATGAAAGAAGAGGATAATGAGAAGATCCATCCAGGCCATCAATGATCTCTACCTTGGCCAGTTCTCAACTACAAGCATTGTATTTGCTTTTATGTCATAATTTTTATAATATAGTTATTACATAATATATAAAATAATTTTATAATAATTTTTAGATATATAATTTAAAATTAAAATTAAATTTATATTTAACGAGAATAATAAAATAATTATTATTATAAAAATAAAAAATAAAATAAATTATTTATTTTCATACAAGTCATTAAGAATAATAATTTGGTCAATTTCGGTCGAAGTAAAATTATTGGCTAATTTATGAACAACCATGACCCAGCCCGATGATTTCCGGTCAATGGCTCAATATGACCGTCCTCCACGCGCCTTGGAGCTTTCGGATAACTGTGAGAACGTGTCTTTATTAACATCATAAAAGAGTCAGGCTCTAAAGTCTGACCTCCCCCCAAAAAGTTGACTTAGATCATCCGCCCTAACTTCAATTATATAATAAAATAAAATACAATTATAATAAATTAATGCTATTTTTTATTTCATTAAGTTATTATTTTATTGTTAATATAATATTTAAATTATTTTATTAATTATATCAATCTTGCATCTAAAAAAAATACTTTTTTATTTCGAAACAAAGAGAATGTCTCTTTCTCTCTCTCTCTCTCTCTCTCTCTCTCTCTCTTTTATACGCAGTATTAAGAAAATTATTTTATAATTTCTTGATGTCCACGTAAGAATAGTCAATCCCGACCATTTGTCTTGGTGCAATTATCTCAAATTTTGACTCCTGTAGCCACGCCGTCGGCCCTACGTTAGTCCAATGTTGGATGATAGGACTGCTCAATTATACACGTCAAAGAAAATGACTTCTCCTTTATTTCGTTGACTAAATTGGCCCTTCATTTCCTATGTTATTATTATCTGAATTAAATTTCTCCCGGACAATATAATATTGTTATTACCAACTACTAAGTTATGAGTTGTTACCTAAAGTTTAGAATGATATTTGTTTCGAATTTGAAACATGGTTTATAAAATAAAAAAATTTTTAATTTAAATCCAACTCTAAAAAATAAAAAAGTCATGAGTGTATATATGCAACCAACATGTTGAAGCTTTTACTTTTTCTTGCGCGTGCATTTGGGTGTGTTTGTGGGTGGTGTTTACAAGAAGCAACAAGGATTAAAGAAAGGAAAGTAAGCCCAACATTTATTTTAATCTATATATAATTTATAATGATAGTGTTAGAGTTATATAAATTTTTAGTTTTTAAAAATTTTTGTCTATAAATACAGTGGAGACCTTGTTATCAAAAGGGAAACAAAAAAAAAAATATCTATATATAATAGTCCCATTTTTTTGACTCCTACACCCTTTCATTTTCCAATGTCTCTTTTTAATGACTATGCAGGATTCTTCAAAGGATACAGGCTGCAATTTTGACTCCTACAACCATTCATTGTCCAATGTCTTTTTAATCACTATTTGCATTTTTAATGAAAAGAAATGCAAGATTCTTCCAAGTCAAAGGTTGAATAGCCCTTGCCCCCCCCCCCCCCCTGCCACAAGAAAAAGAAAAAGGTTTTCTATAGTTTAATTTATTTGTAATAGTCTTCAATTTTGACTCCAACAACTCTATAGATTAAAATTTATATCATGAACTTGGGAGATAATTATTATAATAAAAATATAAAATTAAAGAAAATAAATACTAAAACAAAATAAGTACTCTTTTTAACTCCAGCTTCACCAAACCGATCACACATATCGTCCTCTTTTTATCATCCGATAGCATTCGATAAGTATAGGATGTCGCAAATTTTATGCTCGACAGATGAAATGTACTCAGAAGTGTTGATTATTCCGGACATTTTAGCAGATGGGGGTAAGCACGAGGGTGGTGCCAACTGGAAGCCCAGTTACAACTCGGTTAATCACATACAAATCAGTAGAATTGTTGAGATATTTTTAATGGCTTGTGCAGATCAACGAGTCCTTAGAAATGCAAATGAAAGGTCTAGACAACAAGGGGTTCACCGACTAACCAAAAGGGTGCTCGCCCTACTTTACTCAGATATACATCCAAAATGGTAATCACATGCATCAGACTGATTGGTACTGGAATTACGATGAAATTTAGCAGCTAGGATCACCAGAAAAAGAAAAATAAAATAAAAAAATATTTTAAAAATATCATATTACTATTATTTTTAGTAATAAAAATAAAATTATTAATAATTAATATTTTAAATATATTAATAAAATAATTAAATTTATTGTAAATAATTTAATGAAATATTAAATTACTAAATAAAAAAATTTTATTATGTAATTTTAGTGTTTAATTGAAATGATATTTTTTATTTTGAATTTAAATTAAATAATTTTGTAATTTTTTATTAAAACTGATAAATATTTGTATTAGAAATGTATTAAAGAAAATATAAATATTAAATTAATATCATTATTTATAATAATTTTATGTCTAATAAATATTTTTTATTAAAAATAAAATATCTTTTTCTTTAAATATTATTACATAATTTAGTCATACAAAACCCGTGTCAAGAAAAAAAAAAAAAAAATATATATATATATATATATATAGAGCAGAGCAGCCTCCAATTTAGATTTCTCCAGCCCTTCAGTACAAAATGGCATATTTTTCTTCCTCCTCTTAATCGCTAATTGCGTCGGCAATGCATCGAAGAAAATGCAGCATCTTTACCCTCTTCCAAGTCGACGGTAGGTTGATCCTCCTCCGGAGTAGAATAATGGTTCTAAACCCAACAGAAAAATTATCTGTTTTCTTTTTCATTATAAATGTACTACCAGATATGGGGAAGATACAACATAGACGAGCTATCTATGCAGGAAATTTTTGTTCTTGAAAGACGTAAATCTAAATAAGATCATCGAGTTTCACTATTGATTAAGACATGGCCTCCCCACTTTGGCGTTTTTGTCCCCTTGGGAATATTTTTACATCTGAAATGTGCAATGGCTTAATTATAGCAACAATGAAAGTTCAAGAGACTTAAAGCAAAAGTTGAACCAAAGCTACAAATAAAATAATTTTTCTTTTTTAAAATTGATCCTTAATTACTATGGGCATGTGGAAGAGAAATGGGTTTCCAAACGGCAGCCTTAATGTCTTCGATAACCTTTCCATATGGAGATGACACTACATCTTTTTCCTCCTCAACTTGGCAAGCATAGTGAACTATATGGCTCAACCCCATAAAAAAGTCCTTGCATGCTCTTGGAACTGTACTCCTTTTTCTTTCAACCACTAGACGAAGCAATTCTTTCCTGCAACCCTCAATGAGATTCTTGGTCTCTGCAATGGCTTTTCCTTTTGTGGTGGGGCTGTGATCATGAAGTAGGCGCAGTGATGTACGATTCAGTTTTCCCTGTGCAATTTCTTTCTGCAAATGCTCGCCAATTAGTTCGTAGGAGAAAATAGAACGGCACAAATCATATGTTGCTCCATTGTAATTTTTCACAAAGTATTCCGAAAAGATTTGTATATGTATATGCTTCAATGGATGTTTGTTTTTCCTTGAATGTCATGGAATTTCTGCCTTGCTTGGGACGTCTAGTCTGCCTTGCTTGCGCATAAGTTTTATGGGCTTAAAGTTTGAAAAATTTACAAATTATTCTTATCAATAAAAATTCATGATTAAATATGAAGAATGAGGATGTTTGAACTCCAGACCACCCCAGCCATAAAATCTTATCAAACGATATTTTACTTTAAAATATTAATTTAAGTATAATATATTATTATTTTATTTATTTTGTGATGGTACAACATTTTTTATTTCACCGTCATAAGAAAAGCCTGAAACGAAAAAAAAAAAATAATAATAATCCTCAGTTAATAACTATGAACATGGGGAAGAGAAATGGGTTCCCAAACAGCAGCCTTAATGTCTTTAATAATCTTGGTGTATGGAGATGAAAATCCATCCTTCTCGTCGTCAACTTGGTAGAAATAGTGAACTATATGGCTCATCCCCATAACAAAGTCCTTGCATGCTCTTGGAACTATACTCCCTTCTCTTTCGACCACTAAACGAAGCAATTCTTTCCTGTAATCCTCAATAAGCTTCTTAGTCTCCGCAATGGCTTCTTCTTCTGTGGTGCTGCCTTGGTCATGAAGTAGGCGCAATGACAAACTGTTCAGTTTTCCCTGTGCAATTTCTTTCTGCAATCGCACATCAATTAGTTGCAAAGCAGATAAAACGGACCCAGAACTTAGAAAAAAGAAAAAGTGTGTGTGTGATATTAATCAATGTCTATGACCTTAGCAGTAACGAGATCATTGAGAAGGCGTCCGATTGAGCTGACCAGCTTAAACAGAGTGTGATATTCTGTGGAGGACACGACTTCCTCTGACAGCTTTGGGCCAACAAAATAGAGCGGTATCAAAACATACACTCCTGAGGCAAAGGACACGTATGCATTTTCCATGTATTCCTCCCGTGTTGGCCTGGGCGATACCCCTTTTGCCCACTTTGCTTCTTGCAGCATTGATTTCAGCACATCACGCCACTGCACTTGCCCATCAAACCCAATTTACCTTGGACTTGTTTCATCAACAAATGTTTGAACTTATACATATCTTCTTTTTCTTCTCTTTTTTTTTTTAATTAATTTTGACCAAAACTCGATATTTTTTTTTTCAAAAAAATAATTTAGGTATTAATAAATTATAACACACAAATCGTTTTAAAATTATTTATTTAGTTTATTAAAAATCTATTAAAACATGAGTTATATAATAAAATAAAATAAAACTAACCTAAGCCCGAGTTGGGCTTGGCTTGGCCTTAGACTCAGACTAACCATAAAACAGAGCTAAAACGGGGGTTGGACTGAACCGAAAATTGACTCAAAGCCTGTATCTATTAAATAACCAAATGGGTCTACTTAAAAGCTCTTACAATCTGGACCAAGTGGCTGGTGACGTCTCTTCCCTGCCATCGAGAAGCAATGGACCCAAGCTCTGTGATCATATTTTTAAGTGCAGAAAATATGATTTCCACATCTTCACTGCAGCAGTCGGGGGTTGAATTTTCTTCCCATCTGGATGATGGTCAGAAATTGGCACTAATTATTTCTTGATTTTTTTTTTTAAATAAAGATCAAAAATATTTTTTTAAATAACAATTAAAACAAAAAAGGTATTAACCTGTTAAGCAAGGTGACCAAGTTTTCCAGTTCTTCCATGTAACCTCCATGATCGAAGAAGTCATCAACAACAACTGACACAATGCAATTTTTAATCATGGACAAACGAACATCTGAGAGCTCGGGAGCAAATGCAATGGCAGAATTAGAGAAATGAATCGTTTGTAGCGTGTCCCTGGCATACTTGGGCTGATCCAATCTGTTTTCTTTTAGCCATCTGCATTTCCGCAAAGGACACAAGATTTAATTAGTAATCGTTCATCAGCCAACTTTTATTCTTTTTATGGGCATGTTGTAAGACATTAAAATTTATATTGCATTTAGACTGTTAAAAATTTATGTGAGTTTCGAGAATCTTGTAACATTATATTTTTTTTTTATTAATATATAGTAATTATTATCTTTATATTTAAATAAATTTATTTTATTAATTTTTTATTTTAAATAAATTTATTTATTATATAATATAAAAAATTATTAGTAAATTATAATAAAAAAAAATAAAAAAAAAATAAAAATCTCTTTTATTATATTGTAAATTTATCATTTTGTCAAGTAAATAATTTTTAAAAAAATTTTTACCCTTTTTTCTTTAATTCTTGATAAAACTTATATAATTATGAGTAAGGGGAATTTTTACCTCATATCATATTAATCACCTTTGAATTTCTCCAAGCTCCCCGCGAAACAGGCTCTGGCACACGTTGTAATCCTGAACGGAAAATGACAAGAGGTCTTTGTGGTGGATGTTGGGAATGCTGATTTGCCCAGAAAAGAAAAGAAAAAGAAAATGAAAAAAAAAACTATGAACATTCAGCAACCAAAAAAATGTCATCTGTACCGAATGTTCAAAATGATTGAAATGTTAAAGGAGATAAAATGTCACCTCACCTGTAAGATGTTTTAAGAAGTTGCATGTTGTCTATGTCCATCAACTCTACGTTCCTCCGGCTCTCAATTCGATTCAAATCATCATATCTATACTTTAGAGCATGTTGTACCTGAAATTCCACCTCATTGTTTAATTTGTGTCCATTCTTATTTGCTAAATTAACTTGAAATTAAAAAAATGAATTAGAAGCCAAGTGTTTGTGAATTATAAATTTCTCAAACCTCTTCTCGTAGCCTTCTTTCATGAATTGCGCCACTCTGTAATTCGTTTCTGAGAACAGCGCTTGTCCAGGCCTTTATATCCTCCAGAATGGGTTCTTCTTGGTATATTGTAACTCGAGAAGCTTTGTGCAACTCCAAAATAGTATTTGTGCTTTTATATGGTGCAATTGTGGAATTGAAGAAGTCATTCTGCTCTCTGAATTTTGTCAAGTCATCTGCACTTAGAATTTCAATATGGTAAGTTTATGATGATGAGAAATGACACATCAGATTCCTCACGAGGTGAATCTATATATGTAAACTAACCATATTCGTACTCTTATATATTATTTTATCATTATTACCATTATTATTATTATTATTATTATTATTATTGATCGTTTTTTGATAATTAATTGATGAAAACATACCAGGGGATACATCATATCCACTCATCATTCGCAAAAGTCGAAATCCCAAGGCACAACAATTGACGTCTAAGAATATATCCTCATCCTTCTGCAGCCAATGTCTTCACGAGAACACAAACGACATAGATATATAACTGGTACAAAGTAAACCTTCCAATGGCCAAAGCCTAGCTGATCGAGAAAACCCAAGAATTGTATGTAGGAAGATATATTAGAGATATCATCATATCATACCTGTATATCTTATCCAAAGCACTTTCAATCTCACTTGTGAAATACCGATCTATCCCCAACTTTTGAAGGGTATCAATCATACAGAGGTTGATATATATATCTAGAGGATATACCGTGGGAACTGAAAATCAAAAAGATCAAAGTATTAGACCAGATCCACCTCAATTACTCATGGATATTATGATATACCAAATATGTACCTTTTTATTACCTGCGTTATTGTACCTCTTCAATATGGTATTCAAATATTGATAACATTTATCATCATATCTTTGAACCAAGCTGGCAGCAGTGGCTGATGGTGAATTGAAAAGCGACCCATTTTGCCTTTGATGCTTCATTGCATCTTTCCAATCATATTTGGTGATCAATCCTTCTAAAAGATAAGATAGGTGGCTTGTATTTCCTTCACGAAGACATCTATAAAGAGAGAATGGAAATTTTCATTATGAGATGCAAAAACATATATTTTACAGCGTAATGACTAATGTTACTAAACGGAGTTGAAAGGTACAGAACAATAAATAAACCTGGTAAATTCATTTTCCCTCTCGTGAAGGAGTTCGTCAACCAGAGTCGATTCCAATGGAAGTCTCAATCCATTTTCTATGGCATATTCCATCATGCCTGGAAATACAATTTCGAACCCAACTGGGTTAAGTTGCCTTGCATCGGCAGCAGCCCACTGGTTCTTCTCAACAAAGTTAAGAGCTTCAAAAGGAAGTTAAAATAAAATAAAATGAAAAATTAGCTCAAAGTCAATAAAGGAGAAATAGAATAACAATAAGGCACCGTATGAAACAATAGTCATTTAATTGATGAAGGAGAAGATATAATAACAATAATTTGCACTAGACAGTTTAAGGGCAAGAGTGATCCTTCCCAATCACCCAACCCACCATGAAAAATTGTTAGCAGTAGCAATATGACATAACACATCTTTGTTTGATGAAATTATGCCTCTTTTGCCGAAATTTTTGCGGAACCAAAAAAATTGAAAATATAAATAGTGAACATGTATCACTAATGAATTAAGAAAAAGTATGTATATACCTCTTTCCACAAGCAAGTCTCCTACTTTCCACTTCTGAAGGGCAAGCGCACAGGCAAGTGTGGAGGAGAGGGAGTCCTTGAGCAGCAGTGGATGGCACGGATCGACGCACCATGATCCGTCAGGGTGTTGATGATCCATGACCCAATCCAAGCATTGTGGGAATAAAGGCTTCTCCTCAGAATTTGGAGAAGGCACCATGGCCAACCATGCGGTGTCATAGGAAGAAACTGACAGCTTGGCTTTATCAAACATCCCTCGTATTCTCTCAATCTTTTCTTCATCGTTCTGATAATGCCAATCATTTTTGGTACCAAAATAAAGATATGCAAATTAATCGCCAAATTTTCAAACAACTTACAATAATTTTTTCATTTTTTGTCTTTCATAACTTGACTATTAGTTCGAAAGAAAAATTTATATAGTGTTATTTCTTACAGCAACTGGTGGCGCCACTTTGCTGACTCTCCAATCTTTCGCTACTCGACAACGCACATCTGCTAGGACTGAGAATGCAAAAAATATACAAGTTACTTGATGAATAGAATATTAAGATGGAAACGGCACTTTTGCCCTCCAAATGAACATATGAAAACTGATCACCTAGTGGTTGAGGGTTTCTTTGCCGGTTCTTATTCTTCGCTCCTTGAGCAAATGTGGGAACGGTTGTATGTGCAACCAACATTTTTGTGCTTTTTCTCCTTTCTCGAGCGTGCAATGCGCTTCTGTTTTGGCTGTGGTATTTATAAGAAGCAACAACGATTTGATCCAACAAAAGGAAGTGCGAAGAGTCCTACCTCGTTTTTCTTGGCATTTTTATGGTCATCCAACAAAACTATTATATAATTTCGTTGTGTGAACATGAACAGGCCACATGACAATAGCCATGCCCGATCTAGTACGTCGACCATTTGCCTTTGATGCAATTATCTCCAATTTTAGACTACACCAAAGAAAATAACTTCTACATTAGTGCGCTCGCTAAATTGGGTCCTACATTTCCTACGTTACTATCATTTGAATTGATAATATTGTTATTGCTAACTAATGGGTCCTAAGTTCTTACTTAAAGTTTGGTGAGATACTTAATTGGAGCTTTGACATGTGGGGAAAGTGAAGAAAATTAGAAAGGGGGGGGTGATGAAAGAAGAGGATAATGAGAGGATCCATCTATACCATCGATTATCTCTACCTTGGCCAGTTCTCAACTACAAGCATTGTATTTGCTTTTATATCATAATTTTTATGATATGATTATTACATAACATATGAAATAGTTTTATAATAATTTTTAGATATATTATTTAAAATTAAAATTAAATTCATATGTAATAAGAATAATAAAATAATAATAATTGTAAAACTAAAAACAAAATAAATTATTTACACTCGTACAAGTGATTGAGAATAATAATTTAGTCAATTTTAATTCAAAATAAAATTATTGGGTAATTTATTAACAACCATGACCAGGATGATTTCCGGTCAATGACTCAATATGACCGTCCTCCACGCGCCTTGGAGCTTTTGGATAACTGTGAGAACGTGTCTTTATTAACACTATAAAAGAGTCAGGCCCTAAAGTCTGACCGCCCCCACCAAAAAGTTGACTTAGCTCATCCGCCCTAACTTCAATTATATAATAAAATAAAATACAATTATAATAAATTAATACTATTTTTTTTTTTTTTTATTTTATTAAGTTATTATTTTATTACTAATATACTATTTAAATTATTTTATTAATTATATCACTTTTGCATCTAAAAAAAAAAATTCTTTTTTTTTATTTCGAAACAAAGAGAATGTCTCTTTCTCTCTCTCTCTCTTTTTATACGCAGTATTAAGAAAATTATTTTATAATTTCTTGATGTCGACGTGCTCTTACCACGTAAGAATAGTCGATCCCGACCATTTGTCTTGATGCAATTATCTCAAATTTTGACTCCTGTAGCCACGCCGTTGGCCCTACGTTAGTCCAATTTTGGATGATAGGACTGCTCAATTATACAAGTCAAAGAAAATGACTTCTCTTTTATTTCGTTGACTAAATTGGCCCTTCATTTCCTATGTTATTATTATCTGAATTGGATTTCTCCGGACAATTTAATATTGCTATTACCAACTACTAAGTTATGAGTTGTTACTTAAAGTTTAGAATGATATTTGTTTAGAATTTGAAACATGGTTTATAAAATAAAAAATTTTTTTAATTTAAATCCAACTCTAAAAAATAAAAAAGTCATGAGTGTATATATGCAGCCAACATGTCGAAGCTTTTCCTTTTTCTTGCGCGTGTAACGAGCTTGCATTTGGGTGTGTTTGTGGGTGGTGTTTACAAGAAGCAACAAGGATTAAAGAAAGGAAAGTAAGCCCAACATTTATTTTAATCTATATATAATTTATAATGATAGTGTTAGAGTTATATAAATTTTTAGTTTTTAAATAATTTTGTCTATAAATACCGTGGAGACCTTGTTATCGAAAGGGAAACAAAAAACAATATATATATATCTATATATAATAGTCCCCATTTTTTTTGACTCCTACACCCGTTCATTTTCCAATGTCTCTTTTTAATGACTATGCAGGATTCTTCAAAGGATACAGGCTGCAATTTTGACTCCTACAACCATTCATTCTCCAATGTCTTTTTAATCACTATTTGCATTTTTAATGAAAAGAAATGCAAGATTCTTCCAAGTCAAAGGTTGAATAGAATAGCCCTTGGCCCCCCCGCCTATAATGGCACAAGAAAAAGAAAAAGGTTTTCTATACTTTAATTTATTTCTAATAGTCTTCAATTTTGACTCCAACAACTCTATACATTAAAATTTATATCATCAACAACTTGGGAGACAATTATTATAATAAAAATATAAAATTAAACAAAATAAGTACTCTTTTTAACTCCAGCTTCACCAAACCGATCACACATATTATCATCCGATAGCATTCGAGACAGTGTTGTACTTCAGAATAATATTAGTGCCGATAAGTATTGGATGTTGCAAATTCTATGCTCCACAGACGAAATGTACTCAGAAGTGTTGATTATACCGGACATTTTAGCAGATGGGGGTAAGCACGAGGGTGGTGCCATCTGGAAGCCCAGTTACAACTCGGTTAATCACATACAAATCAGTAGAATTGTTGAGATATTTTTAATGGCTTGTGCAGATCAACGAGTCCTTAGAAATGCAAATGAAAAGTCTAGACAACAAGGGGTTCACCGACTAACCAAAAGGGTGCTCGCCCTACTTTACTCAGGTATACATCCAAAATGGTAATCACATCCATCAGACTGATTGGTACTGGAATTAGGATGAGATCTAGCAGCTAGGATCACCAGAAAAAAGAAAAAAATCATAAAAAATATTATATTACTATTATCTCTAGTAATAAAAATAAAATTATTAATAATTAATATTTTAAATATATTAATAAAAAAAATTAAATTATTGTAAATAATTTAATAAAATATTGAATTATTAAATGAAAAAAAATTTGATTGTGTGATTATAATATTTAATTGAAATGATATTTTTTTATTTTAAACTTAAATTAAATAATTTTATAATTTTTTATTAAAATTGATATAAAAAATATTAATTTTTTTAATTAATATCTGTAATAAAAATATATTACAAAATATAAATATTAAATTAATATTATTATTTATAATAATTTTATGTCTAATAAATATTTTTTATTAAAAAAATAAAATATCTTTTTCTTTAAATATTATTACATAATTTAGCCATACAAAACCCGGTGTCAAGCAAAAAATATATATATATATACATAGAGCAGCCTCCAATTTTGATTTCTCCAGCCCTTCAGTACAAAATGGCATATTTTTCTTCCTCCTCTTAATCGCTAATTGCGTCGGCAATGCATCGAAGAAAACGCAGCATCTTTACCCTCTCCCAAGTCGACGGTAGGTTGATCCTCCTCCGGAGTAGAATAATGGTTCTAAACCCAACAGAAAAATTATCTGTTTTCTTTTTCATTATAAATGTACTACCAGATATGGGGAAGATACAACATAGACGAGCTATCTATGCAGGAAATTTTTGTTCTTGAAAGACGACGAAATCTAAATAAGATCATCGAGTTTCACTATTGATTAAGACATGGCCTCCCCACTTTGGCGTTTTTGTCCCCTTGGGAATATTTTTACATCTGAAATGTGCAATGGCTTAATTATAGCAACAATGAAAGTTCAAGAGACTTAAAGCAAAAGTTGAACCATAGCTACAAATAAAAAATATATATTTTTTTTAAATTGATCCTTAATTACTATGGGCATGTGGAAGAGAAATGGGTTTCCAAACGGCAGCCTTAATGTCTTCGATAACCTTTCCATATGGAGATGACACTACATCTTTTTCCTCCTCAACTTGGCAAGCATAGTGAACTATATGGCTCAACCCCATAAAAAAGTCCCTGCATGCTCTTGGAACTGTACTGCTTTTCCTTTCAACCACTAAACGAAGCAATTCTTTCCTGTAACCCTCAATGAGATTCTTGGTCTCTGCAATGGCTTTTCCTTTTGTGGTGGTGCTGTGATCATGAAGTAGGCGCAGTGATATACTATTCAGTTTTCCCTGTGCAATTTCTTTCTGCAAATGCTCGCCAATTAGTTCGTAGGAGAAAATAGAACGGCGCAAATCATATGTTGCTCCATTGTAATTTTTCACAAAGTATTCCGAAAAGCTTTGTAAATGTATATGCTTCAATGGATATTTGTTTTTCCTTGAATGTCATGGAATTTCTGTCTTGCTTGGTACATCTAGTCTGCCTTGCTTGCGCATAAGTTTGATGGGCTTAAAGTTTGAAAAATGTACAAATTATTCTTATCAATAAAAATTCATGATTAAATATGGAGAATGAAGATGTTTGAACTCCAGACCACCCCCAGCCATAAAATCTTATCAAACGATATTTTACTTTAAAATATTAATTTAAGTATAATATATTATTGTTTTATTTATTTTGTGATGGTACAAAATTTTTTATTTCACCGTCATAAGAAAGGCCTGAAACGAAAAAAAAAAGAAAAATCCTCAGTTAATAACTATGAACATGGGGAAGAGAAATGGGTTCCCAAACAGCAGCCTTAATGTCTTTAATAATCTTGGTGTATGGAGATGAAAATCCATCCTTCTCGTCGTCAACTTGGTAGAAATAGTGAACTATATGGCTCATCCCCATAACAAAGTCCTTGCATGCTCTTGGAACTATACTCCCTTCTCTTTTGACCACTAAACGAAGCAATTCTTTCCTGTAATCCTCAATAAGCTTCTTAGTCTCCGCAATGGCTTCTTCTTCTGTGGTGCTGCCTTGGTCATGAAGTAGGCGCAATGACAAACTGTTCAGTTTTCCCTTTGCAATTTCTTTCTGCAATCGCACATCAATTAGTTGCAAAGCAGATAAATCGGACCCAGAACTTAGAAAAAAGAAAAAAAGTGTGTGTGTGATATTAATCAATGTCTATGACCTTAGCAGTAACGAGATCATTGAGAAGGCGTCCGATTGAGCTGACCAGCTTAAACAGAGTGTGATATTCTGTGGAGGACACGACTTCCTCTGACAGCTTTGGGCCAACAAAATAGAGCGGTATCAAAACATACACTCCTGAGGCAAAGGACACGTATGCATTTTCCATGTATTCCTCCCATGTTGGCCTGGGCGATACCCCTTTTGCCCACTTGCTTCTTGCAGCATTGATTTCAGCACATCACGCCACTGCACTTGCCCATCAAACCCAATTTACCTTGACCCGGACTTGTTTCATCAACAAATGTTTGAACTTATACATATCTTCTTTTTCTTCTCTTTTTTTTTTTTTATTAATTTTGACCAAAACTCGATATTTTGAGTTCAAAAAATAATTTAGGTATTAATAAATTATAACACACAAATCGTTTTAAGATTATTTATTCAGTTTATTAGAAATCTATTAAAACATTAGTTATATAATATAATAAAATAAAACTAACCTAAGCCCGAGTTGGGCTTGGCTTGGCCCTAGACCCAGACTATCCATAAACCAGAGCTAAAACGGGGGTTGGACTGAACCGAAAATGACTCAAAGCCTGTATCTATTAAATAACCAAATGGGTCTACTTAAAAGCTCTTACAATCTGGACCAAGTGGCTGGTGACGTCTCTTCCCTGCCATCGAGAAGCAATGGACCCAAGCTCTGTGATCATATTTTTAAGTGCAGAAAATATGATTTCCACATCTTCACTGCAGCAGTCGGGGGTTGAATTTTCTTCCCATCTGGATGATGGTCAGGAATTGGCACTAATTATTTCTTGATTTTTTTTTTTAAAATAAAGATCAAAAATATTTTTTTAAATAACAATAATAATAATAAAAAAGGTATTAACCTGTTAAGCAAGGTGACCAAGTTTTCCAGTTCTTCCATGTAACCTCCATGATCGAAGAAGTCATCAACGACAACTGACACGATGCAATTTTTAATCATGGACAAACGAACATCTGAGAGCTCGGGAGCAAAAGCAATGGCAGAATTAGAGAAATGAATCGTTTGTAGCGTGTCCCTGGCATACTTGGGCTGATCCAATCTGTTTTCTTTCAGCCATCTGCATTTCCGCAAAGGACACAAGATTTAATTAGTAATTGTTCATCAACCAACTTTTATTGTAAAACATAAAAATTTATATTGCATTTAGAATCTTGTAATATAATATTTTTTTATTTATATATAATAATTATTATCTGTATATTACATAAATTTATTTTATTATTTTTTTAATTTAAATAAATTTATTTATTATATAATATAAAATTATAAATAAATTATAATAAAAAATAAAATTAAAATAAAAATTTCTTTTATTACATCTTAAATTTATCATTTTATTAGGTAAATAATTTTAAAAAAAAATTTCTTTTTTTCTCGGATTCAATTAAATTAATAAAATTTGTATATAATTACGAGTGTGATTTCATTCAACCTCATATCATATTAATTACCTTTGAATTTCTCCATGCTCCCCGCGAAACAGACTCTGGCACACGTTGTAATCCTGAACGGAAAATGACAAGAGGTCTTTGTGGTGGATGTTGGGAATGCTGATTTGCCCAGAAAATAAAAGAAAATGAAAAAAAAAAAAAAAAAAAAAAAAAAAACTAGTAACATTCAGCAACCAAAAAATGTCATCTGTACCGAAAGTTCAAAGAGATTGAAATTTTAAGGAGATAAAATGTCACCTCACCTGTAAGATGTTTTAAGAAGTTGCATGTTGTCTATGTCCATCAACTCTATGTTCCTCCGGCTCTCAACTCGGTTCAAATCATCGTATCTATACTTTAGAGCATGTTGTACCTGAATTTCATCTCATTATTTAATCTGTGTACATCCATTCTTATTGGTTTAATTAACTTGTGATTAATTGAATGAATTTTGAAGCCAAATGTTTGTGAATTATAAATTTCTCAAACCTCTTCTCGTAGCCTTCTTTCATGAATTGCACCACTCTGTAATTCGTTTCTGAGAACAGCGCTTGTCCAGGCCTTTATATCCTCCAGAATGGGTTCTTTTTGGTATATTGTGACTCGAGAAGCTTTGTGCAACTCCAAAATAGTATTTGTGCTTTTACACGGTGCAATTGTGGAATTGAAGAAGTCATTCTGCTCTCTGAATTTTGTCAAGTCATCTGCACTTAGAATTTCAATAGGGTAAGTTTATGATGATGAGAAATAGCACATCAGATTCCTCGCGAGTTTAGTTCTTATAGTGTAGGAGTCTCTTATGATTGAGTATATATCACATGTGATGTGTCAATAAGGTTGAAGATATATGTGTAAACTAACCATACGTGTACTCTTATATATTATTATTGTTATTATTACTATCATCGCCATCGTTTTGATAAATAATTGATGAAAACATACCGGAGGATACATCATATCCACTCATTCGCAAAAGTCGAAATCCCAAGGCACAACAATCGACGTCCAAGAATATATCCTCATCCTTCTGCAGCCAATGTCTTCACAAGAACACAAACAACATAGACATATAACTTGTACAAAGTAAACCTTACACTGGCCAAAGCCTAGCTCATCAAAAACAGGGGAATTATGCATGGGAAGATATATTAGATATACCATCATACATACCGGTATGTCTTATCCAGGGCACTTTCAATCTCACTTGTAAAATAGCGATCTATCCCCAACTTTTGAAGAGTATCAATCATATAGAGGTTGATATATATATCTAGAGGATATACCGTGGGAACTGAAAATCAAAAGATCAAAGTATTGGAGCAGGTCCACCTCAGTTATTCATAGATATTTTGATATAGCAACATCAGAAGTACATTTTTATTACCTGCATCTCCGTATTTCTTTAAGATTGTGTTCAAGTAGTGGTGACATCTATCATCATATCTTTGAATTAAGCTAGCTGCAGTGGCTGATGGTGAATTAAACAGCGATCCATTTCTTCTTTGATGCTTTATTGCATCGTTCCAATCATATCTGGTGGTCAATCCTTCAAAAACATATGCTAGATGTCTCGTGTCTCCTTCATGGTGACATCTAAATAGAGTATATGGAAAATTTCATTAGAAGATGCAAGAACATTTACAGTGACTATGACTTGTTATCCGAAAATCAACCTTGTAATTTCATTTTCTCTTTTGTGATGCAGGGCATTAACTATAGTTGAGTCCACGGGAAGTCTCAATCCCTTCTCTATGGCATGCTCCATCATGCCAGAAAATACAATTTCGAACCCAATTGGCGTAAGTTGCCTTCCATCAACAGCAGCCCAGTAATTCTTCTCAATAAAGTTAAGAGCTTCAATAAGAAAATTTAAAAAATAAAAAATAAAGCCAAAAAACAGCTCATAATTTATAAAGGAGAAAATATAATAACAATAAGGTGCACCAATATAATTCAGTAACTTTGAGCACTACATGAACCAGCATACAATATCTGTACCTCTTTGCACAAGCAAATCTCCTACTTTCCACTTCTGAAGGGCAAGCACACAGGCTAGTGTGGAGGAGAGGGAGTCCTTGAGCAGCAGTGGATGGCACGGATCGACGCACCATGATCCATCAGGGTGTTGATAATTCATGACCCAATCCAAGCATTGTGGGAATAAAGGCTTGTCCTCAGAATGTGGAGAAGGCACCATGGCCAACCATGCAGTGTCATAGGAAGAAACTGATAGCTTAGCTTTATCAAACATCCCACGTATTCTCCCAATCTTTTCTTCATCGTTCTGATAATGCCAATCATTTTTTGTACCAAAATAAAGATATGCAAATTAATCGCCAAAATTTCAATCGACTTACAATAATTCTTCCATTTTTGTCTTTCATTATTTGATTATTAATTCGAAAGAAAAATTTATATAGTGTTATTTCTTACAGCAACTGGTGCCACTTTGCTAACTCTCCAATCTTCCGCTGCTTGACAACGTGCATCTGCTAGGAATGAGAAATCGAAAAATATTTAAGTTATTGGGATGAAAAGATGATATGCTAGAAATATATATATATATATATATATTAAGATGGAAAAGGCACTTTTGCAAACCAGATGAAAATAAGAAAGCTGATCACCTAATCGTAGAGGGTTTCCTTGCCACTTCTTATTCTTCGCTCCATGAGCAAACGTGGGAATGGTTGTATATGCCACCAACATTTTTGTGCTTTTCTACTTTCTTGGGTGTGCAATGTTTTTGTGTTTTGGGTTTGGTATTTATAGGTAGCAACAAGGATTTGGAGGATATATCAATATATATATATATATATATATATCTTAAACTTTTTTAAATTTAATTGTCAAAATAAGAATTAATTTGTATCAAATTTAAAAAATAAATTATTCAAATAAATATAAAAAAAAATTAAAATTTTAATTATAAGAACTTATAAAAAAAATTATAACCTATTTTTCTATATTCCCAAGGATTGGGTGGAGGTGTGAAAAGTCATTTTTTTTTATTTTTACACTTATTTTTTTAAATCCTTAGCCTGAAAAAAAGGAAGAAAGAAGAAAAATATAAAATTATATCATATGAATACATACAAAAATTGTACGTAGACTCAATTATTCTATTTTAATTATAAATTATCGTTAATTTATTATTAATAAAAAAAATATATTAATTATAATTAATGCAGCATTTTTTTATAATTATTTTATAAATTTGTTTTACATAGACATGCACATGCCAAGTGACAATAGTCATATCCGATCTAGTACGTCAACCATTTGTCTTGATGCAAGGTGCGTGCTAATTGTACTCATGTATTACATGAGTATAGCAAAAGCTCCCTCTCTTAGGTGACTTGATACCCTATTATTGTTGATGAGATTGAGGCACCTTCCCCCATTAGCACAAAGGAGTAATGATGCGGTGAAGCACTTGCCCATGGCTTAGATGCTTTTATTACTGAAGACTCTTTCATTTGTTTCCTTGAACTTCCATTGTCGCTATAATTAAGCTTCTTCGTATTTCAGATATGAAATTATTCCGAAGGGGACAAAAACGCCAAAGTGGGGAGGCCATGGCTTAATCAATAGTGAAAGTCAATGATCTTATTTAGGTTTACGTTTTCCAAGAATAAATTATTATTTAAATGAATGATAGGACTACTCAATTGGCCCTACATTTCCTATCTCATTATCATTTGAATTGAATTTCTACGGTCTCCAATTTGGACTCCTACTACCATTCATTTTCCAATATCTTTTTTTAATCACTATTTGCATTTTTAATGGAAAAAAAATGCAAGATTCTTCCAAGTCAAGTCAAAGGTAAGTTGAATCGCCCTTGCGCCCGCCTTGCATGGTACAAGAAAAAAAAAAAAAAAAAAAAAAAAGGAAAAGAGGTTTTTTATAGTTTATTTTATTTGTAACAGCCTCCAATTTTGACTCTTGAACCTATAGATAAAATTTATATTATTAAGTTGAAAATAATTATTACAATAAAAATATAAAATTAAATAAAATAAATATTAAAATTAAATAATTAAATTAAATTATTCTGTATCATTAAATATTTGATCATATGGTGAATTACTATATAGTACTTTTTATCTTTTTTATTTTTCATCTTCAAACTCTAATCTATTCTTTTTTTAACCAAACATACTAAAGTTAAAAAAAAAAAAATAAATCCTTTTACCCATTATTTTTTTTTTTTTTTTTTTTTTGACTTCACTGTATAGCTATGAAAAAAAAAATACCGGTACTCATTTTGGCTATATTTTCATTTGATTCTTGGTCTTGAGTTCAGAGAGGTTGGGGATAACATTTTAGTACCGTGTTAGAGCTCTACACTTCCATTCTATGGTAAAATATATGCTCCATCACGCTCCAAATATAAGTGACAGACGAGCTCATCTATTCTAAAGACGCATGCCCACATCATTGTCCGGCCAGAAAGGAAAAGGAATCAACCACTATGTGTAATTTACCTATAATGTTACACCAAAGTGATGTATGTACTTATAATGTTACAATAACGCCAACCAGCTAGTGTGAATTGAAGGTAGAAGTCACGTAGTTTTGTTTGATTAAATGTTCAACCATTATTTCTTTGATGAGATTGATGCTCCTTCCCCCATTAGCACAAAGAGTTAATGATGCGGTGAAGCATTTTTCCATGGCTATATGCTTTGTTACCGATGACTCTTTTTGTTTTGCCTCCTTTCACAAGTTCCATTCTGTTAAAATATAATATATAATTAATTATTGAGTCTTATCTTATAGATTAAATATTTGAATTTAAATAATTTTTTGAATATTATCTTTAGAGACTTTATTATTAGAGACGCGGAATTCAAACTTTCTCAATTTTTTTATATTTAATCATGAATTTTTATTGATAAGAATGATTCATGTTTTGTTCATACTCTAAACCCGTCAAACTTATGCACGGCACAGCATGTTAGAGAATAATATGTAATTCATTCTCTTCACGCAATCAGCCCATTGGAATTGTTTCTTGGGACAAAGTATGCATGCTGACTAATGTTCCAAGCACAGCAGAAATTCAATGACGAGCATTTGCAGAAAGAAATTGCGCGGGGAAAACTGAATAGTATATCACTGCGCCTACTTCATGATGACAGCACCACTACAAAAGGAAAAGACGGCTGCGGGAAAGAAGTGCTTCGTTTAGTGGTTGATTTAAAAGGGAGTCAAGTTCCAAGAGCATGCAAGGACTTCTTGATGGGGTTGAGCCATATGGTTCAATATTTCTACCGAGGAGTTGACGAGGAAAAAGATGGATTTTCATCTCCATACGGAAAGGTTATCGAAGACTTTAAGGTTGCCGTTTGGAAGTCCATTTCTCTTCCACATGTTCATAATAATAATTAAGGATCAATTTTTTGTTTTTTTTTTTTTTTTTTTTTTATTTTTGTTTGTAATTTTGGTTCAACTTTTGCTTTAGTCCCTTGTTGAACTTTCATTGTTGCTAGAATTGAGCCATTTCGTATTTCAGATATAAAGATATTCCCAAGGGGACAAAAGCGCCAAAGTCGGGAGCCCATGCCTTTGAAGTAAACAAATTATTATTTGAATGGTAGTGAATTTTTGTCCAACATTTACTTTAATATATATATATATATATATATATATATATATATATATATATATATATATATATATATATATAATTTATGTCACTAGTTTCAAAATTTAATAATAATAGTGTTAGAGTTACATAAATTTTTAGATTTTAAAAAAAATTGTGTCTATGAATACCGTGGAGGCCTTGTTACCAAGAGAAAAGAATATACATATATGCTTTCCATTCTTGGTCTTGAGTTCAGCGAGGTTGGGGTATAACATTTTAGCATCGTACGATGTCAGGATCTCAGCAAGCTACCTGAGTTCCCGGCAAATCTCATGGACTGTGTTACAAGCTTTGATCATATTTAGGAAAGAGCATGCCGCAGAGGTGCGATTGCCCACTCAGCAATTCAGAGTTTCTAACATGTCAGCCCCTTCCTACATACACAGACAAAGTCGTGGCATCTCCTTCTTACTCGCTGACGTCTTTGCAATAGTAAACTCCACTTTCGCTATCGCTAATTTTTGTCTGCTTTTCCCTTTTTCTTTCTCAGCTTCTGTTCCTTTTCTGGCCCACTCTCTTTATGGTCCCTCCCTCGCATGCCTCCATTCGTTACAAAGCAATTCATACGTTTCGCTCTCTATGTGTTGTGTCTAGAAGAGGTTGCATTTTCCTCAATGCATTGCTGACGCAATTAGTGATTAAGAAGAGAAAGAAAAATATGCCATTTTGTACCCAAGGGTTGGAGAAATCAAAATTGGCGGCTATACATCCAAAATGGTAAATTATTGTCACGCATCCGGCACTAATCTCTTTAAGCTTTCCGGTTGCTCCAGAATCCTCGTCAACGTCAGACTGGTTGGTACTGGAATTAGGATGAAATCTAGCAGCCAGGATGACCAGAAAAAGGAAAAAAATAATTTTTTTTTTTTAAAAAAAAAAAAATAGATTGCGCTCTTCAATACAAGTTTCTGGCTGAAAGTTTATAGCAAGATGAAAAGCATAAATGGAAGACACTAAATTTGACAATTAAGTCTAAAGATTCTGCTTGGATAAACACTTTCCAGCATGCAAATGCATTTATCCAGATATTCAAGAAGACTCAAATGCATTTATTCAGGTTGTACCCCAGAGCCCTGAATCGGTGTAAAATTTTTTTCCAGAAAAAGGTAAGAGTTCAAAATGTTTATGACTTGCTAGGAATCAGATGAATACCCCGAACCAGCACACAAAATTCTTATGTAGGTATCACCACAAATTTGAAAGGTAGAATTGGGAGCCACATCCCAACAAAGTACAATGCCAGGGAATATAAAACAATCAATTTATCAACTTTAAAATCCATGACTTAAGTGCTAAGATAATGAGGAAATTAGCAAAATTTTCCAAGAGTGTGAAGGAGCCTCTAGTCTGAGTTCATAAAAGCCACTAAATTTGTGAAATACAAAGTCTCCAAAGTAAGCTCATTCATGTCCCTAACAAATTCGGATAAAGGCATAAAATATTCCCTCTTTCCCCATATTACCTCCTAAAATTTTTGGCTGTGATCCAGATCTCTCGTCAGCAAAATGACCCAACAACAAAGATTGGCAATTTAACCAACCATGAGTCGCTACCACGGACCACCTCTCATGAAAGAAATAAACAGTGCTCGTGTAACTGCAATAAGAACACTAACAAGGACTATTAGTTAACCATACGCAAGAAAAGAAAAACAAGCAATGCTGCAGAAACAGAACAATGGGCTGTAACTATTGTCAAAAAGTTGCCAACTCAATGGAACTACCACATTTTCCTCCAGTCTGAAGTAGCCTTTTCCAGCCTAAAATATATACTATTCAATGTTCTAAGCAAAAGCCTTCCAACTTAATGAAATTAAGCACAAAAGTCACTGAAACGGCATTTTCAATTGCTTGGCATCTTTAACTGCAGTCTCAATTCCCAACAAACATGTTCCAGACTTATTCAACATACCCACATAGAAAATCTCATGTAATTCAAATTTCCTGGCAATCAAACAAGTACAAAAAGAATTAAGCATGTTGGGCATGGGCCATTCTGAAATTGTGCATTCAGCAATTTCTAATCAACATATATGCTTGAGGACTTGCTTTTATGTACATAGAACTAATGATATTAAATGCAATGAAACTTATAGAAAAGTATACCTGTTGCCAAGATTTCATACCTTTCTTGTTTTGGATTGCCTCACAATGATTTCTTGATTTCATCTTGCGAGAAGATCCTTCATGCCAGTTTTTGTGGCAGCAAATCTCTGCCATGCTATTGAGAACCCTGTTCAATTTATGATGCTGCTCCCTCCACTGCAAGAGAAATCAGCATGCCCTTTGAAAAATGCAAAATGGAGCTTACAGCAGCATCACTCCTAGGACTTTGATCACCTTCAGAAAGGTGAAAGGAATCATTGGCAAATAATTTATTAAGTTGAGATACTCACAATGCTATCCATTAACAGTGTTCAGACCTGAACATCTCATCCTGAGAAGTTAAGTTACTTTCTTGTCCTGAGAATCCTCACCATGATCAGATACAGTCGAAAAACTAGCAGCAACCACAGAAACATCAGAGTTGCCACTAGAACAATTTGCATAGGAATTTTGCTGATTCATATCATGGAAAGCTGAAAACGAAAAAAATGTTACACTGATCAGATCAATGCATCCTTTTGAAAAGATCTTGGGCAGCCTGAGACTTCCCCACCTGGCACAAACCTCTAACAAGAGTTTTGTAAGCACCCATATTAGGTTTCAGTGACTCATGACACATTGCAACAAAAAACCTAGTTGCCTCATCTATCCTCCTACTCTTGCAACATCCAAGGATCAAAATGTTATAACTAATAGCAGTAGGCTTACAACCCTCCCTAATCATAACATTAAACACTCTTCTGGCCTCCTCCAGTTGATCTTTTAAACAATAGCCATCCATCAAAGCATTGTAAGTGACAACATCTGGTGCAATACCACTAAGAATCATCCTTTTCACTATTTGATGAGCCTCTGAAATCATTCCTCCTTTGCAGAGTGTATCAACCAAGATGGTAAAAGTAACTACATCTTGCATGATATTCCTAGAAACCATTTCACTTAGCAGTCTTCTTACCTTGTTCCATTGACCCTGACTGCAAAGCCCATGAATGATAGAGTTGTAAGTGATCACATCGGGCTTAATGCCTTTACCTAACATTTCAAAGAAGAGGTTTACGGCCTCAGTTACCAACCTGTCTTTGCAAAGGCCATGAATGATTGTGTTATATGTTATCACATCCGGCTGGCAACCATTTTCTTCCATCGTTTTGAGCACCCAAAAAGCCAAACTATTATTGCCAACTTTAGAAAGACCCTTCAAGATGGTATTAAAAGTAGTTAAATTAGGCCGATAACCCTTTTGCAACATCATATCAAAGAGCCTCATTGCTTGAATAATTTGACCTCGTGCACAAAACCCGTTGATAAAGCTACTATAAGTAATCAAATCAGGCTTGTGCCCTTTCTTGATAATCTCATAGAAAAACCTCACTGCTTGATTGAATTTACCATCAACAATAAGCCCATTTAGAAGAGAATTCAAAGTGGTGGGGGTTGGCTCATAACCAAGTTTCAATATTTTCCCCACAACAGAGAAAGCATGATTGACCCGATTCAAACGACAGAAACAATTGACCAATATGTTCAAACTGTAAATGTCTGGCACAACTCCAAACTCCTCTAACTGCTTATATAAACAAATAACGGTAGAGTAATGTTTGGTCCTTGCAATGTCCGAGAAAAGATTGTTGAAGTCAATAATGGATGGCAAAGGTTTGGTTCCAACCATGTAGTTGAACAAATATACAGCCTCATCAAGACTAAGAATTTTTTCACTTTTGACGCGAGAAGTGGAAATCAAACGGAAGCAACCACAGCCACACACGCTCCTTAATGCAAAATCAAGATTAGCAATGCTTTGAGGATGATGAAAATGGGAAGCAAAAACTAAAGAAAAAGCATACCCAGAAGCCAAAAGGCTCCTCCGTGTCATTTTCCGGCGGTAGCGACGGTGGAGGTGCGGGTGAGGGAGGAGGAGGTGAGGAAGCCCAGCTCTTCACGGTCAGAGAAAAGCAGGCAGGGTTTTAGGAAGGAGCCCTTTGGGCTTTGGGTGGAGCTCAATGGGCGGAGAGGGAAAAGAAGGGTTTTGGGAGGCTACTCAGATTTTAGTAAATATAAAACTCAAAATTTATTCTTTTTTATATATATATATATATATATATGAACATTTAATAATTATTAAAATATTATTTTAAATGTTTATACTAAATAATTTTTTTTAATTTATTAAAATAAAAAAATTTAATTTAAGATTAAATATTAAAAATAAATTATTTATTACAGTATTTTTTAAAATAATTATATTGTTGTTAAAAAATTTTTAATAAAAAAATATTTTATTTTAAAATTTTATAAATTAATAAAATTAATTTTTTTAAAAATATTATATATTTTATTAAAAAATATATAATTTAATTATTTATTATTAATTTTAATATTTTTTTTATTACGTCCAAAATGAACCATGTGTATCTAATTGCTCAACATAAATTCAATATCTCCTAAAAAGAGCCATAAAATTTAAGACTTATGGACTGACTCCCTTACGGTGCTTTGAATATGTTATTTTGGATATGTTATTTTTTAAAAATATTTAAAAATTAATTATCAACTATTACTATGATTAAAAAATAGATATGTATGTGTGTGGGTTGTTATTCCTCCAAAATTACATGTGTTAAATATAATTTTATTTTATTTTTTATTTAAGTTTTTTTTTTATATAAACTCGGCACTACACCTTAAGAATTTTGGATTATTTAGATTTATATTATTTTATTGTCAAGCTATAAAAATGAGCATCAAATGCCACTTTCACCCCCGCCAAAATTCTCAAAGCTTACAGATATACGTGCCTGTGAATGAATGGTTTCTAGTTTTCCTTTCAAGTTTCAAGAAGCCATCCAAAGTTTAAAGCTTTTCCTCTACTGTTATCATCCCGTTGTCTCCTGTGGGCATCCAACTCTGAGACACACAGGTTGTTTTCTTTGCTTTGTTCTTTTCTTTTTATGTTTATAACTAGAAGCCAGTGGAAGAAATAGGATTTTAAAAATCTATTCTTTGAGAGTCTTTATGGCATAATTGTCGTAATTAGAATGGTTAGCCATGTGGGTGTCTCTTGTTTTGAAAGAAATGGGAGTTTAATTTATTCTTTGAGAATTTTCATGCTGTAGAGCCGATAATTACAATGAATGGCCATATGGGTATCTCTTGTTTCGAAAGAAATGGGAGTTTCGCTTGCATTTATGGCAGTGAATGTTATTCTTCTCGTGTGATTTTGAGTTCTTGGCGACCTGTTCATTTGTATGTGAAAAGTGGGAAGAAGATAAGGACTTGTGGGTTAAGAATTAAGGCATTGGAGAAGGAAGAGAATGGGTCTAGTAATCGGTTGGTTTTTGAGAAAGAGTTTGAATTCAAGCCATCTTTTGTTGAGTATTTGAAGGCCATGGAGTCTGTTAAAACTGGCCGAGAGAAGAAGCAAGGAAATTCAAGGGCAAGGGATACGGACACACCACCTTCATTGGGAATGGATAGAAGGGGTAAAAATTCAAGGAGGTATAAGGGGTTTGAAGAGACCAAGCTCGTAGAAAATGATGAGTCGGTTGAAAATGGTGATGGAGTGGTTGGTGATGAACATAAGTACAGGAAAAAGGGAATGCAAGAGTTCAATGGTAGACTAACTAGCCAAGAAAGAAGTGTACTTGCATCTAGAAGACACAAGCAGGGAGGAGCAATCAGAAGTGCATGGTGGCCAAACAATCAAATTAGAAACAAGAACTCAGAGTTGCAACACCTTAATTTAGGTAAGGAAACTCAAAAGGCACGAGACATTCTTGTTGAATCAAATGATAATCAATGTCTTAGGAGTACTGACAGAGTAAAAACGAAGTTGGTTCGTGATAAAAATTCCTCAGAATTGTTGGATGGGAACAGAATGATTATTGAGGAGGATGACATTGCCAAAGGAGGCAATAAATTGATTGACAGACTTGTCAGCAACTACATCCAGGACAATGAAAAGTTTGACAAGGAAATGATACAGAGGAAAGTATTAGTAAAAGAAAGCAATCATATTGGTCTTGAAAAGGGTGATGATGGTGCTTTGGAAATGGAAAGAGCTGCCTTCAAGCACTTGCATGAAGCTCACGATGTAATTGGAAAGCTGAGAGTTCCACGGGCTGAAATGGAGGAGAGAATCCAAACGCTAGCGCAGTGGTACGCGGTCTACAATTTTTACATTATTTCTTTAGCTCCTTTCATTTCTCCCTGTAGTTTTGCTGCACTTAGATACATTTTTATTTTATTTCATCTTTAAAAAGTTTACGTTACAAGTTATTGGCATATCATCCATATATATAGACGCATAATCTGAGTTTCTGACATTCTAAATTTGGTGAATTTTTGGAATTTATAATTTTGCAAGGAACCCAGATTGTTCTTCCGTCTGCTTGTTAATTTTGTCTGCTTAGTGTGGAGGGTAACAGTTATGCAGTTAGTTGTAGCTTGACTTCCATTCTTTGTTTGTAGCGTCTAATCTATAATCTATATCAAATGTATTTAAACTGATCTCATATCGACCTGATTCAATTGAATTTAGCTTCTTTTGATAGTTTGAATGGTGCAGACATTGATATGCCTGAGTGGATGTTCTCTAAGATGATCCGCAGTGCAAAAATCAAATACACAGATCATTCTATATTAAGGATAATCCAGATATTGGGTAAATTGGGAAATTGGAGGCGAGTGCTGCAAGTCATTGAGTGGCTTCAAATGCGTGAGCGCTTTAAATCACATAATTTGAGGTATTGTGCTCTTCCCTTGTTCTTTGCATTGATATGTATGTTACCTGGTGGAACCTCTTTATATTAGGTGGTTTGCTATTTGAGGAGAAAAGACAGCAGGGCACATTTGAATCAGTGATTCCAAATGTTGTTCTGTCCCCAAATCTGTTCCAGCAATAATTCCAGTTTATTCCTTATTTTATTTTATTTTATTTTTCTCATCTAGACTCTATATTTCTTATTTTAAGAAAAGGAGAATCTATTTGACATTCTTAAAGTATCAATAATTCTTGAATTTGATTGATTTTTTAGGTATTATGTTGGCAGTTTATTTCTGTTTATATTTGTTTTACTGTTGTTACTACATACTGGTGTGCTCATGGAACTAGTTATATTTGTAACTAATTAACAATAAGGTAGTTGGCCTGGAAAAGATGATTTGATATTAGTCGCCACAACGTTTGTGGCTGTGTTGACTTCAATGGCAAATTAATTGAGTATGATCTGAGTTTTACTATGGTTTTGTTGCCTAATATAGCTGATTGGTGGATGCACATGCAGTACATGCTTGAGTGGTTTTGCAGCATTAAGAACCATTTACCTTCCTTATAAAATGGTTCCTTCCTTTTGTAATTTTTTTTATTTTGTGTAAGCATTATCTGTTACTCAAAGATCTGCAGTTATGTTGAATATCTTCAGGAAAATTGCAGATATATCTATTCCTTTAACCAGGTATCCTTTTTTCATGAGACAGAAAAATTTATACAACTGCACTTAATGTACTTGGGAAGGCAAGACGACCTGTAGAGGCACTCAATGTATTTCGAACAATGCAGGTAATGTATACATTTCAATTCTCATGCCATGTTTTTTTCTTTTTTTTCCCCTTTTGTTGAACAGCATGAAGAATAAAATGATACTAATTCAAGTGCTTCTCTTTTCTGTGGTTCTTCAGGAACAAATGGCTTCTTACCCTGACCTGGTAGCTTATCATTGTATTGCTGTAACTCTTGGCCAAGCAGGGTATATGAAGGAACTTTTTGATGTGATTGATACCATGCGATCTCCTCCCAAGAAAAAGTTCAAAACAGGGGTGCTTGGGAAATGGGACCCAAGGTTGGAACCTGATATTGTTGTCTACAATGCGGTTAGTAATACTTCATAGAACTAGCAATCTTTTTTGAGGGATAATTGATGAGCTCATATAATTCTTTGTGTTTATGAATCCTGGCAGTCTCCTTGTTTTGAGGATCCTGTAATGCTTGTGTTGGCCAGTGTTTGTGTTTGTTTTTTGTGGGCATGAACTCAAAAGTCAGGGTTACTTGGAATGTTTGCAATTTAGATATAAACTGACATCATGGATAATTTATAAAATGTTACACATGCTGACTCCAATAGTCAGGTTTCCATGGTCTAACCATTCACCGCATGTACCTTATCAAAGTGTAACATAATGCCAAAGTTATAGTTTTGTTGTTTGTGTAAACAATAGAATAAAATTAATTACTTTTCTGTTCACTTAGATTTGAGATGACCTTAGGGTTGCTCTACTTTCCCTTCCCTGGGATGTCATACAGACTATATACATGCTGGAAGGAGCTTGCTTTCCACAGTTTTCAAGCTTTCAAATGTTACATAATTTGCACTTTTTTAGCTCTCTTTGATGACGCTTCAATTTCTTCCAAACAATTGGTAATGTCAAGGATAGATTTTTGACTTGGGATGCACACCAAGCATCTCACAATATGCCAATTTTCTTTCAAAAATCCTTTTTTTAATGTCACTTATCTGTGCACAATAAGAGATAGCATCTGCAATGTGCATTTAATTTAATTTAATTTAATTCAGTTCAGGTCCTAAATGCTTGTGTTCGACGGCAACAATGGGAAGGAGCATTTTGGGTTTTACAGCAGTTAAAGCAAAAAGGCCAGCCACCTTCCACTGCAACATATGGACTGATCATGGAGGTAATAGTGTGCCTTTAGTTTTGTGCCACCTATGGTTTTATAATATCTCATCTCAATAGAACTGATATTCCACAAGTGCTTAAATTTGCAGTTTCTCGTCTTTTTTGTGTGATCAGCTGCTCATAGTACTTATTTTGGAGGCTTGACCCTCTTGAAGTGTTCCTACCATGATGTTCTATTGTGCTTGGTATCAATATGTTGCAAGTATTTGACTAGACTTACAATGGCCTTAAGCTACAGCAACCCTCCTTTCTGAGGCTTGGGACCAGCTGTGACATTCTATCCTGCTTATTATCAATAATAAGAATATGCATGCATTGTATCAGCTAAATTCATGTCAAAATCTTCTTTGTAACTGAGCAGGTTATGTCTGTTTGCGGCAAATACAACTTGGTTCACGAGTTCTTCAGGAAAATGCAGAAATCTTCCATTCCAAATGCTTTAGCATATAAAGGTACCTAAATGATCTTACTTTATACCATTTGATTTGTCAGGAATTCATTCTGAATGCTGTTCTTGCCTGACAACAGTTATTGTCAATACTTTCTGGAGAGAAGATAAGATAGAGGAGGCTGTATTGGCTGTTCAAGAAATGGAAAGACGAGGGATTGTTGGTTCTGCTGCTCTTTATTATGACCTTGCTCGGTGTCTCTGCAGTGCTGGAAGGTGCCAAGAAGCATTAGCCCAGGTTATTATATGGTTAATCTGTTACATTATGTGGCTTATGTGCCCTCAAACATAAATCTGTATGATGTCTTGGTAGTGAAATAGTTTAAAGTCCACTTATTGCTGTCCTATACAATCATGGGGAACTCTCCTTAAGAATTCAATAATCTGCAAAGATTCCTATTTAGTTTGCTCTGACTGTGCTACTATAAAAATGAGAATGTTGTTATCGTGCAATCGGTCTTGTGAAATTCTGAATAATTTTAATGGTAGAATTTTGTATGCTTCTTGTTGGTTTTTCTGAAGATCGGAAATTTCTATTTGAGCACTTTAATCTTGAGCAATGAATGAACAGTTAGAGTTCTACTAAGTACCAACTGGGTTACCCACAACAAATTTGCATATTCCTTGTAATCTTCTCTGGAAACAATTTATCACACAATGATCTCTTTGACAGATGGAGAAAATATGCAAGGTTGCTACCAAGCCCCTGGTAATAACTTACACCGGCCTAATTCAAGCTTGTTTGGACTCTGGAAGCATCCAGAATGCTGCCTACATCTTTGATCAAATGAAGCACTTTTGCTCTCCGAACCTTGTTACGTGCAATATAATGCTAAGAGCATACCTGAAGCATGGGTTATTTGAAGAAGCAAGGGGGCTTTTTCACAAGATGGCAGAAGATAGCAATCATATCATCAGCAAATCTGATTATAAGGTTCGGGTACTGCCAGATATATATAGTTTCAACACTATGCTGGAAGCATGTGTTGAAGCAGGGAGGTGGGATGATTTTGAGTATGTTTACAAAAGAATGTTGGGCCATGGATACCACTTTAACACAAAACGTCACCTTCGGATGATACTGGGTGCTTCAAGAGCCGGAAAGGTATTCTTTATCAGTATATTTGGTCATGTGGTGGATTGATTATGAAAAGCTTTGCTTTATTTGGCCATTGTGCTTGCAGAAGCAACTTCTGGAAACAACGTGGCAGCACTTGGCTCAGGCAAAACGGAATCCTCCACCTTCCCTCATCAAAGAAAGATTTTGCTTGATGCTCGACAAAGACGACTATGATTCTGCACTTGCATGTATCACCGGGAATCCTGTTGAGGAGTCGCAGGCATTTTCCAAGAGTGCTTGGCTGAACTTGTTCCAGGAAAATGCTCATCGATTTCAAAAGGACACCCTTACTCGGTTAGTAAACAAGGCCAGGTTGATAGCCGCGGGAAATAATGCAGATTCGGTGTTGCAAAATATGCTATGTTCTGGCTGTGAATTCCTGAGGACTTGTTCATTTTGAGCATTTGGCTTTTGTGAAATTTTTATATTATATTTTGAAAAAATAAATAAATAAATAAATAAATAAAAGGTCATAGGACAATCTTGTTTGATCTGAAAACCTTAATTTATGAGTCTTGATTTCCTATTATTTTTATTTTTATTTTTATCTTTTTAGAACTGTCTGATTATTATTCTATGTATTTATTTTAAACATAATCTTTTATTTATCATGGGATTTATGAGTCTATTTTCAATGTCATTTTGGTCAATTATGATGAAAAAAAAGAAATTTCATTATTTTGAATTTAAGAAAATGATTAACAGATTCAACAGTTTCATATTCAATAAAATATCAAAGAGTTTGCTAAGTTAAATATTTCATTTTGTGTTTTTGAACTAATTTATTATAATGCAAGTCATTTTAAGTGAGCAGACCAGTTCTGTTTCCAACAGATCCAACGGTTAAGTGAGGCCTCTCCCTTTTATATATATATAGAGCTATACGTAAATGGACCCGTTGATGTTCCCCTTTCTACAAAGTTCGCCCCGCCCGGGTAGAATTCTAACCCTAACCCTAGAAAAAGAGAGAGAGAGAGAGAGAGACAGCAAAAATGTCGATGTCGAAGAGCTCGAAGATGCTGCAGTTCATCAACTACAGGATGCGGGTCACCATCCAGGACGGCCGGCAGCTGGTCGGCAAGTTCATGGCCTTCGACCGCCACATGAACCTTGTCCTTGGCGACTGCGAGGAGTTCCGCAAGCTCCCTCCCGCGAAGGGGAAGAAGAATAATGAGGAGCGCGAGGACCGCCGCACTCTCGGCCTTCTCCTCCTCCGCGGTGAGGAAGTCGTCTCAATGACCGTCGAGGGCCCTCCTCCTCCGGAAGAGTCCCGTGCCAAGGCCGTCGCTGCTACTGCCGCTTCTGGACCGGGCGTTGGCCGGGCTGCTGGCCGTGGCGTCCCAACTGCTCCTCTTGTTCAGGCCCAGCCAGGGCTTGCCGGCCCCGTTCGCGGCGTTGGTGGGCCTTCTCCTATCATGATGCAGCCACAGATTTCCCGTCCCCCTCAGCTCTCTGCTCCTCCGATGAGCTACCCTGCTGGTCAACCTCCCGTGATTCGTCCGCCTGGGCAAATGCCTCCAGTGCCGTATCCTGGTCAGGCTCCTCCGCCTCTAGGTCGGGCTCAACCTCCGCCCCAGTTTGCTGCGAGGCCACCACCACAACCTGGGTTCCCCATGCCACCGCCACAGTTCGCTCAGAGACCAATGGGAGTGCCGCCACAGCCACAGGGACCGATGATGAGACCTGGAATGCCTGGACCCCCTCCAAGACCTGGAATGCCTGGAGCCCCTCCTCCACCTCGCCCTGGGATGCCTCCTCCACCTGGTGGCCATGTTCCTGTGTTTGCACCACCTCGTCCTGGTATGCCTCCTCCGCCCAATCCTCAACAGCAGCAGCAGCAGAATCAACAGCAATAATAAGTAATGATTAGGTTTGCCCCTTCTTTATATTATTTTACTTTTTGTATTACTGAATTTTGACCTCTAAAAGCTTCCTTGCATGTATTAGTATATTTCAGCGGTGGGCGAGTTTGTGTGTTTCTGCGCGCGCTCATGTGTGTGTGTGCACACTTCTTGTATGTTATTTGTGTTAGATGTTGATTGTGTGGATGAATGGCTATGTACTGCTACAGGAATTCATGTTGATCTATTTTTCTTTGTGTGGCATATGCTTATTGATACAAAAAGCTGATGTATCTAAAATTTCTTGCAAATTTCTCTACTTGTTTGACTACCTCACTTTCTAGGAGAGATATGATAGGCATTTTCTGTTTTAATAATACTTGTTTCAGATTCATTTGTAATAGATGGAGAGTAATTCACACAAGATTGGGAGAGGATGATAGTGACAGGAAGGGAGAGAGCGGATTTTTAACATGAATTTTATCCCGTTTATGATATGTTTTTTGATTCCAGAACCAATGAACACAATGGCTGGTGTATTTCTACATATTTTCCATTTTTTTCCATGTTACAATCCATTCTCCATTTGTTCACTAAGCACTTAAGTTTGAGCATTATTGGCCCAATCAGAAATGAGCTGACCTTGCCAAAGCTTAAGGAAAATTACTAATGTATAGCTAGGTGTTATATTTATTGGGCTGACATAAAAGGTATTGATATCTGACCAAAGAAGAAAGAAGGGTTTGAGTTGAGGGTGCTTTGCCTTGACTCAAAAGAGACCCTTTTTATATTTATTTTTACTTAACCTTATCCACTGTCATATAATGTATCTTTACTTTACTTTTATATATTTGCTGAAAGGCTAGACCTTTTTCTGATCAAATAAATTTGTGACAAAGTCTATATCTATGCTTTGAGTTGACTTGCCGACTGAGATGCTCTCAATGGTCAAGAAAACTGATTTCTCTTCAACTTCGTGGTGATTTTCAAGGGATTCAAGATAGAACTAGTGGTTTAGGAGATACAACTGATGAGTTTAACAATGCTAACAATTAACTAACCATTTGGATTTCTGTACCTTAACTAGGTACATATTATGTGAAGTTATTTGAAACTTTGATTGCAAAAGCAGGGTGCCAAAGCATATCAACAATAAAAAAAAATTGCATGTTAGATAATGTAATTTTTCTTCAAAGTGTCTTGCCTTCATGTTCAATGAGTTCAATTTATATTGCCCTTGCTGATGATGATCTCTGGATATGGCTCTGCAAAATACTTTGCAACTTACTTGACTCAATGAGCTTCTTTGCAGTTATAGCTTGTGCTTCATATCACTTTTATTATTGACAGCTGTTGCATTACATTCCAAATGGATTTATCTAAATCGTCATTGATATGACTGGCTTTTATCACCATTGTGGTGCAGGTTAATTGCAGTCCGGCTGTGAATGTTCCTGCATTTCAAGAGATGAGGACTTTGTTTATGTTTCATGTGTTTTTCAGTATCTGATTTTGAATGTCCTTGTGAACCATTGTGTGTTTTTTCATGATGGTAGTTTAAGGCTTTGATCACATATTTGCATGATAAGTTGGAGGATTGTATGCTACAAGGAAATACTTTTTGCCCAACTATGAGTTGAGAAAAATTTGAACCATGCAGGATTTTGACCGTGGTTTAAACTCAAGATTATCATCCATTATGTGTAACAGATTCTCTCTCTCTCTCTCTCTCTCTCTCTCTCTCTCTCTCATGTATTTTTGACCGGAATTGTAGTCCAGCACCATCTGGGAAATATGGTCAGGCTATATGAAACTAGCTAGTGCCACAAAGTGAAGATGTAGAAATATCACTACCTGGATTCTTTCTCTTTCCCTGGAAAAAGATATCAATATCTATACGTCCGGGGGAGCTTGGGGTGTGTGCCTGAGGTCTGCATTAAGCTATCCTAATTTTTGTTCTGTCAATTTTTTTTAATTCATATGCCAAAAGAAAAAAATTAAGAAAAAAACATTAATTTATCTGTTGTGTTAAATTAATAAACGTTGGATGTTAAATAAATTTTTCAAAAAAAAAAATTACTTTTGATATTTTATATTTTTGGTCATTGTTGTGTTTAAATTTTTATTCTCATTCTTTACCATTTTAGTTGTTCAGAGTCTGTCATAAGTATTCAAGATTAAATTATCCTAAACCAAAGTATTGAAGGTTAACCATCATACCGAAGAACTTCAGCTCCTCTGGGTCCTTTTCTAGAGATTACCCAATGCGTTGATGGGGTTAATTCCTCCTACGTTTAGTAACCTATGTTGGTTTTATCTTATTTTATTTTAACTCTTTTAAGCTTTTTCTCTGAGCAAAAGATGTATAATAATGGCTAAAACAACTGTAATCTCATAGAAATGTGCTCAATATGTAAAACAATTTGGGGTTTATGACTGAAGTCCGAGGTTGCATGGTCCAAGGGCAGATTTGAGCCTTTTTGTCACTGGGAACAGAAACTGGGGTACCGCAGTCTCTGCTTGGAGGAAGCTCAAGGGAGATAAAGCAAAGCAGACCCAAGGATTTGGGTTGGGCATGTTCCAACTCGAAACCCAGCTGGGCCAGGATATTTATTATGATTTTGTGATTGATTAGCAGTCCTCGCAGTTATTGCCATGTTAAAGTTGGGTTACTTGGGTAGGTCTTCTTGTCCCTGTTTGTATCACATGATTGTGCTTCATAGATAAAAAGAATCGTGTTGAGAGTACAAACTTCCCCAACAAAAAAAAAAAAAAAAAAAAAAAAAAAAAAGGGGGGGGGGGGGGGGGGGGAAGTTTATCGCCACCCAGTGATAATCTTAAACTGGACAACAATTTCAATGTAGTGTGTGCATGTGAAACTTTCGTCTGCACCAGCAACAACGTGCGTACTAATAAATTAGTGCAAGGAGAAGTTATTCTTGGCCATCGCGTTGATATTATTCATAAGTTGGGCGGTTAGCCAATATTTCAATGATATATGCGGCTGTGGCTTCCATTCCAATTTGGCCCCAGGGTTCCCAAAAGCCCATGATTGGCATTGAAAGAGAGTTCCAGCTATCATTTATATATATATATATATATATATTATAGGAAAATTCTATGTTTATGTCATATCCTTAATTTTTTTTCTCTTAAAAGTGTAGGGTAATTAGGCCATCAAATTGTGGGTGGAATCTTTACTAACTTTGATTGTTTCCACCTTATCTCAATTCACTTTTGACATTTGTGGTAGACAAAGAAAAACAAGATTGTTGACAGCGGCAGGCAAGCACATTCGGTTGTCATCTTTACTAGCCACCTCTATTTTATTTTTTATTTGCTTCTCAATTGTACAAAAGTCATATGTTGAAATCATACCCTGGAATACCGGTGTTGTCTTTAGCTACCAACTTTTGGTTGGTTAGATGATGTCAACCTTTTATATTTCTAAAAAAATTCAAACATGGTATCAAGATTTAAACTTTAGTTACTGAAACTAAGAATGCGAACTGTTTATTCACTAATTCACATGGCTGGTCTCTATTTCTCACCGTTATGTTATATTATAAATTAACTCCTATACTTAACCGATATACCGTAGGTTTCTACTTAGTTTCATTTCATTATAATTTCCCCACCCCACCTTCCCCCCCCCCCCGGGGCTGTATTTTTTTTTTTTTTTTTTACCATCGCAACTTCTGGTCGATTGGCTAACACTTCGGTTGGTTAACTTAATTCGTATGGGTCACCAGATCATGGAAAACAATTTGATTTTTGAGTTTCTTTTAGCATCTCGAGCTCTTAAAAGCTTTACAAAGACTAGGAATGGAATTAAAGTTCAGACGAGCAAACGAAAATTAAGTATGCGCTTTAATGAGAAGAAAAGTAAAATCTAGACGAGAACTGACATTGTTACCCGACTTAAAAGAGTCACTAAATAGCATTATGGTTGTTGCTCCATATTGAGAGTGTTTCGAACGAGTGAGCTTCTCCTTTCCCCTTTCCTTGTTGATTGAGAGAGTAGACAACATGAAGCAAGTAGTCATACATGTTGGTGAAACATGCCACTGCCAGCTAGCTACTAGCTAGTGCCGCATAAGGCGGATGGGAAGGCCTTTTTGAGGGGTTGGCATCATGTCACCGACGATCTTCTCCTCTGGGAACACCAACTCCCATTTAAATCTCTTAACCACATTGTGAACGAAAGCAAGAATTGCCAAGCGAGCATACTCTCTTCCTGGGCACATCCTCGGCCCACCTCCAAATGGTACAAACGTGAACGGAGGAAACTCTTTGTCATCCTCGTACCTGGATGGGTCAAACTTTTCGGGATCTGGGAAGTACCTTGGGTCCTTGTTTGTTGTGCTCACTGTCCAATACACCTGCAAATTGTACGATGGATGTGCAAACAGGAAGTTAATACACAAGTATCACAGTGCCTGCGAGTGGCGGAGGCAGCCTGGGGCAAACAAAACGGAAATTGGGCGGAAGCAAACTAAATATTTTAGTCGGGCGCAAATGTAAATAATAACAAGAAATTAAACAGAAGTTAATTTCGAGTTTCAGTGCAGGGGCACTTGCTTGCTTCTACTCATATCAACCGTTGGTGCCTGCTGTTTACTTCAATCGGACAGTTGGTATCTAAAAATTAAAGCCACTACCTGATCAAACTAACTGTATCTTGCATGTTGTCTGACAGAATTAGTTTTTTTTTTTTTTTTTTTTTTCATCCTTGCATAACAGATTCATAGTCAAAATGTTGGAATTGGACTCTTTTTTTTTTTTTTTTGCATAATTTATATTATAGAAATGTAAATTGACACACCTTCCATCCCTTTGGAACGGTGTACCCAGCATAAGTAAAATCAGTGAGGGCCTCTCTGAAGGTTCCTTGGAGTGCTGGTGTGAGCCTCATCACTTCCAATAATACGTTCCAAGAGTACTTCATCTTCTGAATGTCATCCCATTCTAGTAGCTCTCCAGGCTTTTTGGCTTCTGCGACCTGCATTTGCTCTGGTTTTGTGAAAAAAAAAAAAAGAAAAACACAGATCATCAACTTAGCAGGCTCTTTTTTGGTCCAGTTGCATTAGGGAGGGGGGACTTCGAGCCTCATATCTCACCCCCCAAGTTTTATACTTGGTGGTCATTATTTAGCAGGCTCTTCAGGAACTTGAAAACCCTAAAAAAAAATTAAAAATTTTAAAAAAAAAAAGAGAGAGAGATGTGCAAAGAAGTCTCACCGGCTAGGACCTTGGCATAAATAGCTGGTCTCTCTCCAACATATTTCATGAAGAAAGTCATAGCAGTGGCCACTGTACTATAACCAGCAACTAGCAAACCCATGATCTTGTCAGTAATCTCGGCCTCCGGCATGTGCTTACCATAAAGGTCAGTGGCAACAATCATATGTGAAAGTATATCCTACGTTGGCTCTCTCTTGGTCAACATTTCAGCCTTCTTCTCATCGATTATTCCCCTTAGATGCTTGCGGATTGCAACTGCAGCCTTGCTTGCTCTATAGAAAATGGTCCCTGGAAATCTGACAGGTATCGAATGCAACCCAGGAGTTATAGCATCAAAATTCCTGACAAGCCTGGAAATACTCTCAGGATCATCTGTGCCCATGAAAAATCGACAAGCAAGTGACAAAGTGAGTGTCTTTGCAAGAGGAAAGGCCTTGACTTCATGTCTTCCTTCCCAATTAGTTTGCATTTGGAGCTGTGTGATGGAGTCCATTCTCCCCAAGTATCTTGCCAATGCCTCAGGCTTTAAGAAGCCAGGTGATTTTAGAATTTTAGAATCCAACTCGCGAGAAATTTGGACAGGAGCAGCAGCAGTAGCTTGGTAGGACCTGAAGAGCTTTTGCATGGAATGTGGTCGAAAAGCGGTGAAGATTTTCTGCTCATTGGAGAAGAGAAATTTGTGACCATGAAGGCCACAAAGGATAGCAGTCTCCTCACCAAGGATCTTCGTCTTGAAGATATCAGGAGAATACTTGTTCATCCTTTCAGAAACAAACTTCTCAGGCTTACCAAACAAGAACTGAATTGATTCCCCAATCACAGGCCATCCAAAGCTCCCTGGAGGCAGGTTTATTTTCTCACCACTTGATTGGGATTGGGCCCTATACATGAGATATATAAAAATGGCAGCAATAAGTGCCAGAACCACAGAAGGGAAGGATAAGAACCGGAAGGTCATGACCTCCATGGCACTCTGATGCACAGAAAGGTGATTGCTCAAAATCAAGTTCAATGGCTGTAAATTTGATGAGATAGTGAAGATGAGAGTTCAATGTCTATGTATAGATGTGGAGGACCAAAGACACTGCATATTGGCATTAAATTAGAAGAATTTCCTTTTTTTTTTATATATTTTTATTTTCTTTGTCTTGGTTAAACATATTGATTGATTGGCATCCCATTCATTATGACCAATATATCGTGGAAGTGATGCAGGTCTAACCAAAATGCAAACATCAACATTACCGTGCAAACATCGAGTCACAGATATATAATATAATGATTATTATTGTCCTTGTGTCCAACTTTCTTTTTTTTTTTTAACTTCAAATTGGGGCCAATTAACTAAAGTATCATTCATTAAGAAAGGGGTTTAAACGTTCTAAGGCCTTTGAATTTCTTCATTTTTATTTTTTTTTTTTTTCAAATTTTTATGTGTACTCGGTAAGGCCTCCTTTTTCATTTGGTGTTGTAGTGGGTTGATCTTCTGAGCTATACTTTATGTATCATATGAAATTTATCTTTGTGATCAATTCAAAGTCACACCACAAAGTTGAGACAAGATATTGAGGAGAGATTGCCTCGTCCTAACCTTTTCTTTTCACCTTTATTAAGATTTGTTTATCATTATTTATTTATTTATTTATACACACACATACAAAGAGAATATATAATTCTATGATTAAGAAGTCGTTGACTAGATAAGCAATTGGGAACTTAAATAAACTTTAATGGTTGGATGATCCCTTGGCGGCATTAGAATATTTTTTTTTGGGCTAATTACATAAGCTAAAATTAACATTACTTTAAGCCTATTTCTTTGGTCGCAATCAACTAACCACGGTTGTTGTTGTGACAATGCTTCATGAAAGTTGGGTTAGAGCTTATAATTGCATGTGGCCCGTCATACAAGTGGGTGTGGAGTGGGAAACAAAAATTGGAAATTAACCTAACACAATGGTGCGTGCACATGCATACACATAGTCTAGAAAATCCATATTTTCCAATGGAATGACCTTTAGACGGGCGGGGTACTAGGAGTGGTTCATACGCATGCTAGCAATGAACTTGGATTCACAGGCTTTGGGGCCTCTCTAGGATGGAAAAAACCGACTTCGAGTTCAAGTTCAAGTCTTAACCGGAATCGAAATCTTTTTGAGTTATGAGTATAGTCACATTGCTTCCCTCGTAATTAAATCGATGTCAAGGTAACACCAGCAGTAATCGAGGCTATAATTGTTCTTCCTGCAGATTACAAGCCTACTCTCAACTTGCTCTTCTCCTCTCACAAATACAAAGTTTGCCACGTTCTTATACACAGAGAGGAGTGCACCCTTTGCGATAGTAGAGACAATTTTCCACAATCTTTACATTCACAACTTCTCTCACCATGTTGGAAGGGTGAAGAATCATGGCTCTTGAAACTAGTAAATCAAAAGGATTAAGACATGGAGAGATCCAAAGTTCGAACCCCACATTTCGTTCATGCTAAATTTTGCATCCCTCCAATTCAATTGGACAAAAAATAGTTGATTATTCACTTTCTGATTCCCATTCCATCTCTATACTTGACAGTTGGCACATAAAAAACAAAACACAAAAACATACGAACCATGAGCTTTGGCTCAGCGGCTGATATTAAGCACAAAATACAAGAAAGAAATCGGAAAAGAATTCAAGAAGGGAAACAAAAAAAAAAAGAGAGTTTGTATCCATGCATCTATGCATCTCGTTTTTGTTGCTTTGGCTTCTACAATTAGCCTTTACAGAGAATGGTCACGTACGAGAATTATACTGGAACAGCTACTCACAAAGCATCACTCACTGTTTTGCCTTTGGAGGTTATCAACAATGCAGAGCCCACTTTCAGAAGCAATCACTGCAGTGCACCTGCATGCCTCCGAGCAACAAGACAGAGAAACATTAGATGGTAGGAAACAATTTTGGAGGCAAAAGAAAACAGTACCAACAAATATACAATGATAGAGATGTATGGGAATGGATATAAACTGTTACAAGTGCTTATCATTTCAGCCTCTGATCGGACACACTAATCCCAAATTACAGGCCCCATGCATACTTTTGAACATGATATATGCTCTAAATCATACCATGCTACAAAGACTGCATGAATATTAAAATGGGTTAAAAGAGTTTGAAAGGATGCGTGGGAACTAACGGAAATTTGGAAATCAATCCGTGATCCACAACCCCTTCAACTTTAGCAAGACTTTCAGCTACTTCAGCTGCAATTAAAATTAATGTGGTCATGGAAATAGTATCCTAAAGCACAGAGGAGGAAACTAACGGAGCAAACCACGGGGAAAAGTTACCAAGGCTTCCTATTGGAGATGTAAAGATGACATCAAGAATATTGAGACCTTCTTTGGTGACTACAGGGAAGTCACCTCCCATAGGGCCTGCTTGCCCTATAGATGGTCTTCGCCATACCTTTGATTCACAAACAAGAAGCAAAGGTTATGGGAGAAAGGACCCTTAGAGAAGCCATAAAATCAGAGATTTTGTAAAACCTTAAAGTATTCTGGAGACATTGTCATAAGAATGCAACTAGCTTGACCACAATAGTCATAGAATACTTACTTTCATTTAAAACAAAAAAAAAAATTACAGATCAGTTACAAACTATCTGTCTTGGACAATGCAATAACTCCTAAAACAAGAATTTCGGGTAGATTGCATAAGAAGGCCCAGATATTAGCAAATTGTGTCATTCTCATCACAATTATATTGACTATCAAGTTAAGAAATTGCCTGATTAGCATGATTCCTTCACTAGGCTCTGCCAGACAAACTTTTCCGTGTCTCCATTTTCAAGCAAAATTGAATATTCTGCAATATCTAACATTAAATTGGAAAGCCATAGATTTGATCATTTAAGTGACACGACATGATTCCCTGAAAAAGGCCTTCCAAAGTTGTCTTTTTCTTATTTAAATGCAAATTTTGACTAACATTGCTCTAACACAATTGAAAAGAGACATAAAGAAAGAAAGAGGGAAAAGGGAAAGTCAACAGGTGCAGTAAGATAGGGATCTAATGCCCATATCTTGGTGAAAATATTGGAAAATCTTACCCCACATTTCATAAGAAATCCTGAATACCAAAGAAACAAACCAATATATCTTTCCACTGGAATCAAGGGACATAACAAAGTTTCATTGTTATTATTATTAGTATTATTACTTTTATCTTCACACAGGACTACAGTTAAGCACTTTAAATAGCCATACAGAGTACAACAAATAATTGGCTTGCAGGGTTCAATAATGTGGGAACTTTCAGCAACCCATTTAGTGAATATATTCCTCCTCCCTTTTCTTTTCTATGCTACGATCTGTTTTCTTTTATGATATTCTTTCACTTGTAATGGTAGGATTTTACCAAGGCTAGACAAAGAAAATTTCCAAATGACATTCCTTAAAACTTGCAAAATATAATAATGAATTCGATTGCATGGTGATATGTGCTGTGAAGTTCATACCTCTGCATCGCCTAAAAACAAGTCATCAATCTCTTCCGCAGCTTCCATCCAATTGAGCTGAAAAATATGCAAAAGTTTACATCCAAGTTTAATCTCTCATCCCTGCAGTTAAAGCTTTACATAACAACAACAGGGCTGCTTACAGATTGAACTAAAACTGGAATAGAACCATCCAGGCCACCTTTGTACTGCTTGTCTGTGACCATGAATACAAGCTCATTGGTTGCATTCAGTATTGACTACAAAAACAAATGAGAAGTAAAGAAAAGAAAAAGGCAAACAGAGCCACATACAAGTTCAGGGTGGAAAATAACCTTGCAGTATTAATCCAATGCATTTACACAAAAGCTTTAAATTAACAGAATTATGCACATATGTTTTCAACACAATGAAGAGCTTGAGTTCTGAAACTAGATGGGAACAGGACACACAACAGCAACATTTCAGTCACCTTCTGTTGAATGATGGATTCATCGCCTTCAAATTTTCGGCGCCCAATGACTGCAATCAATGTTTCTTCTTCTATTACATCAGGATCATCGAATGCAAAATCTATCTACAAAATAGCAGCTCAAATTCATTTGACATTAGGGTTCAAAACTACAAATAATTTTTCAAATTATGCACTGAATAGAGAAATTATACAGTACCTAAAAATCTAGAGTACCAAATCTTGTGCACAAATACATGTTCCTTAGTCACTTCTCACAGATTTTGTCTGTCTCAGCTTGTAACAAGTTAGCCTGTCTGACCCTAGATAGTTATGAAAATCTCCCATGGTAGTCTGGATTTTATTTGAGGAAATGCATTGCAATTTTATAACTTTTTTATTGCAGATTTTTTGATGTAGATGTGCAATAAATTAAAACTATGATCAAGTTAACTCTTTGGAATTTATCATACCTGAGAACTATCTTGGTATTGTTCCAACAGGATGCCTGCCTTTGCTGCTTTACTTGCACTTATGACAGACCTGCATAAATCAAAAGAAAGGCATTTTGTGTCAAATCCATATGAGTGCAGAAAACTATACCGGCTGAAAACTCAGGTGATTTTCATGAAAAGAAGAAAAATCATAGGCAGGAAATTTTAGGACAATTTGAGAAGAATCAGACTTTCTTCTTTTTTCTGTAGCCATTGGATAAAGAATGTAATATAAATCCATCAAACAGCATTCAGAAATTTTGCTTGTCTTCACTGCCATTGCTGTATGGGACATGGATGGGGATTGGCCAGTACATTAACAAAGACCTTTACATGATACATACATGTATACTTGTCCACAAGAGAAAGCAACATACCAACATATTTTCGAATAAAGACATGGCAGATGACAAGGGAAAAAAAGAATCATCATTCATATTGACATTGGAGAATTCCACACTCACATGGGTATGCCTACTATATCTTTTAGAGCACCCACACGAAGTTGCTGGCCCAAATACTGTATAGCCATACCAGAAGCCTGACCTGAACCTAACCCAATAACCATGCCATTCTTTATGTATGCATCAACCTAGAAATTGAGTTCGAGGACATTATCAGGCACCACAAACACCATCCAGAAGGGAGAGTAAGTTAAAGGAAACATTAAACAAACCAAAATAAATAAATAAATAAAAAGAGAGACAAAACAAATCTATGTCAACAATTCAACTGTCATACAAGTATATTTTTGCAGTCTTATCCCTCCATTTGGCCTTCTTTCTACAACACTGTTTTTAGACTTCAACTGAATTAAGAACACAATTGATAATACAGATTACTTAGATTTGCATAGAGGGAAAAATGTAGGCAGAGTCTTATTATACACATGCAAGATACATCTAATAGAGAAAGTGATTGCACATATGGTCCCATTTACCTCAAAAAAAAAAAAAATTAACAAAAAATTTCTACACAGGATCAGTGAGTAATCTTCAACATGAGGCTTTCAAAAGAACAACCTAAGAATTTCCTTTATATAATTTTCTAACAACTTTTTATTACATACTGCCAAACTGTGGAATGAAAACCCCATAAACCGAAACACAAAATGTAGCCAAACTCAACTCCTAAAATCAAACATAAGATAAAAGCTGTAAACTTTTCGGCAGATATCAAGAAAAGGAAACAAGGGGTATGAGAAACATGAAATGGGAAATGATACATACAGTGTGCTTGGCTGCTTGGTAAAGAGCAGAGCCGGTGGAGGAATTGCTTGCCCGAGTGGCAGCTGAAGAAACAGAAACAGAAACAGTTGTTATGCTTCTTCTTCTTCTTGGGATTGGAGTTGGGGCAGAAGAAAAGGAAGAAGAAGTGCCATTGAAGTGGGTTGGAGTAGACAGGAGTGCCGGTGTTGATGTTAATGAGGATGCCATTCTTGTTTATTTCCAATTTTAATGGAAATGGATATATCATATATTGTTGTGACGGAGTTATCAGTTTTCACAACCTTGAAAATAATTATTAAAAATTATATATAAAAATCTATAATTTTTAGATTTTTTTTTTTTCCGTATAACATACACGCCGGTATACACCTTCATGGACACGTATACATATATAATTACAAAGGGTATTTTCTAATTTAACGCAGATTTTTTTTTTTATAAGAATCAAATTAACTCAATATCAAATTTAAGGATAAAATAAATTTAAATAAGATCTAATTAACAATAAATAAATGAGACCCTTCTCACCAAAAAATTAAAAAAAAAAGGAATTAATATAGCAAATATCTTAATTACAATTGTGAAGTTACAAAGTACCATAAGAAATATTATAAACAATAGAAATATCTGATAATTATTACTATTTGTTATTATTGGGACAATAAGTCAGGGTTTTAAAAACCGTGCGGTGAAAGTTGAAGAACCTTTTCGGTAGACTGGTTAACAGATATCATAATCAACTAGGATATACACTTTTTTTTTTTATTCTCAATAAGCACAGAATTCTATAGTAATAACAGAATGGAACCCCTCTTCATATAGTTCTTAACGCAGTGCCTCTAAATTTTAGAGCTGATTATCACCGCATAATATTCTATGATGTATGCAACATGTACACAGTATACATATCAATTTTTAAAAAATTATGATTGGAATACGGCGTGTGTGTGTGTGTGTGGATTAATTGGAATTGAACCTTACAAATGATCAAATTTGTCAAATGTCACATAATTAGTACTCCAAGCCTTATCATAATAACCTTTGGAATCATAGACCCACCATTGTTACCAAAATTTGTTTTGGTAACCACAAGCGACTAGTTTGCAACAGGAAGGATTCCTACCTTCCCAAGATTTGATCTTTTTTTTTTTTTTTTTTTTTTTTTGGCATTTAAAGTTTCATTAAGCATTAGGGGTCTGGCATTCAATCCCATTCCTTGGTAGTAACTAGCTAGCAGGGTGGAATCAATGTGTATCCCAGCCAGGCACTTTGCTCTTCCCAATGCCTCTTTCACTGGAGGTTGGCACGACCATCAAGAGGCTTTGATTTCCAATGGCCTTTTCCTTCATTACATTACCTACAACAATGACAACAATGTCACTTGCAACTCTCTCTCTCTCTCTATATATATATATATATATTGACCGAAACATGCATCTCTAGCCAGGTCAGGGGGGGGAGAACTTGGAAAAGAGTGTTTGTCTTTCTTACTCGTTCAATGGCCTTTTCTCTTCGATTTCCTTCAAGGTTGTTCTTCATACCCCTAGTTTTGGCATGCCTGATTGTGGTTTGCGGTCTCGCACCTGCTGGGATTGATGCTCGCCGACTCGAGAGAGTTGAATCAAACGAAGGAAATGGGAGGGTTGGAAATAATAATGATGGCAAAGTCAAGACAAGCTCATACATGGGAGATATGAAGAACTTTCCATTTGCACCACTGTTTCCTGGAATCCCTCGAGTACTTCCATTGCCACCACCTCCATTCAACATTCCTAACATTCCTCCATTGCCTACCATCCCTTTGCCTCCCTTCCCTTTCCCTCCTATCAATCTTCCTCAAGCATGAACTTTGTTGACATCTGTTAGCCCTTGGGTGCTTCAGATTGTAGTTTGTTGTGTCCATGCATGTCATAGTGGCAAGTGTGTCTCACTTCTGAGTGGGTTTGTTTTCTTTAACATCCATGTGTTGCGGTCAATAATTGGTCATGTGGTGTTTGTGCTTAAAAAATTACTGCCACCGTGTGTCCTAGTTTATGCAACTTGAGTTTTTACCTTGTAATTTCGATGATTTCCCATTATCCTTTGTCAAGCAATATCGTATCAATTAGTATGTGAAAAATGTCGTCTTTGATTTTCGTAATCTTATTAATTGCTGAAATGTAGCTTTGTTTTTGGTAAACTATTATACCCATATGAATCTCAAAGTGGTTTAAAATTCCAGTAATTACAATCAATCACTTTGGCATAGTCAGGTAGATGAGAAGCTGATTGGAATCACCAATAAACGCTATTTTACTGCTTATATTACTGCCGTCTTGGGGCCTTAAAGCTTTTAAGATAAGTAATTAAGTACAGTTGCATGACGCAAACGACGGCTTTCACGATCCATTTGATGAAGTGGGTAACTAGATTCTCTTGATCATTTTTTTTCTTCTATTTTATTATATATATTTTTTAACCCCCTCCCCCCAAAAAAAGTACTCCATTTCAAGTTTTACGACTGTAAATAAAATTAACATTAAAAAAAAAAAAAAAAAAAGAAAAGGTGACACTGTAACCAATTTGACTGCTCGCCACCGCATCCTGGAGTCTGAAAGGGCTTTGCATTTCTTATTGACTCTTAACTGTCACTTTTAGCTTCTCTCAAGTTGGACAAGTTGCCATTTTAAAATAGTTTCGTTCTTAGTAGATTGCTTCTTGTTTCTGGTAAGAATTCAGAGAAATCTTCTTCTTCTCAGTTCATTGTTTTTTTCTTTTTCCATTTATTTGTTGGGGGGGGGGGGGGGTGGTCAGCCGAGTAATCCTGACTCTTCATAATCATCTGATAAATATGCATTTGTTTCATTTGTGTTGACAGGAGAATGAACAGGCTTGAAGCTGAGACTTAAAAAGTAAGTTCCAAAAAATGTCTCAGTTTCGGCCATTAAAGCTTTAGGCGTGAGAGAAAACTCTCTTTTTCATGGATGGTCTACTTCTTAAATTGGTCATTGTACTTTTTTTTTTTTTTTTGGGTACAGCTGAAATGGTCACAGTCAAAGATTGGATCTTCCCTTTTGAGGGAGAGAGGCCGGGAAGGAGAAGGTAATGATCTTTTCTGGAAGGTGGGCAGAGAAGTAAGCAGTAGAGGGCCTTTAAAGGGAGAAAAATTGGCCCAGGTTTAGATCCAGATCAGATGGTTGGAGTTAAAAGGTGGGGGCTTTTGATGAGAGAGTGCCATGATTTGCATACCCCTTCTTCTCGTACCAGAAATTCCGATCTGGTGCAATGTAATTCTGCGTACTCTCTTATTAAAAGCCTCCACCTTTTGTCTTACAAACCCTCTCATTTCTTTGCCCTCTAAAGGCCCATTCTTGCTTCTTCTCCATTTGAACTGTGATGCTTGCTCTCGATGATATATGAGCTGGGCTCTTTCTGTCAGCAGGTGGAGCAACCGTTTAGGTATTCTATATGGCAGAACCTCCTGCTTTTTGGTCCTGCAATGGCGTTTGATGCCATATTTGCTCATTCAGCGAAGTGGTGGCGTCTGCTGTGGTTTGCAATCTGAAGTAATAATACTCAATCTTTTGTAATTGTATATATTCAAATTGCATTTTACGTGAGCTTTCATGGGGTAGCTTTGGACCCTAAGTATGCAAACTAAGTAAAAATAATGGAATTCTTATTGATGGTATGTCACTTTAAGCTTAATTTCGACTCTTTTTTATTTTTTTTTAAATTCCCTGTCTGGTTATGGCCTGGAAAACAAAATACTCCAAATCCAAGTCACATGTACTACTCTAAATCTAACTGTAGAATATCATGTTATCTTGATGTGATTTTCTTTCTTTGTTGTTGTTTTATTATTGTTATTATTTGGGTGGGATCAAAGAACCAATTCTTAGCTCTAGCATTGTAGAAGAAAGAAGCACCAAATTCTTTTGGCGGGAAGAGTTGGGCAGTCGTTACATCACTGTCCTCCAGAATCCCAACCGCCGAGAATCTCTCTCTCAATTCAAGAAACCAAGATTCTCTCTGCCTTCCTTTCATGGCTGCTGGCCACCGCCATCTGTTCCTCCTACTTCTTATCGTCCTCCTCGCTGCCGCAAGCCACACCACCATCGCCACCACGGGCACCCCTGTTTCTAGCCCCACTTCTACCTACGGCCCTGCTCCGACACCCACCCCCGACGGGGCCAACGCCAACACCACTGCTTTGCCGCCGCCACCGCCGAGGCCGGAGCAAGACACCCAAATGCCCCACCACCATGAACAGCTCAACAACATCATTGACGCATTGATCGGCGCGGGAGACTTTAACAGCTGGGCCAACGTTCTTTCGGTGGCTGACCCATACGCATTCCCTCTCTCTGCCACTCTCTTCATTCCGGCGGACGACCCCTTTGCACCCTCCGTCGCTGCAATCACCGTCGACCCATTTATCATCCCTTATCATATAGTCCCTCAGCGCCTTTCCTTTGCCCAGCTCCGGCAGCTAAAGCCCTTCTCACGCCTCCCAACTCTGCTTCCGGCCATGTCCATCCTCATCACCAACACCTCTCTTTCAAACTTCACACTTGATGGCTCCCTCCTCTCCCATCCTGACCTCTACACTACGTCTTCTTTCTCCGTCCACGGCGTTGCTACCCTTCTTGACTACTCCGTATATGGAGCCCTCACAACTTCTGCCCCTCCACCGTTCCCATCATTGACTTTCGTGCCACGGGGGGAGGACCAGCTGATGAGCCGCCACAAACAAGGGGGGTCGAACTCAGCTTCAGCTTGCTTTTCTGCTAAAATTTGTGCATTTTTCTTGGTTGCTTTTCCCGCCGTCGTTTTATTCTTCCTGTAGAAAGATTTCAAAGAATGTGTTGATGGGGTTGTCTCTTATCTCTAAAAGATCAACACACAAAGGCAGCGATCAAATGCAAGTCTTGGAGGATAGGTTTCTTCATTATCTGATGAATATGGTCTTACAAGAGGAAACTGAGAAGCCAAGAAACCAGTGTATGATCAGGAACTCTATTAGAATCTTTTTTTCTTTTTTTCTTTTGGTATTATTTTATGTACATATTATGGATGATGATTTTGTGGGCACATTAAGAGCAGGTTCATTTGTGCATCTTGCTTCTTTGTTTAGTTTCTGGTGATTGCTAATAAGCCTTTGTTGTTGATGGGTTATAGCAAAGTTTGAAGTTACCTCATCAGATTGTAATATTCACAAAGCCAAAGATTGCGGTGAAGTGGTTTACTTTTTGGGTCTAGTCAATGTTGGAAGGATTGAAGCCTCGTTTGCTGAGGCATTTCTCCCCAAAAAGGCTTGGCTATTCTACCCCAAATTTCTGTGTTACTGTTTTCCTCTTCCTTTTCTTTTTCTGTTATCTTGAACAAAAGCTAAGAGTCCATTGCTCATCATCTTCTAGCAATTGTATTGTATACGTTGGAATTCTGCAGGCAATACTTTTGAGGATTGCCCTGAATAGTTAAATCCAGCAGATCAGAAAAACAACTGTTCTTTATCCGAGTTCTGGTGTAGAATCCCAATTTCTGTCAAGTTTGGTTAAGTTAATTCAGCAGAGATGTGTGTGCATCCATCTACAAACGTGAGCAGTAAGAGTGAAACGAAAACCAGATAGATTAGAGGAAAATCAAATCTACAAATGAAAGTGATAATAAGTAACGGATATTTATAGTTGACAAAATTTCCTTTTGTACACAGCTTCTTTATCTCTGATCAGTTAAAGACATCAACAAATCACTATCCTTTGAGTGATTTGTTAAATCAACATCATTTTCAGGCCTTGCTTTCTGTGGGGCAGCAACTCAATTCCACAGGGTATTGCTTCACGTCAATCCTCTCACTCAAGTTCATGGGCCTATGGTCCCAGTACTCCAAACACTGATGCTTAGTATCAAGAGTTTCAATCACCTGAAAGAGAAATCAAATCAGATATCACAACTAATAACAAAAGCATGAAAAATACTTAAGAGAAATGTCACACGCACCAAAGCTGTTGACTAAGTTGATTAAGCAAGTGCAGGCAACTCCACCTCCATGATAGGTGTCGAGAGAAATCCAAACATTTCAAGCCCATCGATGCTCTGCAAAAGCAGGTAATGGGGCAGTCCTCTTTGTTCTAGGCTGGTACAACGTAAAATTTATTCATTTACTCGCTGCAACACCATTTCCCAACATTTATCTGCTGAACTGTTCACAAATGTCCCCCTTGGACATTCTTCTAAAGATGCCTTTGATAAGATGTCGTCTTTGGGAGTCAGATAACAGTAGCAAGTTAAAATATCTAAGCTTAAGCCATTTAACGATGATCTCTGCAGAATGTGACAGATTCTCTAACATCAAATTGGAGAGCTAAAACAATTTTGATCAGATAGTATGGGAGCAAAGCTACAAGACTGCAAAGTGTCAATAAACAAAACTGCACAGGGTGACTCAAACAACGTGATTAACCTTATTTACTGCGTTTTTCAGAACAATGGTCAAGGTCTTTCGCTTAAACTAACCTGAGCTCATTACACTGAACGCTCTACCCTAAACTGTCAGCTTCATTATTACTTACTCAGTTCAATGAGCTTACCTAGGAAACAAGTCAAAGGCAGCGTGCATATGTTGATATGAAAATACATGCATTTCTGATATAGCAGTACCTTGAGAGAAGAATAGCTTGTCTTTTCCAAGATACCTTTTCATTGGTAAAGTTAATTGTTTCAGAATTTGTCTCTACGACCCATCTGATTATGAAAAGAAACTTAAACAACAAGCACAGTCTGGCAGTTTACAAACAAGCAAACTCAAGCACACACAAGAGTTTGAAATTCAAGCTTGAACCAATGCCAATATCAAGCTTCTTTTAGCTGACAGAACAAAGCTGATGAACCAGGTGGCACTGAAGTCCAGATGAAGAAATATTAAAGCATAGATACGTAGAAAAATACACCTTAAAAAGTGGTCCAAGGAGCCCAGCATCCAGTACCTCCGAAACGTAGCTACATATTGTTGCTGGATTGAGCACACTAAGAAACTTAAGCTGGCTTTTGAATCCTGACAAATTCAACCAGAAATGAAACCATGTAACAAAATCCCGCGACCCAAAAACAAAAATAAAAAATGGGAGAGGTGAGGAGGGGAAGGTGGGGGGGGGGGTGTGGGGAGGAATGCAAAGTCCAGGAAAGATGTTGCAAAATCATACCTTTTCGGGAATACGGCCTGTGAACTGCACCAAAGCTTTGCAAACATGACACTAACAAAATTGATTGGTTCGACACAAAAATCTAAATTCTTCCCTTGATTGCTTTGGTCAGTAGTAGATAGCCTTCCGTTTGAGCTATCAACCATTTTGGTACTGAAGAAAGCTTTCAATGGAACCAATGGAAATGGACGTGGGAATGACAACTTCTTAGAGGATGCATGATTATCCCCAACACATTACAACGTAGATATTGGTGGACAAAATTAGATGCAGTGTAAATTAGAACATATAGATAACATTGCTACCCTAAAAAAAAATATATATTTGAAATCACGGAATAAAAATAGTATAAAAATAAAATAAATTTATGTGGTACTAAATATTGTTTTGATATAATATCAACAACACTGTGTTTACTTGTGTTTAGTATATAGTGTGAAGTCTTTTCTTCGATAAGATGTGCCGACCTAATAACCTCTTTTCCATGCCATAATATACATTTATATACGTTACTCTGTGTGTGTGTGTGTGTGTTGTAATAATATATTTACATAGAAACATATGAATATGAACGGATATGAGTTCTAGTTCTTTCCATGGACAAATATGCAAGACAATCATAAAGAGAAACACAGACAACGTGGTGGACGATGGCTGCATATACCTACTGGTAAATACGTTTTCTTCATATTTTTTTTTTTATTATTATATAAAAAACAAATGGAATATTTGAAACCACTCATAATTAACCTAGAATTGTATGGGATACACATATGTTTGAACCATCTAAATACGTTGACGTCCCATATCTCAAGTGGGATCCATTGCGGTGAGAGCAGTGCTATTTATTTGAGATTTGTTTGAAAGAGATTTGTCATCATCCCGAAAACACCAAAATAAAAACAAAAACAAAAAAAAAACAAAAAAAAAAGAATTTTTGATATGAGAAAACCATCAGAAACAAAGTGGGAGACCCCATGACATCAGAAGAAGAGCAGGAACAACAACTGGACAGGCAAACCAGATACCAAAACATTTCTCAGCAGCTACCTAATACATGAGCTGCAGATCATGTCCCAATCTATATGGTTGGGTGAAAACTTGAACAAAATTTTACTAACATTCACAACTTGGATCAATGAAACTGTGTAAGAAAACTATCCTTTCAGCAGCAAAGAGAGTCTTCTCATTCAGACAATCCAGCCAAAGATTGCAAAAAATTTCTAATGCGATGTCAATAATTGCATGTGCTGGACTTCCAAACAATTGCTCCCCCTCGGGTTCACTCGACACCTTCTTCTTCTTCGGACAAGCCAATGGACATTTGTAACCTGCTTTAAAGGATCTGCGTAAATCCTGTATAGAAATGACCTCATTTTATCTGTCCACTCTAGCTCCAAAGACCTTCCTTGGTCTTGAAGCAACAGCTTCAGATCCAGTGGCGGTCATCAAGTTTCCACTATCAGACATGTAGAAGTAGTTGTAGTTGATCCTAGTGACCAAATCAGCCAAATGCGGGAAGTTCCCCACGTTGAGCTTGAAAGATAACACCTGCATGATCAGGAAAGCCATTTATTTCTGCACACCCATCTCAAATAATGTTGTATTATGGTCTTTAGTTCTTCATTTACATATTTCGATGGTGTAAAATTGCAGCATGGCATAGAAATACTGGTGGGTGGTGACATGACTACATCCGTTATATCTTTTGTTTTTTTTTTTTTGGTTAATTGGCTCTGACTGAGACTCAAACTCAAGAGCTTCAGTGACCACTTCAACACCAGTGAGCTATAGCTCATTGGTACATCCATCATATCAATGACAACATAGATTAAGATGCAATCCTGAATGTTAATCATGAAAAATAATGAAGAGTTACAATAAGACAGTACTCTGAGCAGGAAAGCAACACAGTCATCAAACTGTTTCCAGATCCGATCCACCTCCATTTCACATCTAGCTTTCATGGCAGCAGTTGCTCCTCCACTACTTAATGTCTGCTGTACAGAGTAGAAGTCCAGAGCTAATCCAAGGATGCTATTGATTCGGCTTGCAATTAATGCCCACTGAATGCCAGAGAAATTAGTACACCACTTGACCTTCCTTTAAGTGGTTGAAAGTAAGATTCAAGCATTCTAATAGAGTGCACAATTCAAAGTAAAGGACACAACGAACTACCAGCTTATCTGGAACCACAAAACATTGCCGCTGAATTGATAACAAGTAGGCCTCGTGCACCTCAATGACTTCATCCAGAGCTCCTGCTGCTGCCATACCTTGACAGAGTTCAGACCAGGCACTGTGATATACCTGCTTAAACAATTGTAATCAAGCCCTTAAAGACTAAATTGCAGTCAATACCTATGGTGTTGGCATCAGAATTAATGGGTACCTCCCAAGTGCACAAGGATACCTGCTTTGCAGGCATTGGAGGTGAGTCATTTATCCCACACAGCATTTCCCTTGTGTTTTTTCTTTTTCTTTCTTTTGGCAAAGAAGCTATTCCTATGACTCAAACCATGGCCTTCTGGTCAACAAGGGGGAACCTTACTGTGGTACCAAGACACACACATGTTGCTCAAGCATTTTGGTGATACAAAGTGGAAAAAAAGAAAAAAGACAATTGTTGGCAAGCAAAAGCTTCTTAAAGTGTACCACAACCCAAGGGTTTATGTGCTTAGCAGCCAACTTGTGGTCTACACATTTCTATTGCTAATTATACTGCTGTTTGTGTGAAATACACAGAATGTCAAAATTTTACATGAAAGTGATGTTGAATTAAATTTTGAGGAAAAACTCACTCTGTCCATTACATATTGGTGAAAGGCATCCACAAAATGGAGGAGTTTCTGCTCCAACAACCAGTGATGCTTGTGGCTATTGGTCGCACTGCCTCTACCCTGAAAGAAATAATGATAAACTCCAAGTTATAATTCAGAGACTGCTGCAATGAAGGGCCAAACAGATTTACAAGCTTCAACAAGTTAAATTATATGTGATTGCCTAGAATAGCATCTCAAGTGGGTGTGTGATCAATTATTAGAGAACAAAAATGAAATCATTTAAAATCCTCCACATCCACCCCATAGATTAAAAGCCATTACCTAGGATACCATCTCTAGAAAATAATAATAATAATTGTTAGAATATGAAAAAATGAAAAATAAGAAAAAACCTTCCACATCCACCTCCGAGCTTTATCAAGCACATATTTTGCACGCTTAACCTTCAAGAGAAACCCCATAACCTACATCCAACAGACTTGTAAAAGGACAAGCAAATGAAATAACATGATATCTCCTCAATAGAAGCAAAGTCAGGTGTATTACCTGGTTATACTTCTTAATTGCCTCTGTATTTGCTATAAGTTCAAGAGGCCAAGAAACCTGTCACATATTCTGAAGTTATCCTACAGGTGAGGATATGAAATGGAACACAACATAAAGTCTGCCTAAATATATAAAGACCTTGTATGTAAATTTCAGTGAAGCAAGGCCATCTATTCCAAAGGCATGCTGATGAATTTTATGCGGAGTTGAGGCAAATGTAGGCGTCTTAGGTAGATCATCACTGTCCACACCATGGTTCTTGGTGATAGAGACCACCAATGAATCTGAAGCACTTAGCAGCATGCCATCAGCAGAATTCCGAATGGATTCCTATAACCAATAAAGACAAAAAATAGGAAGGACATGAAAGGCATATACACTGACTGAGCATAACATAACAGTAGTTTTATTCATCTGGTAGTGGAGTCCAAAACCCTAAGCCAAGTAAAATTATTTTGCCAAATTCCTCCCTGTCAAGCAATATTAGTTAAAAATTCTTTAGAGCAGATGAAGAGAAATGGAAAAACAAATCCGCATATCCAAGTTCACCGTAGAAATGATATGTTGTTGATTCAGTACTGCACCTGTAATATAGTGTTTAGTTCAAAATCGTCATCCAAGGTTTCTCCATTGTCCAGTTTACTGAAAAGCACGGTTAAAAAGTGCTGCAGTAGATCACCTGCAGATCACAAGGCATCAACAAGCATGTCAGCTAAAAACTCAAATATTTACCAACCACATAGACTGGAGAATAGTTGTTCACAATACCAGGAGATAAAGGAACCTTACCTTTTTCACTCCCAAAAGAAACAAACCCACAAGAGAGAGAGAGAGAGATGGAGGAAGAGAGAGATGTACCTGAACCTAGCAAGTATATGAGACGCAAAACTGCAAGCTCATCCATCAGTCGCCAGTCATTCATTAACTTCAATAGTACAACCCTTCCAATATAATCCACCTAGATCAAAAAGCAAGTGAAATTGTTTGAAATACATAATGTTCCATGGGATGAATTTAAGCAACTTACCTGTTTCTTCATGTAGGCAAGTAAACATTCCTGCATAATAACCATTGGAAGAGGAGTAATCCTTGGTTCAGCACTCTGAATCCAGCTAAGAAATTTTGATGTAAGGGTGCTGTTCTCGTGAAAAGGCAAAAGCTCTGACATATGCACGTCATCCTGCTTCCACATGAGAAGTACATTTAGAAATCACTCTGATAGATCATCAGAAGCGAGAAAATTACTAGTCCAGCAATACCTCAAAAGAAGGAAGAAGAGTGGGAAATGGAAACACAACTTCTAACAGCTTTGCATCATTCTGAGAACAATGATATTCAGATTTACCAAACTGAAAACCAAATGTATAGTTTGTTCCTCTGACTGAAGAAAAAGGCCCACTCTCAGCACCAAATACGGCTTCTCGTAAGACCTCATCGTTCAAGGGGGGTAGACAGAAGTTTCTGGATAAGTTCAATGCTTTCCAAGAATTGCTATGTTTATCAAGTAAAGTTCGAGACACAGTTATAACTGGGTTTTCTGCACAGAATGATTTATGCACAGGAAATTCCTGTGCAATGTCTGCAGTCATGTGCTTTTCTTCCTCATCTAAAATTTTAATCCCACTGTCATGTGCAGGTTCTAACCCAAACACTTTTTTCTTTGACAACACATGAACCAAGAACTTATACCAGATTTTCTCTGGAAATGCTAGAGGTGACAGGTTTTCACTGTTCCCATTCCCCACATTTTTCCAGATCCTGTCAGATACTAGTCGGGGTGCATACTTGTATGTGCTTACATCATCTTGTAAAAAGAATCTACAGACGCGATCAGCATGGCCTATAAGACCTGCAACTGATATACAAAAGATCTCAGACAATGTCAGCCCTGCTACGCGCTCTCGCCAACTACTTAGATCACAATTACTATCCAAGCATCCAGATGCAGGTGTCTGATTGGCCCTACTTTTGGCAGATAACCCTGAGAATGACACAGGAACATGACAGATCAGCTGTAACGACTTTCCAGCAGCAACAATTGAATTTGCAATGTCCTTTATAAGCAGGGGGCATACAAGAAGCTCTGCATTATTCTTATCTTTTCCTTTCAATGCTTTCATGGAACCAGACAAGGAAACAGAGTCTCTTTCCCCCACTTCCTTCTTGTTATTTTTTGACGGCAAAGCAGAAGTTAGAGCAGAATGATCAACATCAGACTTTGAGTGCTGTGCTTGTCTCAATTGATAGCTCTGTTCCCAAAACTCCGACCTTTCAGTCGAGATTGTTTTGTTGGCATAGAAAAACATCTACAGGGGTAAGAAAGAAAACCAGCTCAGCATTATTCTTAGCGATTTTATTTTTCATCTGAAGAGGTTCATTGAAAGGCAAATAACTATCTGTCCAGATTAAATGCACTGCACCAAATAAGATCAAAACAATAAAAAATTTTAGCAAAATACAAAGAAGAGTAAATAGAAGACTAAGTGTTATAAATCTATATACGCACTCATGCAACATATAATGGACACTTAAGTATCACATATCTGTTTTTAAAAGCCACTTTGTACTTTGCAACAACATCCAAAAAGTTATACATAAACTACCTCATCAAAAGGATCATCAAGTGTTCCTTGGAATAGCCAGATATCGAGCCCCTCAGTATACGGTAACAAACTGCCAACAAGCATATGAAGCACCATCTGATACGCTTCCTCCTGCAAAGCGCATGGCAGAGCAATTTATTGTCTAAACACAAAGAAAGAAGGGAAATGCCAGATAAAATAGATGCCAAGAAAATGTTCACAACCTCACCACCCTGCACAAGACACACTTCATCCAGTTTCTTGTAAAGATAATCAAGGACATGAACGGCTATTTCAGCAGCCAGAACAGATGAGTTGGGCTCCAAATATGCCTGGGGAATGGCTTCGTTCACTATTTGCAATAAAAATTCAGCACCTGAGCAAAGACTAATATCAATAAATTTCCATCAGCAAACATTATAATAAGAAGAAACTAACCCACGCAAGAAGACTTCAGAATCAAATGATAAATGGAAAAAGAAAAAAAATTGTTCTATGTGAAATTTTACATTGATGTGTATGCAGACCAGTACTATCCAATATAATGAACATTAAGATGTGCATCCAGAAGACCAACCGTTCCCCTTTGCCAGCAATAAGGTCAACAAACTTCGAATGAAAGAACTCTAGAGTCTAGCCAACACTTTACGCAAAAGAATACAACATAATTGCCATTGAACCAATTGCCAAATGCTGACCAAGCACAACAGAGCACAAGCAATCTAGACTCTGAACCACTACCCCCATCATTTCCACCCTCCAGACAATAGAAAGAAAGATGAAAATATTCAGAACCACGTAAAATTAGAATCACAGAATGACCCTATCCAATCAACTGGAAGCCCAAATATATAATAATAATGTAACAAGCGAACCTTGACATAGAACTTGACAATCCCAGTAGGGTGGGAGTGACTCCAAGGTTGGAGTTGCACATCTTCATTTCTTCCTTTAAAGCAATATCCCGCAATCTCTACATTATAAATCAAGCATAGAACAAAATGAAGTACGTCAAAAAAGTGGGCCGAAGAAGACAACATAAAAAGCTGCTCACTTTTTTGGATTATTGGGGTTTCATTGAGCAAAGTGACTGCATCCCTGATTCGAACGAAGAAACAACATACCATCAGCAAAATGTGGAACATCACACGTACCTTAAGCCACTGAGAAACAAGAGATGCAAATGCCCTCAAAGTAGGCACGCAAGTCCCCGATTTTTCCACTTTACTGACCAAACCCTCCACGAGTTTCAAACAAGTAGCAGCGTAAAGGAACTGGTGGAGAAGATTTGAGAGGCTTGTGCGGGAAAGATGAGTGACGTAGACCCCACTTCCGACAACACAAAAGCTTTGCTCGGCATGGTCCCAGTAAAACAAGGAACCAGAAAAGCCTTGAATCATTTGAAGAACACCTCGTATCAGACCCACTTCGGTTGTCCTGAGGGAGGTCAAAATTGGGGTCGCGTATAGGATTCCATCGCCGAAACTGAAATGGGTTTCCGTCTGCGCTCTCATTTGAAGCCTTTTCTGGCTTGATTTGATTTGAGTCTTCTCTCTCTCTCTCTCTCTCTCTCTCTGTTCACAATTAATAAGAATGATAAAGACTAGAAAGGAACGATGATGATGGCTTAGAGTCTTTAGGAGGGGTTATGATACTAATTAATTAACAAAGAGAATATCGGCATGTAATTGAAAAGCAAATTAAGCAATGCATACCAATCCGGCTTTGTTTTTGATTTTTTTATTTGACTGACCAAATCATCTCCTTTTTTTTTTTTTTTCTTTTAACTCAATTTTCCACAAATACACATACTCTTTCTCTCTCTCTCTCTCTCTCTCTCATTTTTTATTTTATTTTGAAATTATAACATAACATCTTACATAATAAGATATGTTTCTTAACATCAAACTCTTTGATTCATGTTGCGGAATCGAAATCAGATCAATAAAAGTTGTCACTAAGCAAGATTAGAAACATAATAGCAAATGCCTTTGCTTTAGAATCGAAATCTTTTCTTTTTCTTTTTTTAAGCAATTATAAATGAGAAATAATTAAAGGCAGAGAGATGAGCGTAAGAGGTTTGGTTGATTCACTTGTTAATGAATAGAAATATCTACGCTGAAAGTAGAAACAAAAAGGATTTACAGTTTTGGTCATGTATTTAGTACTTTTGTCTTCTAAAACAATGCCTCAATGCCCCAAGATTCTTCTTTTCTTTTTTTTCTCTTTTTTTTTTTCTCAAAAAGTATTTGGATCAAGTAATGCAACAGGAAAGCTTTGCAATTAGGCCTTGCAGATCTGACGTATAAAATTAGATGAGAGAAAATTAGCCAACATAATAAAATTTTAAAAACAATCAAAACTGAGCTCCGATTACAATGTCACCTTGCAAAGGTCAACTGCTGCTTTTAACATCTTTACGCACCAATGCAGCATTTCTGTGATCAATTTCCAGTTGCGTCAAATTGTACAAAATGGAAGGAATTGAGCAACCCTACCAAAAACATCCTATAATATACAAAGCCATTTAGACGCTGCCGCTTTTTATTGACAACTCACACCAGTGGGAGAGTAAATTAATTCCTCACCGATTCCCAAATTCACAATGAGTAACTGTATGACATCTATACAGCCGATAACCCTAATCCGGGCTCCAATGTCACTTCCCATTTTTTGGTTACAGCATTGTGCATAGTGGCCATACATCAACAGATCCTGCAGAAATATCAACCCCACCTCAATTTTGGTTGACTATAGGGGTTCAATGGAGCCGCCTTTAAGTCTCTCCATCCGAGCTTGAAGCCCGGACAATGCCTTCTCATTCATAGGATTAACTCCACTCTGTACAGAATTCTCTGCGACAGCAGAGTCTGACATGCGAGGCTGCAAGAGGACTCCATTGTTTATGTTATCATTCGTTGACATTAATGGCCTGCTTCCGGAATCTAAACTCCCAGCAGCTGCAGCCAATTGCATAGTCTTCATCCTTTCTCTAATTGCATCTAGGGTCCCACCAGTTACTGCAGTCCAGACAATAGCTCCAGTTGTTTAGAAAGCAAAAGCTATAACAGATGGACAGAACATGATCACTATATAAGTAAATCCGCCAACAAATTTCTCACCTCCTACACCAGTAAAAGTTCGGATGTCCTCCGCATACGAGGGAGGTAGATGGAAGTTTGTTGGTTCTGACTTTACATTCAAAGGTTTTCCATCGTTTAAGGCATGCTTATGAACTGGGGAAGGAGGCGCATATTCAGGGGAAGAAACAGGAAGAGCAGGTGGCGGGGGGGTTGACATTGGCAAACTAGAAGGTGTTCTTCCAGCAGCAGCATTTTTCTCCATCTGCAACAATGTAAAAAGAATTAATTGATGTGGCATGCTCAACACACATTCCAACAAGGGCAAGGAAATAGATACCTGGGCTAGACCATCTCTGATATAAGTGCGAAATGCCTCGCTAGCATTTTGAAGCTGTGCAAATATATCAACCTGCAAAGGGAAAACACCTAAAGCATGAACAGCTGATAATGGTGCATGCAAGGTAGGCAACCTTTACATTACTCCAATGCCATCTAAGAATCGAAAAGTTGACATTATCTCTCGTATGCTTGTGGTACAAAACAAATTACTTACCTTTGGGTATAGTTGCGTAATGCGGTAGAGTTCATATAGACCTATGGTGCACGTTTGCTTGTCACCAATTTTTTTGAATATGGCAACAAGTTCTTGCTGTTGGTGGAGTGAAATGATAAAAAAAAAAAAGGAAAAAAAATATCTTCAGACTTCAAAGCAAAAAGGAAAAAGAAAAAGGCAAGACAATTGCAACACAAATGTATGATCAGAAGAAGCACCCTATCAAATCTTGAGTTCATAAGACAACAATACCTTCAACTGAGCATCAGCAGAATGCGTTGCCGTTGATGAATTGTTAGCCATAGAATCACTCCAATGTGTTTGGCCTGCAGGCCCTGTTGATGTTAACATTCTTGCTGCAGCTAAAGTCTGCACAGATAAAAAAGAAGCAAGAATTGTTGTCATCTGTCCAAATTGAAATACAGGAGCAGTCATTCTCTTACTACTTTACCTCAAGGTTCAGGTCGATGTATGCAAGAATAATTGGCTGTGGTTTCATGTCTATCGGCACCATAGAAAGGTGACCTTTGATTGCAGCACCACGAATCTTAACAAGCTCATGTAGAACAGTTTTCACCATACGCAGTGGCTTGTCATCTGCTCCAGCCCTTTTATAAATTCATTTACAAAATTAACAGAGAAGGAAAAGCAAAACAGTTGGCTCATTTGGCTAGAATACCAAAACAGAAGCAACAGCACTTAGATTTATGAAGGTACTAGTGAGGAACTAAAATAAGTTAACAGATCCATACATCATGATGTATTTATTTAACAAATACCTTCTCCTGATTTCTTCCATCCCCAATTCCTGAAGATATATGTGGATACTTTGGAGAATGCGATCAAGATCAACATCATAAATAGTGCTTTGCAGGACCTGTAACACAAACATTTGCAACAGCTCAAATACAATAAAACAAAAAGAGACACATCTACAAGTTGTGACAGATGGGTTACTGCCTCTAAAACGCCCCATGAAGGTTTGTGCATACACTTTATGTAGAGCAATAATTGAACATGTCAAACCTTCTGAACTTCAAGTTGAAGAAACTCCAAAGTTATCCCATTCACAGCTCATTATAATTTTTGTTTTATGAAAGGCAATTGCACTAAATTGGCTACAAATTTACAAATGCAGAAACACAGAAGTGTACACAGTGGGCCACTGCTTGAGAGACTGATTAGAGAGAAACTAAAATGCTTTAAACAATGATCAAAAGTTACTCATACACCAGGTCCAGAAAATGTTTATTGAATCCCATGTCCAAGACATGAAGAACCAACATTATTTCCACTGAAGACCCATAAAAATGGTCCTTCTGCACAAGGCTAAAAACAATTTCATGTAAAACCATAGAGATTGATTTAAATTGCACAGTGGCCACAGCCTACAAAATCAAACTGCAACCACGTGGTTATCACATCTAGACACTTTGGAATAAAATCTGTCTTCACTTTATTCAGCCAATGGAGTGCCTATTTCTGACTCAAGGACAATTAGAACAGTTTCCAGACTCGGGTAAACTAGATATCAAAAATATGCTGTTACCTTTGTGAGTTTGATCAAGCATTTGACAACAAGATCCGAGAACTTCTGATTCCTCATGACAAGTGTTTCACTTGATGCAGGTGAAGGCCACCTTGCAGGATCTAATGGATGCAGGAGATTAATCAGGACAACAAAGGATGAAGTTCGATCTGCATTATCCTGCACATTCAATCACCTCTCAACAAAAGCACATTCTAGAACTCATTGAAGAAACATATGGCTTTTGAATAATATTTCTACCAGAATCTTAAGCATCAGCACATTCAATGCTTTCAAAAGTTGGCTGCCATCATCCATATGAGGAACCCCATCGTCTAAAAGCCAAAGTAGAAGCTCTGTTACAAGACTGTGAAGGGTACTCTCCTTGACAGCATAAGCAAGTCTTTTATTTTGGAAAGCCTGCATAAAATTCCTATTAACATGTCAGCAGAAGATATGATGCACTACTATTGGTCATGAAGAGAACAGAAAGATTAGTAATTTCTAGTCTCCATAATTTCTCCCACAAACATTTTCTCTCATTTTTTCTTTTCCTGGCAAGGAGCACATGCAATTTTTCCATCATGCACTTTGTAAAAACACAAAAATAGGAAATTACAAAAGACAGATTTACCTGCATAAGTGTGTTGAGGACATATTTACAGGACCTTGATGAAGCTCCTGTCATGCTGAAATCAAATGTCTTGGCTACCTGTTCATGGAAGAGCCGCAAAGTAGACAGGATGCAGATCACGTAGTTAATAAGAGCAGACAGTTTGGGGTCTAGAAGAAGAGAAATCAATGTACAATTAATTATCATGAGACAGTATTTGCCTTGTTTGCCAAGCACAACACAAGCCTATCTGAATCATTCGCGAGTTCATCCATCATGCTCCCCTCTGGATCATTGGTGGCCTGGGCCAACTCATGGCACACAACCTTCATTCCTTCAACTGACTGCAATTATCAACAGCGCACACTCAAGAACCCTTTCATGAAATTTAAGAAAAGAGATGCATGAAACATACCCCCCCTCCACACACACACACACACACACAATAAGGGAGGGGGGTAACAGGGTGAAAGAAGGATATTATCTTATTAAACTTGATGACTTCCCCACCATGCCAAAATCATCTGACCAGAAAATTAGGGCTAAATGTACAGTATAGAAAAGTTGGGATGACCAAAGAAGAAAACTCTGATTTCTTTGTCTTTTCACATGGAAGAATTTAGACCAGAGGAGAAATTTTGTGATCACAGATCAGGGTACAAGGTCTCACCAGATAGAAAACTGAAAACATGAAGAAAGATGCCTAGCAGAGATCTCCAAGCATGATGAAAATCAAAGACAGTTGATGGCACAGAAACAGAAAGCACAGTGAAAATAAAAAGAGCAACTCCCATAATTAACTGCAAGCCTCGTACTCATACATAACAACCATATCATTTCCTCTAGCACCCAAAAACATAACAGACAAACACAAAGACTATTTCAAAAAAGCCCCATTCTCCCCACCAACTGTCACCTACTAACCCATAAATAAACCTTACAAATTTGGTAGACTAGCCTACTCTGTCAAAAATTACCAGGATGCAACCTAAAAGTAAGTGAGGGACAATCTTAAGCAGTATTAACTAGGGAAAATGGAATTAAACTTGATAGACCAATACCTGCTCAGGGGAACCAAAAGAAATAATATCCAAAGCCTCATTCCAGTTTGTGGGGCCATTTACACCAGGAAATGCATGAGAATTTACATGTCTATCCATCTGAAGCTCATGGGCCACAACACTTTTCCTGGAGAAGAACTATGATGTTACTAAGTGTGACAAAACTGTATAAGAAATCAGGCTTATATTAGATAAGTATAATGTTACAGAAGCAGAAATGCTCAAAAAAGCTACAACCTAGTAAATATTGGACTGGAAATAGATTGTGAAACTTCCCCACTTTGCTCAGCTAAATCAGGCCTGACAAAGTAAAAAAAGAAAAGAAAACTTGACAGTCAAGAAAATCAAATCGTGAACATACTAAGTGGTATTACTGCAAGATTTGATCTAAGCCAACAGCTGCAAAAATTTCGAATTTAGTCAGCTTGCTAGGAGTATGACATAACCAACATTTTTCTCCAAGAAAGAGCACAACCAGAATTAAATGTACCTCATCCACTCCAAAGAGAGAAGTGTTAAAATGATAGATAAAGTATTGCCAAATGATCATGAACAAGACTCAAGGTATTTCATGTGAAGGATCAACCAGATTATACTGAAGGACTCTTAAACAGAATCTGATTTTAAAACTTTTAATTAGAACCTGTAGGGAAATATAACCCCCTTATCAATTTTCTGTTTGTCCATCAAAGATATCCAGATTATCCTTCCAAGACAAACAAATCAAAGCATGATAACGTATTTAATCCTCTTAATGTGACACATATTCTTCTTCAATTTTTGTCAAATAATATTGATATCCCTTGTGGTCTTTTGATTATAGTTCACTTTCATCATGATAATTCAGAACACAAATAAAGCAAAATGAGCCCATGAAAGGAAAAATCATTTTAGCTAATTCCATTTTATAACTAACATATAGCAGGTAACATTAAAAGAGTTAATTTAATAATGAAAGAAGGCACGGTATTAAAGAAATTCAAAGGAAAAGCTTTAAATTTTTATATAATTTCCATAATAAGTGGAATGACAAAAGTTAATCTTAAATTATTAATGAGGATTGACAAAGTACAATTTGCATATACCTATTGACAATCACAAAATATAGCATAATTATGGGGCATCAATATAAAAGATTTGTTTTTACACATGAAAATGCAACACAAATGCATCACAACAATTTATAGCCAATACAAACCCATTCTCCCTGACAGAACGCCTAAAAGCAGCTCTGGCATCCCCTGGCCTTCCTTCCTTCCTTTTCTCCATCTCTCGGAACTATAGAAAGCATTTCAATCAATGTGTTGAAACCAAAACAAATAAAATAAAATAAAAATAAAATAACTCAAATATGACTAACCTTCCACTTAAACCTATCATCTAACATGCTTCTCTGAGCATCTGTTAACTTCCCAACATACTTCCATATGTCATCACCTAGGATAATATGGAATTATACAACAACAGGTAAACATTCCACCATATAAAGAATGCTTCTTAAAACCATCCTATGCCATCTCAGCTGCAAAGTTAAAAGATTATAAAGGATAATCCCTAGGTAACATCAAAATTATCACCAAGATAAATCATTCAAGATAATAGAACCCTAAAACACCAAGAAATCAGATAAAATGAGATGAAAAGTGCAATCAAATAACAAGAACAAGAAAAAGACATATAATGAGGGTAAGAAAATTAATGTGTTGCAACAACACACAAAACAAGGTTACTTTGTTCAATACTCACCAAGATGCTTATATCCAGTAGCTAGTGTGTTTAAAGCCGCTTTCCTAATTTCACCATCCCGTTCTCCAGTCAAGCTTGCTACAATTTGCAGAGATCTTAGTTGTGTAGTTATCTGTTTGACAAAGAAAGAGTATGGTTTAATTATTACATACTCTAACACCAGAAACATCAGCATTAGAAAGAAGTACAGTAGCAGCAATAATCAGGATAAATGCCTCTCTGTTACCTCAGCACCATGATGATCTATCAAGAACCCAACCAAATCAGCAGCCTCTATTCGAGTGCGGTTGTTTTTTGCGCGGAGACCCTCCAAAATGTAAGGAAAAGTTTTTTCCGCAGAATAGGTATTGACAATTTGTTTGGTGAGCTCACGCAATTTTTCTCGTATTTTCTCAATATTATGCCCCAACTACAACACAGTAGAAGCACATTTGAAATGTGGAACACTCTCATCAAAGAACATAAAACATTTTAAATAACTTTAGAAAATTCACCCAGAGCCGCTAAAAGTGTTAGCAGGAATCAAAGAGCAGCATAGCCTTTTGAGTCATGAGAATTGAAACGTGTACGAATAAACCAAAATCCATTCTGCCACAGTTTACACAGTACCTTTTCTATCAAGCATGGAAGAAATATAGCTGCCTCTGATTCAGTCAACATATATTCCTCATCCTGTAGCATGTCAAAAAGTTCAGGAAGAAATTCTAGCACCTGTCCATTCCCAGAGAACAACAAAAATCAGTGATTTTCTCAAGCATCATAGTCAAGATATCATACAGAGTAAGGAAAAATAAACTTCAATAGGGAAGGAATAAACAATCAATACCTTCAAAAGGCATGTTGTGTTAGATTTACAGAATTGCAATACAGACCACCTTAGAAGGATATCCAAAACCTCGATCATTTCTTTTCTGATGGAAGGAAGCCCCTAAAACAAAGTCAGAAGATTCAATGAGGACAGTTAATTGACTTACTACAGAGTAATTGTGGCCAGGAACACAGCCAAATACCTTCTGTAACATCTCAAGCCCATCAACCTGCTTTTTAAAATCATTACTTAAGAGCCGGCTACGCAAATCCTCTCTAAAAAATTTCATCATGTCACTCTGCGTAAAAAGCAAATGCAGAGATCTCTCAGTATGCATTTAAACAACATATAGGGAATTGACCATAATCTGTACCCAGGCACAAACCTCAAGTTCTTGTATCTGTTCTATTCGTGGTTCTTCAAACTTAAACCGGCGGACTATCATTCTCTCCCTAACATCCTGCTCAGAAAACACAAGCAAACGTTACATCTTCAGGCAATGCATTTAACATTTAATGCAGGCTTTGATGTCTAAAAGCATTGATACCTTGTTTGAGTCCTTCACGCTTAGAATAGCTTGTGACTGAGAAGCTCTGTCCTGAACAAAAATGAGTGACTCTGACCTTGTGCCCTTTGTTGGCATGACTCTCTAATGAATGAATGATATCTTTTGGTATACTCATTAAGCTCCCAAAACAAATAGATCCGAAAGGTTTTTCAGAAAAAAGGTACCCACCGAAGAGATGGCTCTGTTTAAATGTCTTGAAGCACCACTAGCAGCAGATTTTCCACCCTTTGAACCTCCTTTAGAAGCCAGCCCCATTGAATTTTTCATACCATATTCAAGTGATTCTGGTCAAACGGTCAAATTTTCATACAGGATTATTAGCCATGGCAAGACCAGACATGGGTGTGGAGACAAACCCCAAACATGAAATTTAAAAACAAAAATAAAATTAAAACAAATATTAAAAAATAAAAAAATAAAATAAAATAAAACTATCCAAGCTACTGAAGATCATACCTTGTAAAGCTCCATAAGGCTTCATTCGTTCAAGAACAAGAGCCAAAGCTGGCCCTTGGATATCTTTAAGACTCTTCTCAATCTGGAAATTATTAAATTTATATACAGACAGATGTGACACATCAACAAACTATGCACCAAATCAATCCTGGAAATTGAAATCAAGAACAAGAATAATCCCAAAATATGTACCAATTCTAGTGGAGAGGCTCTCAAAATCTCAGCAACACATGATTCTGCTGCTTTTCGAACATCTGAAGATTTATCCTAAGAAAAACATTGCAAATTACAAACTCACATTAACAACACGCACTAATGCCTGTTTTGATTCAGAAGTAATTTTAAGAAAGTATAAATTACCATCATAGCAGAGCTAACTGATTTCAGCAGAATGGCAGCGTCAGGAAAATCACTCAATCCAGAAAGTTGCTTTGACAACCAATCAAATAAGTCCTTACGCCCTTCAGCACCAAGCTTAGTATCCAATAAAGTTGCTGTGAAGTAAGGAATCTAGACAAACAGATTGTCAATATCTCTCAAAGCAATAACAATGTTGGACAATATGACAATTAATTACCATTTTATCAAGATGAACAGCAGCAAGCCAACAATCTAAAGTGGCCAAAGCAGATTCTCTCATCTGTTTCTTATTGTCACCGAGGCATTTCAGAATATCCAATAAAATACCCTGCCAAAAAATAAAAAACAAAAGCAAAACTCACTCTAAACTTCCTGCCCAGAGGGTGATAAACATAACTGGAATCCAAGCATTTCAGCAATTGCAAACCTTGCTTGACTTTTCAATGGTTGGCCCCGTAGCAGATGCAATACCACCAATTGTGGTCAAAGTTGCCATGACCAAATTTTTATTGCTGTCATATAGACGCCCTCTAAGAGCACCAACTAATTCACCTAACAATCACATAATATATCAATGAAAACATATTTTTCATGGCATGCTTTCAGGCCTTAATCTGCCTTTGATAATTCCTACCCACTGGATATTTCAGAAGGTGAAGGTGCAAGGGAAAAATAGGGCAAGGGAGTTGTACCAGTTCCAGTTGGTTGAATACGCTTGTTAGCCTCCTCCAAGATCTTATTGACAGTTTCAATTGACTCTAACCGAACCTGAAAATAAAAAGGTAATGACCAAAGAAGGAATAACAGGTCATAGATTAATGTCTCATCTCAACAACTCAAGAACAAAATAAAAACAGAGAAAGAGAAGAAGAAGCAGAAGAAGCAAAAACTGCAATCTATGCTTGCTTCACATCTTTTTTATAACTACCTTCCAATCGCCACTTTCTAAGCACTTCAGCAAAACAGGTGTTATTTTTCCACTAATATCTTCACGTGGCAAGCCATCAAGTCCACTGGTAGATACAGAAGCCACAGATTCTGATGCCCTGACTGTTTTCTTTGGCACTGCAGAAGCAACCTGAAGGAAACACATGAATGCATGCATATATCCCCAGACATCTACAAACACTATAAGTAACAACCATAGCAAAAGCAAATTAAGTTAAATTTAGCATCATCTTCACATTACCTCAAAAGGATTTTTTTCAAACTCTGCATCAATTGCACTAAGCAGGGTAGGTTTAACATCGGCAAGAAATCCCTTAATATCTGCAGAAAATGAAAGAATTTAGACGCATCTAAGATGAACCTAAGGCAGATGAAAATAGGCATGAAATTGCTACTCACCAGGACCAACAAATTTATGTAAAGCACCCAAAAGCTTAATAGAAGCATTTCTGCTAGCAGCCACACTAGACTGCAGCCCAACATCTTTACAGAAGTCAATTAAATCCTGCAATATTTTGATACACTTTTCCTTTAATGTCAAAAAGGACAATAGATAAAAAATATAGCCACAACACAGGTAAGCTATGACTGTATTGAGCAAATAATTATTATCGTAAGAAATGTAACCACCTTAAGTTTCAAATGCACTATACCAAAGTCCTCAACAGCTGAAACCATCCACAAGACTCCCTCAGAAAGAACCTTGGGATTCTTGTGCCCTTTCATGATTTTGTAAAGCTACAGAATAATAAATTTATCAATTACTAAGGGTTGCTGGGAAAACAAAATAACTAAAAAAAAGGTCAAGAACGAATCAGTCTATGCACCACATCCAGGATAACCTTTTTTTTCTTTCTGTAAAGAAAACAATGCAACTAATTTTTCTACTCAGACATGGACACACATGTAGTAATTTGCAGATCGACTTACTCTTTCAAAAATGAACCCTGGACCCACAGCTTCAGAGAAAGTAGTCAGGCACTTCGTGGCATGAGCTCTGGTTTTAATATCAGCTACCCGTTCACTAATACCTGTCAGGTAGGCAAGAGTGAAACCCAAAATTAAGATATTGTTACATTAAAAAGGGGCAAGCAATTATATAATATATATATATATATATATATATATAGAACAAAATCCAGGACCAGGGCTACATATGAAAGACTTGCAGAGGATGGAGTGAATTTTTCATAAAATTAACTTTTAGTTTTTCCTCAAAGAAGGAAGAAAAAAAAAAAAAAAACTTTTAGTTTAGAGCAAAAGACAAAGCATTTGAGGCCAATATGCACCTAGAAGGCAAAGCACAACACATTTCTTTGGAAATTTGGATGCACTAGAAGCCATGTAAGCAATAACTTCAAGGACTTGCTGCTGAACCTGCAGTATCATTTAAATTTGTTGAATCAAAGATCAATAAAGGAAAAATGTAAAAAAAAAAAAAAAAGAATAACAGTCAAATTAAATGAAAAAAGTAGGCTTTCCAATACCTGAACATTTTTTTCATTCCAACCAGGAACAGCACAAAGCAAACGAATCAGAATCTCCACTGACTGGTCAAGGACCTGTAATTCTTCAACTTGTGCTTTCAGAGATGATATTGCTGCAATCATTGCCAATGAGATTGAAAGATAGGTTTTCTTAGACAAGTGGGAAAGGAGTTCAAAGAACATACTGAAACACAAAATTCTCAGTTTCCAGAATCACAACAAAGAATTACATTTTACAACTTAATTTAAATTTTAAAGGAAGCAATCAAGCCAAGACAGCCAAAGAGACACATTTGCAAAAATTATTAGCCATGTATAAAATTCATGAGACATTTATTTGATTATGGATAACTAAAACTTTGTTATAAAGAGTAATAATGTGCTGCAACCCAGTACAGCTAAAAGAAATCACTTACAAGACACAAACAACAAAAACTACCAAATCCTCTACAATGTCAAAGTTAGTACACCAAAGACAATTTCAAACCAATTTTCTGTTGGAGAAGAAAAGGGTTTTTCCACCCCGTCAAAGGCTTTTGTTTTGTTCCCTCCACACCAACCAAGAAAATAGCAACAAGGGTCAATTGTGGAAATTTCTTTTTATTGAGACCCCTCAAACACACAATTCATCATACACAACCACAAAAAAAAAAGGAAAAGAAAAAAAATATTTAAAGGAAAGATATAAACTACCTTCGAGCCGCTCCTTCCACACAGTGCTTTTCAGTTGAGACAAAGTTTCTGCTTGTACAAGAGAACCTAACCTGCTTTCGATCTCTTCAAGGCTCATCTCAGCAGGCTGCGAAAACCAAATAAATTAAGGCAATAAACAGATCAAGATCCCATAAACAATTAGTACAAATGACAGTTGACAATGACCTTCACAAGAAAAGGACTTTCTTGCATAAGTAATTGGCTAACCTCAATGTCTTCAGGTGGTTCAATTGATTTAAAATTGTCAGCCCTAGAAGCTACATCTCCTTTCTTATTGGTCCCCAACTTTGAAGATCCCAATTTTTTGTTAGCAGGCTGATAAAATGAAAATTGTCACAATAAGGGGAAACTGCACTAGTCTTTCCTCAATAATCAGAAGCTATTATAATGAGAATGAACGGTGGTGAAAAGACTGAGGCAGATAGCATAAACACACAGATACAAGTGGGTAAGCACACACTGATTTTATTAATTATAGATCAATAGATAAAGAGATAGAGAGAGAGAGAGAGACGCACAGCTGCTGGAACAGGCTTCCTCCCGGTAAGCATGCTCACTGCTGACTTTCTAACAAATGACCCATCTGATGCCTGAAAATTAATAATCAGGAACAGCAATTATGGGTGATATCTAAATTACCCAAAATCAAATAAACATTAAACCGAGAACAGCTCAAAACATTGTACAACAAATGGCCATGCAAGCATGCAAGGAACTAATAGAAAGAGGCAGTCAAATATACCATACAATAAATGGGTATTTCAAATACTGGTGGAAAGACAAATTAACCCACCTGGTAGAATAGAATAAACAGGTAGGTATCATAATGAATAATCTTCACTTTAGAAAATTAAAGAACCATAGTGTTTGATTTATAGACTTGCAATTGGAGGGTAGGCTGATCTAGAAGTGCAAGAAAACACAGTGATTTCTATGGACTTGTAACAATGCTTTCATTTTTGTTGGCTCATTATGGAACTTTGATTCGCATAATCCTTTATGGTGTGTGTTGGAATTCATGGAATAATGATACAAGTAAAGGACTAAAAAAAAAGAATAAGAAAAAAAAATGGAAAGAGAGTGAAGAAAGAGGGACATAATTGAGGCAGCTATAACAAAATTAAAATCTACAAGCAATTGGCATTATCGACAAAAGATTACATCAGATGTTCAAATATAAGGTAAACATTCATGACATAAACATGTCTAATGAAGGATCTAGAAGAAGGATTTTATTAGTTACGATTTATTGACATCATGCAGTTATTGCAATTTTTTAGTATTTGAGTATGATTTAAGTTTGTAATTTATCTTATTAGGAGATTAGTTTAGTCAGAAATTTTGTCTGTTTAATTTCCCATATTATAGCTCTAAAAATATTACTGTTGATGTAATAAGGAGGTTTTTATGATGAATTGACATGAAGTCTTTGGCACTTGTAAGGTGCTGACGTCTCCTTTCCCACCTTCCCCTCTGTCTAATTTTTTCTGTTTACAAGTGATGATTCTCACTGTTCTCCCCTTTCCTCTCTTTTAATCATAGGTTCTCTTTGTTTCTCAATCCTGTCCTGCACCAACATATATCTTAGACATCCCTTTCTTTCCAATCCCTTATAAGCCAAAAAGAAATTATCAACCATGGCAAACAGGAAAATGATTCTGAAACTAACTTCAATAATTTTGTGTCAAATTCAATACAGAAGAAAAGAAAGGAAAAAACAACAGAACCTACCACCACAGAAGAGTTGCTCCCACTAACAGTTTGACCAGTAGCTGGCATGCATATAATGAGATATTAGGGGAAAAGGAAAAAAGCCATACTGATATGATATTTGTATATGCTATAATGCTAAATAGATTGAGCTAACTAAAAGATGCAGTTTACAGAACCAAAAAAACAAAAGGACAAAAGTACAGAACCTGAGACTGTACCAACTGGGACACTGCCTCCTGAGCCTGCAATCATTTCAGAAAGCTTCTTTTTTCTGACATCATCAAGCTTCTCCAATGACCTCTCCAAAGGCCTCATACCGACCAACTAAGGACATGTGAGAGGACTATAAGGTGGGGAGCAATATTTGGAACCTATTAATATTCATGAAAGATAAAATTATAATACTACCTTAGCTATTGCTGCCAAAGCTAAGAAGGCTGAATCCCTCACTTCCAGGGTACCATCATTGAGACACTACAAGATCCAATTTGCTTAATCCAAATATTTCATTAAAATTAGAAAAAATTAGATAAAAGGAGCAGGACATGCCAAAAAACTTCAACATTAACAACTGTCCAGCAACATAAAGCTCCAGGAGTCATGAGCAGAGAAATAGAGCCTGTCTTCCCAGGTCAAAAGTTCCCCATTAACAACAGTAACAAAGCCTTAATCCCAAAATCAATTGGGTCAACAGCATGAATCTTGTCATGTCATCCCATTAGCAATATGAAGAATTCAATTTTCCGTTAATAATTCATCTTAGAGCATGCTACATACTAACCAATTGCTACTGCTCCTAAGCTTGGAAACAAAGAGTATAATGTCCATAATTTGAGAGACACATGTAAAGGCACACAAGTTGCACACAAGTTTTGGATAGGAAAATCGCATAGCAAGTGTAGAAATTAATTACATGAAGTAAACTTTAAGGTAAAGATGCACTAACCTCCATGCATATAGGCACATAATCCTTATGCACCTTTAAAATAACAGCTTTATTACTTGTTTCAATACAAAATGTCACCCAGTTCAGAGTTAATGAGCGCACAAAAGGAACTTTATTTTTCATTGCTGTCCTAACGTCTGCAGTAGAAAATTAAGTGTACCAATGAAAAACAATGTATGCTAGGGTAAGATATGCAGAATGGCAAATAGTTCACATGCACAAGTACGCAAACAGGACAAGACCAACAATTAAAAAATCTTTTCAATTTTCAATATGGGGAAATTCAAATAAAATCATGAAAGGCAAGTCATTAATCCTGATAATGCTTACTGCATTTCCTGATTGTCCTACCCCACCCCCAACAAAAAAAACCAAAAATATTACAGACATTCTAGTTATTGGGCAAAAGATCACATCTTGGGAAGCAAAGCAAAAGATTTATGAGAACTTAAAAACAAAATATGTATGGAAGGCACTCCACAAATTTTGGCAAATTGAGGGGGAGAAGGGGTGAGGTAGATGTGAGGTTGAGAAGAAGGGAAGAGAAAGCAGAGAAACAACCCAAAATGGAAAATAAGGCAGAGGTAATGCTGAGATATAGAACTACAATAAAAAGATAGAAAAAAAATGTAAATATTATTTTGAATAAAAGTAACACTTGCCTTCAACAATATCAACAAGATTTAAGCACCCAGCCTTGTGCATGGCTTGCAGAGTTCGTGTTAATGACTCTGTCAGAACAGGTTTTTTCTCTTTCAATTTTTCCTTGAATATGATAATAAAAAGAAAATTTCCCTCATTAGATAATGAAGAACTAAAATTCAATAGTACTATTTTATCAGGCATGGTGCAGGCAACTGGACAGGCTGATGTAGCATAGACATTCACAAGTAAAGGTGGACAGATAAGACACACATCTTTAAGTAACTTACTGAAAAAAAAAGAACAAAAAGAAAAACAGAGAGTCAGCAATAATCCTAACCCAAGGATTAAGCACACTTCTTTATTGGGATAGCTTCTTCTTTAGAAGATCTTTGCCTGTACATTAGATTTACACGGAATGTGCATAAACATTACTGATTTTCACTTTTGATTTGTGTAATCCACATCACTGATATAGAGCTCATAACAAAGAGTTTTCACAACCACTTTGCAGCAAGAATTTATGGCTCAAGTTGTCAATTCAGGTTCCTCCATTCCCACACTGCATATCTGATTTTGCCAGCTATCTTACTGAAGCAATTTCATAAAGTTGCAAACAACAGATTTCAAGAATAAATGACAGATGCTTTTAACATGCTTTTTTGCAGCAATTAATCCTCTCAATTTCTCCCATAAATTAGGCATGGTTTAGCTCTCTGCTTACACTTCTTACCTCTTTGAACCCCACATTGAGAGCAACTGATTTGCATCAATTGCAAATGCCATCATTGGCTGCTACTATTTCCTTCACTTTTTTTTTGTTTTGCCATCATCAAACATCAATTCTGAACTTCACTTTTTCCCCACACCATCTAATTGGCAATAATACTAACAATAAAACTATCTCCATTCATATAATTTACCATCCTTCTCAATGCTGAACAACATTATGCTGTTAGCCACTGAAAGCTTTGTAAACATGGTATCATATGTGCATGTATTATCCAACACATTCTTTTTCTTTGGAAAAATGTTCTTGGGAACTGGGAATATTTAAAACTAGATAACTCTTAGGGGTACAATAGCATAAGCTTAATTGCACACAAACAAACAATTGCCATATATTGCATATTGTGTGTAAAATTGTAGCTCAAAGTTTATGCTATCCTAGCCACATAAAGCTTCAAATTCACACGTACAAACTACCATACAAGGAAAGTGATGACAGAACAGTCAAAGTTAGCTTGCATTTTTTTTTTTTTTTGGGGGGGGGGGGGGGTCTAGTTGGATTGGGGGAGGGTGATTTATCCGTAAATGAGATATGGATTACGAACCCTAGATCTCACCCCCAAGAGAACACTTGGTGGCCACTAGGCTATACCTAGTGGTTAAGTTGGCTTGCATTTAACGCAGCTAATATGATGCATTTAACCCTGTTAATCAGTAACAGAATTTGGTGGCATCTACTTTATGCCACAAGCTTCAAAGTTAATCTAGTTGTACCGGCCAGACTAGCCTAGCCAGATATGAAAAGAAGTCGTGCAGTGTTCTTGTGTATCTGCATCATTTGATGCATATACTTACAATTAAAACTGGCAATAAAAAGCGAGAACTCCCAGAAAAATGGGTTCGTAGACCACATGCAAGATTTCCAATAGCTTGGATGGCTTCAACAGCAACAGCAATATTCACATCCATTACAAGCTGCAGATCAAGAATACATTCAGACTTTTAGTCTGCAAGTCACCTACACTTCATAGGTAACAATTTAGCCACAAAAATATAAAATTTTTAAAATTTCTATAATGGGGATATAATGTTCAGATAATCAAGATGCCAAAGAAACAAAAGCATGCAATTCTGCCAATTCGGCATCAAAAATATACAGGATAAACTAGTGAACCATACAAGGATTGCATTGCATTCACAAGTTCCCAGTTGTGAAATTCTCATTAATGCACTTAAAATTGGATCCAACCTTTAAAATGTAATCCCCCAAATCCTCCAAATTGACAGTAGAACAAATGAGTACCATACAGACAAGGATATAGATAGGAAATTGAAATCAAATCAACTCACACTTAGTAGATCTAGAAGGTAAGAAAAGTATATGTTTCCAGTTACTAATGAGATTACTATGGCCAAATGGCATTAGACCAGGATTTTCCCAAATGTGCAACTCATTCAGATACTTGGAGTTGCAGAATCAGCATCCACATACAAAAACTATCTTGTCATTCTACAAGGCTACATGACTAGGAAGTATTGATGAACCAATCCTAGCACCCTAAATGGATGAGGAAAGCAGCATCACTGTCACCCCCCACAGGCTAAAACTAATAAGGTACGCATGAACAAAAGCATTTGCAAGAAAAACCAAATTCAAAATGAAGAAAGATGTACTCTATAATTAACAATGAGCCATCACACCAATGGGAAAGCACCATAAATCTTTGAAGAACTTGCCATCACATCATATGGTCAAACAACAAGTGCAAAGTTCTTACATGTGTATTGCTAAGTTCATACTTAAGTAAGAAAAAAAAAAAAAAAAAAAAAAACACTTGAAGTATATTTGCAACCATCAACAAACAGATGTATTTCCATGGTACACCTGTAACGGAGGCAAATGAAAAGTATGGCAATTGACACTTTAGTAAGGGACTAAGCACTGTCATTGAAAACAAGTTCAGATGAGGGTTCCCTTCCATGGTTCACTCTGGAGACCAGATGAATGGCCTCCAAACCAGTTCTTTTTGATGATATAATGATAACCATTGATCTTTTATTTCTACATAATCAGTAACAAAATGATATGCAATAAACTAAATAAAGCAAGAACAAAAAACTGAAGGAAGCCGCAAAAACCACAATCAAACTCATCACGCATTTGGCAATTACAATTGAAATATAGAAGAAGGGAAAAAAAAACAGCAACATACCTTCTTCAAAGTCCGGCAAACTTCTGAGAAATCACCGGGCGCTATCCTCTTTGTAGAAGCAAGCTTAGTTAATTCTGCAACACCATCCCTTCTCTCTGACCACTTGGTAGCTTTCTAGAGGAAAGACAGGATCCTTAGACATTAATAAGCCAAAAAAAAGGTGTACAAAATAGGTACAATAAACCATACAAGTGTTAGATGCAGAATAAACCCAGAATTAACAACTGTAATATGTCACCAAATAACACAAAGAGAGCAGCAAGTGAGAGAGCTAACCACTCCATCCCAAAATCCAGACTTCCAAAGGAGACATAATATCAACAGGATCAAGGAGGTCATACTCATCTATTACTTGAGGAGCTGGCAATTGGCACACATAATAAGTTAAAGCTATATTAATCAAAAGAGAAAAAGGGATATTAAAATTGAATTTTCAGAGAGTACACCATATACCATCAGAAGTGGCTTCTTCGGAATGGACAGGACCCACAACTTCCGATACAACTTCAGGCTCCAGTTCCTTGTCTTGTTCAGACCTAATTTAAGAGATTCATATTAGTAACCAAGAAATTTAAAAACTCACTTCCAATGGAAGGAATACAAATTTTAGTTAAACAAGAGGGAAAACCAAGCACCATCAAAATCTAGCAACCATGCATGTTCATATAAAACTCCAGAAACTGCATGGAACAATGGTGCAAGTCCAAAAACTTTCATTGGCAACCACAAAGAAAAAGAAGCCCATTAGATAGCTAATGGGTATGGGTAGCTACTGGTTCTTGATCATTTGCGACAAGCTAAAAAACCCAAAGCAGGAAAACAAGTAATGTTAAGCCTCAACCACGAGTAATTTATCACATGCAATAAACCATGGTAATCTTCTAACCATTCACCAATGGCTACTAGAAGAAAATATTGAGATTAGGAAAAGCTAAAAAATGCTTTGCAACATTCACCTAATTTTACGAGATGGCTTAGCAGTACCCATAACATTAGCAAGCTCAGCCTCCAGCTCTTTTCTCTTCAAAAAAAAAAAAGAAAAGACAATTGATCAACTACAATAGAAGGGCAAAAATGAGAGAATGAATTATTGCTTAGCAGTTAACCACAGTACCATTGTATCCCGCATCTTCTCAAACAGTATTGATTTAACTGGATCTTTCCCAATCCAACGACAAAGCTCAAGGGTCAGACCTTTAGAGGAAGCACGAACATTTTGATCTTGATGGTTGAACAACTCTGGAAGCATCTTCAATATCCTCTTTGGGGGAACAACCTTGGCTCCAAATTCGCTAATTGAAAAAAAAAAGAAAAATTACACTTAAATTGAGAGCCAATGCCTTGAAATTGCAGTGAAGAAATCTAGTGCACAAACCTTAAAGCTTGGAACATGACATCAATTGCAGGCACAACAGCTTTGGCAACTTTGTTCTTAATTGCTTTCTCCATGGCATCCTACAAACAGCAAACACATTAGTGAGTACCAAATAAATAAATATAGACAGAAGAAATTGGAGCAATGCAGAAAAAAGCATTGCAATCTAAATATCAAGAAGATAGTATGCACATCAAAGTATTAGTACAAATGACAGAAATCTCTGACAAACATGCCAACACATCCAATGCAGAAAATGCTTCCAACATGCAAATCATGGCCAAAAACTTCACAGGAAATGATAACCCAACCTTACACAGAAGCCCTGATTCTTCTTAAGAGTAAGCACAAAAGTCCTCACATGCTACTTTTCTATATCAAAAATCCACTTAAAAGAACAGAAATAATGAAGAGAAAATAATTAATCACATGGGAAAAAGGCAGGAATTGTAAATGTCATGTCTATCTTTTGAAGTTAAAAATCATTAGACAAGAGAGAAGGTGTTTTATATCCCTTTGAAGAGAACGTGATCAAAAGACAAGTATTCATGTCACTTTGAATTGCCATCCCAAAAGCTCACATAAGAAGGTATGTACAGATGCACCTAGCACATGAAATCAATTTTTGAACACCTTCCATTCAACAAGCACAATCAACAGGCATGTAAAAGAAAAGAGTTCTCCCAATTTTGTAACTGCACACAAAAAAGATATCCATTGAACACCAGACTCTTCAGATCAAGATACATAACTATGATACCACCAAGAACAAGGGAAAGAATTTGCAGACAAAAAGAAAAAAGATTATTTGTTGTGAGAATAAGCTGGATGTTCATAAAAAAATTATCCAGCTGCCTTCTACGTTTAGTATTTTCATCAGCTACACCATCATTTATTAAAGTCTCACATTCTAATTTCCATCTATCCCGCCCATTTATAACTGATGAAAATCACAACCCCAATTCTGGGCTTATAACTCACTACAAATCACATAATTTTTTTCACACAACAATATAAGAAGAAATGGCATTTATATACACCATTCAATCACAGTTAAGGAGGAAAAAACCCAGCAGAGCTATTCTTTATAATCAAGATTGCACACATATCCCCATTTAATAAAAAACAATCAAGTCATCAACTTCACTATCTTAAGATCACCCAATAAGAAAAAGAATATTTAGACAAGCTTTACATCGCAATCAGTTGTCCTGACTTCAAATATCTAGCATGACAATCCAAAAAAATTACACTTGCTCATGGCCACTCCACTAAAATGACATTCACCTTAAAAGGACTCTAAAATAACTAGCTGCTTTTTGGGAAATATCATCCATCATCAGTCACCTAGGCAATGCATTCTTCTCCACTCCTTAGTCAACTAAGAACTTGGAGAAGAGGGTGTAAGTTGCATTCTTTCCAAAGTTTGAGCCATCCTAGTCTCCAATAAACATGCCTCTTGTGGTGGTAAATAAGTTCTGCTCAAAAGCATTCAAGAAGTGCTCTTAAGTTGAGAAACTAATACAAATGGCATACAATAAGTCTCATTGTTTGCCAGGATTTGAACCATTCTACTTCTCAACACAACACCCCTTGCAATGATAAACAATTTATAATTATAATTGAGAAGGCAAAGTCTACTAATGTTACAACCTGCCTTAAGCTGCCCTTGCAATCTATTAAAATGCCTAATGACTAAAATTTACAAGGCATCTAAGGACTCCTGGCATGAGTTGGACTTTGGAGCAAGCTCATAAACTTAATTAGATTTGATAGAGCTCCAGAAGATTTTCAATATTGATGGAAGCAAGTTCTGCATAAAAGTAACATTTCTGAAAAACATTCTCATGATATTTATTTCCAAAAATAACCTCATACTTCTCCTAGCTTGCTATAAATGCTATCAAGAACAAAAATATTTTGTTCCCCCAAGATTACAAATTTCATAACTTAGGAAACAATTAGCTATGTAAAATTCATGAGGAAGAAAAAAAGTGTTGATTGTATCACAACAAGCCAATGGTTAGAAATAAGGAAAACTTTGGGCTGATAATCTGTACAAGCACCCACTGGTGGGAGACAGATTGTAACTTATTCCCTCATCTGTTTGTCAGGCCATGTTTGGAGCAATTCATGATAGTATGTTACAAAATCATAAAAAAAAAAGCAAGACTAAATACTCAAGACAAGAAAGGCAACACTCAGGTTTGGGTACTGTTGTTTAAAACATGTTCATATTATTAGGGAGCACCAACAGACAACTCTTATGCCTTATATCTTTAACTCTTATGCCTTATATCTTTCAGATGCAGCAACCTAAACGTAGTTATGATGAAAACAAGCCACGCATTTATGATCCAAAAACCAAGCAATTAAATTTTTGTCAAAACAGTTATAACCACTGTTTCATTCTCAATCAAAAGCATGTTGATCCAACCATCCGCTACAAAATATCACCAGATTTGGACGTTTGGTTCTTTTTACATATTCAAACCACTTAACATGATACTTGTTATCATGACTGGATACAAGTTACCAGAAAGATGAAATGAAAACAGTAAAGGCCAGAAACCTTAAAAGAAAAAAAAACGGACAAAAAACATTGAATTTCACCAAACCCCAGCTACAACTAACTTGACCGAAGGGGGAAAAGACACACGCATGTGAAATTGAAGAAAAATGACAAAGCTATCAAGAACAATAATAGTATTTAAAGGAAAGAAGAAAAAAAGAAAACAAAGCAGAAGTCTTCAAGAAAAAGAATAAAACAGCATACCAAAAAAGCTTCAACAGCCTCCAGCTCCACCCAGAGCATAAACGCTGCCTGAGACTTCTCCACTGTTTTGGGCCTACCCGTGAGGCATTTGGCCACAATAACATCACAAACTTCTTTGGCATATCTTCACACACAAAGATTTTTTAAAATGAATAAATAAATAACTAAAAATTTTCAGAAAAGAACAACAGAGAAGACAAAATCAAAAGGGCATGGAGATTGTTTTTTTCTTTTTTTTTTTTTTGGCGGAAAAAACAAAAGAAACAGCAAAAAGCATTATGATCACCGGCCGGCATCAGCATCTGCAGCCCTTAGAAAAGCAATCAATGCATCAAGAGCCTTCTCCTGTACCGGGGCATTCGAATCCGCCAGAATCTTCTTGAATAAGGGACCTAAAACAAAGAAAAGAATCAATTCAAATCAAAGCACATTCCCAATACAAAATCAAAAGCGAAAGGACACAGCTCGTGGCCCCACATCTCCACGAATCAGATCTGAACCCAGCCGAGCCACCAAAAGAAATCCAAACAGAATTATAAAAAAAAAAAAAAAAAACAGAAAAAGCCTAAAGGACAGACCGAATTCGCGGAGGCGAGGGTCCTTGGGATTGTTAACGGAGTCACAGAGGGCTGCCAGGTCGACGTTAGCCTCAGTCCTGACCTTCCAGTTCTTGTGGAAAAGCCGGTCTTCCCAAGGCAGTTTCTTGGCCTCCCTTAGCAATTTCTCTTCCTCCGACATTGTCGCCCTGTCCCCGCCGATCGACCTCTCTCCGTTGCTACCGGAGCCCGCGAGTGAGATAGACAATAAAGAGAGAGATGGTGAAGAAATGACCGAATATAGGAACCGGAGAGAGAGAGAGAGAGGGGGGGTTTTTTGGGGGGAGCGCTTCCGATATCTCTCTTTTATGTTTTTGAAATTTTTTGAATTTTAATCTCGGCAAAAGTTAAAAAGCGGTCTTGATCGAATCCTTAAGCGCACCATCAAAAACATCATAAAACCGTGTTTGGTTTATATAATTTGTCTACTAATTCAAAATGTACAATAACGTTAACATTTTGATCCCTTTTTAAAATCCCTAATTTTCATCTTTTAGTTCTCCCAAACAAACAACCCTTTAAAATTTATTTTAGGCTAAATTTTTTTGGGCATAACTCTTTTATTAAAATCTAATAATGTAGTACCCCTTTATAATATAATTTATTAATAATTTATGTATTCTCTTCGAGTTTTTATCAAATTGAAATTTCAAGTAATTCTACTCATAAATAAATTATCATGATTGGTAAACTCATCTCAGGTTGTATCATCCAAAAAAAAAAAATAATTAATATATGCAATTGAATTAATTTTATTTTTGTAAATGGTTTTAATATTAGCAGGGTTTAAGTGAAAGGATGGATAAATGAGTTTTCCAAGAGCCCAAAGAATATGAGATTTTAGCCGACCCAATAAAAAACAAAAAAAAAAAAAAAAGGCGGCCCACAAAAGAGGGGAGAGCAGCCCAGTCCAATAAAGTTATAAAGTTACCCCCCCCCCCCAAACTAGTTAGGAGCTAGAAGAGATTTATTTCGACGAATTCAAGCAAAAAAGCCTATTGGCAACAACCCAAAAAAGAAAAACACAAAAAAATTGGTTCGTTTATTGGATGGATGCTATGTTGTTCATCATACCGATCGCGGGAGGAGAAGGGAAAGGTTTGGGAGCGCAGAGCTGCCTGCGGTTCTTGGCCTGACGTCGACGTTTCTGTAAGTATCCTCCTCCGCCACCATCTCTCTCTGTTTGGCTGCCTGGAAAATGCTTTTAACTAGTGTTAGTGTGAGCGAAAAAACATATTTTCCGGGGGATTATCCGGGCAGGGCAGCAACTAAACTGACCCTTTTTAAGCAAATTTCTTAAATTCCAACATTAAATCAATCAATCAAGCAAGCAAGCAAATATTTTTTAAGGCTTTCATCCGCTTATCGATTTGATTAACTTTGGGGAACTGTTGGTTCAGCTCACATCCATTGAGATAATTTTTAGTGGGTGGGGAGGATTGTATTCTGTTGTTGAATTGGTGTTAGTAGCCTCTTAAGTTTGTGAGTGAGGGCTGCGCTTCTTGCTTTGATTTGGTTGCTCATTTCCAAATTAATGTTAATTGTTTTCGTGATTTTCGTTTGCTCCATCTGGGTATTTGTATCTATGTTTCATGAGTTCTATGCTATTGCTGTTATGACTCTGCAGTTGTCTGAGCGTGAGCGGACATGGTTCTATGGATTCGCATGCGCCCGTGTAGAACCTATTTCCCATGCCTTCACCCATCAGTCTCATCATTTCTATTTTCAACCTTAGAAGACGGGTTACAATCAAACAATTCTGGCAATAAATGTTCCCCCATAATGGGGGTCACAATCCAATCAAACATTGACGAAGGTCATGTTCTCAATGCACTCTCTACGCTGTTGCCTCTCTCTCATAATACCTCAATGCCAGGCCCATTCGGTAGTTGTCCTCCAAATGATATGGCAAAGATTAGAGCGGTTGCTGACGGGTTTCTGTCACCCGAAGAGAAACTGAGAGGTGTTTTTCTACAGAAATTAAGGGGTGTTTCTGCAATTGAACGTGCTTTAACAAATGTTGGCATGGATTTGAGTCTTGATGTTGTTGGGAAAGTACTGAATACAGGGAGTTTAGGAGGCAATTCAATGATTATCTTCTTTAATTGGGCGATTAGACAGCCAATGATACCTAAGGGCATCCAGAGTTACAATGTACTCATTAGAGCATTAGGCAGACGGAAGTTTACTGATTATATTGTGAAAATTTTGGACAAATTGCGGATGGAAGGCCTCAGCCCCAACTTGGAGACATTATCAATTATGGCAGACAGCTTCGTCAAGGCTGGTCAAGTGTATAAAGCCACTCAAATTTTAGGCAACTCCGAAAGGTTTGGCTTCAAATGTGATGCCGATTCTTTGAATGTGATTTTACAATGCCTATGTAAGAGGTCGCATATGGCTGCGGCATTTTGGTACTTCAATTCGGTGAAAGGCCTGATACCTTTTAATGCTATTACTTATAATATTATGATTGGCGGGTGTTCGAAATTTGGCAGAGTTAGTGATATTGAAAGTATTTTGGAGGCAATGGTAGAAGATGGTTTCAGTCCGGATAGTTTAACTTACAGTTACCTTCTTGAGGGCTTAGGAAGAGCTCATAGGATTGGAGAAGCCATTGAGGTTTTTGAGAACATGAGAAAGAATGGTTGTCCACCTGATACTACTGTCTATAATGCAATGATTTGTAATTTTATTTCTGTGGAGAATTTTGATGAGTGCATGAAGTACTACAGGTGCATGTTAAGTGAGAATTGTGACCCAGATATTGACACTTACACCAAACTAATTTCTGCTTTTATTAAAGCCAGAAAAGTGGCTGATGCACTTGAAATGTTTGATGAGATGTTAGGTCGAGGGATCATTCCTTCAGCGGGGATTATAACTTCTTTCATTGAATTTTTGTGTAGCTTTGGTCCACCTCATGCTGCTATGATGATCTACAAGAGTGCTAGAAAAGTGCGCTGTAAAATCTCACAGAGTGCTTATAAGTTGTTGTTGATGCGGCTTTCAATTTGGGAAATGTGGAATGATGTTTAACATTTGGCATGAGATGCAAGAAAGTGGTTATCCTTCCGACACGGAAGTTTATGAACATGTCATTACTGGACTTTGCAACCTAGGGCAGCTTGAAAATGCTGTCCTTGTCATGGAGGAGTGCTTGCTCAGGGGATTTTGCCCAACCAGGCTTATTTACAGTAGGCTAAATAACAAACTACTTGCTTCTAATAAAGTGGAGAAGGCTGCCAAGTTGTTTTGGAAAATCAGGGTTGCTCGACGCCGTGAAAATGCCTGGAGAATTTCACGGGCCAAAGGCTGGCCCTTTTGAACTGGTATTCTTTTTGGTGGCAAGTGTAAGTATTTATTTGCCTGCAGCCGAGGATAACTTTTGTTGTATAAGAGGAGTTTTTCTTTTTGTACAGTCGCTGAAGCTCTCTGTTGCAAACAAAATAAATGCAAAAGCTCTTGTTCAAGTATTCTTGCTCCAGTCTTGTATTAAAATGTGTATTGGAAGTGAAGCGTGCAACAGGTTATAAAGAATCAAAACATATCCCATGGCGCAGGCTATAAGTGTACTTGAATAAGTAGTCTTTACACTGGTGGAGGTTTCACAGCACATAACAATTCAAAATGAGGTGCTGGTGATCACAGAGATAAAAAGTATGCACAAAAGTTGCAGTGGGAAAACAGAAGAGTAAGGGTATGATGCTGATCTTGAACGTGGTAAAGTAACCGGCTGGTACAATCATGTTACAATTTTGCTAGACAGAAGGAGAGTAGCTTGCATTCACGATATGGTTTGTAGTTGGCCCAGCCATTTAAAGTGCTCTGCTTCCTATCTGCAAGGCCTTGTTTGCTGCAAACCTGCGAGAAGATGAGAGAGGATCCTCGTTAACTTTTGCAGACCTTTTGCTTTCCAATTTTGTTGGCTGCAAAATTGTGGCCTAGATTTTGTTCGCACTGTTTGCTGTGTGTACAAACCTTTTATTTAGTACTGGTAAATTTTCCTTGACTTTGTTTGGTCCAAAGAGATCCCTGTTGCCCACGTTGTCCCTTTATGCTCTGGAAGCCGATCCTGTCTACTACTAATCTTCCTTGAGACCGATTCTGGGGGGGGGGGGGACATATAACCATGAAAAATAGGTATTTATTTATTATTTAGTTTTGGGGTGAAACAATTAACTTGATCGATAAACTTATGGCATATTACCTTTCTAGATCGGAATTCAAAATTTATAGCATAATACTTCCCCCCCCCCCCCATGAAGCCCAATCCAAACAAAGCCTCAACAATAAGAGAATATATTTGCATCGGATTGCATTGATCATATAACATAAATATGGTGGAGCACAACAGTATTCTGTTAATAAGCCTACCACAACGATGACTTGTTATCTTTAATTTTTTTAGAAAATGATGGCAAAGCAACTGCAACTTTGTTAGTGGAGTACCGATGAGTAATTATTCACCATGTCTTGTGTCTTCCCCATTCTTTTTCCTCTTATTTTATCTAGAAATATTAGTATCACGTAGTTTACTGTTTAAAAAGCCCAAAAGTGTTTTCTTTTTTTTTTTGGGGTGGGGGGGGGGTGTAAATGGCATCTCGAGAGCAATCGGGCATTTTCAGCAAAGTAGTTTTGCTTAAAAAACAAGAAAAGTAGAGGTGAAGTTTAACGTTTAATGCATTACTGGTTGAACTTTACGAGGTGAGATGTTCTTGTTGTAGATAAGATCATAAATTATATTCTTTGCAGTTGCCACCTTTTTAATACGACAGAGTGGAGGAAAAGAGAGAGAGAGAGAGAGAGAGGGGATAGTCAAAGTTGCAGGGAGGAAAAAAGATTGACCAATGTCAAAACAGAGTCCTGTTGAAAGGAATGGGCAATATAGGATCTTATCAAAGTGATAACAAAAATTTGACATCAACAACATGCATATAGTAGACTTGCAAATACCAAAAGGGATATTGCAAAAATTCAAAGAACCCAAGGAAGAAAAAAGTGACTGCGGAAAACAAACATGCATGTGTTTGTGCGTGTGTGTGTGTTTATGTGCATGTATGCATGTGTGCGTGTGTGCTTGGGGAAGAGGAAGGGTATGCTTGGCTCCTCGTATGCCACTAGCGAAAGCCAACCAGCGAGAGCCAACCCACACGTAACACAATAAGATTGGACTTTGCTTGTGGCATACAGGGAGCCAGGCATGCATATTCCCATTTCACCTTCAGCCATCCTATCTCCAACTCCAGTAATGTCTGTTTCCACTTCTCTTTATTTCTTCTCGATTCTAAATGAAAATCTACATTTTGTTGGGACAGAAAACAAAACTGCTAATGAGAATTGTGAGACAGAATGTGTGTGTGTGTGTGTGTGTGTGTGTGCGCGCGCGCGAGAGAGAGAGAGAGAGAGGTGGCGGATTGAAATGGCCACGCATGGAGGGGTTCTATATATATAGAGGAGAGCTCAATGGTAAAGGAGAGGAATTCTTAACACTGTAGAAAATGCCCCCCACGAGGTAAAATAATAATCTAATCCCATCAGCAAAATAACGTCACAATTAAATCCAATAAGTGAATATACAGAGTTTAGGAAAGAAATTGTTTTTTTCGTTTTTCTTGAAACCTGTCATTGACAAAATAAACTTGTGATAAAGTCACAAAGTGATGCATACTTTTGGTTACTTTAGGGCGGATAGGATACCACCATTGCACCAACCCCTTTTTCCACTTTTGACTCTCTCTCACCTTCTCTTGGTTTACATGTTATGAGCAGTGCATGTCCTGAAAAACAAAAACAAAAAAAGAAAAAAGTTTTTTATTACTCCATAATTAATGTTTTAAGTTTTATCATCATAATTTTATTGTCTATTTAGAATATTTTAGATTAATTAAGAGAGATTTTTAGATGTTGAGTATTTAGGCTAAAGTAGGAGAATTTCAATATTAATATTCGTTTAGAAAATGATTATACATAAGATTGTCAACACAAGAAGGGAGTAATCCTAATAAATTACTAATAAACTTTTTTAAAAAGAATTATTATTAAATATGAATGAAATTATTGTCATTGGAGAGACATGCTTTTCAATTGCCTCGATGCTTTTGTATGGAGAGTTGGCTGCGATTTTGGGACCAGATTAAGGATAGACACAGCGATCAACCAGAAGGAGTAGTACCCCGGGGGCCCTCTCCATGGTATACCACTTTGCTTGAGCCAAAAAGCACGAAATTAAAGTAGCAAAGACACATGATCACTGAGAAGGAGGATACAAAGTCATGATCCGAAAAGCCAACTGGTAAATCCAGTTGTTGATTTTGGTCAAAGGTTAAATTCAAAAGGACATCTTCTTTTTGATCAATAATGATTGAGATTAGTTCAAAATTCAGAAACATCATAATTCCCTTTCCTGCATCTTTTTCTAGTCCATCAATGATATGTCATGACTGTGGGAAAAAGTGGGATGGAAGAATTATTCACGTTATTTGAACATAATCATGTCAAAGCCGGGGGCACACTGGGTCGTCCGTGAATTAAAATTCCACATGGACAATCTTTTTCTTCAAAAAAGAAGGAAAAAAAAAAAGAAACAAAAAAGATTTTTAAGGGTAGAAACATAGAGAAAAATAAGCTTTGAACTTTGTATTAATATCAAATTAGAGTACCAAATGAGACTTAAGTTTAATAGTACTGAACTTTAGATTGATTTATAAAGAATTGTAAGGTTTACTAGTACTTAAATACTTTTTTTTTTTTTTAAAGAAAAATTAAATTAAAATGCTAATAAATGAGATGATTTTCACCTCAAAGGTTATGGCTTACATCATTTCACTTTCTTCATTCCTTCAAAAGAAAAGAAAAATGAAAATGTTCACAGGATCACAAAGCTATATTGGATGGATTTGATTTTAGGCTTACCAAAGCCCCAATTGCAAGAACATCTAGTCAAATCACTCTCATCGTTCGGCATGACTACCCGATTCAACGATTCAAATAACTCATAATTAAGTGACATTTATTATTAAAAAAAATAAAAGAAGAAAAACGTAAAGCAAAATGATGTTGCATGCGCCGCATGTCAAGTTCTTGTATAATGACAGGGAGCTCGCAAGTGGAAAAATAAATATTTGAAATTTAATTATCCGGAAATTATGAAGTCTTTTACTCCGTTTTTGACCATCTACAAGAAAACGTTAATGTCAATCTTCCCCCCCCCCCCAAGCGGCTAAATCTTCAGACAATTATAATCTTGAATGTTGAAAATAAGGAACTGGGATTGGATTTAAATGATAAAAATGTGCATCAGTACTAGTTTCATTCGAAAGGCATGCTGGATCGACGTGTTCAAGACTTTGTTCCCATGAACAATTTTCCCGGAAAAAAAAAAAAAAATATATATATATATATATATATATATATATCTCATTTTTCTAGATTCACAGAAGTTGGACACCACAGGACAATGCTACTAACTCCATTACGAAATGGAAGTTACAAACCAGTCATTTTGTGAAAATAGACGTAAAATTACATACATTTGACTATTCATTGAATTTCATCGAGTGGATCCTCCTCACCTTAAATTTTTATATGGTTCACCCTGCGGTGATTTTGCATAATTCTCTATGCCGAGTCTATAAAGTATCATATCCGTTTACCCATTTAATTAAATATGAAGTATGCATGGTATATCACCAACTGGCCATAGCTTGTTTGATTATAATAACAAAGCGGCCGACTCTTGAAATCCGTAGAACGGGAGATTTGATTATGTTCTAATTACAATTATATAGCGCACAATGGATAGTCCTCGTGACTTTGTAAGTAGAATTGGAGTTGCTGTAAGATGTAATGGCAGAATCTACAACATGCATGCACGTTGTTTGAGGTCCATGTTCTTGTCATTCTCTTAGTCTTGGTCTTCTCTTTTCTGTTTTTCTCTCCCTGAGAATTTAACCATGTTCTGCCTAGTTCATTCCTTCAATTCTAGCTCTCATTCTCCACATCCATGAGGCCTCCCACAACAAATTCCCAGGTTAATCTTATCCTTTTGCTTACTCTTTTCTGTACTTCTTAGTCTTTTTTAATAACTTTCCGCTTTTTTTTTTTTTTTTTATTATTGTTGTTCAATACAGGGAATAAAAAATGATGGGAATGGTGTGGGTGTGGATTTTATATAGTTATACTGTGTGTGTATAGAAAAAAAATGTGTATAAGAAATTGGTTTTGGCAAATGGCAAGCATATGATTTTGGGCACCAAAACCCCCCATATGGAATATGGCTTGGATGAAAGTTTCATTTTTTCTTGTTCAGGAGTAGGTGGTTGTATTGTAGCTATTCAACTATTTTTCTTGTCAATATTTGCAGTGGCTGATGTTTAATAGAACAATGATCCCTAATGATGCTTCTACTTTGTTGCAATACTCTGGGGTATTTAGAGAAGAAAAATTCTACCTTTTTTTTTTTTTTTCTTCATAGCTAACACAGTTGATTGCTTCTGCCACATACGAAACTAATGAAAATATGAAAAGAATGAAGATATTTCCTTCTTTTCCCACTATTCCTTTTGATAATTGGAAGATAGGCACATTTTCCAATACATAAAATTCCAGTGCTCCTTTGTTCTGAATCAAAGAAACTGCTTTTACCTTGGTCTGCAGGATCATTACACCCGAAACCGAGATAATCCACACTTGGATGGCCTCCTAAGAGATGATGATTCATCGAGTGATCTGAGTTTACCCCTTAATCTTTGAGGAAGTTCAGGCAAACAGCAGGGGTCTAGTTTGGATACATTCGAAATGTCCATGGACTCACAATTTTGAAGACTCCTTCTCAGGAATTATTATTGAACCCTTCAGGCAGTCTCCATTAGGGAGGTTGTCCAAGACTGAAAAAGAAATCTCCTCTGTTCTCAGTAGTCCTGAGGCTGTTTTAACCTTTGATTCAGGCAATGTGTATGAACCAATAAAGCCACCCATCTCTGAGGTCTCCGAAGTAACCAAAGGGAACCATAATAATGTATCTGTAGTCCTACCAAGACCTGTGATTGAAAAGTCATACGTTGTGAACATGATGAGACCAGACCTGTTAAAGATCTCACTCCCTCAGAGTGCAGCCTTATTTTATAATGGATCCTCGCCACAACTTGAGATTGTGGAAACATGTGAAAGTATTAAGATGCTTAATTCATACTTGAAAGCCAGGAGGGATGATGTGAATTCTGGTGTTCCAGGAGGATCGTTGCATGCCGTAATTGGACAAGATTTCGGTGGTTTTTCCTCTGCTCTACTTTTATCACGCACATTAAAAATTTAATATTGATATCTATTAAGCTGGAGTGATGCTTGAAGGATAAAAATTAATAACGACATACATGAACAAAAAGGAAAGTTATCAGCATTAATGTGCATACTATGGGGGAAGGATTAATCCCAGGAATTTAAGTTATTAAATTCCGATAAAATAATGGAGATTGACACCTGTAGTTGAAACTTTAGGGGGTATCTTGGACTTGACTGTGTGGTAGGTTTAGTTAAATTGCTGCATTTTATGTCAAACACAAGCATGGATGAGTGGCTATAATCGTATTCCGACCATTTGCAGATATTGGATCTATCATTTCAACCACTATGTATGCCTTCAACTTGAATGAAATGCTTAAAAATGACCAGCTCTGCAGTGTACCAGTGATAAATATGAAGAGGACAGAATAAGCTCTCGTGCCGTAGTAGCATGGTTGCCAACTCATGTCAAATTGACAAGTCATTACAAAATTTTGTAGACGAGGTATGCTTTGGTAAACTGGTATGATCCTTCATCCTTCATCTTGTGCTTGAGTAATTGTGCTACATGTGAGACTGTAAGCTAAGTTTATAGATCTTACGCTTTTCCTTTTCCCAAGATTATGTGAGTCCAATCAAACCAAGGGTGACCAGCTCGTCGTGTGAAGTTGTAACTTGCAAAGTTCTGCGCAGACTGACTTATCATATTTCAATCTGTATGGAAGTCTTAATCTAGTTCTACTAAATGGACGTAAGTTCCCAGATAAACAGGAGGTAATTATTAATTAAAATAACTGACTGATATTTTGATTACAACTGATATGAATGCTTCATGCTTTAAGTGTCTTTTTTGATGGAACAGGCATTGAAGGAAGCAGTAGTTGAAATATTTAACTGCAGAGAGGTGTATTTCATTACTTCAGTGTGCCTTGCCGCTTTATCTTGTTCTCTCACACTACTACGTAAATGCCCATGACCTGTCTGTTGGCTTTAGAGGGTGAATCTGTGTATCCTTGGGTTGAGACCTTTACCAGATCACAGGTATGGAACTGCAAACTGCCAACCTTTGTTACTCTGTCAACTTGCTTATTTACAGCGTGAGAATTGTTGCGGTTTACTTGCTGGTCCCCAAACCTGCTGTTGTTCTCTCTTCTGTGACTAAATATGGCGACTGGATCAAAACAAAAAATAAAATAAAATAAAATAAAGCAAATATGGCGATACTTAAGTTTCTAAAATCAACCAAAATTGACAAATGATATCTCGCGCTTTGACATTCATTTGAAATCCTGAGCTTTGCTAATCAAAATCCAAAATAGTCATCTCATCAGTTAAAGTTACTCCTCCATAATCCTGAGTAGCTTCCAACTTAGTATCGAGGACAGAAAGCTGTCAGCCTGATTACCTGCAATGTATTATGGGAGGATTTTAAGCAGCAATAACCTGTGTATAAGCAGTTAAGAAACTACACAAGTATAGGATTTGACAAGTAAATTTTCTGATATTTATCTATGTTCAAATACAGTGTAGCAGCTTCGTATTTATATTTAACTCTCCTGTTCATTTTATAAACCACTACACATTGATCCATGGGTATATTTACAGGACTCAGGTTCATGTTGCTCCCTTGTTGCTGAAAAATTTTCCCTTTACTTTACTGGAGACTTTGTCCGGATGAGGATTCAGTCGACTTTTGGAAACTTGGCTTCTAATCTCCTAGTTTTCATCATGTTGATTAGTATCCACATTCACCTCTTTCAGCTGATTTGTTTGGCTTTATTTTATGTTTGTCTATTTTTTGCTGGAAGATGGGATAAGCTGAAATAATATTGAAAATTTTTCTTGTGAACTTTGAACCGAGTTTCTCTTGCTTTGCTACTGTACCTCCCCTTCTTACGGCTATTTCCCTTTTTCTTTGTTTTGGCTCTTATTTTCGTACAGTTAGTTGGCATCCTCACGGATACTGGAAACCTTACGAACCCGCATTGCGCTGCCAAAGACAACTACATGGCTACATTGCTGATCAACGGGGCTGGTCGGTTTGGATGTAGCGGTTTTAACCAGATATGGAAGTGTTTGTGTTCCCCTTTGCCCGCACCTTACTCCCCACAATAAAAGCCTGTGTTCCTCTCACAAACCTTTGTGCATGCCTGGCCTTTTCCTTCTTTAGTGTTCTGATTTGTGGGGCTAAAATATTTGTTTGTATGACATCTCTGATCTCAATGTTGTTGATATACTGTGCAAAGATTTGAAGAAGTGGAGGAGAGCAGTTCTGAACTTACAATAATATCGAGCTTGCTATTTAACATTCACCATATTGGTGCTATGAGATAATTTTACTGCTTTCCATGCTCAAAAACCTAGCACATGCATTGCATCAGTGGGCATTGTAATACTTTGGCATCATTTGTGTACTCACAATGTTTTCAACGGCAAAGTGAGAATTGCTGTGAAAAATAAGAAAAGTAGAAAAGTGGGGGAAATTATAAATCCAATCAAAGTTTGTTGTAGTCAGCTGGCTGCTTCAATTTTTGGTTGAAACCACCACTTTTTTAATGAATTTCTTTATCATTCTTGTCAGTTATTTTAACATTTAGCAGCAGATTTCTATCTTCTGTTCACGATTTTTGTTCCCTACTTCATTGATTTACCTCTTTTTATCTCATTCACTCTTTCTCTTGCTCCTCCCCTCCCAATGTTCATAAATGATACTTCAACTTGCAACGGATATCTGCTTTTTGAGGACTTTCACAGCTGTTCTATAAACCAAGTTATCTCTTTTGTGGTATCAGTGAAAAGTTTCACCTTTTATTGTTCCCATGCATTGTCGTGTGATGGTATGATTCCTTGACATTGAGGCCTAATGGCATCAGAGAAAACAAGATACATAGGATGTATCTGCACTTTTAATTTATTTCATTTCTGTAATGAGGAAATTCTTGTCCCAGGTAAACCAGATAGTAATGGTTCAAGATTGATGCCAACTTACATTGGGATGAGAACTGTTGGCATATCGATTGGACAGTTTATTGCTCATGGAGAAATGTCTGCCAAAGAAACGAAGTATTTCAGGTGCGAGTACTTGAGTATTTACTACCTAATGAAGTCTGATTTCTTCTTCTGTACAATCATTGATTAGCAAATGAGTAAAGTAGTGATTTTATAATGCAATAACTTTTTTTCGTCTGCCCCGCAGTGAGAAGTAGGGAGATACCTACTTCAAGGTTTGGGGGAACTGTTGCCTTGTCATTTATTTAGTCAGTCGCCTACTGATATACCTGGGCTGTAACTGGCCACATTCTTACTAATGGGTTTTGTATGCAAAGCTATGGAAGAAGCTTAGAATATTTGTTGACCATTTCGTCACAACTCCTAGTACTTGAACCATAGCTATTATTTTGGGGGCTGAAGGGCATAAGCACCTGAAGAGAGGAAACCAGCAAATGTTGAAAACAAAGAACTGCACCTTGAGGAAAATTTCAGGACCCAACACGTGAAAGCATAGGCTGTGAAATAGATCATTTATTCTAGTTTTATTTCATGTGCAAAGAGCAGTAGTGTGTTAACAGGACAGGACAGGAAAATACAGAGCCAGGAAGAAACTTAAGGACTAATAGGATGTCCAGTTAACAATTAGGAAGAAACTTATGACGTTTGGGTTCTCGGTCTTCCATAATGAAGAAAGTTAAGAAGTGCGGGCTTGCTATCTGTGCATGTCATGGTCTAATTTAGAGGGAGATACTGGTCACTGCTGATTCTGCGGAACTTGTGAAGAATCTGCTATCATTCTTCTCCTCAAATCACTCTGCCACTGCCACTACATGTTCCCCATCTACCTGGTCAGTCTTCCGTATCATGTTATTTTTCCTTTTAGAATGTGGCACTTTAGTGTATATCTTTTCCTTCTTTGCATAGGCATTGTCCTCAACAATGTCCACTGTCTATTGCACATTCAAGGGCTAATTAGCATTAATTACCAAAGGTAACCCTCAGGGCTATCCTCGGCGGGGTTAATTATTTGGTCCGGCCTGGGGTCCCTGAGTGCAGTTACTGGTGGTTGCGAGCTTGAACTTGCATTTTAGAGGTCTGGAATTCATACAACTGAGAAGGGGTGAGAAGGACACTGGAGCTGCAGTCGTATATCTGCTGTCTCTTTCCCATCAGGCTGTTCCGTGAATGCATTCTGAGCAATGGTAAGTAAGTACTAAAGCCTCCTTTTTGTCCGTGCAGGCCTGAAGAATGAGATGAGGGCATTTGAGGTGGACAAGGCTACATCAAGGAGGAACATAGAGCGTCTCTCAGAAGAATTTTCAGGTTCAGCAGCATCAAAAGGCTAGCCTGGCTTGCAAATTCACCGTAGGTTTGCGCACCCCATTTAAAGAGCAGCAAGTTTAAAGAGCAAGTTGATCAGCCCGTCCAGGCCTTTTGTTTTTGTTTTTGTTTTTGTTTTTCCTTTCCTTTCCTTTCCTTTTTTATATTTTGGTACCCCTCCATTGGACTCAAATTTTGAGCTAGTTTTCCTACTCTCAGGATGGACGTATGAGACATCTAAAAAACAAAATACTATGACTGTAGTAATATCATCTCACACCAACTGAGTTTCGTTAACACCATTCCCTCAATTGGGTGTGTATGTTTACTTGCTGGGCAGAGGTAAATAAACCGGCAGCTGTAACTGATTAGCATAGCATTCTTCGGCGTTCTAAAATTGTCAATCATTTGACTAAAATGTACGAGAGCTTATTAGATGAGGAAAAGTAGCGGACATTTGGATCCAGAGATCATTCAAATCACAGTCCTACTACAACCCCAAGAATTAGAAAATTGTTTTAAAAGAAAATTGACTAACAATTACATCCTAAATTTCAAGTAATCAATGACAGCGATAGAGCATGGTGTTAGTAACACGAAGTTCGGGCGGAAAGGGGGTTTGGAGAATTTTCTTAATGAGTTAATGGCCCCCCCCAAGAATATACGTTCAAGAAATCATCAGTGACGCCGGGAATTCATTAAATATCAAACCTTTCTTATAATATATACGTTCATCAATAGACTACGCTTACCAAGGTATTGTCGTTTTGCATATTATTATTATTATTATCATTACTGTTATTATTATACCCGTATTAAAGTGTACGGCGATGCCCATTACTTGTCAAACTAAATATTGTTATTTGTTAAGAATTATAATTTCTGTTTAAGAAAGTGCCGAACGCAAAAGGTAATATAACCTTGGTGTAAAATTTAAAGAATGTCAGCTTGAAGATAACAACACTGTTTTCAGTGATTTGGCTGTAATTTAATTTCTTTTGTTTTGAGGATGGATTGAATGTTAAAAGAGGATGGATTGAATGTTGTGGAGTCTGTGTTTATCATCCAGATTGTATGTGTTTTTTTTAAATGCGAACTTTTCATTCAAGGAGTAGGAACAATTGGGAGTAACATGTTTTTTGGGGAGTTGAGTTGTAATTCAATCATTGTTTGACACAACAAAAATGGTGCATCAGATAATTTTGAACATTTGCATTCCTTTCAGATTGAAATTGTCAAACTATAAATTAATGTTTTAAAATTTATATTTTTAGCCCTTAAATTTAACTAATTACAACTTAATTCCTATCAATAAAAAAATAATAAAAAAAAAGAGAATGAAAGAAAACGAAGTTAGCTCAAATATTAATAGATAGACAAAAAAGCAGCAGAAGAAGAAGAAGCAGAAGCAAGAGAAGAGAGAGAGAGAGAGAGAGAGAGATCCAATCCAATCCAAATAATGGGTTATTAGATCTCTTTTGTCCAGATAGGAGCGAGAGCATGGATTCGCTGCCTTCCCACTGGGGAAGGTCCGTCACTGCCGACTCTCCCACTTCCTCCGCCTCCTCCGCCGCCGCCGCCAATAATAGCCGGAGCAATTCTACCTTGAAGAAATCAATCTCTGATGCTGCCAGTCAAAGCCTGTCCTCCATCCTCAACAATCCTCACGTCGGCAAGTCTGGCGTCTATGGCTCCGACGGATCTTGGGTTGGCTGGTGGTCCTCCTCCACCTCCGTCCCCTTCCCTGAGTTCGCTCCCTTGATCTCCAGCAAGGCCGTATCCGACGTCTCCAGATCTTACTTCCAAGGCTATCTCTCCTCCGTCTCCGAACCCTACCATCGGTTCGAGGACATTAGGAAGCACGCCACCAAGGAGGAGACTCTGGATTTGGAGAGCATCGGCCGCCAAGGGGAGGCGCTGGTCGCCTGCTTGCGAGAAGTCCCCGCTCTCTATTTCAAGGCGGATTTTGCTTTGGAAGATGGTCCCACTTTCCGCGCGGCCTGCCCGTTCTCCAATGTGTCCGAGAATCTGATGCTCCAAGAGAAGCTCTCCCAGTATCTAGACGTGGTTGAGTTGCATTTAGTGAAAGAGATTTCCCTGCGTTCTAATTCCTTCTTTGAGGCTCAAGGGCAATTGCAGGATCTCAACGGCAAGATTATGGAGGGTTGCAGTCGGATTCGAGAGTTGAAGGACACTATCAGACTCTTGGATAAGGATTTGGTGGAGTCCGCCAGGCAAATTCAGGAGTTAAATGCTACTAGGAGCAATCTTTTTGCAATGCAACATAAATTGAGCCTTATATTATATGTCAGCCAAGCCCTTTCCACTCTTAAATTGGTAAAGCTTCTTTCCTTTTCACTCATTTATCATTGTTCATTTGTTTCTGTACTTTAACTGTGGTCCTTGTAGACGAGAAATTTGCCCTGTTATTGAGGATGTTTACCCAAGATGACAAGTAGATCTTGCTATGCTCAAATCTTTGAACAGCTTGAGAAATTACAAATCTAGGGGCCATAAGTCTGTGAAAGATGTGTTCTAGTTGTTTGATTACTTTGCTTTAAATTAGTTAGCTCACATGTGTGCAATGATTTTGTTTTGTTGTTGGCTGAAATTGATAATGTGAGTTGGTCTGCTCATTTGTCAAACAGCTTGTTGCGTCTGCAGATTGTGCTGGAGCTTTGGATGTCACCGATGATTTACAGCATTTGTTGGTGAGCCTGCTTTTTATAGATTGATATCATTTAAATGAATGATATTCTATCCGTCAAAAAAATATTGTTTCCACTCTTTTTCCTGTCTTCTGGTCATTCTTAGATAAAATGATTCATGTGAAACAATCCAAAAAAGCAGAAAAAGGAAACTAGGTATAACATCAAATACGAAGAATCCCTGGAAAAGGTATGATTGATTCTAGGGTTCCTAGGTAACCCACATTGTGTGCCTTACATTAGAACAACTTTACACTGGGTCAAGATTCTCCTCTCCTAAAATTTATTGGATTACCTAAACAGCCAGTCCTAGTGAACACAAAAATTGCAGATTGTCTTGCAATGATGGAATTGATGCTTATTTAAACCTCTTTTTTGTTTTGGTTTTCAAATCCAAATCACTGCAAATCTTACTTGGTGTGTATTTAAGTAGTTGTGAGCTGTTATTGTTTGGGGGAGAGTGTTTAAAATTTTTGATGTATAAAAGTATTTGTTGGTAAGCATTTCTTTGAAACAGCCTTAGCTAGAAGATAGTTTTTCTGTTTTGTGTTCTCTTGGCCCAAGGGAATGGGACCGTAGATATGTGAACTTTTGATTTCATACTAATAGTTGATCAATTTTATTTTCTGGTAACTATGATGTAATGTAATAAATTATTGTTCAGAAAAATTTTGCGTACCAAATTTGCATGCCTCTATGACATCTTTAAGATCCATTGGATGCTCATATTGCTGGGAATTTTTAAATGAGTGGTGAAGTGTATGGTGATGTTAGCTGTAGCTGGCAATATTAGAGACATGGAAATGAGTATAGGGCTTCTTCATGAATAAGGATTAATTTTGGTAAGATTTTGGAGTGAGAGCATTTTGTGGCCTTGAATAAGGAATCACCAGTGACAGAATGTTTATGTGTTGTTCAGCTAGAAGGAGTGGCAGAATCTGAAGTTCTTCCCATTTCTTTCGGTGCTGTTAAGAGAATTTGGATTGAAGCCAGTGGATGGCCTTTTTATTCTTTGTTTGGATGGTTTTGGATAGGTTACTTTCTAGAATTGAATCACTTGATTGCCAATATTCTTACATAAGATTTTGAGGCATTTATGTGTTTTATGTTTTGTCTTGCCCAGTTATACACCTTCTTTTAGGTTAGTGATAGATTGCACTATTTATAAAATATTATCACTGCAGATGCTAAGAAGTTTGACACAAAGGACTAGATCGGTTAAGTTGATAAATTATGAAACATGACCCTTTGGGTGAAAAGTTTATGCATGTACTCTTTTGTTATTTGCTCTGATTTTCTTTTGTTCTGTTTTTTTGATTTGTTAACATGAAAAGAAAGGGCAGCATAAGAGTTCCTGTTCATACCTTTAGATAATTTCAAAATTTTTTTATCTTAATATATATTGTATTAATGGGGGAAAATACAAAATCTGGATCTTTTGAGGAAATTCTCGCATCTTCATCTGCATGTTTTGTTTTAATGGATGTGGGGAAGACCTTCTATTTGTCCACACTTTTTCTCCCATTAATCATACTTGTCACCTGCTTTGATAGGAGGGAGATGAGTTGACTGGTCTGCATTGCTTTCGTCACCTTCGGGATCATGTAGCAGTCTCAATAGATTCAGTAAACAGGTTTTTTGCCTTTTTATCTTCTTCCCTTTCTCTTTTAAAATATATATGCTCGACTGTTTTGGAGTTCATTGAGCTATTTGTATACTTGTTAGAGTTTTTAAGTAGCCGGGTTGTTCAAAAATAGTTGTTCATATGGTTGATGCATTATGTTTGTATGGGACAAAGTTTTTGAATGAGTTATTCTACCAATGTGTGGACTAAGTTCTTCCTGGGTGCCTCTTTCTTGACAGCAATGATGTAAGTTTGACTAATAGAGTGTAATTCAATTTGGGACAGATGCCATGGTATTTATTTAGGACAAGAAGTGTTGTGGAGATATTTGATGTTAATATCAAATGCAAAATCTCCTTATTTGTCTTTGGAGTTTGATCTTTTTACTTTCACAAAGTATGCATGGATGGAATAGGAGCTTAACCAAATTTGGATAACGTCCACATTCAATGGTTTCATTTGCTCCATTTTGTCAAAAATGTAGAAAGCCCCCTTAGACAAGACCTCATTCCCTATTCCTATTTTCTCTCGAACTCCTTTATGCTTATATTTTCATATACAAATTAATTCTGTGTGTCTGTGTCTGTGTCTGTGTCTGTGTGTCTATATATATATAGACACACACACTTACACACACACACACACACACACACACACACACACACATATATATATATATATATATATAACTGCATATAGGATGAGAAATAATGGGAATGTATAGAATTCAAATGAAAAATGAGAAGATAATGTACAAAAATTGAACCTTCGTTATTTAAAAGTATTAATGATTAAGTTTTTTGATGCAATTAACAAGATCAAAACAAAATTTCTTCATTTTAGTAATTATTTAAATAGCATGAAAGAGCACCCAGCCAGCTATTTTTGTTATAACTTCAATTTCTTTTTGTAGCATTCTTTCAGCAGAATTTTTGCGTTCTTCAATACATGATGGTGGAGATAGAGATGTAGTTATCTTATCCAAAGCAAAAGCAAGGGCCATTCCCATAAATGGAAAAGACGATGAAGTAAGTTCAAGTGTTTTTGTCCAAAATAATTTTTTGATTGAATGGCATTGCTTTTGTTACTCTAGAACACTTGATTTTGTAATAGTGAACACATAATTAATTTATCAGTAGGGGCTCACATTTACTTGAGTGGATTTGATAATGTAATGCCTTACCATTGATGGAATCTCTCTCTCTCTCTCTCTCTCTCTCTCTCTCTCTCTCTCTCTCTCTCTCTCTCTCTCTCTTCTTGGGATAATATGGGGCATTGTTGCTGAAACGTGTATGAGCATGCATGTGATTGTATTGTTGCCTAATCTGAAATGGAGGGCTAGAATTGAGTATAAGATGATAGATTCTAGTATTAGGCATGGCATCATCATTGTCCTCCATCTTCACAGTAGTGCTGTTTCTTTTAGCTTCCCAGTACCCTTATTAGTTCCAGATATTAGCTTTAACTAGTAATCAGGACTATTTGGTTGCAGGAGCACTCAGTGTAGTTAAAGGCGTGCCTAAGGGTGAGGCACAAAGCACCTATAAGGCATACATAGGTGTAAAACCTTAGAATAATATGATTTGAAAGAAAAAAAAAAAGAGGTTCTCTTTGATAAGATTCTCATGTGTAATGATCTGATGTGCGAACTCATTATTGTGACAGGTGAAGTTGGACGATGAAGAGTCTTCTAGTTTCCGAGATCGTCTTCTTCCTCTTGTTGTTGGTTTGCTTAGAACAGTAAGTACTGTACCTAGCTATCTTTGGATGAGATCATCATTTGCAATGTTGAATTTTGCACCTCAGAATGTATCTGTTCATTCAACTTAGGATTGCAGTGTGTCTGGCCTTGAAAATTGAGATATGCCTCTGGTACTAGTGAGTATAGTTGTGATAAGTCACTTCTTGGTGTGATGTCTGTAATTCTAACATGTGTTTTATTGCAAGATCTATGGTTGTATAAAGCTGTTCAATGTCCCTAATTCTAACTGCTGATGTTGTATAAATTTGATGCAAAATTTATGTAGTTGTGTATGGAACAGATGGAAGGCTTGGAGTCATTTGGGTCAATTGAAACTTTTGAATTAAGTGAAAAGTAATAACAAATAACATATTGGAAGACAAGTTTAGTGGCTCCAGATTTAACTTTTACAAAGTTGGGTGTAGAACATTTGACTTGATTGGTTCCCTTTTAGGTGGTTGCCTATGTTTGGTCCCATCAAAGCATCATCTTTGGAAGGAACTCTGGAGAGAGTCCCACCCTTTGACTTTTGCATGAAGTTTCCAAAGATAGTCTTGGACATTCCAAAATCATTTGTTTCTTGTAACTTTCAGTGTTGGAATTTAAAGTTGCGGCATATTTTTAACATGGAAGCCATACTTTAGATAGACTATTTAAAGTGCTGGGTTCTGGAGCTTCAAATATCCTGTGTCATTTGTACAAGATGAGCTGCTTGTAAGAATTTGTAGAAAAATCTTATGAATTTTGTGTTTTGGGAGGAGGGGGATCTCTGCTATGGGGGAGGACTTGCCTATTGTATAACACAGATAGGCCTTTATTGAAAATTATTCATCTGTCTGTTTTCTCCTCTTTTCTAGCTCTCTAGGACTTGTGGAAATAACAAGCTGCAGTTTTGACTGCTGGCTCATTATTATATACATAGACATTTTCTATGCTAGTTGTTGGAAAGACAAATAATTAAAAATACAGCTGCAGAAGTTGTTTCAACTATCCAGAGCTGACCTGATGTCTACATCTTGAAGTTCTGTCTTATTCAATTGTTCTTTTATTATCCTAAATTAGTTTAAACTAGTTGACTTAGCCTAGGTTGGATTTAGTGTCAATTAGTCTTTTGTATGATGGTTTCAGGCAAAACTTCCTGCTGTTTTGAGGACATATCGTGACACACTGACTGCTGATATGAAAACTGCCATTAAGACTGCAGTTGCAGAGCTTCTTCCTATTCTTGTTGTTCGACCTCTGGATTTAGATTTCAGTCCTGGAGATCGAACAGCAGATGCTGATGGTAAGAGTGGATAACGTTGCAATAATTTTAGATGTTGCAATTTCTTATTGCCTGTTTTTTAAGAAATTGGTCATCTAGTTGGATGGGAAAATTCCATGAAGAAAAATCTGGATCCCTTGTCATCTCCACAAAATGCCATTGCCCTCTCAAGATCTTGAAAATTTTCTGGATCCCCAGTCATCTCCATAAAATGCCATGGCCCTCTCAAGATCCTGAACAAAGTAGTGATGGTGCTTGAGGAAATAAGCTAAGGGTGGTCTTTGAAATGCCAGTTGTGGAAAGGTCTTCTATGTTTGATTCACCTGTTGAAACAGCTCACTGCCTAAAAACTCCAAAGTCCTGCAATGACATCTCATTATCACCAATAAAATCCAACCCAATCAATAGTCTGCCTTTCTGTTCATGATAACATTGAGATTCCTTAGAGTAGCCCTCCTATGTTAGTAATGGACGTGCTGCATAGGTGGGGCAGAATAAAGATAACATTGGTAATAATATTCTGATCATATTTCATGTCCATTTTGGGAAAATTAGGGTGAACTGATATGCAACTGAAAGATTTTATATTTTTGAGTCAAATGATGGTTGCTATCTTGACAATAAAGATGATAGGTGTGGGTGCAACACTTGCCTATAAGGTGGAAAGGCCTTCAAAACTGCTTTTTGGTGAATTATGGCTGTGCTTTGCCTCGATTCATTGCAAATGCTAATAGCTGTCTTCATGTGATTAACCAATATTCAATGACTAAAGGCCAACGAAAGTTACACTGATGAAAAGCAAAGAGAGGACGTAAAGAAGTATGGATGAAGTCATGAGGGGAAAAGGGCTTCAGTAGGAAAATAGAAAGGGAAAAAAGACATGGAAGGAACAGTAAAAATCAGTTTTGGGACCTGCTTATATAATTTGCTTGTGCTTCTCGACAGAGGCTGTGGAAATAGTCCCATGTGCATTTAGTTTTCCACCATTCAGATTGGTACATTGTTGTGCTTCTGTTCCAGTTTTTCACTTTAAATTTCTATGGGTGACTCAGGTGGTGGCTTATCTCTTGCAAGCAAATTGAGGAGCTTGTCAACAGAGAGCTTTGTTCAACTTTTAAGTGCTGTTTTCATGATTGTACAGGTAATGTATGCTTTACTTGTATTTCTTTGGCATGCAGCTTTTGAGGCTTATGAATCTTGTATAGGACATGGAATGAACTCCCACTAATGTTGAATAATTAAAGAATAAAGGAAGAAAATAGGATTGAAAAGAAAAGGGAGAGAAGAAATTGTTTGGGGTGGGGGGGAGGGAGTAAACTGGGACAAAAAGGAACAAGAGTTATAGAAGGCTTGATTACCAAGTCTTACCACTTTGAGGTTCATTCTGTGAACTCAAAGTAACATACATAAGTTGGCTTTAACCCTCTGTCAGAAACTGTGCATAACCTGTTGCTTGCCCCTGACTAACCCAGTAAGCAATTTGTTAATTGCTGTGGAAAATTTTGATTTGAAGATGTTGAACATACATAGATAGCTTGGAGCATGCAGGTATCTTCACTTGCCTGTAAGAAAGAGTGATTGTCCCCACTCCTTCCTGTGGTTGAATGGTCCAATTTAGGTGGGGGGAGGACTGATATGAAGGAGAATCCGTTGCTGCAGTGTTTATGGGGGTAGACTGCTTTATACCTGAAGTAGACCTTGTTTAAGGATAGTTTTAAACTACTTGCAGCCTATGCAAGTATCATGAAGTCTCTATGACATGCCGTAGTTGGTTGTCTCTCATGCATGCAGTTTGTTCCCGTACTTTCACTCTGCTTTATATATCATATCATTTGTGTTCTATTGATGGAATAATAGTGGTAAGTATGACTGTCTATTTTTTTGTGAACTATTTAGGAAAAGTATTCTGCACCTCTTAACTGAAGACATCCAGGTCATAAGATATTTGGCCTATTTAATGACAACCATCATCTTACTGCAATCCTCCTCCTTTATCTGGTTTGAGACTGCCTCTACCAAACTCAACAAGTAGTTGAATCCAACCTAAGCAGAGTCAAGTGTTCTCTGCCATGTGCTGGAATTACCAGAAAGCTTGTGACATAATTTCCATGTTGCAAATTTTTAATCCTTTGACATCATTCATTGTTTCCTTGATTTGTTCTAGCATTCTTTCATTTATCTTAGTGTACCTTTTAAAGACTATGTAATATGATCCATTTTCTTTTAGTGAATGCAGGCACATTTGGTGCGGGCTGCCGAAGTGAAAAAGGCAATTGAGTGGATTATGTGCAACTTCAATGGACAGTATGATGCAGATTCAGTTGCTTCTGCGCTCACCGTTGGTGCTGCAGCTGCTGAAACAGCTCAGGAGAGAGATATTCAAGGTATCCTAGTTTCAGCTAAAAGAGATGCTTCCAAAGTTCCTTCATCTCAGGGAAAAGCAAATAATGCAGCAAGTGCCTCAAATATGTCCAGAAATTTCAGGTGAGCTCATTCCCACTTGTTGTGTTGGTTTTCTTTGTAAGCATTGAGTTTAACTTTAGGGTTAATGTCAAAACTTCATGAAATTTAATATGATTTCTCACTTATAATGCAAACTTTGCTCTTAGCTGTATCATGAACCATCTAAATTTCCGTTGGATGTTGACATGGCATGACACATGGTGTAAACATGGCAACGTTCAATGACATGGCAATTTTGTGTAAAAATGTTAACGCATATGTTTACTAGTGGGCATAAAAATTTTGTATTTTTCCATTTCTAACATGGACTTTACTTAACTTTTCAATTGCATTCATTTCTTAAAGAAAGCTACAAGAATCTCAACCATTTTACATATAAAAAATAGAAATCAAATTGAAAGCTTGTAATCCAATAAATTGGCAATATTATTTTTGATGAAAAAAGATTTTTTTTATTCTCATTGCATAGCCAACATTGCTGCCTATGTTATCTTTTAACTAAATTTTGATCAAGAAGGTACCAGAATATCATCACTTCCACATCAAAATAATATAAATATAAAAATAAAAGGTCATAAATTTCAAAATCTACTCCAGGGTATGTGCTCTATTATTTGCTACCCCCCGTGCTACTCATGATTGCTACTATAATCACGCTAAGCTAATACTTTGTCCCCGCCAAAACAATCTAAATTGTGAAAACATGATGAAAATAATTTCGGTTGAGTTTGTGCTTATTGGTTATGGATTGCCACTAAATAATGGTCTATACATTAAATTTAAGATCTTGGACTGCTACTAAATAGGAATAACTTTTCAGGTGTGGATTTCACAAACTATAGAATAAATGAATGTCACCTGGACTTTGTGCTAATGCTTTGGACATTACCTGAGAACATTAGCATTTGTGCCCTGTTTAAAGGCACAAACCAAAGGACTGGTTATGATGTCAAGCTCTCTGAGTAGGCCTTGTTACACAGCATTATTGGTCATTGATGAGGCCCTAACAGGGTCTTGGGTATTTTGATGCCACATAATAACCTGGTTAAGTGATGCTTGCAGAGAGTACAACTTTCAGCATTTCTTGAGTTGTTGCTCTCCTTTTTTCTTTTTCCTTCTCTCAAACTATAGGCTTTTTTTTTTTTTTTTTGGTGCTTTTCCAAATTTCTTGTTCAAAATTTTTGCCCATTTTTATGACATTAGTGAAATTGTGATCTTTGACAGAGCTGATATACTACGGGAGAATGCAGAAGCTGTGTTTGCAGCTTGTGATGCTGCTCATGGAAGATGGTCAAAGCTCCTTGGAGTCCGTGCTCTTCTTCATCCTAAGTTGAGATTGCAGGAGTTTTTAAGCATATACAACATCACCCAGGAGTTTATAACAACCACTGAGAAGGCATTTGTCTCTTTATCTTCTTTTGGAGTGAATGAATTCATCTGTTTGTGGTCATGATGCTATTTATTATGCCTATTTACAGGTTGGGGGAAGGTTGGGTTATAGTATTCGTGGAACAGTGCAGTCACAAGCAAAAGCTTTTGTTGATTTCCAGCATGAAATGCGAGTTAGTTTTCATTCAGATTTTTTTTCTTATGCCAATCATAGAACAACACACTTCTGCTGTTGGACTAAACTTTACATTGGCTGTTGTAGATGAACAAAATTAGGGCAGTGCTAGATCAAGAGACATGGGTGGAAGTAGATGTTCCTGAAGAATTTCAGGCTATTGTTGCTTCATTTTTCTCTTCTGAAGAAGTGATATCTAGGGACTTAGATGATTCTCAAGGTAGCACAAGCAGCTATGTTGAAGTAGTCACAAGCAACAATGGTTCATGTGTGTTAGACATTGAAGCACACGATGGTCAACAACAACTTGCAAGAATGGACTCTGCAGAGATATCTTTGCAAAGTTCTGTGCAAGGTAGATCAACTCCTTCACTTGAGGCAGCTCAAACCAATAGAGCTGATGTCACAGGACCTTTAGCTCAAAGTAACAGTGATCATGTGAGAGAACGTGGAAGACCAGCCTCCCAATCACTTTTTTGTGGAGGTGTTAGCTATCACATGGTAAACTGGTTAGTTACCTTTTACTACAATTTTATTATTATCTCATTTAGAGTCCGCTGGTCTGCTGTTCCCCACCCTCTTTCTGTTACTTGGCCATTGGCATACAGTTTCCTCTGTTTGCAGTTCCTATGACTTGCATTATCATTACTTTTAGCTTGCTGTAATGTACTTCATATTTTTGTATTGTTGCTTTGATATTGTTTTTCTAAACGAAATTTTTGAAGTGTGCAATTCATGAATTGGTTTATTTTTTTTTTTTTTTCTCTCCAGTGGTTTGATATTGCTGAAGATGTTGTCGGAGTACATTGATATGAGTAATTTTCTGCCAGCACTATCTTCAGAAGTTGTTCACCGAGTTGTGGAAAATTTAAAATTCTTCAACACAAGGACATGTCAACTTGTTCTTGGAGCTGGTGCCATGCAGGTAAATGTTTTTAATATGAATCTTTCTGGGGGAATCTCAGAATAAATGGTACTGTGAGAGACCTGCTGCTCTTTCTGGGATGCATCTGTCATTTTTCTTGTCTCTCCACCTTCTTCAATAATTCACCATGTTGAGGATTCTGTTCCACCATCAAATTATTGTTTTTCCTCCCTCATTCTGGTTCTGCATTTTTGTCCATTTGCTTTCCATGTTCTGTCTGTCCAACTACAAATTGAAGACAAATTCCTCATTGTTGTTGCCATAAATCAGGGTTTATTCATTGCAGGTGTCTGGATTGAAGTCTATTACTTCTAAGCACTTGGCCCTTGCAAGTCAAGTTATTAGTTTTGTGTATTCTATCATTCCTGGTAAGTTGATACTCCAATGCCACAAAATTATGAACCATTTCCTCAAGGTTTCAAGTACTTTGAAAGTGTAAAAGGAGGTGCATCTCATGTTTACTTAATGCATTTATTGGATGTCGCATGTAGTAACCTTTGGTACAATACTATGTCCTCTATAGAAATATTGGTGCAAATGTATGGTCATTGATGTATCTTACTTGCACAAGTTTGATAACCCAGTGACTTCAAAGTAATAATTTGCATTGGTGTGCTATAAAATGATGACGACAACAACAACAACAACAAAGCCTTAATCTTTCAATATTATCGGTTTTTTTTTTGGGGGGGGATTAGTTCCACTAATGGGATTGTTCTTCTTTGTCTCTTAAGTTTCCGTATCTACATCGCTTTTTTGTTTTTGGCCTTTTGAAATAGCTAACAAATAGAAAGAATTTAACACATTCGTGAAAATTTCTTAATGATTTTTTTTTGGGTCATTTGTGTTGACTAAGAAATCAGAAAGGTACTTTTCCTCAAAGTTCCTGAGACACGGAAGGCATTACTGCTGCTAGAGATTGATCGAGTAGCTCAGGTTTGTAACTTTTGTTTTCCTTGCTTCTTATTTATGTCAAGTTTCTTTTTCTTGTATGTATGCTCTCTTTACTGGTGGAAGTTGTGGAGGCCCAGTTTACCATTGTTTGTCATTCACTGTCAACTCTTGCTATAAAACATATATTCCCTTTCTGTACATCTCTGGTATACTGATTTACTGCACAAAACTGATTTGACATAAAACTTTTGGTCAAAATGTTAAAACTGAAAGGTGTGTGCAGGTTTCAATGAGTGTAACAATCAAAATAGACATTTTAGTTGGTCTTATTGCTGTTTCTTCACCACTTCAGGCTTCAAATTATACGTCAAAGATAGCTTATTTGCTGTGATTTTCATGATATGCTTGCTCTCCACAAAAATCGTAACTCATCCATGGATCTGCACCGCCATACCTGCAAAGATGTGGAATTTTCTAGTTAATACAGTTTTTTAATATTTCATAATGAGTTCTGCACCTATGAAAAATGTTGGGTTTTGTGATATATGTAGCTTGGTATTTATTTTCTACATTAGACCTGTCTCCAGACTCTACAGTATGGGAGTCTTGTGCACTAGGGCACCTTATTGGGATATTTATGGTTTAATGCTTCAATCATACTTAATTGTTTTTTGACCACTCAATTTTAGGATTACAAGGTTCACCGGGATGAAATACATACAAAACTGGTTCAGATAATGAGAGAAAGATTGTTGTTTCATCTACGTGGGTTGCCCCAAATTGTTGAGAGCTGGAACAGACCCGAAGATGCTGACTCACAGCCTAGTCAGTTTGCACGATCCCTTACAAAGGTAATTAATTCTAGGTAACTGCTATAGTTGAATCATTTATCTAGTTCAGAGGTATAACTTTTGAGAAGATTTCTATGTGTCCATGTCTCCCAAAATTTCAGTCTCTGCCTGGAACCTATTACTGCTAAAATGATGTTAGGCTGCAGTTGTTTCCTTGGTTGGCTTACACCAGGGGCCCTAGATTTCAACCTCCCCACGTATCTTGTACCATATCTGATTTCATTTGATTGTAGCTTTGCAGAAGTACTGCTTATTGAGGATGTCTTATGTATAAAAAAAAAAGGGTGTTTATATAACCAAAACACTTCTATTAATGTCTTTCTTGTGTAGATTTTAACGTGAGATGAAATTATATGTGCAGCATGTAACTGAAAATCTGAGCTAAAATGGTTGCGCTTGATTGATAATTTGGTGTAAAATTAGCATTCAATGACAGAATTCCTCTAAATTTGTTTAGTCAGCATTGTCCTTCAATCAATTACTCCTGTGTTTAACATGTTTATAGGAGGTTGGCTTCCTTCAGCGTGTATTATCTCGAACTTTGCATGAGGCAGATGTTCAAGCAATTTTCAGGTGTGGCTTATTTTGAGTTTGGTATTCGATTGTGACAATCTCTTTAAAATTTATTTTGGATACATTATGTGAAAGTCCTTGAGGAATAGTTATAATTACACTTAATAGTTAATATTTCCAAAAACTCGAATTCCAAGATTATTGAAATACAAAATGCCCCTATGCTTAATGATTATTGTCTCTTCTTAATTGTGTATATATGACAATAATTTAAGTTTATCTTTCTTTACAATATTAGAAGTAATTCTAATGTCATGTTTTTGATTTTGATGTTAAGTAATCTGATTCTTGGTACTGTACTGTTGATTGATTGGTGTGTGTGGATGTGTGTCATGATTTGTATGTTAAGTAATTTGATTCTTTATACTCTACTATTAGTTGATTGGTTGGGAGGGGTGTGTGTTCATGGGTGTGTGTGTATGTATTGTTAGCATGATATATTAGTGGATTTCTCTTTTTAATACTCATGCATGTTTCCCTTGTGTAAAGTTTTTACCTTTTGACAATCAATGCCATTTGCATTTTGCTATTTAGATATGAAAGAGAGATTTTATGTATGTTTTTGCACTGATATCCATTTGGTTCAAATGTTTTTAAATTTCCAGTTCTGTCAGCTTTATTTTCAAACTCTCTTAAGATGCAAATTCACAGAAGGGTGAAAAACTAATGTTCCCAAGGGGTACACCCTATGGGTTAATAGCTTGACATCCATCTTTAGAGGTTTCAGGTTCGGATCCTTGGGGGGAGGGTGCACGGAATTTCTGGGAAAGAGAAGAGCTATTGTTGTGTAGCTCACAGTCATCAACCTCCTAAAGGGCCAAAAATAAAAAAATAAATAAAAGAAAGAAGATTAAAAGCAATTAATTACAATTCATTCTGGTAACTAAATTATTATTCTTATCTTTTCTACTGTTCTTTATTCTTCTCCTAGTCATTATTTTTTGTTAGAATATTTCAATGTAATCCTTAATAAGTTATGCTATTGGTTGAAATCAAGGTTCTTGTTCTCTTTATTTAATAAATAAGTAAAAACATTGAAATGGCTTATCAATCAAAAGGATTGTTTATCTAGACTCAAGACTTGGGGGTGGGAATGTAAAAGTTTACTTGCTTCACATACAATACAAAGAGAAACTTAAAGGTGTTAACAGCAAGAGTTAACTTTTTACAGCTAAATGTACCACCATCACTTCCTATCCTAGCATCTGCTACTAGATGCACTTACTGACGTGTAAATGCAGTGTTCATTGACACATTGCTCAGAAATCTCTGCTGTATCTACTGCTTTCTTAGGTTAGATCTACTTGTAAATTTTTGTAAGAATTTCCTGCACACCAATGTTTCTGTGAGGTGGCTAATGGATCTTGATTGATGACCCACCAATTGTGAGCCTGTCTTGGTGTTCCTTTCTTCCTTCCATGGACTGTTGGATGACCATCCTTTGCCAAATTGCCTAAGCACAAATTTCACAAACAGGGGACCTGAATTTTATTTGTTGCCATTTTTTTGAGGACTCAAGTTTGATGCTGATACTCCGAAAACATGCTAGGAAAATATCATTTAAAAGCTTGTTGTGTTTTTTTTTTTTACTGTGATGTCAAATCCTACATGATTTCTTCATGGATCGCATTGGACTCAATGCTTCAGGCATGTTGAACAATGCAAATGAGAGCAATTTCTTGTTTATCTGGTCTTCCCTCCCCCTCCCCCCCTTTTAATCCCTTTTCCTTTTGAACTCATCAGGTTGAAATCACAAATTTTAACGTATTTCTTCACCTAAATGATTTCTCGGGCATGCTTTTTGCAGGCAAGTGGTTGTAATCTTTCACTCACAAATTTCAGAAGCTTTTTCACGGTTAGAGATCAGCACTCCGCAAGCAAAGGACAGGTATTTGTTTTTATTCGTTATGGACTTGCATATTAATTTATCTTTGCTATTTGGTTTGCAATTGTATTTGCTTGTGGTTTATATGATTTCAGAAGTTAAGGAGCTGTTTTTATTTTTTGGTTTTTCTGATTTTGTGCATCAGGCTGCATCGGGACATTAAGCACATTCTTGTGTGCATTAGGTCGTTACCTTCTGATAACTCAGATGAATCACATACACCTAACTGGGGACAGCTTGATGATTCTTGGCACGAGCTGAAGCTGGTTGATGGCATGTTATTTTCAGGCCAAATTGATTTGGCCTTCTGAAGCAGCTGTAACAAGATTTGATAGAGAACATGGGGGCCCAGAACCATTTCTCAGCCTATACACTTTGTAGAGTAGATTGAGGTAATGAGGCTGTGGAATTTGACTTCCTTGTTATTCTGCTATATCTAATATTTTAAATTTTGTTTGGATCATTCTTGTAGTTTGATATTATGATAAAAAATAAGGCTGTGAACTGAAATGAGTGAGTTTTCATTAAAGAAAATCAGGTGCTTAACAGACTTCAATGGGACTTAATCATGTACTTGATTAAACATCTTTGGTGGGGTAGAATTTCCTTTTTTTTTTTTTTTTTTATTGTTTTTTTTTTGATGATTTTGGGGACATATGAACTTTAGGTTTGTAATGGGCTGATCTAATAATGAGATACAAATTATTCGGTTTACATCTGTTGATAGTGCAGGATATAGATATGTGATATTTCTTATGCTTTTCCTCTTTTATTATTGTTCTCCTAGGGTAAATCTTTCCATACCACCTTGTTTCCAACAGATTTGTGGCTTCTAACGATTTCAAATTGGTGCAGGTTGTTTGATTGCTTTTAGGGAAGATATATTTATTGTTTCCCATCCAAACGTCCTGGCGGGAAGTGTCTCTGAAACAGAGTTTTGTTAGCTGTTATTGTTTTGTATTTGAGAATTAATAAGGTTGTGTCTTTTTCCTTTTTCCTTTTTTTTTTTTTTTTTTGACATGGTGAAGAGCTGTTATAACTAGTCATAAACTTTGATATGACATGCATCATTTTGCCCAGACTCAATTGTTCTATGTCCAGATATTTATATTTTGGTAGCATGGATGAGATTATTATTATTATCATTATTATTTTTATTCTGTCCATTGCTTTCGATTCTGTGCATGTCTGTAAATGACAGATTAGACTTACAGCATTGGTAGTCTTCGAGCAAAGTTAGTGAGACAAAAAAGAGTTGATTAAAAACAGAAACAAAATTTTCGGTCAAGAGAAATAGCTTTCTCGGTTGAAGGGAGAACAGAACTAAGTCGATGAGGTACCGGTAATCATGATCAGCCCGAAAGAAACGTAAATGCCATGCAGGGGACGCATTTATAGATGTGTATATATATATGTGTGTGTGCGTGTCCCAGCACGGTTGAGAACGTTCAACAATATTTGTGATTAAAGCTACGAAAATCAAAACAGGGAACAAGAGCTTCATCTTATTATCATTTTTAAAATCAGTTGCTTTGCTTTTATTTAGGGCAAAGGGCAAAGGCAAAGGCAACGGTAAGTGGATCGTGTGCCTGATCATTTGTGTCCCTTCAGAGGTAGGTTCAAATTGAACTCCTTTCCTAGGAGGAGGGAGAGTTCTGAAATTTCAATGGTAAGGAACTGAGAGCCAGTGTTCAGCCTAGCCTTCATAGCCTTGTTAGCTTTTAGAGTTGACCCCTTGCTCATGTTTATTTTGTATGCTCTTGAACCGTAAGCTTTTTGCAGCCCAATGAAAGTCACCTTATCTACGACCCATTTCTGGCTCAAGGCAAAATTTCCGTGCACCACTTCTGATCTAACAAAAAGGGTGTTCTCTGATTTTCCACCATAAAATCTTACTGAACTCCATTTCCCCCCTCTACTTCCTCCCATCTCCACGCTCTCTCCGTCATCCACGAACACTTCACCAGTACTGTTTCCGTTGTTGCTGACCACCACCAAGAGCTGGAAAGGTGTTTTCCGGGCTGCTTTTGTTGTCATTGCTTCCCCTTGCATTGCCAAAATGTTACCATCCTTAACATGCACATTTATATGATCAGCAGGTGCATCAAGAGTCACGTACTTCCCTGACTCTGAGCTGATGGAATGGGAGTAATTAAAGAGGCTGAACCAGTTTCCTGCAGGAAAGTATGCATCCACTGAAACTGCTCCTGGTGTTACTACCGGTGACACCATTACTCCTCTACCAATTAAAAACTGTGAATTGATGTCATAAGTCCTGGTGTCTTCAGGATGTGAAAAGAAAAGAGGTCTTGCTATGGGAGTTCCTTTTGTGTGTGCCTCAAACATCAACGTGTACAAGTACGGAAGTAACTGGTAGCGCAGCCCGAGCACCTTCCTGGCTGTTGCTGCAACAGAATCCCAAACAAATAGTTCTTGACGATTACTCAATCTGTCAGCGTGATCCCTTGAAAAGGGATAAAAGGCTCCCAACTGCATTTGGACAATGTTCTATAATCAATTGCACTTCAAAGGAATGCACAACTAAAGAGTAAACATAGAATAAAATTGGGATTTCCACGAAATGCCTCTGAATTGACTTTGGTCCTGTCTGATTCAGTAATGACTATCAGCTTATTCATGGATGATGAAAAGTTTATGGCTTTCATAGCTGATAAAACCACTAAACCAGACAACCCTTCCAAAGGAACTGAAACAAAAGCCATCTTTGTACCTAAAACGAAGAAGTTACCTGAATCCAATCTAGTTTAAACCAGATATGGGTGTGTATTTACCTGAATCCAACGCCCACAAAGTTCTTCTGTAGTATTTCCTTGAAAGCCACATATATCGGCTCCGACCATTGGAATTCCAAAGAGTCCAAAATTCAGAATACTTGGAATTGAATTGGCCAAATCGTCCCATCTGGAGGCAACGTCTCCAGTCCAGTGTGCTGTGTACTTGCCAGAACTTACAAAGGTAGACCTACTGAGTATAAATGGCCTTTTACCAGTCACATTAATTAAGGCCTCATGAGTTGTTTTGCATTCCAGTAATCCAAACAAATTATGAACATCATATTCTGAAATGTAACCATAATGTTGACATGTTGCTGCAACTGTTTTGTTATTTATCGGTCGCTGGTTTCCTGCATTGTTAATTTTGTAGGGAGGATCATCGAGTGTTGACATTGGTGTGGCTGGAGCTGTAATGAAATTGGAAATCTCATTCATGTCAAGCCAAAGGCCATCAACATGAACTACATCTCGAAATAATCTGATCTCATCCCTCCAGAATGCTGCAGTTTTGGGGTTCAAAAAGTCGGGGAAGTAGACAGGTCCTGGCCAAACTTTTCCCAAAAAGGGAACCCCATCGCGTTTAAGGAAGATATCATCATGCATTCCTCTTCTATATGTACCATAGGTCTCATTGATACTAATGCCTGCAGAAAAAGCAGAAGAAACCCATTATGCTTCAACGTAATGACAGAAATGAAATTCATCGGAACCCAGTATACTGTTATGTTTGGGATCACTTACCAGGATCCAGGATAAGCACATATTTCTGACCATTTTTGTGAAGTTTGTCAACAAATATATTCAGTTGGTCCGCTGGAAAGTTTATGGGATCAAGAGTGAAATCCTTTAATGCATCCATGTAATCAATATCTGTCCACATAACTTCCAGAGGGATACCAGCCTTTGCATATCCAGCAACCACACCCTCAACATCAGAAACATTCTTGTAACCATATTTACATTGATGAAATCCTTCACAAGGAAGAGAAAGATCAGTTTCTATTTTCAAATTCAAGTCAATGAAATCAACAAACTCAGAATTATGTGCATAACCAAGTGATTCCATGAGATTATTAAGCAGGAAAAAGGTATTCAAATTCCAAAGCAGTTCTGTACTGTCTAGCCTATGTTCACCCAAAATGCAGATGGAAATTGAACTCAGAATTGTGAATTTCCCAATTATTAACAATTGTCATCTCAAGAGATTTGAATTTCTCCAGACTAAGAGGTTTCGAGTGCAGGTCCTACCACTCACTTTTTAAAAAAACACATAATTCAAAGCAGAATTAAATAATATAGTAGAGCAAAGAATACAACGAGAGAGCAAGGCAACCCACCAAAGGACCAATATGGCATAGGAGCAGGCCTGCCGATGAGCTCTGTGAACTGTTGTATCACCATATCCGGTGATGGGCCAGCCAAAAAATAGAGATCAATGATACCTCCAATAACCTTGTAAGTTATCCTGTCACCTCCATACACTACATCCATCCCGTTACTATTGAGTAGCAAAACTCCATGTGTAGTCCCCGCCGCTACTTTGCCATCAGGTGAGGGTGACCGGACGTCAATGTAGAAGGGGTGGGAGCCATAGAGATTAACATCAACAGTTGAGCTGGCAATGTCAGCATTCCACAATGTCAGTGTCTGATTGGGGGCCAGCTTGAAGGACTTCTTGACGTGCTCCCCAAGTCCATAGAGAGAAGACCTCTGTTGAGGAAGGGAGGATGTGAGCTGAATGTATTGGTCCTTGAAGACCAGGAAGGTGGTGGGGTCTGAGGGGTTGGGGGAGGTGTCGAAGAGGACGTCCCCAGAGGACTTGCGGCAGATGGAGAAGCCGAAGGGCGAGGTGTTGTGGAGGGAGAAAATGAGGTCAGAGTCAGGGTGACTTAGGTGATGGTGGTGGTTTAGTAGAGGCCTTTTCTTGTGGCTGTTTTTGTGTGGAGTTGGAAGGGAGGGACTTTGGCGGGAAATGATGCCTTCTGGGATCTCCCATCTTTGGTTGTTGAAATCTGTTATTCTGATTCTCAAACGATCCATTGATTCAAAGCTGAATCCATGTATATGCCAAATGGGATTAGCAGCTATTAACACATGGAAAATTGCTTTGTAAATCCTACAACTAAGGGTGACATTAATGACTTTTATCACCGGAGCAGTAAAAAGGGCATTTCTAGTGCACAAGGTGCTCGCACTGTGGATTCTGAGAAAATGTATGTACACAGCCTTATCCATGTCTTTATAGGTAGGATGTTCCCGAGCAATGAGGGTAGTGCATGTTAGTGCCATTTGTTTGAATATGATTGTCTTCTGACACATTCCTACACATTTATCAGTGCTTTTGTGTTCGCAATTAATTCATAGTTCTGTTTTTGCAGGCATTTTTCTTTTCTTCCTTCCAGCATTTATCAACATGTCCTCGCCATTTATGTCTAGCGTGTCGACAAAATGTCCTTGTTGGGGTATTCCATCACTGCCTTTGCTAGTTCTGCCTAGACACAAGAACCCGACTCCATTATTTTCCAAACCATTTCTCAGTTCACTTGACTTTGCATAACGGTGGCATCTCTCTTCTCCTTAGAATTAAAGCTTGAGATAATTTAAAGGCCACAATCAACATGGATCATTATGCATGATAGACCAATCGAGCATAATAAGATTATACATGCATAGATGTACATGTACCTGGCAAAAAGTTTGAGGTTTTGGATATCAGCTCCAAAAACTGAGGAGCTGTTGATAAGGGTAAGATCGGCAGTCAGAGTGGTTCCTGGAGAAGCGTCAGGTGAGATAGATGTGATGGTGTATCCGTACCCAACAACTTCATTCCCATTTCCACAAGACAGTGATGACACGGTGAAGAAGAAGAAGAAAAGCAGCAGGTGATGCAAGTCAACCATTGCCTTAGGTCTGTTATGCTTGGAACACCTCTTGTCCTCCATCATTGTAGTTCAGTGATCCACGAGGGGTGGTCCCCAACTTATGATGCATTAAGTTGCAGGCCCCACAGGTTAATCTTATAGTTCTGTGGCTCTGGGTTAGAAATCACAAATCTGAAATTGACACTTGTCACCTTGTGGCAGCAGGTGGTCCAGTCAGGCAAGGGTTCATTAATATCTTCATTTAATTATTTTTATATAAAGAGAATCTTTCACCTAAATACTAATAGACTCACGTGTTTATTTTTTTTTTTTTTTTTTTTTTGTGTTTGACTTAGTATTATCTCCATAACATTAATTTTTATTTTTTAAAAATAAATTACAATAAAAAATTTTAAATACAAACTAATTATAAAAAAAGGGCACAAAACTACCAATTAAAGGAATGCTTCGAGTGATTCATTTTTATTTGTTTCATTGCACTGCATGGCGATTGAGTAATAATAAGGTTAATCAGCTGCTGTGATCCAGAGGTTCGCCAAACAATCTCATTTAAATTTGCCCATATTTGACTTCCTCTAGACATGGAAGAAAAAAAAAATAAAAATAATCACCCTTTTTATTTTTTTAAAAATAATTAATTATAACGGTTGATTTAAAGTATTATTATTATTCTAATGTCTATCCAACTTACCCTGACGTGTAATGGCCATCTTCTTATTGTCCGTTTCTTAGCTGGTCCCAGGAGCCTGACAAAGACACGGCTCCACGTGCTTGACCTGTTGCATTCCCCTGCTGTGGTTGCGGCCAAAATATTCCAGGAGGCGCTTTCTCATTGTGTTACAATAGGTTAATCAAAAAGAAAAAAAAAAAAACGCGGGGATGGGGTGGTGGGGGAAGAAAATCATCCTAGAATTTTTCATTAATGTTACTATTGTATGGTAACGTAACGTAACGCAATGGAAATGGGTGTTGCTCTTAATCAGACAAGAGAATTCAGAATTTATCTTAATCATGTCATCAGATTTATATCTAAGTCGACAAGAAAAAAAAAAAGGGGGGCGTCTGTGGGCTTTAAAAATCTTAAATGTTTGGGTTTTATGTTGTATAAAATAAAAACTGGTGGCTACAACAAAGTTTCTTCGTATTATATATGGCTGTATGCACTTGTTGGAGAATTTTGACAGTTTCTACGTTTCCACACATCTTATCCTGCTTCTTGCCCCCCCCCCCTGTTTTCATTTTTCATTTTTTCATTTTTCATTTTTTATTTTTTTTTTTATATATGCACATAATGCACTTCTAGTTATTATTATGCCACTGTTTGATTGTATCTTATGGTCTTACTCAAATCTTTGTTTTATTGTTATTATTATTATTTTTGGGTCACAGGGGAAAGAAGGATGGGACCTGAACCCATAACGTCCCATGGTAGGCTTTTTCACGGTCATGGTTATGCCGACGGAAATTTACCAGCCCATCATCGCTATAGTTTAATGTCTTCTGAGTTCAAGTATTATTTGGAGTCTATTAACAGGAAATTTTTTGTTTTTTAAAAAAAAATTACCAACCCAATGGTAGGATTTCAAGGATCATACAATTATTTTGATAAATTTTATTTTACTCTATTAAAAAATTTATTGTATTGTGAATTATATAAATGAGGGTATATATATATATATATATATATTTATAAATTTCACACTTTTAATTTAAAAAATAAAAATTTCATTTTTTTAATCATTAAATATCTCTTAAGAGATAGTCTTAATAGAGATTTCTTTGTTGTTTCAATCTCATCATCTGATTACAAGCAAACTCGACAGTGTTTTTTTCTTGTATTTATGGTAAGGGTATTTTCAGGATCATCCCCCTCCCTCCCTCTTGCACAATATTCTTATATTTTCATTCTAATTTTATTTTAAATTTTTCTGGGCTGTCTCCCTAGTCTCCGCCTCCTCATTCCCTTCTCTGTCTGTTGGGCTTTGTTTTGCAATCATCAAAGATCAAAGCTGGAAAGCAACAGAAACAGATAGAGAAAGCTAGAGATAAACAACTCGTAATGCCAAGTAATTCCATTCGCTCTTTCAAGGTTACAGCAACTTATATCCAAAAAAAAAAGAAAAAAAAGAAAACTTGCAGCAACTAGCAACTATGTGTATTATACGGATATTCTTTTCTTTCTTCTTCTTTCTTCAAAAAAGTTTTTGAGGGAGACATGACGTGTTCTTCTTCTTCTTCTTAAAGTTGATAAACGAAAAAGGCTTACTGATGCTACAAGTTTTGCCTTTTTTAGTTGTAAATGCTACAAGTTTTGCCTTTTTTAGTTGTAAACTTGTACTTGATTACTAATTTGCAATCTCACCTTACTTTTTTACGGAGAGTCATTATTTCAAAATATTTCAGATTTATGACTTGCAAGTTATTATAATGTATTATTATATTAAAACTCACCCTTTATTCCTCGACAATTTTTTTTGAATATCTCCACTTTTTCTTTTTTAACCAATATATGAATTTTTTCTACTGGAATCCTTCACTAGTATTTGATAAGAAAAAGTACAATATTGAGAGTGTTGAGTTCATGTATATGTATATATATATATATAGACTCATGCTACATTTTTATAATTGTCATGCGCCAACACAGCCAACACATTTTGACAGGTGAAGCTCGAAAATTGAAAATTGTTAGTTTCTAACATATGTCACAAAAAAGGCAAAACTATGAAAAGGGTTGAGTGTTTCCATAATGACTAGTACACATGAAGACCCCCCCCCCCCCCCCCCCCCCAAAAAAAAAAAAAAGAAGAAGAAAATTTCCTCATCTCTAAAGCTCTCATGGAGGTAGGTGGAAAACCACGGAGTGTTTAGCCCCCATCTGAAAATTAGTATTTGACTAGTTGAAAACAAAAAAAAAAAAAAAAAAAAAAGGCTCAATTTTTAACCTGTATACTACGCATGCAATAGAAATATTCTTCACTGTATGGAAGAAAAAGGAGGGAAAAAAAAGAAAAAGGATTCCCAACAACCAAAATGAAATGCATTGGCAAGTTAAGTGGATGGTTGGACAACCCGGAGAAACTTTTGTGCGCATTAGGCATGGCTTATTAGACTGAACTCAACGCCCCATTTTGTCCCTCTCAATTCTCAAACATGCATATACATATATCTATATATATATATATATATATAGCCTTATTTATAAGCCTTGCGACGCTCTGATATCTATTCGTCTTTCTTTCTTTTCTTACCGATCCAAACTTCAACACATGTATGCATGGCTCTAGAAATTGGTGAACGAGTTCGAGTTGAGGACTTTAGCTCGCCGCCAAAGAAATGGCTTCTTTTGATTCTAAGGACAGCTGCATTTTTGGCGACCGTGTCTGCAACAACTGTGATGGCACTGAACAAAGAGACCAAGACCGTTGTGGTTGCCACAATTGGGACAACGCCAATCAAGGCCGCTCTCATTGCCAAGTTTCAGCATAGCCCTGCTTTTGTGTAAGCATTTATATGTAGATGACCTTGCCACTTCCTTCCTGTGTACAGTGATCTCGTGATATCTGTAAGTTATGTCGACATGTGGCACTTTTCGGATGTCAGTATTGTGAGTGATATTTGCAATTATAGAGCCCGATGACCTTTTCTTAGAATATGAATTGCGGGGGTGTTTTGCATATGCAGGTTCTTCGTGATCGCAAATGGCATGGCTAGTCTTCACAGCTTAACGATGATCGTGGCAGATTTATTGGGACACAAGTTTGACTACAGAGGATTTCGCCTTCCCATAATTGCCATTTTGGATATGGTATTCCATCTTATTTATGCACCTTCATGATTCTACCATATGTGTGTGTGTGTGTGTGTGTGTGTGTGTGTGTGTGTGGTGTGTCTTAGGAAATCATTAACTTCGTTAAATAGATCAAAATTCTGTTGCATTTAAGACAATACAATTGGCCTCCAGATAGACAACCACCCCCCCCCCCTCCCCCGGGCGGGGCGAAAAAAAAAAGAGAATATCAATTGTATTAATTATCATGATAATAGCGCAAATTCGTTTCTCATTTCCAAATTATCTTTGTGGGAGCAGATGACAGTAGCTCTGGTTTCAGGAGGGGTCAATGCTGCACTGTTCATGGCAGAGCTAGGGAAGAATGGAAATTCACATGCAAGGTGGAATAAGATATGCGACAAATTTGATAGCTTTTGTGACCATGGGGGTGGGGCTCTCATTGCTTCCTCTGCTGGTCTCCTTCTCCTTCTAGTCATATCAGGGATTTCCATTCTACGTCTCCTAAAACAAGAGCCCGGTCCGGTAGCCGACTCCCCTTGCCAAGATTAACATAATCACATGGATCGACCCTTTGATTCCATCATTTCTACACTATTTTGTGGTGTTGTATGATTAATCTCCCGAGTGTTACAGTATGACTTTCAAGACAGTATTCCTAAAACTTTTGCTGTTTCGAAGTGTCTCGCATGTCTCGGCCAGCGTTTTTTCACATACAATTCTACGGTCCTTGGTTGCTTGCTAAGATAGCTCCGAATTGGTTGAGATGAATTGCCGCAACAGCTCAAGATGAACTACATCTAGCGGCCAACAAATCGTATCATTATCCTACGTTTTCGATCGAAGGTGTGAGGGATAATAATGCAACTTAACCATATATTCAAACAAGGCTGACCCCCCATCAGCAAAAATCACCCTCAACCAAATTAACCGGACCCAACGAGTAAAAACGGGAATAACAAACAGATTAAATCTTCAGCAGACCAACCTAAACAACAAATTATGTTCTCACCTTCCGAGTGAAATAATGAAGAGCTGTGACTCGGCAGTGTCCTCACAATTAATGAACTATAAAAACAGGAAGAAATGAACCAGGATGGGGGAGGACAGCCTGTGGTGGCAATTGGTAGGAAACAAATAAGATACAAGGGGGCGCTGTGTAAAAAGTTACAGGAGGATATTCACTCCGCTACTGAAAACAATAGTTCAGCTTCAAACATTGACAAAGAACAACGCCATTCTAATTCCCATCTCCAAAATGGATATTCACACACACAAATTTCTCCAAGTTCATGTAGCAGCTCTTCTTTCAATTTGACATTAACGATATCTGTCTCAACAGAATATACACAGTCGGTTTGCATACCATATCTTGCACTTGTAGTAAGAATTCAAACTGTGAAACTAATCATGCAGCAGGTCTCGATATCCCAGCCAGATTATTTTTTCTCTGTTGTGACCCCAACAACTACATTGCTCACCTGAAATGTTGAGATAATCTTATTTTCATTTAGCACATTTTCGTTTGCAACAGTATGCAGAGAACATAAAAAATCTTGAGGGGATAGCTAGAAAATAGGGACAAAAGAAGCTATTAAGTCAAAATCTTACCAGCTTTCCACTTTCATCAAAAGACATAGGGTTTTCTACAACAACAGTTTGAGTCTGCAAATGAGAAGATGGCTTCAGAGTACACATGAAACAATAAATTAATGGATTCAGTAGCATTGGACAGTCAAAGTGATTTAAATCCCCTGATTACTTACTGTTGAAGTAGATGGCATCATTCCACCAGTATCACTGGGTCTACTTGCTGGGAGTGGAACACGTACATTAGCAACCTGAACATAAAATAGTAGGAGGAATCAACCGGGCAATCACTACTAACCAATAATTTTTGACAAAGCCACAAAAAATAAATAGTAGATTTTGTTAAGAGAAAGAAAGCAGTCAAAAAAGCACAAACAGGACATGTGTATACACGGTATTGTTGCCAACAGAAATGATACAAACTTATAATAGAGGAACTCAGAAGCATTTGTGGCCACAAAGTAAATAAGCAAATGTTTGCCAATCACTCAGAATTTTGCCTAATTTCATTGTGATAAAAATCTTTGGATTCCCTCTGAAATTAGTCATTTACTTCTAAGAATTGTAGCTGACAAAACTCTAGGGAACCAATTTGTGTCACAGAAATATAAGTATGTGGGTGGGTGTAACTAGCTGTTCCAGAACTATCTTAAATGATCCTTGGCTTCACAAACTTTAAACAAATTTTGCACCAAGCACAAATTTTACTCAACCCTGCCCAAAAGATGGCGGCTTCACTTAGATAATGTTGCTGACATTTTCCAATCATGATCGCCAAAAGATGCTGAGTTGTCAATTGAAACTTTATTCAATTATCCAAATGACACAACAAAGAGCACTCCAATGGACACCTACGTCCAGCGAATACCAAGCATCTTATAATTTCAATGAAGAGTTAAAAAACACTCAAGACATGCAACAGAATATCAATATGCTAAATGTCTTTGTAATCAGGCAGGTGCCTGAAGCACCCATAAGACAATTTCCATGTGAAATCATCTGCAAACAAGGAAATGTGCAGAAGTACAATGTCAACACTCATTCACTTGGAAAGAAACATCCAAATAAATTTAGTTGTTGGATCAGAGAGAGAAAGGTTCATATGATAGCAGATAAATATTTACTACAAAGGTACTCTGTTGAAATCTAATCTGATGTGGAAAATTATTCAGAGGTTTGGCAGCCACTTGTGCTAAGAGTAATTAGGAGAAAAGTGTTATAAAGTGTATTCACATGATCGATAGAGAAGATCTTACATTAGTAATATAGTGACAAACGGCACACTTGACAGATGGTGCTCCATGAGGGTACATTAGTGTTGTCCGGCAATTTCCACAGCTGATGTGTGCCACTGTCTCACACAGGCACAATGTCCAAGACAAGACTAATCAGTAGATCTTCTAAGAAAGACATAGCAAAAAGGTATATCCTATATAATTTAAGAAAATCAGCAACTAAAATGGAAGAAAATATATTGTGGAGCCAATAAAAACAGAAAGCAAATAAAATGCTGGAATCACCATTTCCCAAAAGCTTGCGTCTTTCAAAAGAAATTCTGTCAAGAAAATGTTTTATTATATGATCTTTGATTAATTTGTTGGCCTTTCTTCAGAACAGAAACAACTGGACAAGAAAGAATTCACCGGCTTACACTAGCTGAAAGTGAGATTTATAAGCAATGTAAGAGCTGTTCATAGCCTTGAATGATGCTCAGATAGGATCTAGAGAGTCCAACGAAGGTGTCAAGAGGAACAAATTGTCAGAAATTATGCACCTTCAATAATTGCTTTTTGGCGATGAAGGGCGGTTGCACAAAGAAAAAGCGAGAGAGAGAGAGAGACAGAGAGAGAGAGCAATGTAGTGCAGCACCCATTCTTGCCTTGAAAGAATGATACCCCTGTTCTCCAGATAAATTGCATGAGACTACAATGGCATGCAAGTATGTAAAACATGATCCTACTAGTAACTTTTGAGACTCCTTAAGATCAATTATTCACCCAAGCACTTTCAACATGCAAACCAAGGAAAAAAGGTAACTCTTCTTGAGGTTTAGTGGTTGGGGAAGCTTGCAAATCCAAAGATAATTCTTCTTCCAAGAGCTAATGCTAATATCACACACTCTGCACAGAAAGTTTGTATTATACCTGGTGCACGGTTCACAGTATGACAGCAGGAGCATCTGACACTGTTTGCCCCACGGGTGTACATCAGCAACGTCCCGCAACCTCCACATATAAGTTGAGCCATCTCCATCCCTGCAAAATGTATCCTGAAAACTTAAGTAATCATTCCCGAAATTCTCTCTTGTTAGAAGTAAGGATGGTTAATGTCTTCTTCTAGAATTCTATTAACATTAAATGCAAGTCCTGAAAAGGAGAATCCTTTCTAGTCATGCAACCACTCCCAAAGTTCTGCTATATTTCCCCAGTTTAATAGACAACATTCAGTTTCAAAAAATATTAATTTAGCATGAAGTATTCCCTAATTTTATAAGCTAGAGGTAACTAATTGTTGCCTAAACAAACTTCTAAACCATTTTCTTGCATCAGTGACTAACTGATTTGAAAGTCAAGAATCTGTTCCCCAATTCAAGTAGTATATATACCATAGACCAAAAAAGGTGCCCTGGTTTTAAGAGCCTCGTGTGAAAAATATTGACAGCATAATGCTATCAAGGGGCAACACTCTGAAGCATGCATGCAAAAAACAAGAAAGAGCCAAAAAAAAAATAATTAAAGAAAAAAAAAAGCATACCAGGAGGGACAGGGGTGATTGTGTTGCATAAGGCACAACAAACATTTGAAGCTCCCCTTGGATAAAGGAGAAGGCTTCTACACCCATTACACACAAGTTGGCTCTGCATACCTACAATGTTTAAAAGCAAATAATAATAAGAACCCTCAAAAAGTAAATCTATATAACTTGCAGCCGATGCTACAAGATCGTACAAATGATACATACTCAGTAAATATGCTGAAAAACCTTCGCTTAGGATTCTTATGTAACGAATCTCCTAAAAAGTAAAAAAAAAATTTTAGGCTGGGTAGAATTCCATTTTCAAAATTCAATCCCATTATTAAACAAGTTCCTCACCAAAAAATACAATCAGTTAAGAGAATCAGCTCAGCAGAAATATATTCAATCATTAGGTAAGCTTTGAGACAGATAATTTTTTTTTTCCTGAAAAAAGGGGGTTCCAACAAAAACAAGATGTGAAGAAAAAAATATAAATAAATAAAAGGAATCTGCATGCAGCCTCATTTTACTGCCGAAATTGAATTATAAGAAGTTCAAACCTGAATTTGCCCCACATAAAAGGAAAAAGTAAAAAGAAGATTTCTAATGCTCCCAATCAGCCAACCACCGCGGGAATGAAATCGATCCCTGAAACTCCTGAAATCACACCATAACCACCCCCCCAACCCCCAAAAAAAGGAAAATCAAAATATCAGACAGATAGCAACTAACTGCAGAACGAACGAGGAGAAATATAAAAAAAACAAAAAAGAAAAAGAAGAAGAAGAAAATAATTTCAAAGAAAACAGCGAAGTCTACCTCCGAACAAGATAAATAAAATTTACAAATGTAATAACGTATTAAATTGGATTTTGAGAATCAGAACTCGATTTTGCGGCAGCGACCGACCGACCGACCGACCGAAAGATTAGATGTGTGAGAGAGAGGGAGAGAGAGAAGATGGGTCTGTGCGTTCCGATGGAAACAGAAAATTCTTTCTGCCTCAATTTCTTTCTTTCTTCCTTCCCTTCTTTCGCTTCTCTGAGCTAATTTGTATTTTTTTTCTTCTCATCACACCTCTGCGGCTATCCTTGCGTCCTTATTTAATTTCTCCCATAAAAAAAAAAAAAAAAAAAATCATCAGAAAGTGATTTAAATATTATTAAATTTTTTTAATTTAATTTTAATATTAATAAATTTTAAACATAATTTTTAAAATTTTTAAATTAATATCGATAAGAGAACTTAATTTAAATTAATATAAAAATAAATACAGTAAATTATTAATTGAATTATCAATAAAAAAAAATTACTTTTAATGAATATAAATCCATCGACGACTAACCACGGCCATGGCATTAAAGAAAGAAAGAAAAAAAAAAAAGAATATAATATTCTATCTTCCACTCCAACTCTTGTCCTGTCCGTCAGATGGGATGACTTTGCTGCAGTCAAATCGCTTAATCTAATAACAAAAGGACACGCTTTGTTTTATTATTTTATTTTACAGCAAGAAAGAATTAGAAGTTTCTGTTTTAATAATCTTATTCTTGGTCACTTTTGGTGACCCTGGTCTCATCGGCATTTTTACGAGAAACTTTTTTTTTTTTTAATAAAATAAATAAAATTATACGGCGGTTACCGCGCCGAACCGCCATCGTTTGTTTTTTGGGTTAACTTTTCAATCGAGCAAAACGCGCACGCGACAGCCTGACGTCCAGGATCGCGCACGCCTCTCGTACATTATTATAGTGTTCATACCCCACCCACCGTTACTCAAACATCTAGACTCCTCCGAACCACCCATTCCTACGAACCAAATAAACCGGTAAAATAAAAAAATAAAAAAAAAAAAACAGACAAAAAGTTCAATGCAAATAAAATCTGAAAATTTTATTTTATTTGGGCCAAAAACATTTGGGAGCATTAGCACATTATTGTAATTGTTAATTATAAGATTGCAGTCTGGTGTATCAATTTTTATTTTTGGGTCTCTTAGGTCCTTCATTGTCAGAAAATCTCTCGGCTTTAATCCTTAGACTATAGCCTCTTCGGCATCGCTTTTACGTCTTAAACGGAACTGAAAACCATCACTTGCAGTCAACTGAACGGCAGATATAGTAAAGTGGTCATTTGATACCCAATCTCATCATCTATCTATATATATATATATATATATATATATATATATATATATATATAAAGAGCAACCAATATTATTATTCCAAATGCATCCTGACTCTTTTCCATGAAAACCTCCTGACAGCTCTCTAACAAATATGCTTTGCTTTCTTGATCAGATGCGCCGAAGAGATGCCAACCTCTTTTCAAGATCTTCCACATCCGTAGACTCAGGACTGCAAGAAAAGAACAAACACCATCGGTCGGTATAGAATCAAGCAAGAGTACAAGATATTTAAGGAAATTTTCTCAATCACATTATACGCGTTGTCCCAACATTTATCTCCTCATCAAAACTTCCTTTAAACGTGAATCTGATGAAACCTAGTCATCGTTGATGAAACTTCATGTTCACTGAACATAAATCCTCAGCTTCAAGTTTTGCTCCATCGCTCGAGTTACAAGGAAGAAATTTTGTGCGTCTTAATTCGTGGGAAAATTATTGTTACATTGGAGATATCTCACCACCATAACATTTCTTCACCCACTTTCAGAACCCCATTTTCAGATGAGTAACTATTAAGTCAGTGCAAAATTACTGTGCTAGCCCAGTCATCCACCAGCACGTGCACACACGCGCACACACACACACACACAGAGCAGTCAAGTATGATCAATGTAGAAAACAGAGAAATTCAACTATGGCACTAACCCAGTCACCCACTAATATATAAAGAGATAGCAATCAAGTATCATCAATGCGGAAAACAGACGATCAATGGACACTTTTTATGTTGTATGAGGAAAGGTCAAATGTATGAAGCTATGACCTTGTTTTCACTAAGAGACTGTTTATGCAAGTCGAACTTGTGACCTTCATGTCATAATGAAGAAATATTATAGCTACACCAAAGCTCAACCTTCTTCATTTAGAATGTACAGGTGGACACTAATTTACAAGCAAGGAATTACATACCTTTTAGCAACATTAGCAACAGTAGAGGCATTTCTTGATGCAATCCTACCCTTTGGAGCTGAGGACAACTGTTAAAAGTGGGAGTAAAGATCATAGAGTTCACTAACATTGTAGAAATTGAAAGAGCACTGCAACCAACTGCTGTCCAAAATATCAATATCAAAGAAACAGACCTGAGAAGCAATGTCCACACCAATCTCATCAAGCACCTACAAAAAAAGAAGAAGCAAATTTCAGATGCATTGAACCTATAAAATAACATTAGAAAGAAAAATCAGTTGATGCTGTTTATATTCACCTGATTTGTGAGCTCCTCTGTTTCTTCTTCAGCCTCATCTTTATCTAGAGTTTCATCAATAGCTTCTGACATCATCTCAATCTGAAAATAGAACAGATTGCAGAATAATGTTATCAATTAGAATTTGTTAGACACCAAGTTTGGAATGAGCAAAACCCCTTCAAACAATGACAGCAAATGCTGTCCAGCATTGGGTAAGACTTGCTAAGCCATGAAATCTAAACATGCATCATGGCCTCCAAACTTCATCTACTGTCTTAAAATTGCAGCAAACAGATGCATGAGGAATTGGACAAAGAGTTATTTTGGAAGAAAGAAAAACTATGAAGGAAAGAGAAATTACCGTCATATCCATTTGTGATGACTGCTTCTGAAATTCTTTGATCACTTTAGCTTGCTTTGTGGGAGCCATTTGCTGAAATAGAGAATTTACATTTTGTTGCGGTTAATTGTATATAGTGCTCAAACATGCTTCAGGAAAAGGATTTCAAAATGCACACTAAATGCTGAATGAAGAATGTAAATTGGACAAGTATAGCATGTGTAAAAAAGCTCCAATTTACTCCCCCATGCACACAAGATGGCATCAGAGTAAACATTAAATTGCATTGATCTGTCATCTTTTGAGTTTCTGAAACTTATCACTCTGTCAAAACTAGCAGCCAAAAAGGATATAAACACTAGAAACACAAAACAAAGAGTCCAGTGTTGAAATCAAACCTTGTTCATGGCCACCATTGCCTTAGTTGCCCCCTTCATCCCAGTGGAAATTGAAGTACTGGCATATAGTGCCTGGGATCATGACAACCAAGAGAGCAGAGTTAAGGACATGACAACAATTTTCAGCTTACTCCAAATACTGTTTGACAGTAGGGATTGACCTGAGTATGAGTGGCTACACCTCTGATTTGTGCACGACTCCCCTGCAAATTCGTAATCTGTTGCCGAAGCCGGACAAGTTGACGAGCTAAGATTCTAGTAGCAGCCTGAGTAAAATGCTTGTAGAATGTAAACAATCTCAAATATACAAAATTTGACCACCAATGAAACAAAATTAAGATCCTTAGGAAACCCCTCAACGGAAGTCTTTTCTGCAAAAATTGCGGGATCACCCAGCATCAACAACAGACAACGCTGCACCTATTCCTATTGTTCCATCTATTGCCAGTTAATAACTGAAACAATAAAATTGTGAAGCAGTAAAACTTGCCTCATTCCCAGTTTTTGCTGTTTTCTTGATCTCTGCCACCAATCTCTTTTCCTGAAATTGAAAAATTAACCCAATTGCACTTATTCAACAAGAAAACAGACAGGAAGTAGACTTTTCTGAAAACCCATGTCAGTAACAGTGAGAGAAGCATACCTCCATCTGAAGAGATGCGATTTCACGCTCAATACCTACAATCCCATGCCCCCAACCACACCAAAACAAAAGGCCCAAAAATTATTGAAGGTTTCCCACATTAACCAAAGAATATAAAAAGAAAAACACGAAGCTCCCCGCACTATGGGTAATAAATAAATAAATAAAATTTTAAGACACTTTATTTATGAGTTACCTCTGGTGGCAACAGCCATTTCTCTTTTGCTGGTCTTGAGAGCATCTGTGAAATACAAAAAAAAAAAAAAAAAAAAAAAAAAAAAAAAAAAAAGCGAACCCTCAAAATAAGAAAGCGAATTGCCACAGAAAAAGGAGAAGTGAACGAAAAAGCAAGAAAAGATAAAAAAAAAAAACAAGAAAGGGAAGAAAAGAGGAACAAACGATTGGTAGTTGTCCAACGTAATGTAATGCAGCATACCTTTGGGCGAGGTTTTCTTCTTGAAGATGTTCATCGTGAGAACAGCCGGCAGAGGCCTTGAGGACTACGAATAATTATACAAACAAAGAAGAAAAAGAGCGTAATTAATACAAGAATACGGCAAAAAAGGCAGACACCCAGAAACAAATAAAATAAGACCCAAAAAGAAAGCGTTAATAAATCAGAGGTGGATGCTTGCTTTGTATCAATCAGATCTCTTCGGCCGCTCCCTAATACAGAAATGTCAGTCTCTGCTCAGAAAGAGTATGTCTTTGTCTCTGAGAGGGAGAGAGAGAGAGAGAGAGAGAGAGAGAGAGTGTGTGTGTGTGTACGCGTGCGTGGGTGTGTGTCTGTGTTTAGTTGTGTGCATTGGGGAGCGTGTTGGGACGTACTTTGATGTCTCAGAAGCCAACGGAGCTGCCTGGTCCAAGTCCAACTAGCCGTTATAGTTATAATTTCCATTTATGCCCTTTTGCAGCTGCGGTAGCCTTTTTTCAGCAATATATAATAGAATGGGAACCCCACCATCTCATTGGAAACATCATACAACACCAACAGTACTCATTGCAACACTGTACTCCTTCCAGGCAATGGCGGCGACAGCCAGCTACTTCCCTGGCATTCAAATTGAAAAGGGGTGCACCAGAATTTGTTCCTCCAGCTAAGTGCACACACCCCATGAGCTCAAACGACTTTCTGATATAGATGACCGGGAAAACAATCGGTTCACGCGCAAGTCCCGCAATTCTACAGGCACAACCCCTTGGTCTACCCGGGGCGAGAGAGAGACCCCCCGTGGAGGTGATAAGAGAACCACTTGCCGAAACACTCGTTTTCTATTACCCTTTTGCTGGCAGGCTCAGAGAAGGCCCCAACAAGAAGCTTACGGTTGGTTGCACTGGTGAGGGCGCCATTTTCATTGAGGCCGATGCTGATGTTACACTTGAGCAGTTTGGTGATCCCATTATTCATCCTCCATTTCCCTGCTTCGAACAACTACTTTTCAATATAGAAATAGAGCTCTAAGAAATTTTTTACTTTCATGTTCTGCAATTGGTATCAAATGAACTCTAATCTTAATCAATTCATTTATATCAATGTTTTTTTTTTTAATCCTTTTCGGCTTAATGTTGACAGGTGACACGGTTGAAGTGCGATGGCTTCATAGTTGCCCTTCGTCTCAACCACACAACGGCTGATGCAAACCAGCCTAGCCCAATTCTGGAAGGCCATGGGCGAGATGGCAAGGTGCGCTCCTGTACCTTCCATCCAACCCGTATGACAAATGGAGCCGTTCACATAATGAGCACATTAATATTGAAGCCGCTACTAGTACCGTTAGTTACTGATCCTAATAATGCTACTAAGACCCATTTCCAATTAGAAAATCATTTTCCATTCTTTGAGGGCGTGGCCCACCGTGCTTTCCTTCTTGGCCCTGTAGAATTCTAGGCCATTGGCAGATGCAAGTTTGAGGCACTCAATGCATGCTTATGGCGATGCAAAGCTCTTGCACTTCAGGCAGGTCCCAAAGACTAGGTATGTTATAGATTAGTGGGGCAACTGAATTCCACAAGCCAAATTGACATTTGAAACTAAAATTAAAAAGGGGCTGAAATTGTAAATATTATTATTGATTTGTTCTTAAGTACCCTCTTATAATTAATTCATCTCCAACGTCTATTATAAATTATTTTTTAGTAATGTGGAAGGCCGCATGAACATGACCGAGATCTCAGAGTGTAAAAACATTATGTACTAAAATGTAATTTTCTTTTCTTTTTTTTTTTTTTTTTTTTTATGTATGTATGTATTATGCATATAATTTTGTTCCCACTAATTAATATAATTGTCTTGATGTGGGCTAAAGGTAGGCATAAAAAAAAGCTGTCAATGCACGTCCCGAATTCAACCCACCCTTCCCAGCCAGCAGGGTACTATGGAAATGCGTCTGCTCATAAATTTGAAATTTGAAATTAGAAATTAGAAATTTCTAAATTAGGAATGTCTTATTTTTTAAATTAGAAATTTAATGCTCTAAAATTATTGAATGTGATTAAAAAAAAAAAAAAAAACAAACAAACATAGAAGTGTGTTTGTCTGTTATATAAACCAATATGTGTCTGAAATGTGAGATATTCTACAGCTTTTTAATTTGTGTAGTCTTATATAGTACATAAAAAGGACAATTAACAAAAGCATAAAAAAAAAAAAAAAAAAAATAAAGAAAACATAAGAATCAAAATAATAAAATCCCTATAAATAAAAATTTAATGCATACTTTTTTTAACATTTATGCAAATAAATTATAGTACACATAGTTAAGTCGCAAAAGCCAGTTGGACTCACTTGCCAACAGGGGAACTCTAATTAAATATATACTCCCATTTGAATCCCCACAAATTTAAGCTCGCAACATTAAGATTGTTAAAAAAATAAAATAATAATAATAATAAAAGAAAATAAAAGAAAAAGGAAGAAAGAGAACTTTGATTAGGGTCCGCGAAATATGGAACACCCTATCGTCAGGATCTTCTTAGGATGGACCGTGTTCATACGTGTTCAAAGTTGGTTTTTTGCTAACTTTTTTGGTTGTCAAGAATGAGTCCAACTCGGAGATGATCCTAGTAGATATACATGCGACGGGCTGGGCGGCTTTGTTGTGTGTCACTCGAAAGACATCGGGAGCTGCAAGAAAAGCAAAGCCGTTTCGCCATTTGCCATGGAAGCAGCTTCAAGTTCAATTCTTTTTCCCTTCCATGCTATAAACGGCTCTTCTACTACTACTACTACTACTACTACTACTACTACTACTACTACTGCTAATAAATTCTACTACGAAACTCCACCCAGGAACAGCAGCTTCGACTATAGTCGCCGTCTGGGCTGCAAACCGTTTTTCTGTACTTTTCCGAGAATCTCCAGCTTTCCGGGAAAATCTCTGCTGTCGAATGGATTCACTGCGTTCAGCTCATCCTCCGGTTCAGTCGACCTAAACCCATCTCCAGAATTTGCTGTTCTTCTTGAAGTTGATGGGTATTGTCTCCTTCCCGTCTCTCTTTCTCCTTTATGTTTATCTCCCCAATCTATCTTTATTAGCTTCTTTTGCCTCAATTTTGTGGCTTTGTTTTTTATTTTTTCATGTTCTCCCATGACATGTTACTTTTGCTCTAATATTGAGCTTTTGAGGTATCTGTTAGATGTTATTTTAGTGAGTCAGAAACTCTAAGACGAAGGGTGCCGTGTTTTGATTGTCATACGTGTCCTGGCATTGCTGATTGCTTGTTCTATGCATTCTTTCTTTCAAATCAGGGTCCTTATGGATGCATATCGCTCGGGTAATCGCCAAGCCTTTAATGTAGGTGCGCCAATTCATGCTTATTTTATCAAAATATTCATCAAGATCAGCGTATGGTAGTGTTTACATGTCTCTTGACCATCTTAGAAAGAACTAACTTTATTGTTTTTTTCCCCACTTTTGCAATGCCATCAGCATTTCGGAAGCTTGGACTTGACTGTGCAAATTGGACTGAGCCTATCTATCTAGACCTTGTAAGGTGAAAAGCCATTCCATATCCTTTCATTCGCCATATAGGTTGCTCATATTTGATGTGGAATTTCCCCTTAAGGAAACCTTTTATTTCTTGTAGGCCAGCTGGTTTTCATCCGAGAATGTTTTTGTTCTGTTCATAACTGCCAGTTTACTTGCTTGTTACAATATTAAGATGATATTGGCAAGTTTGCTTTTGAGTTATCATTTTATATATACAACTTCCGACTTGTTTCATCTGTTTAATTAGAAATGTTTTATGATTAATTTGGCTATTTTCACTATTCTAAGGTTCTGTTCACCATTTCCAGGAAGAGTGCTGGTGATGAGGAAAGGATGCTGATGTTGTTTTTTCAACAGGTCAGTTTCTCTTTGTTATCTGCAGGAATTTTGCTGGTTGTATTGTTTTATTTTTTGGTTAGTATTTATACTCCCTGACATTCTTGTAGATTGGTTGGCCATCTTCATTGCCCACTAGTGAAAAAGGAATATTCATGAAAAGTGTTTTGCGAGAAAAGGTATTCTTTTAGACATTGAGATTCATTTACTAACTTGTAGCTGATGCAGTGTACCTGTCCTAGCATATCTATGACTGACAAGGTTGAAAAGTTAGACATAGGTGATTTGATATCACATCACTGTTTTGAACTTTTTAACTTTATAGCTGAAAAATGTGAATCAATATTGTGAGTTGATCAGTGTCAAATTTTACCCACCTGTTAAAAGAAAGGCTTAGTACATTGGTTTGACCTCTCTGTGGTTCGGTTCGATTTAGTCATACTTTAGCATTGTCTAGTACAGTAGATCCCATGATTGTTCTGTTTGGTTTAGCTACATATGAGGGGTTGTTAGTTTGGTGATTCAAATATGTCCTCAATGTAGTTTAGTTAGGCATTAGGCCATTGGTCCATTGGCTGGTTTTAGTTCAATAAGCCTTATGATATGCAAATATAGTATGTTAAGAACAGAAGGTCCAATACCTGTTAATAATGTAATGATCTGATTTGTAATAACCTAAAGACTTGGGTTGGAGACAAGATTACATAGCATGGTACACTGCCTTCTGTTTAGGTTGTTTAAACTTCCATAGCATGCTATAGAGGCCTTTACAGCAGTCCAGCCTCTTTAAGCACTTCATTCAGTCTACCTAGGTGCTAGTAAGGCCTTGGCATGGTCCCTTAGTCAATTTAGGCTAAAGGTTTCTTGTGCCAGCAGCACCTAGAATACGTCAATAGACTGTTTTCAGGGTACAAAGGTCTATTTTTCCGATGTACAAAAAAAGAAGAAGACAACACATGGCCTGGTTGATGATTTATACGTTTCAGCAACATGCTACTAAGACCTATATGGTGCTTCAGCTTTGTTATCACTACTTCATTTCAGTTTACCTTGGTACCATAATGCCCTGGTATGGTCCTTTAATCGATCTAGGCTAAATGTTTCATGTGCTAATAGCACCTAGTATGTGTCAACAAGCTGTGTTATGAGTATAATACCCACATTGGCTATGTATGGGATATTGGCCTGATTCATGGCGTACACACATGGGTTTGATATGTGATTGTGGGATCTTTTTTGGGTTGCAAACATGGGAACCATAGCACTTAGCATTTAGGCTGCCTAAAAAGGAAATTCATATGTGTTTTCATGGCATATGTTAGGTGGGATTTAGAAGTTGTGGAGCATTGTTTTGTTACCCCTGAGTTATATTGATGGGCATTTCAATGACATTTTTTACTCAATGATTTAGCAGTTGAGCATTTCTCAAACAGTAAAACAGAACACTTATATGACATGATCTAAACAGTCATTAGGTTTTTGTTTTAGGATGTTTGAGTCAGATGCCCTTCTGCACCCAAATTATAAGCATAATTGTTAAAAAATTTGTATTTCTTCCTTTCTGTGGATGGTTGCTGAAACTTTATATGTTTTCTACTAAACTATTTACTAGCTGTTGGCAGAAAAATGCATTGGATGAGTTTATGGTATCGCAAAGTTCATCTTTGAGACCTGGAGTTCAAGAGTAAGTTATTTGATCCTGTCTGCTCTCTCTATAACTCTAATGCCTCTAGTTGCCTCCCATGCATGGGTACTTGTCTATTGGTTAGTTTTCTAGGCTTATGGTCATTTTGTTGGCCTATCACACATTCCAACTTATTGAGATATAACTAGTTGGACCCTTTAGGTAACTTAATAAAGTTCATGTGATAAACAACATGAAATATGTTCAGAATTCTGTTGTTCATTGAACTTAAATGCATGTGGTGAATTTCGTTTTGGCTTTGTATTGAGTTCCTAAAAGCTTCATACTTGTGCATGCAACTTTATGTTGTAGGTCCTGTTAAGATGTGGTTGTTATTGCACATCTTTAATTCTCATACGTTAGAGCTTAATAGATGAACTGATCTTGGGGATTCAACCAGCTTAAGCTTTTGGCTTGATTCCTTAACATGGTGTCAAAGTCTTAATGACCAAAGCTTTAATTCAAAAATTTTTGTTAGTAGTGGTAGCAAGTAAAGCAACTGAGGCAGTAAGGCATTACAGTCCACTCAGAATAAAAAGATTAGTTCAGGGGTTTAAGTTGCACACCACAAACTCTTGGCCCTTTAACTGTTCAAAATTTTTGTCCTTGTGGCCAAGTTCAGTTTCAACATATTTTGTTTCCACACTCACTGAACTGCACTAAACCATATGCTTATCAAATTCTTAAATATGTTGAGAAATAAAGGAAAAGGATAAAAGAAGGGAACCTATGGGACACATTATAGCCATTGCAGGCAACTTCCATGAATTTTGTGTTTCAACCGTGGACATTTTGTTGCTAACGTGGAATATTTTGTATTGAAGCAAACAATGCATGTTGAATGATTTTGTGGGCTCTATCAACCATTTATGCATGTAAAATTTAAGCAAACACTTGCCTACTTGTTTGCAGTTTTATTGATGATGCATCCAAGGTTGGAATACCAGTGGCCATCTTAACAGCTTATGGTAAAAGTGATGAAAAAATTGCTAGGTACATTAATGTCTTGATTATGCTGTTGTTCATAGGTATGTCCCACTTGTTATTAAATAAAATTATAATGGTGTTTTGAGAACATGCTGAATTATATACAGGCCTAGTTGTTGTATGAAAGCATTAAGTTCTGGACCTTCCCTCACATTACTCTCTACCATGGCTAAGCATCATTCTACACATCAAATGTTCTGTCTTAATAGCTAAATAATATTTACATGAGCATAATTGAGAAAGTGTCTGATTTTCTGAAGTATAAAGAAGGAAATGAAAATTTGTAGGATATAAAGCCTAAGCATTTCTATTACTTTAGTTGGAGGAGTTGACTCTCAATAAATCAGTTCAAAGTCTCCAACTAGCTTAAACTTATGCTTGGTTTATTGGTCACTAACTAGCTTAAACCTATGCTTTAGAACAGTCTACAAGGGGTGGCCTAACCTTGGGGTCCAATGACATCTGAAACAAAGTACTTTGATATTTTCACTGACAGTCTGCATGGAACACGTCATTTCCTTTATAAGTTAAGCAAATTTTTGCTTGATCTGTACAACTTGAATTTGATGGAAATTTCTGTTTTGATAAATTACTTGTGTACAAGTTCTGTATTCTCAAGCTTTCCCCCAATTAGTTCAATTCTGCATGCTTGACAATTCAATTTGGGAGATGCGTTCCTTTGATGAATTGAAGTTGATAGATCTATCGTCGCCAAGCTTGGACATGAAAGAATGTCTAAGATAAAGATCATTGGGAACGAGGAAGTTAAACAAAGCTTTTATGGTCAACTTGCCTTTAGTGAAGTGTTGTCATCTGGTCTGAATGAGGAGCTAGCCAAGGAAGCAAGAAAGGCAGGTAAATATGAAACCTTTGTTGATTTGCATGCATTTGTTCAATGTCACTGCTATTTATTGGATGACAAATAGGACTATTCTTGCTTTCTACCTCAGCTTCTGCAGAAAGGCAAAGGATAGCAGAGGAGGTTGCGTCATTGCTGAAATTGACTGTTGAACTTGACACTAGCTCATCTGAAAGGTTGGTCTATATACATTCCTTTCTTTGTGTGTTTTGCACTTTAGTCAACTCTTTGAATGATTTGTCAATGGTCCTCAGCAAATATGAGACACAATGCATACTGACTGAATCTTATTGGGCTTGTCTGGGATTTTATGTTCCTTAGTGATTATCATTGATTTAGCTTAAGTAAAACAACAATTTGCTTGTCAACATAATTCTGGACTCTGGATTCCCAAGTCTGCTTATCAAAGTATTGAACATTAATGTCCACTGTGTTCAAATTGTTAGCAAGGGCTTATGTTTTTCTTGTCAACTGTGAAGAAGTCAAGTTATTTACCCGTCGGAATCATGGTTCAATCTAATATTGGAAAAATTATCCAGTGTAGAGAAGATTGTAGCTGCATTGCGTGCAGGGGCCGAGCATGCTGGCGTGTCTTTCAACAATTGTATCCTTATTGCTGGAAGCAAATCTGGAGTGGCTGGAGCTGAGATAATTGGTATGCCATGTGTTGTTCTTCGGAGCAGGTAAAGGCTTGTTTAATGAATTTTCATTGTGACATTGTTCAAAACACATTTTTATTCACCTTATCTGGATTTATCAAATTTAAAAGTGCTTGCTAAAGTTTAAGGATTAGATAAAGAGAAATTTAAAGAAATGACATTGGTGTCACCAATTATATATACTATTCTTATGTAGTAACAATTTTTTATATTTACATGATGGCCTACTGCCGTTTGTGTTGAAAATTCTCCATTAGTTAGAAGCATTGCTTCGCAGTCATCTTCTTGTGAGTCTTAAAAAAGAGTCCAGGAAACAAAATGCCGATGGTGAGGAGATACAGTTTCTCATTGCTGGATATTAAAAGGGAAAATATGGCATCCTACATCACTTTTGGCCTCTTTATCGTCTCTTTTCTGAAACATTGTGCTTTCTTTTGGCTAAATGCATTTATGGTGGTGAGTGTAGTTTGACGTCCAGAGCTGAATTCCCTTCGGCAAAAGCTGTAATGGATGGATTTGGAGGGGCAGATCTGACGATATCTAAATTACGAAACAGGGGATGGTCATTAGATGGATTCCTGTAACATTTGTTCTGATTGTTGTCCATTCCCTTTTCTTGATGGGAAAGAGTGGGGCCCCGGGGGCTGGGGTGGTGCGGGAACCATTCATGTAACGAACTTGTAAGAAGGAAAAGAATTAAAGTTTTTTCCTTTTCCATTGAGAACTGTCTGGTCGGGCGGATTGTAACCCCCAAAGAGGAAAAATATGGTGGGTAATAAGAACTTCCCCTCTCATTGTTATTTTAAACATGCAACGTTACTCCATATCACCCCACTTTTGTGACATTTGCAGTTAGGTTATTATGGTGCAAAATGCAACCCCTTCTGTCTCTTATAAGACAACTTTGACCAAATCTCCTGTTGGATCATGCATCGGTTTTATGACACATGACTTCTAATGTAGGATCTTGATGAGGTCTGGCAGTGGATTAGAATTTGCATTGGCTTAATGGTAGAGGCCAGCCATCAGGAACTGTGTTCGTAATTAATTGAAGGCAGACAAGAAAGAAGACATGCAAGAAAAATTGAAGGACCAAATTTAACAAAGTATAAGGGATAAATTTCTGGATTAGCAGGTCTCGTATACTTTTAACAGAAGCATGAATTCGATTTCTTCTTGGTTTTTAGGGCCAAGGTGCTGTGCTTATTATAAATGGAAAGCGTCTTCATATATAGATACAGAATCTGAAACATACATAGAGATGTGTGTATTGTGTGCGCAGGTAGGTAGATAGGTGTACAAAGAAACAAAAATGAAACCGAATTAATATAGAAAAAGAAAAAGCAAAACCATAACCTCAACCAATATAAGTTTTGAAGTATCAGCGCACTTCCCCAGCTAGCTAGTAGCCAATTCTTTTCCGATCTTTCTTTAAGCAACTTCAAGTTCCTCATCACATTTATATTCCGCAATGCAACGAGCAGCATTTTTTTTTTCTTTTTTAATTTCCTTAAGTAGGTCTATTGTGGTGAGTTGAGGACATGGCAGTTACATTAGTGCATGGCAATTGCCGCCAAAAAGGACGAGACTTCAAGCAGTGACCGAGAAAGAGAAATCGTCGTCGGTCATGGCTCCGGAGGAGTAGAGTTCTCCTCATTCACTTGCATAGGAGATGTAGTCGTCGTCGGTAGCAATGCCTCTCTCCTTCAACTCCTCCATCTTCTCCACAGCATCCCTCAGGTTCCATCTCCTCTCCACGTTCCATTCGCAGCAGCAGATTCCAATCTTCGGTAACTTGAGCACCTCAACCCCCCCCCCCCCCCCTACATTTTTAGTACCCGTCATGTCCATATCGAACACATCTCCTGTCCACTCTTCTCTGACCACCGTGTTAACCCAAGTTGCCAAATGGCCACGACTGTAGTTTGCTCTATAGCTTGCAATTTGAAATCTTTACTGTAATTTCAAAGTCCTGCCTTTCACCTTATAAAAAAAAAAAAAAAAAAAAAAAAAACAAAACAAAATGGGGTAATTACCTGTCAGGTTTTCTAGAATTAGTATGCCGAGACTCCACACGTCTGTCTTCCGTATGGTGAGTCCGGCTTGGGTAAACTCTGGAGACATGAAGGCCACCATGACTTGCTCTGCATCATCTTGGTTTACCATGGGAACCAGCGCATGGTCAAACCTTTGGTTGAGAAGCACATTGGATGACTTGAGGTGACCATGAGGCAGAGTTTTAGGTTGGGCAACTCTTTGCACAGATAGGCCAAGGCCTTGGCTACTCCTTCAAGGGTCTTTAGCCGGGTTGGCCAGCCTTGTCCCTTTGTCCTCGCGTGTGCACACTTTTTACTTCCTGTAATGTATGATCACAGTAATAGATGGGAACATAGATGTACTACCAATAATTAAAATTGAGAGATATAATATATGTTTAATTTTGTGTTTAAAATTTGGCATGTTTATAATTGTATTCTAAATAAAGACTTGCCAAGCTGCCATTTAATAAGCAAAGTCAGAAATCAAAAGCAAGCTTCTCTTCTTTTCTGTAGTAGAATGCCAGAAGAGGTAGCAGGTTAGGGTGTAACAATGTGCCAAAGCCTTCTCATGTGCTCATAAAACTCTTCTTTCCCAACACCGGTCATGCAACTCTAACTTCTTCTCTCTGTTGTTCCTCAGAAAATGCAACTTCCCAGTTTCACTTCCACCGCTTCTTTTGGCATCGGCATTGGCGTAGTATGAGTTGGCGGGCGGGGCCGTCTTGTGGGCCTTGAGAGTTTGGACTTCTTGAAGACATAGCCAAGGGCATGTGCACACGCGAGGATAGCTGTTAATGCAATCGCGATTCCAGCAGCTATGCGCACTCTGACATAGCTCCTCGTTTCCTGCTTCAATCAAAAGCAACAACAAGAAGTTACATTGGGCGTTAACCACATTTTATTTTTCCCTCATGATTGGAATTAGAAATAACCCCTTTAAATTATAACAGGAAATATATATATATATATATATATATATATATAAAATGGTGTGGGGTGTGGGGTGTTGGGGGGGGGGGGGGGGAGCATATGATTGTGCTAGTTCTTTTTCAATGGAGCTATATTGCATGTCAATATGTACACGTTCACACACATTTCTTAAGATAATTTTTCAACCAATTGACATGGTAGAATAAATAAATAATAAGCGATTTACTTGGAGTAGACCTGAGATTCAAACCTATATCTTATTCAAATACAATACCTCCCTCCTTCACTCATTTAGATCCATATAATAATAATACTAATAAAGTTTAATTTTTCCATTGCGTAAGCCTAGCTACCCCGAAGCCAACATCCGGGATTTCCACGTCGTTTAAGTAACACAATCTTAGTCACTCGTTAAAGATAGAGTAACACAATCTTAGTCACTCGTTAAAGATAGAGTTAGTGCAAAATAGAGAATTAAAGGAAACTAGACGTAGAATTAGAAATTTTATAACACATAAAAATATTTCCAGCAATTTTGGCTTCTATTTGAACAACTACTGTCTGATAATATAATAAATAAGTTAAATTCATTAAGAATTCCATAAATTCATTAAGAAAAGAAACGCTGGAAAAATAATAAATGGGACAAAAAAGAAAAAACAAAAAACTAATAGGTTAAAGAAAACAATAATATCATGAAGTTCTAGAGCTCACATATGTAAAGTTTTATGATAGCTTGGTCTGCCTTGTAATCTCCATCATATGGAGGTTTTAAGCATAAAAAGATTAGCCGCTCCTGATCTGCCTCGTAAACCAGTTCATAGCTTTAGCTTGTTATAATGTTTGTGAACAGTTTATGTACTGTAGAAATAATCCAAGAACTGTATATCCAAAAATAAATTATAAATAATCAAATAATTCCGCCAAAATATTCTAGCTCCAACACGAACAACATGAAGTGAATTGGATGCCGATACCTTCAAATGAGCTTGGACTGATTCCCTGCCACATTAAACTCTGAAAATTCAAGCTGAAAATCTGGTACCTTCCCTTGAAATTGATTACCCTCAAGATTCAACTTTCTCAGATTCTTCAATCCAACAAGTGATCCTTGAATCTCACCCCTAAACTGGTTCAGTGCCAAATAAAGTTCCCTCAAGGAATTCATCCCACCAAAAGCATGCTCAGGAGTCTCCCCAGAAAAACCGTTACCACCAGACAGGTACAGGTTCCTCAAAGATGTCAGCTTGTTCCCCTCAGGAATCGGACACTCGAAGCTGTTGTTCATTGATTTCAACTGAGCTAGCGTGTCTATGTCGATGATGCCAGTTAGCCCCATGTTCTCAAGCAGCAGTTTGGCGATGGCGCTGTCTTTGTTGCAGCGGAGACCGTTCCATTTTGGGGTGCTGCCAATGCACGGTTTAGGATTCAGTGTTTCGTTCCAACTGCTTAGCGCGGCCGTGTTGTCGTTCAAGGACTTGCTGAAGTTGGCTAGGATTTCTGCATTGGTTAATGCCTCAGAAAATGTTGCAAAGTGGAAAGTGATGAAAAGCACTAACATCATAGCTATTATCTCGTGATGATCATCATGCGCCATTAAAGAAGATGTGGGGTTGAGTTTTTAGAGGCTATGATGAGAGATGAACCCCCCACACAAACAAACACACACACACACAGAGCGAAGCCGGAGAAGGGAATAAAATTGAAGTTGCTGAAGAAGCAAAATGTGGGATGGAGAGACTAATTAATTAGTACATCAATGACAGCGATCAGGAAGAAAGGGGACAAATAGTTGATTTTACTTGGTGGGGCTTGGTTTTGGCTCGTCCTTAGTACAAGCTTAAAAAAGTGTTGGTTTTCAATCATATTGATTCCATTTCCTTTTGATCATTGTTAATATCGTTTTTGCCTGGTTACGTCCAGGTGGGATGTTGTCGATCGATTTTTGTCAATAATAAAAAAAGGGGTCATTGTTGCCTTGTCAGCCGCCGCGTCTCTTGTCTAGGTCAAAACAATAACCCAACAGGTTTATCCCTTGGACTGTAATATGTCTACCATGAGTATAAGGGTCTTGTGTGCTATTTGCGCAGTAATTAATAAAAGCCACGCTTAGTATTAGTTGCCCGTGAGTTATGAGTCACTCTGAGAGCTTTGTGCATCGAGCCCTCTTATCGAGTGACCCTTCATTATCTCTGTGTGCCTTCAACTTGTGTATTGAGTGCTGGCACACATGGTGATCCGTGGATGTCTTTGTATGCCTTCATCCCAACATGCTATTACCATGCCAATTTGGCAACTCAACTCAGGAAGCATTTCCAATTGTTCTTGTCTAGGCCCCAGTCATTTACACAATGTTAAATCCAGGCCCTTTGCTAACCACTCGACAAATTTTTTTGCTCAAAACTACTTTTCTAAAATTACTCAACCTTGCTGAAATTGCAAAGTTAAAACGAAGAACCAAGAAGTAAGAAATGTTACATAGGAGGATTTATTTGACACAAGTAATGTAATAATATTTATTCAATGATCATAATCTTGTATTTTAACGGCTATAAATGTGTGACTAATGATCCCATAAGTATGATAACAAATTTTAATACGTATTGAAATATGTAACCATACCGAATACAATATCATCATTGACCAAATAAATGCATAATGACACGACCAATCAATATACATGTCATATGTAATAAAAGTACAAAAAAAAAAAAAAAAAAAGGTTGAACTCAAAACCAAAGTCCCAATAATATCAATAAAAGCATGATTGATTCAAGGGAATTGTGACTACCTTTTAGTAATTAGGCGAATGTATAATTAAGAGAGAAGAAGAAGAGCTACGAAATTCCGCCCAAAACCTCCTAACAACAACCTATAAAAACAGCAAGAAGCCTCAGTCATCTCTGCTGCAAGTGCGACTGCAAGGATGCCCATTTTCCGGTCCTTGTCAGCTGATCGAGGTCACACGTATATATAAAAGGGATAGAAATGTGACATATACCCCATATCAGAAGAGACTAAGGGTGTTTTGTAATTCAACTGCCAAAGACTTCATCGAAACTGCCAATAATTCAAATTTAACTCAATGTTTGGAGTCGGGTGGATTTCAGAATTCCATTCTAAAACACGTTATTGGACGAACAGATCAGGCGTGGGTTGGGGGTGTTGGACTTGCCAAAAATGCCGCGTACTAAACACCAATCTCACCATTAGGGAAACATATCCTGGAGGCTGAGCGCAAACACATATCTACGACACAATCCTCTGCTCAACTAAATCATTCTTTCTTTTTAGCTCACTGCCCATGTCTTCCTCATTAAACCCATCACGATATTCTTTCAACCAGACAAGATCTTGGCCTATTGAACATCAAAGATGAAATCAAGTGCATGATTATAAGGAAGAAGGACCGGAAGGATTGAATGTTGTGTTATATATTCACCTTATCTTCCGTTTGCAATAGGGTCACCAGCTTGAGCCCCCACGAATCCAAAAACTAAATATGAATAACTGAGCCCAGCAAAAACTCAAAATGAAATGGCACAATTATCTCGTTATATACTCGTTGGAGTTTGACAAATAATTCATCTCAACAACTTAATCTTGTAGTACATAATACATTAAATTCAGCCTGTAATATATTTTGTAAAATTCTCAATAAAATACTAATTACAAATTCAAATAACATAATAATTATTATTATAAAGTATGCGTTGAAAATGTAGAATTCAACGTCTGCCATCTGGCCACCCCGAGGAAGCGCATGAAGAAGTTGCCAACCAAAATGCTCTTCAAGGTATTAGATAATCCCTGAACTCACACAAAAGCATCAATTGCTGTTTTACCACATATAGAGCTGAATGAATGTATGAAGTTTGAGATTCCACAAACAATAATAGAGACATTAGTGGATACAAAAAGCTTCAACCGACTTTGTCTTCTCACTCTTTAAAGATGACAAAAACTGGTTTGTTTTTGTTAAACATAATCCAAGCAATGATAGCAATCAAAACATCATCTAATGTGTCTGGTATTTTTGAATATTATTGAATTTTTTTAAAAAAATTTTATATCCAAGTTATAGTAATTATTATTCCCTTTTCTTTTTCTCGCCACCATTTTTGTAAAAAAAAAAAAAAAAAAAAATTGGAAAAAGGGAACTCTCACTTAGAACAAAAAATCATCGATTACACTCTATAAAAAATTATTGTAGCGATATAAATTAAAAAGAGAATTATTCTGTTATATTAATTCTAACTAAATAAATATTATTGTTTAGTGAGTAAAAAATATATTATGATAATGCAATCTTAAAAAATGAAGTTATTTATTCCTACGTTAAAAAAAAAAATACATTTATTTTATCTTAAAAATAGAAAAAAAAAAAAGAAAAGAAAAGAAACACAAAGAAGGCAGTATTAACGTGAAATAAACGCGCAAGCTATTTCGGTGGACATTACGGGAGAGTGGTCTTAAAATAAAGCACCTGTGACGCGTGTAAAGCAAGTATAGCGACTAACATTTCATCTGCATACTCGCGAGTGAGACTCGTACAGTCCGGACAGTGGTTAACTATTAAAACGAGGAAGGAAGCTTATGTCTTCTTTTTTTTTGTTTTGTTTTTTTTTTTTTTTTTTTTTTTTTGGAGAGTTTAATAATATAAAGATAAAAATGGAGAAGCTGAAGTGAAAAGTTGTCGTCTTTCTTTCTTTTTGTTTTCTGGGTTTTGTTTTTGTTTGTTTTACTCAGGGCCTTCTTGGGGGTCGCAGTGGTGGGCACTCTTCTTTTCTTCTTCATTTTCATTATTGTTCGTTGTTTATTTCTTCTTCTTCTTCTTCTTCTTCTCCTCCTTGTTGGTTCAATTTCGACTGTTAATTGTACATTATCAGTGTCAGGTATGCATTTTTGTTTTTTATTTTTTTTTAAGAAAAGAAAAATCGTCTAATGTTCTTTGAATAATTGAGTCTTGTCTTTGATTTGATCAGCTAATATATTACTGTAAATTTTTGTAATATTGTATTGAAGGTTTTGCAGTTATTATGTGAAAAAAATTTTGTAATATTGTATGGAAGGTTTTTGTAATATTGAGTGGTCTTTGAATAAATTTTTGATCAGTTGAAGCTTTCTTTGCTTCTTAGGCCGTCTTATCTTCGTAATTTTTACCTGATCCGTGCTTGTTTCTTGAATTCGGGTCTTTAATTGCTTGTGACTTTTATGTTTGTTTCAGATTTCTATGAAATCGAGTGTTGATTATGAGGCTGGATTGCTAAAATAGTGGAAATTTGTTGCTTTTTTACCCTTTATTTTTTTTGGGGGGGGGGGATGTGGTGGGGTGTTAAAGATTGTGGCTTTTGTTGGCCTATCAACTTGGGCTTTTTCATTTTTGTTTTTTCCTTTTTTTTTTTTTGGGTCTCTGGTGGGTCAATTAGGCATTTAGAGATTTCATTTTTGAGGGGTTTTATGATGCTTCTGGTTGTTCTTCCTTTTGAGGGTTTTTCGTGGGTTTTGTTGATTGCAGGGGAGACGCAAGTTTCTTATTTGGGATTTGCTGAAATGGGTGGTTCCAACAGTATGGGATCCGGATAATTTGCATATTTTCACTTTGATATCTGTTGCAAAGTTAGTAATCTTTCATGGCCTAATAATTGTATTATTATTTCGTTTCCTGTTTTTGGCTTCTGATTTAATTTGATTGTTACTGCTCATAAGGCCATATGGAGATGAAAATTGTAGCTTGGCACTCTATATTTTCCGTTATCAGTTGATAGCTCTAGTTCTACTCCCTCAACCCTGGAAAGAAAACAAAAACCTTGGACTTGGCTACCATAATCTAATTGTGAATTTGACTATGTTTTTTACATTTTGGTTGTGCCACGTTGTGCAAATTAACTATTTTCCCTAGATGGCTGATCATTCCCACCTCTTAACATTTGTGTCACGTTGTGCAAATCAACTATTTTCCATAGATGGCTTAGCTTCCAGCTCTAAGATTTGTGCCATGTTGTGCAAATTAACTATTTTCCCTGGATAACTGAACATTCCCAACTCTACAATTTGTGACATGTTGTACATGTTACACAATTGTAGAAAATCCTGCTTGTTAATCCCAAGGCCCTCCTTGATTCTTGGTATGAGGACTAGTGCCAACAGAATGATTGAATGGCAGAACGTAGTAACCGCTAAAGGATCATTAGCAGATACTTGTTTACATTTATTTATGATTTTCACGTAAACAAGTTTGTATTTATTGGTTTTTAGGACACGTTCACAAGAGACGTTTCACCATCAAATGAGTCCGAGGAGTTTTGGATAAGAAGAGCTGTGCACTTGTAATTTTAGTTTGAGGACTTCCATTTATGATTGGAAAAATGGTGGAGGGGCCAAAGTTTACTGGACTTATTGGAGGAAACACCAACAATGATAATAACTACTATGGTTTCACGCCAGGATTTTACCAAAAACTTGGTGAGGGCACAAACATGTCCATTGATAGTTTGCAAACAAGCAATGCGGGGGTCTGTCTCAATGTCAGCGGACAACAGCAGTGTGGGTTCCAATGATTCTCTGACCCACATTTTAAGCCACCCAGGTTTAAAACCCATCAGCCACAACTACAATTTCTCGGTGGGGCAGAGTGTGTTTCGTCCAGGGAAAGTCACACATGAGCTAAATGACCATTTGTTGGCCCAAGCTTTGGTTGATAATAGTTATCCAACCGAGGGATTAGCCAATTATGATGAGTGGACAATTGATTTGAGAAAACTCAATATGGGTACAGCTTTTGCTCAAGGTGCCTTTGGAATGTTGTACAGAGGAACATATAATGGGGAGGATGTTGCAATTAAGATATTGGAGAGGCCAGAGAATAGCCCAGAGAAGGCACAAGTGATGGAGCAACAGTTTCAGCAGGAAGTCATGATGCTTGCAACACTAAAGCATCCAAACATTGTACGATTTATTGGTGCATGCCGTAAACCCATGGTTTGGTGTATTGTAACAGAGTATGCAAAGGGAGGCTCTGTTCGGCAATTTCTGACAAAGAGGCAGAATAGGGCAGTGCCATTGAAGCTGGCTGTTAAGCAGGCCTTGGATGTTGCAAGGGGAATGGCTTATGTTCATGGGCTTGGGTTCATACACCGAGATTTGAAGTCAGATAATCTTCTGATTTCTGCTGATAAATCAATAAAGATTGCTGATTTTGGTGTTGCACGGATTGAGGTGCAGACTGAGGGAATGACACCAGAAACAGGAACATACCGTTGGATGGCGCCGTAAGTCTTGAGACCTTTTACGCTTATAGGTTTTTAAGACTCACTTGTTTTGTACTAATTGGCATTTGTGCTTCCATTTCTTGGCTTTTTGTTGTGTTTCTAATTTGTTTTCACATGATAAGTAGTTAGCACTGCATCAATCATTCCAATTTACTGTCACATTTAGGTGTAGTCATAGATTTTCTGGTTTGGTTAGAGAAGATATTATTATGGATTTTTATGGTAGTTATGGTTGCTTGCATTATTGTCCACAGCTGACGATTGTATGCATATTAATGAAATTTGCATAGTTTTTTTTGAGATGTGGGAAGAGGAGGGTGGGGGGAAGGAGAGAATTTTGGAAAGTCAAGCCTTCAACACATTTTGAGAAAGCCTTCAACCTTATTTGAATTCTTAAGAAAGGTCAACTGTTTCTTTATGTTTCCTTTCCCCTTTTTTCGTTTTTATTTTATTTTATTGTTTGCCTGGGGAGAACATTCTCTCTCTCTCTCTCTCTCTCTCTCTCTCTCTCTCTCTCACACACACACACACACACACACACACACACACACACACACACACACAAATGTTCTAGTGCAATTACCAAATTGAGCTTTACTGTTTTCATTAGAGGATCTTTTTCAGTCCCATACATTGATTTCTATTCTAGGCAAATGATGTTGCCTTAGAGCAATGCTCTGATCATATTTTCTCCAAGTAATCCCACAACTGGTTTGTTTGTCCAATGAAATATCATGCCATTTGGAATGCATATTTTTGCACTCTCCTTTGTGGCTATGCCTAAATTTCATGCCTTCTCTATCTGTAATGTTTCTGTTGGACAAAGTACACCCCAGTATCTGCATGGTAATGTTGTTTGGTCAAGGTAGGCCAACTGGAACCGTGGTTTCCAAAATCAAACTACTTCAGATCATTTTTTCCAAAAGATACTTTGTGGTGCTTTTGGGCTGCTGAAACTAATGTTTTTTGTTGGCACCAATTACCATTTGAAAATCTGTTCAACTATAGTCATCTTATTGTGACATCACTGCTCCACAAACACATCAACTTGGACTGACTGGCATTTATATCTTGGCAAGTTTGCATATAGTGAATCTTCTAAGTGCCATTTTGCTTCCTTCGTCACATTTTCGTTAAAAGCATATTTTTTATGGGTTGATGTGATCCTGTACATTCTGTTGTGTATTAGATTAGTTAAGTGGATAAAATTGTCGGTCATGCTGCATTTCAATACCCCTATTTTATGTACGTTCAATGCTTTCTTTCCTCCAACTCCCTGAGTTGGTTACCACTGCCTTCTGTCTCTGTTCAGTGTTGACATGTAAAAGACAATCATATATTTTATGCGGGGACATTGTTTTGCTTTTCGCAGTTGTCAGTTTTTGCTTGTTCTAGTTGTACGGTAATATTCATTGATCTTCTTACAGCATTTAACTCTGAATTGTAATTATTAATGAGAATCCTTCTCTAATTCATGAATCTGCATACGACTTTTTGTTTTGTGACGATGGATTGCTTTTGTAACTACTCTTTTCTGTGTTGCTCTTTTCTATTAATGCAGAGAGATGATTCAGCATAGGCCCTATACACAAAAGGTGGATGTGTATAGCTTTGGAATTGTTCTTTGGGAGCTCATTACTGGTTTGCTTCCCTTCCAGAACATGACTGCAGTTCAGGCTGCATTTGCTGTTGTGAACAAGAGTGTGAGGCCTGTTATTCCGAATGATTGCCTGCCCGTGCTTAGTGAGATCATGATTCGATGCTGGGATGCCAACCCCGAAGTCCGTCCTCCCTTTAATGAGATTGTCAGGATGCTTGAGAATGCTGAGGCTGAGATCCTGACTACCGTGCGCAAGGCACGTTTCAGGTGTTGCATTCAACCTATGACAGTTGATTGATCGAGAATGCAAGACTGGAAAGTGGGATGATAAAAAGATAAAAAAGAAATCTGAAAGCTAGGCCCTGACAGCAGTGTGGACCATGCTTATTATATGTTTGTGTATTTTATCTATAAGTTTTTTTTTTTTTAATAATAATAATAATAATAATAATAATAATAATAATAATCCGGGATAGGAAGAAGTTTAAGAATTAAAGATTTGCTTGCTTTTGGTTTTGGTGTCAATTGTAGTAAAATGCCGAAGGTGGTGGTTTTCTGGTTCTAGCTGGATGGGAGCATTGATGTATGTTCCTTCCGCGGCTATTTGCATGCAAACCTGTCATTTGCATTACTGCTGCTTGCTTCGGTTTTTATCATGTATCAAATCCAGCTTGTCTTAATGGTTCTTTATATATGTAGTGTCCCTGCCCCAACGCCCAGCGGGGAAATGCTATAGCAGCAGCACCTACCAGTTATCAGTCAATTCAATTCAAGTCAAAAAATTAAGATAGATGGATAGACAGGTAGAGATAGATACCAACCCACCCACCCACCCATCCACCCACAAAAATTAAGGGCGGCCCTTCTCTTCCCTCTTGTATGCCACCAAAGGAAACGGTAACGAAAACAGACAGCTGTGCTGGTAAAGTACTACATTCGGCGTTTACGAGGTTAGGTACAATTCATCTCATTCAGATTCAGGTATCTAACAGTCTAATTTAGTTTTTCTTTTTCCTTTTTTTTTTTTTTTTCTTTTTTTTTTTTAAAGGGAAATAGAATAAAAACAAGAACATAGCTGTACAACTTTACAAAAAAAAAAAAAACAAAAAGAGAATTTTAGGGAAACAGCGGGAGGGGAGGTCAGGAAAGGAAAGGCTGGAATTTAGGGGATGAATTTGAGGTGGCCTCCTTTTCTTTCCAATTAATAAATATTATTAATTAATGAATAACGATTTTAGACCGAGTCAACGGGATAGAACCGCCCCCCCCCCCCCCCCACACACACGGCACACGTATATCAAGCGATCTGCTGATCCTTTCCAATCGATTTTTGTTTCATATTAGAAGAAAGTTCATATTTCCTTTTTACTATCAAATCCCCCTTTTCTCTTTCTCTCTCTCTCTCTCTCTCTCACACTCTCATCCTCCTCTGTTCTTCTTCAGGTAAAAATCCTTTCTTTCTTTCTTTCTTTCTTTAATTACTGTTTGCTGATGGGTATATATGTATGTGTGTGTGTGTGTGTGTGTGTGTGTGTGTGTGTGTGTGTGTGTGCGTGTGCTCGCGCTCGCGTGAATGTATGTATATGTATACGTGAATTGTCAATTTGTTCGGCGGAAGATTGATTTTTGAACATTGATCATCGATAATTGAGTATTCTTGATTGAAGTACAGAATTTTGGGAGGGAAGAATAAAAATAAAAAAAATGGCGATTTCAGTGAGGCAAATGGCAGTGATTGTGGCCACTCTCGGGGTCCTCTCCTTCATTTTCGGCATCGTTGCCGAAAACAAGAAGGTATTCCCCGCCCCCCCTTCCACCCACCCGCTATTTATTAATTTCATCATTGATTCATTATTTTTGTTATGGATGAATGTTACTGTGATTTATAGTTTTTTTATTCTTTTTTTTTTTTTGTTATTTATTGTTGGATTCTCAGCTGTATGATAGACTTTGCATCTTGAGGAGCCTTGTGTAGTGTGTGTCATTCTTAAAACAATATATATATATATATATATATATATATTACTTTTTAATTATTTGACTTAAATTTTTTAGATTGGGAATTTAATTAAAAACAAAAAAACTCAATCATCAAAATTTGAAATTTATGATCTACAATAGAGAATAGAATAGAATAGAGGAGATGGCTCTAACATAACATGGTTGGTAAGGGTAATAATATGGGAGCTCCCAAGCCCTGAAATTTCATGTGAAACTCACCCTTTAAATCTTGATTTTTTAAGAAAAAAAAATAAAAATTGATTATTTACTTGGATTTTCCTTTGCTCACTGTTGGGATTTCTGTTGTGTTTTTGGAGATTTTATAGCCTGCAATGGGAAATCCTATACAAGGAAAAGATACTGTCATCTGCAAGTATCCATCTGCTCCAACTGTTCCATTGGGTTATCTTTCTGTCGTGTTTCTTGTTGCCTCTACCATTACTGGCTATCTCTCCCTTTTCTATCCTTACAAAGGGAAGTCCATTCCGCAGTCTACTTTGTTCAAGAGCCATGGTTTTGTCGTGTTCTTCAACATTGCTTTGTAAGCACTCCTTTTTCCTCCCTTCCTTATGTTTGGTTCTTACTATTTACTGCTTTGCTTTGCTTTGCCTTGCCTAAATTCATTGCTATTTGGTTGTTTGTGTGCTAAATGTTTGGCTCTTTTCTATTAAAACAACAACAACAACAACTACAACAACAACAATAATAATAATAATTCTGAAGGCAGCCATGGTGTTCTAGATGCCATGTTTTATTGAACTGTTTGTCCTTTTTTATCAGAATAGTTATTTGCATGTCTGGCTGTTCAAGTTTGGAATGCCAAATGAATGATTTTAGAAGAATTACTAAATAAGAAGTATGAATTTTCACAAATCATTACCTGGCCTTGCAGTTAGACAAGCACAATTCCTTGGTGTGTAATCTGCTGTGATCTGAAGCAATGAAGCAGAAACCTTTCCAACACATTTCATTGCATTTGCAATTAAACATTTGTGCCTTTTTGCTTTCCTCCAAAATTTCAGCATGCATGATATGATTAGACTTCTTATAATTACAAACGGTTCCTTTTTTTCAATTAGTTCTCTTTCTCTCTCTCTCTCTCTGTTTTTTTTTGGGTAATATCAAAGTTAAAGGTGCCTAGTGCTCTGTGCTGCACTGATTCAATCCTGTGTTCTTGGTGGTCATAGCCATGGGCCCTCTCTCTCTCTCTCTCTCTCTCTCTCTCTCTCTCTCTCTCTCTCTCTCTCTCTCTTTGCTTCTGACAATATGCTGTCTGCATTTGAACTCATTGCAGGTTCACTGGGGGATTAGCTGCAGCATTGCTGTTATGGCCGACAATCACAGAGCAACTTCACTTGTCTCACAATGTTCATCACAATCTCCAGTATGACTGCCCCACTGCTAAGACTGGTCTTCTCGGGGGCGGTGCATTGGTTTCCCTTGATTCTGCTCTCTTCTGGTTGGTTTCGCTCATGCTAGCTGACAATGCCCGAGAGGACTACTTTGATGAAGAGGAAAAGGATGGCAAGGTGGGAGTTAGTGAGGTGCACATCTGATAGTGACCAGATTGAAAGCCTGCTGCATCAGAGCAACATTGATCTGAGTTTACCTATCTGGGTTAAATTTCTTAGTGAGTAATTTGGATGTTGGTATCTGGAGAGGACCGTGTCAAATGGAACTTCTTATTGTAAATATTGCTTGTTATGGTCTGATGTTCTATTGTGTCATCAATTGGCGGCTCTCCCTGTGGAGATATCGCCCGTTGAAGATCTGTTTTATGTAAAAAGCGAATGTCTCATCTTCCCCGACAATTTTAGCTTTAAATATTTGAGGTGTGAGTGAAAATCAATAACAGGAAAGACACGTCTAGTTTTAGCTTTTAAATATTGAGGTGAGGAAAGAAATCAGAGGCCGATCATTTTCTCTTTTCTTTTTTTTTTTTTTTTTAATACCGAGAGTTAACGACATAAATCGAGGAAGCCTGCTGACAACTCTTACCATATTCGTAAATATATATCAGCCAAATAGTATCAACACAAAAAGAAAAGAAAAGAAAAGAAAAGAAAAGAAAAGAAAAGAAAATGAAAAACTCACTGTACAATAATAAATGGAGTAACGTCTTTAGCCTCCCTTTGGTTGAAACTTCTATATATAAAATTATATGTAAGTAATGTCATGATGTACTCCCATTTAGAGGACTTGGGCCACCGAAGGAATTTTTGTGAGTAATATTTTATTTTTTCGAAAATCAACTCAAATTCCCGCATTTCCAATAATCATGTTGGCTTTCATTTTATTACAGTGAGATTTACCTTTCTTTTTTTTTTTTTTTTTTTTAACAAAAAAAAAAAAGAAAAAAAAAATTCGTTTTGCTCGAGCTGGACTGGGGGGTCGGAGGGGAAGATTAGGCTGGGCCAAGCTGCCCAAATCGGGTTTGTCTCCAGCCCAACCCGATCCTTCCATCGAAGACCGCACATCGTGAGATGTATTCTAGAAATTTTTTTTTTAAAAAAAAAAAAAAAAAAAAACACAAAAAGGAAAAAAAATGGAAAAACCCTACAAAAGCCCTCTGCGTTTTATCTCTTCTTGCTTGCTTCCTCTCAGTGACAAGACAAGAAGCCGAGACAAAGTAATTGGGTGATTTCATTCCAGAGAGAAGGAAGGGAAAGGAAAGGAAAGAGGAAGAATGCCGCTAGGAGAAAAGTTAGGATGGGAAAAGAGCGAATCGAGATATTGTGGGGTGGAGACTGAGTTCGACGACGACATGCCTCGCCTTCTCTCTTTCCATCTCTCTTCCATCGCTGCCTTCGATTTTGTCGTCTCTCCTCTTGTATGGTTTATCCAGATATATATATATATATATTTATATTTTTCCTTCTCGGGCCTTTGGTGCTAGTTAGCCACTCACATATCGATTAGTCTTCTATGGCTATCATTCTCTCTTGTGTGATTGGTAGTAGGTGCACCTACAATGATGTTTTTCTTTTTATTTGGTGGCCTTTTGCAATGTGGGTGTGTTTTCCTTTCATGGAAGGCTTACCTTTAGGCTGCCAACAACAGTTTTGTTTTTTCTCGCTTTATTGATTAATTGTTTATTTCTAGAAATCTGTAATTGGTTTTTGTAGTTTTTAGTTGAATGCATATTGTTGTTTTATTCATGGGGCCAACATTATCGAAACCTAGTGTGCGTAATGGATTTTCTTGCTTTGTACCGATTTCTGCCTGTGAGTCAACTATTGACCATCCATTTGGATTATGCATTCTTCTCTTTTTCTGTTGTGCATTTAACTACTTTTTGTAGCATTACTGCTTTTGAAGTTTTCATCTATAATGGGCAAGGTGACTTTTTCCCATTTGGGTTCTTATCTCTACTCAATGTTTGTGTTCTTCATGATTCAGATGAATCCCACTTACAGGCCAAGCTTGATGCAGCAAGACAGTAGTGGATCATGTGTTCTGCCATTTGCTGGTTCAGACCTTGTCTTGAGTCCTTCCCAGTGGAGTAGCCATGTTGTGGGTATGTGTCTTTTTGGACTACATTTGTATCTCCCATTATGTTATGCACGATCAATTTGGCAATTCTGGTGTTAAAATCGGATGTGCTTATTTTATTTTAGTTGCTTCCTTATGGTTCATCAAATTAGCTCTATGTACTACTTATATTCTGATTTTCTTCATTTGGTTTATGAGCAATAATTCTGATGGTTTTTGGAAGGCAAATTTTGCTCTGGTTTTAGTATTCTTACAGATAAGTGCATACTTTACTTTATCAGACAAGCCATCATCATCTAGCTGACATTGGTGTGATTCTGTTCCATTATGGATTTGGAGTAATTATTTGTCCTTTTGAGATGCAAATAGAAGAGATCAATAAATATGTTTGGTCTGTTTTGTTGATTCTTTCATTTACATCGCTCTGGATGCTCTGCATGATGACATTTGTGGTTGATTTAAGAAAAGCATGCTGTGTGCCTTTTATCTATCAACTTAATGTCTCTTATGGAGAATGAAAAGCATTCTAATTGTGAAATGTTTATAACTTATCTGGGATTTGAGCTCCAAACTGTTCCTCATTTTCCACTGCTGGCTGTTTTTACAAAAATGGATTTTGAACTTGCCATAAGAATAATTGTATGGTATAAAGAAAATGATTTCAAAAAACTGGGTAAGTGCTTTATTTGTCAACTATTGCTATTGCTTCCAAAGGAAAACTTTTTCTTTTAAAAAAATGGTAGGCTAATTCTTATTGTGCAAAGTCAGTTGTAATAACGACTTCTAAGGCATTAGCCTGATATTTTACCCTTAGTGCCATTTCATGCAATTATGCTTACATATGTGCATTGAACTTGTGTTTAATAATTCTTTACTGACATTTCATCCTCAGTTTTACTTGTCCACAAACCTCCATGCAAGTCCCTAACTTACTACCAAGTTATTTTTTAATCAGGAAAAATCAGTTCATGGATTGACTTGGATTCAGATGATGACACCATTCGGTTGGATTCTGAAACAACATTGAAGCAAGAAATAGCGTGGGCCAATCATCTATCCTTACAGGTCTCCCTACTACAACAATTGTTGGATCAAAATTATGCCCCTGTAATCTGAATTGCTTAATTTTCCATGCTTTTGCGACATCATTCATCAAGATAATAGGGTAGTGGCTAGGAGTAGTAAAGTGACAACAAATTTGTACTAGGTACTACTTTGTTACTCTCTTCTGCTTCTTTAGCAACAATGATTCAAAATCTTAATTTTCTTGTGTATACAATAATTACTTAATACGAACAGCCTGGACCATTCCATATTTGTTGTTATCCAAGGTGAAGGACGTTCATCATTTAAGTCATCAAGCAAAGTAAAGTTTCTGAAAGGATCTTCAGTTTTCGATTCCATATATTTTGTGACTCTTTTTAACCAACTTTACCCATCCTACAGAAAAGCATTGACAAAAGTTTGCACCCTCAAGCTCACCAGTCACAAGTTGTCCATGGAATTTATCTTTATGATTACAGTATAGTGATGGTCTCTGATGCCTTTCATTGGTGTTATTATTAAAAATCATGTTTCAGAGTTTATGCTGTCATTTCTGGTTATCTGCTGCAGGCATGCCTTCTTCCTCCTCCTAAGGGTATTTCGTGTGCTAATTATGCAAGGTGTGTGAATCAGATTTTACAGGGCCTAAACAATATGCAGGTGCCTGTCCTAACCCTAGTTTATTTCAGACATTGTCCTGCTTAATAGTGATTTGCTTTCCATTTCCTTATTATCATCTCTTCTTTTAACATTTCTTTGTTAAAGTTGTGGCTTAGGATTCCATTGGTAAAATTTGATGAAGATTCTATGGATGTGCAGTCTAATAAACTGGTGAGTCAAAGTCCCCTTCAATTTTGTTGAATCCTTTCCTGTAGGACTTGGAACATTTATCATAAGCATAATTATAAGAAAATATGGTTTTCTTGCTCTTTCTCTCCATCTTGCTCTCTGTGTTGCTTAAGTGTGCACACTTTTAAAATGAAAGCTACCTTTATCAGTTTATGATTAGTGCTGTTATTAATTATGCTTTGTCTCATTGTACTTTGTGTTGCAGTCTTCTCAACCTGTGTTTATGTGTTGGGATTTATTGAGTTACATTTGGATGGAGTACCATGCTGCTTTAGGAGATTAATTTCCATGAGAACACATTAGTACAGCCTTTGCTTTGTATGCCTATTCTGTTCTTTTTGTTGTGCAGATTGATTCCTGGGAACTATGGAATTCATTTCGTCTTCTTTGTGAGTATCACAATCAACTGTCAGTTGCTCTAGATATTCTGTGAGTTGAAATCTTTGATCTCTTGTGCCTTTCTATATGAACAGACATTATCAATTGCTCTTAGTTTACTTAAATTGCTTCTTTTGTAGGAGTTCACTGCCATCAGCAAACTCACTTGGCCGTTGGTTTGGAGAACCAGTTAGAGCAGCCATAATAAATACTGATGTACGACTATCTTTTGTTTTTATTTAAGAAATGTTGGTTCTGCGATTACCTAGCTTTAAATGGTGCAATTGTTAATTTACCAGTCTTTCCTAACAAATCCACGGGGTTATCCATGCTTGTCAAAGCGGCATCAGAACCTGATTACTGGCTTCTTTAACCATTCGATACAGGTATTTAAGTTGTGTCTATGTCTCTAGACTCTGATAGTTATAATAAGGATGTTTTTTTTCTGTCTTTTGGTTTTTTCTCAATGTCACTGATATGTGGTGAGGCTGGGCCATGATAAAAGTCTACGTGGTAGGGCTTTTATAGAAATGTTATTGCAGATGAATTTTTTTGTGCACCATTGGCAGCTGCATTGGAGAAGTTTTCTTCTCTGAACTTCGTAGAGAATTGTAGCTAATATGTTACTTCTTCTTGTTGTTTAATTTTCACATTGTTTACTGCAAAGATGCAGATTGATTAATTATGATTCTTGGGTATGTACACAACAGATCGTTGTCTCTGGAAAATCTGTGCACATTGGTCCCAGGGCAGGTTCAGATTTATCTGCTAATCATGATAATGTTGAAAGTAAGTTCCTATCAGTACTCCTGTGAGTATTTGATCTATGTAAGATAGATTTCCTGTATTTGCATTGGCTATAAATGTGCTTGTAGATGAGTGTGAGCGCAACACTTGGCCATGTATGCGTAAAAGTGCATGTTTGTAAAAACATACATTCTTTCTATGGATTATATGCCTGAATACATTCTTGTTTTCATAGACATGCAAAGGCATCCTCTCAGGCCATATTTGGACTACATTGCTTATATCTTCCAAAGGATGGATCCCCTGCCTGAGCAAGAGCGTTTTGAGGTAGATTGCTTTTTCTTGCTCTTCCCATCACTCTTCCTCTCACCAGGTGAAAAAATGAAAAGAAAAAAGAAAACATGACAGAGGGGAAGAGAGAGAGGAAATTATGCCCTCTGTTGGGATTATGACCAATGATTGTTGCTTTCTTTTTCCTTTTCAATTTTGCATCACTAGTATTCATTTTAAACTCTTAGTATCTTATTCCAGCTTGGCTACAGAGATTTCCTACAGTCACCATTGCAAGTAAGTTCTCTTTGTCATGTACCACAAATTTGCTTTAACATTCTTGTGTTACTGTTGAATATTATTTTCTTTTCTTTCTAAATGTCAATCTTTTGTTAATAAAGTTATCTTAGCCTGTGGTAACTTTTCACATTGGTTTGAGTGATTATAAATCTGGTTCTTTTGCTGTTCAAATACAGCCTCTGATGGATAACCTAGAGGCCCAAACATATGAGACATTTGAGAAAGACACAGTGAAATACATCCAGGTATTAACATTTCTGTGTGTGTTTCTATGAGACTAAAATGTTGTACAAATCTCCCTCCCACCACTTCCCTCCCCCAACCCCCCAGAAAAAAAAAAAAAAACAAGAATTACATGTATATACCAGATTTGGAATTCCTGAGGTAAATGTAAGTTTAACAAATTTCCAGACATGGATGGATAGGTATCCTATGCCATGGTGAATCATGTGGTACTACAGTTATGAAACCTTTTAGTTCAATGCAGATTGAGCTTTTGTATTGTAGGTGATTGTAGGCAAAGCAAAGATCTTAATATGTTTACTTAATATAATTTTATATTTTGTTGTTTGTTACGTCTCTTTTCATCCCATTTGCATATGGTTATCATTCTACCTAGAGGTTTCCTTATGGAGTTCAACATAAACTTTCTATATTGTTGTAATTGTATAATGTCCTTTGATAATGAGAAAAAAATTTACAATTAAACAAAGGCAATTGAAACACTTGTGAAATCATGTGCTTGTTCTTTTTTCTAGTATGAAAGAGCAATCTGTAAAGCTTTGCTGGACAGGGTCCCAGATAAAGCAGCTAGTAGTTCAACCACTGTAAGATACACTTGCTCATTACCTTCTTGACATATCTCCATTGTGAATCAGTTGATATTCCATGTTGTTATACCAAATTAGCTTCTTGATATTGAACTTTTGTACAATGTGGCAAGGTACTGATGGTTGTAGGAGCTGGGCGTGGACCTCTTGTGAGGGCATCATTGCAGGTTTCTACCTATCCATTGTGTGTGTTCCAACTTGGTTTCTTTCATAGCCATGCTTTCTCGTTCATTGTGCTTGCTTATAGGCTGCTGAAGAGACTGGACGCAAGCTAAAAGTCTATGCTGTGGAGAAAAATCCTAATGCAGTTGTTACACTTCATGTGAGTCACAGACCAGTTCTTTTGTTTTATATTGCAACTGAAAAAAAATGTAATGGTGCATTATAGCATTTGTGTATGAAAGTGACTACAACTGCAATCAAAATAAAATTTAATGCCTTGTGTAAACTTAAATTTTGGACTCTCCCTGTTTGTCAAGCATGTAGGGGTTGTCAAGCAATGAATTGCTTCTAAAGAGATGGGTGTTTATTTACTCAATTGCAGTGGCATGATTTGTATTCTTTGTCTTACTTGAGAGTGCCATATATTTAGGCAAATACTTGTTACTTATGATAATGATGCTTTGTGTTCAAGTTTTTAGAATATTTTCTGGGTCTCAGAATCTGTTATACTTTTTGCCACAGAGTTTAGTTAAACTGGAAGGGTGGGAAGGCATTGTTACTATAATTTCTTGTGATATGCGCCACTGGGATGCTCCCGAGAAAGCTGATATTCTGGTATATGAATATTGTTATTGATTAGTTTGATTTATTTGTCAGTGCTAGCATCTAGGCATTCATTTCTTTGTCTGCTTAATTCATCTTCAGGTTAGTGAATTGCTGGGTTCTTTTGGTGACAATGAACTTTCACCTGAGTGCCTTGATGGAGCTCAAAGATTTTTAAAGCAAGATGGAATCTCTATACCATCATCGTATGTACATTCTTCTTGGATTGGGTACATTTGAAAAATTACTAGAGTATTACTGGCCATTATTATATTTTTTTCTCTATTGCTCCTTGACCTTGGGCAAGGTGGGCTTGTCATGCTGGCTGTTTCTTTGTCTTTTTCTTTATATTTTTCTTTGATAGTTAGATGGCCAGTTTTCTGTTTTTTTTTTTTGACTTCCTGCAGTTTGCCATCTCATCCTTGTCTGGCAGTAATAGATTGTTTGGTGTATTGTTTTAATAAGTGTATGAATTCATGTTCCAGATTAGACTCTGTTTTGCCATCTTACGATATATCTGTGGAGGGGCCCCTATATGGGCTGGACTGATCTTTGTCCAAGGGCCTTTCGGGTCTCAGTTAACTTGTGCTCTTCCCATTTCGAGTCCTGGTAATTTCTGCCATTCTACAAAAGAAAAAAAAGACAAAAACCCTGTGAGATTTAGATCTGTCTTTCATAGTAGTGTTTATGTGACTCAATATTATTCTGGTATAGGATGTTATTCTAACTCGATCATTTTTAGCCAGAACTGCCTCTGCATAATCTCCAAGGCTAGGACACTAGTGTAGACTAGGCGTGTTCATCACAAATCATGTTGTCTTGTGGTCATTGGAATAGATTGGTGGTTTTGGGCTATCTATCCAGCTAAACATAGATTTCATTACAAATTTGAATGTGAGAGTTTAGTGCTCCTTATTGTGATTTTTCCCTTTTGCAGGTACACAAGTTTCATCCAGCCAGTGACGGCTTCAAAGCTGTACAATGATGTATATATCTTGTACTTGTCATGCGTTGCCCATCGTGCACTCTGCCCCCACTGATTTTTTCCCCAGTCACACATTTTGATGCCTTTGTTGTCTTGTAGGTTAAGTCACACAGAGATCTTGTGCATTTTGAGACTGCATATGTTGTCAAAATGCATAATGTGGCATGGCTTGCTCCTTCACAACCTGTAAGTTGCCTCCTACATAAAATGACTAATTTGGTGCCACTAATCTCTTGCACAGCATGCTAGTCTTAAGACCTAAACTGTAACTAAGAGCTTGGCAGCTTCTTGGATTCTTGTCATTGATTTACCATCTAAATTATGTTTTCCTTCTAATTGTATTTCAGTGCAGAAAGGATCCAGATTGGTTGATTTCAGAAACTAATGTGTTTTTGCTTTTGCATAGGTCTTTACATTTACTCATCCTAATCACTCGCTTAAAAACAGCAACCAACGGTACAAGAAGCTGCACTTTGAGATACCTCCTGACACTGGATCCACATTGGTACATGGTATGGTGTAACCAAGTTCTATGTCTCTGTTACATGGATTATTCTCTTACTTAGAATTTGCATTATCTTCCGTTCTTGATGTTAAGGTACCACCTTGAATAGGTTGGGAATATTTTATACAGTATATTCCCTGAAATTTCTTTGCCATTACTTTTCCTCTCCTTTGGTGATAGAAGATCACTAATAACAGCATCAAGGCTACAGGGCTTTGAGTAATAGAGAATCATCAAAAGTCAGTGTCTCTAAATAGGAGAATCATCAGCCATTTTGCTTTAAGCTTTGCTGAGAATGATGGTTCATTTTTTACCTCTTTAATCCTGGTGATTGGACAAGTTGAGTTAAGTGGCCTGTTGCACTTGGTTTACCCACTTCAAGTGATTTTATTTATGAATGAAAAGTGCTACTCAGACTGTTGGTTTTCCAGAAAGAGTGTTACCTTCATTGTCATCTGCCTTTTTGTGCAGGGTTTGCTGGATACTTTGATGCGGTACTCTACAAAGATGTCCATCTTGGCATTGAACCATCAATGGCAACACCAAACATGTTTAGTTGGTATGGAACTTGTTATACTTGATTTCTTGCATAGAGTACTCACAATGCCCAGAACCTCATTCACACTTCTTAGAAACCGCTAAATTTAGACATGCTTTCTCTTGCTTTTATTAATTGTTCAAGTACAAACCAATCTATCTGAAATTTGTGTGGGGCAAAAAATTTTATAGCTCCTTGTAATGCGTGTGATATCAGTTTGTTCTCTGTTTCTCTTAGGTTTGCAATATTCTTCCCACTGAGGGCACCCGTGTGCATGGGACCTGGTTCTCAATTAGAAGTACATTTCTGGCGTTGTTGCAGTTCTTCCAAGGTAAAGATAATGGTTTTGGTAAAATTGACTTTGTTTTCTGGATTCTTTCTTTGTGAAATATTCAAAAAAAATAAAAAACAAGGATGCAAAGAAAAGCTTTATTCAACTAAGCCTGTGCATATTTTGGAAGTCTGAAGACACATCCAACACTGTATTATATGCACAAGCAGATGCTTAAAACAAGTAGATTGAAGTGACTGTCTGCTGCAGGTTTGGTATGAATGGTGTGTGACATCTCCCTGCCAATCAGCTATCCACAATAGCAATGGTCGTTCATACTGGGTTGGTCTTTAGGCTTCTTTCTGAAATCTGGGTTAGTCATTTGGGAATACAACGGACAGTCAAGAGTCAGATTAGGGATTTGTTATTTGCTCAAAAGTTTTAAGAGGAAATGGAGCATCCATTGTTAACCATTGTGTTGCCTTAGTGGGGAACTGAGTGAACCCACACAAATGCATCTTCCCTGGGCGGTCTTGCACAGCTGTACAACTGTTGGCTCTTAACTCTGTTGTATAATGGAATTGTATGATGGATACACACCAAAGACCAAGTCCCAAGAAAATTTTGTCGTCTGATATTCCCCCCCCTTTGCTGCTCCCCCATTTGGGAAAGTGAACTGGAGGCAGTTGACTCAAATGTGAATTTAACTAATGTTAATGGAACTGTAGGCCCTTTGAAAACTCCAGGTAATGTTGTCTGTGTACTGGGTTACACTCATATGGAGTCTAAAACTATCACCTCTTATTTTACACGTCTTTTGATAATCGCAGTCTAAAGCTTTCTTCGTGTTAATCAATCTCTCATCAACAGAGGAAAAAAAAAAAAGGCGCTTAGTCTATCAGTAATGACAATGCATGAATGGAGTGCAACCACCCCCTTATATACTGGAGAAATATTGGCTAATCATTGTGCCTGGTAGTCTCCCAACTCAACGTAAGCTAAAAATTGTTCATTGACTGATGTTGAGTGCAAATAACCAAGTTCTCGTTACATACGGCTACAGGTGAAACCATTTTTCCATTTACTCTGGAACGCGAGTAGGCGCTTGGTAATTGACCCTACAACCCTAACCAAAATCAGAACCATTTGTTAAGCCGGTTTTACAAGAAAAGAATACCTCTCTTGTAGTAAACCAAGGCCCAACATGGGATGCCAAGCAGTTGGAAAGAAAAACAAATGCTCAAACATGGGAAAAGGGCTCCTTAAATAACTATGAAATTATACCAATGGATCAAAACTAGAATACTATGGACCCAGTTCACAGAAAGAGAGTTGATTAATTAGGAAACAGATATATGCAATGGAAACTACAAGTGTGAAGGTACACCCTGCAAAACAAGAAATCTGTGTTGTTTACCACCACATCATATTAGATTACAAATCATGTTCCTCTCGTGCAAAGCACAAAATGAACAGTTACTAGCTGTAACACAGAAAAGTTTCCACCAGCTATGAGTTTAAAGGCTCAACTGAGAAATTTATGTGCATAATACGAATCAAATTCATGGGGGCTTTTCAATGTTGCTGACTTGCCCACTCAGCGTAATCTTGCAGCAATTGCTCCAGAAGCAATGGTACCAGCCTATCCACCAGAGCTTGAACCATTCTGTACGCGATCACATTCCAACCTTGTAAATAGGAGTCCAGGTGGTGGTTTTGGTCCCAAAACATCAGAAATTCTAGGGTAGCAGATGCCTAGCTCACAAAATAGGGAGCACAATGGAGCCTCGCCTTACAGAACAGAAGTCTAGAAACTATATTTTAGCACTAGTTCTTAATCTCTATTAGCAATTCCAGGAAGCATGCTTTTGTAGTGTTATTGACTCCTGATTTTTCATGGCATTCTATTGTTATGGCCAGATAAGATGAGCTAAAATTCAGCCTTTAGAGCCCTTCAGATAGCAAGGTTGCATGATAGACAATCTGAAACATCTGTTATCTTAGTAGGAGGTGCCTGATGCATGCAGAAACTGAGAGAGACAACAGGGAAAGGGTTGCCTAAGATGAGAATGGGGGGAGAATACGGTGACAATATGATAGTCTTCAGTTGGTTCAATCTATTACCTGTTTTAAATGTACCAAGCCATGTTAAAAAATTTATTGCATTTAGCCAATCATTTTAGGTGAACATAGCAATGCAACTGTCATGATGCTCAATTGTTCTTGATACCCTGTACCATCAATCATGGACGGTGCTTTACAAGCTCTTACACGGAATCATGTGGATCAACTCTTGTGTCTATATATTTTCAGAAAGATGTGTCATGGCAACTAAGGCCACAGCAACAAAACTATAGCTAATGAATTTAGTAATAAGACCACTCACAAATTTCCAGGAGCCTCAACAGCAGATGTTGGCAGCAATGTAAAGGGGAGTGTGTATATCTGTATACAAGTAATGATGCTGTTGTTTCACACATGTACTTAATGAAAGATCAAGCAACATAGAAAATGAACAAATCTGAAAAGAAACTCAGCACTCAATTAGCCAGTTATATTGTTATGATGAACACTGCTATAGAGTTGGGAAATTCAGTCATATCTCAGAAATATGGACAAGCCAATTCAGTTAAAAAGGAGAAAATATTTAACCGCAAGATGAGGGTAGGAAAATCTCTATCAAAAGCATGCCATATTGGCACTTGAAAAGCAAGAAAAACAATAGGAGAATTAACAAGGATTACAGAAATAATTTGAGTAAAAATATATATATTTTATGGTGTCTAAAGTTTACATTTATAAAATGGCCGTATCACAGTCCAACATCTGGCAAACACTTCACGGATAATGTTTGCACTGGCCAAATAAAAAAATAAATAATAAACTTCATATTAACATGAAAAAATGCTCAATCCCTTAATGCTCCTATCTTTATTAGTAGGGCAGTGGCGTCACCCAGTCAGAGTCTTGCAGAAGCAAGAAAATCTCAGAAATGGTCAGACCCTTGACCACATTTTTTGAAACTTTCTGCTGATTAGCCCCAGTGATCCTTACTGGGCAGTCACAGACTTTTTTCTTTTGGTATTTCAGTCACTTGAACTTTAATCAATGCACTGAGCAAGCAATGATTAGTGGTCTAATATCAATAGTTGGAATTAATTTGATGAAGAAACAGTGTTCTCGTCACTAATGCCATTTTGATAATTGTGCTAAGAAAATAAATTGTGCTAGTTAAGAGTCCCATAGGCACAATATCAACAACCTCTAGTATGAGATTCAGATTCACATCAACCTCCAAATAATCTTCTGAGCCACTGGTGTCCCATGTCATCCGATTTGTCATCAAAGCTGCAAATTGGAGGGAAGGTGAAAATGGTATCCAACCCTATAACATATAAGTGGAAAGGCACACACATGCATCATAAGAAAGCATGCAATATGTAATTCTAAGAAACTAGAGAATTTGGTAGAAAATCCAACCAATCTGGCAAAAGAAAGCATCTTGATATGGCAAGCCTTTTAGCATTCTGAAAATAAGGTCATCTCAATGCACTGTTTTAAAGGCTAAACTGTCTTAGGTCCGCGGATACCTGAGAAATAGTCATTTTGGAATTCCACAACCTCTGAACCCTGGAACTGCATATTATAATTACCCACAAATATATAGAGCGAATCAGACATTTTTAAGGGGGATTTTGTCTCACCAAATGCTTAGATTTGCAGGGAAAAGAAGAGAGACAGACCTTGCAAGAAAGCAACTCAACAGTACAATCTTCACTTGTTGGGGTTACTCTTAAATCCAGCACGGGTGCTGCTTCAAAGTTGAGAAGTTGAAGTTTTGGCAAAAAGCACCTGTATGTATTGGTATCAAGACATTGGAAACTCTGCAAGGCCTTTGTGTTCAAAACGGCTTCAATCCCAGATGGGTGGCTTAGAAAGTCGCTTATAGGACAGCTGCTAGCATGAGAACTTGGCAGCTTAATTCTTTCCTTTCTTGCAGCAGACAATTTTGCCTTCTTGGAATTATCCGCTTCCATATTTGCTCTACAACAACATTCTTGCAAAGTCTCAATTCTTTTCCTGGAACAGAATTCATACACACACACACACATAAATAAATATATAAATATACTTGGTTAGGAGTTGTACTTAAATCCAAAGTCCAAATGAAGAAATGCTATTAATAAGATTGGAAACTTGAGGGGAATCAGCAAACACAAGGGAATTGAAAGAGATTTGGAAAGACCAATAATAATAATGATAATAATAAACCTGTATGGGGGGAGTGTTGTGGTGGTGAGGTGTGGGGGAAAGCTATGGATATGGATGGGAAAGTGGCAAAGCATTTGTGAGCTGCCCACTGAATACTACGTGGAGTTGGAATCATTCTCACCAGTCATCACTGATTCAACTCAGAAACAATGGTGAGTGAGCTTCAATTAAAAGTTAAAACAACCTTCGAACACTGACAAAACGACTCGTCGGTTACGCGAGATATCTCGGTCTACCGACTTGACTTGTCGTCCTCAGGAATTCTTCTTCTTCTTCTTCTTGCTCGCTTTAAGAGCAGATCCCTTACTCGGAGGAAGACGTGCTGCCATCTCATCATTTTCTCCGTCATTTTTGAGGTGGTCTGTTTCAGTTCAATTCAATTCCCCCTCCGCACTTCTCCTTCCCTGTTTGCCTGCATTTCTTCCTTTTTGTGTTTTTCCACATTCCCATTAGGACTTTTCTGACAGTGCACATTCCCATTTCCATTGTATTACTCAGCTTTTGTACTTAATGCCGTTGTGGATATGCTTTGCAGACCTTTGGTTCTCAGAGGATTGTTTCTAATTTGTGAACTGGGTTAATACAAGGCAAGGCATCCTTCTTGTTGATATTTATAGACATTTAATAACCATAAGGACTGTGAATTAACTTCATTGCTTGTCATTTAATGGTTCTTTTACAATCTAGTATGCCACTGATATCTCTCCTCTGCTTGATATTCAGCCTATTCACCTTCTTTTCTTGTAATATATTACACAAAAGAATGGCCTCAAGGTGTTTGCCGTGTTTCCCGCAAGTGATCTGGCTTTCTTTGTGCAATTGTCACCTGGATTATTGGGTTACGAGTTTGCATTCTCACAATTCTCATTGTCTTGAACCCAGGTTATTGCTGTAGGTTACGCTATCATGACGACAAGATCAATGGATTTGAATTAGAAGATGAGGGCATTTCGAGTGTTACCAATGTTTCTTTGGCCTGCTTTATCGCCTATGGCATATTCAGCTTTTGTCAATTTCACAAATATGTGTTGAGTTTTCAACCATAGAAAGACTTTTCATGTTTGTTGATATTTTATAGCTTTCTTTTCATTATTGCTCATTTATGTTGGCCTACATGTGAAGAAGCCAATTGCCTTGTTATTGAGATATGTGCGTATGTAGTAATCATTTAATTAACTGGGATTGGCCCACCAACTCAGCTGTTGTGTTGGTGTGTCAGAGCCCAGTTATAGATAACCATGTTTGTGACAGTATATAGAAAGGCTAATGGGTAACCATGTTTGAAATTCACATGTTGGTGCCTGATTAGTTTCTTCCCACTGATTCAGTAGGATTGTTCATGTACTAATTTCCCCTTAATAGATTCTACTGCATTTTGTACTGGAAAGCTAGGACCTATGATGTGAACAGTAGTGTCTGAACAATGAGTAGGTGGTTGTTTCAGTAAGTAGGACAACAAGGGGAATCTGCAAGCTTCACAGCTATGACTCCCTAGGCAACATCTAATATTTCCTGGGCATAACATCTTTGGTTATAATTGCATCATACAATCCCAGGGAAGAAAGATTCTTTAAAATATCTCAATTCTCAAATATTTCAGTGAACTTGCATCCAATATACACGTAAGGAGCAGCAGAGTTGTGGAGAAATTCTCAAACATCTCATTGAATTTTGCATCCAATATCACATCGAAGATGCCAAATAGTTGTCAAAATTACCTCTTCATATTCGGTCTCCTGATGATAGGATTCAACTTTAGAATTGTCTTCACGCCCATTTTCTCAAAAGATGGCCTCCTACATTTCCACAACTCCTTAGTGGTGCATTATAACGCCACCAATTTTTGATATTTGAGGAATGCACATCTTTTCAATCTTCTTGTCGTGATCATTGAATGGAAGACTAGCAGCATCCAAGGTCCCAGATAATCCCCTCCCCGCCCAACCTCCTCCCCAAAACAAAAAGAAGAGAAAAAACAGTCAAGGGTCTAAAACAGAAAATAAGATGTCCAACTGCTGGAGGTTTGAGCATTCATAATGTTTAACATTGAGAATGGAAATTTCAAGGTAAAGAAACTGTTAAGCTATTGGTCTTTACCTCAGAGTAATAATAACTAGTCATGTTTAATTGATATTTCTATTCAAATATTCCTGGCAGACCAGGCTTTCATTGTTACTCAAATTTATGTCTTTCTGTATCCTGCATTTTCCTTGGTTCGTTATGTACAGTTTGATAGGTCAAGTGCTCAATATTTAATCTTTAGGGCTTCTGTATTATATGAGTTTCAACTGGAATCTGAGAAATAACGTGTACAAGTTTGAATTTACAATTTCGTAGGTGATCGCAAGGATCAGAAAACTATGGAAAGGCATTAAGCTGAAAGGCAAGCAAAAATTGATGAACTTAAAGAGAGAACAAATAAGAGCTGTCTTATTCCTTTACTTGGTTAGATTGCTCTCCTGTGGGCGGACCTAAGAAATAAAGCCTTGATGCTTTTCTAAGCATCATTTTCAACTCTCTTTGTAACTTTGATTTCACTTAAGTCAGTTGACTGAAAAGTTTCCCAGCTTAGGGGGAGGATATTAAGACTAATCTCTTATCTGTTTATAAAAAATGCAGATATGTTTATATTTTGCTGTTGTCAAAAAGTACATCTTGAAATTTTTTCTTCCGGTTATTAATTTCTACACAGGTTTATTTATAGGCTCTTATGCAATTGGGACCTCAATTTTAGGCATTTTGGTAATCAAGGAACAAACTAGGTGAGCATCGTGTTTTTTACGGAGATAACATATTCCTATGTTTGCTTCGACTTTAAAATGATCCTTTTGGTTCTTGTTGCAGACTGTATCATTCCAAGAATCTTCTGTTTAAGTTGGATGGCATGCATGCCTCTGAATCTATCACTTTATTTTCCTTGCTTTCTTTGTTTTTTTTTTTTTATTTGTTTCAAATTCTTGGGGACAACTGTGTTGCATTTATATCGAAATTGATTTAACATCAATTATTGGGGACAAATATATGTGATGTCCAAGAAATGGAAAATGACTATTTTGAATTTCTCTTTCTGCAGAGATATGATCCTGATCCTGATCCTGCAGCGAAGGCAGCTGCCGCAACTGTGCTGGCTTCTAAGTTGGGGGCAGATTCTGGCTTGAAAGTGTATGTAGGAGATGAATTCATACTTAATTCTGGAACAGTGAAGAGTAATGAGGTTGAATTTGTACAAGCTAGTGGACTTCGGAACAGAAAGCAATCCAGTGGTGGTGGGAGCACTGCCGTGCACCATTCTGAGCAAGAAATGCCACTTTCCACGAGGAGTCAAGTTTCCCGCACTTCTGAGCTTAGTCAGCTTGTTGTTGAGCATTGTGATCCTCAATAATATACTGCAAATGATGGGGGATGGATCTCTCGTATAGTGGCATTACTTGTAGGGGAGAATCCAACACAATCTTATGCACTGATATGTGGCAATTGTAGTATGCACAATGGGGAGTTAACTGTTGTCCCTACCTTTCAGTTTACCATTTTGATGGAGCACCATCATTATGGTGACCTCTAGCATTCTTGATTGCATGCCCAAATTCTGCCATAGGCAGATGCATTCAGGTAATATCCATGTGTAAGAGAGCAGCCAATTGCAGTTGTTACTGGATGTTGATCCATAAAAATGATGACTTAAACTTCTCTTTTTTTTTTTTCTTTCTTCTCCTCATGCATTATCTCTGTCTTTGTTTTTATTTTTTGCAATTTTTTTTGCTTTCAGGGCTGGCCAGAAAGGAGGATTTCCCATATATCACCTGCTACTGGCCACACTGACGTGCCCTAAATTGGCCAAAACAATCAGACGAACATGTTTCTGGTTCACCTGCTCAAACTTTAAGCACCTTGAGATCCCTGGGGGGGGGGGGGGGGGGGGTGTTGAAGCAATCAATGATGCCAATGATCCCGCAATTGATGCAATGAGTAATGTCCCACTTGGTTCAGAAATTGGTGAGAGTAACCGAAGAGGTGATATCAGGAGAACAGGCTAGTTAGGACTGGATCCATGTAATGAGGGGTAGGAATTTTTCTTATTTAATTGAGCTGTTACGTTGGCATATGGTGTCATTTGGTGCTGATCTGTAGCAGCTATGTATTTTTTGGGCGGTGGTTGCGACAAAAAGAAACGCTTCTCGGGATTATCTTTTTGGATTAGGTTTTGGCCTTTGTTGCGGTGTATACGAATGGATAACAACAACAACAACAACAACAACATGGCTCAGTTGTAATGCTGCAACTATTTTTATGCGGTTTTCCTGATGTTCGCATTTTGATTGTTCAAACGATGTTGGCATAAGCCACTGTCTTGTCTTGTAATGTTATGCAGCTTATGCCGCGCCCTTCTGCTTCGCCTCAACCTGCTAGGCTACTCCAAAATGAGTAGCATGATGAAACCAAGGATAAACCAACTTAAAAATTAAAAAAAGAAACATGTTTTGGGAGAGGGAGCTTGAAAACCACTACAAAAACATCAACACTCTGAGATTGTAGTTTCCACCCTTTTTTTTTTTTTGGTTATCGAAATTAGGTTGGGCAATTTGATGCTGTAGGGTTGAGATTGAAGTGTGTGTGTGTGTGTGTATATATATATATATATATATATATATATAGATAGATAGCCCTTTAGTAGCAGATTGAATCAAGTGCTGGCAATAATAATAATAATAATAATAAAAAAAAAAAAGAGCTCCTTTCGCTATTTAATACGGCCCAATCTGTCTGTCCGCCGGCTGAACAGATTCCATTATGGGGTCAACCAGTTACCCTTTTGGTGAAAATTCAGGGTCTTTTTATAAGACTGCTCAATCCCTTTAGCCCCCCTCACCCCATTCCATCTCTTTTAACAAATTATGCTTCTATATTTGAAGTCTCACGCTCTAGTAGTTTGTTTTCAAGGAGAAATATGAAATTTACAAAAATAAAAATAAAAAATAGAGTTATTCGTTATTAATAATAAATTTTACATAAATAATATCCAAAATTCAAAATTTTACATTTTAATTTTTACCCATTAATTAAAAATTAAATTTGAAAATACAAAATTTATTAATCCAAATCACTCACTGTTATACAATATGCACATAACTATATCATTGCTTTACCTCTCAATATTTTTTTTTTTGATAATATTATGACAAGTTCTTAAGATTACTATTTTTTTTATAGTCAACAATTTTGTAAATTAGATATATATATATATATATATATATATATATTTTATACAATTAATGTTGTGGGTATATAATACACGATTGATACACCAATTAAAAGTGTTCAACTATTGTATCCAAACATTGTACAAGAAATTAGTTTGAATATCAATCCAACCAATTAAGAGAAAAAAAAATAATAAAAAAAAAAACTTAAACTCAAGTTATAGCTCCTGTAATTACAGAGCATTTGAAATATGATTTCGACCAAAAATTTAAACTAAATTTAACCAAAAAAAAAAAAACATAAACCAAATCTTCTAATAATAAGTAAAGGAGATCCAAACGCTGCCTCTGCTGCGTGACTGTCTCAGAAATCTATCACACTCTGTCCCTGCCTCACCGCTCCCGCCCCGCTCTCTCTCTCTCTCTCTCTCTCTCTCTATGTTTCTGCCTCAAAAAGTCAAAACCCGATTTTCGGATTAGCCTTGGCCACCACTACTACTCCGCCCGGTCCCCGCCACACTTCCCCCCCTCCCCGGGCGGCGGCAACTAACATTCTGATCTCCTTCCGTTTTGTTATAACCAAGACCACCAACCATCCACATCCATCTCCCGAGGGCGTCCCACACTAATTAAAGGTCCAATCTTTCTTTGCCCCATATTGGCTTAAGCCCGGAGGGCCAATCCTGAATCTTTCCCGTACTCTCTAAGGTAAAAAATTTTAAAAACAAAGAAACCCCCTCTCCCTCTCCTCTCAACCAATTTCATCTAATTTGCTTTCTTTTATTTCAAAAATAAAATAAAATTGAAGACGAATTTTGATTTGTGAGGGGCGGGGGGGGGCCCATGCACTGAAAAGTTGGAATTTTCTTTTATTTCTTCCCAAGAAGCAAAGCGCGGATTCAATTCTGTTTCAGCATTGGAAGTGGCTTTAATTGGGTGTGTCTTTTGTCTTATTGGCAGGCAGGCAGGCAGGCAGGCAGGTGATGTATAATAGGATCCTCCACTGTGGAGAAAAGGGGAAGGGGAAGGGGAAAGGGAAAGTGGTGCGGCGGTAGTTTTGAAAGGGAGAAGAAGAGCAGTGGAGGAGGAGGCGGTGGTTTCTTTTGAGGTTACATTACATTGGTACTTGTTATGTACTCTGTTACATACTTAATACTGATCCCTAGTACAACCTACCATCATCTCTTTTCTTTCTACTCTTTACTTCTGATACGACACGACACGACGACGTGTAGTTTGGTAAATTGAGTTCTGGTACCTGTCGTCATCACCCACCAGATGGGCAACTGCGGCACCAGAGATCAATCTGTTGTTGTTACCAAAGCTCAAGGTTCTTCTCTTTTCTCCTCCTCCTCCTACTTCTGGGTTTTTTTTTTTTTTTTTTTTTTTTTTTAATTTAAAGAAATAAATAGATAAATAAATAAATAAAAGTTTTGCAGTTGAAATTCTTGTATTTTTGTAATTGTGGATTTAAGGCATAACAATGCCACTGACCTCCCAAGTTCCAAGTTCGACTAGGATTTGGCGAAACTTTAATAGAAGAGTTGAGAATGGGATCTTTGTGTAATTCGGAAAACTTGATCTCTTCAATGATCCAAAACTACATTGGTTATCATTCACCAAATTTGACTTTTCCAATCGCATTTGACCAAGTGCTGCATGTTGACTAATTTTAATTTAGAGTTGACCAAATTTAGACTTTTTTTTTCTTTTTTGTAACTATCACCTTATTTGACCGTTTCAACCATATGTTCCGCAACTAGTGGACCAAGGAAGATGGCTCCTCCTAAGCTGATGAACTGTGCACCACCCTTTAAACACGCACATCTGCGAACCATGGCAGTCATTCAACTCTACCACCGCCATTGCTACCATCATCACTACCACTATGGTTATTAATGAATCATACCTTGGCAACCATCACTGCTACCACTGTTGAATTGCCATGTCAATCACTGCCACTGTTGTCAGCAGTGGCAGGAACAGCAACACTTAAGGATTGCCACTAATCCTGTGGTTGATGGCTGGATAAAGTGTGTGAGATATTGGAAGCTGAACTTAATGTCTCAAAGTTTGATTATCTTATTTCCAGTTTTTGGATGCTGTATTTGAGAAATAATAATAAACAGAAAACATTGAAAGCTGACTTTAGCAGTCATAACCTTCTCTGTTTGTCTTTGCAATTGTTATCATCTTAGCTTCACTCAACTTCATATACTAATGAGTTCAGAAAACAGAGTTATGGTGGGTTTCTGCTTAATTTAAACTTGATTTGTGAAAATGGTTTGGTGGGCAGTTCAACAGCAGCTCCATTTATTATCTTCATCTGTAGATGTTAAAAATGGTGCTTCTGAGAAGAAGCATGTGCAGTCCTTATCAGATATGAGCGATCCTTCTTCCACCCCATGCAACTTTGAGGACTCAAGGAAGAATTCCATCCTTTATACCCACGTCATTGCCTTCACTCTGTATGAACTTGAAACTATCACCAAGAGTTTCCGCTCTGATTACATTTTAGGTGAAGGTGGATTTGGAACTGTTTACAAAGGTTATATTGACGAGAATGTCAGGGTTGGCCTCAAATCTCTCCCTGTTGCTGTCAAGGTTCTGAACAAGGAGGGCCTTCAAGGTCACCGAGAATGGCTGGTACATATCTTTCTTTTTGCCTTGTTTATTTGTCAATTGTTTAGAAGTTGCTCTGTCCTTCCCTCTCTCACCATCTTGCTCCTTCCCTCTCTTTCTCCTTTTTGGCTGAGTACTGGCCTTTTGCATGATTGTAATGTCTATTATTTAACAGACAGAAGTTAAATTTCTCGGGCAGCTAAGGCATCCTAATCTGGTCAAATTGATTGGATATTGTTGCGAGGATGATCACCGATTACTTGTTTATGAGTTCATGTTTCGGGGAAGCCTTGAGAATCACCTCTTTCGAAGTATGCCTTTTTTCTTCCTATCTCTTTGTCTTGCTTGTCATCAATTACAACCTTGAATATTATGTTTTCTTCCCCTTCTTAAATGACTGACACAGAATCATAGAATTTGCCGTTCTTAGTTGAATAAACATCTTTTGACAGAGAAGAACTGATCCTTTTCCTGATCTTCTTTTCTTTGACATGTTGGAATAATTATAATAATGACTTCCAACTCTGATTATTTTGCAGTATGTAATCACTGGTTCCATCATTGCTTTTTTCCAACTTCCCAAATTTCAACCTGGTTCATGGTTTTTTTTTTTTTTTAATGTCTGGTACATGATGGACTCCTGTGTTTTCTGTGCACCACCAATACATGACAACTTCATGAATTAAGGTACTTATTTAAGATGAATTCATGTTGTGCTTGAGCTTTAACTCATAAATTATTACTGCTTATAGGAAATAATGTCCTTACTTGTTTCGATCATAGGTTTTTGTTAGTTCTACTCATAGGTGCTCTCAAATCCATGTGTTGCATGTCAATTAAATTTATATGTCATGTCTCCTTGTTAAGCTTATTTCCAGCCTTTCTGTTCACTTTTATCTTTCTTTTCTTTTATAAATATATCTTTATTTAATAAATCAGCACCATTCATCCTATTCTGGAAATGCGTTGCCTAATACCCTCATATGCAATTGATTTGAGGAAAGCCAATCATGCTTCTTGTCCTAACAATTGAAGAAGAGGTTGACCATCCCATTTAGACAAAGCTATGTTGTTTCTTGTCATAATCACATTAGTGAATTGAATGATCCCAACATAGTCCTGTTAGCTGTTTCTTGATTAATAGTTTGGGTGTGGGAGGATTTTTAATAATGTTCTTCAGTTTCTTGTCAAAGCTTAAGATGCAAATTGATTCTGGTAATAAATGACAAATGTAAAATGTCTGAAAGGGGGACTTGGTATCGTGGCAAAAGTGGAAAGGTTCATAGAACATCCAGCATTTTATTATTGGATAGAATCATCACTAGATACTTATGTTCATTTTTGTTGTCAATTCCTTTTCTCAATGTTTCCAGATGTGAAACATTCTTTCAGTCTGTGCAACTTCATTTGAAATTATGTGTTAAACTTCTGATATTTCTGCATGACTTATTCTAAAATGGCACACCAGTCCTCAACTAGTAAGACACTATCTCATCACCGTACAGAATTGGGTTCTTTTCCTGGCTGGTGCTTGCCTTTTAAACAAAATAGCTGACCTCAATCAATCTTGGATTAGTGCTTAGCTGAGTTGAGTAGATTCTGCTTATTCTATTAGGCATAATCCTACCTAAATCTATCAGTAAAAATTTTCATCATATTTCCACAGAAATAATACATTTAAACATGGTCAGTCAAAGTGGTGTAAATGTTTTTCTTGCTAATCAATGGATGCCACATAATAATAATTAAACCAAGATAAGTAATCTGTAAATCATATCTAATAAATAACTATGCACTTTTCAATCATTAATGGGAATGTTAATGTCAAACAAATTTATCGCTATAATGAAATGGCAACACGAATAAGAGGATAAGCTAATATAATACAGTCAGTTTGTAATCTGTTTCTGTTAACTCAAGTTGACACTTTCTTTTGTGGCATTCAGAGGCAACTGTTCCTTTATCTTGGTCCAAAAGAATGATGATTGCTCTTGGAGCTGCCAAAGGGCTTGCTTTTCTCCACAATGCTGAAAAGCCAGTCATATATCGAGACTTCAAAACCTCCAATATACTGTTGGACTCTGTAAGTAGTTTTTCATTAATTTCTTTTGTACAGATCTCTTGTTTTTTTTTTATGAGTACAGAGGTAGTATCTTCCTTTTCTGATGCTAGTTGTGCATCTACAGGACTATACGGCCAAGCTGTCTGATTTTGGGCTTGCGAAAGCTGGACCACAAGGTGATAAAACACATGTATCAACTCGAGTAATGGGTACCTATGGTTATGCTGCCCCTGAGTATGTAATGACTGGTATGATTGCCAACTATCTCCCAAATGCTTAATTTATCATTCAGCCTATTGAGTGTTTTTTTGTCCTGTTTTGTTCCAGTCTATGGTTAGAGACTTAGATTGATATTATGTTGGAATCTCAACTAATTGTGAAGTAATGTCGCTGTGCTTAGGAAGATAAATACTGGAGATGAGTATTAAGAATGTTTTGGGAGATGTGATTGATAAATGGTTGGAGATATTGGGTATCTGCCAATACCATCATTACTCAAGAAGTTGGTGGTTTTGTACTTTCCATCTGATCTGTGGTTCTGGTTTTTTAGGTCTCATTGAATGAGAATGAAGCACAGAAAAATTAGAAAATAAAGAGTAAATTATGAAACCAGGTTACTTATCAAAAAATGACCTGTAATGTCACAGAAGCTAAGTGCCCATCTTTTTCTTCTTTGTGTCGATTCTTTTGGTTCATTTGGAGGCTTACTAGGCCATGTGCTACAAAATAGATGGGGTCCCCACTTCCCATGACCGTCACATAATTAAAATTCATGCCATGCAGGTGTCTGCTTTGCATGTTTACTACAGGCCTTTGAATTTGCCATGGGTTAGATATGTGGTCATGTTCGCATTTTTCTAATTGAGATCTATGTGCATATGCAGGTCATCTGACTGCAAGAAGTGATGTATACAGCTTTGGAGTTGTTCTTTTGGAACTATTAACTGGAAGGAAATCTGTTGACAAGACCAGACCCAGTAAGGAACAGAGTTTGGTAGATTGGGCCCGTCCAAAATTGAATGACAAGAGGAAGCTGCTGCAAATAATTGACCCTAGATTGGAGAATCAATACTCTGCAAGGGCAGCACAGAAAGCTTGCAGCTTGGCATACTATTGTCTGAGCCAGAATCCTAAAGCAAGGCCCTTAATGAGCGATGTAGTTGAAACTTTGGAACCTCTTCAATGTAGCAATGATTGTTCTGCTGAAGTATCTTCATCTTTGTTTTCCCCAGCCTTAAAAAGTGGTGGTGGCACATTTGCAATGGGTGGAATCCCTGATTATCGGATGCATCGTAGATTTGTCAGCAATGTTGGCCCTGGTTCTAGTTGTCGGTCACCTAATCCAAATTGCTCCCCAGGAGGTGGCCCAACAGCATGCAGGGTTAGATGAGCTACATCTCCTTTGAACTTGCTGTGCCTGCTTCCCCGAACATTCTGAATGCTGAAAATGATTGCTAGAATCACAAGTGTATTTCTCTTCTGTACATTCTACCTCTTTGACCTCATCTGGGTGTTGATTATTGCTCTCTGACTTGGTGATTATATCTTCTTTCTGAGGTTGTTGCTTTATGAGTGGAAATTGCCAGACGAAGCAGATTCTGTTGTTAACCTCTTGGCTTTATAAATTTTGCCATCTTGCTAGGTTATTATTTGTAAATGGAATTTTCAGTTTCTTAAGCTTAACTGCTGGGCATGAATTAATTAGTCATTTCGCTGGTTCTTGTATTTTTCCCCTCTTCTTCAACCTTTGAGCTTTTCACTTATTAGTAGGAGGAGATACCTGCAATGCTTGAGATCTTAAATTGGATGTTGCATGTTCAAACTACGACATTGCAGGGGGTGGGGGTGGGGGCGGGGGCGGGCGCGGTGATTGGTAGGAGATTTATAGCATAATTGTTCAAACTATGAATGAATGCCCCTCTGAATCAAAAAGAGAAAAAATCCCGAAGCCCAGGGCCCCCGACCATCTGCAGCAATCCTGCAGAAACAGGCGTGGATCATTTCTTACTGCACACCTTTAATCCTTTTGCTATTCTTTGTTAAGTTGGCACATACATTCATCTGACATGGCAGCAATTGCACGGGGTTTGCTTGCTGGTGTTCTCTGTGCAAAGGGGCGAACCATAACTACTAGTAGCACCAGCTAAAAGCTGACACCCGCCTGAGAACTTTTTTAACTCTCAGGTGTCGATAGCCAAAGAAGATCCTTCATTATCACATGCCAATCATGCGCTTCAACAAGCACAAATTCCTCTATGCAAGAAAAGTTGGGAAAGGTAATAGGAGATAAGCACTTGCACAAAACACTTTCAGTTGGCAGGAGCGAGATGGCTACTGCCTATGCAGGGCCGCCCCAGGGGGGCAGCTGGGGCGTTTTGTTGGGTGGATGATAGAATATCGATGGTAGTTTCCTTTGCCTAAACTGGCTAAGATTATGATGATGAAATTATTCACGATAGCATTGCTGTTTGCTGGGCCTTTTTGATCAAATGAAACAAAGGTAAAGATTGTGATCTCAAAGTAGTTTGTCTTTGCTCAATGCAATGCAGTGCAATGCATGAATCAAATTCATTTCATTCCCCACCCACAACACCATAAAATAAATTTAACCAGGGTGCATATAACATGACAGATTGTGGGGCTGAGTGACTGCACTGGTCGTCTTCGAACTGGAGGGGGGAGCTTTAATTGTGGGTTCTTCCAGTCGCTGCCACCTGAATGAGCAGGACCACTTGGCCCCATTCCAAATGTCTAACATTCAATAATCAATAATCATATCCATCACATCACAGGCCCCATTTTTAAGTCCAAAATGTTCATATTCATTACAGTCAAGAGTCGAGGCAAATTAAACAAAGAGAAAAATAAAGAAAGGAAGGCGTGGGGGCAGATTCCACGACAGTAAGTAAAGCAAAGCAAAGCAAAGCAAAGCAAAGCACTAATTGTTTGGACATCAGCTGCCCCTCCTCCACGTGAAGAAGATGCGAAGCAGCATGCTTTTTTTTCCCTTTGGCCCACCGAAAATGTGACCGTTCGAACCCAAACGGACCGCGAGTTTACCGTTAGAAAGCTAGAGAAGACACCAACTCCAGCCGAACTATATTATAAAAAAGAAAGAGAAAGGTAGTGAGGATTTCAATACCCTTCTTTCCTTTCTTTCTCTCCCTTGCAGTCATCCTCCTCGCTTACACTACACGTCTCGCTCTCTCTCCCTCTCTCTCTCTCTCTCTCTCTCTCTCTCTCTCTCTCTTCCTTCTCTGTGCCTGTGCCTCTGTGTGTGTGTGTGGGTGGTTCGCTTTGAGTTGACAAATTAAGAGAGGAAATATATAAAAGAAGAAAAAAAAAAAAAAAAAAAACAGAAGGAAACAAAAGATGGGTATGGTAGTGGTGATATCATTGCCACTGATAATATTCAGCTTGGTGTTGGGTCTTGGTTGCTATTTCTTGGGAAGATCCCGAGGGAGAAAGGACGTGCGTACCAATCCTCAGGTCTATGGTTTTGGGGTTCCCACTCCACCAGCTGGTGCTGCCGCCGCCGCTGCCCCTGCCCCTTGTCCCACTCTCTCTCCTTCACCCCTTCCTCCACATCCATCTGCCAAGAAGATGGACAATTTGGCCAACGTTTGATGCATTATTTAATTTAGAACCTTCCCGGCCAATATATATATATATATATATATATATATATATATATATTAATTTCACTCCTTTTATTTATTTATTTTGTTTAATTTTATTTGAGTCGGATGGTATCGTGCTGTATTGTTGTTTTCTACTCCTGTCAACTCCTTTTCCATTTCTTTTTGTTTTTTTCTCTAAAAGTTTTCTTCTCAATTTGGTGACAATTTGAATGGGAACTGGTCTTTGCTGTTAAAAGCTTGAAAGGAATGTATAGTCCAACATCTATACAATGTACCTAAATATCGATAGTTGAGATTTTTGTGATACTTCCTATGATCTTCGTGAAAGACAACAAACATCAGCGGACTCATGGACAACGCATACCGCAACAACGTATCTGTCTCTTTTCATCAACTTATTAGGACGCATACCATACAAAACTCTCACTTGTCTCTTGAACTCACACCCCCGCCAGATGAAGCTACTTGACCATTCCAATGTCTAATTGTTATTATCTTAAACCCCTTAAATATACTGAGATATTTTAGTTACTTTGTGGACGCAATAGTTGTTAACCTGGGCACACCTTGGAGAACAAGCCAAAATCCAATCTATGTTTTGATCCTTGAGTCTCGGAATTCACAACAAGCACACGAGTCGAAAAAGGAGAGGAAAAAAACGGGTTAGACAAAAAAAATACAGAACACATCTTTGATGTAGATAACAACTTCTTACGGTACACTCAGTCCACAATTAGTTCGTTATTTTCTGATTTAGCCGCGAGTTCTCTAAAGTGGTATCATCTCTCAAAGTTTAATTCAGTGATCAAATGACATCAAATGAGCAAATACAACCCCCCCCCCCCCCCGCCAAAAAAAAAAAAAAGACATTTTTTGCTCGCAAGTGGTTTTCTTGCCTACATATTCTGCTCTCCCTATCCACTTACTTCTTGATTGTCATCTGCATCATCCTTGTGGCCATCCACATCATCTCGATTGTCATTTTTCATATAATGTGTGTACCCATCATTGTCTCTTCGCTAAGGTTTTCTTCAATCCCTTTATAATCTTGGCAAACCATGTCAAGTTCATGATAAATAAAACTGATGGCACCACAGAAACCACAAGACGACCAAAGAAGCTCATTTGGATAACCTGCACATATCAATGAGAGCTCTCAACATGAGGGAACCAAAGTCAAGCTAAACTGGATACAAAAAAGAGTTGGGAAGGTTTTGGCTCCTTGACATTATGGATTTCATTTAGGAATAATTTTGGTCAAAAGAGCAGAACTACTGCAGAATGGAGCCAAATCACGGCAAATCAAATATACTTTGCATCCACCTGCTACAAATTTTATAAGAGAACAATAGACAATATGGAATAAGGATAATTTATCCCTTTTTACTTATTTCTCAGCTTTACTTATTTCTAGTACCACTCCTCTTGGCAAATTAATAACAGAACAAGGAAAATCAGATTATGAGTCTTAAAAATTATATACCCATGCAGCATCAAAGTTAAATAAGTAGAAAATATGCTATCAAAGATTCTGGCTTCCACAAATCCACATTAGAACAGATGATCAAAATGCCAAGGGACAGAAATTCACCTGATCATAATGGAAGTAGATGTGATACAATATGTAAATGAACAATATAACTCTTGCAACCTGCAATAAATCAAGTGATGGATAATAAGTTCAAAAAGGTCATGTTTGAACAATGTCCATGTGGTACAACCTTTAATGTACCAAAATGCTTATCATTACTCGTTCATCAGAAGTCACTTCAACTGTTAGCGATTAACAAAGTAAATTAACAAGTAAGAAATCCCTCACCAACCAAGCGAGAAAGATTACTACACCATTAAGGAGATAGGTCGAGGACCTCTTCAGGCCAGCAGTGTCAAGATACCTATGAGGAGAAGGAAGAACATTGGTAAGTCTACAATTGAAAACCATCTACAATGAACTCACCATAAACTTACCACCGGATATTAATCTCTGGGGTTGTCACTTCAGATATGAGGCACATATATGTATAAATCTGTCCTTCTCCACTAAGCATTGAATATGCTACGGCAATTGCAGAGAGAGAATGATGGATAACCTGAAACCACAGGCCATTGTGTTGTGAGTTGCACCAGTATCCTTCCCAGTGTGAAACACTATCCCATTCCATGCACCTCACAACGAAACTTACTTATATATAAGGTGAGATAATCATTTCCTATTATAACTACTTCACGTATAACTATACTCCCTCATCAACCAACCTTTGCGTAGATTCACCACCCTTAGCCTACCAATGGCAGTCTGAGATTTTATGTGAATATAACAGGGCATGGGAAATACTGGTATAAATGCTAAGATGGTAACCATATACAGAAGGTGATATGAGAAGCCTAGCTTCCACATGTTGGTAAGAAATGCATGACACATTAAACCACTTGAAACCAAGAGAAAATTGCAGAAATGTTCCGTAGTGAAATGAATATGACCAAGGATAAGCAAGTTCCTAAGTAACAGTAAGAAGATGGATAGAAAAGGTAGCACTTGACAGATCAGTTCTCTGAGAACCATTCCTTGCATTAAAAAGAAAAACAAAAACCTACAAACAGTTGTCATTTATCATGTTCAACTACTTACATACTCCATTCCACCTAAGGCAGGATAGTACCACAAAATCATTCCCAGATCTGCGAAGAAGTATCCAACAGAAACCTGTCAAGAAGATATAAGAGGCATATTCATTCATTTCAAAATAACCATTGTTTTGAGGAGCTAATGAAAAATAATTGGCAGTAGGAACAAACAAATAATGCGTGGCATTAAGAATTCTCGTCATCTTTCAGGTTCAAGGACTAGTCATTCATCTTTCATTAAAAAGGTAAGCCTTAAGGCTCTGTTAACACAACCAGTAACAAAGCTTACCAATCTGTCCGTTTCTTTTTATGTATCTGTGATCATAATGACATCTAGCATCATTTAGCAACTGCAATGATATAAGGCATACATAGTGTTGTGTACACATCCTTGGGGAAATGATGATTATCTAGCAATTACTTCTGCTCTTAAATTCTACAGACCAACAAAATGCGAATTAAAGTAAGATTTGTACTATGGCATATTCTCATGTGCCCCTTTAAATATCTCTTGTATTTCATGGGAATTTGTACATATATATGGGGCTATATGTATGACCATCAAGCATAAACCTAACAAAAATAACTGCCAGGGTGTTCAGACAAATTTTTCCTCTGCTGCCCAACTAATTTATCGGCAATACAGAGTTGATTGTTTTTTTTTTTTTTTTTTGTTTCTTGATAGTTCCATTTGAAACATTCGAACTTACCAGAATAGAAAGAACTACTTAATTTCTTTTTCTCAATGAAATAATTATAATATATATTTTATTTACTTCTTGGCATCCAGTAGTTTAATTTATGCATTAGATGTTGAATCCAAGTCTGCTTCATCTTAGGTCCATGAAGCTACAAGTTGAGCCTAACTGCCTGCTCATATAAACTAAAAAAGTGGAGATTAACTGACTTTACAGGGAAAGATATTGCATGAATGAGAAAGTTGATACCATTCAAAATAATGGTCAATGTATAGAATCATGGTTCCCACAGCCATGTGCACAGGATAAAGATATAGGGCCGCAAGAGCAGGACTCAGAAGTACTTACACCAAGTCCAAACATGGAGAGTGAAGAACTCTGAAAAGTAACAAACCCAGCAAGCTGTTGGTCAGAAAAGAGATCTGACCAGAGCACAAAATACAGTGACATAGCTGTTATGAAAACAGCGTGAATGGAAGACATGCCTCTGCAAACATATAGTTCATTCCATTTTATTAGCACGGAAGCAATAATTAAAAACAATTACAGTACAAAGAGAGTGCAGAAGCAGAAGACAGCACTCACCTATTGTTCCAGTCAATTCGCTGAATTTTTGTAAGGCTGGCATATGCCTTTACGTAGAAGGTGCTGATCAATTCAGAAAGATCGTATGCCTGGGCCAGTTGGGATGAAGCAGAAAGACGCAATTTAGCGACAAAAAGAGAGAATGCACTAATAACAACAGTAGGTTGATTAGAAATATGTAAGCTGCACATGTTAAAATTGATTTCCCAAGACAAATTCACCGTACTGTACCCTCAATTGGCTGCAACGAATCAGAATGCAAAAGAATTATAGGAAGGAAAATTGTACGTTAAACAAGAATGAAATGAAAGTATAGCGTATGTTGGAATCTCTCGGAGTATGCAATTGACTGAAGACAAATAAATGGAAGAAAACTAGGAAAGACAAATATTGATGGAGTCGGTAATGAAATGGATGATTTGATTACCACTTTGCAAGCAAAAATGCCAGCGATGATGGAGGTATAAGGAATGAGAGGGTCTGCGAATAAGTAGCTCTTGACGATAACCCCAGCTTGATTTCTGTAGGATTCTATAGCCATCACCGTCTCTCTCGACACTGCCATCTTGCTCTTCATATTTATCTTTGTCTTTGTCTCTGTCTCTCTCTCTCTCTCTCTCTCTCTCTGTCTTTCATATAAATGTAACTGGAGAATCTCTGAAGTCTAACGGATTGGAACACAACCCCCAAAGCCAAAAAAAAAAAAAAAAAAAAAAAAAGAAAAACAGAGACGAGAGAAAAGAAAAGCCAGAAATTAACAACAGCTTATGAAAGCAAATAGATCCCATTGCTTGTGTTCTCATTTCATTCGTTACCCAATACACAGTTTTATTTGAAAATAGTAAAACTATTCGCCAAAAAAATAGCTAAAAATTCTCTTCCAATGAGCCAATTTTTTTTTTTTTTTAAAAACAAAAATTCAAGAAAAACAAAAGAAAAAGAGAGAGAGAGAGAGAGAGATTCTATTCGAGGTTGTATTCTGATTCTCAGGCATAAAAAGAAGATGTAGGACAGGATTCATTTTGTCAAGGAAAAAAAAATTAGAAAAAAAAGATCAAAGACAAGGGAATTGGAACGACAAAATCAGCGTTAATGTAATAAAATAAGAACAAATGTGTTTTCTTTAAGGGAAAAGTGGCTAAAGAATAGTGATTGGGAGCGGAAGGAAAAGCTCACCGGCCACAGGGGAAGTAGAAAATGGAAGACAGAAAGAAATCAGAGGATAGGTGAAGGGAATGGGGTTGTCAGCACTTGCGGTTGTTGATTGTGACACTGATCCCGATGATGCTGATGTAATTGCATATATATATCTCTGTGTGTGTGTGTGTGTCTCTCTCTCTCTCTCTCTCTCTCTCTCTCCCTCCCTCTCTCTCTGCAATACATAATCCACGATGGCGGTTTCGATGTAGACGCCAGTTGTCTTCACGCGGAACGCACGCAGCTAATTGCTATTATAAATTTCTAAATTTTTAATTTTTAATTTTCATTATTCTCTATTTTATGATCATAATTATAATAAATTATAAATGTGTAATTAATAAGCAGTTTCAGAAAAGAAATAAAATAAAAATAAAACTCACACAGGAGTAGCATAGTTTAGTATAGCATTTTTACTCAATGAGAAAATGAAGCACAATTTCCGAATGGTGCGTGTGTATAACATTATTATAAATAGTAATAAGCTATCTGAAACCCTTTTTTTTCTTTTCTTTTCTTTTTTCCTTTTTGTGCGGCCGGCTGTCCGTGAGGGCACTAATAGGGGTGCAAAGCTTCTGAATTAATTTACGATGGAGATCGGAATGCGCAGCAACCCATACTGATCCTCCAATTGTGTGTGTGTGTGTGTGTGTGTGTGTGTGTGTGTGTGTGTGTGGCTCATTTCGGGTTTGGAGGAGGACTCCAAAAAATATAAAAAATATATTTAAAAAAAAAAAAAAAACACGGAGAGAATTTGGTGTAACAACGTTCGAGCCATCTTAAATCCCGTGAGCTACGGGGACACCCCACTCCACAGGCCCGCAAGAAAGACGAGTCAACTCAAATGATTGGCCCAGAACGTAGGGAAAACTCATGGCCACCTGTCACAAACACAAACACACACACACACACACACACACACACACACACACACACATAGAGAGAGGGAGAGAGAGAGAGAGAGAGAGAGAGTAAATATAAAGTTTTGAACTTCTTTCACACGACGCGTAAGTTAATGATTAAAATAAATCTTAATCACCGAACTTTGTAATCCAACTATAAAAAATTCATTATATCACAAGTTGTAAGTTAAAATTTTTATCAAAAAAAAATTCAATATAACTAAATATATGCTTTAAGAGCTTATTTTCTTAATAAAGTAGGTTTTGTTTTTCGAATAATGGAGACTTTTGCATTTCTCCAACAAAAATTATAAATCTCAAAAACCAACAATCAATGAATGAAACTCATACATTAAAGTTTTGAATATTGATTTGTCATTTACTTTTCTTTTCAACATGTGAATTTGTTTTGAGGTATGCATATAACTAATTAGAGAATTTAACCGAAAATCAAGAGTTTGAGATTTACGATTTCTTTTAATTTTAAAGAAGGGATATAAAATTTATAATATTACAAAATATATTAAGTAAGTGAGGAAGTACAGTTAATGTTATTTTTTTTTCTTAATTTTCCAAATGAGTTATACAGATATACTAAGTAAGGAAGTATAGTTAAACTAATAAGTTTCCATTTTAGCATCTTCATTTCGTGGAATTAAAATCTGTTCAAAACATATATTTGTGTAATTTAGTCAAAATAACAAGTCATAACAAATATCTCATGATTCCAATTTTAGTTAGTGGTCTTGAATACAAATGCATCATTTTTTTTTTTTTTTTGACTTCTTATACCGTTCAGTGAAATAAATTATTAGGGTATAAACGATACAATAACATGGACTTTATTATTATTATTATTATTATTATTATTATTTGGCACACAGCTCTACTCATTTCATCAAAACGTTACGGAAAAAGTAAAAATCCCATGTATGGGGTTCAGTTTCAAATAAACAAAGATAGCACCAACTTGGAAGTCTAGATCAGTCCTTCGTCGATCAACAGGCTAGTTCATTCTTCGCTGCGCTTTCGCAGTTGCCCCTTAAGAACAATCAACTCACCACATGCACAGCGGCGGAGGGAGGGACTGCCGAGCAAGTGGGCATGTGCACTTCCCGTCCTGCTCCAACACACGGGGGGGGGGGGGCGGGGCGGGGCTTGATTTCTTGTATGTTATGTATTGTGATCTGATTGTATATACTTGCAACACACCGATAATTGTTTCTACCCGACTGATAACGGCTCACGTATAATCGACAACTTTGTCCAGTGAGTCGTTATCAGTCGGAAAATCCTATCTCTATCAACTTATTGGTAAACGTGGTCCCAACGGAAAGACGGGCCGAGTACACACACACATATATACACACATATGGGCACACAAGTGCTTTAATTAATTGGGAATTTGGCAAGGAAGCTGGGTCATCATCCCGTAAGCAATCCAACCTAATTTTGGTGATTATTAGATTGCCGTCAGAAGAATGCCTTGGAGTTTTATATTAAATCATCGCTTATCGATTGTCGATTGTCGTTACATTTTGCATTGCACTTGTTTAAGCGTACTTGATTATTTATAGTCCCCAAAGGGGAAGAAGGATCACCACCACCTTTCCACTAGCTCGTGTGTGTGTGTGTGTGTATATATATATATATATATATATATGTGCGTGATTCCAATTCCGAGTCGACTCGAGCGTTGCATGGACGACGACAAACCCTAATCCTACCGGAAGCGCCGCCCAAATCATATTCGTGATGCCTCTTCACTCAACCCGATCGATAGCCTCTTTTTCTTTTTTCTTTTGTTTTTTTTTTTGAGAAAAAGGGGTTGAGCCTATGGATAATTAGAGAGTTAACGAGGGATGGAGATGCCTATGGATATTTTAATGTCGGACGAGGATGTGATACATCTGTATTGTAGTCCTTAATTGGGCTGTTAGGGGCGTCTGAATATATATATATATATATATATAGAGAGAGAGAGAGAGAGAGAGAGAGAGAGTACACTTTACAAGATATATAGATAATTAAATTGACGACGAATTGCATATATATATATATATATATATATGTGGCGGTTAGTGGCTTCCAAGTTGTTCCCATGACCTTGTGTCTCTGCCCACCCACCCACCCACCCCATTCTAGCTCTTTAACCTCTGTCTGCAAAATTGCAGATTATAAATATATATATATATATATATATATATATATATATATATATATAGAGAGAGAGAGAGAGAGAGAGAGAGAGAGAGAGAGAGAGAGAGAGAGTGATCAAGCAAGAAGGGAAGCCAACCTAATCCATCTAATTTTCTAAGCTGCTCGACAATCTCTAATGGATGCTTTTCGCTTATGCGCTAGACCAATTAATTTCCCTTTTGATTTGAATTCATAGCATGCTCTCACATGCACGTGCCACACACATCATCTCCAGAAAATTGTACCTCTGCTCTTCGCCACAAGAGACCCCATAAGTCAGGTGGGGGCGGCATCACAGAAACAAATGGGATCCTCTTCATCGGGCTGTTCTTGACCCTGCAATTGGTCTTCAATGCGTGTAACCTACAAAGCATGCGTGTTTTTGGCCTTTAGGGGAACCCCTGCCCGCTCATACCACTTCTATTATTGGCAACTAGCTGCTACTTAATCATATATGTAACGTGCACAAGACAATAATTTCCCAGATCGAGCATCCTCTTTGTACACTCTATTCCCTCTTCCTTTTTGCGGCAACTCACTAAAAGGGTTAGAGAGAGAGAGAGAGAGAGAGAGTTGGAACATGCCCAACCTAGACCTACAAACACTCCAATTAAGAATGGGACTGATGTGGGTGAATATTGAGAGGAAAAGGAGATACCGATTTAAGTTGACTCAGAAAACTTTGACCGTGAAAGATTCATAACAATCATACTTGATATCCAACTCAATTTATAATAAAACAAAGGGGGTGAAAGAAAATACGGGTAACCAACCCAACAAAATTTGACATTAAAACTCTAGTGTCGTTGTTGATGAAGGCTAAGTGGCAAGGTACCATCAATAAGAAGTCGAAGTAGTATTTATGAAATGGGTGCTTGTGAGTTTACCCTTTTTCTTTTCTTTTCTTTTCTTTTTTTTTTTAATACCAAAGATACAGGTATACATATATATATATGTATGTATAGATTCTCACTCTCGCATTGGGGGGTATTGAGTACAATTCAACTACTTGTACTTTTTCCTTTTTTTTTTTTTTTATAAAAAAATTTTAGTTGGCATGCGGCTTTCTCATGATGAGAAATTAAATTAGTCTACATAGACAATTATTTTCCCTCATTAAGTATATATATATATATATATATTCCTGCCTTGTTTGTTTGTTTGTATTGATTGTCTCGTTCGAAAAGATATGTTATGTATGTATAGAGATAATATGTCCTTTATCGTGTCCCTTCATTTACTTGGAATAACATATCCTTCCTTTCTTTCTTTCTTTCTTTCTTTCTTTGTACTAATTTTATTCCTCTCTCGCCAATTATGCCACCTCCATTGGTTTCTTTTTCTTTTTGGCCTCCTTCAACTCCACTCCTGTATTATAAATGAGTATAAATAATAGACACCACACCCTCATTTCCAAAATACCCACAGCTCCGTAAAGCACAGAGCGAAGCATTTCGACCACGAAATGGCCTCCATTAATCACAAAGTAACCACTTGTTTAACCTTCATTCTCTTTAATACTGCACTGCTCCATGCAAATCATTCCCTGGCAAGAGAGAGACACGTCGGTTCACTGGTCCTTGGCATGAGGCCTTCTAAGGCTTCTCTTCCAGTCCTAAAAGCCTCCGCCGGTTCGAGGGAAACACCAACCGAGGTTCTAGACGTGATAGAGCCACTGCGGGAAGTCAGGGACGGGTACTTGATATCTCTGAATATAGGAAACCCACCACAGGTCATCCAGGTGTATATGGACACTGGAAGTGATCTCACTTGGGTTCCCTGTGGAAATCTTTCCTTTGATTGCATTGATTGTGATGACTACAGGAAGGATAAGTTCATGGGTGCATATGCTTATTCTCCTTCCCATTCTTCTTCTTCATACCGAGACTCTTGTGCCAGCCCCTTCTGCATTGACATTCATAGTTCAGATAACAGTTTTGACCCGTGCACGGGGGCCGGATGCTCACTCAGCACCCTTGTTAAGGCCACTTGTTCTAGACCCTGTCCTTCATTTGCTTATACATACGGAGCAGGTGGAGTTGTCACGGGGACGTTAACAAGGGACACACTTAGGGTCCACGGAAGTAGCCCCAAAGGGGTCACCAGAGAAATTCCCAACTACTGCTTTGGGTGCATTGGATCCGCATATCGAGAGCCGATTGGTATTGGCGGGTTTGGCAGAGGCAACCTTTCTTTGCCCTCACAGATAGGGCTCCTGCAGAAGGGATTCTCTCACTGCTTCTTGGCCTTCAATTATGCTAACAACCTCAATATCTCAAGCCCGTTAGTGATTGGAGACGTTGCTCTATCTTCTTCTTCTTCTTCTGAAGGAGATGCTAATAATATGCAATTCACGCCAATGCTCAAGAGTCCTGTGTTCCCCAATTACTACTACATCGGTCTTGAAGCTATAGCCATAGGCAAAGCTGGTACAAGTGGTACCCAAAAGCATCATGAAGTGGTGGTGGCGGCGCCCCTGAGCTTGAGGGAGTTCGATTCCAAAGGAAATGGGGGCATGTTAATTGACTCGGGAACAACTTATACTCATCTACCGGAGCCATTCTACTCCCAGCTTCTGTCCACGATCCAGTCCATGATAAATTACCCGAGGGCAACCCAAGTTGAGATGCGAACCGGTTTTCACCTTTGCTACAAGGTCCCATGTCCAAACAATTACAATACTACTCCTACAACAACAACAACAACAACAGATGATCGCGATCTTTTTCCTTCGATTACATTCCATTTCTTGAACAATGTGAGCCTTGTATTGCCACAAGAGAATCACTTATACGCCATGAGTGCTCCAAGTAACTCGTCGGTGGTGAAATGCCTACTGTTCCAAAGCATGGATGAAGGCGATTATGGGCCGGCTGGGGTGTATGGGAACTTCCAACAGCAGAACGTGGAGGTGGTTTATGATTTGGAGAAAGAGAGAATTGGATTTCAATCGATGGACTGCGCCGCAGCTGCAGCATCCCTTGGCCTTCGACACAATAACTGATCCTAATTTAAAGATTGCATGGACGTATACATGCAGCATCCATCTGTGTACGTGATCAGCTTTAATTAGCTGGTTTATTGTGTACCAGTACGTACTGAGCTCTTCCGGACTCATAAATCATTCAGAAATAATATCGTCTTTAATTATGCCTGTTCTAAGTGTTTGTTTATGGTAATTTTTACTTAACTTTTTTTTTTTTTTTTTTTTTGTTTCCCTTGGCACATCAGAAAATTTATGATTTCATATAATTTACAGCAGCAAGATTCACATAAAAGAATAGGTCCTTCCCCCCAACAAAAGAACCCCGGAAACGTCAACCAATAATATGAATGGCGGGACGAGCAAGGTGGGCTTGAGGATTGGCTAGCTAGCTTCCCTATTATTTTTGATGTATCTGCCCTTTTCAACTTGAGCGCCCCACCCAAAGACGGCATGAGGTGCAACTTCTTCGCATACTAACTGTAAATCTCTCGTTGTATTTGTTATGTATCTGGCTATGTTTATGCACCATAGCTATCATCATGCACTGAATTTCTGCTAGTTTCACTGGTCCATAAGCCGAGGGAGAGGGAGGGAGAGAGCACTGCTGTTTTAGCATCACGCTGACACTGAGCTGTGTCAATTTTCCTCCACTGTAGCAGTTCATGCTAGTATTAGAGAATTGAGCTTCAAAATGTGGACCTACCTACTTGATGTCATGCGAAAAATTGAAGCAAAACATTTGATCGGATGTCTTGTTAATCTAGTAACGAAAAAGGAGTGGGAATTTTGCCGGATGACCCACACGTGTAGTTCATCCAAGGCTTTTTCAACCAACACAAAATGTTTGATGATGCGTCAGCTCAAGAGAGCCTGCTACTTGTACTATAATATATATATATATATATATACACATAAGTGGGACACCGCAAAGTAGATTCGTATATTTTAAGTAGTTAAAAATTATTTATTTATTATTATTATTATTTTAAAGAGATACACTCAGGAGAACTACTTTAAAAAGTGACTTATGAACAGTTAACCATATATACATAGCTGCAAAAGGATTCTTATTTAGCGCGAAAGATCACATAATGCGACAAGATGACTCCATCCAACACATAGTTGCTCGTTCGCATGCGTCGAGTGTTCACACCAAACAACCAAGAGTATTATGCATCTGTTGTGAGAGGTCTAGCGACTAGAGAGCTGATTAGTGTGTGTGTGTGTGTGTCGCTGTTCCTGTTCTTATCTCTATTTTTATTTTTATGGGAGTAATTAAATTGGTTTATCTACCATTGATGTCTATTGTTTCGTTCACGTGTCATAAGTACGCGCGTTGGAATTAGGTACCCATTAAATGGAATCGGGCTCGGTCGATATGTTTGCATACACTGATCTGTGACCATCACCATCATAACAAGAATAACAATGGAGCACAAGAAGAAAGAGAAGCTTAGACGTCTCACAATTGACGTGCTCCCCGAAGAATACTTTAGGGTAACAAAGTACCAATTTTGACGCCCTTTGCTGTAGGAACTACTACTACATGGTTTGCATTGTGTACCCTCAGCTCGATTCCATGCTTTTTAATTTGTCCTCTTCTTCTCGTCTCTTGTGACTGAGTCCGTAGGATCTTTTGAGACTTCCGAATTTGCCCTAAAAATGCCATGCAATGTATATAATATTCTAATAAAGAGGGGCTCGGCCCGGCCCGGCAATCCACACGCCCCCCTCCCTCTCAAGCGCACATTCCAGAGAGTGCCCAAAAAGGTTGTTTTCTTCTTTAGCCCACGTACTTCATCCAAACGCGTCATCCTATCCTAATAAATTAAGAAGAAAAATACTGAACCAGGACTCGCGTAATCATCTTGTGCAAACCAACCACGACCGAAACACTCCGTCTTTAGCAGCAACAGTTCATGCCTTGCGCTTGACATCAGTTGCCCGTAAGACGTGCAAAATAGAACTTTCAACACCATTGTGTTACACAAGAAGCCAATTCCAATTCCGTTTCATTCAACGAAAAGGATGCGTGCATGTACAATTCTCCATTGTGTTTAGAGTAACCAACATTGGAAATACCAAACATAAACTTCCAGTGAAATCACAAAGAACTATTAAGAACATACAGGCAAGCAGCACCGAAATGACCCTTTAAGAACAACAAGATACACTAGCTGTCCTTTCTGTGGGTCTATCCATCAGAACCATTCCAGACGGGTTCTGTGCCGGTTGCATTCTTGGTAGTCTTTTTGCTGCACCCAAATAAAAAAAAAAAACAAACAAAACTAAATCACAATCCAACTTCTTTCAAAGCCGCAACATGAATCAGATGATAATGAATAATAGAATATGCTACAAATCAGACATCATGTGATACAAGGAGCATCTAACAGACAAATCGATGGAGGAAAACCAAAGTTACACAGAACTTGAGAAGAGAGGAAAAACAGATGGGGGCTGTCTTGTGATATGGTTCAAGAAGTATGTGAGCCAGATCTAATTCTATTCTGCTGTGATATCCCTGGGAGTTATTTTATGTGGAGCTTCTGCAAGGCTTCCAAAAATTCATATGAATCACTTTCCAACTAGGATAACTTACATCAAATGGAAAAAAGATTCGGTCCTCTGGAAAAATACAATACCACACTAATTTTAACATTCAACTCCAAGAGTCAAATAATTACCATTAAAATAACAAGTTATGGTGTTTCTTGCGCATCAAGATTATTCATGGAGAAATGTCAAAAATTTCGTAACACCTCATGTTTCCTCCTGTTGGGCACCCCATTATTAAATTTTATATAACAATACCATACCTATTTCATAGAAAATGTCATTCACATTGGCTGCAGTCTTTGCTGAGGTTTCCATAAAGAAAAGCCCATTCTCCTGAGAATAAGCTTGTGCTTCCTGCACATCAATAACATAATAAACATAACATTAATAATATTGATGTGCACAGATTTCCTATGGTTTTGGTACTTTCCCCTTTTTTGTAACTCATATGTAAGATCAGACGCACAATGAAAAATACACAACTGAATACATAAAGTGCAACAATATTGCCAAACTCAAAAAAAAACACCTTCCACTCCCTCCACTACACCAGCCACCACAACACCACCCCACCTGCCCCACGGGGAAAGAAAGATAAAACCCAAAAATAGAAATCTGAGAGTTTTTATTGAGAACTTGATAGAAAGCGATCATGCCATTCAGAAACTTTTCCCATGCCTCAAACTTTGACAAGGTTGTCATTCTTTACCACCATTGACAGCCAAGGACATAATGACTGCTTTTGTTGGATTTCTAGTCAATTTCAGTTTTCTTGATATGTTTCTATATCTTTCATGCTTCAAAACTTTCATTGTAGGGGTAGTACAACCAATTAATAAATTCAGAATTGCCTCATGGCTAAAATAGAGGTACTTACCTCTGCTGCTACCTTCCTCGCATCCAACAAGTCAGCTTTATTCCCAGCAAGTGCCATAACCATATTTGGATTGCCTTGTTGAAGCATTCAAAGGAAGGGAAAAAAAAATTACCATCACCATGAAAAAAAAGAAAAAATTCTTCAAATACTATAGTGTGATTTGTGTTTGTAGAACAAATATTACAAGTGGAAAACCCCAAATGCACAAGAAGAATATCCACAGCAGCCAACAAATAAGAACACTTAGACAAGCCTCAGGGATCTCCAAATCTAATTTTAAATGTAAATACTACCTTGTGCCTGAAGTTCTTGAACCCATTTCTTTGCCCGCTCAAATGAGGCCTACAAGAAAATATAGTGTGCAACTTTTGGTAAATATAAAATAGCAGAAACAGAAATATGCCATGTTAACATAATTAGTGAAGTTCTGACTGTGATATAGCATCAAAGCAACCAGCCTCCAAAGCTTCTTTAACCACAAAAAACTAGGATAAAACTGCTATTTTCCAAAAATAATAATAAAAAGCATTCAGACAGCTAGACAACCCTTCAGCAATCATCTACATGCAATATTCCATTATCTGATGAGAATCAGTGTTCGAGTCTTAGGAATTAAAAAACGTGAAAGCATTTTTCCATGAGAAAACAATTGCATATTTGACATGGAAAATGAGGAAATGGTGAAATATAATGATATCCTTCCGCAGTTCAAAAAAACCAGATAATAGACTGCAAACAAAACAGTATGGTGAATGCATCAAACTGAAAGGAAAACTCTTGGAAAGAAAAGATAAATGATAGATGTAAAATTATGCAAAGCTCAAGCAAAACAATAATTATCACCAGACAGCCTACTCTGAACATGTAAGAGGTAGATAAAAGATGAGATCTGGCATGAAAGATTCCCAACAAGTAGGTAGGTAAATGACAATGTGCATCCTCGCTAATTCAGAATGCAAATATGCATGTGAAAAGAAGCCGAACATGTTTTTTTTCTAAAGATAAATAAATTTGGACAAATCAACAGATCTTTTGAATCTGTTAAGAATAATGTAAACCATTCCACATACAAGGCTCTCACTTAGAGGTAAATTAGGGGCCAACATAGTGCATCTGATGAAATCAAATACTTTGTATCTATTAGTTCTATTGATAAATCTTCCAGCTTTTTACAGTGTAAAGAAGGAAATTTAAAACAGAGTACTGAGATGTTTAACCACTATATCTGAACATTCATGCAAGCAAATGAATTCAAAAAGACAACTAGCTCTCACACAGCAAACTGTAAGACATGATGGACAAATGTCACTATTATTTTCTTCTTATATGCACATAGATAGTAATTGTATTGTTTACAAATGACATGAAGAAATTGTAAACATAATATTTTAACACTCAGATCTCAAGGACAATGCTCATGAACCATTGAAGGTTCAATGATTTGTAATTGTTACAAATTTTGCATACACAAAACCTAAATTTGGAAACATCTTGTCACTTCAACCTACAATTTCAAGAAGGGAAGAGCTGAGTCGATTTGTCAACATTCATTTACCTGATTTGAGATGTCATAGACAATAATTGCTGCAGCAGCTCCCCTGTAGTACATTGGAGCCAGGCTGTGGTATCTCTCCTGTCCTGCTGTGTCCCATATCTCAAATTTAACGGTGGCATCATTCACCGCCAATGTTTGTGAGAAAAAAGCAGCACCAATAGTTGATTCCTACATTGCACAGGAAGATTCAAGACCCATAACACGATATAGACAAAAGTGTGTGTATATATATGTACACAGTTAAAAAAATGTGTGCACACGTGTGTGAGTGTATACATGTGTATGTAAAACATTTTTATGCCCTCTTAAGACCATGATTTCACACCTGAAATTCAACAAACTGCCCTTTGACAAAACGCAATACGAGACTAGACTTCCCAGCACCAACATCTCCAAGAAGCACCTGAAGAACAAAAAGAACCATCAACCAAAGTAACTTTGCAAGAACCCAAGCAAGTTCAGGTTAATTTAAAATTTTAAATGGAAGGCCACTAGCAGCCAAGGGCCAGTGAAAGATATTGAGGGAAAAAAAGGTGTCTAGATGGTAAACGAGACTACCCCATAACTAAAAATACACGTGAATCCAAATCATAAAAAGAGAGGATGAATGGAACTGGATTCTCAACAGTCAATTCATGACATCAGAAATATCTCCTGACTAAGCACAATCACAGAATTAAAATAAAAAATAAAAAATCATGTCAGAAAGAACAAAATGACTTGCCCGTGTAGAATGATCAGTAAAAAGGTAAAACCATAAAAAAGCATGCACTACAACAGAGCAAAGCATAAAAACAGAATAGGGCAACTTCGCAAAACCCTTTACAAAGGATAGACAAATCGAGTGCAGAAGGAAGATTTGTGTTTTGTACTTAGGCGCAGAATAGAAGTTAAATCCAACAAATGGCTGTTTAAAAGGGTTAGAAGCAATCTGCCTTAGAAGGAGAGGGAGGAAAAACATAAACAAAAAAAAAAGTAAATTACAAAGAGCTAAATCGTTGAATGCCAATATAACAAAGCGGGCATCCATAAGGCTTCATGTCAGACTACATCCCAAACATGAAATTGAAAACTGACGGATCAAAGAAATTCCCTTGCGCATGATCCACCAAAAATAATAATAATGATGAAATAAATAATAAAAGAAAGAAAAACCTATAAGAACAAGAACTATACAGGGGAAAAATTGGAGGAATTTGAGAAAAGGAAATTCCCTTTCAGTCTGGAAAAGAAGAAGAAACCATAACACAATATATGCGAAGAATTGAGAGAATTAACAGAAAACCCCCAAATATGAGATGAAATGAAAATTAGGACCAAACCAATCGAAACATAAGGTTGATCAAGACTAAGGCTAAAGAGACAACCCTGATTTTTTTTTTTCAAAAAAAAACAAATCAGCCTAGAACAATACAATACAGGATAAAGCAGAAGAAATAAAAGAAGTAAGAGGAGGGGAACTGACCAATTTGGCATTGATATTCTTGTTCCCAGAGGTGGCCATGTCCAAACAGATGAAATAGAAGAAGAAAGATTAGGTATAGCGATCCAAAGATCGGAACTTTCTTCTTCTTCTTCTGTATTATTATTATTATTATTGTTATTATGATACGCCGATGGATCGAAAGATGACAGCGTTGCCCGAGAGAGAAGAAAGAAGGGCTGGTGGTCGGTAGCGCTGGCTGTGGCAGACCCAACCACACAAAACACGGAGAGAGAGAGAGAGAGAGAGAGAGAGAGAGAGGCAACGCCCGTAGCCAAACAATCAAACAAAAGCCAATGGGAATCCCTTCTTCGCCTCCTTCCCCTTCTTGTTTATATTTATTATTATTATTATCAATCAAAAATTATAAATCAAAATCTTCTTCTCGAAGATATAAAAAAACAAAAAAGAAAGAAGAAGACTCGGTCGCTGCCAGCCAGCCAGCCACCCACCAACCCGGTTCTCGAAAGCGATCGCTATTCTACCCTAATTTTGTTACTTGGAAAATGCTATTCAGCTCCGCAATTTACATTTTTAGGTCATTATTTTTTTATTTAATTTTAATTCAATTATTATATTATTTTACTAGATAAAAATATATAAATTTTATCTTAAAAATATTTTTTTATATAATTAATATATTAATAAAAATTAAATTAATGTTTTAAAATTAAAACATTATAATTGATGACAAAATTAAAAATCTTTTTAAATCAATTCAATCCACAAGATCATCATTTATTAGATAAAAAAAAAAAAAAAAGGGAGTGTTGAAACTCGTAACATCGTGCATACTTTCAAGCTGAAAATAAAAATCAAATGAGAATTTAATAAAAGTCTGTTGAGGATATACAATGCAAAACAAAAACAGCTACGTCCAACAACATAAGGTTGATCGAGGGAGAGAAGAAGAAAGCAATTTGCAAAAATTCTAACTTTTTGTTTCAAAGTATGGTTGAATCATTGGCTTTAGTATATATTGATATTCACCGCTGGCATAGTCTATTAATCTTGTTGATACGTGGAGAATTATACAAGTCAAGAATTTTAAGAGACTCAAATATTTAATATAATAATTTAATTGATTTTTTTTAAATAAATAAATTAAATTTATGAATTAAAGGTGATTTTTTTTAGTTTTTCAAAATTAAGAATTTTAATTTGTTTTAAAACTCTGCATATATTACGATATAATTATTATTATTCATATTTAAAAAAAGTTAATTGATTCATTTACTTTCATGCAAAACATGTAAAAATATCCTAAAAGAAAAATGAGAAAAGAACTACGTCACTGAAAAGTTTATGGAAAAACAAAGGCTGAGTCTTGTCGAGTTATGAGCTGGTTGGTGAATTAGAGAATTAGATAAAAGAAGAGTCGCTTTTACAGAGTAAAATACGATTTGACATATCCTTAAAAATAGGGAAAGCTTAACAATCGCCCCTTAAATCCTCTCCACGTCGCTATGATTACTCCTTTGCCAATTCCCACTTGAACCATCCAATTTCTTTAAATGCTGTCTCCGCGCTATGCTATATTCATTGTCATTTTTACTGCCCAATCACCCCACCGCCTCGCGCCCCCCCCCCCCCCCCCCCCCCCCCCCCCCATATCATATCATGGACTGTTTTGCGCTAGCCTGCTTGAATCCTTGATAAGGGGCAATGAAAAACTTTTCATATACTAAAATATATAATTATTATTCCTATTTCTTAAATTAAATTATTATTATTTTTTCTACTTTCATGTAAAATACTTCAAAATATCTCAAAATAATAAAAACAAAAAACAAAAAAGAAGGAATTTTCATCTAAATTAATTTATACAAAAGAAAAGAAAAGTATAACAATAATAATAATGGTGGACTCCACAACTACACTTTCCGATTCCGAAGAAGAGGACTGTTGCAGCACTCGCAGCAACAGCAGCTGCAGGTCACAGTGAGAGAGAGAGAGAGAGTGAGTCTGTGTGTGTGGGTTGGGGAAAGGGAAGGAGGGGGAGCTTGGAAATGGAGAGCAGCAGCGAAGAAGAAGATTTCCCATCCATAGAGACCATTACCCCTCAGACCAAGATCCATTCCCTCTTCCAATCCCACGTCGAAAAGGTTAGGTTTCTTTCTTTTTCTGTTTCTCTTCCTTTTTTTTTTTTTTATATATATAAAAAAAAAATAACTTGTTCAATTAGGAATTGTCTGCTACTTTTTGGTGCATCCTTCAGTTTTCCTTTTCCCGTAATTTTTTGCTATCTTAATCTGGGTATTCTCATTTTTGTGCTAATAATTATGTGCAGAAAGTGAATTACCATTTACTACCTCATCTATGGCTTCCTTGTATATATTGATTGTACGGTGAATCTGATAATACTTTAGATGGAGAACCTTGTCTTCCTCGGTCTCAGTGTCTCCTGTCCTTGGCTTCCTTACTTTACTCTGAATGACCTTTCTTTCGGCTTCATAATTTCACCGCCTCAAAAGATTTTCTTCGATAGTGTGTAAGCCTTTTTTTTTATTTTTAATTAATAATAATTTAAAGAACTTGATTATGTAGGGAATCAGAAAAGTTTGTTGTGAGCTTGTGGATTTGAAGGATGCCGTGGAAAATCTGTGCGGCAACAGGCAGACAAAGTGCTCGTCTTTCCTGAGGTAAATAATGCCCTGATTCACTGCTTGATGAGAAGGGATCAGAATGAACTGCAGTGCTGATACATAGTTTACCCTTTGTGTTATGGGCTCAAGACTTGTTAATGTTGATGTGCATGTCCAATCAAGTACTTAATCAATGATTAGTGCAATATAGCACAGAGAGAAAGCTTCAATTGTTAAAATATTGTATTATTCATGATTATTAGTCCCAAAGTAGAGATTCCTGTCTTTCAGAATATGTGTATTGTCTGAAGGGCTTGAACTTACAGTTATTTTTGTTTTTCTATGGATTATAGCTAAGAAGATTGAGAAAGCTTTGAAGCCAGAAAACTGGCTGCAAAGGTTTGCTTTTGGATTAGCCTGCAGCTTTCTGCTAAGATACCCTGCAGGAGGCCTTCAGTAAAATATTTGCAAAGATTTCAAATTATGTTTGTCTCTTGGTTTCTGAAGATTGTTTCTATTTTATCTCTTCAAATGTGGTTTCTCTTTAGCTTGTCCAGAATTTTTACCATCTTATTGCTTTTGCTGCCAAATTCTGTTTTGAATAATTCTGTTTCATTATCCATCACAGTATAGCCAATCACATGTTGTCTTTGTCTGCTTTTCTTGTCACGCAGACACATGCACACACACCAGAGTCAAGAAACAGAAGGAAGTGGAAATTAAAATGATTTTTCTTATCTGAAATTTTTATTCAGTGAACTTCAGTGTCATAAAGATATATAAATGAGCAGAAAAGAAAGATTTGACAAGAAAATGATACTGTTTGTGGGAGGTAAAGGATTCCTTGTAAAAATTTTCCTGTGTACTAGTTAGGCCTCCAAATGCATTAGTATAGAAAAACAATTAAATTCCAGCAGTAGGGAAAAGGAAGACCTGGAAAAAAAATAATTTGCTGGAACTGATAATAAAGGAGCTCTTTTGAGCTTAGATAATTTGCTTTACTATTTAGCAAAAGGGAGAAAGATAGTCCATGTAGCCCATGCCACCAAGTGTGGGATCAAGGCTTAATTTCAAACTGAACTTCCATTTTTTGGATGGAAGCAGTATGGTCTTGGTAATTAGGTAATTGTGGTCCTTTGCTCACTCAAGTATATGCAGTTTACGCAATATAACTGAGGCATCTCAGTGTACTTCACAATAATTCTTTCTAACCTATTCTTTTGGTTTTGGAGTGTAGTATAAAGATAATATTAAACTGCTTATCTAATTGGTTATTTATGTCTGATTGGCTTCACTGTTGTATACTTTTTATCATATGTGCAGAATGTCTGAAGAACTGGTGGAAATGGAGCATGAGTTGGTTGAGTTGCGAAAGCACATATCTGCTCAAGGGATTCTTGTGCAAGATTTGAGGACAGGGGTTTGCCGTGAATTGGAAGAATGGAATTGTGATAGTACGATCATTGATGACTCTATGGAAGATCCTGAAGACAACGGAGCTAAACATCACTTGCCAAGTGACATTGATGATCACAAGGCTGTATTCTTAGAGAAAATTGATATTCTTTTGGCTGAACACAAAGTGGATGAAGCATTAGAGGTCATGGATGCTGAAGAGAAGAACTGCCCAGAGCTAAAGGGCTCAGGGGATACTTCAACTGGGGAATCCTCGTTCAAATCAGCTTTTATGAAGAGAAAATTAATGCTTGAGGATCAACTAATTGAGATCGCGAAACAGCCTTTGGTTGGTGTTCTGGATCTGAAGAAAGCATTAAATGGTTTAATTTTGCTTGGAAAAGGTCCTTTAGCACATCAACTACTGCTGAAATTGTATCAAGCTCGCCTCCATAAGAGTATTGATCTTTTCCTTCCTTCATGTGTTGTATATCCGAAAACATTTCCAGCAACACTGTCTAGGTTTGTGTTCTCAATGATTTCACTGACAACAAAAGAATCTGGTTCAATATTTGGTGATAACCCATTGTATACAAATAGAGTTGTTCAGTGGGCAGAATGGGAAATTGAATACTTTGTGCGATTAGTGAAGGAGAACACACCCTCTTTGGAGACCGTTTCTGCTTTAGGTGCAGCGAGCAATTGTATTCAGGCTAGTCTTAAGTACTGCTTAATGTTGGAATCCCAGGGTTTGAAACTGTCAAAGTTGCTTTTGGTGCTAGTTCGGCCATACATTGAAGAAGTGCTAGAGTTGAACTTCAGACGGGCAAGAAGGTTAGTTCTCAGCATGACAGAAAGTGATGAGAGCTTGCTGCTCTCATCTCACTCTCTTTCTTCATTATCTGTCTTTGCAACATCTTCAGATAGTGTGCTTGTTGACAGTGGGATGAGATTTATCAACATTATTGAGGTAAGTTGGTTCTGTTTCATTATTGCTGGAAAGTTTTTACCCATGTTCTCACAAGCATCTAGCACCTTAAGTGCCTAGAATGGCCTTCAAGAAAATGATCGGTGATATTTAAGTTGAAATATTGGGGGTGTCAAATGTGTGTTACTTGATCTGATTGTGCAATGTTTCATTTGTCTTTTTTATTTTTTGTACAACAGAGTCCAAAGCCTGATATTTTCACTACAAAGTAAATAGGAGTCAAACCTGAAACCATGAAGTTCCTAACAGGGTGCCTTAGCATTGTGCTACAAACATGAGACATTGTGTATGGTTGTTTGAAATCTGCATCTTTTGATTGTGTCTACAACTGCAAGATGGTTATCTAAAATTTTCTGCTTTTTTATGTTTGATAGTTTATTCTACAATTTCTTGAGTAAATATTTGCTAATTAATTTGTAATCCTATAGCTATTGATGACTTTATGATAAATTCAATGTAATTTGGGTGAATAATGTTTACAGGATATATTGGCACAGCTAAACCCACTGGCTGTTTCGCATTTTGGAGGAAATGTGTTATCTAGAGTCTCGCAGCTGTTCGATAAATATATCGATGTGCTGATTAAATCTCTACCAGGCCCATCTGATGACGACAATCTTACTGAGCACAAGGAGGTCATACAGTTCAGAGCTGAAACTGATTCGGAACAGCTTGCACTTTTGGGAATAGCTTTTACAATTCTGGATGAATTATTGCCTCATGCTGTCACAAAAGTTTGGGGTCTGAAGAATGAACTTAAGGAATCAAGAAGTGAAAATATTGTGTCTCCTGCAACCATTGCAACAGAATTGAAGGATTGGAAACGCCACCTTCAGCATTCATTTGACAAGCTTAGGGATCATTTCTGTCGGCAATATGTTTTGAGCTTTATTTATTCAAGAGAAGGCAAAACACGACTGAATGCACAAATTTATTTATGTGGTGATGGAGAGGATTTGTACTGGGGCAATGATCCTCTACCTTCATTGCCATTTCAGGTGATCCTTCATTCTTCATTCTCTATTGCTGGTTTTGTATACCAAAATTTTCTGAAATTGTACTTAATTGTATCTTAAGGTTCTGTTCATCTTATATTTTCATCACTTCACAGTCTATTATGGGCTAGATTAACTTGAAACCTCGTGACATCTGTAGGACAATGTACAGAAACAAATTCTACTACTTCTGTGATCTTGTTTATATTGGTTTATAAATTAGTCCACTACTCCTTTTTTTTTTCAAAAGTGCTTTTTGGCTGTTAGTTTCATAATCTGCCTCTCTCTCTCTCTGCGTATTTGTGTGTGGTATAAATGTATGAAATTAGCTATCAGCCTGTGGATTTTGGTTTTGATCTTTACTATACTTTTGCTATTTGTCATGTTATCTTCTTTAGTTGGTTCAAATGCCAATTTAATAATTTATGTGTTATTTTTTGCTTGCTTGAATGTGAAAATGCTCTTGGAAACTGAGGTTAAGAGTGGGAATAGTGGAAAATGTCATTTTTCCCTCATTCAGCCATTTAGAGAAGTGGGACATAAATGCATTTGGTTGGAGCGCTGTTGATTGATATTATCAGAGGGACTCTTCTTATTGCAGGCATTATTTTCAAAGCTGCAGCAATTAGCTACTGTGGCTGGAGATGTGTTACTTGGCAAAGAGAAAATTCAGAAAATTTTGCTTGCTAGGTTAACAGAGACTGTTGTAATGTGGTTATCTCATGAACAGGAATTCTGGGGTGTTTTTGATGATGAATCGATTCCACTCAAGCCATTAGGTCTGCAGCAGGTATGCATTTTTACATCTGGAATGGGTTTCCCTCTTCTGTTTTTTGTTTCTTTTCTTTCTTTCAAAAATCTTCCATGATTAGTGATGGTTGGGATGCATGCATCTCCTAACTCACATATATACATACAAAACATAATAACCTTACAAATATACTATCCTTGTGTAGCGAGTCAAGCTTTAGCCAAATGGTTAAAGTTGGAACATGAGAGCAAGAGTTACATGGTTCAAGTCCCACCATTCAACCATCAATAAAGGAAAATTTCCCTGAATCAGTTAGTGCTGTAAGTTTTGCTAAGGGGGAGATGGTGTTGACTTAAGTCAATGAATCCGTGATACCACAGACTACTAGTCAGTGTGTTGATTGATACCTTAAGCAGTTAGAGAACCTTAAGCAGTTAGAGAAGTTCTGGAATGTTATGAAGCATCCAGAAATACAGCTTCGGAAGGAAGAAGCAACAGAGCCGTAGAGCACTACTTAACTTATCCTGGTGATCACCAAATTCAAATAAATGAGTTTGAAACCTTAAGGTACCTAATAACCTCTTACAGGGAGCTTCAAAATGCATCACTTGTGGAGAAGTTAACAAAAATGAAAAGGAAAAGACGGCTTATTAATCACGAAATATAGCAGTCAAGAGTAAACTTACTAGAATCACATGAGGCTATTTTTGGGCTCTGGGGGAACTTTTTTCATACTTTTGGTACAACGGCCTAAGCATTTTTGTTCTTTTTTTGGAGGGGAGCGGGGAGGGTGAGAATTGAAGTAAATTGTTGGCCACCAATTTGAGAAGGTGGGTTCAGCAGCTTAAACCTATAACTTGTGCACACACGCAACGCATCCAGTTTTCCTCTTATTTGATTTATATTTAATTTGTTGCATGTTTATTACTGTCACATTTAGAGAAGTCATGGCATGCTTTACTGTAAGCCAAGTGTTTCTTTGCTCTGTCTGCTGTGATCATTTGTTTGTTTCAATTTTGTTTGGCAGTTGATACTCGACATGCACTTCACCGTTGAAATTGCACGTTTTGCGGGCTACCCATCTCGACATATACACCAGATTGCATCAGCTATCATTGCACGAGCAATTAGGACCTTTGCAGCAAGAGGGATAGACCCCCAGAGGTGCTGACTCTTCCCTGGTATTGAACAGTTTTACTCTGCCTGCTCCTCGCTCCAATATTTGACTAAATTTGAGCCTTTTTGAGCAGTGCGCTACCCGAGGATGAATGGTTTGTTGAAACTGCGAAGTGTGCCATCAACAAACTTCTTTCAGGGACATCTGGATCAGACTCGTCTGAAATAGAAGAGGAGCACATTATTCTACGGGATGAGATTGTCTCAAATTCTGACGATACAGCTTCTTCCCTCTCATCGGTAGAATCCACCGAATCTTTTGCTTCAGCAAGCATGGGTGAACTTGATAGCCCAGTGTACTTTATGGATCCTGAGGGTTAAAAATTTGGGTCATACCCTTCCAGCTGTCAGTGAGAAGTCATTTTGCAGGGATAGTATCTCGCAATGTATTCGTGCTTAGAAATTGATCCTCTCTAATCAAAATTTTGTACGTGCAAATTTCAAGTTACTGAGTATTTAATATATATATATATATATATATATATATATATATATATATATATATATGCTTGCAAATGTTGTAGCTGGCGTATCCTTATGTTGTAGCATGGCTAATGTCATATTTCTGTTGGCAGTAACTGTGACTGTTACAGAAACATATCGCATAGAATGTCTCTAGCTGTATTTACAGCATCAGAACGTCTTTTTCGGGGATCTGTAGTTCCGGAACATTTCACTGGAAGGTTAATTGAGCAGCAGCTGTTGATAGGTGTCGATCCGCACATACACACGCATCTGAATACAAGCGTTAATATTGCATCTGGGGGCTAAGGCGGAAGAAATCTGTGTACTGTATGCATAGCAAATAAATGCTCCAGCTCTCTTCCCCTTCCCTCGCACCCCCCTCCTCCCCGCCCGAAACACCTTCTCTCTTTCTCTCTTTATCTCCCTCTTATTTTTTGTTTGGGGTGTGGGGGGTTGGGGGGGGGGGGGGGGGGGGAGGCTGTTGTTGTTTCAGGAGTAGATCCTGGACGACCAAACCCCTAGCAATCTTTATCGGTTAACCCTGCGTGTGGACTTCTAAGAGAGTTAGAATTTAAGGGCTGCTTAGACGGCATGATTTCGTATCCACGTCATTCTTTAGTAGTGGAAAAAAGCACCACTTGCTCAAAGTATATTCTTTGATCAACTTTTCTAGTTACGTGGTAGCCGTGATAGATGTCTGTATCTTGGAAGAGGTGTAGGTAGAGTACCATTTCCATTTTCCAATAAAAATTTTGCCATTACTTGGCTGGCTCGATTCCTTTTTCTCTTAAGTATGTGCGCTAGAGATGTGGATGCAGCCGAATATATGCATGGGAAAGGAAAAGACCGTGTGAGAAGATAGAAATATTTATTAATCAATATTAACTGTAGTTCTTTTTTTTTCTTCAATTTTGAATTTTCTTATGTCATGAAATTTGGTTATTTCTTTATTATTATTATTTAAATTTCTTTATTTGGTGATTATAATCTGTTATGAAAAAAAAAAAATTATAAATATTGGTGATGGTGAGACGAAAGCTTTGAATGATGAAGGAACAATGTGTTGCGCACCGCTTACGTACACGAACAAGAAAAATTAAAAGAGGGAAACTGCAAAGAGAAAGCTGAAAAAGAAAAAGAAAAAGAAAAAGTTAGAGGAATATGGCGGAGCAGTGAGACACGACGCCTGCAGTCAGGGGGGTCATATCGCGCATGGCATGGGATGCACGTACGTTGTTCCATTCCGTGTGTTGAAAATCGTTAAAAGGAAGAAGCATGTCCATCGTCCAGTCCAAGGGTACACCTAATTTTATTCCATGTTCTTTCCAGCTTATATATACCTCTGTGTGTGTGTGTAGATATGGCTTTACGCAACTCGATAAATAAATGAATACGATAACCGCAACACATACCAAAGGTTGTTGATAAACGGCTCTATATATACACACACACCCGCATTATATGCAGTGTCTTCATGTTTTTTATAGTGTATATAAAAACTTGGTCCCTCTACCTGCTGTGCGGTGCGGTGCTGTGCTGTGCTGTGCTGGAGCTACAAGCTTTAGATGGATGGTCTCTATGCTAATCCTCACTGGAAGGGCGTAAGCCTCCATTCCTTAATCTTATTTCCTCGTTATTTTTATTTATTTTCCATCAATTAATTGATTTGTTAATAAGATTTAATTTTGCTCGACGCTAGCTAGATAGGTGCCATAACCAATTAATCAATTTGATCTTCTCATTTGAAAAAATAAATAAATAAATAAATAATCACTTCCACCTGTTGACCTTACAAAGGGATCATTAATTAATGCTGAAATTTGTCTCTCTGTTGATGCTTCCCTACGCGAGCGCAGGATGATCAGCCTTTCAAATTACGACGTCCAGATGATGACGGGGCTTCTTATAGAGTCCCGGCAAAGTCTCTGAAGATCATCTGGGGGAACGATACCCGCTACTGGCAATGGATCAAATTTTCCCCAGAGGAGGACAAGTAAGTATATTAATATCATATTATACGATTCTGCAACCCACCCACGATGTCGACGACGTCGATGTCGATCGTTTCATATACATTGATATAGATATGTTGCTTAGACCCCCTTTAATCTTGTTCATTAGGATACATCAGCACTACATTATACATACCCGATGACGACTAGCTACAATTTTCACCTTTTATCTCTACACACACACACACACACACACACACACACACACACACACACATTACATATATATATATATATATATATATAATGAAATGGTTTTTTTCAGGTCAACTGGCTTCGGAGATGGTGCAATGCTGCTTCAGGTTAACTGGCTTGAGGTCACCGGGAAATTTTCTTTCACGAACACGCTTTCAACCGGAGACTATGCAATATACTACGTCGTTAAGTTTCAAAGTGATGCTTTTGGTTGGCGCTCTGCTCCGGTCAAGTTCAGGGTGAGATTCAATGGGAAAGAGGAAGTAAACAAGGTTCTGCTCGAGTCATACAGGGAGAAGAACAATGTCTGGCAAGAGATCTACGGTGGCCGCTTTACAGTTTCGAGTGATCGGAGTGCTGCTGGAGTTGTTGTGGAGTTTGGCATGTATGAAGTTGAAAGCAACTGGTGGAAGGGAAGCATGGTCCTTGCTGGTATCAAGATCAAGCCCAAAGCAGCAGTAACCCATTAACATAATAACTAATAATTTCAAATAATAATAGTAAAAAAAAAAAAAAGATTTCATTAAGCAGAGGAAATTCTTAGTTGAATAAATATAAAGAGTCGCATTCGCCATGTTGTTATCATGGTATGTGCACTTGCGCTTAGCACTACTTCAATTACTTGGTGTCCGCTTATATATATGTATTCCATCTAATTGATTCTATGTGTAATTTACGCATCAATGTGGTAATATCCTTCCTTCCTTCCTTCCTTCCTTCCTTTGTGATTTAACACACGAGACAACCTAACCCGAGAAAGGTCTAAGAGCATTTTCTAATTTGATTTCCCTAGGAAAGTCAAGACAACTTAATACCAAATGTAAGAAAGGAAAAACATTTCTGTGGGATTCCGTCGAAACATAAATTTAAAATAATAATAATAAAGAAGAAGCTAAATCAGTTCTATAGTACATAAAAAGGGCGTCTGTTAAATGCACCGAAAAAATAAAAATAAAAAAAAAAAATACAAGCACCTTTAAGTAACAGCGTAATTTCTTGACAAAGGGGATTCATGGATCCCCTAAAAGGGGGGCGAAAATAATGTAGAATACACGGTCAAAACTAGGGAGCACCAAATGTGCACAACTTAACCTCCTATAGCATAAACGTCCCTTCCTTTTCTAGACAATTCCATCGGTGATTTTGTGGAGTGAAAGTCGGCAGATGATGACGATGATATAAAGATTTGATTTTTGATTCAATCAAATACAAGTAGTTGTTGGAAGCCGATCTTTACAAAAGCACTACCACTACTGCAGATTCTTCTTAAATCTTACCTCCCAAGTCGTACTCCCAAAAGTCGAATTCAGACAGCACCACTTTGGAATTGAATAACCGAGGGAGGAATAAGAATCTAAATGCTTTGGGGGCGTGGGGACAAAGATCAGATACCCTTCTTCTGTCTAGGTGAAAGGAATATGGCACTTTTGCCAATGCATGCACCTGCAGCCAGTTGCAAGATGTAGCCCTCACACTCCAGAGGCACAGAGAGAGAGAGAGAGAGAGAGAGAGAGAGAGAGAGAGAGAGAAAAGAAGAAACAGAACATCTTAAATTTATCTAGCACTTTCAATAAAACGGTCATCGCCCTGCTACGTACTCCCTCTAAATTCTAATGCGTATATCATGTCAACCATGATATAAAGAAGGCCACTGCACTGGCTCTGAGGGCAAGAGGGAGAGGGTGGTCATGACAGGATGCAGCTTCACGCTTATGCTGTCGCAGCCAAATAATGAACAGCTTGCTCAGGCATGGAGAGATAGAGAGTCATCAATCACTGTGACTGTGGATCACCAGGCAAGAGAAGCAGAATTGAGTGATACCAATTCCACGACAGCGGAGAAAAGAAGAAGAAGAAGAAGACTGCCGTCACTTCTTGTCCATCGCTATATCTACAAAAGCTGTCTACCCAATAACCATCTTATATCTTCAAAACTACAGGGATTCAAATCAACGTTCTTCAAAGATGGCCGCCAACAAGCCCCATCAAGGTCGCAGTATGGTTAACGAAGGCATCCTAAGTGGAGAATTGTGGCGCACCGAGCATGAAAAGTTCATCAATTAAGAGTAAGGGTGTGTGCGTGTGTGTGTGTGTGTGTGTGTGTGAGAGAGAGAGAGAGAGAGAGAGAGAGAGAGAGAGAGTTCAGTTCATCTTTGCAAGAAAATATTAAAATTTAGTTGCAGAACAATCAGAAATTTGTAGTGCTGTTTTCAAGGGATACAAAATGAGTAATCATTCAAGGCATGTTATGGCAAACAGAATAAAATGGTCTAACTCGTTCTTCATACTCTCACTTGTAATGAAAGACATGACCCACAGATACAGAGCATACATGTGGCTGGTATCCTTTAATGCACAAGAAAAATAGACGGTAGAACAGATGGATAAACTCTAGGGAACCTCACATGTCTGCACGGTAATTTTCTGGCTTATACCACATTGAGAAATCAATTCCTTTGCTTTTTAGGTTTCCAGTGGCTGGTGCAATCTTCTCCAACAGCTGCATTTATGGAGAACTAATTTATTATCTTTCAGAGAAGAGTACAACAGAGCAGAATTGGCACGTATTCAGGGAAACTCAATAATGGCAATACAAGTGGCGTTATCTAATACTTGACTATGGTAATGAAGTCATTACACATTCAAGAATGTAAAAGATCGAAGAATACAACGTGATCCAAGGCGTCCATCAAAGGTTGTTGATAAACGGCTCTATATATACACACACACCCGCATTATATGCAGTGTCTTCATGTTTTTTATAGTGTATATAAAAAAACTTGGTCCCTCTACCTGCTGCTGTGCGGTGCGGTGCTGTGCTGTGCTGTGCTGGAGCTACAAGCTTTAGATGGATGGTCTCTATGCTAATCCTCACTGGAAGGGCGTAAGCCTCCATTCCTTAATCTTATTTCCTCGTTATTTTTATTTATTTTCCATCAATTAATTGATTTGTTAATAAGATTTAATTTTGCTCGACGCTAGCTAGATAGGTGCCATAACCAATTAATCAATTTGATCTTCTCATTTGAAAAAATAAATAAATAAAAATAAATAATCACTTCCACCTGTTGACCTTACAAAGGGATCATTAATTAATGCTGAAATTTGTCTCTCTCTGTTGATGCTTCCCTACGCGAGCGCAGGATGATCAGCCTTTCAAATTACGACGTCCAGATGATGACGGGGCTTCTTATAGAGTCCCGGCAAAGTCTCTGAAGATCATCTGGGGGAACGATACCCGCTACTGGCAATGGATCAAATTTTCCCCAGAGGAGGACAAGTAAGTATATTAATATCATATTATACGATTCTGCAACCCACCCACGATGTCGACGTCGATGTCGATCGTTTCATATACATTGATATAGATATGTTGCTTAGACCCCCTTTAATCTTGTTCATTAGGATACATCAGCACTACATTATACATACCCGATGACGACTAGCTACAATTTTCACCTTTTATCTCTACACACACACACACACACACACACACACACACACACATTACATATATATATATATATATATAAATGAATGGTTTTCAGGTCAACTGGCTTCGGAGATGGTGCAATGCTGCTTCAGGTTAACTGGCTTGAGGTCACCGGGAAATTTTCTTTCACGAACACGCTTTCAACCGGAGACTATGCAATATACTACGTCGTTAAGTTTCAAAGTGATGCTTTTGGTTGGCGCTCTGCTCCGGTCAAGTTCAGGGTGAGATTCAATGGGAAAGAGGAAGTAAACAAGGTTCTGCTCGAGTCATACAGGGAGAAGAACAATGTCTGGCAAGAGATCTACGGTGGCCGCTTTACAGTTTCGAGTGATCGGAGTGCTGCTGGAGTTGTGGAGTTTGGCATGTATGAAGTTGAAAGCAACTGGTGGAAGGGAAGCATGGTCCTTGCTGGTATCAAGATCAAGCCCAAAGCAGCAGTAACCCATTAACATAATAACTAATAATTTCAAATAATAATAGTAAAAAAAAAAAAAAGATTTCATTAAGCAGAGGAAATTCTTAGTTGAATAAATATAAAGAGTCGCATTCGCCATGTTGTTATCATGGTATGTGCACTTGCGCTTAGCACTACTTCAATTACTTGGTGTCCGCTTATATATATGTATTCCATCTAATTGATTCTATGTGTAATTTACGCATCAATGTGGTAATATCCTTCCTTCCTTCCTTCCTTCCTTCCTTTGTGATTTAACACACGAGACAACCTAACCCGAGAAAGGTCTAAGAGCATTTTCTAATTTGATTTCCCTAGGAAAGTCAAGACAACTTAATACCAAATGTAAGAAAGGAAAAACATTTCTGTGGGATTCCGTCGAAACATAAATTTAAAATAATAATAATAAGAAGCTAAATCAGTTCTATAGTACATAAAAAGGGCGTCTGTTAAATGCACCGAAAAAATAAAAATAAAAATAAAAATTACAAGCACCTTTAAGTAACAGCGTAATTTCTTGACAAAGGGGATTCATGGATCCCCTAAAAGGGGGGCGAAAATAATGTAGAATACACGGTCAAAACTAGGGAGCACCAAATGTGCACAACTTAACCTCCTATAGCATAAACGTCCCTTCCTTTTCTAGACAATTCCATCGGTGATTTTGTGGAGTGAAAGTCGGCAGATGATGACGATGATATAAAGATTTGATTTTTGATTCAATCAAATACAAGTAGTTGTTGGAAGCCGATCTTTACAAAAGCACTACCACTACTGCAGATTCTTCTTAAATCTTACCTCCCAAGTCGTACTCCCAAAAGTCGAATTCAGACAGCACCACTTTGGAATTGAATAACCGAGGGAGGAATAAGAATCTAAATGCTTTGGGGGCGTGGGGACAAAGATCAGATACCCTTCTTCTGTCTAGGTGAAAGGAATATGGCACTTTTGCCAATGCATGCACCTGCAGCCAGTTGCAAGATGTAGCCCTCACACTCCAGAGGCACAGAGAGAGAGAGAGAGAGAGAGAGAGAGAGAGAGAGAGAGAGAGAGAAATAGAAACAGAACATCTTAAATTTATCTAGCACTTTCAATAAAACGGTCATCGCCCTGCTACGTACTCCCTCTAAATTCTAATGCGTATATCATGTCAACCATGATATAAAGAAGGCCACTGCACTGGCTCTGAGGGCAAGAGGGAGAGGGTGGTCATGACAGGATGCAGCTTCACGCTTATGCTGTCGCAGCCAAATAATGAACAGCTTGCTCAGGCATGGAGAGATAGAGAGTCATCAATCACTGTGACTGTGGATCACCAGGCAAGAGAAGCAGAATTGAGTGATACCAATTCCACGACAGCGGAGAAAAGAAGAAGAAGAAGAAGACTGCCGTCACTTCTTGTCCATCGCTATATCTACAAAAGCTGTCTACCCAATAACCATCTTATATCTTCAAAACTACAGGGATTCAAATCAACGTTCTTCAAAGATGGCCGCCAACAAGCCCCATCAAGGTCGCAGTATGGTTAACGAAGGCATCCTAAGTGGAGAATTGTGGCGCACCGAGCATGAAAAGTTCATCAATTAAGAGTAAGGGTGTGTGCGTGTGTGTGTGTGTGTGTGTGTGAGAGAGAGAGAGAGAGAGAGAGGGAGAGAGAGAGTTCAGTTCATCTTTGCAAGAAAATATTAAAATTTAGTTGCAGAACAATCAGAAATTTGTAGTGCTGTTTTCAAGGGATACAAAATGAGTAATCATTCAAGGCATGTTATGGCAAACAGAATAAAATGGTCTAACTCGTTCTTCATACTCTCACTTGTAATGAAAGACATGACCCACAGATACAGAGCATACATGTGGCTGGTATCCTTTAATGCACAAGAAAAATAGACGGTAGAACAGATGGATAAACTCTAGGGAACCTCACATGTCTGCACGGTAATTTTCTGGCTTATACCACATTGAGAAATCAATTCCTTTGCTTTTTAGGTTTCCAGTGGCTGGTGCAATCTTCTCCAACAGCTGCATTTATGGAGAACTAATTTATTATCTTTCAGAGAAGAGTACAACAGAGCAGAATTGGCACGTATTCAGGGAAACTCAATAATGGCAATACAAGTGGCGTTATCTAATACTTGACTATGGTAATGAAGTCATTACACATTCAAGAATGTAAAAGATCGAAGAATACAACGTGATCCAAGGCGTCCATCAAAGGTTGTTGATAAACGGCTCTATATATACACACACACCCGCATTATATGCAGTGTCTTCATGTTTTTTATAGTGTATATAAAAACTTGGTCCCTCTACCTGCTGTGCGGTGCGGTGCTGTGCTGTGCTGTGCTGGAGCTACAAGCTTTAGATGGATGGTCTCTATGCTAATCCTCACTGGAAGGGCGTAAGCCTCCATTCCTTAATCTTATTTCCTCGTTATTTTTATTTATTTTCCATCAATTAATTGATTTGTTAATAAGATTTAATTTTGCTCGACGCTAGCTAGATAGGTGCCATAACCAATTAATCAATTTGATCTTCTCATTTGAAAAAATAAATAAATAAATAAATAATCACTTCCACCTGTTGACCTTACAAAGGGATCATTAATTAATGCTGAAATTTGTCTCTCTGTTGATGCTTCCCTACGCGAGCGCAGGATGATCAGCCTTTCAAATTACGACGTCCAGATGATGACGGGGCTTCTTATAGAGTCCCGGCAAAGTCTCTGAAGATCATCTGGGGGAACGATACCCGCTACTGGCAATGGATCAAATTTTCCCCAGAGGAGGACAAGTAAGTATATTAATATCATATTATACGATTCTGCAACCCACCCACGATGTCGACGTCGATGTCGATCGTTTCATATACATTGATATAGATATGTTGCTTAGACCCCCTTTAATCTTGTTCATTAGGATACATCAGCACTACATTATACATACCCGATGACGACTAGCTACAATTTTCACCTTTTATCTCTACACACACACACACACACACACACACAAACACACACACATTACATATATATATATATATATATAAATGAATGGTTTTCAGGTCAACTGGCTTCGGAGATGGTGCAATGCTGCTTCAGGTTAACTGGCTTGAGGTCACCGGGAAATTTTCTTTCACGAACACACGCTTTCAACCGGAGACTATGCAATATACTACGTCGTTAAGTTTCAAAGTGATGCTTTTGGTTGGCGCTCTGCTCCGGTCAAGTTCAGGGTGAGATTCAATGGGAAAGAGGAAGTAAAAACAAGGTTCTGCTCGAGTCATACAGGGAGAAGAACAATGTCTGGCAAGAGATCTACGGTGGCCGCTTTACAGTTTCGAGTGATCGGAGTGCTGCTGGAGTTGTGGAGTTTGGCATGTATGAAGTTGAAAGCAACTGGTGGAAGGGAAGCATGGTCCTTGCTGGTATCAAGATCAAGCCCAAAGCAGCAGTAACCCATTAACATAATAACTAATAATTTCAAATAATAATAGTAAAAAAAAAAAAAAAAATTTTTCATTAAGCAGAGGAAATTCTTAGTTGAATAAATATAAAGAGTCGCATTCGCCATGTTGTTATCATGGTATGTGCACTTGCGCTTAGCACTACTTCAATTACTTGGTGTCCGCTTATATATATGTATTCCATCTAATTGATTCTATGTGTAATTTACGCATCAATGTGGTAATATCCTTCCTTCCTTCCTTCCTTCCTTCCTTTGTGATTTAACACACGAGACAACCTAACCCGAGAAAGGTCTAAGAGCATTTTCTAATTTGATTTCCCTAGGAAAGTCAAGACAACTTAATACCAAATGTAAGAAAGGAAAAACATTTCTGTGGGATTCCGTCGAAACATAAATTTAAAATAATAATAATAAGAAGCTAAATCAGTTCTATAGTACACAAAAAAAGGGCGTCTGTTAAATGCACCGAAAAAATAAAAATAAAAATAAAAATTACAAGCACCTTTAAGTAACAGCGTAATTTCTTGACAAAGGGGATTCATGGATCCCCTAAAAGGGGGGCGAAAATAATGTAGAATACACGGTCAAAACTAGGGAGCACCAAATGTGCACAACTTAACCTCCTATAGCATAAACGTCCCTTCCTTTTCTAGACAATTCCATCGGTGATTTTGTGGAGTGAAAGTCGGCAGATGATGACGATGATATAAAGATTTGATTTTTGATTCAATCAAATACAAGTAGTTGTTGGAAGCCGATCTTTACAAAAGCACTACCACTACTGCAGATTCTTCTTAAATCTTACCTCCCAAGTCGTACTCCCAAAAGTCGAATTCAGACAGCACCACTTTGGAATTGAATAACCGAGGGAGGAATAAGAATCTAAATGCTTTGGGGGCGTGGGGACAAAGATCAGATACCCTTCTTCTGTCTAGGTGAAAGAATATGGCACTTTTGCCAATGCATGCACCTGCAGCCAGTTGCAAGATGTAGCCCTCACACTCCAGAGGCACAGAGAGAGAGAGAGAGAGAGAGAGAGAGAGAGAGAGAGAGAGAGAAATAGAAACAGAACATCTTAAATTTATCTAGCACTTTCAATAAAACGGTCATCGCCCTGCTACGTACTCCCTCTAAATTCTAATGCGTATATCATGTCAACCATGATATAAAGAAGGCCACTGCACTGGCTCTGAGGGCAAGAGGGAGAGGGTGGTCATGACAGGATGCAGCTTCACGCTTATGCTGTCGCAGCCAAATAATGAACAGCTTGCTCAGGCATGGAGAGATAGAGAGTCATCAATCACTGTGACTGTGGATCACCAGGCAAGAGAAGCAGAATTGAGTGATACCAATTCCACGACAGCGGAGAAAAGAAGAAGAAGAAGAAGACTGCCGTCACTTCTTGTCCATCGCTATATCTACAAAAGCTGTCTACCCAATAACCATCTTATATCTTCAAAACTACAGGGATTCAAATCAACGTTCTTCAAAGATGGCCGCCAACAAGCCCCATCAAGGTCGCAGTATGGTTAACGAAGGCATCCTAAGTGGAGAATTGTGGCGCACCGAGCATGAAAAGTTCATCAATTAAGAGTAAGGGTGTGTGCGTGTGTGTGTGTGTGTGTGTGAGAGAGAGAGAGAGAGAGAGGGAGAGAGAGAGAGAGTTCAGTTCATCTTTGCAAGAAAATATTAAAATTTAGTTGCAGAACAATCAGAAATTTGTAGTGCTGTTTTCAAGGGATACAAAATGAGTAATCATTCAAGGCATGTTATGGCAAACAGAATAAAATGGTCTAACTCGTTCTTCATACTCTCACTTGTAATGAAAGACATGACCCACAGATACAGAGCATACATGTGGCTGGTATCCTTTAATGCACAAGAAAAATAGACGGTAGAACAGATGGATAAACTCTAGGGAACCTCACATGTCTGCACGGTAATTTTCTGGCTTATACCACATTGAGAAATCAATTCCTTTGCTTTTTAGGTTTCCAGTGGCTGGTGCAATCTTCTCCAACAGCTGCATTTATGGAGAACTAATTTATTATCTTTCAGAGAAGAGTACAACAGAGCAGAATTGGCACGTATTCAGGGAAACTCAATAATGGCAATACAAGTGGCGTTATCTAATACTTGACTATGGTAATGAAGTCATTACACATTCAAGAATGTAAAAGATCGAAGAATACAACGTGATCCAAGGCGTCCATCAAAGGTTGTTGATAAACGGCTCTATATATACACACACACCCGCATTATATGCAGTGTCTTCATGTTTTTTATAGTGTATATATAAAAAACTTGGTCCCTCTACCTGCTGTGCGGTGCGGTGCTGTGCTGTGCTGTGCTGGAGCTACAAGCTTTAGATGGATGGTCTCTATGCTAATCCTCACTGGAAGGGCGTAAGCCTCCATTCCTTAATCTTATTTCCTCGTTATTTTTATTTATTTTCCATCAATTAATTGATTTGTTAATAAGATTTAATTTTGCTCGACGCTAGCTAGATAGGTGCCATAACCAATTAATCAATTTGATCTTCTCATTTGAAAAAATAAATAAATAAATAAATAATCACTTCCACCTGTTGACCTTACAAAGGGATCATTAATTAATGCTGAAATTTGTCTCTCTGTTGATGCTTCCCTACGCGAGCGCAGGATGATCAGCCTTTCAAATTACGACGTCCAGATGATGACGGGGCTTCTTATAGAGTCCCGGCAAAGTCTCTGAAGATCATCTGGGGGAACGATACCCGCTACTGGCAATGGATCAAATTTTCCCCAGAGGAGGACAAGTAAGTATATTAATATCATATTATACGATTCTGCGATTCTGCAACCCACCCACGATGTCGACGTCGATGTCGATCGTTTCATATACATTGATATAGATATGTTGCTTAGACCCCCTTTAATCTTGTTCATTAGGATACATCAGCACTACATTATACATACCCGATGACGACTAGCTACAATTTTCACCTTTTATCTCTACACACACACACACACACACACACACACACACACACATTACATATATATATATATATATATAAATGAATGGTTTTCAGGTCAACTGGCTTCGGAGATGGTGCAATGCTGCTTCAGGTTAACTGGCTTGAGGTCACCGGGAAATTTTCTTTCACGAACACGCTTTCAACCGGAGACTATGCAATATACTACGTCGTTAAGTTTCAAAGTGATGCTTTTGGTTGGCGCTCTGCTCCGGTCAAGTTCAGGGTGAGATTCAATGGGAAAGAGGAAGTAAACAAGGTTCTGCTCGAGTCATACAGGGAGAAGAACAATGTCTGGCAAGAGATCTACGGTGGCCGCTTTACAGTTTCGAGTGATCGGAGTGCTGCTGGAGTTGTGGAGTTTGGCATGTATGAAGTTGAAAGCAAACAACTGGTGGAAGGGAAGCATGGTCCTTGCTGGTATCAAGATCAAGCCCAAAGCAGCAGTAACCCATTAACATAATAACTAATAATTTCAAATAATAATAGTAAAAAAAAAAAAAAGATTTCATTAAGCAGAGGAAATTCTTAGTTGAATAAATATAAAGAGTCGCATTCGCCATGTTGTTATCATGGTATGTGCACTTGCGCTTAGCACTACTTCAATTACTTGGTGTCCGCTTATATATATGTATTCCATCTAATTGATTCTATGTGTAATTTACGCATCAATGTGGTAATATCCTTCCTTCCTTCCTTCCTTCCTTCCTTTGTGATTTAACACACGAGACAACCTAACCCGAGAAAGGTCTAAGAGCATTTTCTAATTTGATTTCCCTAGGAAAGTCAAGACAACTTAATACCAAATGTAAGAAAGGAAAAACATTTCTGTGGGATTCCGTCGAAACATAAATTTAAAATAATAATAATAAGAAGCTAAATCAGTTCTATAGTACATAAAAAGGGCGTCTGTTAAATGCACCGAAAAAATAAAAATAAAAATAAAAATTACAAGCACCTTTAAGTAACAGCGTAATTTCTTGACAAAGGGGATTCATGGATCCCCTAAAAGGGGGGCGAAAATAATGTAGAATACACGGTCAAAACTAGGGAGCACCAAATGTGCACAACTTAACCTCCTATAGCATAAACGTCCCTTCCTTTTCTAGACAATTCCATCGGTGATTTTGTGGAGTGAAAGTCGGCAGATGATGACGATGATATAAAGATTTGATTTTTGATTCAATCAAATACAAGTAGTTGTTGGAAGCCGATCTTTACAAAAGCACTACCACTACTGCAGATTCTTCTTAAATCTTACCTCCCAAGTCGTACTCCCAAAAGTCGAATTCAGACAGCACCACTTTGGAATTGAATAACCGAGGGAGGAATAAGAATCTAAATGCTTTGGGGGCGTGGGGACAAAGATCAGATACCCTTCTTCTGTCTAGGTGAAAGGAATATGGCACTTTTGCCAATGCATGCACCTGCAGCCAGTTGCAAGATGTAGCCCTCACACTCCAGAGGCACAGAGAGAGAGAGAGAGAGAGAGAGAGAGAGAGAGAGAGAAATAGAAACAGAACATCTTAAATTTATCTAGCACTTTCAATAAAACGGTCATCGCCCTGCTACGTACTCCCTCTAAATTCTAATGCGTATATCATGTCAACCATGATATAAAGAAGGCCACTGCACTGGCTCTGAGGGCAAGAGGGAGAGGGTGGTCATGACAGGATGCAGCTTCACGCTTATGCTGTCGCAGCCAAATAATGAACAGCTTGCTCAGGCATGGAGAGATAGAGAGTCATCAATCACTGTGACTGTGGATCACCAGGCAAGAGAAGCAGAATTGAGTGATACCAATTCCACGACAGCGGAGAAAAGAAGAAGAAGAAGAAGAAGACTGCCGTCACTTCTTGTCCATCGCTATATCTACAAAAGCTGTCTACCCAATAACCATCTTATATCTTCAAAACTACAGGATTCAAATCAACGTTCTTCAAAGATGGCCGCCAACAAGCCCCATCAAGGTCGCAGTATGGTTAACGAAGGCATCCTAAGTGGAGAATTGTGGCGCACCGAGCATGAAAAGTTCATCAATTAAGAGTAAGGGTGTGTGCGTGTGTGTGTGTGTGTGTGTGTGAGAGAGAGAGAGAGAGAGGGAGAGAGAGAGTTCAGTTCATCTTTGCAAGAAAATATTAAAATTTAGTTGCAGAACAATCAGAAATTTGTAGTGCTGTTTTCAAGGGATACAAAATGAGTAATCATTCAAGGCATGTTATGGCAAACAGAATAAAATGGTCTAACTCGTTCTTCATACTCTCACTTGTAATGAAAGACATGACCCACAGATACAGAGCATACATGTGGCTGGTATCCTTTAATGCACAAGAAAAATAGACGGTAGAACAGATGGATAAACTCTAGGGAACCTCACATGTCTGCACGGTAATTTTCTGGCTTATACCACATTGAGAAATCAATTCCTTTGCTTTTTAGGTTTCCAGTGGCTGGTGCAATCTTCTCCAACAGCTGCATTTATGGAGAACTAATTTATTATCTTTCAGAGAAGAGTACAACAGAGCAGAATTGGCACGTATTCAGGGAAACTCAATAATGGCAATACAAGTGGCGTTATCTAATACTTGACTATGGTAATGAAGTCATTACACATTCAAGAATGTAAAAGATCGAAGAATACAACGTGATCCAAGGCGTCCATCAAGAAAATGATTTGTTTTATACAGCCAAGCACACATAGATCTCTTTATATTTAACTTTAAGATTGAATCACTTGGATCACAATTACTTCAGTTTAACATTACAAAATGTGCAAACAGTTTCTCCATTAGTAAAAATAAATCCAATCATGACATTCAACGGTGGATTTAACTGTGCTGAAAGAGAAAAAAAAAAGTTCCCACATACTTGCAGGCAACATCACCAAGAGATCAGTTTCCATGCCAAGATACGAATCCCAAACTGTGGGACTGTTGAAGGCTTTAATATACACATTATGCCAACAAATACATGTGCATACAAAAAATGGATAATAATTCAAGGCAAGATGCATGAAATTTGTTTCCAATATTGTCAGTGAATCAAGTTACTGCTTTTGACCCAAAAAACTTGGAACATCCAAAACACTTCTTTTATGCCTTGGGATCAACTTAAGCATTAGCAGGGCATCCTTTTCCCTTCATAAGAGCAACTTGCTCCAGCAAGTTTCCTAGTAACTTAGGCCTGATGTAATTTAGTTTTCTCATATTTATCAAAAGACTGTCCATCTGGAAATGGAAAAACACAAGAAAAGAAAAGTGGCTGAATAATGCAAAAACACTCTTGCTGATTAATATGTCTAGAACCAAAACACAAAGCCATTTTAGTCATTCTCCAGAATACTCAAATGAATAGAAAATCACATTGAAAATGTAGTTCTTATGCTGAATTTATGCATTTAAAGAGTGGTGGCCATACAGATTGAATTCAGCAGTTGTATTGTTTCTTGAATAAAAAATAAATGAAGCATAACCTTGGCATGTAGCACGCCATTAGATACCAAAATTGATCTATCAAATACACTGAATTTTCCACCATCCATTCGAGTTACTATCCCTCCAGCTTCTTCAACAATCTGCTTGAACAAGCAGGAGTTGATTCAACAAGGGGAAGAAAAAAAAACACATTACTGGGAAAATTATCTCAGTTCAGCATAACAAGTTTCATTTGGAGAAATAGCCTTATCATCAATAATGGTACCAGCATGGTTATTGCGGCAATTATGGATGCAGAGAAAGCATTGAGATTTAAAAAAGAAAGCAATCAAACAATAAAATGAAAAAGAGAATATCAGAGGCTTTGTTTCTTCCGTATTTCAATAGACTAAAAATAACAATTTCTTTGAAATTTGTCAACAGTCAACACTGATCCTCATGTCTCAATGTCAGTTTTATTCTCCATTTGGTTCCCAATTGTGTATTTTCTTTGCATTTCTTCTTTCTTTTGATGGTCTATATTCAACCAATTTTTGTTGATGTCAATGAATGTTTCTTCTTGGCTAAGGTGTTTCAATGCAGGATTACTTAATATGAGATTAGCATTATTATGGGCAATCAATAAATCCAACCCGTTGAGAAAAGAGCATTAATAAATTAAGAAAAATTATTCATGAAGGTAAAGAAATTTACCAGTACACCAGCAGCCATATCCCATGGCTTTAGGCGATACTCCCAATATGCTTCCACAATCCCTAGAGCTACATGACACATGTCAACTGCAGCAGCACCCAACCTTCTCACACCCTAGAAGATGAACACAGAGAGAGAGAGTAGTATAGTAATTTGAAGAAAATAATCATATGATTAATGATTGTAAAAGAGAAAATGAAGATTTGTACCAAGAAAAAGGGAGAAAATAAAGATAGTACCCTGCTGATGTCAGTGAATTGCTTGAATAGTTCAATGTTTGTAGCCCATGCATCATCATGCTCATATCCAAAACCAGTCACAAGAAGGGATTCTTCCACCTAAAAATGAAAGACAGGAGAAAAAATTCCAAAGAAAAGGGTGCGATTCTGAAATCTGATGATTGTATTGTCATGAACGATATTGTGTATAAAACTAAGAGATCTTCAATTACCATGTGATCACTTACCAGATCAGTTTGACTCACATGAATCTTTTGGCCGTTACAAAATGCTCCCCCACCACAAACAAGGAGAAATGGTTCCAGCCGAAGATAAACAAAATGACAGAGCTCTTTATAAGTATAATACATGTAAAAATATGTATATATGTAAGGTGATAGGGGCCACCAGTGGAGAGAGAAGAAACAGAGAGACAGACAGTCAGTAAAATCATGTCAAAATTTCTCACCAGTGGTTGCAGAAAACATTCTTGTATTCCAAGCCAGAGGGCCACCAACAAACTCTACCTAAAGAAAGAACTATATTGTCATCTTTCATCTTTTAGTTCACCTTGCTTTTGTAATGGGAGTAAATAAGACCACTTTTGCCAACAAAGTCTTCATATAAGGGTAACAACTATATTTTTGGAAGGGGCTGAATTTATTGGAAGCCCTAATCTTACAGATGCTATTCCGATAATGCCCTAAACCTTATATAGGTTCTCTGTGGGCTATAATGGACTGAAGTCAGATTGTTCAACTGGCTTAGCACTTGAGATGCCAAAAACATTATTTCCATCATGAAGTTCGTTTATTAAATAGGGTGACTTGATTATGAAAAACTGAAAGTTTAAGACTTGATCTAAAAAGTTGTATGTCTAGCGTTCTCATGGCATTTATTCACAGAAATATTGCAACTAAGATATTGAAGTTCTGATTTTTCTACAAAAAAAGTAGCTTTAAATCTCAAATGTAGAGGTAACATGGAACAGGCTTCAACAGGAATAACTCCAGCAAGAATGCCAGGGAGTAAAATAAGCACAAGTGGAGTAAAATAAGCACAAGTGGCATCATCTGATCACTTGGTTTCAAAATCTTGGTTAATTGAGAAAACCATTTCTCTAATGGCATATTTATCAAAAAAATATTTCAAAGCCTGCTACCTACAAAAGTACAACATTGCATGATGGAAACAATTTTTCTCCATATCAAGTTGGGCCTTGCATCCTGCCCTCCCAAAAATTTTTAATCTACTAGGTCACCACACAATATCAGCCATATATTTCCTTATTCAGTGAGAAGGAAGATGTGGATACTGGATATTCCTATATTTCAAAATTTTGAAAAATCTAAACATAGCAACATTCAAAAATGGAATGGTGAAGAAAAATTTCAAAAAAAACAAATTGGAGTTTTGTGAGCAGTACCACAGCAGCAGCAGCAGGTTTTCCTTGAAAAAGAACTCCCACAGAAACGGCAAAGCTAGGATAACCATGTGCAAAATTTGTAGTTCCATCTACAGAAGCAGTGAACCCTGATGACTATAAGTTCTTGAACTTTTGGATCAATTGTGTAACAGTTTCATGCATGTTAAATAGCAAAGCATTGAAAAAGGTTGCAATAGATTGGTCTGCTAACGATTAACTAGGCTTTGGATGTTAGGGTAAAGTCACCACGAAACAAAAAGATCCGTGCATGTCACATTCGGGAGATTGTGGCACTGAAAAGATACAACAGTACTGAAAGGAATAACCATGAAACAAGGGTAAAATGGTCAGCATAACTTTAATCTGAAAAATGTAAATACATATCCAACATTTCACAAAAAGTTAAAGTCATGCTAAGAAAAGAGAAAATGGTTGACCAAGGGTTGAAGAAGACAAACCCAATGGATCAATGCACCAAAGATAGTCAGATAATGTATCTCCTATGACTCCACCCTCCTCCCCAAGAATGAGGTGATCCCCAAAATTTTTTCTAACAACTTCTAACATAGCAGCTTCACTCGCTTTATCTGTGCTGCAAATAAATTTCTACAGATGAAGTGATTCTGCTCCAGATTCAGTTCCAGAAGCTGGAGGTAAGAGAAAAAGAGAGCGGGATGCTTACTCAGTCACCAAGTCCGTAATGCCTTTATAAGCTATATTGCGAGGCTTATTAACTGCATCCATCACCACCTGGACACGGTACAACAAAAAAGACATGCATACACACAGAGTGCTTATTTTGAATTTGAGTAAAAACTAACAAACCAGAGTTATTCCGTATCTCAATATCCACAGAAATGGTATTGAAAGAAAAAAAAAATGAAAATGAAAATAAAGGAGAGAGAGAGAGAGACCTGAGCGCCAGTGGAAGCAGCGGACTCGACAACTTGAATGAGTTGGGTAGATGGAATGGGCCCAGTTGAAGGGGCACCGGCTCTTAATGTTGGATACTCTGTGTGGGGTGATGATGAAGACGAAGACGAAGATGAAAGAGCCGGAGAGACGGTGAGGGAGATGGGATTGGTGGGTTGTGGTGGTTTTGGAATGAGCAAGTGAACGCTTGTTGTTCTTCCGCACTGATTATGATTGAAATGGAGGTTTAGGGTGTTAAAGCCACTGCCGCAACGTCGAGCACGAGCACTGGTGGGAAAGGGAATTATGCCTATGCCGCCGCCTGTGCTTATCATGCTGCTTGTGGAGGGCACTACTAGTGCTCTTCCCATCATCGTGCGTAAGCGAGAGCAACAACAAAACAATTGAATTTATGTTTGGTCCTATCCTTTCTACCTAGTACTCACTCACGTACACCGGGCAGCAGATGGAGGGAGAGCCCCCGGGAGGGGGGGTGGTGGTGGTGTGGGGCGGGGGGGGGGGGTTGTGGAGGGGTGGCGATGATTGGCTCTGGATTATATGGGACTACGATGGGATGCTGTTCCCTTTACTTCCCTGTCAACTTTCAACAACAACCCACCCCACCTAAACTGCCTATCGCTTTTCTTTCCCGTTCTTTTTCTTTATGTCTCTACCCTATTATCATACAATAATAACTACTTACAACTCGTCCCCTATTTCTACAATAACAATTTACATGACATTAACAATCCTCACTCAGAATTTCCGCCAAGTTTCTTCTCAAATTTCAACCAGTGATTCAATGGATGCTTCTTTGGAAACCTCAAAATACGCTCCTCTTGAATCCCCCCCGGTGAAACACCTGTGGTTATTAATTTGTTCTTACCCAACACTTCCATCTTTTGAGCACGATAGACAGAGAGACCGGAAATAAGGGATTGACGCGAGACTTGACCCCCGAAGGGTGTGGGGGGAGGGGGGCGGGGTGCGGTTTTAGTGTTGTATTTACCATCTATCCATCGTCAGCCTTTACTTCTTGGCCATTCGTAGATCCCAGACTGAATTCCCAGGAAACGAAGAAACCAGACGACTAAAGTCCACCGCGCATGGCTATTTTATTAATACATGTAACCAGACGACCGTAGGAGCAAGTACCAAGTTCACAAAGTCACGTTATAGAAACAAGTACCAGGTACAAGGTCACCTCAACACCCGCGCACCAATCCCCCACTATCTACATGCAACAGGTACAATTGAATCCAACGTCAACAACACAGGAAATACACATATTTACAAACCTTCGCCATTGCCTAATATAAATAAAAACATTTGCTTCAGGCATCAACAGAAACACTAATAGCATTTAGCTCCACGTGTTGCTTGCCCTCGTTCTGAGGATGGATAATCGCAGTGGCACAAGCCTCTGCCCTCGAAGTTTGATCATCACTGGCATGAGACACAGATATGGAAGCCACTAAAGGTTTCCCGTTAGCCATATTGTCATAATCATTTTCGTCTTTTGATATAATTTCCCATTCTTCTTTGAGAGCCATGAGCTGTAAGTCTTTCTCTTTGTGCCCCTCCATCTCAAATGCAGTTGGCAGAATCACATAATCATTTATTGGGTTATAGTAAGGATCCGGATCACCTGCCTTCAGCCAGGTCTTGAGAATCCTGAATACATGATGGTCACTAAGAATTCCACGGTGCTCAGCAGGCACTCCAACTCTTGCTTCTGCATTAAGCCCATCTGCCTGCAGTCAAAATAAAAGAGGCAGAGAGAGATTAAAAGGCCATTTCTAAGTGTTGGCTCAGAGTAATTAAGAGTCCATTGCCATACAGATTACCTAAAAGGAACAGTATGCTATATTTCTTCACCATATATGTCTTGATATACAAAGGACTAGGCACCCTGACTAAAAGGCACACTACCTTTGTGGGGTAGTCATTATTATATGTTCAGCATCCAAAAATTGAAACATAACACAAACAGCTTCCCATCAAAGAGAAAGCTTCTACTGGTTACCAAATGTACCTCGTCAAGGGAGCAACAGAGCTGAAAAGTTTGGATGACTCAAGTGCACATTTCACATAATCAATCTTAAAGACAGGAATAAGAGGTAAAATGGTCTTTTTAAAAGCGGGTGCTCCAAAAAGACAAAAACCAAACACCCAACCCCTGGGTCACTAAGAAAATCAGAACACAACAGCCCCCAGTTTCCCCATTATTTATTTATTTATTTACTGGAAAGTTTACAATCCCCTCTACAATTTTACACAGAAGCATTCTAGTAAACAGTCAGTTGATATGGTGTTTGAATCCTTTCTGGAAAAACCACCAGCAGAAATCTCTCAAGTTACACCTACCCAAAGTACCAAATGTTCTCACAACCATTTCCATTACTTGTTTACACATGTAGTCTGCAAATTAATTATAGGCGGAAAAAAACCTAGTATGAGCATACAAATTTTACAATGGCAAGCCCTATTTTCATGGCTTCAGAAGAAAAAAGAGACAGAGGAGAAAAAGAACCACAAAATAATTGCTTTGCAAATAATGGAATCAGAAAGAAAAGTAAGCAAACCTTAGCTGATTCCATAGGAACCGTCCCATCGCCATCAACACACACGTAAGCAGGCTAAAAACATTGCCAAAGTAAGTCCTCATTCCAAGTTAAGAGAAAAATGTGCACAAATGGATTAATTAAAGCAAAAAATAAAAGGCAGGTGAGCAAAAATGCAAAGCATTCCACAGAAGAACAAAAAAACAAAAAGGATCATGTAAAGTATAAAATAACCTGAAAAAATCGCAGCTCTTGTGAACTTTTGACGGGTGTCTCCTCACTTCCATAGCTGCATGGGGACGTTAATGTTAGAACAAACCATTAAAACAATGACTGTAACAGCACCCAGAGAAAGACTAGCAGGCTTAACGGAGTTGTAAATTTTGTTTTCTGGGGCTCTATTTAATTGAAAATTTTAGGGATATGGAATCATACTGGAATGGATTGAAAAGATGTCACGCATAGGTTTCCCTAGAAACAACCCATAGGAAAAAGGCAATGACTCCACTCAATCAAAGCTAACAAAGATTGAGAAATTTCGATGTTGCCTATCCCAAAGTCCATGATGATATGAAAAAACTAACCACCCCAAATCCTGGTGGAACTTGGACCCTAATTACCTAGAAAAAAGCAAATCATACTCTAGTTGTGGCATATGGCAAAAAAGACATGGTAGGTAATTTGAAGCAAAGACTGGGAGAAAAATAAATGACAACGAATGAGAAATGAAATTAAAGACAAGATAAGTGGTTCAGACCATGGAAACACAAGAAGATGTTAGCAATCAAACAAATAACTGGGTTTGAAAAAGGGGGAAAAAACTGGTAGGATAAGTTATGCAGCTCAAACACTAAAGAAATAAAGAAGAATTTACGTTTATTGGGAAAGACTCCAAGCTATTTCCCCTATCCAACCAAAAAAAAAACAACTTTAAATCCTCATTCACAAAGCCTGTATTTAAGATTTTAAGTATGGAATATTTTTACTCAAAGGAGTTGAACAAACATTACCAAACACTGTGAGGTGTCTCAAGATTGATGCCATATATGTTGTAAAATTTAACTTGTCCAGGAAGCTTTGCTCGAGATAAAACTCTGTATGTTTCATCAGCCCATTTTAAGATCTCTAAGTTGAAAGGTAGAGAAATATCTACACCATTGTAACAAACCTGGCATGACAAACACAGATATCACAATCATTATCTCCCAAAAAAATGCTTCAACAGAGGAAATTCTTCATAAATATTTGATAAAAAAGAAATACAATTCTACACAAGAGCTATGGTGCTTAAGAACAAGAAATGTCAAGCCTTTCAAAAATCTTCTCCATTACCAAGACAATAGACCCTCTACCACAATTTCAGAAAAACATTTACTTCCACATAGACAATATATAAAAGCTTTTTACGCAAGAAAAGTCTGGAGCTCACTGTGTTACTTGACAAAGCATCTTTGTAAACTTCAATGCTCTCTCTAGGAGGATATGACTCTAGTATTATCTGAGAATTTCCATCTTTATCTTTCTTCTCCCTCCAAATTTCCAGGAGAGGGATGTGTTGCCAACGGAAATGTGGACAAGCCATCAATTCATATATCGAGGGACATTCGATCAGCTGAAACAACATACCATGCAAATAAATATAAGACACTTGCACATATACACATGCAAATCCAAATTGCGAGTTACCATAGCAGAAAATCTTCTCTAGTACCACATCAACAGTAACTTCAGGAATCATATTACAGAGAAAGTAGTACTTGAAATGCTAAAGCCCTTTAATACATGAGAATTAAAAAATGCAAACCAACTTTTCAGGACTCTTAAATGGAGCACAATTTCCAAATTACTCCACACTGGATAGCATATGAACAAAGAGAAATTGATTATCTTTCCATGTTTAGCTGCATAAAAGAAAAATTGTTGCCATAAAATACACCCAAAGTCCAAGGGGATTACAATGAGTAGAAACCTTTCCCCTTTCCAAGATTTGATGTTTACTTCTCACAATTTTGAAAATATCATAAGTTAATTATGCCTGGCATCCTGGATTAAATGGTACAATATGTCAAATAATTTTCAACGATACCTTAATAAAAATAAAATAAAATAAAATAAAATAAAAATTGCAGGTTCAGTTTGTTTGCTGAAGACTGATGAGTTGTATTTCTACAGTAAGTATATTGGCTCAATCCTCCTTTTGTACCTCTCATAAAAAAACATACTTTCAGATGACAAAATTTTTAAAAAAATGTGGATTGAGCTCAATCAACATTAAATATCTCTTCATGTCATGGTTATTTAATGCTAAGGGGCCCTGGAACCTAGGCACAAAACAAAAGGTGGAGGCACAATTAAAAAATATCATACATCATTATAATAAATAGTCAGAGACCAAATATCATAAAAATAGAATCAAGCATATAATATCCTAGAATTTCAAAGTACAAACAAAGTTAAAAGGACAATGCAAGAGAGTTTAAATGTTGGCAGTGCATGAGTTAAGGAGGCTGGCCCAATGATAATAGAGGCATTACCCCTTTAGCCTAGATGTTGGCATGTGTCATTTATGCTTCATATCCTAGAAACTAATATGTCAGATGAAAAGAGAATATTTTGGACAGTAGAGGGACTGGAAGCAGTTTTCTGAAGAAAACACAAACTGTCCCACAAATTCAAAGACTGTTTGTAAGTCCAGAGTCATAGCACTGCCAACAAAATAAAAAAGCATAAGAGAAAACTAATTTCAAGTGCTAAAGTAAGGGCTCCTACCAACTGGTGCATGCTCCATTTTGAAATAAAGAAGTTCTGTTCCCACCCATTAACAAATGACATGCCATTCAGGAGGGTTGATGCAATATAACCAGGAGCCCCTGTTGAACAGATATAGAACAATGGATTAGACTCTAATTAACAAGGTTGGAAAATGAAACCAAAGTGCAACTCATACAGGAATTTTAAAACCCTGTTTCTTTGTAATTCATCAATGAAATTCAAGATTTTAATAAAATAAATTTTCTGTTTAAGCATCTGGAGATGCTCTATCCACAATACTCAGCAATTTGAACAAACCAAATATAGCAGTACCATCTGTCATTTTCATAGTTATGCAAATATAACCTTTTCAGCAATTTTTTTCTTCTATTTATGACACCAATGTAGCTTTGACATAACAGAGAAAATGACTAGATGCAGTGGTGAAAAGAAATGACCAAAGCCAACTAAGTGGGAGCAAAGAGGAAGAGAAACTTAAAATGCAAGTTTTTGAACAGGACAGATACGGAGCAATTCCAGCTAACAAAAAAATTGGTCCAGAATTGCAGAAAAAGATTCATATTTTTGACAATAGATAAATATTATCGAACAGTAATTGTGCCACTGATGTTGTATCGTAGTGTGTTTGGTTGTCAAGTAACATGAAGTCCAAAAAATGAGTATAGTGGAGATGAGAATGCTTAGATGGATCTGTGGTCACTTTCTGCATCTTTCTTTTGGTGGTCAATGCTCTTTAGGCAGTTGTAGGGAAAGCTGGCCTCTTGAGAAATGAGGATATCTATAAGAAAGTAGGTGTGACACCAATTGGAGATAAGTTGAGGTAGTGACATTCACATTGGTTTGGACTTGTCCAACATAGACCTACAAATAATTCAATTAAGAGTGGTGGCCAAATCCAAGTGGACAGTCAGACAATAAGAGAGGATGACCTAAGTTGACTTGGAATTTTGATTTAGGAAGGATTTAAAATAATTAGATGTCAAACCAAATATCGTTCACAATAGAGTTGAGTACCAAGAAAAGATTCAAATAGATAATTAAATTTGAGATTAACGTTCTGTTGTTGTTGTTGCCTTAGTTGAGTTGAGTGAGTTTAGATAGCCTTTCCAAAATCTGATTGCATGGATTTATTCTGTTTTGCAAGTTTGATAACCATACACTTCATACTTAAGTACCATGTAGCAAATTTAGAGTTTTTTAGGGTAGTCGAAACACTTGTCAACATCTTCAAAAAAATAGAGTTTCTTATTCATGCAGACTTTCTAAGCAAAAGAAACTAGAAGATGCAGGTAAATATTGTTTATTTGTTGTGTCCAAATTACAAGCAATCACTTACCCCGAAATGGTGCAGCAATTGCAATCCAATTCTTCACATACTTTTCAAATATCTGAGGAAAAACCAAAAAGCATGAGATTTGAAGGTTTCATTGTGTAAGAAGAAATGTCAAATTTATTTTGAATCATGCAAGAGAGAAGGAAATATATCGTCAGAATTTTACATCAGCGTGAAGGGACATGAAACATTTAACAAGAAGACCCCCCATAGAGTGACTTATCAGATTTATCTTTTTCCCTCCTGAAGCATCATACACAGACTCTAATCTTCTGGCAAAGCACTCCAACGTCTCCTGCAACCTAAGAAATTAATAAGCATGAGCACACTCATAACTAGATCTCTGAATCTGAAAGTAAAATAATCAACTTGACAGAAGTGAGGAAGCTAATAATACTGAGCAGATGACAGCAACGAACCAAACCCAGAGTTATTTACCAAGTAAACAATTTGCTATATCCTCAAATAATAAATTTGACATCCCAAATCCTTTTCACGAACAACCTAAGACTAGAGAGTCTAAACACAACCAGCTTAAAGATTACAACATAAAAATATCCAAGTCAAATTCTTTGAAAAATATCAAGCTAGCTTTGATGAATCCAGGGCCAAAATAACTAAGCAAAGCATCAATGAGAAGAAGCAAACAAGAAAATCCAAGAATGACATAGCTGACTATACTTTCTATACTTAAATCAAAGCTAGCACCGTGTCAAAAATTGAACAAAGACAAGTGACAAGCCTCCAAGATTCAGTACAGGAAAGCAATTCAGATTTCAGATGAGTAACAAAAAAAAAAGGATGTCCACTCTACAGTGTACCTTTTGATTCACACAATGTTTAAATGTCAAATGATCCATAAAAATGGCATGTTACATTAAATTAGGCATGCCTGAGTTACACTTTCTCCTATTAACAATGAAACTAATCAACGTATCACTCATGATAGAGGGTAATGTGAAAGCAACAAATCGTAATGCTTTGACTACTGATTAACATTTCATGAAAAATATAGCACTATGTAGGCATACCACTTGAACTTTTACATTCAATATCCTGATCTTTTGCTCTTAATCCAACAAAGACAAAAGGACAAAGTAAGATGAGAATATTCAAAATAATTCTCTTTACATATAAAAAACATCCAAAAGAGCACAGTGTGACACAAACCTGTTACTTTGGCGGAAATCATACCCAAAGCCAAAAAGGGTTTTTCCCTCTTGGAAACCCCACTTTAGCATCTCAACAATCATATCATGGAAATAATAAACAGAGTCACGACCTATGATCTGCAGAAATAAAAAATATCAGGTAAGGTCCATCCCTAGCTGTTTGGTGATGCCTGAGAGATCCACTAATATAAGAGCAATCCATGTTAATTTCAGGTAGGAATTTATATAATGGTGAAGAGAATGAAAAACATCATGAAAGCAACATTCAAAATATTCTGAAAGCTTAGACTTTGGATTTTTAAACAAGAATGCAAGATGCGCCTTATTTGGTCTTACTTTCAAGCATACTTAGTGTTTTTGGCAAATATTCCCAAAGTGGACATCTTGAAGTTTGAGAGTTCAAACATTAAGTAACTTTTAACTGGGCTTGACAGTGTATAGGAGTTATTCAGGGGATTATTCAATACTTCTGAAGTCATTGTGCAATTCAATATTTCCAAGATCATTTGTAGAAAAGGAGATCTGTGTAACTTAGAGCCTATTGGTGTTTCTACCAAAAGAGTTTCATAATTTCCTCCCATAGGAGGGATGTCAATTACCCTACTCAATCAATACTAGTGCTTTAGTTATTGGTGCTAATAGTTTATTTCACACTTTTTAACAGTTGTTATTTTCTTTAGCATATCCAAATCTGAGGCCCATATGTTGAAGCCAAAAATTCCAGTCAACAAATATTTGACAAGCACCGAATCTAAAGTCAATCGATCTCATGGAGGTGTGATTTTGAGCAATAATAGTGCAGTGTGCCTCCTTCCCTCCATTCTTCTCTCTCTCTCTCTCTCTCTCTCTCTCTCTCACACACACACACACACACACACTCTCACTCATACTCACAAGTTCATGCAGGAGCTTTGCTCCGAATGAAGCTCCACTTAACAAATATATGAGACTGCACTATTTTGACCCCTAAAAAAGGGAAAAAAAAAAAAAAGCAAAGAAAAGATGGTGCACTCTCTTTTTATAACATAATTAGAAATTATAAAAGCAATGCCTCCTTTTGCGGCTAATGTTTATGCAACAAGAACAACAAATAATCAAGGGAGGGAGGCAAAAAAAAAGGGGTAAAACAAAAGATTACCAGGTCGGGATCCAAGACGTCAATCGCATACAATCCATATCTGTCCTCAGGAACCACAACATGCGTCTTGTGGTCTAAAGACACTGATTTGCCTGTTTGAAATCACGAGAAAAGAAAATTTTTGGTAGGGGTAGAGGGGAAGAAAACAAACTAAAAATTACCAAAAATAATAGGGCAAGCAAGGGAAGAAAATATTTTGGAATTTATAACAATTGAATTATTTTGGGGGGTGGGGTTCGGAATGGAGTTGGGATTGGGCTTTACCAGTAGAAGGATCAAAGCGAGACCAGAGCTTAGTGCGAAACTTGTAATCGGCCTGAAGAATCCGAACCCAGACACGCTCTTCCTCCGAGTAGTTGACATTGTCAACGGCGTTGAGAAGGGAGCCGGCGATTCCGGGGACCAAGAGGACCGGGTCGAGATTGGGATCGACGTAAGGGTGCTGGTTTCCTCTAATCAGCTTAAGCTTCAGCCAAAGCTCCAGCGATCGTACTAAGTCCTCCACCAACACCGCCATCCTCTTTTTTATTTTATTTTATTTTTTATTTTTTACCAAAACCAAATTATAACCCAACCTTGACCTAAACCGAACAAGCCGGCCAAGTGGAGGGGAGATTTACAATTCAAACCGCCGCCTGGCTAATGATGGTTTTGGTTTTCTTTTTTTCTTCTCTCTCAAAAATTGCTTTGGCTCTGGCTTTTGAGCGACGGGAGGGGAGGGGGAGGAGAGGAGAGAAGAGGCGTGACGGTGATGCCTAACCCCAGGACCTACAGACTACGGTCCCTTCTGACTTATCATTTAGGCCAAATAGACGAAAAACTAACGTAGGAGGTTGTTTATAGTTTTATCTTTTTTTTTTTTTTTTTAACTTTTTAAATTAACTTATTACGGTTAATTTTGTTTGTTATATTTTACGATATATTAAATAATTTTTATTAAATATAATTACATAATAATTATTTATATGTAATAATTATATTTATTATTATTATTATATCATTAAATTAATTAAATTAACATAAATTTTAATTTTTTAAATTAATTATTATAATTTTATTTTATAATAAATAAAAATATTTTAAATTTTTATTTTTTATAAATAAAATTTATATTTCATTTAAAAAAATTTTATAATTATATATATTTTATTTTTTAATTTAATTAAATTTGATCACATTAAATAAGTTCGTTTAAACATTCATTACACGACAAAAGGACAGACGGACCGAGACGCTTTTATTTCTTTCTTATTAATTAATTAATTAATTCTCTCAATTTTCCCCAAAATTGAAAAAATAAAAAATATAAAAAATATATTAACAACTGAATTATGTAACAATATACATATCAATTAATTAAATATTTTTAAATAAATTTAAAATAATAAAAAATATTATTATAAATATTATAAAAAATTAAATTATCTTTACTTTATTAAAATAAATATAAAAACATACTTGGGTTAATTTTTAGGATTAAATTATTTATTGGGTTAATTTTTTATATGATATTGTTGATCAAAATGTTAATTGATAAATATATATATATATATATATATATATATATATATATATATATATATATATATATATATATATATATTTTGTTAATTATTAAAATTATTTTTAGGATATTATAAAAATTTATTAAAAAATAAATATATGTATTCTTTTATTATTTTTTTTAAAATTTAAATAAGGGTTATTAGTTAAAATATAATTTTTATTTCATTTTAAAATCTAAGGTGTGAATAATTATAAAATATAAAATAAGATATGTTAAATATATATTTTAAAAACATTAAGAGATTTTTAACCGATTATTGATGAATGATGGTTGTTGCACAAACAAAATTCTACTCTTTTATTATTATTTTTTTTTTACTTTGACTCTATATTTACGTATAATAATAATTTGTCAATATGGTACCGTGTAATAAAACGTAATTGATGTAAATATTTTTCAAAAAAAGAAAAAAGAAAAATCCGACTGATGATATCCTTTTTCAAAATTTAATTATTATTTGTCTGATTCAATAAAACAAAGTGGAATATATAACAATTCCACATTGGATTGGGTCCCAACCCCCCGGGCAACAATCCGCAATAGAAATAAATTTACCGAACGACTTATTACACAGAAGGGCGCCACCCAAAAGAGTAAAAGCGCGGCCAAAGTGCCTAAAGCAGGCCGGCGGGTTCCTTTCCTTTGGGGTGTAATGTATTGACTTAAACCTTATCCACGCCTTCGAAAACTGAAATGTCTACGCTACCCAGCTTTGTTGTTTGACTCTCACCTTTAATAGACAGATAGATAAGATCGAATTGAGTCAATGTAAATGCAAATGGTAAGAGCCGACATAGATAAAATAAGATTTAGATGAGGGTGGTGGTTCTACAAGCAGCTGCAGCTGCTGCTGCGATGTCCGCTTGCCCTCCTGTCAACGGAATCACTTCCCTCTTCTTAACAAAGGTAAACAACGCCCCCCGCCCCCCACCCCCAACCCAACCAACAAGAGTGAGTGGGTTTGTTGTGATTTATAAATTGTGCATGACACTGAGAATGAATGTGATGCATAAAATGCTATTCAATTAGAACTCAAAAGATGGGTCATGGCCTCCTACTGGGTCTGGGGTGAGGTGGGGTGGGGTGGGTGTCACAAGAAAAGAAAACAATTGGGAGTTATCCATTATATTATATTACACACAGGCACGGGCAGACGGCAGGCCGCACCCGCGAGGAGAAGAAACTGGAGGAAGAGACGATCCAGTTGCTCCTCTGAAATTGAAGCACATACAACTGCAGGTGGAAGTGAAGCGGAAGCAGAAGCAGAAGCAGCAGCAGCAGCAGCATGTCAATAGTAATAATAATGTCAAGAAGAGTTCATTATTAGCTCCTTCTCTATTGGCCGCCATTGTAGCCTTATCTCCTATCTGCATTGCTCCACGCCCAGCCCCAGCCGGTATGTATGTATGTATGTATGTATGTTCATTTAATTATCCCACCGGATCCATACAAACTCCGGTGAAGGATTATTGTTATGGCTTTAACTACTACCTAATTCTGAAATGACATGCCATTGATATACCCATCCCAAACCAACCCACCCAAAAAAGTGCTAATTAGTTACCTGGACACACAAAATCAATTTGCATTCTACTTCTAGACTCCCCTCCCCTCCCCAAAACAATCAAAGTGACCTCCAATGCAGTTTTGATTGATGCACTAGTAATGGCAATATCATTTATTTGATGCTTCAGTGTCAGCAGCGCTAAGCATTACCTCTTCTTATACCACCACCGGTGGCGTAGAGAAGGGAGCTACATCATTGTTCAGACGTGCTTGCATTGGCTGTCACGACGCTGGAGGAAATATAATTGTCCCTGTGAGCGAGTCCTGAGTTTTAAAACACTTTTCTGCTCTAATTAACTATCTATTTTAATTTCCATCCCCAACACCCCCAGGTCTTTTTTTTTTTTTTTTTTTTTTTTTTCTTTTCCATTAAAGACTTGACCTCCTATCCTTTCTTGCCAGGGAGCAACTCTCTTTGCAAATGACTTACACAGAAACGGAATAGACACACAAGAAGATATGTACCGCATTATCTACTCTGGTAAGGGAAGAATGCCGGTAAGTCCGCTGGCTTTGAATGATTAGGAGGCGGTAGGAACCCTAATAAAACTGATTTAATTAGTGTGTATATATACAAAAATAAATGGTCATGTAAGTAAATGCATTTAATATATGCATCCAATCAATTCCAGGGATTTGGTGAGAAGTGCACTCCAAAGGGTCAATGCACGTTCGGGCCTCGCTTGCTGGATGAAGAGATCAGGTTATTGGCTGAGTTCGTCAAGTCACAGGCCGATCAAGGGTGGCCCCAACATCCCAACTGACCAATCATCTAGTTCGATTGGTTCATGCTTGCAACCCAGAATCGTTGCAGGATCCTGGACCGTGCCAACCGAAAACATGTGCCGCTGTACTTCGAAGTCCATTTCAATTTCATTTTTTGAGTCGACAGCTGTTTCTGTTTGCTTAAGACAAGCTGTAGCACAGTTCTAACCGGCCTACCTATTGATTTACAGTGATTTCTAAACTAAGAAGTTGTGTACTTCATGCCTTTTCGTGTCAGGTAACATTGACATTGGCAACGAGATTTATTTCGGGGCAACGAACTTGCAGCATGTGCTCTATCTCAGGCTGACAAAAGAATTTTTCCTTTTTCTGAAAAAAAAATGGCCACTTTATCAATAAACTTATTACCAAATTAGTCTGAATAATAAATAGTACATGCATTTATTTTCTGTACCACACAAAAGAGAGTTTCAGGAGCTTGAATAGCTCCTCTCAGCCACCCATATTCCATATTCTGCAGTGCCATAGCAGCTTGTCTAGAAGGAAAACCTATCTCTGTCATGAGGTGCAGAATAGTCGATGTTTGGACCAAGAGGAATAATTCCCAAAGGGTTAATTGAGGGATGGCTCCCATAATAGTGCCGCTTTATGTGCACCATGTTCACAGTGCTGCTTATACCGGGGATTTGAAAGATATCTTTCGTATAGTTGAATAGATTTGGGTACTCCCTGAGCAGCCTTTTATTGCACTTGAAGTGAACTGCATACACCTGCAGACGTTTGATTAAATACCAAAAAGTAAGACATTAGACATATGAACCTTTCAATCAGAAAAGCGTGTGGCGTAAGGACACACAAAAGGGCAATATTTATCCCAAAATTCCTTCAAATTATATTCCAGTGGTATTAGCATCATGATCTATTTACAAGAAAGTAAAAATGCTTCAACCATGAGAGGAGAGAGAATTTTTTCCTCCAAAAAAGCAGGAATTCTTTGCCCTAATCTTAGATGATCCTTAAAACTTCACAAGGGGAAAAATATTTCTGGAAAAACCAACAGACTAGACAAATGCGTTGTTTCAATAGCTTTTAACTGTTGTACTAACATCATTGAAAAAAAATTGGTACTTCAGATTCTCCACATCACATCCTTTTGTCCTCGATGAGTAAAAAGCAGAACATGCTAGGAGACTGGGACATTCAAATATAAATATGCAAATTTGAGATGCAGCATTAGAATGCCATAATTGTGAAGGGACACATAAAAGCGGTAAGGCTGCAGCAATATGAGAGTTGCCTTGGAGCCCAACTGGTTGAATTGCAGCCACTGATAAAGACAGGTTATCACAGTGCCAAAGAAGCTTGACAATGATTTAATGTTTACAGAAATACTTTAATTTTAATAACCAGATTACCCAGTTCGGCTTTACTATCTGAGGATACTTCCCCTAAAAATCTATGTAACCATTGAACGATCTTTGCCTGCCAAATTTTTCAAATAGATACCAAAAAATCATTTGGTCAAACAAACAATCTGGGTTTTCGCTTAATTTGGAAGCCTTGTACCTCATCAAATCTTATAAGGGTGACAAACAACCTAATGTCCGCCTCAGTCAGTGTGTTCCCACATATGTATCGTTGCTTGCCAAGTATCCCCTCACATTTATCCAGAGCATCGTATAACTTTTTTGCAGCCTAGAGAAAGGATGAAAGAATAGTGTCAAACATTGACATAAAGTTCATAAAAGTCAAAGCTAGGCCCACTGAAGCTTTACCCTGAACAGCATGAAAAATGATTACCTCCTCATAAGGCCCTTGTTTTCTTGCAAACCCACATTTATAAACACCATTGTTTATACCTTCGTAGACCCATTTGTTAGTTTCTTCAATTTGGGCTTGTAAGTCAAGAGGGTATAGGTCCAGATCCGCGTGCTCTGCCATATCATTAAACTCTGTGTTAAACATGCGAACAATCTCTGCACTCTCATTATTAACGATTGTCTTGAGCTTCTTATCCCAGAGAACCTGGTAATCAGGCAAAACCCATCATTTAACCGATGAGACTGAAAACTAACAAGATAAAAAGCATTTCATATCAGTTTACATACTGGAACTGTGTATTTCTGAACATTATTTTCACTTGCAAGTTCATAGATTTCTCTTATACTTTTTGCTCCATTCAAGGGATCAGGCTCAGCTCCAGGTTCCTCTTCGTCTGAAGCTGGAAAAACCCATCCCATATGTTCATCACCATCCTTTGTTCTTTCCCATTTGGGTTTCACAGACTGAGCAGGAAATAGTGAGAAGATTAGTTTGGTCCTGACACTGTGAGTTTATCCAAAAGAATTTCATCAAAATATTTACCGTGAAACTGATTGCGTTTTCAAGTCCTTTAAGCTTCAAGAATGCAAGGCACCTAGAGGCCCAGGGGCAAGCATATGACACATAGATATGATACCTTCCAGCTTCAGCTGGAAATTGAGAATTTGGATCTTGTGAAATAACGTTACGGAATCTTGAAGTAGTTCTCATGTAAGCCCCAGAATCAGACATTTCATCTAGTGCTGATTGAGCCATATAGCACTGAAGGATTGCAAATATTAGCATAGTTTTTAATTTAGACATAACAATGGTTCACAAACATAAAACTTTCTTCATGCTATAGAATATACTCATTATGGAAGTAAAAGACTGAAATAAATATGACTCCTCTTTCCTTATAACTTCCCACAACAATTACGTTTTGCAATGCAATGTGGGGACCAATTGTTTGGTAAACCAAATGGGCAATTGTGGTTTGTTATGATCTGTAAGCACAAGTGATTTCATTTGTAACTAAACATTCCATAAGATGATTGGTTGCAGACTGAAATACAATTATCCTATAAGATCTTATAATCATATAAGCATTAATTAAGAACAATGTTTCAGGTGCTTGAAGAAAATTTGACTCTCATACCTAAACTGGGCCTCTTGCACTTAAAAGGGCCACTAGCTGGCACTCTTCAGATTTATACCAGCCAGCATGACAACCAAAATCAGTGTCTTTGACATGGGGAAAAAAATCTTCTCTGAAATACCCAAGCACCTGCTTCAGCAGCTCAGGCATACGATGATTTTAACACTGTGCCACTAACCAATCCTTTAGAAAGCCTGTCAGACAATTCAGAAACAAGAGCATACTTGTTGCTCTCATAACATGTAGTCATAAATGCTGCCAAAGTTACACGATCCACAATACAGTCTCTGTCCAATAATTTATGAAAGAACAACGCAGCCATGCCCACTTTCTTCTCGCTACAAAGCTTCCTAATCAATGTATTTACTGTCCGAATCCAGAGCCTTGTGTCTAGCCTCTGCAAGATAACCATGGCAGTAGCAGAATCATCTTGTTTGCAATATTCATAGGCTAATGTCAGCCTAGTGACTTCACATGGGGAAAGCCCCTTGTCAACCATTGTTTCATACAGCCGACAAGCCTCATCCAACCTGGACTCTTTGCAGAGACCACTAATTAGAGCTCCATAAGTAACACTATCAGGTGTACAACCATGGCCACTCATTTTATGGAAATACTTCAAAGCCAAATCTGCATTTCCACCTCGAAAATACCCATGTATCATTGATGTGTATGTTTCTTTGGTTGGAAATAATCCAAGCCCAACAGCTTCCTCAAAAAGTTTCTCACTTTCTGTCATTCTTTTTATCCTACAGAAGGAAGCAATCAATGCATTATATGTGCGCACATCAGGTTGCAAGCCAACTTTGAACATCTTCAAAAAGAATGCAAGAGCATGCTTATCATCAGCCACCCTCAAGTGCTCAGATATGAGAATGGTATATGTTACCATATCGGCTTGTAATCCATGTTCAAAGCCCCTTTGAAGTAATTTATATGCCTCTTGGAGCCTTTCTTTTCTACAAAGTCCATCAACAATTGCATTATATGTAACAATATTAGGAGGGAAACCTTGTTGGCTCATTGTATCCATCAATTCATATGCTCTTTCAAAATTTCCAGCTCTACAGTGTCCGTTGATGAGACAAGTATATGTGTTGGTGTTGGGATCCAATCCCTGTTCTTTCATTCTGCTCAATAACATCTCTGCACGATTCAGCTTGTCTTCTCTGCAATATCCACTAATCATGGAAGTATATGTATGCACATTTGGTCTATAATGGTCACTTCTAACAAGCTTAAGGAAGAGTCTAAATGCCTTTTCGGTCCATCCCTTCTTACACAACCCATCAATTAACACTGTATGAGTATACACATTTGGTTTCCAACCTTTCCTAACCATGTCCTCAAACATTTCGAATGCTTGCTTGATCCTACCCTCATTGCACAGCCCATTAATCAAAGATGTAAAATTGATCAAATTTGGTTTCAAACCCATGTCAATCCATTTACCAAAATACCAACACACTCGGCCTACAAAACCTTTCTTGCAGAATGTGCTTGTAATCAAAGTACAAGTAGCATTGTCAACGACAAAACCTCTCTCAACCATATCCTTTAACCACCTATCTGCCTCCAAAATTTTGTCCGTTCTACAATAAGAAATAACCATCAACTTGTAACTGGTACAATCCGGACATACCCCAATGTCACACATCTCATTGAATGCATTCTCTGCACACTCAACTAAACCCATGTCACTAGCAACTCCAAGGACACAATTTAGAGACCTAGTACTCAACAACAAGCCATGTTTTTGCATCTCAATAACCATAAAAGTAGCCTCCTTCAGCCTTCCAATCTCAGCAAAATTTCTCACCATACAACACATTATTTCATGGGCTCTCTCAAAATTCCCATTTTTAATAAAAGAAATTGCACAAACAATATATAACCTCATAAAGTGCCTAAATTTAGGAAACCCAATAGCCCACTTGAAGAAACCCAATGCCACCATTGAACCCGCTTCATCTGCGAGTGAAGCAACAATTGTGATGGCCTGTTCATGGGTCAAAGAATCTGGATGTATTTGACGACTGAGATTTAAGGGCAACTGTCTCTCATGTGCTTGTTGGTAGTAGGATTCACAAACAACTGAACACATTGACCCAACAAGAGATAGGGGAGAAGGTATTGTCGAAGTGGGGTTATGCCTATCATCATTATCATCATGGTAGGAACCTAAGAATTTGAGGGAAAAGAGACAGAATAGGGGGGTATGAGACAGTGCATTGAGAGTTGATACAGGTATGAGTTTGATGTTAAGCCTCTGCAGTTTTGAATTGAGTATACAGACCATGAAGTTTTTATGGATCCAAAGGCAATGAAGTATTATACTTCTGTAAAATTGAATGTTGAAGGTCAGAAAATTTGCAAAAGCAATTAGATCAGAAAAAAAATTTAGGGTCTAGAACAAAAATATCAGAAATACTGTGAACATCTAGATGGTTCATGAGAAAAAAATGAAACAAATGCCAAATCTTTTTCATTTAAAGATAACTAGTTTGGGCATTGCAATTAAAACCTCCATGGTTTCATCTCTTAATTAGCAAACAGGATAATTACAATAATAGTTATATAAAAAGAAAGGGAAAAAAGATCAGAACTACACCAATACCAAATACAGATTCACATTAATAAAAAAAAAAAAAGAAAGCAGCACAGAGAAGATGTGATGAGGGAAGGGAGTAGTAATGGCAAAATCACCTTCAAAAGATTTCGGTCAGGTGTTAACTAAGGAAGAGGGAAATGGATATATGCTATTGTTCAGCCCAAATAAACCAATCATCACTGCTTTTCTTTCTCCTCATAGTCAGGAACCAATCTTAAGGAGAGGAGAATTCTTTAGCCAATCTCCTTTCCTATCTAACCCACACAAGCCCCCACCCTCATGTTGTCCCATCAATCTCTATCTCTAAGAGTCGACCACCCATATATTCCCCCTTCTATGGATGAGTGAAATCGTAAAAATAGGCACGAAATGGAAAATTTTCAGGTTCAAGTTTTTCACTCCGTGGGAATGACATAAAAGCAAAAAGATAGATAAAAGAGGAATATTCAATAAACTTGAATGCAACGCATAATTAAAAGAAAACCAAGTTAGAGGAGATGAAAAAGGGAAGACATCTCACCAACCATGAATCTGTACAAATACACTCATTATATTTAAGTGACTAAAACAAAATAAAATATAATAAAAACAACAAAAAAAATGGAAACTCACCCAGGAGAAGGACGGACGGGGAGGAGAGAGTTTATAAAGAGAGAGAAGTGGGGATTTGCCAATTGGCCAATCAAGGGGACTCCTTGTTTGGTGGCAGTGGAAACGGCAGGGTAAAGAGAATAAGGGATCGAGAAAGGAAAAATTATGAGTTGGGGGCAAAGGTAAAGTATAAATAAGGAGAAGAGGGCAGGACAAGTACAAGCCAAAAGTAAAATTTAATTAGAAGCAAGCCTAACCTCGGAGATCGTGTCCATCTCTCCACTATTAGACTGACCTCCTCTAATGCCACAGACTGGGCCAACAACGGGCCAGCCCTTTTAAGCACGGTCCCATAGGCCTGCTTCAAGCACAAAGCCCTTTTTCCATATGCCCAACTCATTTCGTACTAACCACCACCGCCTGCCATAGTCCAGCATGCCCCAAGAATCAGCACAGCGGGTGATGGGGTGGGGCAGCCTTGTGGTGGTGGGTCATAACTAGGCGAACAACACGTAATTTGGACCCAACTTTTCGAGCAATCCAGCCCATACCTCCGCCTGGCCTGTTTTGCCCAGCGGATTGTCACGGGACGAGTTGCGAACACTCTAAACCCGCGCGGCACTAGACAACTTCAAGGGAAAGTTGCTAGTAAGCCTAGAGAGAGAGAGAGAGCAAAGTAAAGAGGAATTAGAGAGAGGCTTGGAGAAGGAGAGATTGGATTGATGCTTGGTTGCTTGATATTACAAATGAATAAGGCTTGGGGTATATATAGCCCTTGGCCTTGGATCTAGAACATTCCTATCCTAGATATTTACAAGGAATATGCTAGGGAATATTACATTCTAGAATTATGTACAGGGAATATGCTGGGGAATCTTCCCAGGTGATTCGGGCCTTTGGTAGCGGGTTTGGACTCCTTTGACGGATTGGGTTTGCATTTGTTGGCCCGTGACATTCTCCCCCACTTAATTTGGCGACGTCCTCGTCGCTGCTTTGTCTTTGTAGCACCGGATTTCGTCGGGGAATTGCCATAGTGTATCCTCTCGTTCCCAACTGGCCTCTTCGTGAGGGTGTCCCTTCCATTTCACAAGGTACTCCGTATAATTGGGCACACCCCTTCTCCGTATCCTTCGATTTGCAAGGATGCCTTCTACTTCCTTGTTGAAGGCGGTGGTAACGGCTGTTGGTGCTCGTTTGGACTTGTTCCTCTCAGGGTCTTCCATGTCCTCGTGGTATGGCTTAAGGAAACTCACATGGAAGACAGGATGGATTTTGAGGTTGGGCGGAAGTTGTACCTGGTAGGAGACTTTCCCAATGCGTTTTATGATTGGAAAGGGGCCTTCGTACCTTCGAATAAGTCCTTTGTGGACTTTGCGGTGAGACTTGAATTGTTGTGGGAGTAGCTTCACAAGCACTTTGTCTCCCTCTTGGTACTCAATGTGCCTCCGTTTATGATCCGCTCATTTCTTCATCTTGCGAGCGGCTTTATCTAGGTGAGCCCGGGCAATATCAGCTTGCTCGTGCCATTCCTTGGCTATTTGATGTGCCATAGGGCTCTTGCCGCTGTATGTGGAGGCCATGGCATGTGGTGTCATGGGTTGTTGGCCGGTAACAATCTCAAAGGGGCTTTTACCTATGGCCTCGCTCCTTTGGAGATTGTAGGAAAATTGAGCCACATCAATCAACTTGGCCCAATCTTGTTGATGGGCACTTACATAGTGCCTCAAATATAGCTCTAACAATCCATTGATGCGCTCGGTTTGGCCGTCACTTTGGGGATGGAAACTGGTGGAGAAGTTGAGATCGGTCCCCAAGAGTTTGAAGAGTTCTGTCCAGAACCTTCCAGTGAAACGTGGGTCTCGATCACTTACAATGTCGCATGGTACTCCCCAAAGTTTGATAATGTGTCTGAGGAAAGCGCGGGCAGCTTCCTCTGCGGTGCAGTCCCGAGAAACTGGTATGAATGTAGCATACTTACTGAATCGATCTACGATCACCATGATGCTCCCATAACCTTCAGACTTGGGCAAGGCCATGATGAAGTCCATGGACAAGCTTTGCCATGGTCTTTCGACAATTGGCAAGGGTTCCAAAAGACCTGCAGGGTGGTGTAGATCGACCTTGTCTTGCTGGCAAACAAGGCATGTGCGAACGTATGCTTCCACGTCATCCCGCATTTGTGGCCAGTAGTAGGCAGATTGGAGAAGGGCAAGGGTGCGTGCAACACCAGGATGTCCTGCCCACCGAGTATCATGACACTCTTTCATGATCTCCCTCCTTAAGTTCCCGTACCGGGGAACCATGATTCGGTTGCCGACAGTCAAAAGTAGCCCATTGTCTTCCCAAAATCGTCGGGTCTTACCTTCACGAGCTAGTTTGACAAGGTTCTGCATCTTGGGATCCTTGTCTATGCCTTCCTTGATGTGAGAGATGAGAAGGCCCTCCGGTCGACTAAGAGTTAACGAACTAAGCTCCGCTTTCCTGCTAAGTGCATCGGCTATCACGTTAGCCTTGCCTGGCTTGTACTTCAGCTGGTAGTCGAACTCGGCAAGGAAATCTTGCCACCGAGCTTGCTTCGGGCTTAACTTCTTTTGGGTTTGGAAGTAAGTTGTGGCCACGTTGTCGGTTAGGATGGAGAAGTGTGAGCCAAGCAGGTAATGTCGCCATGTCCGTAGGCAGTGAACAATGGCTGTCATCTCCTTCTCTTGCACGGTGTAGCGGCGCTCCGTGTCGTTTAACTTCCGGCTTTCAAAGGCAATGGGGTGGTCATCCTGCATAAGAACACCTCCAATGGCAAAGTCAGAAGCATCAGTGTGTACCTCAAAGGCCTTACTCGGGTGTGGAAGGCTAAGGACCGGCTCCTCAGAGATGGTTTTCTTTAAACCATCAAAGGCATGTTGACATTGTTCCGTCCATTTCCATGCACGATCTTTCTTCAATAGGTCGGTCAAGGGTGTCGCCCTTGCTGAGTACCCTTTGATGAACCGACGGTAGTAGTTTGCTAGACCAAGGAAAGATCGTAGCTCCGGAATTCTGGTTGGTGGCTCCCAATCCATGACGGCTTTTACCTTTACTGGATCCATCATTAGCTGTCCATCCCGAATGCGGTGGCCAAGGAACTCTACTTCTTGTGTGGCGAATGAGCACTTTTCTCTCTTAACGTAGAGTTCATTGTCATGTAGCACCTGGAAGACTTGTCGTAGGTGCTGTAAGTGTTCATCAAGTGTCTTGCTATACACCACGATGTCGTCTAGGTACACGACCACGAATCGATCGAGGAAGGGATGAAATAGCTTGTTCATGAGAGTGCAGAAGGTTGCCGGTGCATTGGTGAGACCAAATGGCATAACCAAGAATTCAAAAGAGTCATACCTTGTCACGCATGCTGTCTTAGGCTGGTCTCCAACTGCAATGCGTACTTGGTAGTACCCCGAGCGTAGGTCTAGCTTTGAGAACCAGCGTGCATCACCAAGCTGGTCGAAGAGATCCGAGATCAAAGGTATCGGATACTTGTTCTTTATGGTGACCTTGTTCAATGCTCGGTAGTCGATGCACATGCGGAGACTTCCATCTTTCTTCTTTTGGAAGAGTACTGGGGCACCGTAAGGGGACTTCGAGGGCTGGATGTAGCCTGAATCCAACAAGTCATGGAGCTGTTTACGTAGCTCCTGCAATTCGGGTGGTGCCATACGATAGGGTGCCAAGGCAGGGGGCTTGGCATTCGGCTCCAGTTCTATTTCATGATCCACCTCTCGCCTAGGTGGGAGTCTCTTTGGTAGCTCTTGTGGCATGACGTCCTTAAACTCTTCAAGGACTTGTGCCGCCTCGGTAGGCAAGGCAACGTTGGGGTTAACATCCCCATCGTTGAGTTCACGGATGGTAGCAAGGTAACTGGGGTCAGATTTCATACCTCGCTTGAATTGTAATGCGGATAAGGCCTGGTCTTCCATTCGTTGGGCACGTTCTGCGGGTATGGTGCAAGCCTTTCCTCCCTCCAATATTCTGAGTGAGTTGGAAGCTGGGAATAAGAAGGCGTGTACCTTATCAAAGAACTCCATGCCTAATACCACTTTGAAGTCGTCCATGGGGACTACGGAGTAGTCGATGCTTCCTTTCCATGCACCAAGGGTTGTGGGAACACCTTTAGCAATGCCGGCAATAGGTTTTGCTGGTGAGTTCACTGCTTTAAGGGTTCCGCCTTTACTTGTCAGCTTGAGGCCAAGCCGCTTGGCCTCCTCCATGGAAATGAAGTTGTGGGAAGCTCCAGTGTCTAGCATGACTTTAGATTGCTTCCCGTTGATGGTGATTTGGACGTACAGCAAACCCTTGTGGTCGACATGGGGTTGTGCGCTTTTCCCCTTCATGGTTGCCAGGATTCGAAGTGATCCCATCTCGGTCTGACCTTGCTCGTCTTGTGAGGAGTCATCTTCGAACTGGCTCATGATGGCGTTGAGGGTCTTGCGCTTGGGGCAATCCTTCATCCAATGGGAACCATTGCAAATGAAACATGGAGTTTTTGGTTTGGAAGAATCGGACTTACCTCGATCATGCCATTCACCATGTGATGAGGCTTTGGCCTTCCCTTTATCCTTGGACCCTTGCTCCTTGCGTCCGGGTTTCTCTCCCCCACTTTTACCCTAGTTGGATCGTTTCTCCTTGGTTTGGGTGTTGTATTCCACGAGAGACTCGGCAGCAGCGATGGCGTCATCCAAGCTTTGCACATTACGTCTCTCTAGTTCAACTCTAGCCCAATCTTTTAATCCATCCATGAAGTAGAAGAGAGAGTCTTTGTCAGACATGTCCTCAATCTCAAGGATGAGGGTGGTGAACTCCTTGACGTAGTCACAGATGGTCCCTCCTTGCTTTAATCGTCTAAGGCGACCTCGAGCTTCCTTCTCAGCGTTGCTTGGGCAGAAGTGCTTCTTTAACTCCCGCTTAAAGTCCTCCCAAGTGTCAATCGAGCAAATACCTTTGCCAACGTCACCGTGCTTGCGACGCCACCATAGTTGAGCGGCATCTCGCAGGAATGTGGGGGCAGTGCATATCCTAGCTGCATCATCTCGAACAAACTTGGCTTCGAAGTATTGTTCTAAGCCAAAGAGGAAGTTCTCTACTTCCGTAGCGTTGCGAGTGCCATTGTAGGTAGCTGGCTTAGGCACTTGGATTGTGCCAAAGTTGTTGGTGCCGGTGGAACATGAGCCATTGGCAATGGCTTGTTTGTAATCAGCACGAACATCATCTACCTCATGTCTAAGGTCTCGTAACTCAACTTCAGTAAAGAAACGATCATTACATACCTCTCGTCGGATGTTGTCAAGATCACACTTGAAGGATTGACTGATCTCCCGAAGGGTGGATTTCACCAGGCGAGTGACTTCCCCGAATTCCGTCTCCATGTTGTCAATTCGGGCAGCCTGCTCCTCAAGGGCTGGTTCAATCCTTGAGAAGTTCTTCTCCAACTCTGTAACACGGAACTCCAAGGCCTCCATTAGAGCGGTCTTCGACTTACTGCGCTTTGTGATGTAGGTGCGTTGTTCCTCTCGACCACGGCTTTGCTCCTCCACGCAAACTTCGTTGACGGAAGCCATCTTTGGTGCTGAACGGTAGCGACCAAGGCTCTGATACCAACTGTCACGGGACGAGTTGCGGACACTCTAAACCCGCGCGGCACTAGACAACTTCAAGGGAAAGTTGCTAGTAAGCCTAGAGAGAGAGAGCAAAGTAAAGAGGAATTAGAGAGAGGCTTGGAGAAGGAGAGATTGGATTGATGCTTGGTTGCTTGATATTAAAAATGAATGAGGCTTGGGGTATATATAGCCCTTGGCCTTGTATCTAGAACATTCCTATCCTAGATATTTACAAGGAATATACTAGGAAATATTATATTCTAGAATTATGTACAGGAAATATGTTGGGGAATCTTCCCAGGTGATTCGGGCCTTTGGTAGCAGGTTTGGACTCCTTTGACGGATTGGGTTTGCATTTGTTGGCCCGTGACAGGATGCTTTCCCGGGATTCCATCAGTTGGGGGATGTGCTTTATTGAATAAAATCCTCCAAAACATTTCCCCCGCAATCTTTTTTTTAGTCTAAAAAGCATTAAAGAGGAATCTCATACGCTACCCATACTTCAACTTAACCGACACCTTCTTAAATCAAAACTTTGGAGGATTCATGAGTGCGTGGCTTGGTTGCAAAAAAGCTTCTTTCTTCAAACTTTTGTCCATCCCCACTTCCCTCCAATCCCCACCCAAAAGTAAAAGAATAAAAAAAAAAACAGTTTTACCCATTGATTACGGCTTAGAGCATGAAAAAGACAAATTAGGGAGGTGAAAGATTCTTCAACCATCACATTCACATGCATCTCCTGCTCTCACAGGAGGAGCAAATTATTATTTTATTTTAATTTCTTAATATTGCCTTGCCTTCGCCCCCCCCCATCCTCCCACACCCCAAAGAGATAGAAACCGTTCTAGGTGTCTCTACGATGGATTGTTGCATTGACCCGTTGTTGTTACATATAACAACTTATTCTTATTCTCAATATCATCAGCATTATTATTATTATTATTATAATAGTGTAGTAAGACTAATTAGATATGGGAAAGAAAGATACATCCTATCTTCTCTTCATATGTGACCATTGGACCTGCCCACCAAAGTATTTTCCACAACAGTGACTCTCTGCTCCATGTAGCTGCAAAAGCAACGAGTGTTCTAAGTGAAAGTGCGATGTGCGTGGAAGCTCTGCGCAAAGACTTGAAAAGAGTGTAAGGTAGTCCAGAAAGGATGATATTTGATAAAAAAAAAATCAAAAAGAAAAAAAGTTGCACATGCTTGCCTTCAGCGCAGGTGACACCCATCATTTAAACTTTAAACATTGACTTTGACTTCCATCCCTTTATTTTCCCTTGATCCTGCCCCCTCTAGTCTAAATCAATCCCACGACTCATGTCATGCCGAATTGTGCGGGATTTGGCAGCAACACCACGGCAGGGATATGATAAAGGCGTGGCCTTCCGGAGAACAAAGCGTATATAGGGAGGTTGTTGTGGGGCCGGCGAATCAACACCACTGACGACCTAACTATATACTTTTTTTTTTTTTTTTTGAACAAGCTTTATTAATAAACCAAGCAAAGAAATGACACAGAATTAGAGTACTATGCCCCCTTTAGGGGATTTTCTCACCGTTGATAACATCAACCATATTACATTCCAAGGTCATCTACACATTTTATTTCCGCCTCGTGCATTCTAGTAACTGAGAATAAAGCAGAAACTGATACTCTTACCCTAGTGCCTACCTCCTGAGATTCTATGGATTCGAACCAGCTGGTTCTACGGTGATCCCATTGTTCTAAATCACTTGTTTGGGGGAGGTGCATTATTATGGTTTGTTACTCTACTCTACTCTACCAGCATTCACCTAACACAAGAAAGAAACAGCAGAGGAGCAGTGAGGCTGGTTATCATTAAAAGTGAGACAATGATTGCCAGTGAATTATGTATGTAAACATGCAAACCACTGCCCACAGACAAGGAAATAATTGAGGAAGGATCTCCCCACCTTCTCTTTATACATCTTCCCCTCTTTAACTGTCAGAACCCAAGGTGCTAAGGCCTGAGAGAGAAATAGAGACAACAAAATGCAGACCCCGAAATACCTACTCATCCTCTTGCTCTATCTATTTTCTTTAACCTCTTTTGCTTTCTCGTGGAACCTTAACAACCAATTCAAAGAAGCCAAAAACTATGAGGGCTCTTCTGATCTAGTAGACCTCCAGTACCACATGGGTCCTGTCTTAGCATCCCCTATCAACTTATACATCATTTGGTATGGTCGCTGGGATCAAAAGCACCAATCCACTATAAGAGATTTCATCTATTCCCTCTCCTTTTCATCTCCTTACCCTTCTGTTGCAGATTGGTGGACGACTGTCCGTCTCTACACAGACCAGACAGGGTCAAATATCACCGGAAGCATCATCCTCTCGGGGGAGTTCTATGACTCCGCCTATTCCCATGGTAGCTATCTTAGTCGCTTAGCAATGCAGACCATCATCAAAACTGCTGTCACTTCACTCCGTTCAAAAGCTTTACCTCTCAATCCTCACAACGGTCTCTACCTAGTATTAACGTCAGCAGACGTTCAGGTTCAGGACTTCTGCAGAGCAGTATGTGGCTTTCACTACTTTACATTTCCCAACATTGTTGGTGTCACTGTGTCCTATGCCTGGGTTGGTTACAGTGGAACTCAATGCCCTGGCACGTGTGCCTATCCATTTGCATGGCCAAAATATTCAGGAAAGCCCCCACCAAGCAGCAACATAATGAGAGCGCCAAACGGAGATGCAGGTGTGGATGGGATGATCAGTGTGATTGCTCATGAGCTAGCAGAAGTGTCAAGCAACCCACTTGTTAATGCATGGTATGCTGGAGATGACCCCACTTCACCGACTGAGATAGCAGATTTGTGTCTGGGTGTGTATGGAACAGGAGGTGGAGGAGGGTATGTCGGGAAAGTATACCAGGATTCTTGGGGCGATGGTTACAACTTGAATGGAGTGAAGGGAAGGAGGTTCCTGGTGCAGTGGGTGTGGAATCCCTTGAAAAGGAGATGCTATGGGCCCAATGCCATGGACTAGAGGTTTTGGTGTGTGCATGGTTTTCATTTTACTTTACCCTGTATGTGGAAATGAAAGAATCAAGGGGGACTCAGGCTTCAGCGAGTCATCGAGAAACCAAATGTCCATGGTCTGGTGTCACATCGAAGGGAAGGCCTGCTTTGCGGGTAGATTGCATTTTGGGGAGCCTGCCCTTCAGCGCAAAGTTAGCCTATTACGTGTGTTAAAAAAGAAGTAAAATGTCATTCGAAGTAAAACACTTTCACACCCGACATTGTACTAAATCCACCTCCCTCTTCAGTAAGAGCAGAGCCGTTGACGTCAAGATCTGGAGAATCACAAAAAATTACTTACCTGTAATCTAGCAGAATGTTCAACTGATCGAATGCCTTGAAGGAAACCTCGCATGTTCTTCCCATATTAGGCATATCAAATAATTCCAAAACCAACTAGCATAGCTTAGTTAGCTACAACAACAAAGCCCTTGGGGAGAAATTTACGGTTTAAATCTCACTCCCTTCAAATTCTCAGAAGATGTGAGTTTAAACTATGATTAACTAGGGAAAAATAAAGAAAAAGAACAAAAAACCAGGACAAAGTAATCCAAAATCCACGAAACACGGGTTCGGATTCGCTCGGACACCTTACTCCTGCAGACAAAAGCTGCGTCCATTTGTCTCAAATCATTCATTTTTGTTATGGTCAACGGATATGCTCTCTTGGAATGCGCCGTAGAGCTACGTGCTGAGGCCTATTTTGTCTGGCCCACATTATCATTTATCCATCGGGTCACGTATTACTGGCTTGTTTTAACTGATTGCTATCAACTAATTCAATCTGCTTCAGTTAATCTGAGAGGATCTGATTTAATCAGCCAACAGCGGCAAAAATTACTGAAATTGTAATGACAGCTAAATGCTATTCACTGGCATGCTTTAATAAATCCTAAATCAAGATTGCCATTGTAGCTCACGTTAGCTAGTATTTTTTTTCTGTACAAAATTGGCAAGTGCAAAACTTTACAACACATCAGAACAAAGGACACAAGCGAGATCAATAACCCCGGCCACAAGATCCTCGATGTGGAATGAGAGCAGATGTTAAGCTGTTCCAGAAATGAAATGTCAACAACTTGCGAAGGATCGTTTGAAAAAGATTAAAAAAAAAAAAAGAAAAGAAAAGAAAAAAGAGAGGCATCTTGCAGAGCATTTTGGCTCATGGCTTCTGGTGGTGAAGTTCCCATTTTCCAATTTAATCGACATAGAAATAGAGAAAGAAGCAGTTAAGCAAGTACTCCAGCAAGATATTGGTGGAAAATTTTCTCACTATTCTCATCAAAAGATCAGCCCCATTCCAGCATTTAGAATTTGCCTCCTCAGCCAAGCACGTAAAGTTGTACCTGATGGATGGATGGTGACCAGTTCCACCCAGGGGACTAAAAACCAACCAGCACTTGTATTGTCTGTTTACCATATACACCTTTATCTACCATCCAGCTTAACAATGTTTCTTCCCTTCGCAATCTGAACCCTTTTTAACATCAACATTCACAACTTCACCAGAACTTTGGCCTGATCAGCTTTCTCCTTTTATGCTGCCTGCCCAATGTGTGACCACTCTCAGCACCCTCATCATGATGTGTAGTATTAGCATCATCCTGATTCTTCCTTGCTTTACCATGACGCTTGAAATCCACAAATGGTGTCTCTTTGTTTATTTGGGCACTGCACTCTTCAACAGCTGGGCTGCCGCTTATATTCATCTCTTTTGAGAATTCTGCAATCTGGTCTTTGGTTAACCTGGACTTCAGCATTGCCTGTTTGTCATCACTAATGTTTTTGAGAGCATGATATCTTTGGATCCATGACTTGGAACTCCTTGGTCTAACCCATTGGTGGTGACTATATCTCAAAATATCCATGACTTCATCCACTGATGAATCCACATTGCATTTATCATTTGAATCACCCCCACTTGCTTACTTCTGGATTCAAAGCTAGGCGGGAAAACACACTCTCTTTTTGTCTGAAGATCAGAATGCATGATCCCAGTATTGCCATGGGCATACCCATTATTTTCTGGTCCTGAAGAAAGCATTTGTTCTGCTAGACTGCTCAAAATAATTGGAACAAGACAAAGAATCAGAATCATGCAGCTCAGCAGAATGATGAAGATAAACTGGCTCGACAGAATGATGAAAATTCTGGGGCTCCACATAACGACAAACTGCAGAAGGTTCAAGCTGATCATTAAACAGAGGATTTTCTGCTAAATTGGTTTTGTTCAAATATACTGCAGATTCAGACTCAAACAAGCCACCCTGATTTCTTTCATTCCCGAGCTCATATATCACTGCTGAGCCCACATGATCAGCTCCTCTTCTCATTGTTGCAGACGACTGCACATGATCACTGGTTAGGACTGATGGCCAATGCTCATTAACCACACCATGTTCATTTTGGACTACATTTGTTAAAAACTGGCCACAATGAGCCAGTCTTCCAACATTACACAAAGGATACTCAAGCTGCTCATTAGAGATTCCCAACCAAAACTTACGGTCAACTTCATAATCTTTTCTCACACTAGCACTTGGCAAGCTATTACTATCAATTTCTCTGCCATAGTTGTCGATAGAGTCCCCTCTAGCCCTATCTGTTAGGATGACTGCTCCAAAACTGCTACCTTCGTCCCACTCAATTTTGTCACTATTAATGGGCATATCACCAATATCATCAAGTGCACTTCTATGTTTATCCAGCAAATTTCCAATCAGTCTTGGGTTACCATGTAACTTTTTTGAACTGAACAACATCAGAAGCTTTTTAACCTGCATTTTTAATGGAAAGACAATTTACTCAGGAGAGATATATTTAAACATTTATAGATTGTGGGCATCCAATTCCAATGTTGAAGTGGAAGGCACATACCTGTTTTTCAGACAACCCAAAGTTGAACTTTTTTGCTGAAAAATAATTTCCTCTGATTGCATCATGAAACTCATCTTCAGAAAGTGGACTGCAGCACCAAATCATGGTGAATTTTACCTAGAGGAAAGTATCAAAATGGAATAGTAAAAGTTATGGAGTAGCTTCTTCTATAGCAAAACAAAATGGAGAGATAGAATTATGAAACAATGCCATTAAAGTCAAAATGCAAGTTGAGCTTAGAAAGCATTCTTACTTCCCTTTGGCATTTTAGAGGAAAAAGAGCAAAAAGGGCAAGGAGAAAGTGTGAAGAAGCATGAAGAGCAGAGAACCTGAGCAGGAAAATGCTTTCTGGATGAGCTGAATGCATGGGGTATGATGTTTAGAGCACCGTCAGAGCATGCCTGAAACACCCCATGGAGCCAGCGCCTCTCAAACTCAAAGAGAAACAAGATCATTCCGGCCTTAACCTGTTTAACAAAGGAGGCTTGGCCTGAGGGAAGAGCCAATAGTCTTCTTCTAAAACATTCTTCCTTGGTCTCCCTATTTGACATAAAGATAGCACCATAATCTGGAAATCTTCCGGGAATGAAACCATCGTGCTCCTCATTAAGCTCCATAGGGATAGATGCACTACCTGCCAAAATTCACTGGAAATAAAACAACACACAGTCCACAAATAATGCAGAAACACAACACAATACAAACTTGCAATATTTTCCCACCTGGGAAAGGGAAGCAATCGGTGGGGTGATGGGATTAGAAGAATCTGGACAACAACAATGACCACAACAACAACCACAAAGAAACTTGGTTCATTAATTGGAAGTACAATTTAACAGAAAGGAAACTGAATAACAAATATTATATTTATAAATTACACTCATTAAGAGAACGAAAAAATAAATCAGTAACTTAGTTAAACGTTTGTTTGATAGCCAAAGAGAGTAATGCAGGGGATATTTTATACAAGTGAAATTAACAGAAGTTTCTAACAGAAGAAACTGCTTAAATACATCTTCATTTATAATGAATGGCAGAGATTTTGAGCAATGGCTCTGCTTCAGCTGAGCTGTCTAACATCCTAATAAAGGAAAAGAAAAGTCTACTTCCAGAAAAGTTGGGATCAGACAAGAAGACATCATCTTTTCTCCTTAGTTAGAAACTTTAGCCTTCTGAATTAGGGATGACTTGACAGCAAATAAAAGACACCATAATCTGTCATCACAATAGATATTCAGCATTGCAAAATAAGTATCTCAAATCCAAAGAGAATGTGCAGATGCCAAAATAGAATGGAATTTCAAATCCTCAATTCTCCATGGAACAATCAAATGACTTAAAATATCACAGCTCAGCGACTTAAAAGACTAGTAATTTTTTAGTTAACCCTAACAGCAAGATGTCAAAGAACCCTACCTAGTCCACAAAGAAGTCTAGTCCTGTAACCTGATACCTCTCAGTTCATTGTATGTTTCTGAGTTAAACCTAACTTCTTTATGAAGATTTCCACCCGCTCCCCGCCCCACACCCCCCCCCCGGGGGCCAAAAAAAGAAAAAAATTCAAAATATTCAAAATTCTTGACAAAGAATTTCTTAAGCAAGAAAATGCTTCGTTTCCATGCCTCTTAATAAAAACTGATTAAAAAATATTCCAATTTCCATTGCAAAGATCGACAAAATCTAAATTTCAAGAACAGGAAATTTGTGAAGGCCCATAAATTAAGGAAAATCCCATTTACCCAGACCTCATCTAGAAAAACACTGACCTCCTGACCTCATTTAAACGCTGAGTTTAAAATTAAATGATACAACACTAAGCTTCCAAGTCGTCTGTTAAAATATAACATGATCCATATCTTGGACCTCACTTAACAACTGAACAACTTGAGCTTTTGGGTGGGCTAATTTCTTGACATCCCAACAAAAAGCAAATAAGCCCCAAACCCACACCCTACCTACCCCTGATTCACAGGCAGAGTATAGCAGTCATACGAATATGAATACATGAAATTTCGTTTTTGGCAGCAAATTAAGAGAGAGAGAGAGAGAGAGAGAGAGAGAGAGAGAGAGAGAGAGAGAGAGAGAGAGAGAAGGGAATGGTAATTATTTTACGCAACTTGGAGTCGGAGGAAGAAAGAAAGATGAGCGAGCTGAGACTGAGAAAGACGAGACGAGACGACGACGACGACGACGACGACGACGAAACAGAAGAACGTCTGCTGCTGTGGCGGACTTTGGTTTTCAAATGACAACACGAAGCGCAAATGACTCTTTTTCATTTATTTTATTATTTACATTATTATTTGATATTTACCAAAAAAAATTCAAAGCTCCTGCATTTCCTATTTATTTATTTATTATTATAATAGTAATATATACCCCCAATTTTAAATTATAATAAAATATTTTTCGCATTACAATGTTGTTGGACAGCGACGCCGTCACTGCTCTCCGTGAGTTCTCTTGACTTCTATTATTATAGTCCCGTTTAATGCTAATGCATTAATTCAGCACGTAACAAAGACAGAAACTCTGTGTCTCCCCAACTCTCCAGTGTAAAAGTAACAAAAACATTGAAAAGTGGTGAGCGCTACGCAGGAGGCGAAGTTATTAACTGAGATCTATCTTGGCTGGGTACATCTCAAATGTATCATAATAATAATAATAATAATAATAATAGCAACGTCTTGAGCTCTCTCGGGCGTCGTCTTCGAAACACTTTCTAAGATTCGAGGACAACAAAATTTGGGCGCTGTCCCCAGTCACCTTTCTTGATTACTTGTAGCCAATGCTGATTGGGGGAGTCGATAATCAAAAGACAATGAGTACGTAGCGTTACAATTATGAGCACGCCACAAAATTCTAAGTCGTCCACAAGAAAGCAAATGGTGCAGTGGCGGTGCAGATTTAACCCCTGATAGAATTGAGAATATAAATAATTGCATGGGAAACGTTTTGTGACGAGAGCCTGTAACCCATAAATTTATCACGGTGGCATGACTATACTCGACTACGTACGTTGATTCAATCCTCTGCGATTGTACCTTAAGCTCCTCAAACTGGCATACTATCCCTTCAGTCTCTGTTTCAATGGCCTTATCGCTCAACTCAAACGCGCTCTCAACCACCCTAACAACTCTCCACAAAGCTCACCACGACAAGTTGTCCTTCTTCTTTCCCCTCCAGCCATGCTTCCAAAATCAATTCCCCAATAACCACAACTCCCATCAATCACGTACACGGGGCGCCTATAAACCGAACAGGCCAGACCCACACCCCAGAGCCATGTAAACGGGGCGACGAGTTGTTGGCAAATAATGGGGGGGAGGGGAGAGCTGGGTCACGCTTGGGCCAGAGAGGTCCACTAAAGGGTTCCTCGCTAACAGCAAGTTACAACCCTGGTTGGTAGCAGCAATGATAAATTATGTTGTTGGGCCCGGTGTGGATCCATTCTCCTCCCATGCTACTGGCGGTGGTCACCCTGCTCTCTAACTCACTGTTGCATCTCTAGCATATTTCTTGTTCAAATTTCAAATGTAAAATATATGATTAAAATTTTAACATTATATGTTAGAGAAAGAAGTAAATAATCTATGTATGCAATTGAAGTTCTTCTGCCGATATTTTTGTTTAGTTATGGTTAAAAATTTAACAGTCAAGCAGGGTCCTTTTCATCACAAAATTCCTTTTGAGGAACTGCCCCATCCTTTAAAGTGCCAGTACTTAAAAATTCCTATGGAGTTCTGTTACTGGAAACAGCAGAATTGAGCTATTCTTTGAAGATTTCTATAAGCCAAAATAGAGGCTAACTGGCGTCTCCTTGTATTCTTCAAGAATAATAAAATTTGAAAAACTTCTTACAGATTTGTACTGTCAATTATTTTATGATGCACAGCCAAAGCTCTTAATAGCGATAGCCAACCAACAACCAATGCACGGTTTCTCAGCGGAGGTGATGCCTGAAAAGGAAAATGGAAATGGCAACTCAAAGCACTAATCAAAATGGTGGCTACTGGCAAAGTAAGAATGGCTGGCCTAGTTATATCAGCAAACAATGAAAAATACAAACCTCAAAGTTTCTTTGGTTCCACGTCTAACTTTGCAGCGAATTGTCTGAAGACCAAGCTGCTGATGAGCTTCATAGCGGTGACAGCCTGAGAATCCTTCAATAGAAAGAGAAATCTATCTCGTGAATACAATAGCACATGTGCAAACGTGCAGCAAAAGCTGTTGGAGGAAATGATCAACTATCTCATCCAACAACTCGGATGCATCCTAAGCAGTGTATCCTGAACGAAATATGAAACAGGCACTGAATTGGAAGATGATAACATAGATATGGAACCAATTATATAGGCAGGAGGGCATACCATAATAATCTCCATCAACCTCAAGCACATCAATCTGCAAAAGTGAATAGCGACAATGGGTTCAAAATGTCAGTCAGACACAGATGATATTGACTGCATTGAAAGTAGGTGCATATATATATATATATATAGAGAGAGAGAGAGAGAGAGAGAGAGAGAGAGAGAGCAGCAATTCCCATCATACACACATTTGGTCTTGGAGATCCATTTCTAAATTTCCCAAAACATTCTCACCAGTTCCAAATTGTGAAACTGCGTTCTAGCGGCTATGATGAATATTTAATATGATCCAAAATAAGTTATGAGCTAACAGTTAACTGGACACAACTTTCCCATTGATAGCACTACTACTACAAAACAGTAGATATGAAACAAAATATGCAGAACCAAAGCACAACTCAAAATGAACATTTCAGTTGTGCAAAAAAAAAAAAAGAAAAAAAGATTAAGCTTTGGTGAAAACAAGTTTAAGTTTAAGAGTAAATAGCTCAAAATCAAATTTAGTATATTTTAAAGGGATTTTTCACAGTGACTATTCCACAACAAGAAAGGTGAAAGGATAAAAAAAAGAAAAAGGAAAAAGGAAGAGATACATCTACCTACGGGGAACTCATTTCGTGAAACCCTTCAATATATTTGTTAATATGGCCGGCATCAATTTTCTCAATACAGTCAGTTGTTACGCACACTTGGGAGGTAGATGCATGCATGGTTGATTGGAGTGAGGGCTTGCTTACAGGGACTTGGAGGCCAATTTCCTGAATACTGTCCATGAGTTGCTTGACTTTGTCAGGGTCATTAGCTCTGGTTCTCATTAGGGGTCTCCTTATTTTATCAAGTGGAAGCTCCAAAATTACCGGGCCTCGTCCTTTATGTATATTATTACTGCAATTATTGCCGCCAGGAGCAGCCCCTACAACGGCAGTTAATTAATCTATGTTATACAACACAAAACAGTAAAAGTATGCGCATGTCATGTGTGGGTTTTTCTGTGTGTGGGTGTTGCGCGTGTTAGAGAGAGAGAGAGAGTACCGTTACTATTAGATAAAGAGGCAGAGACAGAGAAGCTCCTTAAGTTTGTTGCTGGCACCCTCAAAACGAAATTCGCCATTTGTTTTCCCCCCCGCTCCCCTCCTCTCTCTCCCTCTCTCTCTCTCTCTTCTCTCTAACCAGAGAACAAAAATGCTCTTGATCTAATAAGGTAAGAGCCTAGCCACCACAGCAATTTTGTTTTTATTATATTATTAAAGATATTTATTGCAGGGAGTTTTTTATTTTATTTTTTTTAGAATAATTCTAATTTAATTTTATTGTACATAGGTTATATTTTAAAAAAATAAGTAAAATGACGCTTTTCCCGTTTTCTGACCCCCCAAAAAAATTAATTTTCACATCATATTAAATTAGTTTTTATTGGCACATCAGACAATCACATCACAACCAAGTAATATTGAGTTTGAGTCACTCCCTTGTAAAGGCCGGCACTCCTCGTCCCCCCCACTTGCAGGCTTTGTTAATGCGTAATTTGCCTCCATTTCCAGGTCGATCTCTTTTATGCCTCCCGGTAAAAAGATTCGAACCACCACGCTCCCATTTGCCTCTCCTCCACTAAAACACCCAACAATTATAAATCGATGTAATTTCTTTCTAGGAAGCCAGGTTCTGTGGGATGACTTAATGGTCCGAATGTTTTAATCTCTTTTCCAGGAATACTAATCGGAAAAAATTGGATTGGACAGAGACCTGGGAACAGGGGAGAGACAGACCTTGGTACAGGCCGGAATGAGTCGACGTTGTGACACCCACATGCTTTTTGTTGTGCTTTTCGCCGTGAAAAATCAAGTTGCGTACTCAAAATGACTTGACGTGCGATGAGATTAATTGAGAGTATGATAAAACTAATGAATGTGGAACAGTCTATTAATAAAATGAAATTGATGGCTTGTTGAATATTTTATTGTTCATGGCGATCTTGATATGCAGTGCGATTTTTTTTTTTTTACAGAAAATTTGAATTTCAAAAAGAAAAATGATAATTTTGATATATTGCAGCTTTGGTCAGGGTCTGTCCATTTTCTCTCTCCATGTATTCAGGCCCTTGCTAATTTTGTAATATGTGCAAATAAATGCAAGCTATTGAATGAATATTTGGTCCACCTTCTCGCTTGATATTAATAGATTCTGAAAAATTATCCTATTTGAGGCGTAAACGTACAATTGCCACAAAAACAGGTTTCAGGGACATAGATATATATATATAAAGCCCAAAGCCTAAACATCGAACCTGATAGGAAGCGAAATATCAGTTCAACCTTGATCAGATAACCCTCAAATCATCCGAGAGGCACATCCTTCCAAGTTTGGTTGGGCCTGAGGATTTTCAATGGAAATAGAATGAACATTGATTGTAAGTGATTGGTAGCACTAAAAATTGTGTTCATTCTACCGAGTACAAATCAATTAGAGAGTCTCGTGATCGAGCTTTGTGGCTGCATATATAATATTTTATTACGTACATCGGGAAACCGTGAACATGATGTGAGAAAATTTACAGCTGCTACCGTGTGCATGAAAACATTTTAACAGAAAGGCCCGCGTTGGCATCTGGTTGAAAACCACCACCTGTCAAACGTGAAGGGGTAACTTCATTTTCAAAGAAAATAAAAACTTCTGGACCGCGAAAGTCTTTTCGTGAAAACATTCAAGGACGTCTGTACTGCTTTTGCAAAGATCAGTATGAAGAATCATAACAGAAGCTGGTTAATAGGGCCAGTCTGGTTTGTACATAAACAGGAACAATCTGGTTCAGTCAAATCCCTCTGGACAAGCCGTTTGTCACGGTTAATCATCAATTTTATGAGTGGTAGCTTCTGAGCAACTTCACGCCATATTTGATTGACTGTTCCATTCGGATTGCCATATTCAAAATATTGCTTTACCTGAATCACAAAGTTTGAATTGTAATGTTCAAAATAAAGGCAGACACTAGCACAATGCTTAAAGATCCAACGGCACCGAGAAAGCTTTAGTTGCAAAGCATGGCACATCTATCAAGTCTATTGTTTGACCTTACTTATGTTCATTATCATAAAAGCAATAGCTTAGATTTGAACATGGTGTAGGAGTTAGATCTCTAATTTTCTCAGTGAACTCTCTCTCTCTCTCTCTCTCTCTCTCTCTCTCTCTCTCTCTATCCTTACCTTCTGCTATAATTTTTCTTGTGCCCCATGTCAATACACAGCCACACATAAGGTCCCAACTATTTTTTATTTTTTTTCAAAAATCATGCAGAACAGCAATGCCAACTTGCCCATCTCCTACTTAGCCTTAAAGAATTTGTAAAACACAGTCTCAAAATCAAAGCATTAACTGCTTCCCAAGTCCTTGAATTTCACTAGTGAAAAATGACTAGAGAAACCAAGAGACAGTCTATCTAGCCCTTACAGAAAACATTTTCAGAAATCATTTGTTGCATTTGATGTTGTATGGAGCTACCAATCACACGAAGTGTTTTCAGTAGGGACCCAAAACTGCTGGAAACTCTCACATAATAGAGAAATACAAGCCTTAAAAAAAGTTCCAAAATAGTAGACCTATTAAATGAGGCATCAACAAAGAGTAAGGAATTTACTCAACAAGGAGTAAGGAATTTACTCTATCAAATCCAGCAGAGCACAGGTAAATTTTTCATGGTTCCCTAGACTACTTATACAAGTCAATACATTTCTCTCCAGCAATTGTCCTGATCTCATCCCTAAATAAAGAGGACCCAGGTCTGTTTTGTTGTTATGTATCACAAGGCAAATGCACATATGAAAGAATTATCAGGCCTAAAACAGCCGCAAAAACAATTACTAATAAGCAATGCTGCTTTTTTTTTTTCTCCATCCAAAGGAAGTGAATAAGGAGCTATAATGGATCCCCTGCAACTCTGACTGCCAAAACACACACAACCTGTTAAAGATTCACTATTGTAATCTCTCAGTCTCCACAGCATCGTTAAATGGCCTTTAAGCATTTATAATCAAAATTTCTTATGTTAAATCTTTCTAACACAATCAGACAGTCTGAAGCCTAAATAGACTAAAGAGGATAGAGCACAGACACCTTAGTTGGGTAGAAGGTTGGAGATAAAAAGATCCAAAACATGAACTTACCTCTCTTAGTTCCTTCTGATATTCCAGAATCCTCTCTGTGGTTACCGTTCTCAGCAAATTAACTAAATAACCTGGCTTTAAAGAAGCTACAGTAGAAACAAAAATCACAATCTCTCTGTAGTCTATGACATCTTCAAAGGGTAACTCAATACTGTCACTGACTATCACTGGAATGCACAAGCTGACAATAGCATCAAAGAGTCGACAAGCTGATGGAGTATCGCCAGCAGGATTCAAGCAAAATTTTGATGTATGCATGCCACGGGAAGCTGCACGTCTATTCTCCCTCGATTGTGTTCCATGTTTTATCAAGACATCCTCTTCATTTTCAAGCATTTGAAAGAGCAAATCACGAATCTTGCCTCCCTGCAATGAAGAAGCAGTTGAAGAAGACATCAGAATAGAAAATACACAAAGAAGTGAGCCTAAACTATACTAAATTTAAAAAAGATGATATTTTCCTTCCAACCAACTGCATCGATAGGGAAACTACACATGTAACATAAAAGGCATCTCAGCTGCACCCTATAGGATCTGAGAAAGGGTCTTATGTTCACAACCTACTCCTTGTATTCACAGAAAGGCTGTTTCTGACTGGAACATGTAACCTCCGGGTCACATTGGAGTAACATTATTGTTATATTAATGCTTGCCATTCCTATGCATACAATATAAACCATGACTATTGACCTGTCCATACAATATATGTCTGAGCATAGGAATAATCAGCAGCTATGGGTTTCATCACGAGTGCATCAAAGGCTAACATTAGAAGCAACTCTGGAGTAGTACCAGCAATTTGAGGCCTCAAAATCAATCAACCTCTGAGAAGGCGGCATGAAAGCTGGCACACATGTTTGACTTAAATTACAGACACTTCTTACTCTTTAAAATTCCAAATCATAGCCAAATTCTAAAACAATAACGACAATAGAACAAGGGACAAAAAGACAGTGAGACACACAGAAAGAAATTTACGTCTTTGCGGTATCGATTACCCATGAAGAACAAGAGAGTATTCCGATTCTCAACGCCGATGTCCCCATTATAGGTATTGATCCTGTGGGAGTAAGGCACGATTATGTCCTTGACCAGCGAACCCTGGTCGGGTCTGACCCGCCCGAAGTCGGACAACAAGAGCACCGCATCCTTGACCCGATCCATCACACGGTAAAGCGCATTGGGATCACCGGCCATGATCACGTGATCCCTACCGTTGTTCCTCTTCCAGTGCTCTTGCTTCTCCAGCCATTCCACCAGCGCGTCCTGCATGTCCTCGTCGCTGTACACCTGACCCGACGCTGACCCCGACCCAGACCCGCCCACCGGATTCACAATCAGGCTCAGCGACGAGAATACGGGCACGTAGAACAAGTCCGCAACTTCGGGGTCTTCGACCTTGGTCACCGGAGACCCGAGCCGCTCCTCTTCCGGCCGGTTCAGATCGGAGTACAAGTACCATTCTCCCATGTGCTGGTGACCAGGATACGTGGCCTTGGAGACGTCGGTAGAGCCACGCGCCAGAGCATGCTGGTCGATGATGCCGGTGGTGAACATTTTCGGCTGATCGTACATGTAAATCTTCACTTTAACTCTGTTATTGTCATTGTTACTGCCGTCGTAATTACTACTGTCACTACTTTCCAACAGTTTCTTCGAAAAATCAGGAAACCCTTCTCGGGAAAGCATTCCCGCGAAGAGAGAAGAGGAAGGCGGGATGGTCGGGTTCATAAAAGGGTTGAAGAAGGCGTAGATCACGAGGATGAAGAAGGCCGAGAAAATCAAAGTCTGCTTGAAAAGCGACGATTTTCGCATCATTGAGGAGGCTTGCGAGGATTTACATGGGCTTCTGATTTGTAGGAAGAGACGCCGGTGGATCTCTCGCTCCTTGCGGCGGTCCCAGCATTACCCCGCAAACGGGGGAGGCAGCAACGCAGGATTCCAACAAAATGAAAATGCAACAACGCCTATAAAACATAACCATATATTATCCGCCAATAAATTTGATCAATTAATTACAATAATTTACTAGTGTAACCATATTAACAATAAAAATAGTAATTTTCTTTTTTTTTTTTGGGATAAAAACAACAATAGTAATAACATAAATAGAGACGTATTCTAATTTTTATAAATTTCCGCTTTTATTGCACAACGTTATATTATCAATAATAGTTCGATTTCAATGCCTAAACAACAGGCTTCTTATTCCGCACCATGCACGAATCAAAAGAAATTTGATGTTAATTGTGCTGATATATATTAGATTTGAGACATTGCATTATGTTTATTTTGAATATTTAATTAAACATGATAAAATAATAAAATAAAAAATTTTATAAATAATTAAATCTGATTTAATATAAGTTTACTTTAAAATTTCCCTATAGTCTCTGTTTATATACTTGTTCTTGCATAATCTGCCTTCATACTGCGACATGCCTCCATTAATGGGCTTTTAGTGCACAATTTTGATTATTTACATATGCAATCTATGTTCTGGGCCTTCTGGCTGGCTCAAGCTCAAGATGGATGCCCTACTGTCTTTTGTAACAAGTCTTAGCTTTGCCATAGCCCAACCCTCCAGGGCGATTTCTGGACCATATAGCTTTTTTAATACTTTTAATATGTCATAAGAGAGAAAAGCCTTTTAAAATTTTGGGCTACACCTTTCATTTCAACACTTGAAAGAAATGCTGGAATTGAGTCCAACCAGGCTAGTTGCTTGAGTCCAATAGTTGGTTGACAGGGTTGACTGCATTTTCATTTTCGGCGGGGGTTCTCTGTATGAACGAGGATGTGTATCGATGTCTATCCTTTGCTTGCTTCAAAATAGGAGAATTTTTTTATGGTTGCAATAAAATACTATTTTATGTGAAGCATCTATTTTTAGTTTTGGCATTAAGTTGGTCGTTGGGCCTACGGGAGTAGAGGAGAGAAGGCAGCTTGTAACAGACACCAAATTTTAACTGGTTCAAATTCTTTTGAATTGCCTCCCCGTCCCAACCCCGGCCACGACCTCTCCCTCTTGTCATTAATTCGTTGCTCCCTCCTTTGTCTAGGAAGGGAGAAACTATTACAAACAGGTCTCAATCAAATTAAAAAAATACTATTAAAATAACAATGATATCCCTCCTGTTATCAACCATAATAAATAATAATGAATTTTTATTCTTATTATTACTATTATTCATAGACATGATTTTCCAAGATATGTGCATTGAGTGATAATGCATTTACCATCGCTTCATCTTATTCATTAAATGCCGATATGAGAATTTTGCACATCGAGCAGGCGATTAATATGCTAGTCATATACATGGTGTACAGATGATATTTGTTGCATATCATGTACTTTTTTGTTTAGAAAATTTATTATTTTTTTTAAAATTATTATTTCAATGTATTTATGCTAAACTGCTTCGATTGTCTCTCGGTCCTTCTAATATTTCCGTAAATAAATTTAGGAATCGGAAATAAAAGCAAAAAAAAAAAAAAAAAAAAGGCAGCCGTGCTCACACTAAACAAAGAAAAACACAATTTTGGTTAGGAAAAAGGAAAACGAAAAGCCCACCTTCCTTCCTCCCCTTTTTCGTCGCCGTCCAAAGTTTTAATCGTCAAAATCTCCACTGAAATTGAAATTTCCCCAGTCACACAAACTAACTTTTCTGACCAAAAACCCTCTCTCTCTCTCTCTCAACAACAGAAACAAATTTTTAATCTCTTTCGCTGTCGTATTGTAATAATCATACATATGATGTGAGAGCGCGAGAGAGGCTCTTTCAGTTGCATTTTCATTTTGAAGCACTACTTTTGAGTCCCACCTCCCCCAAGTCGGTAAGAATTTGCGGAGCATATAGCTAAGGAGGTAGAGACAAGAGAGGATATGACAGGATTTCAGGAAAAACGCATTTACGAGGAAAACGACTCAACTCAAATCTCCTCACCACCGACCGCCAAATGCACGCGTCTGCACCACCAACCCATTGCCCTGCAGTAGCCATTAGCTCAAGCTCCGTCTTCTCTCGCCTTTTTCCAAGATCCCAGGTACCCTCTTGACTACCCGTTCGCGCTGGCTCATCTATTTACTTATTTTTACTTGTTATTTTGTGGATTCATTCGATCAATCTTTAGATTAGTCAGGTAGTTAGTGCCACTACTTATTTAGTATAGGAGTAAGAGTAGGAGTAGGATGCTTCTGTCAACAAACTATACCAACTAAAAGATCAATTTGTTAGCCACCCTGTTGACTATCCATTCCCGCTGGCTCATCTATTTATTTATTTTTATTTGTTATTTTGTGGATTAATTTCACCAATTTTTAGATTAGTTAGTTAGTTAGTTAGTGCCTTGCTATGATTACTTACTTAGTATAGGAGTAGGAGTAGGAGTAGGAGTAAGATACTTGTTTGTTTTCATTTCTCCGCAATTTGCAATGATTCTTTGTCACCCGGCGCCTTACTCTCACTGCTGCAACCAGGACCACCTAAGCTTTTTCAGCTGTTTCTAGATGATTTTTCGGTCTTCTTCTCGTGTGCTCTTTCCCTCTTCTCAACTCTTCCCATGTAAATTCCTCAATGACGACCCAGACCACAGCTTCATTTCAATCATCCGTTTCTCCACCAATAGGAGCAGGAGGAGGAGGAGGCAGAGGAGGAAGAGTCGGACAAATTTACTTTTCACTGCCTGCTTCTCCCATCATAATTTTACAAGGAAACTCTCTTTCTTCACCTGTGCAGTCTCCGGCAGCGACTGCAAGAGCCACAGTGTAAGTGCAGATGTCAATGTTGCGCTTGCCAATTGCCTGAGATGGGGGATTCTGAAACGAAATCCTGGTGAATTAGAGGCTCTGGGGTTGCCTCATGTTGAATCATCCGCACCTTCTCCAAACCTGGAGAAGTTGAGACAGGTTTAACTACTTATGTATCACTACATCACACAATGGTTCCATTGTCAACATAAAAATAGTCACACAATACAGGGGCATTAAAATAAAAAGGAGAATATATCGTGGCCAAACTTAAGGAGGTTTTCACCATATGGAGAATGATATCTACCATCATTATTCGAAAGTACGCAGAACTGTACATCCTTTGTGTATCTTGTCTGGGTGAAAAGAAAATGTGAAACAGCTACTAGTCTTCAACAGAGTCTACGTACTCAATGGCAACTGAAATATGAGTATGTGTGTGTGTGTGTGCGAGAGAGAGAGAGAGAGAGAGAGAGAGAGAGAGAGAGAGAGAGAGAGAGAGACTGGAGTATTTATCCCTGGCTTAATGGTCCACTGCATTTTCTTAGGTTTTTGGCAAAACTCCTCACTATAGATTAGCCTTGCTTGTTTGTATGCCCAAATAAGATCGTTTTGGATTTCCAAAATGGCAAGGCAGTTGGCCCTGTTGAAAATGATTTCAGATGAGGAGAAATGCAAGAGGGAAACAAGGCTTTTGTTGGAGAACTGTCTGTAACACTTGTAGATGCTTGGAAACTTTTTTATGTCTATGGTAGAGATTATTTCTTTTTAATCTTATTTGAATAATTTTATTCATTAGAAGAGGAAATCTCTTTTTGTTCTACATTTCTGTATGCACCTTCATATGTATATGTAAGTCCTTGTGCACAATAAAGTAATTTTGAAAGATATTTCATGCTTGCAATATTAGTAGTAAATTACCGTGGTTTTGGAATATGGATTTCACTTGTTTCTGACCTTTTTAAATTCATTTGTTAACGTGTTGCTTCTACATTTATATCACTTCTAAACAAAGATTAAAACACTTTCTGTTGCACTAAATTACTAAGGATGCCCATAAATAGTGGCATCCATTTCCTTTGGCTTTGCTGTTAGATGGTCAATGTCCAGCATTAGCGCTGGTGTTATGTGCATGTACTGTACTCATTGAGGTCCTGTATATTGCAGGTAAAGCAGATCCATATGTCACTCTAAGCTTTGGGAATCAAATTATACCTGGTAAAAAGAACAGTCAAACCACTGTCATTGGGCCTCCTGTGGCGCCAAATTGGAATCAGGTGAATTTCCTTATCATTTCTTTATGCCATGTTCTGCAAATTGACAAAAAATTTTATCTGTAAGATCCATACATGAAAGGGCAGCATTTTTATCCTCATGTGGTATAATACTCTCTGGTGATTGCAGCTAGTTACGTTTTGCGGGATTTTGTTATGCTTGTTGCAAACCCTAGGAAACAAAAATTGCAGATTCTGGTGAAAGACTTCCTTGGATTTGCAGATTTTATTGTTGGTACAGAGGGAAGTGCTTATTGGCACAGCATTGTACAGGGGCTACAAAAGTTGGCCTCTGAATTGAGAATGCTTTTTGTTTGACCATGAATGCAATACTTCAGTGGTTGATATTCCTAGTTCCTTTTAATGTATAACTTGTATAACAATGTAAACCCAGGTAAATTGATATTTCTGTCAGACACTGGCACATGGACACCTCTTTCAGTGGATGCATTGTTCTTATGCTTCCAAGTTTTAGTATTGCAGAATACTTTCTTTTCCTGTTAATAAGTTTTAGTTTTCAATGGACACATTATTCTTATGGATGATACTATTAATTTATTTTTATCAAGAAACCATTCCACCTAACAACTTAAGCTGTTTGGTGAGGCCCCAAAATAGATCATATATTAAACTCCAAAACGCTCCATTGCACAAAAGCCCAGCTCACTTGGGCTGGAAGCATGAACAAACATGACTCTCCCGGGCTCCAAATGTTCACAAGTAATTCATAATTAAATGTGAGGGCAACAGGATTGAGGCTCATGATCTCTTGGTTATGAGGACTCTAATACCATATCAAGAAACCATTCCACCTTAGGCGAAACCCTATAATGGATCATATATTGAACTCTAACAATTGTTATTTGTTTAAGCTCTTAATTATGATTGTTCTTTGTGTACTTAATGGAACTTTCCCCATAGGCTTTGTTTACCTACTTGTTCTTGGATAATTTGCCTTCATATTGCAACATGCCTCCATTACTGGGCTTTTAGCGCACAATTTTTATTATTACAGTTAGTATCTCTTATTTTCTGTATGAATAATTTTCTAACACATCTGTTAAGGTTGATCTGGGTTCTCTTCAAGACACCATACCAATGAATAGGATTGTGGTTTTGCAGGGAAGTTGGGGACTGTTCAGACAGAGGGCTTTAGGAGAGATTCTACTTCGATTGACAAATAAAGCATGCGTTGAGGGTGAGGATGGTGACAAGAATGAGGTGAGTCTGTTGATAACATATACTTTCTGATGATGAGTTATCTGATATTGATGAATAAAAGGTTACTTATGAGCCATGTGTGAAGGATTCTTCAACTGAAAACGAGAAAGAGTCCTTTATGGATGTTCTAGCAGCTTTAATGGTGAGTGAGGAATTCCAAGGGATTCTGGCTTTTGAGACTGGAAGTGACAAACTTTTAGATGATGAATCAGCCTCACAGTCTATTGTATCAAAGCCACAGGAAGCATTCGTGGCGCATGAAAGCAGAAACAAAGAAATTTGAGTTTTCAGAATTACTTCAGGAAA